>CANTUV010000031.1:51659375-53030000 GCA_947685225.1 Garcia nutans | reverse complement strand
CTTGAAGCCAAGTTGGGTTGATACTTAGCATGCTTTGTTCCCCTTGAAGCTTGGTTGAACCTAATCCTTGAAGCCTAGTTGGGATAATGATAAATGTGAAAATTAAACCAAAACATTAACTCTGAAAATTGAATGGCATATTAGTGTATTTTGGGCCCATGCTTGTCTTTGTTAAATGTGATTTATGAAATGAGAAATGAATGAATAAGGAGACCTATGTTTGTTGTTGTTTAAAAAGTGAATTAGGAAACAAGAGATAATGTTATGAGATATATGGTGATAATTATGAAATGAGATGCTTACAATATATAAGTAAATTATTGAAAGTGATCATGGATTGAAAACTGTGTTAAATGATGAGATGTGAAAGTATAACATGAAAATACAATACGATGTTTAATATGAATGTGGATATGTACATTGTTAATATTATTTTATGAATGTTCTAATAAGTCATGGATTGTAGTTTGTATCAATAATATATGTGTGTATGTATATGATGATGAGATTAGTAGAAATACATGTATATATGGAAAGTGTAATTGAAATGGGAAAACATGACAAGAAAATAATGATATATGAATTTAACATATAAATATGATTTTCTATAAGGTATGTTTATAATATTTATTTATATTACTAAGCTCTTGGGCTTAGCGCAGTTGTGTAATTGCGCAGGTGAGTAGGTGGTAGATTTGAAGTCTATTGTTATGCCACGAGAAATGTAAGAGTACCTCGAGACCAATTAGAAGGTGATGCATACATGTAATTTAAAAATGCTGTATTTTGATAATAATAATATATTCCTATGTGTAAACGAATTTTGGTACAGACAAGATTGTTTATATAAATGTAATTGTTTGAACTCAAATATAGGTTTTCAACCGTAACGATCAGTGACATTCTTATACTTTATATACGTACCGTATGTATACTAGGTATATGTATAGTACTTATATAGGGTATGGGGATGTTACATTCTTTATATTTATTTAAATTTTGTTTAATTTTTGTATAGATCTAAGAGTGTGACTTTTGCCTGTTGCCTAAAAAATGCATAAAGTTGCTTGTATTCCCATACGATCCAATTGTATTTTTGCTGGTATCTTATAAAAAATTTAAAACCCATGTCTTTAAACCTTTTGAGGTTTCTAAGACAGATCAATAAGATGTCAAAACAGTCTATGGACACTGACTTCATTAAAGAAATTAAAGATCATCTTAGTAAATTTAGTCAACTTTCGAGTCAAAAGAAGTTGTTCAAGATATACCTCAGTCCAAAACAATTAGTATAGTCACACAGGATCAAGATTCAAAAATAGGAGGAAATTCCAGTCCTGATACTAAAGATCTTGAATCCTTTAATAAAATAGTAACTCCTCAAATAAATCGTATAACTCACAGTCAGCCTATAGTACCTAGAATGTCTGCACTAGACCTTGGTATTATTGAAAGACCTAATGCATTGTCTCAGTATAAATATAATGCCTCATCAGTATATGAGTTGAATATAGATAACCTATCAGAATATAATATCCTCAGTCTTCTATAATAGATGACTATGGCTATTAATGCTTATAGAACATAGACTGATACATCTGATAGACCTATAGTAGAATTAATTATAGCTGGTTTTACATGCCAATTAAAAGGTTGGTGGGATAATCATCTTACTGATGAACAACATTTGGATATTTTAAATGCAATTAAAACCTATGAGGATGAAACACCTATTTTAAATGAACATGGTGATACTATTCAGGTCTCAGTGGCAAGACTTATTCTGACTATATCACTTCATCTTATAGGAGATCCATCTCATTTGAAAGAAAAAAATGTTGAATTACTAAGTAACCTCAGGTGTAAAAAACTTAGTGATTTTTAATTTTATAAAACAACTTTCTTAACTAGATGGGTTTGAATTTAGTAGTAATAGACTTTTCTTTGAAGCCTACTTCATAGGGTCAATCAACCATATGTTGTTTTCTATTCTAAAATGCATTGGATAGATCACCACACAACTCATTTTCAATTTGGACCTTAATTTGGTCCATCTTATTTTTTTTATCAAATTAGTCTTTAATTGTTCATTTATTTTCTTTAACTGATAATTTCCATTTAAATTATAAAGTTGTTCAAACTTTACTTTTATTACAACATTTATTTCTAATTCATAAATAGAATGTGCTTTAAGTAAATTTAAATTCTTTTTTCTAGGTTTTTCTATAAATGGAAAAATTTTTTTTTGATATTTTATTTTAAATGTTATGGCGTCAATAGCAGGGTGATCTTTATTTCATCTAGGTATATGAAATATAGCATATAAAGTTTTACAATGTTATAATTGTGGTAAAAAAGGACATAAATCTAGATTTTGTAAATTTAATAAAAAAAACTTCAAGAATTAAATTTAGAAGAATATGTATTAAATAAAATTTATGAATTATGCTTAGAATCAAAATCTGAAGAACTAAATCAAATAGATGAAATAGGTTTAGAAACTAGTATTAGTTTTGAAAAAAGTAGTAAATCAATAAATATGTTAACTAAAGAACAAGAATCTCTTTTAGAATTAGTAAAACATATAAGTGACCCTAAAACACAAGAAAAATTCTTAAATAAAATATCATATAATTTTAGTGAATCTAGTGAAAAACCTAAAACCTCAGTATTACCTAGTACTAGTAAACAAACTTATGATTTAACAATAATGTTAAATAAATATAAGCAAATAAAAAATAAATCCACGACTAATGATTTACAAAAGGAAATTAAAGAAATAAAAGTTGAATTAAAAGAATTAAAACAAAATGAACCTATAGATTAAAAGAATTAAAACAAAATTATTTCATAAAGCAATATATATATAAAAGTGCATAATAGGAGAATTGAAGAATTTGAAAGATAATGACAGAAATGACTTGAAATGCATGGATGTATTGTTATATTGACATAGCTGAGTTTTTTTTGTTAGAATTATATGTTGATATGTATATAAATAATTGATGATAAATATTTACCGGTATTGATTTGAAATTTCATTATTTTTTTTTTGAGATGTAGAAATTATATGTACATTGGATATAAGTAAGTGAGGAATTTATAATTATTATTGATCTTAACAATGGTAAGTGTAAAAATGATTAAGAGTATTTGTAAGGGAGAGAGTAAAAGATTATGTGGTTAGTAATGATGATAAGTTGTGATAATAATTTGGAAGTTAATTATATAGTAAATAAAGATTGGTGATTAATTTTAGTAGAGTTTGATTACTACAATAATTAATTTCGAGAATAAAATTATTTAAGGGGGAGAGAATTATAATATCTGTGATCTTGGAGAAATTAAATAAGTATTTGGAGGTATAGGTGTTGTATATATCTATTATGTACCTAGTGCATATATAACATATACATATCATATAATTATTATATATGTTGGATATTTAATATATATATAATATATATATAAAGTATACTTGATGTATACATAGGATACACATTATATATACATATAAGTAAAATATACATTACATATACATAGTATATACTTTACTTAAATATGTACATAAAGGTATATGTAATATATAAGTAAAATATATATGATATATACAAATATATATATAAATACCACACATATATATATCAAGTATAAATTGGTGTTGGAAAAGTTATTCTTGATGATGATGATGACAATAATAATAATAATAATAATAATAATAATAATAATAATAACAACAACAATAGTAATAACAATAATTAAATAATAATAATAATAATAATAATAATAATAATAATATAAGAGAAGGAAAGTCAAAGAAGGAAGAGATATGATTGGGGGGAATTAAGAAATTAATCAATTATTAGATATAAGGGATAAAGATGGAAATTAAATGGAAGATAGGAAATTAAAGTTTTAAAATAATTAAAAATTAAATCATTATTGAATGGAAGAAAGAAATTAGAATTTTAAATAATAAATAAGTAATTATTAAAATAATAAAATAACATATATATATGTGGACAGTAAAATAAGAAGAAAAATAAAACATATTCATCTTCTTCATCCTCCTTTCTTCTTCTTTTAAAAATAATGTATTTCTCTATAAGCTAAGAGGGGAAAATTTTTCTTTTCCAATTCATCAAGTTTTTCAAAGGACTTAAAAGAATTTTGAAAAAAGATTAGGGTTTGAAGTAAGTTTTTATTATTTAACATTTATTTTAATGTCCCGGACTGATTCAGAAGATGTATAATCCAATAATGACTCAGTCAGCTTCTCACCAAAAGTAATGAAACCTAAATAGATTAAGAAGATGGTGGATGATGCAATCAGCTCCAAGATGGAAGAACTAAATGAGGCCCTAGCCGAGACCATGAAAGCCAGCTGGCTACACTATTGGGAAATACTATTGAAGCATCTGCTAGTACTAAGAAGTAGAAAGACAAGGGAAGGGCCAAGGTTGGTGAAGTAGCTATGGATGATGACAAAGTGATGATGGATGATGATGATTGGGCTCAGTATTTCCAAGATTCTCAAGATAAGAAGAAAGAATTGAAGACTGTAGAGAAGGTAACCATGGAAAAGACTAAAACTTTAGATGTGAAAAAGATGATTGTCGATTTAGATAAGAAGTTTGAAAAGAAACTGAAGGTTGATGAGATGTCAGAGGTGGACAAGCTGCTTCAACAAGATGAGGAAGTCCATTACAAGTTTAAGATGCCTTCCTTTGCTAAGTTTGATGGAACTGGCAATCCCCATTTACATGTCAAGCAATACATCACAGCCATGCAGTCTGCTCGAGCTACTAAGGCTTAAACTCTAAGGTACTTTATGCTCTCATTAGATCCTATTGTACATAATTAGTTCAACACATTAGAGGATAGTACTTAGAAGGATTGGAATTCATTGTATAAGGCCTTCATCCAGCAGTATGGGTAAAATGTCAAGTTGTAAGTTACGTTGATGGAGGTAGAGTCAATCAGGAAGAAATAGAATGAGAACTTTTTTACTATGTGAAGAGGTAGAGAAACAAGACTGCACTGCTCAAGAAAAGATCAGATGAGTCAAACCATATTAGTATGATTGTGAAAGGGGTGCTACCTAATCTTTGTGAAAGGATGTCCCACAACCTTATCAAAGATTTTAAAGATCTTCTTCAAGATGGCTTGCAAATAGAAGTATGGGAAAGAGAGAAGAACCATTTTTCTGCAAGAAGGAACTAAAAGGGAATTATCAGTCTGGTAATCAAAGCACGCAAAAGGCAGTTGATGTTAATGCAACAGGACAAGGAGGTAGGAGGCAGTTTTTGGAGTTGAAAAAGCCATTGTCCTGGTTTCTCAATAAGCTATAAAAGAAGGGACTGTTACAACCCTTGACTCCCCGTCCATTGTCAAATCATTGACAGTGGAAAGTTGCTTAAACCTAACAAGCCTAGCACGAAGGACAATCCATTGACAAGGTTCAATAGAGTGTCACCACCATCAACTTTCATGATATGAGGAGGTTTAAATGAGAAGTTTGTTCTATCTTCTTTTCAAGATGTAAGTGGTGAAGCAACTAAAGAAGAAGAGATGTTTAGTGAGATAGAACCAACTGTGTGTAGACCCTTATTTTTTGACCAAGTCCAGTCCAATATTTTAAAATAGTTTAAAATAATTTTTATAATATTTATTATTTATTTATAATATTTATTATTTAATATATTGAAAGAAAAAAGAAAACTATAAATATTTATTTATAATATAAAATGTATTTTAATAATAAAAATAAAAAATATATATAAAAAATAAAAAGGAACGGGCTGCTGGGCATTGCGCTGTGGGCTGCCGAGGCGTGCGAGGTGGACGTGATTCACCGCAGGCTGAACTGGCAGTATTTTCTTTCAATATAATAAATAATAAATATTATAAATAAATAATAAATATTATAAAAATTATTTGGCAGTATTTTAAAATATTGGACTGGACTTAGTAAAAAAATAAGGGTCTATAGTTTGCCCCCTACTTGAACGATCTGAGACTATAGTGAAAGAGAGTGAAAAGCAACATGATTTTTATTTGGTTTAGAGCCGGACTGATCCTGTATCCGAAGTCGGATTGAGTTCTGGACTCAAAAAATAATTTTGGATTCTGGATCTGAGGTGAGTTATTGACTCAAAAAATGATTTCGATTCTAGACACGAGGGTGAGTTTTGGACTCAAAAAATATTTGGGTTCTAGACTCAAGGTGAGTTCTTGACTCGAAAATAATTTAGGTTATGGACTCGAGGTGAGTTTTGGATTTGAAAATGATTTGGGTTATGGACTCGAGGTGAGTTGAATACTAAATAATAATTTAGGTTATGGACTCTAGGTGAGTTCCATGCTAAAAAATAATTTAGATTCTGGACCCGAGGTGAGTTCTGAACTCGAAAATGATTTGGGTTCTGGATCCGAGGTAAGTTTTAAACTTGAAAATGATTTGGGTTTTAGACCTGAAGTGAGTTTTGGTCTCGAAAATGATTTGAGTTCTGGACCCGCGCCTGCAAAAGATAATTGTAGTTAGTATGATATTAATAAGAAATGTGCAAAAAATTTAGCTATTTTTTATCATACCCATATCCTCTTGCCCCTTGCGTGGAAAAATATTTTAAAATTGAAAAAAATATTTTTATACACGCAAATAGCTGAATAATTGAATTAAATAATTGAATTTACTATTGAGACAATGTTCATCACTGTTTGCTTACTATTCACTAATAGTAAATTCATTGTGGCTTTTTATCATGGGAATTACTGTTTTCCCTTTTTCTTTTTTGTCTTTTCCTTCATTGTTTGCCTATATAAACATCGGCTGCCATCATTTTTCATTCATACTCACATTTTCATTTGTTAATACTTATTTAGTTTGAGAGAATAGAGAGCTGAGCAGAGAGAATAGAGAGTTGAGCAGAGAGTAGTTTGAATAAGCAAGAAATGAAGAGAATGCATGCTTCAAGATCTGGTACTCGATACAATGCTGAGTTGTTAAAATTTATTCAACAGTACAAAAATGGAACTATCGACCTATTAGCTAGGATACAGCTTCATCGTAGTTCAAATAAAAAAACTGGGGTAACACTACAATTTAATATTTTAATAGCACAAATATGTATTCATCATTTTTTTATTTTTTTGTTTTCATTTTAGTTTTAGTTTTTAGTTTTGAATTTAGTTATCAATCTCTATTCTAATTAGGAAACACTTTAATACTAAAAATAAATTAACTAATGGAATATTAATAAAAATTTAATAAATAAATAAATTTAAATAGAAAGTAATGAGTAATATTAGGCTATAAAACAGTAATACTGGTGAGATGATATACTTACCTCATATTGGCCTACCTAGTTCGGTGTTAGCGTGATCGATGTGTTGTCCGGGGAGGAGAGTGTATCTATAAAGCTCGATAATAGTATGACGTAGCACCTTCTAGGGTAAGACGGATCATCCGAGACTGCGATTTTGAAAGCTTTATTTTGCAATTACCATCTGAGGAGCGTTCGATAGGCAGGAATGTAGTTCAAGCATTGTCGGAATGATAGATGGACACAAGTCATATGTTCCACCTTCCCATTGGAGAGATGACCATTGGCCAGTTGATTTTGTGGCTATAACTTGTCTTCCATACCATGGCCTTCTGGTTCCTCTTACTAATGAGATCCTAACACGTGACAAAATTCAATAGTTAATTAGTATGGAACCTTCACTAAAAGAGCCATTGAAGATAAAAATTTGAATCAATTTGGAATCATTGGATGAACTATACTAGATGGAAGAAATGCCGAGCAATACGCCCAGGGATTTTTGTTATATTTGCTCGGATCAACCATCTTATGCAGTATCAAATTGCCCATCCATTTGTTGGTGTTGAGGGCTCTTGTAGATATGGATTTCTTATGGCTTTATGGCTGGGGTGAAGCTGGCCTTGATTGTCTCTATCATGGTCTCGACAAGTTATGGAGGAACAAAAACTCTTTAAAATAAATATTATATTTAAAATAAATATTTATAATTTTCTTTTTTCTTTCAATATATTTAATAATAAATTTTATAAATAAATAATAAAAATAATAAAAATTATTTTAGAGTATTTTAAAATATTAGATTGGACTTAGTTGAAAAATAAGGGTCAATAGTTTGCCTCCTGCTTGAACGATCTGAGACTTCAGTAGAATAGAGTGAAAAGCAACATGACGCTGAGTTGATTTTGGATGAGGATGGGTTCACGACCCGAGATTGGAAATGGTTGGGTTTTGGGTTCTTGACCCTAAACTAGATTTGGAATCTCGACCCTAAACTAGATTTTGGGTGCTAAACTTGAAACTAGATTTTTGGATGCTCGACCCGAAACTGGATTTTAGGGTGCTCGACCCAAAACTGAATTTGGGTGCTCGATCCTAAACTAGATTTGGGTGCTCAGCCCTAAAATAGATTCTCAATTCTAAATTGGATTTGGGTGCTCAACCTAAAAATGGATTTGGGTTCTCGATCCGAAACTGGATTTGGGTTCTTGATCCAAAACTGAATTTTGGGTGTTCGACCAGAAATTAGATTTGGTTGCTCGATCTGAAACTTGATTTTTGGGTGCTCGACTCGAAACTAGATTTTTGGGTGCTTGATAGAAATTGGATTTTTGGGTGATCGACCTAAAACTAGATTTGGGTGCTCTACCCAAAACTGGATTCTCGATCCTAAACTAGAATTGGGTGCTCGACCCGAATCTGGATTTAGGTTATCGACCCGAAACTGAATTGGCCTTGGCCTGCGGCGAATTACGCCCATTGCATAGCCTTACTCACCAGCTTCCCCATGTCACTCGCACGCAGTGCCCAGTAGTCTAGCTGGCCCACATTGCTCATGTGCAATGCCCAGTAGCCTAGCTTGCCGATGCCATGCTCAACAGGCCCAATTCCTCGCAGCCCGCACCTTCGAGCAATTTTTCCCTAAATCTTATTTTTCTCGATTTTTTGACTTTTCCTAAAGGGTTTATATTTCCTTATCAAAGCAGTATTAGGTTTTTTGGGTTTTCCTATAAATAACACAGTTATAAGATTAAAGAGGGACTTTGGATTTTTAGAGGGAGGACTTTAGGGCTTTTGGATTATTTTTGGAATAGCAGCGTACTTTAGCAATTTATTTAGAGACTAGACTTTTCTTTGGGGGAACTAAAAATTGCAACAACTATTAGGAACTTTGATTAAGATAGAGAGCAAGGAGCAGACTTTTAGGACATTGATTTTTTGGACTTTTGATTTTTGGGACTTTTATAAAGGCAGCAGACTTTGAAACAAGAAGCAGGCTTTCAACTTTTGAACTGGGCAAACTTTCAGGCAGCTTATAAATAGAGAAGCTTTAAGGAACAAATGAACAATCTTATAAAGGCAGCAGCATACTTCCTTTGTCCCGCTCAACAAGAATTCCAATGAATAATTGTGGTGGAGCCAACGAACTATGGTAAACTCTAAACTAATTCAATATAACATGTTTCAATGGTCTTAAATACTGAATAGCATGCTTTGATGATTTTGTTCCTAGGTTAGATTAATTTTAGATTAAACACAGTAGCTTGTTTAATTAAATTAACATTAAACCATAATATCCCAATAACTTGTTTATTAAGCAGGACTTGTTTATTAAGCAGGACCGCCATATGGGCTCGTCGAAGGTCAATATTTATTTGTGTGTTATAAGTCTTTGTGTTTAACTTCCTTTATTTAAAACCCTAATTTAAGATGTAAAACCTAAACTTATATATTTATTGCTTTATTTATTTTTAGATTTGATTATGTGATTGGTTACATATTTAACGAATGATTTACTTAAATTTTGATGGTTGATTTATTTAATTTATGATGATTGAATGAATAAATATTTTCTTTATTATTATTTGTTCATTAAAAATGTAAGAGGTATGTCTCCACTTTGTGGATACCTCATTAGTTAAGCTTCATGTAATTTAAATTTTTTTTCATATTTTGGGATTAATGTAAAGGACGTGTTTCCACTTTTTGGTGGGTGTCCAATTTAATTTTAGACATTGGATGATATAAGAACTTTTTTCCATCATCGGATGGGTGTTCATTTATTTGCTTTGTTTGAACATTACTTTAATTTTAATACAATAATGTTTTTTTAATGATTTCATGTATTATGGATAATGTCATTATAGTTAAGAATTTTATAATATTAAGACCTGAAAAGGAGGCTAGTTCCAATGAACTGGGCACTGTAGGGGTATTGGGCCATTTCTCACCTATCCCACGCGTACCCAACTTTCTAAACCCATTAGCTGGTTGGGAATTCCTTAAGAATCGAGTCATCCACCCCTTTCTATTTTCCCAGCCCGTCCGGGTGGCAACTCTATTTTCTCTTGGTTTAGGCCCGTGTTCTCTAAGGCCCTGAGCCTAACAGTGCTGAAGTTGCAAGAACAATTCTATATGGGAGCGGAGGCAAAAATCCCCGCTCACACTGTGGTAAAGAAGGAAGTAGCCATCTATGTTTTAAACGAGTTATGGGATTCAACCGACAGTAATGAGGAGTCAGAACCAAAGGAAGAAGAGTGGACCTAGTCTGAGCCCGAAGAGAACGACGTGTTGATACTCACTCTGGAATTCAAGGCCTTCACCAAAAGAAGTGGAGGCTGATAAGGGCAAGGATACTAAAAAAAAAGGTGAAGGAAGATGAAGATGATACAATCCTTAAGCAATTGAAAAGGATTCAAGCAACCGTCAACATTTGGGATCTACTAGAAGAGGGAAGATATTACATCTGCCCACTTTTCATAAAAGTAGAGCTCAAAGGAAAAAGAACTCCAAGCGTTATGGTTGATGATGGATCTATCATAAATGTGTACCCACTCAAGATCCTACCAAAGCTAGTTATGTCAAGAAGAGATTTAAGCCCAGCCGAAGTGACCATAAAGGCTTATGACAATACTAAGAGACATGCTGGGGAAACCTTTAAAGCTATTGTGAAGGCTGGCCCAATTGAATCCATGGTGGAATTTGTAGTCCTGGATATACTTGTCACTTTTGCATTGTTGTTAGGTGACCTTGGTTCCATCCTCTTGGTGGAGTTCCTTCTGCTCTCCATCAGAAGTTCAAATTCCCAATTGAAGATGAGACAATGGTTATTGATGGTAAGGATAATGAAGTGGTAAATGCTTTGATGATTGAGAGGCCTCTCAATGTATTTTAAGTGGCTGTTATTTCTGATAATGAAGTGGTAAATGCTTTGATGATTGAGAGGCCTCTCAATGGAATCGGAGCCAATCATGTTCATAGGGAAGTTGATTCCAGGTTTTGAGATTTTTGCTGATGTTGTTGAGTTGGTTGAACATAGGGAGAAAAATCTTGTCTTTCCAGCTGACAAGGAATCTAGCCCAAAAGAAAGGAAAGAAGATGACCTAAAGATCCAGAAGACTCCAGAGCGAATTGTTGCTCTCATTGAAGAACATTTTGAAAACCTTGTAGTTTATGATTATGAGAATGATGATTTTTATTTTGATTTTAATTTGTCTGCTCTGTATGAGGATGATAATGTTTTCTTTTCCAAGATGAATGCAATAAAGTATGATTTTGCTTACTTATGTGATGTTTTTCCTAATGGTTGCATACATTGAAGTAGTGATTACATGAGCATTTTTAATATTAACTCTACTGATACACAATCATTAAATTTGGGAACAATTGACAATCCTAAAAACATTAGCATAGCATTTGACCTTACTCCTAAAGATAGAGAGAGGTTAGAAAAATATTTAAAAAATATGAAGAAATCTTTGCTTGGTCTTATGAAGATATGCCTGGAATTGATCAAGATATAGCCGAGCACATGATTCCCACTTACACTCACATGAAACCTGTCAAACAAAAGCTTAGATGGTTAAGGACAGAATGGACAGATTTGATCAAAGAAGAAGTCACTAAGCATATACAAGTGAAGTTCTATAGACCCTTAATTTTTTACCCAGTCTGGTCCGACATTTTTTATATAGTCCAAAATAATTTTTGTGGTATTTTAATTAAATAATATTTATTTTAGTATTTATTATTTATAATTTTTAATAAAAATAAAAATGGTAAAGTTAATAAAATAAAAAAAATAAAAAATTGTCACATCCGCCCACCGCATTTATGCATAGTAGTCATGTGCACAGTGAGAGAAGGGGAAAGGAGAAGATACTTCCTGACAATGACCCTAGATAAGGCTATAGGATCAATGGGACCTAATTGAAAAAAAATGAAAAGTTTTGGGGAGGTGACTGTAATTTCAAAAAGTTTTGGGGAGGCGACTGTAATTTCTAAAATTTGTACTGGATGTTCTTGATGGTGCACATAATAGATTCAAAAAATGGAGAGTAGAGAAAAATCGGGTCGCAATGACGCGTAACGGTTTTTCCAGAAAACGCCCCGTTAGAGAGAAACAGAGACATGTAGACTAGGGGCATTTTGGTTATTTTAATTAAAATTTATACATGAATCCAAAGTAGAAAATAAACACATGAGTGCGTAAAGGACGTCGAGGGGTTGAATATGAAATGATCGACAGTATAAACGGAGTCCGGGCAAAGCCCGAGCAAAGAAAGGACTTAAAGGGAATTTTGTAAAAAGTCGAGGGCTTACTAGTAATTTTTCAAAATGACTTGGAAACCTAAAATAGACCTTAAAAATAGAAAGTAGAGGTCAAGAGGATCAAAACCATATGTAGTTTGCCTCGTGGAACTGTACAGTTTAAAAGTTACGAGGTAATAATCGCCGGAGGGTATTTTGGTCTTTTCACACCTTAGATCATAAAATTTCGACACAAGGAGGTGGAGGGGCCAAAATATAATTAAAAGAAAGTTTAAGGGCTTGGGTTTTAAATAAATAAAAGAAAGAGACATATGGACTAATGAAAATTAGCCATTTAGGTTTTATAAAAAGAAGAAAAGAAAAAGGTGTGGACATTTGGCCTTAACATATTCATTCACCCAAAAGTGGACATCATTTTCACTATATATATCATAACAGGAGGAGCAAAATCTCTCTCCCAAAAACTCTCTCAAAAATTCGGCCACCATAGGAAGAACACCAAAGAGTTTCAAATTTTTGTCAAGTTGGATTTTCAAGGTAAGTTTTAAGGTTTTCAAGTATGTAGAATTCAATTCTAGTATCAATTTTAAGTATTTATATATCTATTGGAAGGTTGGAAATTAGGGTTCTTATGGTGGATTTGGGAAAATTTTAAGTAGTGATGATATTGATTAATTAAATGGAAGAATCAAGGTTTCTAAGGTTTAATAAGGTTAGATTAGGGTTTAGTTTGAAAAGAAATGGAGGGTAGCTTATAGTTCTAAATTGCTAAGGTTTATGTTTAAGGTTGTGTTCTTGAATTTCTTGAAGGGGAAACAAAGATTAAGGAAGGAGAAGAAGGAAAAGCAAAGGGGAATTAAAAGAACAAGGTTTGGCACTTTACCATAAAAGAAATTTTATTTTTCTTACAAACTTTAGTTTATCGAATTTTTGATGTTGATGCTTAAATGTATTGATTGAGTTTAAATTAAATGTTTGAGTTATGTTCTTGGTTTCTTATGGCAATTGAGTTGGTTAAATTTAATTTAAACCAAGTGTTTTGAGAAAAATTTTGGCAAGTTGATTTGATGAACTTTAATTAGTTGATTTAAGTTAAACATGCAAAAGTTGTCAAAGGGAAGTGTTTGAATCTTCACTTTATCATTAAAGAAGCCTTCATATTGATTTGAAAAAGAAAAATAAACTATCCCATGTATTTCATAAGATTGGGCCAAAGTGGTTCCAAAATGACAGATTTCTGGACTCTTTTTGTGGTAGTTGTTTGAGGTAGCAAATGAATGAATTTTTCAACGAACTTTTACGTGTAATTAGTAAACATATGAAATAAGTGTTCTGTAAAATTTCAGACAAAAATAAGATCAATTACCTGGTCAAATACATGACTGAAGTGGACTGAAAGTTTGACGAAAACCCAGATTTTACGTGCCGCGACACTATTCATTTGTTCAAATTGTGATCTTTTGAGGAATGCTTTGAAATGTTTGATATGTTTATCGTGGATGTTAAATATGTGAAAAAGGGTAATGGTTTGACTAAAGAATGTGGTGCGCAGCGTAAATGGCAAAGCGCGACGGGAATTAAAATGATTTCTCGAGTTATTCTAAAATGAAGTTTGAGACTTAAATTCAATCATTTTAACCTTTGTGCTCTGCTGGATAGTTGGGAGTGGAAGATAAGGGTATGGTGCACTATACTAACTTATGCAGTACTGCTTGATATTGTGATTGAATTGATATGATCTGAACTCAATGGTGAGGGCAATTGGGGGCCAATGGTGAGGGCCATTGGTTATAACCAGGATGGTAAGGGCCATTCCTGTGATATGATAATGGTGGTGAGGGCCACCTATGTTACAGTGGTGAGGGCCACTGCCTTATCGCTATGGTTCCCTATATTCCAGTAGAGCCAAAGTCTGGTTATTATTTTTTTTAAACTACGTAATGCAAAATGAGACTGAATGTACAATAATTTCCAATGTTTTAATGTTGGTTGATTTATGATTTTAATTATTTTCGTTTATTTCAAATGCTTTCATGTTTTAACTATATTTTCATCGGTAAAGTACCCACTGAGCGACATTGCTCAGCGAGTTAAGTTTTCCTTGACTCGTAGGTTTGGAGCAGTAGCTAACTCTTGGAAAGCGACGACCAGACCCACAGCAGCTCAGGGTAGATCTCCTAGGTTCCATTATGAGTCAACTAGTTGTGGCATGTATATGTGTATATAAGTTTGAACATTACTATGTTATACTGTACGTTAGTAGTATGTAATAATAATAAATCTCTACTTTATTTTGTATTAAAAGTGTGAACTTTTCTTGCAGACTGTAGTTAAGGGTATAAGGTGGATTCATTGGGAGTGTATTGAAACTGATTGTATTCACATTGGTTTGTGTAAAAATGTTTTCAAATATCAGAAAAACCAGTTTTGTAGACACTTGGGACCCAAATTTCTAGGCGAACCTCTGGCAAAATTTCTATAAAACCGGAACTAAAATTTGACTAAGTAAAATTGGTAGCAACATTAGGATAGTGTTGCGCCTCTACTCGACTTACACATGTAGGCCGGGAAGGGGTATTACAAAAATAAAAATCGACGACGAAAAAAATTCATCGCCGAAAATTGGCTTGGCCAGGCCAATTCCCCGCAGGAAATTCCTACGGCGAATTGGCCAGCCGCCCCAGCGCCTGCCCATAGTCATTCGCAGTTTTCGCCATCAATTTTTTCGCCAGTGCAATTTTCCAACGCAGTTTTTTTTGAAACCAAATTCTATTTGGTTTTGGTTTCTTTTCCTAATTGGTTTTAATTTCCTTAAACAATTGAAAGTAGGCTTATAATTTTTCCCATAAATAACACATTAAAACTCAGAACTAGAGATGGAAAATTGGTGTTACTAAATTGGACTTTGAACTTTGATTGGATCGGAGCAAAAAAGAGAGAGAAAAACTCTAGCACAAGAGATTAACAACAGAGAAAGCAATCAACAATCCATTCAAAGGCAGCAACACTGCCTTTGTCTTTGTTCATCTAGAAGCAAACTATGGAGGAACCAACGAACGGAGATTTGATTATAAATCTTTGGTTTAATATTATTTACAATGTTTCCATCATTTACTTTTCTAAGTAATCTACATTATTAAACTTAGTAATGTGTCATACATTCTTCCAGTAGCCTTAGTCAATGATCTAAACCCTATAAACCCTAAATTGATCCTTCTGTTTCCAAAAATCTTAAAAACCCTAAACTACTCTTCTGTTTCCAAAAATCTTAAAAACCCTAAACTACTCTTTTGCTTCCAAAAATCTTAAAAACCCTAAACTACTTTTCTGTTTCCAAAAACTTCACAAACCCTAAATTACTCTTCTATTTCCAAAAACCTTAAAAACCCTAAAACTATGCTTCTGCTTCCAAAAGTTTTAAAACCCTAAATTGTTTTCCCAACTATTTTCATCTACACCATAACTTTTTGTCCAAAATCTCCAAATGTTTTCTTTAATCTCCAAGCCCTAGTTCTCTTTACGCTTTCTAAAAAATCATAATTATTTTTTAAAATTGTAAACTGTTTTCTTAAATGCTAAAACTAAACATGTTTTCTAAAATACCAAAAACACTAACTTTATAAAAAACCAAAACAGTAAACTCTAAGTTTTCCTAAACCCTAATTCAGTGAACTTAAAACCCAATTTAATGAATCTAAACCCTAAAACCATGATCCAGCAAACTTAAAATAACAATCCAGTAAACATGAATTATAAACCTAATGTCTTAAGATTTCAAAACCTTAATTTCATGATGTTAACCCTAAACCCTAATTTGATTAACCAAAATCCATACGACTTTCTTAAAATTATAAAACCCTAATCCATTCCATTTTTTTCAAAAATCTTCACTGTAGCCTAAATAATAACAACAATAATTCCAAAATTCCCAAAACCCTAACATTAATTAAAGAACTCTAAATTAAGACATAAACCTAAATTTGTATCTTTATTTACTTTATTTAATTTTAGATGTGATTATGTGATTTATTATATCTTTTGATGGTTGATTTATTTTCAATGCTTGATTTATTTAATTTATCATGGATGGATTATGTTCTTTATATTTATGATTATTATTTATTTGTTTTAATATTAAAATTGTAAGAGGTATGTTTCCACCTTGTGTGTATCTCATTAGTTAAGTATTATGTAATTTAAATCGCTTTTATATTTTGGATCAATTTAAAGGACATGTTTCCATCTTCGAATGGGTGTTCATTTATTTTCTTTATTTGGACATTGCTTTGATTTCAATATAATGATGCTTTATTTTAATTGTTGCATGTAATATGGATAATATTGTTATACTTAAGAATTTTATAGTATTAAGACCTGCAAAGGAGGTCGGTTCAAATGAACCGGGCATTGTCGGGGTGCTGGGGCATTTCTCCCCTTCCCCAAATTTACCCAACATTCCGAGCCCATTAGGGGGTTGGGGATTCCTTAGGAATCGAGTCATCCACCCCTTTATTTTTCTCGGCCCATCCGGGTGGTGACTCCATTTTCTCCGGGCTTAAGCCCGTGTTCTCTAAGGCACCGAGCCTAAACAGTGCCGAAGTCGCAAGAACCATTCCACCAGGAGTGGGAGTGAAAATCCCCGTTCACAGTGGTGATTTTACTGGTGATAAGAGAAGTTGATTTCGTTGGTCTTTGTATTATTCTATTCATTCTTATAATGATATTATTCATTACATCATATTAGATTGCATCGTGTGTGTGAGTTAGGATGCCCATGTTACCCGTGTTGTGTTATGTAAGGGATACCATACTTTCACTCAAGGTATGGAGATCGAGCATGGCATAACCACTCATAGCCTCGTACCATTTGGTTTATACTTGGTATGGGAACCTAAGCCTTTTTACCCAAATACTAAAGCTCATGTAATTGGCCTAGTTACTTTCCTTAGGATTTTACCCCAAATGCATGTTGTTTGACTATGGTTAGTTCATCTTGGCTTAAATCATGGCTTATTTGGTTTGTTCTTTTTCTAATATGACCTAATTACATTGTAAGCTCAAAATAAAATTTTCTTTGAAGTCCAAAAGACCAAAGCTATTTTCAAAACTTTTCAAGATGGTATTTGGACATAAAACTTTTCTAAAAACAAATCAAAAATGCTTTTGTTCATAACCTAAATACTAAACCCAAAATCCATTTTTTCTAAAATCTTTTTACAATAGGCTTAGAAACAAATTTATTTTCATCTAACCTTTTTCTTACAAAGAGCTTGCAAATTATTTAGGTCAATTAAGAAATACCAAAAATCAATTGTGAGCCTAGTTTATACTAAGAATAATTAATGATGGGCTTATTTTTTGGCATGAGCCACTAGTTACTTTTTCAAGTGAGAAATCTATTTATAATAAACCTCTTAATTTAGTTTTAATCCAATATAGCATAAAAGCTACTTTAGTTGGTTGAATGGATTAAAACCTATTTAATGGGAATTGTCATGAACTGATTTCCATTTTTGAAAATATAACTATTGGTTGAAACGTTCGAGGGAAATATTCGAAAATAAGATACCTTGTAACACCCCTTCCCGACCTACGAATAAGCCGGGGAGGAATGTCACATCGGGATGCGAGCTCTGGTTACAATGTCTTAATTAAGAATTCTTATTAAAAAATTTTCAAAAAATTGGGCGGAGTTTCCCCTAAAAAGCGGGGTTCCCAAGTGTTGCCAAAACTGATTTTTTTTAAAACACTTTTGTTCACAATCCAACTCAAGAACACTCGCAATAATAATCTCCCTTACATCCTCAACTACACCCTGCAAGAAAATTTCACACTTCTATATCGTTTCTCAATATCACATATCATTTGCTAAGTTTCATTACCATACTACTGTTTATTCTCTTGTTACATACACCATAATACTTAATATGTTTAACCAACCTTTACAATAGATATAACGTACATGCCATACTACTATTTTATGTCAAAAGTCCTACCCTATTCGCCATCGAGCTGGTGCTGGCACTGCAGAAATGCTGATCTTCTATCCACTACCTACGAGTTAGACGTATAACTCGTTGAGCAACTTATTGCCCAATGGGTACTTTACCCATTGCCGAATATAAATAGTGCAAGGAAGGTTGTTGAAACACATATAAAAGTAGAATACTGTATAATTAAACTATTTTCATACAATCATCATATTTATATTTTCTAATTAAGTTAAGATTCACATTCTGTATGTAAACAACATGTAATATAACTTCATTATAATTACAAGTTAATCTACTCCACTAGGTAATTATGAATACACCGATCTCGAAATGAGGCCTCGTATAGAGTTACGCGCGGTCTTGACCTCATACGACTAATTGCCATGGTCTTGGTCTCACACGATATGGAATATACAACATAACTGCGTGGTCTTGGTCTCACACGACTAGTTGCCATGATCTTGACCTCACAGGATATAACCGCGCACGCGTAAGTAATATCCAGACCGAAGCCGTTAAGATAGTACTACCGGTAGGATGGCATGCCAAACCCCCATTCCAGACCGGTTTTACCCATTTACCGAGTAGAGCATATATAACATTTCATATATACCCATTCACTTCGTATATATACCACATATTCTCCATGTATATACAATATATACTTACACAAATACCACATATACTCACATATGTATCATATGTATTCACATATATACCATATACATGCATATATATACCATATATACACGTATTCCCCACGTATATACCTTATCTATATATTCACATGATAACGAACATATGTTCCATCGCGTGACTTTTATCACGGTTATGAAATTCAGATTGATTTTCTCCTCTTTTCCATCTAATTTATTCTTCATATTCATACTTAAACTCAATATCAAAAATAAAATGATAAAACACCCACACCAAGTTTTTGACCAAGTTAATAATGAAAAATTACCATATGAACAATAAACTCTGGTTCTTGACCCAACTTGATCCTTGTTTTAGAAAATTTGTATAAAATAATCCACTTGGCTAAAAACTCTAAAATTTTTACAGAAAGCCGATAAGCAACTGGCCCAACTCTTTCCAAAACTTCATACGGTCCAATGAAACGAGGACTCAATTTCCCTTTCCGACCAAACCTCAAGATCTTTTTCCAAGGAGACACCTTCAAAAATACTTTATCTCCCACATTATATTCAATGTCTCTCCTCTTCAAATCTGAATAAGATTTCTGTCGGTCCGAAGCTGTTTTCAACCTATCTCGAATCATTTTCACTTTCTCTTCAGTTTCTTTAACCAAATCAGGACCAATTAACTTACTTTCACCAAGTTCATTCCAACATAGAGGTGTCCTGCACCGTCTACCATACAATGCTTCGAATGGGGCCATACCAATGCTGGATTGATGACTGTTATTGTAAGCAAATTCAACAAGTGGTAAGAATCCATCCCAACTTCTAGAGAAATCAATGACACAGCTTCTCAACATATCCTCAATAATCTGTATCACCCTCTCAGACTGCCCATCTGTCTGAGGATGGAAAGCAGTGCTGAAATGTAATCGAGAACCCAAAGCACCATGTAAACTCTTCCAAAACCTTGAAGTAAATCGGGGATCTCGATCAGACACTATAGAAGTTGGAACACCATGCAACTTCACAATCTCATGAATATATAGCTCAGCTAGCCTCTCCAAAGAGTAATCCATCCGAACCGGAAGGAAATGAGCTGTCTTAGTCAACTTGTCAACAATCACCCAAATAGCATCATGCTTTCTTTGTGTCAATGGCAGACCAGATACGAAATCCATGGTTACTCTATCCCATTTCCATTCAGGCACTGCTAAAGGTTGAAGTAACCCTGTTGGAACTTGATGCTCAACTTTTATCCTCTGACATGTGAGATATTTGGACACAAAATCTGCAATGTCGTCTCTCTTCATACCGGACCACCAAAAATGCTGTCTCAAATCATGATACATCTTTGTATTGCCCGGATGCATAGCAAATACTGACTGATGTGCTTCCTTTAAAATAATCCTTCTCAAATTAGCATCATCAGGTACACACATTCTGTTCTTAAACCAAAGACTCCCATCACCTCTCACAATAAAATCTCGACCCTTTCCAATCTGGCAATCTGAAACAATCTTTTGAATCTTCTCATCAGCCAATTGAGCCTCTCTAATCTGATCCAACAATAATGGTTTCAATTGCAACTGTGCCAACAATGCACCATCATCACAAAATACAAAACTAGCATGCAACGCTCTCAACTCAACAAGCAACGAGAGCGAATAAACAGTCAAACCTGCTAAAGACTTCCGACTCAAGGCATCAGCAACAACATTTGCTTTACCAGGATGATAATCAATCAAACAGTCGCAGTCTTTAATCAACTCTAACCACCTTCTATGTTGAAGATTGAGTTCTCTTTGGACACCCAAGTATTTTAAACTTTTATGATCAGTATAGATAAAACACTTCTCCCCATATAGATAATGTCGCCAAATCTTCAAGGCAAACACAATGGCTGCTAATTCCAAATCATGGGTCGGATAATTGAGCTTATGAGGTTTCAACTGTCGAGAAGCATAAGCTATAACTTTACCTTCTTGCATCATAACACAACCCAAACCACTATGTGAAGCATCACTGTAAATCACATATGGTTTATCTTCCACAGGTAAAGTAAGAACAGGCGCTTGAGTCAACATTTCTCTCAACTGTTCGAAGCTAGCCTGACACTGATCTGTCCACACAAATCTAACTCCCTTTCGAAGCAATCTGGTAAGTGGAGTAGCTATCAAAGAAAATCCTTTCACAAACCGTCGGTAATAGCCTGCCAAACCCAGAAAACTTCTAACTTCAGTCACCGACTTTGGTGGACTCCAATTCAGAATAGCTTCAACTTTACTCGGATCAACTCTAATGCCTTCTGCTGAAACTATGTGACCGAGAAAAGTTACTTGGTCAAGCCAAAACTCACACTTCGACAGTTTAGCAAACAATTGCTTCTCTCTCAAAATCTGCAACACAATTCGCAGATGCTTGTCATGCTCCTCCTCATTACGCGAATACACCAATATATCATCAATAAACACCACTACAAACTGATCAAGATAGGGCCTAAACACCCTATTCATCAAATCCATAAAAACAGCAGGTGCATTCGTCAAACCAAAAGGCATAACTAGAAACTCATAATGCCCATATCTCGTATGAAAGGCTGTCTTAGGAATATCTTCAGCTCTGACCCTTAACTGATGGTACCCTGATCTCAAATCAATTTTTGGAAAACACTGCTACACCTTTCAATTGATCAAAGAGATCATCAATTCTAGGCAAAGGATATTTATTTTTAATAGTCACCTTGTTCAATTGCCTATAATCGATACACAATCTCATAGTACCATCTTTCTTCTTCACAAACAAAACAGGAGCTCCCCACGGTGAAACACTAGGGTGAACAAACCCTTTATCTAGCAACTCCTGTAACTGCACCTTCAGCTCTCTCAGTTCAGCAGGTGCCATTCTGTAAGGAGTAATAGAGATAGGAGTGGTACCAGGGAATAATTCAATACCAAACTCCACCTCTCTCTCAGGAGGCAACCCTGGCAACTCCTCTGGAAACACATCTGGAAACTCTGAAACTGTGGGTATATCATCAAATTGAGAACTCTTTACTCTAGTATCCACAACATAAGCAAGGTAAGCATCACACCCTTTTCTAATCAATCTCCTAGCTGCAACAGCTGAAACAAACAAGGATGCTAGCTGTCCCTGCTCATTAGATACTAACACCTCTTTACCATCGCTGGTTCTCAAGGTAACAACTTTCTTTTGGCAGTCAACCACAACTCTATGTCTAGATAACCAGTCCATGCCTAGGATCACATCATATTCCTTAAAAGGCATCTCAATCAAATCTCCAAGAAACTCCTCACCTTGCACCATCACTGCACTATCTCGGTGCACTTTGCTAACAATCACACTATGCCCTAACGGATTTGTCACCAATACATCAAATCCTAGGGATTCAGCATGCACATCAGACACAGGCAAAACAGATGCACTAATATATGAATGTGTGGAACCCGGATCAATCAAAGCAAGTACTGAAATACCAAATAAAGAAAAAGTACCAGCTATGACTGTCGAAGCATCTGGTTGCCTCTGCATCACATAAATCCTCTGAGAAGATCCAGCCTCCTCTGGTCTACTCTCCCTGGATGTAGAACCTCCTCTAGAACTGAACCCATATCTACCTCCTCTGCTGAAACCTCTGCCTCCACGACCTCCCCTCACACTAGGTCGGGAAACTGCAGTATCCACTGACATCCGCTCCTGTCTCTCAGGATAATCTCTAACAAAGTGATCATGCGACCCACATCTGAAACATACCCCTGTCACACCAGTCCTCCAACAAGGACCACCATGTGGTCTACCACAATGAATGCATATGGGTAAGGTGGATCTCTGAGTCACTGGGGTCGGAGCACTCGCCACTGAAACTATAGGTCTAGATCTATGCCTCTGAAACTGTACTGACCTACCCGCTGGCCTCTGACTCCTACTAACCCAAGGAACAAAACTTCCTTTACCTCTTTTCACAGATGAAGACCCAGCCTCAAACTGGGGCCTTCTAACCCTGATCTTTTCCTCTGAAGCAGCTGCAATAACCTGAGCTCTCTCCACAGTTCGAGCTGCTGCAACAAGCTGGGAAAAATCACGATATCTAGATCCTGCCACATGACACATGATAGAGGGCCTCAATCCCTCCTTGAATCTCCTACATCTATCTATCTCATCAGATATAATACCCCCAGCATACTGGCTCACCTGTAACACCCCGATACTCCATATCATTACTATACATATACCTCGTATATATACAGCAAGTATATAAAGTATAAGGATGTTACTAGTTATTAAAATTTTAAAATCTTTACTTTCATTCCAAAACAACATCACATTGAAATATATAAAAGTACTTTCAAAATCATTATCCTTTTGATGATAACACATATATATATGTAAATTACATTGTTTCTTCCAATATTTTCATTTATACATATGAATACATTCTTGTAAATATACAAAATCTTTAACTTGTACATGCATGCATCACCCTCTAGTTGGTCTCGAACTACCCTTGATCTCTTCGTGACATAATGGTTAACTCCAGCACCATCACCCATACCTGCGTGATTAATATAACCACGCTAAGCTCGAAAGCTTAGTAGTACAAATAAACATTACTATATACAATACAAAGGAAACATACCTTAGGTGTTTAACATTATGTTTTATCATTCTCTTACTCTGTGTTCCTCTTTTTCAATGCATTCTTCACATATTCCTATTAATCTCATAAGTTATATACATATATATATCATTACAATGATACTTACCACTTCTGCCTCATAAACATATTATATGTCACATTTTACTTCACCATCACACATTTCATCATAGTTTCACAACCCATGTCTCTTTTCAATAATTCATTTATACAATATTATCATGCCATACTACACAACATTATACTTCATTACACCAACCACAGATCCATCACTAAAACTCACAATCAATATATCAATACTCACATTACATATCATGTCATTACTTTATTCACAATTCACCAATCATGAATCACGTTTTCAACAAAGGCAACCATAGATCTCATTACTTATTTAGCTCAACCTTTGCATATTACATTAAAAACAAGGATAGACTCGGGCCCAAACACTAATATGCCATTCAACTTTCAGAGTTAATGCTTTGGTTTAATTATCACATTATCATTATCATTGACCCAACTAGGCTTCAAGGATTTAGATTCAACCAAGCTTCAAGGGGAGTAAAACATGTTAAACTTCAACCCAACTTGGCTTCAAGAACCAATCCAACCTAGCTTCAAGGGTTGTAACATCTCAATTAGGCTTCAAGGATCATATCCAACCTAACTTCAAGAGATTGTTACTATTATTAGGCATGCCACCAACAACAAAACTCTGAAAATGAATAACATATTAGACACACAATTCATTCGTTATCTCATTATCAATTTCATTCATTGTTTCCTTATCATTTACATCATCATAGCCAACCACAATGGCATCATTTAGGCAAACATGCCTCAATCATCATTTACATTATCATAGCCAACCACAATGGCATCATTTAGGCAAACATGCCTCAATCATCATTTACATTATCATAGCCAACCACAATGGCATCATTTAGGCAAACATGCCTCATTTGTCTCATTTTCAATATTATAGCCAATAACAATGGCTTCATACATCATCATATCTCAATTCACAACTCATTTTTCATCACAATATTACATTTCTTTCACATTTCATATTTCATCACATTATTACATTTCTTTCACATTTCATATGTCATCACAATATCACATTTCTTTCACATTTCATATTTCATCACAATATTACATTTCTTTCACATTTCATATTTTATCACAATATTACATTTCTTTCACATTTCATATTTTATCACCATATTACATTTCTTTCACATATCATATTACACATCACCTACATTTCATACTTCATCTTTTATATCTATATATATACATATATATATACATAACTATGCATCATTCAAGTATACACAATCAATTGCATAATCCTATCCTCACAACTTTCACCTTTCATAACATATATATATATACATTGAATACGTTCACATTTCATATATTTTATTATACAATCATATCTTTCATATTCCATAGCCTATACATCATATATATATATATATATTTATCAATAATATAATCAAATAAGATTTAGTACTTACCTCCTAAGAATTTCACATCCATTTAAACTTCTCTCCCATGAATCCTTTAATACTTGGATTAAGGCCATTCCATCTCTTAAAAACCTAATCCAAAAGTGAGCATACACACTTACTTAGAGATACACATGATATAATACAAATAAGAATCAACTAGGGCAAACTCAACACTTGACACGCTCACCAACACGGGCGTGTTCCTGATCGTGCCCTAACTCCACAACACAGAAACATTTACACGCTCATGACCACGGGCGTGTCCCTGGGCGTGTAATATATACTGTATCACAGAAACATTGACACATTCAACAACATGAACGTGTTCCTGGCCGTGTCAATTTACCAACAACACAGTAGCTATGGCACGCTCACTAACACGGGCGTGTTAATGGCCGTGTCACATCTACTGCCTTACAAACAATTGACACGCCTAAAGTTCTGGACGTGTTCCTGGGCATGTCAGGCTAAAACCCAGATTCCGATCAACCCAAAACAACATCCAACAAAACACTTCTTTTAGCTATCATCCATTCCAAACAATCTTCACCAAACACCCAAAAACCATAACAAACTTACAAAAACAACAACACAACTCAAAACACACACCAATCATCATTATAAACATCATCCATGCATCAATTAATCAAATCCCCAATTCATTAAACTAAACCCTTATTCAACAATTCATCCTCAACTTCACAATTAATCATATTATCATCATCAAATTACCAAATCAACACACATAAATACTTCAATCTTTCAATATCATCATCATCCCATACCAACCATATCAAATCCAAACTCAAACAATGAAAACCAACTCAAAGAAATGAATACTTACTTGAATCCTTTGTCAAATCTTCATCTCTATCTTCAATCCTCTTGAAACCTTAAGAAATTTGGTGTATAAATCATCAAAATCACATATCTCTCTCTCTCTCTCTCTCTCTCTCTATCTCTCTCTCTCTCGACCAAAAAGAAACGAAGAGGAAGAAGAAGAAGAAAGAATCTTCTTTCTCTTTGTTCTTATCCATATATATAATAATAATAATAATAATAATAATAATAATAATAATAATTACTAAAATATCCTCATCCATTCAACTACTCTTTTGTCTCTTATGTGCCCATTTATATAATTTCACAATAACAAAAGAAATATCTTCTTCCACTAAATCCAACACCTTGACTCTCCCTTTGACCAACTTATATGTCATATATATTACCATATACACTACACATACATTCTCTCTTCCATTTTCTTTTCTTATCAACTTAACATATATTCATTCAATCCCATTATAACAATAATATCACAACTTCTAAGGCACATTTTGGGATATTACAATTCTCTCCCCCTTAAATAATTTCGTCCTCGAAATTACTCAGTACGATAACACTCCATTTTTAACAATACATCACTTTAAATCTTTATGTGACATTAATTATATTCTTATACTCTGATTTCATCAAATCACATAGTTTGTACTCTCCCCCTTAGAGTCAATTATATTATTCAATTCTATAACTTGTCATGATATATACCTTTATATCTTATTACATTCTTATCCAATATTCAAAATAATTCATTACCTTCTCAAATACTTCATCTATGAGCAAAAATTCAATCATCTTATAATATACTTATGTTACATTCCATTATTACATTCAAAATATTTTATCACCTCATCTCTTTATAACTATTCTCTCAACTTTAACCTTAAAGATCATTGACTTATATCTTAATAATGATCATTCCATCATTACAATCATCCTTAAAACAAACATTTATCAAACCTTCATTGATAAGAATATTCTTATTTCTCATACACTTCATTTCTTATTAGTATTTTCTCACTTAACATCAATATTAATACAATACTTTTGAACTTACCTTACAGGAAATCATTGATATAATTCAATTGATTCATGTCCATTCCTTTATTAGAATATTGCATAGTGTACATCATTATCTATCTCTTATACCTTTAGTACAACTATTCATATTAAATCCCAATAATAATTCACAATTATAACAAAATCCAGATTAATTGATCTATTCTCCACAATATACTAACATCTCAATCTTGTTTGATTCAAATCAACAATTAACTTATTTAAATTTATCATGAATAACAATCCACTTCAACTTATCTTTCAATGTACACATAATTTATCTTCCATTATTTTAATACACTTCCCATCAAATTTTATAATTATCTCATACCATACTTCTCATTCATAATTTACTCACTTAAATTTTTAAACTCATCCATTTATTCACTTTATACCATAAACATATTCAATATAGCTCTCCATCACATTTGAAATCTCTTCCATTATCATCTCCTCATCTTTCATACCATTACTATATTTACAACAATTACCTTTTTCCCATATTATTCACAACTCAAAACATTTTCATAATTTCCTTTCTCCCTTTACCTTTATAAATATAACCAAATTCTTAACATCAAATGATAAGGTAAAACCTTATCCATCACCACTTTTAACTATATTTTTCAACAAAATTCCATTCTCACCAAATCTATATTACAATCATATCATCCAAGACCCAAATCCATGGATAACAAAATAATCGATCAAATATATTGAACAAAACACGTGGCTTTAAGAGATTAATATTCAAGCCTGGGACTTTCAAATCAATACCGTTCTTCTTATAATTTTATTCTCAATCTTTATAGAGACAAGGCTAAAGTATATCTCAAAAATTACCTATTCCTTCTTTACATTACTACTATATCAAAAGTTAATACATTCCAACTCCACTTCAAACCAATTTGCATTTGATGATATGATCTTTATCAACTTAATTCATGTTTCAACAATATTACTATATACATATTCAATCATATGCAGCTTCCATACAATTTCCATTCGTCACTTCAATTCAAATCCATTTACAATTTCTTATAAGATATAATTACATAGAACTTTCCATATGTGATTACTTTGGAACTCTAAATATCATATGATCATCAAATTCAATGCTCACCATAACAATTTCCACCGTCCAATATTACTCAAATCCATGCTATACTCGCTTTTATCACATAATCCATTTAGCTCTTCACAGTTCAAGACCTAATCTCTCTCTTAGGTCCACTAACACATACAACATCGTTTCCATATCATAAATTATATAATTATACCACATACATATTCAGAGATCACCTTCATAATGTGATTCACACATTTGTTTATATATCATAATGTCATTCATATTGAAAACTCAATTAACATATCATATACATGTATACACTTAATTAGATGCTCTTATTTATCATACATTCAATATACCTTTAATGTTTATCACTTTCTTTTAAACACTATCATTTGCATTCTTCCAATATAATGTAAAGTAGTTATTCGCACAACACATATATATATATATATTCTGATTATAATAACACTTCACATCTATCTTAATCATATTCCCAATGTGACATCTCTTTCACTATCGTCTTTAAAAACATTTAATATACTTCCATATCCATTTTTACCCTTTTGCAATAAAATGACTTAAGGTAGCTCCTTTTCATTTGCTTATCCACTTCCCTTTTAGATATGATTTAAGTTATTTATCAACTTAACACATTTATATATACATTGTAATCATAATAATATTTCACAAAATCTTAGTCACATTACTAAAGTGATATCTCACTCACATTTATACACATGTACATTACTTCCAGTCATGTACACATTGAGCCCAATAACCTTAATACACTTTCCAAGTCTAGTTATTACAAAATCTCAATTTCTTGAATCACCATTGATCCATTCAATTCTTACTATCAACCTTATCTCATGACCTAGCTTTGCACAAGTTTGTCCATGCAAGTGTAACCATTCTCATACTATCAATCACATTACTCAATTCATAATACTTTCATGTGCAATATTAATCATTTCTCCTAGCTCATGTATTGAATATACATTAAGCTATCAATATCCAATTAATCTTTATCAAATTCCACTAAAACTTTAACTTTTCAACTTGATACTTCACTTAAACTTCAATTTGCCAAACTCACCTTATATATATATATCACAAAGCAATATCAAAACATATAATTTCCACAATTATCAAGCTCATTCCAAAAATCTCAAATATTATATATTATCACCATTACCATGAGCTTTTATAATATTCAAGCATCTCACATTTCTAACATTAAATTCACAATGTTTACATTAAAAATAACAATACCAATTTATATTCTTACTTAACCAATATCATCTCTTTTACATTTAAACAAAACCTTAACTGTATATACATCCCAACTTTACATAATCACACCTTGTCTCTACTAATCAACTCATTCAATATTCCACCATACTCTCCTCATTTTAATAACATATCTTTCAATAATAACAATTCAACAATATTTCCTCTATCTAACAAACCCAACATAAACTTTATTATAAAGAGATTCAAAATATAGAGGAAAGTGTACATACCTTAATTTTGATTTTAATTTCAATTCATTTTCAACTTTATTCTTCTTTTCATTTCTTTATGTTTCAATTTATATTATGTCCTACATAATATTGTTCATAAACATCAACATTACATTCCATGTTGCACACAACATAACATTTTCATATGCATCATCAATATGCATATATCACATTACATTTCGCAATTCATTTCTTATAATCAATTAGGCACTATGCTTTAATTATAATTCATTTCCAACATCATGGTTTCTCCTCACATCAACATAATATACACATATATCATTAACTATATTGAACATTTCATATAGCACAAGTATTTTACAAGTCATATTATTCCACATCCGAGACCAACCTAGGTGTGAATGCATATGCATATATATTACCAATTGCATTTCAAAACTCTTCTTTTTAATTCTATTTATACTCTTCAAAAATTCTCTTTTTAGTTTCACTTAGGCCGAGAACCTGGAAACCTAAGCTCTGATACCAAAATATTTGTAACACCCCGATACTCCATATCATTACTATACATATACCTCGTATATATACAGCAAGTATATAAAGTATAAGGATGTTACTAGTTATTAAAATTTTAAAATCTTTACTTTCATTCCAAAACAACATCACATTGAAATATATAAAAGTACTTTCAAAATCATTATCCTTTTGATGATAACACATATATATATGTAAATTACATTGTTTCTTCCAATATTTTCATTTATACATATGAATACATTCTTGTAAATATACAAAATCTTTAACTTGTACATGCATGCATCACCCTCTAGTTGGTCTCGAACTACCCTTGATCTCTTTGTGACATAATGGTTAACTCCAGCACCATCACCCATACCTGCGTGATTAATATAACCACGCTAAGCTCGAAAGCTTAGTAGTACAAATAAACATTACTATATACAATACAAAGGAAACATACCTTAGGTGTTTAACATTATGTTTTATCATTCTCTTACTCTGTGTTCCTCTTTTTCAATGCATTCTTCACATATTCCTATTAATCTCATAAGTTATATACATATATATATCATTACAATGATACTTACCACTTCTGCCTCATAAACATATTATATGTCACATTTTACTTCACCATCACACATTTCATCATAGTTTCACAACCCATGTCTCTTTTCAATAATTCATTTATACAATATTATCATGCCATACTACACAACATTATACTTCATTACACCAACCACAGATCCATCACTAAAACTCACAATCAATATATCAATACTCACATTACATATCATGTCATTACTTTATTCACAATTCACCAATCATGAATCAAGTTTTCAACAAAGGCAACCATAGATCTCATTACTCATTTAGCTCAACCTTTGCATATCACATTAAAAACAAGGACAGACTCGGGCCCAAACACTAATATGCCATTCAACTTTCAGAGTTAATGCTTTGGTTTAATTATCACATTATCATTATCATTGACCCAACTAGGCTTCAAGGATTTAGATTCAACCAAGCTTCAAGGGGAGTAAAACATGTTAAACTTCAACCCAACTTGGCTTCAAGAACCAATCCAACCTAGCTTCAAGGGTTGTAACATCTCAATTAGGCTTCAAGGATCATATCCAACCTAACTTCAAGAGATTGTTACTATTATTAGGCATGCCACCAACAACAAAACTCTGAAAATGAATAACATATTAGACACACAATTCATTCGTTATCTCATTATCAATTTCATTCATTGTTTCCTTATCATTTACATCATCATAGCCAACCACAATGGCATCATTTAGGCAAACATGCCTCAATCATCATTTACATTATCATAGCCAACCACAATGGCATCATTTAGGCAAACATGCCTCAATCATCATTTACATTATCATAGCCAACCACAATGGCATCATTTAGGCAAACATGCCTCATTTGTCTCATTTTCAATATTATAGCCAATAACAATGGCTTCATACATCATCATATCTCAATTCACAACTCATTTTTCATCACAATATTACATTTCTTTCACATTTCATATTTCATCACATTATTACATTTCTTTCACATTTCATATGTCATCACAATATCACATTTCTTTCACATTTCATATTTCATCACAATATTACATTTCTTTCACATTTCATATTTTATCACAATATTACATTTCTTTCACATTTCATATTTTATCACCATATTACATTTCTTTCACATATCATATTACACATCACCTACATTTCATACTTCATCTTTTATATCTATATATATACATATACATATATATATACATAACTATGCATCATTCAAGTATACACAATCAATTGCATAATCCTATCCTCACAACTTTCACCTTTCATAACATATATATATATACATTGAATACGTTCACATTTCATATATTTTATTATACAATCATATCTTTCATATTCCATAGCCTATACATCATATATATATATATATTTATCAATAATATAATCAAATAAGATTTAGTACTTACCTCCTAAGAATTTCACATCCATTTAAACTTCTCTCCCATGAATCCTTTAATACTTGGATTAAGGCCATTCCATCTCTTAAAAACCTAATCCAAAAGTGAGCATACACACTTACTTAGAGATACACATGATATAATACAAATAAGAATCAACTAGGGCAAACTCAACACTTGACACGCTCACCAACACGGGCGTGTTCCTGATCGTGCCCTAACTCCACAACACAGAAACATTTACACGCTCATGACCACGGGCGTGTCCCTGGGCGTGTAATATATACTGTATCACAGAAACATTGACATGTTCAACAACATGAACGTGTTCCTGGCCGTGTCAATTTACCAACAACACAGTAGCTATGGCACGCTCACTAACACGGGCGTGTTAATGGCCGTGTCACATCTACTGCCTTACAAACAATTGACACGCCTAAAGTTCTGGACGTGTTCCTGGGCATGTCAGGCTAAAACCCAGATTCCGATCAACCCAAAACAACATCCAACAAAACACTTCTTTTAGCTATCATCCATTCCAAACAATCTTCACCAAACACCCAAAAACCATAACAAAATTACAAAAACATCAACACAACTCAAAACACACACCAATCATCATTATAAACATCATCCATGCATCAATTAATCAAATCCCCAATTCATTAAACTAAACCCTTATTCAACAATTCATCCTCAACTTCACAATTAATCATATTATCATCATCAAATTACCAAATCAACACACATAAATACTTCAATCTTTCAATATCATCATCATCCCATACCAACCATATCAAATCCAAACTCAAACAATGAAAACCAACTCAAAGAAATGAATACTTACTTGAATCCTTTGTCAAATCTTCATCTCTATCTTCAATCCTCTTGAAACCTTAAGAAATTTGGTGTATAAATCATCAAAATCACATATCTCTCTCTCTCTCTCTCTCTCTCTCTCTCTCTCTCGACCAAAAAGAAATGAAGAGGAAGAAGAAGAAGAAAGAATCTTCTTTCTCTTTGTTCTTATCCATATATATATATATATAATAATAATAATAATAATTACTAAAATATCCTCATCCATTCAACTACTCTTTTGTCTCTTATGTGCCCATTTATATAATTTCACAATAACAAAAGAAATATCTTCTTCCACTAAATCCAACACCTTGACTCTCCCTTTGACCAACTTATATGTCATATATATTACCATATACACTACACATACATTCTCTCTTCCATTTTCTTTTCTTATCAACTTAACATATATTCATTCAATCCCATTATAACAATAATATCACAACTTCTAAGGCACATTTTGGGATATTACACAACCGGATAAACTCTAACTCATATTCCGTCACAGTCCGGTGATCTTGCTTCAAGCTCAAAAACTCCATCTTCTTCACATCTTTGTACTCCCTAGGAGTATACTTCAATTCAAACTCTCTTAGAAAATCAGCATAGGACAATGTTGGTGGATCATCCATAGCATGGGGCACTGTCTTCCACCAGTCATATGCGTCCTTTTGCAACAATGATCTTGCATAATCAAACTTTTCCTCTGGAGTGGCTTGCAACTGAACAAATATTCTCTGTACTTTATCTAGCCACTGCTCAGCTACAGCTGGATCAATAGTACCCAAGAAGTCTTATGCTCCATATTTCCTTAATTTATCATACTGTCTCACTGATACCAAAGGCTGTGGGGGTGGTGGCGGTGGTTGCACTGGTGCTTGCCTCAACAAATCAATCACATGCCTAAACCAACCTGGCGGAACCTCCTAACTAGCTGGTCTCCCCGACACAGAAGCAGGTACCTCTCCAGCACTATCCACTCTAGCTCCCTCTCTAATCTCATCAGGAGCTATACTCTCAGCACTACCCTCGACTGACTGACGTGAGTGAGAATCCATCACAACCTATATCTGTAAACACAGCAGAATACCTCTCATTAAAGATCAGAGACTGCCAATGCCAAACGTGTATGTTATTCAAAAATCCACTTTTTAAAATCAAAACACTCTTTTTCTTACACTTGACCTAGGTTGAGAATCTCAAACCTAGGCTCTGATACCAAAACAATTGTAACACCCCTATATACAGTATACGTACCAAGCATGCTTAAACGATCGTAACATACATATACTGAATATAGAAAATGCCACAGTTTAAAAAGAAACACAATAAATATCTTTGTAAATAAGTTAAACCAATTTCAAACATTTAAAAGAAATCCAAAAGACACCATATAAAAATATTTATTAATTCACAACGGAAGTTATTACAAGTATATTATAAATCAAAGTTTACAAAACATAGAATATATACATGATTGGCAGCTCTTCTCCGATCTTTAAGTCCCAAAATAACTCTTCAATGTCTACTCTCACTCGGTCTCGAGGAGCTCTCAGGTTCAACTCTGTTACCTGCGCGATCAAACACTATCGCGCTAAGCCATCGGCTTAGTAGTAAGTAATATACCAACACTATACTTTAAGGCAATGCAATGTCACACATTTGATTACTCAAATCAATATCATAGATAAAAGGTTAACAACACACCTTTATATTTCATAAACCATACACATAGAAGCACATCACATTACCACATCATACTACATTAAATGTCATAACAATATTCATATTACATCTTCATAGTTCCATTGATTTTACCATTCAAGAATCACATTATATACAAAGACAAGCATGGGCCCAAAACACACTAACATGCCATTCAATTTTCAGAGTTAATGCTTTGGTTTTGTTATCACATTTATCATTATCATAAACCCAACTAGGCTTCAAGGATTTAGGTTCAACCAAGCTTCAAGGGGAACAAAGCATGCTAAGTATCAACCCAACTTGGCTTCAAGAACCAATCCAACCTAGCTTCAAGGGTTGTAACATCTCAATTAGGCTTCAAGGATCCAATCCAACCTAACTTCAAGAGAATGTTACCAATAGGCATGCCACCAATAACAAAACTCTGAAAATGAATAACACATTAGACACACAATTCATTTATTATTTCATTCTCACATCTCATCATCAATTAGGCAAACATGCCTTATGTTCTTCCAATAGAATCATCATAGCCAATCACAATGGCTTCATATCACATTTGAGTTATCATAGCCAATTACAATGGCCTCATATCATATTATATCTCAAATCATATTATTCATATAGCATCATTGATACAACATTTCAAAATACATTATTATTGAAATGTACATAATCAAACACATTAAACATCCATTAAAAATGATCATCATTGATATATATTTACACATATATAATTCACCTTATTCTTAAATTTAGAATCCTCAATACACATTTGTTTATGCCATCTTTGTTTTAAGTATATTCAAAGTGTAAATACAAAAAGACCTTGGAAGGATTCAACAATGTGAGAAAAGCAAGAAACAAATCACAGTAAGGGACACCCTCAAGGGACACGGCCAAGATTGTGGCCGTGTCTCTCAACCAAAAGCAACAGAAGCAAACATGGGCAAGGGACAAGGTCGTGTCTCTCCAAAAATCATCCAACACGGCCACATTTTTCTTAGACTTGGCCGTGTCTCCAAAATTGTATAGGTTGGCCGTGTCTCTTATGAACAAAACCCTAACCCTAGCCAACACTCTTTTGATTGAAATTAAACACATTATGCACAACATAAACTCATTCAAATGGATGTAATCAAAGTCATTAACACTTATTTTGCATGTTTAACACAATATATACATTAACAATACATCAACAATCCATTTAAAACATCTACCATTTCAAAACCCTAAAACCAAACATCACTCTTAACTTATCATCTTCAAACCAAAACCAACATCAATTCAACCTTTTTAACTTATAATCTATCTCAACACTTATAAACTCATCTCAAACACACCAATTCATAATCTCAACACATCACAACCCACCTCAAACATAACTTCAAAAATAACAAAGATAAACAAGAGAGTACTTACCTTAAATGAAGAAATTTCACAAATCTCCAACCAAAACCTTTGATTCTTCCTTCAATTTGATTCTAGCATCAAGAACACCTCTCTTGCTCTCTCCTCTCTTGAATAGCCGGCACACAAAGGACAAGAAAAGAAAATAATCACAAGTCAAACTTCTCTTCTTCTTTAAATATCCACCAAGCAATTCTAACAAAGAAATTACCTAAATGCCCTCATCCAATTAACTTAACCTTTGTCACTTATATGCCCATTTAAGTAATTTCACATGTCACAAATAAATATCCTCTTCCATTGACCATCCCTTTTGACTAAGGTATATGTTATGTATATAACCATATACCCAACATATACACTTTCTCTCTACACATTTCTTTCCTTTTTAAACAATACATAAACTTTCTCTTTCCAATTTCTTTTCTCTTACACATCAATATATACATTCAATCTAATTAAAACAACAATAATATTCAAAACTTCTAGGGCATACATTGGGATATTACAATGTCACACCTAAAATATTTGAATTCTTCTACACGAAGTGGGGGACAAAGTGGGGAACAAGGCCTTTTGCTTGCCGAAAGAATTATTAAACAAAGAAAAAGTGGGGAACAAAATGAAGTGGTGTGAGTTGGAAGGCATGGGTGTGTATTTTGAATGAATTAAAAGGAGAAGAAGAGGGAAATTGGAAAGGAGTTCTAGTGCTCTTGGAGCCAAATTTTCTGCTACACGTTTGGGAGAGGGAGAGAGTGACACTCTCCCTTACCCCTTCATCTTCATCTCCATTTCCATCCTCTCCACCTTCTCCATCTTTAATTGATAAGATCTTTGAGGTTCTTTGGGATAAATTGGGTTAACAAGCTCTTGAAGGTTGAAGAAGCTTCAATGAAAGGTTTGGTGACTTGAGAAAGCTCCATTCCATCTTCCAAAGGCAAAATCAATTGAAGGGTTGGTGACTTGAGAAAGCTCCATCCAAAGGTTTGGTGACTTGAGAAAGCTCCATTCCATATTGCAAGAGGAATCAACCATTGAAGAGGGCTTGAGTTCTTCATCAAATATCAAAGTGGAGCTAGGAGGAAGACTAATAATCCTACTCTTGGCATCTTCACAAGGGGTTTTTCTATTCTCTCTTTTAATTCATTTCTATTGTTGTTGTTATATTAAGAGATTGATATTGCAATAAATAATTTGTATTTGTTTTATATTGAGTTGAATGAATGTTATAAATTGATGATGTTGAGCTAAATACCCATGCCTAGGGTTTGTAGTATATTTGGTTGAATGTCTTGATTTGATATTTCCATGGATGTTCCTTGTTGATTGGTTGATTGTATTGCATTAAATGCTAGGTTGATAGATTAGCTACCTCTTGATATTTGAATATTGGATGACGGACCGAGATGTGAAATCCAATATTGGAACTATACAATCGACCACCCTATGAATGAATTAGAGATATAAGTTCTAGGGTTTGTTAATTTGGTAATGTAAAATAATTGGTTATTGCTAATTCATGAATGTGAGAACTAATTGATTGGTAAGTGACTATTTAACCTTAAGGAACAAATTAATTACAAGGTTATGTTAATGGATAATTGAGAATTGGGCTTTGATTGAATGGACCTATGACCTTAGGCAACTTCCCAAGAATCGATTTGATCTTGTACACCCATCACACACATCAATCTCTACGCACGGTAAATTTTAGGTTTAAATTGTCCTTCCACAATTTCGAACAACAAACACTCCCGCATTTAAATAACTTGTCAATCACCTTTGCTACAGCTACCGCATTTAACCTTCTTGGGGAAATGACCTTGGGGCGATCACCTTTGCTACAGCTACCTCATATACTTGCGAGTGACGCTTGTAGTAGTACTTAATTTGAGCGCAACAGGACCCAGATTGAGTTCTGGACTCGAAAATAATTCACGTTCTGGGCTCGGATTGGTTTGGGTTCTGGACCTGAAGTACCTGCAAAAATTAATTATAGTTAGTAAAGCATTTTGCAAAAAAATTAGCTATCTTTTACCATATATGGGTACCTATATACTCTTGCCCCCTATGTCGAAAAAATATTTAATGAGTAAAAAAATATTTTTTAGACACACAAAAAATTATATACCCACAATAAATATCAATTTACAGTGTGCATGAGTGCTGTGAAAAAATTATGAAAAAGTAAATTGCAGAATTATCAATTATTGAAACAAATAAGACGGAACATGAATAAGTATTATTGAAACAATTAAGACGGAACATGAATAATGTATTGTCACAACTAAGTACATTATCATGCTTTAACTTTTAACCTTTTTTCTAATTAAAGAAAACTGGAGACTTATCCTTCAGACTCACTGCCTATAAATTGAATGCTTCATTCATTTCAACCATAACTTTGCAAAGTCATATAAACTCAAGCTGCTCATTTTTATGTTCACAATTTTTCAAGCTTTTCAAAGAAAAATGAAATGGCAGTAAATCAACATGCGCCTAGAACTGGACCACGCATGGATCCTAAATTACGTGCTTACCTCAGAGATAGAGGGTTGGAGCAGTTTCCAATTTTAGCAGGAATGCACCTCCACCAAACTTCACAAGAGAAAACTCAGGTATTTATTATTGTCTATACGATATATTTTCCTTATAAAAATAAAATTTTATGAATTTTATGATGATTTATTTTTTTATTTATTTTATATATATTGTTAATTTATTATTTTTAGTAGAAAAATATGCTAACGAATTCTAAAAATATTAACCTTATGCATGAAGAATTTAATTTTAAACAATTTGTGAAACAAAAATTTGTATTTATACCATGCAAAAAATAAGAAATAGAAAATCATTTAGGAAAAAATATTAAATAATGCTAACAAAAGTATAAAAGGCTATAAAAGATTTTATACAAAAATAAATGAAGTAAAAAATTAGTCCTGATGCAAAAAATACAAAAAATAAGAAAAAGTAAACGTGGTGAGACAGTAAAATTCTTGGGGTACTGAAAATAATTTTTATGTTTCAATTTATATTTTCCTTAATTTTGCAATTTTTGAGAATAATTATTAGGGGTGATATACTTACCTAATTGGACTTACCTTTATCGTAATAGTTTTATAGTTGTGTGATTCATGGTGGCGAGAACATCCACAAAGCCCGTGAGTGGTATGATCTAGTTCTACCTCCACTCCAAAGGATGATCAATGAATGTGGTTTTGAAGAATTTGTGTTGTAGCTGCCTGCCAAGGGATATCAAATCGATAGCAGCATAATATAGGCACTTGTTGAGTGGTGGATGGACACCACTCATACCTTTCACTTGCCTGTTGGGGAGATGACGATTGGCCCAGTAGATTTTACTGTAATAATAGGCTTGAAATGCGACGGGATCCCTATTCCTTTGACCAACAATATACTGACCGAGGATGAAATTCGCAAATTAATTGGTTTGCATCCTAGATATAGGGGAGCATGTAAAAAAAAATATGAATACATCTGAGAGTATTGGACGAGGCAAACTCGATCGGTGCATGGCAGACGGGCAGAAAGATACACCTGCAACTTTTTGTTGTATTTGTTGGCTACAACTATCTTATGCAACACTGAGGCAGCAATTCACCTGTTGATTTTGCATGCTCTAGCAGATTTTGTTCTTGCCCCTTTTTATTCTTGGGGGGAGGTTGGCCTTGCCTGTCTACATCACAGTTTTGATAAAATTAGCATAAAATAGATATCTTTTATAGGTTTGATGGACATTATTGAGGTATGAGTTCATCCTCCCCACTTTTTCAATTTAATTTAATTTTAATTTAAAAAAAAATGACCATGACATGTATGGGCCTATGAGCATAATCTCATGAGAGCATCAGGTATTTTTGGGAGACGAGGGGGATACCCGAGATTGAGCATCCGGTATTTTTGGGAGACGAGCGGGATACCCGAGATTGAGCATCGGGTATTTCTAGGAGACGAGTGGGATACCCAAGATTGAGTGTCTGGTTGTCGACTCGCAGAGAAGTTTCTGGCAGTCATCCTATGCATTCCCAAAGTTATTAGTTGAGCCAGTTGATATGGGATTAGGTAAAAGATAAATTTAATAATATCATGGAATTAAAAAAATGACTTACCGATAGTGCTGCTTTGTAGGTGAATGTTGCCTGGTGGAAAGCGAATGAAAAGGAAAACTGGACTACTACCATGATTAATGCATTGCCCCTACAAAATTCCCATTGAATAATTGCTGGGCCCATTTCAAACTAATGGTTTCTAGGTGAGAGGGCACAGAAATAGTTTCTTGGACCTGATCAGAGGTGAGTGCCAACCAATGTCCTAGCATCTGTGCTGACTTGCAAGTCTATGCCTAAGAGCTCCTAGAGGCAAGCCCGAAAAGGATTTGATATTGATTTATTGTTGCTTCGACCAGACTTGTCATATAATGAGTTCATATAGGATTAGCTTTTGCACTTTGATGTCTCCCCTGATGTTGTTGAACATTCAAAGGAACAAGGGGGTAAAGAGGGAGAAGGAGAAGAGGAAGGTGATAAAGACATGGATGAGGATGGTGATGAGAATGAGGATGAAGATCATGAGAATGATGGTGAGCGGGTTAATAAAGAAGAGGGAGAGAGGGATAAGGAACATGATAAATAGGGGATCTTGTTACCTGTAACACCCCCACATTCAATACATGCACACTACAAACACCACAATGTAGTATACATGCACTAAACATAGGGATGCTACGGATTTTCTTAATATTCAAAAAACATTTTATATAATACTATCATCTTTCTCAATATACATTATAGATAATAAGTAATCAATTTGTAATACATTATAAAAAAAATAGGTAGTTACTTGTAATACAAAACAAAATAGATATATAGATACATTTAGTTAATACGCAGCGGAATTTATAAAATATTTACATATAAGAAACATTTAAATCCATATTTACAAATGTGCATATATTTACATTATAAATATTACTTTTCAAAATATAAAGAAGTAGTACATGATTGGCAAATCTCTTCTGATCTTTAAGTTCCCAAAATCAACTCTTCAAGGTCTACTCTCACTCGGTCTCGATGAACTCTCGGGTTCAACTCTATTACCTGCGCGATCAAACACTATCGCGCTAAGCCAACGGCTTAGTAAGACAAATCATGCTAATGTTATGCATTAGTGCAATGCAATGCCACACAATTTATTAATAAGAACAACATCATAGATGTAAAGCTAGCAACATACTTTTACATTCCATAAACCACAATATATGTACATATCACATGTCAACATCCTTTTATATATCTCATTAGTTAATCATTTTACCATTCATGAATCATATTAAACAAAGACAAGCATGGGCCCAAAACACACTAATATGCCATTCAATTTTCAGAGTTAATGTTTTGGTTTTGTTATCACATTTATCAATATCATATACCCAACTAGGCTTCAAGGATTAGGTTCGACCAAGCTTCAAGGGGAGCAAAGCATGCTAAGCTTCAACCCAACTTGGCTTCAAGAACCAACCCAACCTAGCTTCAAGGGTGGTAACATCTCAATTAGGCTTCAAGGATTCAATCCAACCTAACTTCAAGAGATTGTTACACTTATTAGGCATGCCACCAACAACAAACTCTGAAAATGGAATAACACATTAGCCACACAATTCATTTATTATTTAGTTATCATTTCCATTCTCAATTCTCATCAACATTTAGGCAAACATGCCTTATTTCTTTCAATTGCATTTTATAGCCAATCACAATGGCTTTACATCACATTTCACATCTCAATTCATATTTTGCATATAGCATCATTGATATAGCATTTCAAAATACATTATCCATATCACACATTATCATTTACACGATTCACATTGCATAGTACAAACCCTAGTTCATGTAGTATCATATGCATTATCAATTGTAAAATCAAACTCAACCATGTATGAAGAACAAAAACCAAACACAGTAACCAACACACCCAAGGGACACGGCCAAGCTTGTGGCCGTGTCTCCCAAAACAAATTGGCAGTGGCAGACACTGGCATGAGACACGGCCGTGTCCTCTCCAAAAACTCACACACACGGCCAAATTTCCATGGACTTGGCCGTGTCTCTCCAAAACATTAAGTCTTGGCAGTGTCTCTTCTTTGGTTTTGGCCGTGTCACTCATGAACAAACCCTAACCAAAGCCAACACTCTTCTAAATGCATTCTAACACCTTATGCACAACACAAACTCATTCAAATGGATGCAATCAATGACATACACACATATCTTACATAATCATCACAATAATCACTTAAACAACACATTAACATCACATTTAAACACAAGCCATCTCAAAACCCTAATTCCAACATCCTTCATAATCTTTCACTATCAACCTCTACATAACTTACCATATTCAAAACCAAACCCACACCAATTAAATCTTTTAACTTGCAATCAATTTAAACACTTGTAAACACATCTAAAACACACCAAATCAAGATTCCAATCAATCAAACCTCACATCAAACATAACTTCAAAAATAACCAAAGCAACAAGAGAATACTTACCTTAAATGAAGAAATTCCACAAATCTCTAGCCAAATCCTTTAATTCCTTCTTCAATTTGGTTCTAGCATCAAGCACACCTCTCTTGCTCTCTCTTTTCTTCAATGGCCGGCACACACATGAGAAGAGAAGAAGAATGAATACAAATCAACCATTTCTTCTTCTTTAAATCTCCACCACAAAATTTAACAAAACAATTACCAAAACACCCCTCATCACTTAATTTAGCTTTTGTCCCTTGCATGCCCAAATATGTAATTTCACAAATCTCAAATAAAATATCTTCTTGCATTGACTCTCTATTTGACTTATGTATATGTTAATTATATCATCATATAAACAACATATAAACTTGTCTCTAAACCCTCTTTCTTTCCCAAAACACATATACATACACATTCTCTTCTCAATTTCTTTTCTTAACACATAACATATACATTCAATCCAATTTACAACAACAACATAACCAATACTTCTAGGGCAAACATGATGATATTACAATTCTCCCCCTCTAAAAAGAAATTTCGTCCTCGAAATTACCTGATATCAAGTCTGAAACAACTAAGGATATTGCTCTCGCATAGATTGTTCACTTTCCCAAGTTGCCTCTTCCTTTCCATGATTCTTCCACAAAATCTTCACCAATGGCACTCTCTTGTTTCTCAACTCTTTCACTTCACGTGCCAAGATAGCAACTGGTTCCTCTTCAAACGTCAAATCTGGGCTCACTTCGATAGATTCAAATGGCAACACATGAGATGGATCCGACCTGTACTTTCTCAACATAGAAACATGAAATACATTATGAATACGATCCAACTCAGGTGGCAAAGCGAGTCGATAAGCAACTGGCCCAACTCTTTCCAAAACTTCATACGGTCCAATGAAACGAGGACTCAATTTCCCTTTCCGACCAAACCTCAAGATCTTCTTCCAAGGAGATACTTTCAAAAATACCTTATCTCCAACATCAAACTCTATGTCTCTCCTCTTCAGATCTGCATAAGACTTCTGTCGGTCTGAAGCTGCTTTCAACCTGCCTCGAATCAATTTTACTTTCTCTTCAGTTTCTTGAATCAAATCAGGTCCAATCAACTTACCATCTCCAAGTTCACTCCAACAAAGAGGTGTCCTACACCGTCTACCATACAGTGCTTCGAATGGTGCCATACCAATGCTAGATTGGTGACTGTTGTTGTAAGCAAACTCCACAAGAGGTAAAAATCTATCCCAACTTCCAGAGAAATCAATGACACAGCTCCTCAACATGTCCTCGACAATCTGTATCACCCTCTCTGACTGTCCATCCGTCTGTGGATGAAAAGCAGTGCTGAAGTGCAGTCGAGAACCCAAAGCACCATGCAAACTCTTCCAAAACCTGGAAGTAAACCGGGGATCTCGATCAGACACTAAAGAAATTGGAACACCATGTAACTTCACAATCTCATGAATATACAGCTCAGCTAACCTCTCCAAAGAGTAATCCTGTTGGAACTTGATGCTCAGCTTTTACCCTCTGACATGTGAGACATTTCGATTCAAACTCAGCAATGTCTCTCTTCAACCCAATCCACCAGTAATGCTGTCTCAAATCATGATACATCTTAGTATTGCCCGGATGCATAGCAAACACTGACTGATGTGCTTCTTCTAGAATAATCTTTTTCAAATTATCATCATCGGGTACACACAATCTGTTCTTAAACCAGAGACTCCCATCATTTCTCACAATAAAATCTCTACTTTTCCCGTTCTGGCAATCTGACACAATCTTTCGAATCTTCTCATCAGCCAACTGAGCCTCTTTAATCTGATCCAACAAAACTGGTTTCACATGCAACTGTGCTAACAATGCACCATCATCACAAGATACAAAATTGGAATGCAAAGCTCTCAACTCAACAAGCAACGAGAGTGAATAAACAGTTAAGCCTGCTAAAGACTTTCGACTCAAGGCATCAGCAACAACATTTGCTTTAACTGGATGATAATCAATCAAGCAGTCATAGTCTTTAATCAATTCCAACCATCTCCTCTGCCGAAGATTGAGCTCTTTTTGGACACACAAATATTTCAAGCTTTTGTGATCAGTGTAGATGAAACATTTCTCCCCAAACAAATAGTGTCGCCAAATCTTCAATGCAAACACAATGGCTGCTAGCTCCAAATCATGGGTCAGATAATTAAGCTCATGCGGTTTCAACTGTCGAGATGCATAAGCTATAACTTTACCTTCTTGCATCAGCACACACCCCAAACCCCTATGTGAAGCATCACTGTAAATCACATATGGTTTGCCTTCCACAGGTAAAGTAAGAACAGGCGCTTGAGTCAACATTTCTCTCAACTGCTCAAAACTAGCCTGACACTGATCCGTCCACACAAATCTAACTCCCTTACGAAGCAATCTGGTGAGTGGAGTAGCTATCAAAGAAAATCCTTTCACAAACCGTCGGTAATATCCTGCCAAACCCAGAAAACTTCTAACTTCAGTCACAGACTTGGGTGGACTCCAATTCAGAATAGCTTCAACTTTACTCGGATCAACTCTAATACCCTCTGCTGAAACTATATGACCGATAAAAGCTACTTGGTCCAACCAAAACTCACACTTCGACAGTTTAGCAAACAACTGCTTCTCTCTCAAAATCTGCAACACAATCCGCAGATGCTTGTCATGTTCCTCTCTATTCCGCGAATACACCAGAATATCATCAATAAACACTACCACAAACTGATCCAAATAGGGCCTAAACACCCTATTCATCAAATCCATAAAAGCTGCCGGTGCATTCGTCAGACCAAAAGGCATAACTAGAAACTCATAATGCCCATACCTGGTCCGAAAGGCGGTCTTAGGAACATCTTCAGCTCTGACTCTCAACTGATGGTACCCTGATCTCAAATCAATTTTAGAAAACACAGCTGCACCCTTCAATTGATCAAAGAGGTCATCAATTCTAGGCAAAGGATATTTATTTTTAATAGTCACCTTGTTCAATTGCCTATAATCGATACACAACCTCATAGTACCATCTTTCTTCTTCACAAATAGCACAGGAGCTCCCCAAGGAGAAACACTGGGGCGAATAAATCCTTTGTCCAACAACTCCTGCAATTGCACTTTCAACTCCCTCAATTCTGCTGGTGCCATTCTATAAGGAGTAATAGAGATAGGAGTGGTACCAAGCAACAATTCAATACCGAACTCCACCTCTCTCTCAGGAGGCAACCCTGACAACTCCTCTGGAAACACATCTGGGAACTCAGCAACTGTGGCAATACTATCAATAGGGGAACCCTTCACTCTAGTATCTACCACATGAGCAAGATAGTCTTCACACCCCTTTCTAATCAATCTCCTAGCTGCAACAGCTGAAACAAATAAGGAGGCTAGTTGTTCCTGCTCATTAGATACTATCACCTCTCTACCATCAACAGTTCTCAAAGAAACAATTTTCCTTTTACAGTCTACCACAGCTCCATGTCTAGATAGCCAGTCCATACCTAGAATCACATCATATTCCTTAAATGGCATCTCAATCAAGTCTCCAAAGAACTCCTCACCTTGCACCCTCACTACACTATCTCGGTGCACCTTACTCACAATCACACTATGCCCTAAAGGATTTGTCACCAACACATCAAATCCTAGGGATTCAGCATGCACATCAGACAAAGGCAAAACAGATGCACTAATATATGAATGTGTGGAACCCGGATCAATCAAAGCAAGTACGGAAAAACCAAATAAGGAAAAAGTACCAGCTATGACTGCCGAAGCATCTGGCTGCCTTTGCATAACATATATCCTCTGGGAAGATCCAACCTCCTCTGGTCTACTCTCCCTGGATGTAGAACCTCCTCTAGCACTGAACCCAGATCTGCCTCCTCTACTGACACCTCTGCCTCCTCGACCTCCCCTCACACTAGGTCGAGAAGCTGCAGTATCAACTGACATCTGTTCTTGCCTCTCAGGACAATCTCTAACAAAGTGATCTGGTGATCCACATCTGAAACAAACCCCTGCTACACCAGTCTTCCAACAAGGACCACCATGTGGCCTACCACAATGAATGCAGATGGGAAGAGTGGATCTCTGAATCATTGGGGTCGGAGCACTTGCCACTGAAGCTGCAGGTCTAAATCTCTGTCTCTGAAACTGCACTGACCTACCAGCTGGTCTCTGACTCCTACTAACCCGAGGAACAAAGCTTCCTTTACCTCTCTTAGCAGAAGAAGACCCTGCCTCAAACTGGGGCCTCCTAACCCTAACCTCTTCCTCTGAAGCAGCTGCAATAACTTGAGCTCGCTCTACACTTCGAGCTGCTGCCACTAGCTGGGAAAAATCATGATATCGAGATCCAGCCACTAAGCACATGATAGAGGGCCTCAATCCCTCCTCAAATCTCCTGCATCTATCTATCTCATCAGCTATAATGCCCCCAGCATACTGGCTCAATCGAATAAACTCAACCTCATATTCAGTTACAGTCTTGCTGTCTTGCTTCAAGCTCAAGAACTCCATCTTCTTCATGTCTTTGTACTCCCTAGGAGTATACTTCAATTCAAATTCTCTATGAAAATCCACATATGACAAGGTTGGTGGATCATCCATAGAATGGGGCACTGTCTTCCACCAATCGTATGCATCCTTCTGTAGCAAAGATCTTGCATAGTCAAACTTTTCCTCTGAGGTGGCTTGCAACTGAATGAAAATTCTCTGTACTTTATCAAGCCATTGCTCCGCTACAGCTGGATCAACTGTACCAAGGAAATCCTCCGCTCCATACTTCCTTAGTTTGTCATAGTGCCTCACAGATACCAAAAGCTGAGGGGGTTGTGGCTGTGGTTGCACTGGTACTTGCCTCAACGCTTCTACCACATGCCTAAGCCAAGCTGGAGGAACCTCCTCCCCAGCTGGTCTACCCGACACCGAAGCAGGTGCCTCCCTAGCACTATCAACTCTAGCTCCATCCTCAGGAGCAACACTCTCCGCACTTCCCTCAACTGACTGACGCGAATGAGGATCCATCACAACCTAAATCTGCAAACACAGCAGATTACATCTTATTAAAGATCAGAGATTGCCAATCCCAAAACATATATGTTATTCAAAAACTCACTTTTTAAGTAAAAATATTATTTTTCTTACATTTGACCTAGGTTGAGAATCTTAAACCTAGGCTCTGATACAAAAACAATTGTAACACCCCCACATTCAATACATGCACACTACAAACACCACAATGTAGTATACATGCACTAAACATAGGGATGCTACGGATTTTCTTAATATTCAAAAAACATTTTATATAATACTATCATCTTTCTCAATATACATTATAGATAATAAGTAATCAATTTGTAATACATTATAAAAAAATAGGTAGTTACTTGTAATACAAAACAAAATAGATATATAGATACATTTAGTTAATACGCAGCGGAATTTATAAAATATTTACATATAAGAAACATTTAAATCCATATTTACAAATGTGCATATATTTACATTATAAATATTACTTTTCAAAATATAAAGAAGTAGTACATGATTGGCAAATCTCTTCTGATCTTTAAGTTCCCAAAATCAACTCTTCAAGGTCTACTCTCACTCGGTCTCGATGAACTCTCGGGTTCAACTCTATTACCTGCGCGATCAAACACTATCGCGCTAAGCCAACGGCTTAGTAAGACAAATCATGCTAATGTTATGCATTAGTGCAATGCAATGCCACACAATTTATTAATAAGAACAACATCATAGATGTAAAGCTAGCAACATACTTTTACATTCCATAAACCTCAATATATGTACATATCACATGTCAACATCCTTTTATATATCTCATTAGTTAATCATTTTACCATTCATGAATCATATTAAACAAAGACAAGCATGGGCCCAAAACACACTAATATGCCATTCAATTTTCAGAGTTAATGTTTTGGTTTTGTTATCACATTTATCAATATCATATACCCAACTAGGCTTCAAGGATTAGGTTCGACCAAGCTTCAAGGGGAGCAAAGCATGCTAAGCTTCAACCCAACTTGGCTTCAAGAACCAACCCAACCTAGCTTCAAGGGTGGTAACATCTCAATTAGGCTTCAAGGATTCAATCCAACCTAACTTCAAGAGATTGTTACACTTATTAGGCATGCCACCAACAACAAACTCTGAAAATGGAATAACACATTAGCCACACAATTCATTTATTATTTAGTTATCATTTCCATTCTCAATTCTCATCAACATTTAGGCAAACATGCCTTATTTCTTTCAATTGCATCTTCATAGCCAATCACAATGGCTTTACATCACATTTCACATCTCAATTCATATTTTGCATATAGCATCATTGATATAGCATTTCAAAATACATTATCCATATCACACATTATCATTTACAAGATTCACATTGCATAGTACAAACCCTAGTTCATGTAGTATCATATGCATTATCAATTGTAAAATCAAACTCAACCATGTATGAAGAACAAAACCCAAACACAGTAACCAACACACCCAAGGGACACAGCCAAGCTTGTGGCCGTGTCTCCCAAAACAAATTGGCAGTGGCAGACACTGGCATGAGGCACGGCCGTGTCCTCTCCAAAAACTCATACACACGGCCAAATTTCCATGGACTTGGCCGTGTCTCTCCAAAACATTAAGTCTTGGCCGTGTCTCTTCTTTGGTTTTGGCCGTGTCACTCATGAACAAACCCTAACCAAAGCCAACACTCTTCTAAATGCATTCTAACACCTTATGCACAACACAAACTCATTCAAATGGATGCAATCAATGACATACACACATATCTTACATAATCATCACAATAATCACTTAAACAACACATTAACATCACATTTAAACACAAGCCATCTCAAAACCCTAATTCCAACATCCTTCATAATCTTTCACTATCAACCTCTACATAACTTACCATATTCAAAACCAAACCCACACCAATTAAATCTTTTAACTTGCAATCAATTTAAACACTTGTAAACACATCTAAAACACACCAAATCAAGATTCCAATCAATCAAACATAACTTCAAAAATAACCAAAGCAACAAGAGAATACTTACCTTAAATGAAGAAATTCCACAAATCTCTAGCCAAATCCTTTGATTCCTTCTTCAATTTGGTTCTAGCATCAAGCACACCTCTCTTGCTCTCTCTTTTCTTCAATGGCCGGCACACACATGAGAAGAGAAGAAGAATGAATACAAATCAACCATTTCTTCTTCTTTAAATCTCCACCACAAAATTTAACAAAACAATTACCAAAACACCCCTCATCACTTAATTTAGCTTTTGTCCCTTGCATGCCCAAATATGTAATTTCACAAATCTCAAATAAAATATCTTCTTGCATTGACTCTCTATTTGACTTATGTATATGTTAATTATATCATCATATAAACAACATATAAACTTGTCTCTAAACCCTCTTTCTTTCCCAAAACACATATACATACACATTCTCTTCTCAATTTCTTTTCTTAACACATAACATATACATTCAATCCAATTTACAACAACAACATAACCAATACTTCTAGGGCAAACATGAGGATATTACAATTCCCATGATGATACCATGTTTTCTTCTTTCCTAAGTTAATCAGACATATTTTTTGGTTCTTGACTTGCATATGATGACTTTGATGAATTTTTGCAGGCGGTTGAGCACTCGAATGTTGTTGGGCATGATGAAGCCGGTCCAAGTAGTGCAGCTCCACCTCAACCATTTCCGTATACTAAGCCATCTTTTGGGCCTCAGGGCTTCGATTTGAGCTATCTAGTTTGTAAACCCTGTTTCACATATATGCTGAATGTATGCGTGAAAATGTATGAATATAATTTATTCTATTCTGGCTCACATCAAATGCCTGAGGAGCATAACCAAAAACTGTAGGAACAATTGGCCTCCAGTCGTTGGTATGTTGATCATCCTAAACAAAATTTTCAAGAATTCAGATTTCAGGGCTATAGGGGTCCCGGTGCATCTTAATCAAGGAGGTTGTAAGACCCCTATACCTTATATACATACTGTATATGTATACCCCATATATGTACAATCTGCATATAAGACATAAGGATGCCACTTTACAGATCCATTCAAACCTTTCATTATAGTATTTATACAAATATATATATATATAAGAACATTTTATATTATCAAATCTTATTCTTCAAATGTAACATTTTCCAAAATCATTAAAAAAGTTTCATTTAATTACATAAAAACATTTATACATTATCTTTCCAAAAATTTACTCATATACAAATACATATGGTCAAAATACAAAATAACAAATTTTACATGCATGCACCACCTTTTAGTTGGTCTCTGGAACACCCTCAGTCTTATAGTGGCACAAATATCTGACTCTTATATCAGCAATCTACTTGCCTACATGATTCACATAACCACGCTAAGCTTCAAAGCTTAGTGGTACATATAACAACATATGCATAGATTAAAATCACATTACATTCTTCTTCACATATAATATACAAAAATAAACTATTGGGATTCATAATCCACTCACACATCATTACAATATTGGAAATCACTTCCCATGCTCATACATCATTATTAAATTCAGCTGCCACACTATCAGTTTCTCCACCCAGCTCTGCTCGGGTCCATTTTCAATTTCAATCACATCACCTAGCTCTGCTCAAGTCAACCATCATCTCAAACACATGACCCAGCTCTGCTCGGGTCAAGACTTAGCTCTGCTTAGGTCTACCATCATTTCAAATACATGACCCAGCTCTACTCGGTTTAAGACCTAGCTCTGCTTAGGTCTACCATCATTTCAAATACATGACCCAGCTTTACTCGGGTTAAGACCTAACTCTGCTTAGGTCTATTAACATATGCACCTCTAGGCCTAGCTCTACTCAGGACCTCTCGTGCATATCCAATCAATCTCAACATAATTAGACAAGTAATGATATAAGTTACATGTACATAACATCACTTTAGTTTATACTTTTCCAGTGTGTGAGCAGGGATTTTCACCCCCACTCCCACGTGGAATGGTTCTTTTGACTTCGGCACTGTTAGGATCAGGGCCTTAGAGAATATGGGCCTAAACCCGGAGAAAATGTAGTAACCATGTAATATCCCAAAAATTTTGAAAATATTAATTTTTAAAAATTAATTAAATGATTTAAAAGTATATATATATAATTAGGTGAAAAAGAAAAAAATGTGTACATGATATATATATGTAGATATACATAATATATATAAGTTAACTTTTTAACTTGGTCAAATGATATTTTAATTATTAAAATAGAAATTAAATGGTTAGTGGAAGATGACATATTATGTATTAATTAAGTATTATTGTGAGTTGGGATTTTTGCCCCCACTCTAGGTGGAATGGTTCTTGTGAACACGGACCTAAGCTCGGAGAAAATGGAGTCACCACCTGAATGGGCCAGGAAAAAGAAAGGGGTGGATGACTCGATTCTTAAGGAATCCCCAACCCCCTAATGGGTTCGGAAAGTTGGGTACGTGTGGGGAAGGTGAGAAATGGCTCAACACCCCCACAATGCCCGGTTCATTGGAACATGCCTCCTTTGCAGGTCTTAATATTATAAAATTATTAAGCATAACAATATTATCCATATTACATGCAACAATTAAAATAAAGCATCATTATATTAAAATCAAAGCAATGTCCAAACAAAGCAAATAAATGGACACCCATCCGAAGATGGAAACATGTCCTTAGATCATCCATGTTTAAACTAAATAGGACACCCACCGAAAGGTGGAAACATGTCCTTTACATTGGCCCCAAAATATAAAAGCAATTTAAATTACATGATACTTAACTAATGAGGTACCCATAAGGTGGAAACATACCTCTTACAATTTTAATACTAAAACAAACAAATAATAATCATAACAATAAAGAAAATAATTATTCATGATAAATTAAATAAATCAAGCATTGAAATTAAATAAATCAACCATCAAAAAATATAATAAACTACATAATCAAATCTAAAATTTAATAAAGCAAATAAAGATACAAATTTAGGTTTATATCTCAATTTAAGGTTCTTTAATTAACATTTAGGGTTTTGGTATTTTAGAATTATTATTATTATTATTTAGGCTACTGTAAAGATTTTGGAAAATTGGAATGGATTAGGAATTGATAAATTTAAGAAAGTAGTAAGGTTTTTTGGTTAACCAAATTAGGGTTTATGGTAACATCATGAAATTAGGGTTTTGGAATCTTAAGACATTAGGGTTTATAATTCACGGTTACTGGATTGTGGTTTTAGGTTTACTGGATTATGGCTTTAGGGTTTAGATTTACTTGTCATAAAGTTTTGATGTTTTAAGAATTAGGGTTTAGGAGAACTATGGTTTACTGTATTGGGTTTTGGGAAAATTAGGGTTTTTGATATTTTGGAAAACATATTTGATCTTAGGATTAAGAAAACAATTTAGAGTTTTATAGAAATAATTATGATTAAAGTTTTTAGAAATTGTAAAGAAGATTAGGGTTTGGAGATTTAAGAAGACATTTGGAAATTTTGTACAAAAAGTTAGAGTTTAGATGAAAATAGTTCGGGGAAAACAATTTACGGATTTTAAAGTTTTTGGAAACAGAAGAAACAATTTAGAGTTTTTAAGGTTTTTGGAAGCAGAAGGGTAATTTAGGGTTTTTAAAGTTTTTAGATGGTTTTTAAAGATTTAGAAACAGAAGAGTAATTTAGGGTTTTTAAAGTTTTAGAAACAGAAGGATGATTTAGGGTTTTTAAAGTTTTTAGTTTTTATAAAACATGGAAGTGGAGTTTTGAAAAAAAAAACTGATTAATGTATTAACCAAAGTAAACAATTAAAGTTATTGAAACAAAGATCAAATTACTACATATTTAAAGATCAAGGTACTGAATGCATGTTCTTATTAATCAAAGAAATGAAGCTACTGTGAATATATAATCTATGATTAAAGATCAAACCTGCGTAGTTGAAGAAGAAGAAGAAGAAGAAGAAGACTCCCCTTGTTTTCTCATCCTTAACTTATATAAATAAAATATTAAAAATAATTTCCACTTTAATTTTCCACCACACATATTCTTCCTTCTTTGACTTTGTCCTCTTCACTTTACTATTAGTACTGTTGTCCCAAGATGGAAACCAAGAGGGGGGGGGGGGGGTGAATTGGTTTCCTCAAGAAATAATGGCAATTTAAAAAACTCAACAAACAAGAAATGTGGAATAGAGAAATGGTTGAGTAATGAAAGAAAGAAAGAACACACAATATTTATAGTGGTTCGGATTTACTTCAATCCTACATCCACTTCCTTAACAACTTGTTAAGGTTTCACTAATCTTTGAAGTTTTTACAAGCTCACTTCCAACTTTGGTGTTTTCACAAGTTCACACCTAACTTGACAAGTGTTTTGCTAAGGCTTACACTAAAAAACCTTTACAAGAGTTTTTCAAGTCTCACTCTCACACCTATACAAGAGTTTTTCAAGGATGACTCTCACAACCTAAACAAGAGTTTTACAAGGCTCACTCTCACAACCTAAGTGTTTTCCAAGCTCACACTCAAACTTATACAATGGTGTTTTCAATGCTTGCACCTAACATTCATTACAATTCAAATGTAAGTTTAAGTAAAAGAAAATATGTTTGCTTGGCTATGAAATCTTTTTAATCTCCTTTTTTTATTGTTGTTTTTTTTTCTTAGAGAAGCAATGTATTTATGCCAATGTGGTCTTACTAGCCGTTATAAATAGTGAGAATAAAGTCTTGGCAGTTTAGACCTTTTTCAAAAAACTGTTCGAAGCATTTCACGGTCGTCCTTCATATAAGGATGGTTGCGCTAATGTCATAAGCGGTCATCCTTGGACAAGGTACGGTCGCTGAATTTAAATATGCTTCAATGGTCGAATTTGAGTGCTCTGCAGCAGGAATCTTGCCTATGCTGTGGTTGTCGGGACGGTCGCGAATATGATAGGTGCGGTCGCCTTTTTTGAATGCTGAAGTGGGCTTATAACGGTCATCACACGTGGCATTCTTTGACTGGGTAAAAATGAAAGTCTTCCTAAATATGAATTTCACGGCCGGCCTAGGTGACATCTTGAGGTCTAGTTGAGACACTCGCGTCGAACTTCTGGACGCACCTTAGGACGCGAACACTACTGTCAGTTTAAGCAGATTTCTTTGGAATTAGCAGAGCGGTCGCGGATATCAAAGGGCGGCCGCTAAAGTGATAAGTGAGACCGTATCCTTCGCCGTTCTTGTCACTGCGAACCTTACTTTTGGGTTTCTTGTGTGGCAGTCGTCCATGAACTTGGGATGGTCACTCTTCTTTAAGTGCGGTCGCGACTAAGGTCGGGTTTCTGACCGCGAAACCTACTGTGATAAGGTTTCATCCTTTGATTGAATGGTGCGGTCATATTCAGGTCCGGTGCGACCGCTATAAATGCTCTGTTCAGCTTTATTTGGAACAACCTAATCCTGCAACAAGGTCTTCAAACACATGTTAAATAGATCATTCAATTTGAGTTGTCAAGGATCAAAATGGAGATCATTTGTCTAACAATCTCCCACATTTTGACTTTGACAATCAAATGGAATGATAATATAAATTATTAAAAAAAATATAACTTTGCTCACAAGGATAGATTAACAAGTCTAACAATCTTTCTTTTATTAAAATTTGCTCATGTGTTGAATGTTAATGAATTTGTTATAATGCTCCCCCTTAACATATGCATGAATCATGGTTAAGTATATCTTGGTGCATTGATGCGTTAGAAAGATATCACTTGATTATCTTGTATTAGTTAAACAATCATTCCAAGCTATTTACTATTTTTCTCCCCCATTGTCATAGGCAAAATGCATAACAGAAAACAAGAATTTAAGCTAATAAACATCTTTGTTTATAAAAATAGAGGAAAGTACAAAGATATAGGAAACAAGAAAAAGCAAGATAAGCAACATAGCAAGTCATAAAAATGTAAACTATTTAGAATCGTCATCCTCATCTATCTCTTCTTCTTCTAAAGGAGCTTTTCCTTTATCAAGAGGAACAAAATAGGTAGAGCTAGTACTAATAGACTCTTCTTCTTCAGGAAGACTTTGGGTATGATCACTTATATCCCAATCTTCAAGATTGCATTGAGGCAAGTCCAGTTTGCCTTGCATGTCATAGAGATCATGAAGCATGTGAGATATAAGGTCAATTCTCTTGTTCAAGTGATGGAATCTCTTGGAGACACTTTTCTTGAATCGAGAGAGTTTCCTGGAGAGAGATTTGATAGCTTTGAGGATGAGTTGTGTAGGGGATGAAGTAGTTTCTTGAGTAGCTTTTGATGAAGTAGCTTTTGGAGGTAATTCAACAGAAACTTCCAGAGAGTCTCCTTCTTCCTCAATTGTGTATCTTGGTCTTTTCTTTTGTCTATCCACAATTCCTCTTTTGCCAAAATAATACACATATGTACCTTCAATCTTCCTTACACATCCAGCATGTTCTAGATAGTCAATAGTGATGGCACTAGAGGCAAGATTGAAAGGGTTTCTCAAGGTAGCTAAGTTGAGATCATTTAGCAAGTTCAGGTACCTAGCTATTTGAGTTATTTGTGAGGATAAGAAGAAAGTTCCAGTTCTTGTAATAGCATGATGATATAGAGTGTTAATCAAGAACTTGGTTGTGTTCATTTGGATGTTGTGGGTGGAAACATCTTTTGAAAAAGAATCAAAAGCTAGACACATCAAATCTCTCACCCATTGGATGCTTCATAGGATCATCACCTAAACCATTCATCAAAGAGCTGATAGGAATGAAAAGGTAACAAAAAGAGACCTCATATTCTTATACCTATCATATGCGGGACTATCCCGACAACCACAGCATGGGCAAGATTCTTGCTGCAGAGCACTCAAATTCAACCGTTGAAGCATATTTAAATTTAGCGACCGTACCTTGTCCAAGGACGACCGCGTATGAAATTAGCGCGACCATCCTTATATGAAGGACGACCGCGAAATGCTTCGGACAGTTTTTTGAAATAACCTAATCCTACAACAAGGTCTTCAAACACATGTTAAATAGATCATTCAATTTGAGTTGTCAATGATCAAAATTGAGATCATTTGTCTAACAAGTACTATTATTATTATTATTATTATTATTATTATTATTATTATTATTATTATGTTGTAATTAAAATCAACTTTCCCTACAACCAATTATAGCTCATGTATATGTGGTATATATGTTGGATATATGTATATGTCTTATATATGTCATGTTTATTTTAAATACATTTTAAATATATAATATACACATTTATATTACATCTATCATACATATTCATCTTATATTTCCTCAACCCATCATAACTATTTACTCTTCCATATTTACTATTCTAAAATACATAAAAAAAATTTGGGTGTTACAGAGGCCCTGGACCGATGACCATTATGTGCCACCTTCCATCTCGGGCACTGACTATGATAGGGTTGATTTGCAAGATAGTCAGAATCCAGATGCTTCTTCTTCAGGGAGAAACTAGATAGACAATGTGCTGCCACTACCAATAAATGATGATTTTTCTCAGTGATTTATTTAGCCATAGACCACCACCTCCTTCGTACTAATTATTGTGTATTAAAACTATGTATGGAACTCGTTGTACTTAAATAAATGAAGGTTTGTAATAAATGGAATAACTTATATATATGTATACATACTAAAATATGACATATTGACTTTTCTAACCCTCTTTTTTTAACTTAATTTTGAAATCGAATGTTGGCTTTGTCAAATTAGTGTCAATATAACTCAGGGCTTGTGTAAGCGGGGATTTTGCCCCCACTTCCGGTGGAATGGTTCTTGCGACTTTGGCACTGTTTAGGCTCAGGCCCTTAGAGAACACGAACCTAAGTCCGGAGAAAATGGATTCGCCACCCGGACGGGCCGGGAAAAAGAAAGGGATGGATGACTTGATTCCTAAGGAATCCCCAACCCCCTAATGGGTTTGGAAAGTTGGGTACGTATGGGGAAGGTGAGAAATGACCCAGCATCCCCACAATGCCCGGTTCATTAGAACCGGCCTCCTTTACAGGTCTTAATATTATAAAATTCTTAAGTATAATAATATTAACCATATTACACACAATAATTAATAAAGAATCGATATATTAAAAATCAAAACAATGTCCAAACAAAGCAAATAAATGGACACCCATCCAAGGATGGAAACATATCCTTACATCTCATGCCTAAATAGGACACCCACCGAAAGGTAGAAACATGTCCTTTACAAAGGTTCTAAAATAGAAAAGCAAATTAAATTCCATGATATTTAACTAATGAGGTACCCACCAAGTGGAAACATACCTCTTACAACATTTGGCAATCTAAATAAATTGATAAAAGCAAATAACCATTCATAATAAATAAATCATTCATCAAAGGTATTAAATATTAATAAAAAGTAAACATCCATCCATGATAAATTAAATTAACCAAGCATTAAACTTAAATAAATTAAAGCATATAAACTAAATCAAAGCATAATCAAATATAGAATTGAATAAATAAATGTCTAAATTATGGCTACTATAAGTTTTTTTAAGGAATTAAAATAGATTAAGATTTTATGTTTTAAAAAGGTTGGTAAAGTTGTTTGATTAACCAAATTAGGGTTTGTGATGTAAAATCATGAAATTAGAGTTTAAACACTTTAAAATACTTTTGATTTGTGGTTTACGGTTACTCATCAAATTATGGTTTCAAGCTTACTATGTAAAATTAAATATTTATATTTATATGGTTTTTTAAAGTTTTAAAGGATTAGGGTTTAGAAAAAATTTGGATTTAAGGTTTTAAGGGAGTTAGGGTTTACTATTTTGAGTTTTGGAACTAAATTAGGGTTTTAGGATTTTTGAATTTAGGGTTTCGGGTAATGAATTTCATTTTAGGATTTGGAAAGACAATTGACAATTTCATGAAGTTTTATGAATTTAAACAAAACAATTTAAAGTTTATAAGAGCAAAAAAGATATGTTTAAGGCTTTTGGAAGGAAATAGAACACAATTTAAAGTTTTGATAATTTGGAAAACAAATCTTAATTTTGGGGTTTTGAAGAAATAAAACTAATAGCTTTAAATTTTTGGAAAAATAAAGCCACGATTTAAGATTTTCATACTTTAGAAAAGGGAATTGAGGTTATTAGGTTTTTAAATTAAAAGAAACAATTGTATGATCTAGCTATTGTGACAAAATAAAAGAAATTAAAAATTCAAACCTTATTTTGTAAGTTTCACCAAAAATTGATTCTTGGATGAAGAAGGTCAAAGACAAGCTTTTTGCCTTTGAATTGCTTGAATTGTCTTTCTGCTCTCTCAAAAAATCAGCTTGATTCCCTTGCTTTCCTACTCAGTTTTGATTTCAAACTCTCTCAAGTTTCTATCCAATTTTCTTCCTTCTTTCTGATTGTTTTTCTCCTCCCAATTTCTTCCTTATTTATAGAAGAATTGTATTATTAATCCTAGTTACTCACGGCATACAATATTGAATAAGAAAATGAAACCGAAACATAATTGTATTAGGCTTCGGAAAATTTTCTTTGGAAAATTTCGCTGGCAAAAAAAAACTGCTGCAGAAAAATTGCGCTGGGGAAAAAAATTGCTGCAGGAAAAATTGCGCTGGCGAAAAAGCTGACGCACTGCGGGCGCAATCTGACTTTTTTTTTAAAAGCAAATATTACTTACTTAAAATAACAAAAATTATTTTGGACTAAAAAATATATTGGACCGGACTGGATAAAAAATTAAGGGTCCATAGCTTGGTCTTTTAAATTAACATATCTAAAGCATTATAACCCTAGTTACCATACTAAATTTGGGAATTAATTCTGCTTGAACAGGAACCATTGTACTTCAGACAGGCACTTACATATTACTTAGGCCAAAAGGCATCATTTAATTTATATAATGTCTATCTCATATGCATGTTTATTCAAACAATCTCCACTAATATATTCTACTCACCAAAAAGAGATCAATAGGTCTTTAATAGGATTAAAATAGGGTCTACAAGGGACATGGGTTAGATGAAGACCATTTTCAAATTGGAGTTTATGTAATACTATTAACGAATCTTCACACCATAAACTTTCCATTTAAGTCACAGGCAACTAGGAGCAATCTTAAACTTTAGACATTTTAAACTATGGATTATTGTTGTCTTGCTTCATGAGAAAGATAGACTTGAATTTCCTTATAGCTTCTTAAGAGAAATCTAGATCTAATTAGGATGATCTTCGTCTTTTCCTGTTGCTTTTGCCCAAACTCAGGACCCATTTTTTATTTTTTTTTCTTTTTTGAATTTTAGGCCGTCCTTTTCTGGTTTTCAACCTTGCGAGCTTTTATTTTCTATTTTATCTTCTTCTTCTCTTCTTTTTCTTCTTACTCTTTTTTGTTGGGTTGTAGCTCTAAGAAAGTCACCTTATTTGTGCTATCATATGTCTCTGAATATGAGGGAACTTACCTTAATGATGATGGATCATTTTGTTGCCCTGATGCCACCTTAAAGATGACATAGATCTAAGAAATTAGGTCTAGTTTGGATAAAATTTTAACTGTCCTTATTGTCTTTACTAAGCATCCTTTTCCTTGATTTTCTTATCCCTTCACCTTAGTGATCATCCGACTTGTCATAAGTGTTACATCAACATAGGGTAGGTTATTAGACTTACAAGCCAATAAAAAGGAAGCTACAATTTTATGAAGATTCAAGAGGACAAACTATGGATTGATGTTAATAAGGTGGATTTCAGTTGTTGGCTTATCAAACAATGCCTAGAACATTTCTCCTTTAAATAAATAGTGTTCAATTTCATCTTGGAAGTTTGTCAAAGCATGTTCTATGATCAACTAGAATCTAGAAATGGGTAATTTTGTAGGAGCCCTCTCTAAGTAAGCATTCATAGTTCCATTCTATAGAATAGTTTCCTCACCTAGTAAAGTCATTCAGATCATGATGTCTAGATACCCTAATTTATGAATATCAAGGTAGACTCGCCATTGGTTGAACACTATATTGGACTATCTAATAAAAGTTATTTATTTAAACCATCTTAATTTGAAAGACATAATTGTTCCAAATAAGTACAAAAGAAAGAAAAATAAGCAATGTTGAGCTCTAATAAACACTACTAAAGCCACACTGGCAAGTATACGAGGCTGCAGTAGTATTTCGGTGAACACCTCAAGGTCGTCTCACAAGGAAGCTAGATCGACTAATTATTTATCAAATCGTAATGAACAAATATTAATTAGTAGTTTTTGATTTATAAGATTGAATTGCTGAACAGCTAATGAAAAAGAAAAAGAATTGAATTTATAGCAATGAAAGGAAACTAAACAAGGATATTGATTCACTTAATAGAAAAGCCTAGGGTTTGCACTTCTCTACTAACTTATATGTATGAATGGCTATTCCTCTCAACTGATTTAATTTCAAAGATCAGATTTCAAGCAACTTAATTAATCAAATTAAGGAAATAAGCTCTCACATTCAATCCTTTTTCAATTAATCTTACCACAATCAAAATGATCTTTTCCTTAGGTTTATATTTCTAATTCACCTAAGTCCCTAATCAAATTATTCCAGCATTAGATTTCATTTCTCAATCCTTCATCTAAATACCTAAATCACATAATTGGTGGCCAATCAATTATATATTAGCATTAATCCATTCAATTAAGGATAAAAGAAATAAATCAATTAAGAGAAATAACCATTTCATACAATCATAGTAGATCCATACAAACCCTAGACTAGATCAAAATTAGTTCATAGTAATGCTATCAAACAAATTCATCTAATTAAAATTCAAAGAAATCAATTTAGACATCAGAGTATTCATAAACCAAATTTTAATGAAACTTAAGAAATAGAGTTTAAGAACAAAACCCAATTACAATCTTCCTTTGCTTTTGAAGAATCTCTTGCTCAGATTTGTGCTAAAAGAATAATGTAACAGCTAGAACTAATTTAATCTAGAGTATTTGGATGAAAGTGAAATCAATTTTCAGAGAAAAATATAGAACAACTTAAAGTTGTGTGTAGAATGGCTGCCGAAGAAGAAGTCCAACGGATGATGAAGAAGAAGACGATCCCCCTTGCCCTAATTCTTCTATTTATACAAATCCCTTGCTAAAAATCTGGCGTCTTTTCTTTCTTTGGTCTCATGGAGTGACATGGCCAAGCTTGTGGCTGTGTTGTAACACCCCTTCCCGACCTACATGTGTAAGCTGAGTAGAGGCGCCACACTAACCTAATGTTGCTACCAATTTTACTTAGTCAAATTTTAGTTCCGATTTTTTTTTCAAAAATTTTGCCATAGTTTCGCCTAAAAATTGAGTCCCAAGTGTCGACAAAACCGGTTTTTTTCTTATTTTTAAAAACATTTTACACAAACCAATGCAAACAAAAGCATTCTCAGTACACTCCCAATAAATCCCCCTTGTAACCTCAACTACAACCTGCAAAAAGAATTTACACTTCTAGTGCAACATAACATAAAGGTTTTGTGACAATCCCTATATTTAAATATTACACAACGGAAGTTATAAAATATTTACATATTTACATACTAAACATTTCTTTACAAAATATAAAGAAATATACATGATTGGCAAGTCTACTCTGATCTTTAAGCTCCCAAAATGGATTCTTCAAGGTCTACTCTCACTTGGTCTTGATGAACTCTCGGGTTCAACTCTATCAACTCTATTACCTGCGCGATTAAACACTATCGCGCTAAGCCAAGGGCTTAGTAAGATAAAACATGCTAATGGTATGCTTTAATGTAATGCAATGCCACATATGTTATTGATAAGATCAACATCATAAATATAAAGTTAATCACATAATTATGCATTTCACAAATCATAGTCATATGAGTATACCCCATTTCAACATCTTTCCACATTCAACATTACTCAATCATACTCAATAACCAACATCTCATTTCATTAACTCATAACATTATTTAGGACATTCATATAACCTTGACACCTATGGGCCCAACAAGTATTTAATACGATATTCAGAGTTCAGAGTTACTGATTTGGTTCATAGTCACAATAATCACGCCCGTAGGCAATGTATATACATGTATCTCTATCCATGGATAGTGTAACAGACCCAGTCTCTTGGACCATCACTCAACACATATGAGGAGATCCTCAACCCGGCAAGACTGTTACAAATCATATATCTTATATTCACAATTCTCATAGTGTAACAGACCCAGTCTCTTGGACCATCAACTCAACACATATGAGGAGATCCTCAACCCGGCAAGACTGTTACCTTTCATCATTTCTTAGGCATGCCACCCAAATCCAGAACTCTGAAACTGAATAACATATTAAACAAACAATTCATTTATTATATAGTTACCATTTCCATTCTCAAATTCTCATCACATTTAGGCAAACATGCCTTCTTTCTTTCAATATCATCATCATAGCCAATCACAATGGCATTGTCTCATATCATGTCTTATTTGAATTATTATTTCAATTTCAATGTATATTATTCATGAAACACATAACCATTCACAATGCATAACATAACATTGTTCAATCTCAACAATGCAATTAGGGCAAAGAACAATTGATATGATTCATATGAATAATACATTCTGGTTTTAGACTCCATTTTATCCTTATTTTGAAAACTTGTATAAAATAATCTACTTGATTAAAAATTCTACAATTTTTACAGAATTTAGTTTTGTATCTTAAAATCATTCCTTTAAAATTTCAGATCAAACTGAACACAAAATCTTGGTCAAATAGTTCACCTAACCAGACTGCCCCAATTGCCCTGCATCCTGGCAGCAGTTCTGAACTTTGTGAATTCCATAAATCAAATTCAATCAACGTGGTTCTAAATTATTTTTCTCAAATACTAGACTCACTAAGCAACAACATATCCAAAATTCAATTGGATATGATTTTTCTACATTTTATTAAAAATCCCAAAATATAGCTGTCTCAGTTAAGGTACCTGCTGGAACAGTTCTACTAAAAATAATCTTTCTAAACTCATAACCATTCCAAAATCGAATCAACATATTTTTCAGTCATTCTAGACTCATAGAGGCACAACATATCAAAACTTCACTTCAAGAACATTTTTCTATAATTAATTAAAAATCATACAAGTTACAGCCTTTACTAATTGTAAAACAGAAAAAGAATTCACTAAACACACTCTTACTCTTCCATCACCAACACCAACCTAGCTTCTTATCTTTAATTCCATTTCAACACTTGAGAATAAATCATAAACACATCTCATCATCAAATCATCAAACCCTAATTAACTTCCCATACCACTTCAAAAGTAGGAAAGAAATCAAAGGAAAGATCTTACCTTAGTTAAAACTTCTTGAATCAACACTTAAACACTTAATCTTCCTTCAATTTGAGCTCAACACATCAAGATCCTCTCTTCACCACTTGCTTTCCTTTCTCTATGGAGGAGCCGGCCACACAGATGAAGAAGAAGAAGAAATTATGAATAAACCAAAGTCAACTCTTCTTTAAATCTCCACCAAGAGTTCCAATTCAAGCAATTACTTAATTACCCTTAATCATTTAATTTAACTTTTGTCTCATGTATGCCCATGATAGTAATTACACATATCACATAAAAATATCTCTCTTCCTTTGACTCTTCCTTTGACCCATTTATATGTTATATATATCCTCATATACACAATATATACCATTCTCTCTAAACCCTAATTCTTTCCCAATACACATATACACAAGCATTCTCCTCCCAATTTCTTTTCTTATCCCATCATATATATTCAATCCAATTTATAACAATAACAACAACAACAATATGCAAAACTTCTATGGCATAAATGAGGATATTACATGTGTCATGTGACACGGCCACTGGCTTGGCTGTGTCACCTTGGTGTGTCATCTTCTGTTTCTCCTTTGGTATTCTTTGTTCTTTAAAGATGAGAGTGACACAGCCAAGCTTCTGGCCGTGTCATGTGACACGGCCAGTGGCTTGGCCGTGTCTCCTAGGTTTGTCATCTTCTGTGTCTTTTCTTTGGTTCTTCTTTGTTCTTGGCTTTGGATGGGACACGGCCAAGTTTGTGGCCGTGTCATGTGGCATGGCCAGTGGCTTGGCCATGTCACCTACCAGTGTCAGCTTCTGCCAAATTTTCCTTTTTCTCTTGGTTTCTTTCATTTTTCCCTTTAGGTGAGACACGGCCAGTGGCTTGGCCTTGTCTCCTGCTCATGTCATGATCTGCCAAAAATTTCCTTGAGGTGACACGGCCAAGCTTGATTTGGCTTGGCCATGTCTTGCTTGATTCATGCTCCTTTTTCTTTGTTTTAATCTTCCAAGGGGGGTTTTTGCACTTTAACTTAAAACAAACACTTAAAACAAACTTTAAACAAGAATCAAATGAAACATTAACCAAAAACACATAAACATCATACTAAAAACTAGTGCAAAAATTATCTAAACACTTGGAAAAATCAAAACTACCAAAATGCATGAAATCACTAAATAAACAGATTAAAACTACCAAAATCCATAAAGAAAACAATAATTATCATAATAAATAAATAGCAATTTTATGACAAAAACTAATGAAACAACTACCCCACACTTAAAACTTTGCTTGTCCTCAAGCAAATTTACATAGCATAAATGAAAAACTCAATTAACCTTAACTATAATTCAAGTATATAAGATGAAATCCTTTAATACTCAATAATAAATAAATGCAATTTACTTCAATCAAGATTTTCTTGACTCATTCATTAATTCAGACATAATAAAGCTCATCTCTCATCTAAGTGTTTCTCTCAATTTCAAAGGTTAATTCACTCAAACCAATCATGACTGCATACTGCTATAAACTTGCTTAATTATCCGATCTCTCTCACTGATTTTTCTCAAGAAATAATCCGAAGGTCTTTTTGTTTGGATGTAATGGGGCTAAGGCGAAGGTGTGAGAAAAGACATTTAAGTTGGAACATTAAGAAATGGAGTCTCTAAATCAGACAATAATCTTGCGTAGAAACTAAAATGCGAGTTCAAATCATAATGTGAGTTCAATTAGTATGCAAAAGCTAGCTCTAGAGATGTAAAATCATGAAGGTGCACACTTAAGAAAGAACATTGATTGACAATAACATTCAATCTCTGAAGCTCAAAACTTACAAAGGTTGGGTTCTCAAAGATTTATATGTCATGAATTGCAGAATGTGAAAATTGATCTTGAATGAATTCAAATGCTAATCTCTATGCTGATACTCAAGGCTCAAATGTAATGCTAGAATTACAGAAAAGTCAATAAGTTTCCAACAATTATGCATGAAAAACACACAATAACTCACAAAGTAAATAAAACCAAAAATTCACAATATAACTCACAAACTAAACAAAACAAAAATTAAAGAAAAGCTTAGAAATTACCCCACACTTATGAGTTACATTGTCCTCAATGTAAACAAAAGAAAAGATAGAAAGAACCTCTTTTGTGTCATGCATAGTGAAGCTTTCGTACAAATAATCAACCTGAAAGAAAACAACTAAAGCAAATACCACGACTTCAGCATAAACATGCGAGCAATGAAAGTTGGAACTGGATAGCTCTTCTTTTCTCAATTAAACTCAATGCTCCTGGCTTATTCTCTGTAAGAATAAAAATACTTCCAATCTCCAAACCATCAAGCCTTCAAGAAAAATAGAAAGGAAAATAAATAAATAAACTGAATATACTAAACTAAAATGCTAAAAACAATAACAATGGGTTGCCTCCCATTGAGCACTTCTTTAACATCATCTTAGCTGGACGTTTCTGCAAGAATTAAGGATCGTAGATCAAAGTACTATCGACAATCCTTACTTCTTGGAACCCTTCATTATATGGTTTAACTCTCTGTCCATTTACTTTAAAAGTTTCATTCGTTTGAGAGTTAAGTAATTCTATAGCACTGGAAGGATATACCTGAGTTATCTCTAAAGGACCGCTCCATCGAGACTTGAGTTTTCCTGGAAATAGTCAGAGATGAGAATTGAAAAGCAAGACCTACATACCTAGGCTCACTGTCTTTCGTACTAAAATTCGGTCATGAAGTGCTTTAGTACAGTCCTTATAAATCCTCGAACTCTCATAAGCCTCGTTCCTTAGTTCATCTAACTCTGAAATTTGCAGAAAACGTTCTCTCTTTACCTTGTCCAAATCTAAATTCAGAGTTTTAATTGCCTAATACGCCTTATGCTCTAACTCCACTGGTAAATGACAAGCCTTATTGAAAACCAATCGGTATGGACTCATTCCCAAGTGAGTCTTGAAAGCAGTTCGATATGCCCACAATGCATCATTCAGTCTACTTGCCCAATCCTTCCTTGATGAGTTGACTGTTTTTTCCAGAATTCCTTTGATTTGATTTTTGGATGTCTCAACTTGCTCCGAAGTCTGTGGATGGTATGGGGTCACCACTTTGTGTTTCACACATGACTTATGCATTAACTTCTCAAAATGTTTGTTGCAGAAATGACTTCCCCCATCACTGACTATCACTCTTGGAGTGCCAAATCTGCTAAGAATGTATTCCTTCACAAATTTAACAACCACATTAGCATCATTAGTTCAGGTGGGGATTGCCTCCACCCATTTTGAAACATAATCAACAGCAACCAATATGTATTCATAGCCAAAAGATTTGGGAAAAGGACCCATGAAGTCTATTCCCCAAACATCAAACAGTTCAACCATAATATAAGATTGAAGGGGCATTTCATTCCTCCTCCCAATATTACCTACTCTTTGACAGCGGTCACAATGCTTACAATATTCTTGAGCATCTTTGAATAGAGTAGGCCAGTAAAATCCACTTTGAAGCACTTTTCTGCAGTCTATCTCCCTCCAAAATGACCACCGCAGTGAAGGTCATGAAAAAATTGAAGAACACTCAGTTGTTCTTCCTCAGATACACACCTGTGAATTATCTCATCTTTGCATATCCGGAATAGGTAAGGTTCATCCCAAAAATAGAATTTACTCATGTGCAAAAACCTTTTCTTTTCCTGAAATGACATGTCAGAATGCAAAATACCACAAGCAAGATAGTTAGCAATATCTACAAACCAAGGTGAATTCATTACCGCAAACAATTGCTCATCAGGAAATGCTTATAGATTTCTATGAATGCTGTCAGATGCAAGATTTTCACCAAAGAAAGGTAACCTAGATAAATGGTCAGCTACAACATTTTCACTTCCCTTAGTATCTTTGATTTGAAAATCAAATTCTTGCAATAATAGCACCCATCTAATTAAATGAGGTTTAGCATGTTGTTTTATTAGGAGATATTTTAGATCTACATGATCTGAATGCACAATAATTTTAGACCCAATCAAATATTCTCTAAACTTATCTAAGCAAAAACAACAGCTAGCATTTCTTTTCTAGTTGTTGTGTAATTAACATGTGCACTATTTAGGGTCAAGCTAGCATAATAGATCACTCTCAAAAATTTCTCAACCCTTTGCCGAAGGACATCTCTTACTGCATGGTTGGAGGCATCACACATAATTTCAAAAGGTAAAGACTAAACAGGAGCTACAATTACCGGTGCACTGGTCAATTTTTCCTTAATGGAATTAAAAGCTTGCATGCATTGTGCAGTAAATTCAAATGGAACATCCCTCATGTTGTAATGGATATTCTTTAACTCATAATTTCTTGCTGCATCTGTCAATCTTATACATGAGGTGAAAGTCCCAATGACAAGTCTGGTAAAATCCCTCATAGTTCTTTGCCTTTCGTCCCTCATATTGGTAGATTGTACAGTGTCTAACTCAAAATCAGAAATTTCCTCCTCTGTATCAAACCCGGTATATAGTTCAAACTCTTCTCTGCTCCTTTTCACTCTCTGAATTTCTGGAATAAGTGGGTAAAGCTCTCCTCTGAGTGATCTCCTGCCTTGCATAAACAAAATTTTTGGAAAAAAGGAATTATTAAAAGCAAAAGAAAAATAAAATAAAATGTAAACAATGAAAAATAATTCAAAATATTTATGACTAATAAACAATTACGCCAATTAGCTTCCCTGGCAGCGGCAACAAAAACTTGTTGCGCTCTAATAAACACTACTAAAGCCACACTCGCAAGTATACGAGGTTGCTATAGTCTTTAGGTGAACACCTCAAGGTCGTCTCACAAGGAAGCTAGATAGACTAATTATTTATCAAATCATAATGAACAAATTATTAATTAGTAGTTTTTGATTTATAAGATTGAATTACCGAACAACTAATGAAAAAGAAAATGAATTGAATTTATAGCAATGAAAGGAAACTAAACAAGGATATTGATTCACTTAATAGAAAAACCTAGGGTTTGCACTTCTCTACTAACTTATATGTATGAATGGCTATTCCTCTCAACTGATATAATTTCAAAGATCAGATTTCATGCAACTTAATTAATCAAATTAAGGAAATAAGCTCTCGCATTCAATCCATTTTCAATTAATCTTACCACAATCAAAATGATCTTTTCCTTAGGTTTATATTTCTAATTCACCTAAGTCCCTAATCAAATTATTCCAGCATTAGATTTCATTTCTCAATACTTCATCTAAATACCTAAATCACATAATTGGTGGCCAATCAATTATATATTAGCATTAATCCATTCAATTAAGTATAAAAGGAATAAATCAATTAAGAGAAATAACCATTTCATACAATCATAGTAGATCCATACAAACCCTAGACTAGATCAAAATTAGTTCATAGTAATGCTATCAAACAAATTCATCTCATTAAAATTCAAAGAAATCAATTTAGACATCAGAGTATTCATAAACAAAATTTCAATGAAACTAAAGAAATAGAGTTTAAGAACAAAACCCAATTACAATCTTCCTTTACTTCTGAAGAATCTCTTGCTCAGATTTATGCTAAAAGAATAATGTAACAGCTAGAACTAATTTAATCTAGAGTGTTTGGATGAAAGTGAAATCAATTTTCAGACAAAAATAAAGAACAGCTGAAAGTTGTGTGTAGAATGGCTGTTGAAGAAGAAGTCCAACGGCTGATGAAGAAGAAGGCGCTCTGCCTTGCCCTAATTCTTCTATTTATACAAATCCCTTGCTAAAAATCTGGCGTCTTTTCTTTCTTTGGTCTCATGGAGTGACACGGCCAAGCTTGTGGCCGTGTCATGTGACACAACCACTAGCTTGCCGTGTCACCTGGGTGTGTCATCTTCTGTTTCTCCTTTGGTCTTCTTTATTCTTTGAAGATGAGAGTGACAAGGCCAAGCTCATGGCCGTGTCTCCTGGGTGTGTCAGCTTCTATGTCTTTTCTTTGGTTCTTCTTTGTTCTTGGCTTTGGATGGGACACGGCCAAGCTTATGGCAGTGTCATGTGACACGGCCAGTGGCTTGGCCGTGTCACTTGCCAATGTCAGCTTCTGCCAAATTTTCCTTTCTTTCTTGTTTTCTTTGGTTTTGCCCTTTAGGTGAGACATGGCCAGTGGCTTGGTCGTGTCTCCTGCCCATGTCATGATCTGCCAAACACTTCCTTGAGGTGACACGACCAAGCTTGATTTGGCTTGGCTATGTCTTGCTTGATTCACGCTCCTCTTTCTTTGTTTTAATCTTCCAAGGGGGGTTTTTGCACTTTAACCTAAAAAAACACTTAAAACAAACTTTAAACAAGTATCAAATGAAGCATTAACCAAAAACACATAAACATCATACTAAAAACTTGTACAAAAATGATCTAAACACTAGGATAAATCAAAACTACCAAAATGCATGAAATCACTAAATAAATAGATTAAAACTACCAAAATCCATGAAGAAAACAATAATTATCATAATAAATAAATAGCAATTTTATGACAAAAACTAATGAAACAAGCAACACTTTCAAGCTAAGAGAAGTGTTGTTGGTGATGGCACTCTGTTGAACCTAGGCAAAGAATTATCTTTTGTACTAGGCTTATCAGGTTCAGGTAACTTTCCACTATCAATTAAATTTTGGATCTCATGCCTCAACCTCAAACATTTGTCCGTCTCGTACCTTTGCATTTGATGGAATTGGCAGAATGCCTTACAATCAAAGTTAGGTGGAAGAGGATTAGGCAAAGGGCTAGGAGTCAAGGGTTGTAACAATCCTTTCTTTTGTAGCTTATTGAGAACCCAAGACAGTGGGTTCCATATTTCTAAAAAATGTCTCCTTCCTCCTTGACCAGTTGTGTTAACATCAACTGCCTTTTGTGTGATTTGATTACCAGACTGGTAGTTCCCTTTCTCATTTCTCCTTGCCGAAAAGTGATTCTTCTCCCTTTCCCACTCTTCAATTTGTAGACCAACTTCCAGAAGATTTTTGAAATCCTGGATGAGTGTATGAGACATCCTTTCACAATGACTAGGCAATGCCCCTCTTACAATCATCCTAATATGATATGATTCATCAGGTCTCTTCATGAGTAACGCGACCTTGTTTCTCTACCTCTTCACATAGTCAACAAAGTTCTCATTTGATTTTTGCCTTATCGACTCAATTTCCATTAAAGTGACTTCCAACTCTACATTATACCTGTATTGTTGGATGAAAGCCTTGTATAACAAATCCCAGCTCTTTTGAGTACTATCCTCTAAGGTGTTGAACTAATTCTAGACAACAAGGTCCAATGAGAGCATGAAGTACCTTAGAGTTTGAGCCTTAGTAGCTCAGGTAGACTACAGATCAGTGATGAATTACTTCACATGTAGATGAGGATTCCCAGTTCCATCAAACTTGGTAAAGTAGGGCATCTTGAACTTGCATGGGACCTCTTCAACTTGTTAAAATAACTTGTCGACCTCCGATAATTCTTCATTTTTCAGCTTCTTTTCAAACTTCCTTTCCTAATTAGCAATTAGCTTCTCAACATCTAAAGTTTCAGTCTTTTCCATGGTTGATCTTTCAACAACCTTCGGCTCCTTCTTCTTATCTCGATGATCTTGAAAATATTGAGCCCAGTCATCATCATCATCAATGATTACTTTGTCATCATCAAAGACTACTTCGAAAACCTTAGTCTTTCTTCTGTCCTTTCGGTTTCTTAGTGTTGGCAGATGCCTCAGCAGTGTTCCCTAAACGTGTAGCCAGTTGGCTATTCATAGTCTCAGCTAGGACCTCCTTTAGTTTTTCCATCTTGGCATTAAGGGCGTTGTCCACCATCCTGCAATCTGTTCAGGATCCATTGCTCTTGGTGAGAAGCTAATTGATTCACTGCTGGATTCTACATCACTGGCTTAGGTTGGATTGCCGTATGCTCTTGAACTACTGTACTCCAAGCCTATGAGCAAGAAAGGATCAATGACATGTTATGCAATGCGTGTATGCATGTATGCAAAAACAACAAGCAAACAAAGGTAATTAGGATGTTCCTTCCAACCTTATAACTTCCACACATGAATGGCGGGTCTCTTTTCCTAGGTATATGGTAAAAAAAATACCAACAAGGGATATTTAATTTTTGGAAAAATTTCCTTGGATGATTTTAACCAATAGTTATATTTTCAAACATGGAAGTTAGTCCATGATAATTCCCAATAATTAGGCTTTAACCCATCAAGTATCAACTAAAATAGCTTTTATGCTATATTAGATTAAAATTAAATTAAAATATTTATCAAAAATAGATTTCCCATTTGAAAAAGTAACTAATGAATTATGCAACAAACAAGCCTATGATTAATAATTCTTGGTATAAATTAGGCCCACAATTGATTTTTGGTATTCCATAATTGACCTAAATTTTTTTTTAAGCTTTTAAAGAAAAAGTTTATAATTTTTGAAGTAAAAATAATATTGCTTCAAAGCCTTTGGGCTTTTAAGTTTGGGTCATATGGTGGAAAAAGATTTTTTGATCCATCTTGAAAAGGTTTCATGTCCAAAGACCTTCTTAAAAATTTTTAAAAATAGTTTTAGTCTTTTGGATTTAAAAAAAAAATTATTTTGAGCTTACAACATAGATAAGTCATATTAGAAAAAGAACTAACCAAATAAGTCATGGTTCAAACCAAGATAAATTGATCATAGTCAAACAACAAGCATTTGAGGTACAAACCTAAGGAAAGTAGCTAGGATAATTACATGAGCTTTAGTCTTTGGGTTGAAAGGCTTAGGTTGTCATAGCAAGAATATACAAAATGGTACAAGGATATGAGTGGTTATTCCATGCTCGATCTCCATACCTTGAGTGAAAGTATAGTATCCCTCACATAACACAACACAGATTACACGGGCATCCTAATTCACGCATACAATGTAATCTAAATGATGCAATGGACAATATTATAATAAGAAAAAAATAAAATAATATAAAGACCAACAGAATCAACTTCTCTTATCCCCAGTGAAGTTGCCACTATGAGCAGGGATTTTTGCCTCCACTCCCATGTGGAATAGTTTTTGCAACTTGATCACTGTTAGGCTCAGGGCCTTAGAGAATACGAGCCTAAATAAAAAAAAATGGAGTGGCCATCCGGACGGGCCTAAAAAATATAAAGGGTTGGATGACTAGATTTCTAAGGAATCCCCAACCCCCTAATGGATTCGATAAGTTGAGTATGCGTGGGGAAGGTGAGAATGACCCAACATCCCCACAAAGGCCGGTTCATTGGAACTGGCCTCCTTTTCAGGTTTATATATTATTAAATTCTTAAATTTTACAAAATCATCCATACTACATGCAATTATCAAAATAAATTATCATTATATTAAAATCAAAGAAAGTCCAAACAAAATAAATTGGCACCCGTATTAGATGAAAACATGCTCCTACAATGCCCAATGTTCAAAATTAAATAAAGTAGGACACCCACCATTTGGTGGAAACATGTCCTTTACATTAATCCCAAAACTCAAAAAAATTAAATTCACTGAACCTAATTAATGAGGCAACCATATAGTGAAAACATACTCTTTACATCATTAAAGCTGAAATAAATCAACCAAAGAAATCCAACCACTCATCACAAAAGTAAGCCATTCAACATAAATCAAAATAAAATAAGTCATATATCAAAACATGCAATAAGTGAAAATATATTAATAATCGAGACTATATCCAAATATCATGTTAAATAATGAATATATAAACTAGGGTTTTAATGTATGGACTAGGGTCTCTTTAAACTTTAGGTTGCTAAATTAGGGTTTAGGGTTCATATAATGTAATTAGGGTTTGAAATATACAAACTAGGGTTTTGGAAAAACAATAAAGATTTTAATGTTTAAAAAATAAGGTTAGGATTTTGATTTTATAAGCTAGGTTTTAGATTACTTTTGGGAATTAATTAAAAACATTAAAACATATATAAAAAACACCAAACCTAACATCAATCAACATTCAATATTCAATATTTAAAAAGAAAGAATAAGTCTACCATTATTCAATATAAAAGAGAAGCATGATTACTTGATGTTTTTAGAAGTGCAAGAACAAAATAAAATAAAGAAGCAAAAACAAAGGGATTGTTGTAAATTTTTTAAAAGAGTTAAATAAAGGATTGCAAATCTCCATTGTTGGTTACACCGATATTTTTTATACTGATACAATCTTGACATTTGTACCACAGCTAAATCTCGATTGAATGGGATAAAGACAGTCGATCATTGCATTCTTGGTTTGATAGTTCTATATTATGTCTTTCTGCTTACTAAATTGCTCAAATTTAATAATTTCTTCATTTAATGATTTTATGTCTGGTACTCGACTGCTCAAGTTTAATTGCTAATGTTATATACTTCTCCTCTTTGCGTTCTTCCTTTTTCCTATACCTCTTCATTATATTTATAAGAAAGGATTCAGGTCCACTTCTAAAACCCATCTTCATTTCCTGATTAAGCATGATTTTTAAAACCATTTGAATTTTCCTAATTAAGCATGGTTTTAAAATCATTTGAATTTCAGATAAACCGTGACCATGTCAAACTAAAAACCAATAGAATTCTAGATGGACTAGAGTCCATATAGAACTTGGCATGCCTTAGTTTAAGATGGATGTGTCCATATCAAACTAGGGATGTCCTAGTTCGATATGGATGTCCATATCGAACTGGGAATCCTCCAGTTCGATATAGACACGTCCATATTGAACTGGGCAAGTCCTAGTTCGATATGGACAAGGTCCATGTCGAACTGGGACCTCTAGTTCGATATGGACAAGTTCCTGTCCATATCAAACTTGTCAATGCCTAGTTCGATATGGACCACCATGACTTCCATACCATTTTTAGGTTTAAAAACTTGCTTTGTGACCGTCTTAAAGTTTTAGAAACTAAACCGGACTCATTGTTCCTTCATAAAAATTGGACCAACCAAGATAAAAGCTTAAAATAGATTTAAGCCATTAAGAATCACTATAAGAATGTATCAAATTATCGACAGAAATTTACCGATAGAAAAAATTTTGTTGGTAATACTGACAGAATATAGAGAGAAACTATTAAAAAATTAATTAAAAAATACCAATAGATTATCGATAAAATATCGACAAAAAAAATTTACCGTTAGATATTTTAATGGCGCTCACAAATGGTGCCAATAATTACTGACAGACTTACCGACAAAAATATCAAGGAGTCCGTAATACTTAGCATGAATTATTGTCATTTTTAGTGATAAAAGTTATCGACATATATTTATGTCTATAATACCGACAGAATATATTTTATGTAGGTAAAATTACGGAGAGAAAATATTTTCTGTAGGTAATACTGATAGAAAATATTTTTTCTCGGCAATTTTATCGACAGAAAAGTGGTTTCTCTGTAAATAAATAGTCTCAACCCAATTAGTTGAGCAAAAATTTTACTGCGATTAGATGAGCTATTTACCGAGAGAAAGTATATTTTGTAGGTAAAATTATCGATAGAATATAATTTTTATCGGCAATATCGAGTGAATATATTTTTTGTAGGTAAAATTACAGATAAAACATATTTTCTGTAGGTAATACCGACAGAAAATATTTTCTCTCGGTATTTTTACCAATAGAAAAGTGGTTCTCTCGGAACATAAAATTAGTTGGGCTGGAATTTTACAGCCATTAGGCGAGCCGTTTACCAAGAGAATATATTTTTTATAGATAAAATTATCGACAATATTTTTTCTATCGGTAATACCGAGAAAATATATTTTTCATAGGTAAAATTACCGACAAAATATATTTTTTGTAGATAGTACTGACGGAAAATATTTTCTCTCGATAAATAAATAGCTGCAACCCAATTAGTTGGGCGAGAATTTTACCGCCATTAGATGAGCTATTTATTGAGAGAATATATTTTTTGTAGGTAAAATTACCAACATAATATATTTTATGTAGGTAATACCGACAGAAAATATTTTCTCTCAGTAATTTTACCGACAAAAAAGTGTTTCTCTCTGTAAATAAATAGTTGCAATCCAATTAGTTGCGTGGAAATTTTACCTTTATTAGGTGAGTTATTTACCGAGAGAATATATTTTTTATAGGAAAAATCACCAACAGAATATATTTTATGTTGGTAATACTGAGAGAATATATTTTATCTAGGTAAAATTATGGACATAATATATTTTCTGTAGGTAATACCGATAAAAAAATATTTACTCACTATAATTTTACCAACTCTGTAAATAAATAGTCGCAACTCAATTAATTGGATAAAAATTTTACCGCCATTATTTGAGTTGTTTACCGAGAGAATAAATTTTTTCTAGGTAAATTATTGACATAATATATCTTCTGTAGGTAACACCGAGAAAACATATTTTTCTGATTATAAATTTACCGATAGATACTTAATTATCTTGGTAAATCTTACCTATGAAAATAAAATTTTTCCTCTCCTTTCCCATTTCTACGAACTATCCCCCCCTCCCCCCAATTTTCTTCATTCCTCTTCTCCCTCTATCTGTCTATGTTCCCTTTTATGTGTTTTTTTTTAATTTTTGTTTTTTGCTTGAAGAAGAAGAAGAAGAACAAGAATAATAAGAATAAGAATAAGGTATTTATTTTTATTTTTTTAGTTTTTGATAATTTTTATAATATATATTAAATTCTTGTTATTTATTTTTTAAATTTGTTGTTATTTTTTATAAATTTGATATTTAATTTTGGGTTTGTGAGTGTTGAAGTTTAAGTTGATTATTTATATTTTTATTGTGCGTTGTTTGATTTTTAGGTTATTTTAATTAATCATAATATTAATTTAGAAATTTTTAAAATTTTCACAATGTATTTAGAGTTTTTTCTTATATTTAGAATTTCTTTTTTGTATTTAAAAATTTATTTAGGGAGTTAGATTTATTTTAGGGTATTTTTCTATCTAAATATAATATGTTTTAAGAAATTTTATTATTTTTTTAAATTTATCTATTTAAATAGATTATATTTTAAGAAATTTAAAAATTTTTCTTATATTTTTAGAATTTTTTTTGTAAATATAAATATTTTATGGTGTTAGATTTTTAGGTTATTTTTATCATTTTTTTTTAATTTTAGCTAAATTTGATTTATTTTTTATAAATTTTATAATAAAAATAATTTTAAAAAAATTTAGGCAAATCTGATTTTAAAATTTTAATTATAAAAATAAACTAAAGAAAAATTTTATTTAATTAACCAGAATAATTCTTCGGAAACTTTAAAATTTTCATAACATTTTTAGAAATTTTTTGAATAATTTTTAGAAATTTTCATTTACAGCCGACCCCAACTTGTTTGGGACTAAGGCTTAGTTGTTGTTTTAGAAATTTTTTGGTATTTAAAAATTTTTAGGGTGTTAAATTTTTTTAGGTATTTTTAGTGATTTTTATGTTTTTAGTTAAAAATTATATTTTATAATTTTTTAAAATTTTTAGATTTAGTGTATAAAAAAAATAATTTAAGATAAATTTTATGATTTTTTAGATTTTTAGCTAATTAATTTTAAGAATAAAAATATATGGTAATTTTATTAAGTTATATGAAATAAGTGTTTAAAATTTTTTGTTAGTTTATAGATTTTTTGTTAATTAATATTAAAAATTACAATTTTATGGTTATTTTTTTATTTTATAGAAAATTAGTATTATTTTATAGACTATTCAGCAACAGATCCAGGAGCAGATGCAGGTATAGGTCTAGTACCATGTTTAGACCTGGATGCAGAAGCAGATGCAGAAAGAGGTGCAGAGGTTGGTCCGACAATAGATTAATGAGTTTATGGCCAACTTTATACAAGTGACATTCGATCTACCATGGCAGTTTCCTTCGGGTGGCTCTTTTCCACCTCCACTTACACTACCTCCCATTTCTAATTGATTTTAATTTTTTTATATGTAATTTATATGTTAATTTTATACTTTATATTTATATTTTATTATTTTATGTACATTTATTTTATACTTGTTCATTATTAGATTTAATCTCTATTTAAATATAAATTTTATTTTCATATTTTTTTATTATTTTTAATATTCAATTCATTCATACATTTTATATATAAATCATAAAAATTAATAATAATAATAATAATAATAAATATATTTTAAAATTTAAAAATAATTAAATTTTATTTTTTTACCAACAGATTTAAATAGTTTGTCGACATATGTATTACCGACATAAAATTTTGTCGGTAATACCAATAAAATGAGCAAGATTTAATTTTATTGAAATTACCAACTAAATTATTTTCTGTCGGTAATACCGACAAAATTTTATCTCGATAATTTGCCGATAGAATTTTCTCTCGGTAATTACCGATAAAATTTTCTCTTGGTAATTTACCAACAGAATTTTAAGTTGGTAATACCAACAGAATTTTCTGTTGGTATTACTAACAAAATATTTTCTCTCGGTAATTTATCGACAGATATTTATTTTCGTCGGTATTTTCATTATTGGCAAAGGATATAACTGCAAAAATTTTTTGTTGGCAAATCTAATTACCGACAAAAAAATAAGGATTACCGATGGATTTTTTCATCGGTAATATGGTACATTATTGTAGTGAATGGACCGATAAGTACCTGGGCCATATTTAATTAGGACCAAACTAACTTAGGGCCAAAATCAAGGGTCTACACCTAATTTAAGATTCAAAGCCCTAATTCATAAATTGTACCTTAATCTTGTGATTGAAACTTTAATTTGATGATGGAACATTAATTTTATCAATTTAGTTCAATTTATTATTATGTGCAATCTTATTTATTATTATGTGCTAGATTGGATTGTGTTTGTTTGTCATTGTTTTTGTTTTAAGGATGTAAGAGGCATGTTTCCACTTTGTGGGTGCCTTGTTTATTTAAATTATTTATTTTAAGAATTTTGGACCATTGTAAAGGACATCTTTTCACTAATTTGTGGGTGTCCTATTTTCTTTGTTTGTATGGACATTGGGACATTGTAAGGCCATGTTTCCAGCTAGTATGGAAGCCCACTTTGTTATTTGCTTGTTTATTTTATGATATGGTTACTTTCCTTTTATTTACTTTTCAATTGCTTGTAATATGAATAGTATTATAATAATGTAAGAATTTAATAATATTTAGACCTGAAAAGAAGGCCGGTTTCAATGAGTTAGGATGTCCTGTGGAAACCATTTTATGTATATGTAAGTGATATCATACTTTCACTCAAGGGATGGAGATCAAGCATTGCATAACTACTCATAGCCTTGTACCTTTTGATATATACTTGCTATGGGAACCTAAGCCTTTTTACCTCAAAGACTAATGTCGATGTAGTTGGCCTAGTAACTTTTCTTAGGTTTTCCCTAAATGCTTATTGCTTGACTATGATTGACATATCGTGGCTAGAATTATGGCCCATTTGGTTTACCTTTTTTCTAATATGACCTTGGTATGATGAAAGCTCAAAAATTATTTCATGGCCCAAAAATTATTTTAAGCCTATAAGTCCAAAGTTATTTTCAAACTTTTCATGGTAATTTTGGACATAAGACCTTTCCAAAAATCATTTTTTACCTTATGGACCAAACATGAAGCCTAAAATTAATAAACCATTTTACAATGGGCTTTATTTTTTTAGAGGTGGGCCCAAAATCATTTTTCAATTTATGGCCCAAAACTTTTCTTTAAATCAAATTTTCACTGGTCTTTTAAAAGTAAAACCATTTTCAATTGGTCAAAGTTTTTAAAATGGGCTTTCAATTAGTTAGGTCAATTATAGAATATTAAAATCAATTATGGGCCTTCTTTATGCCAAGTTCAGTTAGTTGTGGGCTTATTTGAGGCATGAACCGTTAGTTGTTTTTCCAAATAAGAAATCTATTCATAATAAACCTATTAATTTTGTTTTAATATATGGCAGGAATGCCGCTCAAAATTCTAATGGACCTAAAGGATTAAGATTTAATTGGTAAAAATTATCATGGACTAACTTCTATATTTAGCGATACAACTATTACTTATTTTGTCCAAGTGGATTCTTTCAAAAACAAGAATATCCCCTGTTCATATTTTTGTTTACCACAATACCCAAGAAAGGAGACTTGTTATTCGTGTGTGGAAGATTTAAGGTTTGAAGGGATGCCCTAACTCTGTTTGTTGTTTACTACACATATATACATTCATATATACATTGCATTACTGTAGACCCTTAATTTTTTACCCAATCCGGTCCAATATGTTTTATTTAGTCCAAAATGATTTTTGTTGTCTAATTGGTCCAAAATAATTTTAATTAATTTTTTTTTGCTTTATTATCTAATTTTTATTAATAAAAAATAAAAATAAACAAATAAAAGTCAAAAAATAAAAATAAAAATAAGAGTCAAAAAATCGGCGACGAAAATATCATCGCGCGGGCCTGTGGTCATTTCGCCCGCAGGAATTTCCTGCGGGAGAAATAGCTTTTCTATTTAGCTCGCAGGATTTTCCAGCGGGTGAAATAGAAAATCTATTTTGCTCGTAGGAAAATCCTACGGGCGAAATAGTCGCCCGCAGGAATTTCCTGCCGGCGACACGCCCGCAGGCCCACTGCCTCGCCCACTTCCGCAGTTTCCTGTAGCATATTTTTTTCGCCAGCACATTTTTTCCTGCGGTAATTTTTTTCGGCACTGCAATTTTTTCGATGCAAAATTTTTCGAAACCTAATTCAATTAGATTTTGGTTTCCTTTTCTTATTAATATTACTTGCCGTGATTAGTTAGGATTATGCATAGAAAAACCTCTATAAATAAGGAGCAAAGGCAATGAAAATAGGGGTGGCCGAAAATCAAAGAAAATTGGACAGTGGTTTGAAAAATTCGAAACCAAATTAGTGAAGGAAAAGTAATAATTCAATTCAATTGATTTTTAAAGGAGAAGAAACACGATATAAAGAATTCAAAGGCATAAAAGGCTTTCCTTTGGAGCTAGTTCATCCAAGAAGAATTATTTTTGGAGGAATCATCAAAAGAAGGTATGTATTAAATTATTTTTGTTATGTTTTTATAGTAGCATGAAATTATTTTCTTTTAATTCAAAAATCCCATAACCTAATCCCTTTTGTTTAAAGTTAAAAACATTAATCCGTTGCTTTATTTCCCAAAGAATTTAAAGTTATTAATTTTATTTCTTCAAAACCCCAAAACTCCAATTTACTTTCCAAATTATGTGAACTTTTAAAACATATTCTGTTTCTTATAAAAAACCCTAAAATACTTTTTCCAATTACATAAATCTTTTCTATTTATAAAAACTTTAATTTGTTTGGTTTAAACTTATAAAATCTCATAAAAGTATCAAATTGATTTTCAATCCCAAAAGCTTCATGCATCACCCGAGACTCCAATCCAAAGCTCCTAAAAATACTAAATCCAAATTCAATTTCTAAACCTAGAATAGTAAACTCTAACCTCTTTAAAACCTTAAATCCTAACTTTTTCTAAATTTTAATCCTTTAAAACTTAAAAACCATAAAACCACAAATAGATTAAATTTACACAGTAGCTTAGAAACCTAATACAATAATCATAAACCATGAATCAAAAGTATTTTAAAGTGTCTAAAACCCTAGTTTCATTATTTCACCATTCAAATATTAATTTAGTTAATCAAAGAATCTTACCAACCTTTTAAAACATAAAACTAAAATTTATTTTTATTCCATAAAATGTCACAGTAGCTATAATTGGACTTTTATTTGCTTTATTTAATTCTATACTTGATTATGCTTTGATTTATCTCTTATGCTTTAATTTATTTAATTTCAATACTTGATTTATTTAATTTATCGTGGATGGATATTTATTTTATATTTTGATTAATAGCTTTGATGAATGATTTATTTATTATGAATGGTTATTTACTTTTATCAATTTATTTAGATTTTTAAATGTTGTAAGAGGTATGTTTCCACTTGGTGGGTACCTCATTAGTTAAATATCATGTAATTTAATTTGCTTTTCTATTTTAGAACCTATGTAAAGGGCATGTTTCTACCTTTCGGCGGGTGTCCTATTTAAGCATGCGATGTAAGGACATGTTTCCATCCTTGGATGGGTGTCCATTTATTTGCTTTGTTTGGACATTGCTTAGATTTTAATATAATGATGCTTTCTTTTAATTATTGTGTGTAATATGGATAATGTTGTTATATTTAAGAATTTTATAATATTAAGACCTGTAAAGGAGGCCGGTTCCAATGAACCGGGCGTTGTGGGGGTGCTGGACCATTTCTCACATTCCCTACACGTACCCAACTTTCCAAACCCATTGAGGGGTTCGGGATTCCTTAGGAATCGAGTCATCCACCCCTTTCTTTTTCTCTGCTCGTCCGGGTGGCGACTCCATTTTCTCTGGACTTAGGTCCGTGTTCTCTAAGGCCTCGAGCCTAAATAGTGCCAAAGTCGCAAGAACCATTCCACCGGGAGTGGGGGCGAAAATCCCCGCTCACAGTGGCAACTCCACTAGGGATAAGAGAAGTTGATTCCATTGGACTTTTTATTATTCTATTCGTTCTTATAATAATATTATCCATTGCATCATCTTAGATTGCATCGTGTGCGTGAGTTAGGACGCCCGTGTTACCCGTGTTGTGTTATGTAAGGGATACTATACTTTCACTCAAGGTATGGAGATCAAGCATGGAATAACCACTCATAGCCTTATACCATTTGGTATATACTTGCTATGGGAACCTAAGCCTTTTAACCCAAAGACTAAAGGTCATACAATTGGCCTAGTTACTTTCCTTAGGTTTTACCCCAAATGCATGTTGTTTGACTATGGTTAGTTTATCTTAGTCTAAATCATGGCTTATTTGGTTTGTTCTTTTTCAAATATGACCTAAGTATATTGTAAGCTCAAAATAAACTTTTCTTTAAAGTCCAAAAGACCAAAGCTATTTTCAAAATTTTTCAAGATGGTCTTTGGACATAAGATTTTTCTAAAAACAAATAAAAAATTCTTTGGCTCATGGCCCAAATACTAAGCCCAAAATCCATTTTTTAAAAAATCTTTTACAATGGGCTTAGAAACAAAATGATTTTCACCCTACCTTTTCTTACAAAGAGTTCGCAAAAATATTTAGGTCAATTATTAAATACCAAAAATCAATTGTGGGCCTAATTTATACTAAGAATAAGTTAATCATGGGCTTGTTTTTGGCATGAACTATTAGTTACCTTTTTCAAGTGAGAAATCTATCTATAATAAACCTCTTAATTTAGTTTTAATCCAATATAGCATAAAAGCTACTATAGTTGGCGGAATGGATTAAAACCTAATTAATAGGAATTATCATGGATTGATTTCCATTTTCAAAAATATAACTATTGGTTGAAATGTCTGAGGGAATTATTCAAAAACAAGATACCCCATATTGGTATTTTGTTAACCATATACCTAGGAAAAGAGAATCGCCATTCGTGTGTGGATGTTATATGGTTAGAAGGAATGTCCTATTTATCCTTATTTGTTGATTGTTTGTGCATACATGCATACATGCATACATTTGCATCTCATATCAATGATCCTCTCTGGCTCACAGCCCTGGATTACGATAGTTCTAAAGCTTACAACAATCCGACCTACGCCGGAGATGAAGTATCTAGCAACGACTCAATCACTTGCTCACCAAAAACAATGGAGCCCGAACAAATTCAAAGAATGGTGGAAGAAGCCCTCAATGCCAAGATGGAAGAAATCAAAGAGGCCCTAGCTGAGACCATGAAGAACCAATTGACTGCAATCTTAGAGAACCATGCCGAGGCGTCTGCTAGCAATAAGAAACCAAAAGGCAAAGGGAAGACCAAAGTTAGTGAAGTGGTTTATGATGATGAAAAGGTGATCATTGATGATGATGATGTTTGGGATCAATACTACCAAGAGGTTCAAGAAAAGAAGAAAGAATTAAAGGCTGTTGAGAAGGCAACTATTGAAAAGATTGAGACATCCGATGTTGAAAAGATGATTGCTGATTTAGAAAAGAAATATGAGAAGAAGTTGAAAACCGAAGAGATATCTGAGATTGACAAACTATTTGAACAAGATGAAGAAGTTCCATACAAGTTCAAGATGCCATCCTTTGCAAAGTACAATGGCACCAAAAATCCTCATCCTCATGTGAAGCAGTATATCACTGCCATGCAATCTGCCTGAGCTACTAAGGCTCAAACCCTAAGGTACTTTATGCTCTCATTGGACCCTGTTGTCCAAAATTGGTTCAATACCTTAGATGATGGAACACAAAAGAGTTGGGATCTACTTTACAAAGCCTTCATCCAACAATATGGATATAATGTTGACTTGGAAGTTACCTTGATGGAAGTGGAGTCCATTAGGCAAAGGCCAAATGAGAATTTTGTAGATTATGTCAAGAGATGGAGAAACAAGGCTGCTTTACTCAAGAAGAGGTCCGATGAATCCGATCAAATAAGGATGATTGTGAGAGGGGTGTTGCCTAATCTTCATGAGAGGATGTTTCATACACTCATCCATGATTTCAAAGACCTTCTCCAAGCTGGTTTGCAAATTGAAGAATGGGAAAGGGAGAAGAGCCGCTTTGCAATAAAAAGGAACGAGAAAGGGAGCTATCAACCTGGTAGCCAAAGCATGCAAAAGGCCATCGGTGTTAATGTTACTAACCAAGGAACAAGGAGACAATTTTCGAAATTGGGAAAACCGATGTCTTGGGTTCTCAACAAGCTTCAAAGAAAAGGATTGCTACAACCCTTAAATCCTCGTCCTTTGCCTAACCCTCTCCCACCTAATTTTGACACCTAAGAATTTTGTCAATTTCACCAAATGCAAGGACATGATACGGATAGATGTGTGAGGTTGAGACATGAGATTCAAAATCTAATTGATAATGGGAAGCTACCCGAGCCCAATAAGCCAAACACCAAAGACAACCCATTACCAAAATTCAATAGGGTACCACCACCGGCAACCTTCATGATTGAAGGGGGTTTGCATGAGGACTTTGTCATGTCTTCTTTTCCAGATGTGGATGAAAAAGCAACCAAAGAAGAAGAGGCATTTGTCAAAATTGAACAAGCTATGATGAGTGGAGAAGTAGCATTTGTGTTGTCAACAGGTTTTGGGATTCAAGTGATAGTGATGATGATATTATACCCAAGAAGGAGGAGTGGACTTGGTCTGAGCCCGAAGAAGATGAGGTGATGAATACTAGATCCGGTAAGCCTTATGCAAGGCCACCACCTAAGGAGATAGAAACTAATAAGGGGAAGGAAGTTGAAGTGGAAGAAGATGATGCTATGCTCAAGCAATTGAAAAGAACCCAAGCAACTGCTAGCATTTGGGACTTGTTAGATACTTCCAAAAAGCACTGAGAAACTATGGCCAAAGCCTTGGCTAGCATGCCAATTTCTACCTCCACAACACCAGAGGAGTTGATCAACTTCATAAAAATTGGGGAAGTAATGAAATGTGAAGAGGTCCAAGAAAAGAGTGAAGTTAGTATGGAAGCATTTTCTTTTTCAGATGCGGACTTACCGGAGGAAGCAAAAGACCACATCTGCCCTCTCTTTATCAAAATAGAAGTCAAGGGGAAGAGGACTCCTTATGTAATGGTCGATGATGGGTTCGCCATAAATGTTTGTCCACTTAAGATTTTGCCAAAGCTAGCCATGCCAACAAGAGATCTAAGCCCAACTGAGGTAACGATTCGTGCTTATGACAACACTAAGAGGCATGCCGAAGGGACTTTCAAAGCGACTGTCAAGGTTGGTCCAATTGAATCTATTGTTGAGTTTGTTGTTTTAGACATACCAGTTACCTTTGTCTTACTCTTGGGGTGACCATGGTTTCATCCTCTTGGTGGAGTTCCTTCCACCCTTCATCAACAGATCAAATTCCCCAACGAAAATGAGGCAGTGGTCATTGAAGCTGAAGATAATGAGATTGTTAACGCTCTAATGGTTGAGAGGCCACTCAATGGTTTTCAAGTGGCTACAATTTCTAATGATGAAGTAGTGGACTCCAAAGTCTTGAATATGATGAAGAGCATGAACTACCTTCCTAGAGCTGGTCTTGGAAAGGGAAAGGTCGGTTTGAAAAAGTTGCTAGATTTTAGAACTTAAACATCCAAGAAGGGGTTAGGATATGATGAAGACAATGATGTCCAGCCAAAGAAGAATGAGAAGATGAGCTTCCCACCACTTGAAGAGATCTTTGTCAAGGCTTCAGATATGGGACCACTCCAAGGAAAGCCTGAGCCAATCATGTTCATGGGTAAGTTAATCCCTGGTTTTAAAATTTTTGCAGATGTGGCTAAGCTAGTGGAGCAAGTGAAGAAAGAGCTCACCTTGTCAACCAACAAAGAATCCAATCCAAAAGAGAAGAATGAAGCTGCCCTAAAAGCCGAGAAGACTCCGGAAGAGATTGCTGCCCTGGTTGAAGAGAAGTTTGAAGACATCCTGCTTTATGATTCTGAAAACAATGATTTTGATTTTGATTTTAATTTGTCTATTTTGTATGAGAATGATGATGTTTTCTTTTCCAAAATGAATGCAATAAAGTCTGATTTTGCTTACTTGTGTGATGTTTCTCCTGATGGTTGCATACATTCAAATAGCAGTTACATGAGCATCTCTAATATTAATTCTGTTAACACACAATCATTAAATTTGGGAACAACTGAAAATCCTAAAAACATTAGCATAGCATCCGAACTTACTCCTGATGAGAGAGAGAGATTTAAAAAAATATTCAAAAAATATGAAGAAGTGTTTGCTTGGTCTTATGAAGATATGACAGGGATAGATGGAGACATAGCCGAGCATCACATTCCTACTTACACTCACATTAAGCCTGTCAAACAAAAGCTTAGGCAACTAAGACCTGAGTGGGCTGAATTGGTTAAAGAAGAGGTCACTAAGCAAATACAAGTGAAGTTTCTTGAGTGATAGAATACCCAGATTGGCTAGCCAACATAGTACCTGTGCCAAAGAAAGATGGGAGGATATGGGTCTGCGTGGACTATAGAGATTTAAACAAGGCTTCCCCTAAGGATGATTTTCCTTTACCTCATATAGATGTTCTCATTGATAGTGCAGCCTCTAGCGTGCTACACTTATTTGTAGATGGATTTTCCGGATACAATCAAGTGTTAATGGACCAAGAGGATAAAGCCAAAACTACCTTCATTACTACATGGGGTATATTCTGTTATAGGGTGATGCCATTCGGCTTAAAGAATGCTGGATCAACCTACCAAAGGATGGCCACCACACTATTTCATGACATGATGCACAATGAAGTTGAAGTATATGTTGATGATATGATGGTTAAGTCGGATACAAGGGAGCAACACTTCCAAAACTTGGAATTATTCTTCGATAGAGCTTTAAAATATAAGCTAAGATTAAACCCAAAGAAGTGTGTATTCGGTGTTACTTCAGGAAAATTATTGGGACATGTAATTTGTCTGAATGGCATTGAGATTGATCCTGACAAAGTCAAAGCAATCAGGGATATGCCAGCCCCAAAGATGGAGAGAGAAGTACAGGGATTCATTAGTAAACTGCAGTAAATTAGCAGATTTATAGCAAAGCTCACAACAATCTGTGAGCCTATCTTTAAGTTTCTTAGAAAGAATCAGCCGGATGTATTTGTTGAATCCACATGTTTTGAAACCACCTAAACCCAGCAAACCTCTATTACTATACTTAGCAGTAGAAGAAGAGTCGATAGGAGCCATGCTAGCCCAAGCAGATGAATCAGGAATTGAGCATGTCATTTACTGTTTGAGTAGAAAGCTCATACCTTATGAAATTAAGTATAGTATCATTGAAAAGACATGTATAGCCGTGATTTGGTCTTCAAAAAAGTTGCGGCATTACTTTCAATCATATAGTGTGCAAGCAATTTCCAGGTTGGATCCAATGAAATACTTAAGGGAGACACCCTCTTTGATTGGGAAATATGGTCAATGGTTGATAATATTAGAGGAATTTGAGATTGAGTATGTAACCAGGAAAACAATCAAAGGTAGAGCGGTGGCAGAATTCCTGGCCCAACAACCATTATCAGAAAATGAAGAGGTAATTTTGGAGTTTCCAGATGAACATTTAGAAGTAATTGAAGTACAAGGGTGGAAAATGTATTTTGATGGAGCAGTAAATAGGAAAGGAGCAGGTTTGGGAGTTATACTAGAATCGCCCGAAGGGGAACTTATCCCTTTAGCCAAAAAGTTGAAATTTAGGGTAACCAATAATATGGTGGAGTACAAAGCTTGTATTTTCAGTTTCGAAACCCTAATGATTATGAAGGTGGATAAGGTGGAAGTTTATGGTGATTCGTTGCTAGTTGTATCCCAAGTAAATGGAGAGTGGGAGTTGAAAGAAGAAAAATTGAAACCATACCATCACTACCTGACCATGATGAAGAAGAATTTTAATGACTGTAGGTTTATACACCTGTCAAGAGATGAAAATCAGATGGCTGATTCCCTGGCCACATTGGCTTCGGTATGGGAAAATCCTACCAGCTTATTCCTCAAACCTCTAATCTTGACTAGTTGATCAACTCCTTGCTATGAATACGAGACAATCATGGAAGTTGATACAGACCATGATGCATGGTATGATACTATAAGATGATTTTTGGAGGAAGGAGAATACCCGCCGGGGGCAACAAAGAAAGAGAGAAGAGCCATAAGGAGGTGGTCATTGCAATACATCACCTTCCATGGAGAGTTATATCGAAGATGGCCTAATGGAGTGCATTTGAGATGTTTAAGAAAGCCTGAAGTGAAGTGCATCATGTCAGAAATACATGCAGAAAGTTGAGGACCGCACATGAGTGGTTTGGCCCTAGTTAAGAAGATTATTCGACAAGGTTACTATTGGTTGACCATGGAGAAAGACTGTATTGAGTTTGTCAAGAAGTGCCAACAATGTCAGATGTATGGTAACTCAAATCATATGCCTCCTGAAGAACTGCATTCAATGTCTTCACCCTGGCCATTTGCCACCTAGGGTATCGACATTACAGGAGAGATACATCCGACATCTTCAAACGGTCACCATTTCATTGTGGTAGCAGTTGATTATTTTTCAAAATGGGTTGAAGCTGAATCCTTCAACAAGCTAGGTGCAAGTCAAATGGCTAGGTTTATCGAAATGAACCTCATCTGCAGATGTGGGGTCCCGAACAGTGTGATATCAGTTAAGGATTTATTCTCGAAGTACCAAATCCATCATCATCGGTCCTCTCCTTATAGACCAAAGGCTAATGGTGCAGTAGAAGCAACGAATAAGACAATTAAGCAAATTCTGTCCAAGATGACTAAGACTTACAGGGACTGGCTGAAAATGCTTCCCTTTGTTTTATGGGGATATAGGACAAGTGTGCGAACACCTACTGGGATGACACCGTTCTCTTTGGTTTATGGGATGGAAGAGGTATTGCCAATTGAAATTGAGATTAAGTCATTGAGAGTAGTCCTAGAAGCAGAACTGCCTAAAACGAAATGGGTAGCAAGCAGATACACACAGTTAGCTCTACTAGAAGAGAGAAGGTTAAAGGCACTATATCATCACCAACTGTACCAAAAGAAGTTAGGTCGGGCCTACAATAAAAGGGTTAAAATCTAAAAATTCAGAGTCATGGATTTGGTGCTGAAGCAATGTAAGCCTAATGTATCTGATCCATGAGGGAAGTTCAGACCTAGCTGGGAAGGGCCATATGTTGTGAAACAAGTCATGAGCAAAGGTGCGGTGAAGTTATCAGACATGGATGGGAACGAATTTAGTGAGCCAGTAAACATTGATAGGTTGAAGAGGTTTTATGTATGATAGAAAAAAAAAAGAAGAAAAAAGGAGCTCGCTAGGTTGAAAACCCAAAAAGGGTAGCCTAGGCAAAAGTTAGAGCAGTCTGCTAGTTTCGAAAACCCAAAAGGGTGGGCTAGGCAACAATTAGGGCTAAATGAGAGAAAATCAGCAATTAGAAAACCCGAAAGGGCTAATTGGCAATGGGAAAGGAACTGAGGGCATGTGTGATTTATGAGCTAGTGTGAATTTGATGCCTTATTCTGTGTTCCAAGAATTAGAACTAGGGGAGCTTAAACCGAAAAAAATGGTGTTGCAATTAGCTGATAGGTCTTTTAGATTCCCGAAAGGGGTTATAGAAGATGTGTTAGTTAAGGTTGGAGGGTTGATAGTTCCTGTGGATTTCATTGTTCTTGACATGGAAGTAGGTAATTCTTCACCATCTGCACACACCATTCTGCTGGGTAGGCCTTTTATGGCGACTACTAACACTTTGATAGATGTTAAAAATGGAAAATTATCAATGAATGTTTTGGGACAAACTATGGAATTTTCTATTTTTAACACTTCTCTTATTCCTACAACTGCTTTACATGAGGAATGTTCTTTAATTAATTGTGTTGAAGCAGTTGTTTCAGATGCTTTCTTGCAGACAGGTTCCCCAGATAAATTGGAGCTGACACTGACTTTAGAAGAAGGGGCTAAATCAGTGGGGAAGACCCAAAGATGCCTTAACCCAAAGGCATATGAGAGCTCAAGGAATTATAAGGATCACACTAAAGCACTTCAAGACAGATTTATTGTGCATCAGACATTGAGTCCAGGTATGAAAGTTTTACTTTTTAATTCTTGACTCCGTTTGTTTCCAGGTAAACCCAAATCTAGATGGAGTGGTCCTTTCAAGGTAACTAAGGTATGTCCTTCTGGTGCCATTGAATTGTTTAACTCTAGAACTAATAAGACTTTTAAAGAAAATAAACAGAGTTAAACCATATAAAGAAGGATTTCAGGAATTGAGGATCATTGACAGCACTTTGATCCATGATCCCTAAACCTTGCATGATGTCCAGCTTTATGACAATAAAGAAGCGCTTAATGGGAGGCAACCCATTAGTTTGAATTTCTTTTTCATAGTTATAATTTTATATTTTGCAATTTTGATTTTATGTTTAGTTTAAATAAATTGAAACCCTAAAGCTCTCTTGCATTTTGTTTTTGCACATCTGTGTTTGAAAGATAGAGTTTTGCCTCACCAGGGTGCGATGGAAAACAGGTTGTCCTTAAACTCTTTTTCTTTATTATTCTTGTTTTCCATTGAGGACAATGTCAATTCTAAAGTGTGGGGTAATCTTTGGCTTTTCTTTAATTTTTGTTTTGTTTATTGTATTTGTTGTGCATGGTATAATTGTTGAGAACTTATTGATCTTTTCTGTGATTTTAGCATTATAGTTGAGACTTTAGTATCAGCATAGAGATTAGCATTTGAATTCATTCAGGATCAATTTTCACATTTTGCAATTTATGACATATAAATCTTGGTGAACCCACCTGTGTGAGTTTTGAGCCTCATAAATTTGACATTTTTGTCAATTGATTTTCTTTTCTTAAGTGTGCACCTTCATGATGTTGCATCTCTAGAGTTTGCTTTTGCATACTGATTGAACTCACATTATGATTTATTCTCAAGTTTTAAAATGATGAAGGCAAAATAGGTTAGCCCTTTAGCTTAAAAAGACCTCCCTTAATATTGAATTCCTTAGTGAGCCAAGTTGAGCCTTTAACCTTTTTCTTGTTTGATTAACATAATTCACAACTCAATTTTCTCTTATTATCATCATACCTGCATTAAGGAATGGAGTTTTTATGATATGTCAATAGGGTGGTTTATTTCAAAGTGTGGGGTAAGAAAAAAAATGGTATTGATATTTGGGGTTGAAATGCATACTTAGCACATTGTATTAAGAGTTGATTATCCTTTTCCTCTACATTTTAAGCTAGATGTTCCGTGCAAGTTTTTATTTTGTATATATATATATTTAAAAAAAATGATGATAAAAATAAAAAAAAGGAAGAGATATATATATATATATACAAAATTCATATATTTTCTAGCTTTAGAGGAATGTTGACTCGTTATTTTTCTTGAAGTATGCAAGTATGTAAAGTGTTAATGGATTGGTGAGTATGCTATTTGAAGGAGCTATGAGTTTCTTAGCAAGAGTATTGTCTAAATTAGATACTCCGTTTCTTGATGCTCCAGCCTAAATGTCTTTTCTCACACCTTTACCTTAGCCCCATTACATCCAAATGAAAGACCTTCGGATTATTTCTTGAGAAAATCGGTGAGAGAGATTGGATAATTAAGCAAGTTTATGGTAGTATGCGATCATGAGTGGTTTGAGTGATTAACCTTTGAATCGAGCGAAACACTTAGAAGAGAGATAAGATTTGTATGTCTGGATTAATGAATGAGTTAAGAAAATCTTGATTGAAGGAAATTGTAATTATTTATGTCTGACTCTTAAAGTATTTCATCTATGTACTGGAATTATAGTTAAGGTTGTGTGAGTTTTTAATTTATGCCATGTAATTTGCTTGAGGACAAGCAAAGTTGTAAGTGTGGGGTAGTTGTTTTGTTAGTTTTTGTCATAGATTTGTAGTTTGTTTATTATGATAATTATTGTTTTATTTAGGTATTTTGTTAGTTTTTATCGGTTTGTTTAGTGTTTTCATTAATTTTGATAGTTTTAGTTTATTTCAGTGTTTATGTTGTTTTTGATCTAGTTTTTAGTATGTGTTTATGTTTTGTTAGTTATTGTTTATTTAGTTATTGTTTAAAGTTATTTGATGTTTTGTTTTAGGTTAAAAAAGCCAAGGAACCAAGACTGAAGGAAGAATGCACAGTAGTTGACACAGGCAGAGGACACGGCCAAGTCACTGGCCGTGTCCCATATCAAGTTAAAGAAGAAGAGAAACTCACAGAAGTAGACACATGCAAGGGACACGGCCAAGTCAGTGGCCGTGTCCCTCCAATGAAGCCCAGACACGGCCAAGTCACTCTGACTTGGCTGTGTCTCACCAAGTTCCAAAGGAATAGAAGAAGCAAAACTCACAGTGGAAGACACAGGCAAGGGACACAGCCAAGTCACCTGGCCGTGTACCTCCAAAAGGCTTCAACACGGCCAAGTCAAGCTCCACTTGGCCGTGTCACTCAACAAAGAAGAAAAGAAGAGAGGCAAGCAGTGGTGGACACAGGCAAGGGACACGGCCAAGTCACCTGGCCGTGTCCCTACAAAATGCACCAACACGGCCAAGTCACCTCTGACTTGGCCGTGTCCCTCAGGAACCAAGCGCGTACCGGATTTTAAAGAGGACGTTTCGTATAAAAGGAAAAGAAAAAGCTAGGGTTAGGACGGTAGACGATTTTGAGAGCAAAGTTTGAGCCGTCAGAGAAAGTTTTAGGGTTTTAACATTTGTTTTCTTTGATTTCAATTACACTTTGGATTAAAACTTGCTAGATTAGATTGTGCATGCCATTTTTATAGCCTTCTTGCAAGATTTGAACAAGAGATTCTTCAGAAGCTTCAAGGAGTTGTAACTTGGTTTTGTTCTTGAACTTATTCTCTTTATTTTCATTGAATGGATATTATCATGTCTATTTTGATTTCTTTGAACATTAATGAGATGAATATGTTTGATTGCATTATGAACTAATTTGATCTAGTCTAGGGTTTGTATGGATCTGCTATGATTGTATGAATTGGTTTTTCTCTTAGCTAATAATTTCTTTAGCCTTGATTGAATGAAACATTGTTAACATATAATTGATTGACAACCAATTATGTGTTTTAAGGTATTAGATGATGGATCGAGAGATGAAATTTAATATTTGAACAATTCAATTAGGGACTTAGGTGAATTAGAGATATAACCTATTAAAAAGATTATTTCACTTATAACAAGATTAGTTGAAAGAGGTTTGAATGCAAGAACTTATTTCCTTGACTCGATTAGTTGAGTTGTTTGAGATTTAATCTTTGAAATTGAATTAGTTAAGAGGAATAACCGTTCATACATATAAGTAGTAGAGAAGTGCAAACCCTAGACCATTCTATCAAGTGAATCAAAACTCAGCTCAATTTACTTTTATTGTTTTAAACTTTAATCAATCTTCTTCATTATTTAGCAATTTATAAATCTCTTTATTACTTGTTAAACATAATCTGATAAGCAATTAACCACTTTAGCTTCCTTGAGAGAACGACCTTGGGGCGATCACCTTTGCTACAGCTACCTCGTATACTTGTGAGTGACGCTTTGTGGTAGAGTTAATTTGAGCGCAACACAATGCTAGCTCAAAAAGCCGAAGGTACAAAGGTGGAAAATGCAATTTACTACCTTAGCAAAAGGATGCTGGACTATGAGTTAAAGTATAAAAAGATTCAGAAGTTGTGTTTAGCATTGTATTGGGCTTGAATGAAGTTACAGCACTACTTGTCTTCTTACACTACTTATGTCATCGCAGAATAGAGGCCCTTGAAATTCCTTATGGAGAGGCCTGTTTTGGACAGCAAAATGGCAAAGTGGGTGTCAACATTGGCAGCCTTTGACCTAAAATTCATTCAAAGGAAAGTTGTAAAAGGTGGGGCAATAGCTGACCAGTTAGCAGAATTGCCCGTAAAAGACGAGATGCGAGAAATGAATTTCCCTGACGAAGACCTCTTGAATGTGGAAAGGAGTGTTTGGGAGATGTACTTTGATGGGGCATCCAATTATCATGGAAATGGAATTGGGGTTGTGTTCAAAACTCCTTGTGGAGAATACATTCCATTTGCAGTTAAACTTGACTTTAGCTGCACAAACAATGAAGCAGAATATGAAGCTTGCATCAATGGGCTTGAAGCCGCCCTGGAATTGGGGATTAAGAACCTAAAGGTCTATGGTGATTCTATTTTAATAGTATCACAAGCTTTAAGGAAATGGAAGATAAGAGAAGAGCGTTTAGTTCCTTACCTACAACGCCTTGATCATTTGGCATAACAATTCGATGATCTGTCCTTTGAATATCTCCTAAGAGCAAAGAATCAGTTTGTTGATGCCCTGGCTACTTTAGCTTCCATGGTCAATATCAAGGGGGGGGGGGGGGGGGGGGAAAGCCATTCGTCCATTGAAAGTTCAGCTTCAGAAACAACCCGCCCATATAATGTACTTGGCCGATGGTAAGCCATGGTTTTAGGATATCAAGAATTATCTCAAGGATGGAAGTTATCCGGAAGGATCATCAAAGGTTGATCAGAGGGCAATAAGGCAGCTAGCCACGGGGTACATTCTTAATGGAGATATCCTCTACAAAAGAAGTTGGAATGGAATGCACCTAAGGAGTGTGAATGAAGCAGAGGCTAAGCGGATAATGGAAATGGTACATGGTGGCGAATCAGGACCACATATGTATGGGATCGCCTTGGCTCGAAAAATAGCCAATCTAGGATATTATTAGTCCACCATGAATACAGACTGTGTGGCATTTGTGCAAGAATGCAATCAGTGTCAGATATTTGCTAAGCTGCAGAAGCAACCTCCCGTTGCCCTGAATCCAATCACTTCCCCATGGCCCTTCGCTACTTGGGGAATAGATATAATTGGCAAAATACATCCAAAAGCCTCAAATGGGCATCAGTTTATCTTGGTAGCAGTGGATTACTTCACAAAGTGGGTTGAAGCAGCTTCCTATGCAGAATTAGAGGCCAAAAAGGTAGCACAGTTTGTCTGAACCAACATCCTTTGTCGGTACGGAATGCCATTTGAGATTATCACAGATAATGGAACTCATTTCCAAGCAGAATTTGCTAAACTCTTGAAGGATAAGAAGGTCCAGCATCATAAGTCCTCTCCTTATAGACCTCAAATAAATGGAGCTGTAGAAGCAGCGAATAAGTCTATAAAGGTGATCATACAAAAAATGATCAAGGAATATAGGGGTCGGCATGAGAAGTTACCACCGGCCTTGTGGGGATATAGAACATCAATTAGAACCCCTACTGGGGCAACCCCGTATTCACTGGTGTACGAAATGGAAGCAATACTCCCTATTGAACTGGAAGTTCAATCGGCGAGAATAATTCAAGAAAATCAGATAAATGAAGCTGAATGGATCAGCAATTATCATCATCAGTTGTTGGGTTTGTGTAACACCCTTCCCGACCTACGTGTGTAAGCTGAGTAGAGGCGCCACACTATCCTAATGTTGCAACCAATTTTACTTAGTCAAATTTTAGTTTCGATTTTTACAGAAATTTTCCATAGTTTCGCCTAGAAATTGAGTCCCAAGTGTCGACAAAACTGGTTTTTTTTTTTTTTTCTGATTTTTGAAAACATTTTTACACAAACCAATGCAAACAAAATCATTCTCAGTGCTAAAATGCAATCGAGAACCCACAGCACCATGTAAACTCTTCCAAAATCTCGAAGTAAATCTAGGATCTCGATCAGACACTAAAGAAATTGGGACTCCATGCAACTTTACTATCTCATTGATGTACAACTCAGCTAACTTCTCAAGTGAAAAGTCCATCCGAACCGGAAGAAAATGAGCTGTCTTTGTCAACCTATCAACAATCACCCAAATGGCATCATGCTTCCTCTATGTCATAGGCAAACCAGACACAAAATCCATTGTGATTCTCTCCCATTTCCATTCAGGCACTGATAAAGGTTGAAGCAACCCTGTTGGAACTTGATGCTCAGCTTTAACCCTCTGACAAGTGAAACACTTGGATACAAACTCCGCTATGTTTCTTTTCATACCTGACCACCAATAATGCTGTTTCAAATCATGGTACATCTTTGTATTTCCCGGATGTATAGCAAAAACCGACTGATGTGCTTCTTCTAAAATAATCTTTCTCAATTTAGCATCATCAGGAACACACAATCTATCCTTGAACCAAAGGCTACCATCACTTCACACAAAGAAATCTCGGCTCTCACCGTTTTGGCAATCTGAAACAATCTTCTGAATTTTCTCATCATCCAATTGAGCCTCTTTAATATGATCCAACAATACCGGTCTCAAATGCAACTGTGCCAACAACGCACCATCATCACATAATTCAAAGCTAGCATGCAACGCTCTCAACTCAACAAGCAACGAGAGTGAATAAACAGTCAAACCTACTAAAGACTTCCGACTCAAGGCATCAGCAACCACATTTGCCTTTCCCGGATGATAATCAATCAAACAGTCGTAGTCTTTGATCAATTCCAACCATTGTCTTTGCCGAAGATTAAGCTCCCTCTGAACACCCAGATATTTCAAACTCTTATGATCTGTATAAATAAAACATTTCTCTCCATACAAGTAGTGTCGCCAAATCTTCAAAGCAAACACTATGGCTGCCAACTCTAAATCATGCGTCGGATAATTAAGCTCATGCGGCTTCAACTGCCGAGAAGCATAAGCTATAACTTTACCCTCTTGCATTAAAACACATCCTAAACCATTATGTGAAGCATCACTGTAAATCACATATGGTTTATCTTCCACAGGCAAAGTAAGAACAGGAGCTTGAGTCAACATTTCTCTCAACTGCTCAAAGCTCGTTTGACACTGATCTGTCCACACAAATCTAACTCCCTTTCGAAGTAATCTGGTGAGTGGAGTAGCTATCAAAGAAAAACCTTTTACAAACCGTCGATAATAGCCTGCTAAGCCCAGAAAACTTCTAACTTCAGTTACAGATTTCGGTGGACTCCAATTCAAAATGGCCTCAACTTTACTCGTATCAACTCTTATACCATCTTCTGAAACTATATGACCCAGAAAAATCACTTGATCCAACCAAAACTCACACTTTGATAGCTTAGCATACAATTGCTTCTCTCTCAAAGTCTGCAATACAATCTGCAGATGCTTGTCATGCTCCTCTTCATTACGCGAATACACCAAAATATCATCAATGAAGACCACCACAAACTGATCCAGATAGGGTCTAAACACCCTATTCATCAAATCCATAAAAGCTGCAGGTGCATTCGTCAATCCAAAAGGCATTACTAAAAACTCATAATGCCCATACCTTGTACGAAAAACTGTCTTAGGAACATCTTCAGCTCTAACTCTCAACTGATGGTACCCTGATCTCAAATCAATCTTGGAAAACACTGCTGCTCCCTTTCAGCTGATCAAAGAGATCATCAATTGGGCAAAGGATACTTATTCTTGATAGTCACCTTATTCAATTGCCTATAATCAATGCATAATCTCATAGTACCATCCTTCTTCTTCATAAATAAAATAGGAGCTCCCTACGGTGAAACACTAGGGCGAACAAACCCTTTATCCAACAACTCCTGCAACTGCACTTTCAACTCTCTCAATTCAGTAGGTGACATTCGATATGGAGTAATAGAGATGGGAGTGGTACCAGGAAACAACTCGATACCAAACTCAACCTCTTTCTCAGGGGGTAACCCTGGCAACCACTCAAGAAAAACATCTGGAAACTCCGCAACTGTGGGTATACTATCAAGTTGAGAACCCACTACTCTGGTATCCACAACATGAGCAAGATAAGCATCACACCCTTTTCTAATCAACTTTCTAGCTGTTACAGCTGATACAAACAAGGATGCAAGTTGTCTCTGCTCACTAGATACTAATATACTTCTACCATCACCAGTTCTCAAAGTAACACATTTCTTTTGACAATCCACCATAGCTCCATGCTTAGACAACCAATCCATGCCTAAGATCAAATCATACTCTTTAAAAGGCATTTCAATTAAATCTCCAAGAAACTCTTCACGTTGCACCACTACAACACTATCTCGATGCACCTTGCTAACAACCACACTATGCCCTAAAGGATTTGTCACCAAAACATCAAATCCTAAGGACTCAGAATGCAATTCAGACACAGGCAAGATAGATGCACTTATGTATGAATGAGTAGATCCTGGATCAATCAAAGCAAGTACTGAAATGCTAAATAAAGAAAATGTACCCGCTATAACTACTGAAGCATTCGGCTGCCTCTGCATCACATACACTCTCTGAGAAGATCCGGCCTCATCTGGCCTGCTGCCCCTAAATGAAGATCCTCCTCTCTGACTAAACCCAGGTCTACCACCTCTACTGAAACCTCTGCCCCCTCGACCACCTCTGCTGACACTAGGTCGAGAAGCTGCAGTATCAGCCTGCCTATACTCTTACATCTTAGGACAATCTCTAACAAAATGAGCTGGTGACCCACATCTAAAACACCCAGCTGATCCACCAATCTTCCAACAAACACCCCCATGTGTCTTACCACAATGCTCACATACAGGTGGGGTAGACCTCTGAATCACTGGAGTCGGGGCACTACCTACAGAAACTGTCGGTCTCGGCCTCTACCTCTGATACTGAACTGATCTGCCCGACTGTCTCTTGCTTCTACTGGTTCTCAGAACAAAACCTCCTCGACCCCTCTTCATAGATGAAGACCCTGCCTCAAACTGGGGTCTCCTTACCCTGGTCTCTTCCTCAGTAGCAGCTGTTGTAATGCCCTGTGCTCTCTCAACACTTCTAGCTGCTGCAACAAGCTGAGAAAAATCTTGGTACCAGGAACCAGCCACAATGCACATGATAGAGGGCCTCAATCCCTCCTCAAATCTTCGGCACCGGTCTATTTCATCGGAAATAATTACCCCGACATATCAACTCAACCGGATATACTCAATCTCATACTCTGTTACCATCCAGTTGTCTTGCCTCAAATTAAGGAATTCCATCTTCTTAATATCTTTATACTCCCTCGGAGTATATTTCTGCTCGAACTCCCTCAGAAAATCACCATAAGATAATGTAGGTGGATCATCCATGGCATGAGGAACCGTCTTCCACCAGTCATAGGCATCTTTCTGTAGGAGGGACCTGGCATAGTCAAACTTTTCATCTGAAGTAGCTTGCAACTGGATGAATATTCTCTGCACTTTATCCAACCACTTCTCAGCCACTACAGGATCGGTAGTGCCCAAGAAATCTTCAGCCCCATATTTTCTCAACTTATCATAATGTCTTACCGGCACCTGATGCTGTGGTGGTGGGGGCTGCACTGGAGCTCGCCTCAATAGTTCTATTACATGCCTTAGCCAACTCGGCAGAACCTCCTCTGCAGCTGATCTCTCTGGCACAGAAATAGGTGCCTCACTAACCCTCTCAACTCTAGCTCCATCTCTACTCTCTCCTGGAGCTACACTCTCAGCACTTCCTTCTACAGTCTGACATGAATGGGACTCCATTACTACCTATATCTGCAAACACAACAGAATATTCCTCATTAAAGATCAAAGACTGCCATACCAAGACATGTATTTTATTCAAAAACAAACTTTTAAAATCAAAATATTCTTTTTCTTACAATTCACCTAGGTTGAGAATCTCAAACCTTGGCTCTGATACCAAAAATTGAAACACCCCTTCCCGACCTACGTGTGTAAGCTGAGTAGAGGTGCCACACTATCCTAATGTTGCAACCAATTTTACTTAGTCCAATTTTAGTTCCGATTTTTACAGAAATTTTGCCATAGTTTCGCCTCGAAATTGAGTCCCAAGTGTCGACAAAACTGTTTTTTTTCTTCTGATTTTTGAAAACATTTTTACACAAACCAATGCAAACAAAATCATTCTCAGTACACTCCCAATAAATTCCCCTTATAGCCTCAACTACAACCTGCAAAAAGGATTTACACTTCTAGTACAAAATAAAGTAAAGGTTTATTGTGAAACACAGTAGATAAAATATTTGTTCACTATACAGCGGAAAGTAACAATATTTACAAATTCATATACATCAAAACTCAAGTTTTACAAAACATAAAGTTTATACATGTTTGGCAGTCAGTCTTTGATCTTTAAGCCCACTATTCACACTTCAGAATCTAAACTCCACTCGGCCTAGAGGAACTCTCCGGTTCCACCCTATCACCTGCGCGATAAACCACAATCGCGCTAAGCCTACGGCTTAGTGGTACAAACAACTATAATATTATGCCTCAATGCAATGCCAATGTCACACAATCAAGTTTCATAAACAATTCAAAAGAATATTATATTTCACAATCTTACATTATTTAATAATTAATCAAAACATTCATGATTCACATTGAAAACAAAGACAAGCATGGGCCCAAAATACACTAATATGTTATTCAAAGTTCAGAGTTACTACTTTGGTCCATAATCACAATCATCAAGCCCGTAGGCAATATATATATCTCTATCCATGGATAGCGTAACAGACCCAGTCTCTTGGACCTCAACCCGGTTAGAACCGAGAAAATCCTCAACCCGGCCAGACTGTTACTATTTTTGAGGCTTACGACCTAGTCTTTTCACCCCAAAAACATCATATTTCACATTTATCATTTCACATTTTTCAACTGGAATCGGCTTACGACCCGGTCATTTCACCTATCCAGTGATTCATAGGCATGCCGCCAAACTCAGAACTCTAAAAATTGAATTAACATATTAGGCACACAATCATTTCATTTATCTCTATCAATTTCTTTCTCAATTCATTTCTCATTTCATATTCCACAATCAACTAGGCAACCATGCCTTAATTACCTCATTTGCATCATCATAGCCAACAACCATTGCCTCATATCTCATATTATCTCAATTCACATTAATCAATTCATCACTCAAGTGTATATAACCAATGGCATTAACACACATTTTACATGCTCATCACAACATTCACATTATACCAAACATACATTATTAATATGCATTAACAATGCATTAGATTTCTTAACACATTTACAATCAAATGTATGTTAAGTCTCAACATCATATGAATGTATGCAATAATGTAGTTTGTACTTACCTTAAAACCAACTCACACCAATCTATACACTTACTCTTCCAAGAATCCTCAACACTTAGGTTAGGGCAAATCAACCTCTTCACAACCTAATCCAAAAGGAATATTAGCAAAATGACCATTTGAATAGTAAATTCTGGTTTTGGACTCAACTTAATCCTTATTTTGAAAAATTGTATAAAATAATCTACTTGACTAAAAACTATAAAATTTTTACAGAATTTAGTTTTACATCGTAAAATCATTCCTTTAAAATTTCAGGTCAAACTGAACACAAAATCTTGGTCAAATAGTTCACCCAACCAGACTGCTCCAATTGCCCTGCATCCTGGCAGCAGTTCTGAACTTTGTGAATTCTTTAAATTAAATTCAATCAACATGGTTCCAAATTATTTTTCTCAAATACTAGACTCACTAAGTAAAAACATATCCAAAATTAAATTGGATATTATTTTTCTACATTTTATTAAAAATCCTGAAAGTTTGCTGTCTCAGTCAAGGTACCTGCTGGAACAGGTCTAAAACAAATAATCTTTCCAAAATCATAACCATTCCAAAATCAAATCAACATATTTTTCAGTCATTCTAGACTCATAGAGGCACAACATATCAAAAATTCACTACAAGAACGTTTTTCTATATTTAATTAAAAATCATACAAGTCACAGCATTTACTAATTGTAAAACAGAAAAATTTCAACTTCACTAAACACAACTCTTACTCTTTCATCACCAACACCAACCTAACTTCTTATCTTTAATTCAATTTCAACACTTTTACACACACCATACACAAACACACTCCAACCATCAACAACACTCCATCAAACTCAAACAAAATTCCAAATAGAACAAGAGAAATCAAGAGAAAACTTACCAAAAATGATGAACTTCTTGAATTTCTAACTTGTTTTCTTGAAATCTTCCTTCAATTTGATCCTAGAAATCAAAACCTCTCTTGCTCTCTTGTCTCTTTAGTGTGCCGGCCATCCCAAAAGAAAAAGAAAAATGAAGAGTAAAATAAATCAAAGTCAAATATTTAGTCTCCTCTCAATTCTCCACCAAGTATTTTTAATATTAAAATAATCCATCTTCTCTCTTCCACTCATCTATATTTCTATTTTCCATTAATTAATTAATTCAACAATAATAAACATAAATATCTTCTTCTTTTGACATTCTTATTTGACTTGTGTATATGTTATATATATTTCCATATATACAACATATACACTCTCTCTTAAATTCTTTTCTCTTTCAAATTTAACATATACATTCAATCCAAATAAAACAACAATTATATCAAAACTTCTAGGGCACACTTTGGGATATTACAATTTGGATGAATAAAGACTTCAAGCTCTACATCAAATTCAAGGGTACCAAAGGCGAATGGCTAGGCATTTTAACAAAAAGGTCAAAAACCAGAAGTTGGAAGAAGGTTGTTTGGTCCTAAAAGAAATCAGAGCACCTGTTTCAGATCCTCGTGGGAAGTTTCATCCTCATTGGGCGGGACCCTACATTTTGAAGAAAATACTCTCCGGCGGAGCCGTCATCTTAACTGATTTGGATGGGTTAGAATTCACAAATCCATGTAACATGGATCAGTTAAAGAGATATTATGTATAAAGAAGCACTCAAAAAGGAACTACATTAGACCTGAGTCTCGCAAACTAATTCGGGATATGTAGGCATCTCTCCTTGAGCACGGTCTAAATTTTAATAAAAAATCATTGATTCATTTTTTCTTTTGCCAACATAAAAAAAAGAGAGAAAAGAAAAGAAAGAAAAATCCCGCTAAGTCGAAAACCCGCAAAGGGCGGCTTAGGCAAGAAAGGGTAAGAGCTCGCTAAGTTGAAAATCTGAAAGGACGGCTTAAGCAAAAATCAGAGCAAGTAAATAAAGTAGATAATGCTTGGAAAGAAAAAAAAAAGAGTCATTCCAAAAAGAGTCATTCATTCCAAAAAGAGTCATTCATTCCATGAAATATCAAACCAATCAAAAGAGTCAAACCATAAGTCCAAAACGTCAAATGAACCAAAAAGGTAAAAGCAATCCAAAAAAGCAGACAATAGAGTCAACCCTAGGGTCTAAATCCTACGCCTCCTATGTGGGGCAGAGTCTTCGGTATCTTCCTTAGCTCCGGAACTCTCAGCAGCATCTATCTTCTCCTCGTTAAGAGGAACCACCTCCTCTCCCTCCAGCTCCTGTAGCAATGCATGCCTCCTTGGCTTTTCAATTGGCCAAACTTCGACTATAAACCAAGTCCTATACTCTGGAGTAGGCTGGACAAGGGAAGGCTCTGCAAAAGGCCTGATCATCTGATGGTTCCTAACCCAAGTTTGAAGAACAACTCGAGTAACTCCGGGAGTAATAGGGGCAGCAATAGTAAACCCAACAGGAAGAGGAACCCTCTGATCAATCCCCATCTGCCTAAGGACGTGAGAAGCACTATACCATGTACTATGAGTGAAACCAAGAAGGTAGACATGGTTATGCATTGCATTTGCCTCCTTGAAGCGAGAAATTCCATACCAAGAGATGTACTACAACAATTCTTCTGGTCCAAGCTCATACAACCAGATAATCCACCTAGTCATAGAAGGAAAAGAAATCTGGATTCTTCTAGTACGATACTTAGAAGGGTTATAAGTCAAGGCATGGGGAGCGGCAACCACTCGGAGATGGTCTCTCAGCCAAACCTAAGAAAATAATAATAATAATAAAAATAAAAAAATAAATAGATCCTTTCTATTTACAAAGGAAAAAATGAGAAGAAACAAAAGGTATAACAAAATTACCTGAAGAATGATTGGAGTAACAGTCCAATCTTCAAATCCAAGTGCAGTTCTGTCAAGACTCTAAATAGTCTTAGCCAGAATCATACCACCAATGCAGTTAAGTTCTTCCATCTGCCTAATCATGGGGCAAAGCTTTAAATCTCCAAAGCCAGGTCACGGTTGAAAAGAAACCCACCTAACAGGCATAAAAACAAAAGCTTGCATCCTATGCTTCAGCTGAATCTCATCTTAAAAATTAGCAGTCAGGAATGCATCAATCAAAGGAAGCAGCATTGCCTTATTCCCATCCACAATCATAGCTTGAGCTTGAGGCCTTGTAAAGTTGAAAAGCCTCTAAAAAGACCCCACATAGCCAACTCGAACCTCATGCCTTACAAGAGGGGCATTTGGGTCACATCCAATAATTGAGCAGAATTCCTCAAAATGAGGACACATCTCGTCCATCCGGGCACCAAATCTAAAGACGTGAGCTTAGGGATCCCAAAATTTGATAAAAGCATGCAAGAAATCCCAATCCACAGCTACGCCTCTAAGAGTAGCAACAGCTTTCAATCCATATCTTCCCATGTTGATCCTTTCAACATTATAGAGGCTCTTGGTCCAGTTATGCATCACATGGTTAAAAAGAGGGTACATTGTTGAGGGAAAAATAAAAATCCTGCAGTAAAAAACCTATTTTCTGGCTTGAAAGTCGTAAAAATACACTGCAGTTCTATTTTTTATATATACTGCCCTGGACCTAGATGGCGGTTCAACCGCTGCCTCGACGGTCTAACCGCTGTGTCGGCGGTCCAACCGCTTCCTCCAGCGGTCCAACCGTTGCCTCCAGCGGTCCAACCGCCACCGACCCAGTTTCAGCTCCTTTTTTTTGCTGTTTTGTGAAATTCTTGTGTTTTGGCCCTGTTTAGGCCCTGTTAGGTACTATTTTTGGGGTTGTTTCAGGGATTTTCTAAAAATAAATTTCTATAAAACAAGCATCATGTAGACCCTTAATTTTTTACCCAATCCGATCCAATATGCTTTATTTAGTCCAAAATGATTTTTGTTGTTTAATTGGTCCAAAATAATTTTAATTAAATAATTTTTACCTTAGTATCTAATTTTTATTAATAAAAAATGAAAATAAACAAATAAAAATTAAAAATAAAAATAAAAATAAAAATCGGAGTCCGAAAAAAATCGGCAGAAAAAAGTGGTCGCGCGGGCCCGTCAGGCTAGCGTCAGCTTGGCCGCAGGCCGGCGGGCGAGACCTGCGGGCAAAAATTTCGCCCGCAGGAATTTCCTGCAGGCTGGCACGACCACGGGCCCGGCTGGCACGCCCACAGGCCCGGCAGCACAATTTTTGTCAGCGCAAAATTTTTCAACATAATTTTTTTAATCCTAATCCAATTAGGTTTTAATTTCTTTTTTTTATTAATATTACTTACCTTAATTAATTAGGAATAAACAACCTAAAAACCACTATAAATAAGGACCATTAGAACTAAATCGGGGGAGGAAAAAATTGACACAGTGACTTTAGGATTTGAAACCAAATTAAGGAAGCAAAAGCAAGAATTCAATTGAAGTGATATTTAAAGCAGCAGTAGCACGTATTAAGGAATTCAAAGGCAACCAAGGCTTGTTTTTGGAGCTAGTTCATCCAAGAAGAGTTATTTTTTGGAGAATCAACAAAAGAATGTATGCTAAATTCTTTTAATTTATGTTTCACAATAGCAAATCCATAAATTTAATTTTTTTAAATCAAAAATCTTAATTTAATTTTTCCATAATCAAAAACACTAAAACTTGATCTTCTTTTCTAAAAAGACTTAAAATTGTTATTTTTTCTTCTTAAAAATCTTAAAACTCTAATTGAACATATTTTTCAACAAAACCAAAATCAAATTCTGTTTCTTTCAAATTTTTAAATTAGGTTCTATTTCATTCAAAAAGCCTTCAAAAACATCTTTTCTACTTATAAAAACTTCAATCCATGTGTTTAAATTCATAAAACTTCATAAATCATCAAATTGCTTTTTAAAACTCTAATTCAAATTCATTACCCGAGAACCCTAATTTTAAAGCCTAAAATCCAAAATTCAACTTTTAAACCTAAAATAATGAACCCTAATCCTTTTAAAACCTTAAACCATAATTTTTATGAACCCTAATCCTTTTAAAACAGTAAAAAACATAAAAACTTAAAAACTCAAAAATTACACAGTAGCTTAAAGTTCAATAAACCAAAAATCACAAATTAAAGTATTTTAAGGTATTTAAAACCCTAGTTGAATAATGTTATGTTATGCATTATGAATGATAATGTGTTCCATGAGTAATGTATAATGAAATGTGATGCAAAGTCATTGTGATTGGCTATGATGATGATATTGAAAGAAAGAAGGCATGTTTGCCTAAATGTTGATGAGAATTGAGAATGGACATGGTAACTAAATAATAAATGGATTGTGTGGCTAATGTGTTATTCCATTTTCAGAGTGGGTTGTTGGTGGCATGCCTAATAAGTGTAACAATCTCTTGAAGTTAGGTTGGATTGAATCCTTGAAGCCTAATTGAGATGTTACCACCCTTGAAGCTAGGTTGGGTTTGTAATATCCTCATGTATACCTTAGAAGTTTTGATTATGTTATTGTTGTTGTTGTTATAAATTGGATTAAATATATATGTGTCAAATTGCAAGAGGAAAGAAATTGAGAAGAGAATGGTTATGTATTTGTGTTTTGGGAAAGAAAAGAGGGTGTAGAGAGAAGTGTATATGTTGTTTATATGGTTGTATAATTAACATATACATAAGTCAAAGGTGGAGTCAATGCAAGAGGATATTTTTGTGTGACATGTGTAATGACTATAATGGGCACATATGAGACAAAAGGTTAATTAATTGGTTGAGGGCATTTTAGTAATTGCTTGGATATAATCTCTTGGTGGAGATTTAAAGAAGGAAAGAAGAGTTGACTTGTTCATTCTTCTTCTCTTCTCATATGTGTGCCGGCCATTGAAGAAAAGAGAGAGCAAGAGAGGTGTTCTTGAAGCTAGAACCAAATTGAAGAGACAATCAAAGGGATTGGTTAGAGATTTGTGAAATTTCTTCATCTAAGGTAAGAATTCTCTTATTTCCCTTTTGTCAATTTTGAAGTTGTGTCTAAAAGAAATTGTGATTTATTGATGTGATGATTTGGTGTGTTTGATATGTGGTTATAAGTGTATAAAGTGATTGTAAGTTAAAAGATGGAATTGGTGTTGGTTTGGTTGTGAATATGGTAAGATATGTGAAGGTTGATTGTGGAAGATCAAGTGGGAAGTTGGTTTTAAGGTTTGGTATTGGTGAATGTTTTAATGTAATGTTTATGTGTTGTTTAAGTGGTTAATGTGATGAATATGTAAGATATGTGTTAATAACATTGATTAGAACAAATTGAATGAAGTTATTGTTGTGCAAAGTGTGTGTAAATGCAATTGAAAGAGTTTTGGCCATATGTAGGGTTTGTGTTCATGAGTGACACGACCAAAACCATGGAGAGACACGGCCAAGACTAAGAATTTTTGAGAGACACGGCCATGTCTATGGAAATTTGGCCGTGTTGGATAGATTTTGGAGAGACACGGCCACTGGCTTGGCCGTGTCCCTTGACCGTGTTTGCTACTGCCTGAGTTGTGTTGAGAGACACGGCCGTGTCCTTGCCCGTGTCTGCCTCGGGAAGTTTTGGTTTTGAGAGACACGGCCACAAGCTTGGCCGTGTCCCTTGGGTGTGTTTGCTACTGTGATGGTTTTGGTTCTTCATGCATTGTTTGATTCTTCAAAAGTCTTGTGCTCCTAAACATTTTATATACACTCTAAGTACTTTGTAATCAAAGAATGACCTAAACAAATGTATGTGGATGATTCTAAACCTATAAATAATGATCTTTGGATTAGGTTTTGAAGAGATTGTGTTGCATTAACCTAAATGTTGAGAATTCTTGGAAGAGGAAATGTATAGAGGAATGGGAATAGTTCTTGAGGTAAGTACCAATACATATGATTGTATTTAATTACATAATTTGAGGCTTAACACATTTGTTTGCAAATGTGTTAAGTGATCTATTATATTTTTAATATAAATGGACTAAGGTGATGAATGAATGATGTTAATGTGTTTTGAGAAGTGAGAAAATGTTATGTTATATGCATTGTGAATCTTGTGTATGGCAATGTATTATATGAATAATATACTTTGAAATGTGATATCAATGATGCTATATGTATCATATGGATTGAGATATGATATGATATGTAGCCATTGTGATTGGCTATGATGATTCAATTGAAAGAGATAAGGCATGTTTGCCTAATTGATGATGAGATTGATAATGAAATAATAAATGAATTGTGTAACTAATGTGTTATTCGATTTCAGAGTTCTGGGTTTGGAGGCATGCCTATAAAATGAAAAAAAAAAGTAACAGTCTTGCCGGGTTGAGGATCTCTTCATTTTGAGTTGAATTGAGATCCAAGAGACTGGGTCTGTTACACTATGAGAAATTGTGATTATGAGATATATGATTGGTAACAGTCTTGCCGGGTTGAGGATCACCTCGAGTTTAGCCGAGTTGATGATCCAAGAGACTGGGTCTGTTACGCTATCCATGGATAGAGATATTGATATATGATGCCTACGGGCTTGATAATTATGATTATAGACCAAAGCAGTAACTCTGAACTTTGAATAACATATTAGTGTTTTGGGCCCGAGTCTGTCTTTATTGTCAATGTGAAATGCAAGTATTGAAATATTGATTGTGAGTATTAATAATGAATTATGCTTGGTGAATTGTGAATAATATAATGTTATTAAGTGTAATATGTAAATGAATTGTGGTTGATGATAAAGGTTGTCTTTATTGGAAATGTGATTTATGATTTGTATGATATGTAATGTGTGTATTGCAATAATAATTGGTATGATATGTAAAGTGTGTATTGCAATAATGATTGGTATGGTATATATAATGTAGGGGTATTAATATATTGGTGATGCTTTGGGGTTGGTGATAATATTATGTATATATGTACATCATATATGAAATTAGCTAGGATATATTAAAGATGAAATTAAAAAGAAAAGAAGATATGATAAGAACTAATTATATATTGAATTGATGTATCATTATATGTCAATACTTCTATACTATATGTTTATATTTTATAGTTGGACTACTAAGCTCTCGGGCTTAGCGCGGGTGTTTATTCGCGCAGGTATATAGATGGAAGATATGAAGTCTTTTATTATGCCACAAGAAGAGTAAAGTTTGTCGAGACCAACCAGAGGGTAATGCATACATGTATAAACTTTAATTATGATGTATTTCTGACGAGAGAGTATTTATATGTATAAATGAAGTTTTGATAAAGATAATGATTTTGTAAATGTTATTTAAATTAATGTATTATGGTTTGAACTCTGTTACAGGTTTTTAAAAGGTAACGAAAAGTGACATCCTTATACTTTATATATTTACTGTATGTATACTAGGTATACGCATAGTACTTATATAGGGTATCGGGGTGTTACAATTATTTTGATATCAGAGCTTAGGTTCGAGATTCTCGGCCTAAGTGAGATTAAAAAAATTTTTTTTTGAAAAGTTTAAATAAAAGTAAAAAGGAAAAGTTTTGAAATGAAATTTGTAATACATGCATATGCATTGACACCTAGGTTGGTCTCGGATGTGGCATTATATGAATTATAGAATATTTGTGTTATATGAGATGTTAAATATAGTTGATGATATATGTGTATACTATTTTGATGTGATGAGAAATTATGATTGTTGACAATGATGTTGGAAATGAATTATAATTGATGCATAGTGCCTAATTGATTATGAGAAACTAATTGTGAAATGTAATATGATATATGTATATTGATGATGCATATGAAAAGGTCATGTTGTGTGCAACATGGAATGTAATGTTGATGTTTATGAGCAATATTATGTAGGACATAATATGAATTGAAACATAAAGAAATGAAAAGGAGAATAAATTTGAAAATGAGTTGAAAATCAAATCAAGATAAGAGTATGTACTTTTTCTTCTACACTTTGAACCTCTTTATAATAAAGTTTATGTTGGTTTTGCTAATGTTGAATTTGCTAGACAGCGGAAATGATATCGAATTGTTAAAATTGAAAGTTATGTTATTTAAATGAGGAGAGTATGGTGGAATGTTGAATGAGTTGTTTAGTAGAGACAAAGTGTGATTATGTAAAGTTGGGATGTGTATACAGTTAAGGTTGCGTTTAAAGGAAAAAGAGATGATATTGGTTAAGTAAGAAAATAAGTGATATTGTTATTTTAATGCGAGCATAGTAAATTCAATGTTAGAAATGTGAGATGCTTGGATATTGTGAAAGCTCATGATAATGGTGATAATATGTGATATTTGAGATTTTTTTTAAGTGAGCTTTATGATTGTGGAAATTATATGTTTTAATATTGCTTTGTGATATATTTGTAAGATGTTCTTAAAGTTGAAAAAAAGAAAAGATGAGTTTGGCGAGTTGAAGCTTAAGTGAAATAGTAAGTTGAAAAGTTAAAGTTTTAGTCAAATTTGATATAGATTATTGGGATATTGATAGTTAACTGTATATTCAATGCATGAGCTAAGTTGTAACACCCCTATACCCCGTATACGTACACACCATGCTTATACGATTGTAATATACGTATACTGAATATGAAAATGCCACCGTTTATAAAATACACAAGTCATATCTTTAAAAATAAGTGAAAACAAATCTCAATAATTTAAAAGAAATTCATAAGACACAATAAATAAAACATTTAATAACCCGCAGCGGAAGTTATTACAAACTTTTACAAGTCTAAATACATAAAAAAATCAAAATCTACAAAACATAGAATATATACATGATTGGCAGCTTGACCCTCTAATCTTTAAGCTTTAATCCAACTCTTCAAGTATAACTCAAATAGGTCTAGCTGAATCCTCCGTCTCAACCCTATCAATCCTACCACCTGCGCGATGAACCACAATCGCGCTGAGCCAACGACTCAGTAGTACAAACCATAATGATATTATGCAATGTCAATATAAATGTTATGCATTCAACCAATAAAGATCATACTTATGAATGTTACATTTCAATATTTCAATAATTATATCATCATCCATTATACTCGTTCAACATAGACACCTATGGGCCCACAAGACACTAATTTGTTATTCAAAGTTCAGAGTTGCTGCTTTGGTCCATAATCACAATAATCAAGCCCGTAGGCAATATACAAATATCTCTATCCATGGATAGCGTAACAGACCCAGTCTCTTGGACCATCAACTCGGCTAAACTCGAGGAGATCCTCAACCCGGCTAGACTGTTACTTGTAACAGACCCAGTCTCTTGGACCATCAACCTGGATAAACCAAGGAGAGCCTCAACCCGGCTAGACTGTTACTTCAATTCACATTTATCATTTCACATTTATAAAGTAACAGACCCAGTCTCTTGGACCATCAACCTGGATAAACCAAGGAGATCCTCAACCCGGCTAGACTGTTACTACAATAGGCATGCCTGCCAAAATCAGAACTCTGAAGGTTGAATAACACATTTTACACAAAATCTTTTCATTCTCATATTCATAATAGGCAACCATGCCTCAATTGTAATTCATTTACATCATCATAGCCAATAATCATGGCTTCTCATCACATCAATACAATTGATCATATTATCATCAATATGCATACAATACATTACATTTCACAAGGTTAACATTATTCATATATATATATATCAACAATGCAATAAGATCTCTTAGTACATTCATATCAAAAGGTGTAAGTTCCATTACCACATAATTGTATGCAACAATGCAAGGTATGTACTTACCTCAAAAGCAACCCACACAACTCTAAACACTTCTTCTTCCAAGAATCTTTCACCACTTGAACTAGGGTAATTCACCTTCTTCACAATCTATTCCAAAAGGAAGATGAAACTCACATAAGAACATAAGGCTAAGAACCAACTAGGGTAAACTCTAAACATGACACGCTCACCAACACGGGCGTGTCCATGACCGTGCCCTAACTCCACAACACAGAAGCTTTTACACGCTCAACAACACGGGCGTGTCACTGGGCGTGTAATACATTCTGCCTCTCAGAAAAAATATTGACACGACCAACAACATGAGCGTGCTCATGGCCTTGTCAATTCTCCAAAAACACAGTGGCTATGACACGTTCAATAACACGGGCGTGTTACTGGCCGTGTCAATCCTACTGCCACACAGAAGCTATGACACGCTCAATGACATGGGCGTGTCACTGCACGTGCCATCCATCCAAAACACATAACCATCGACACGCCCAAAAATCCTGGTCGTGCCCATGGGCGTGTCAGGCCAAAAACCCAGATTCCGGCCAAAACAACAACACAACCAACAAATCACTTCCTTTCACCAAAATCCACTTCAACCAAACTTAACTCAACATACCCAAAAACCATAACAAAAACACCAAAACAACTAAAAACATCCTTCCAACACAAATCAAAATCATCACCACAAACCCAAAACACAACCACAATACATTCACTTCCAACAACTTACTCTTTCTTTCAATCCATCCCCCAAAACCAGAAATCAATATACCCAAACACTCTTAAACCCATCATAATCAAACATATTCACATACCATCCACAAACTCAACTCATAAACTCAAAGAAATCAAAGAATCAAGTGAAGTACTTACCAAGGATGAAGAAAACTCTTAGATTCCAACTTGTTCACTTGAAGACTTCCTTAATCTTGAGTTTGAATGTTCAAATCTCTCCCTTGCTCTCTTGTCTCTATGTTAGCCGGCCAAAAGAAAAACAAAGGAAGAAGAAGAAATGAAAACCAAAGCCCACGTGAAGAAGAAAGAAAGAAGAAGCAAAGTCACATCCCAACCACTTCTCCTCAAAATCCTCTCATCCAAGCAATAAATCTTAAAATAATACAAATATCTTTCCACTACCACCAACTCTAATCCCACTCATAATTAATTAATTCTTTAAACACAATCAATAATAATTAATCTCTTCCTTTGACTTTCTCATTGACTTGTATATATGTTATATATCTAGCCATATACACAACATATATATTAAATCCAATTAAACAGCAATTATACCAAAACTTCTAGGGTACATTGTGGGATATTACAATTCTCCCCCCTCTAAAAAGAATTTCGTCCTCGAAAATTACCTGATATCAAATCTGAAAAAGTTGAGGATATTGGTCTAGCATCGCTTGCTCATTCTCCCAAGTTGATTCTTCTCTACCATGATTCTTCCAAAGAACCTTTACAATTGGTACTTTCTTATGTCTCAACTCTTTCATCCCATATACTAAAACTGGTTCTTCTTCATAAGTCAGATCCGAACTCACCTCAATAGATTCCACTGGCAAAATATGAGATGGATCCGATCTATACCTTCTCAACATAGAAACATGAAAGACATTATGGATTCTATCTAACTCAGGCGGCAAAGCCAGACGATAAGCAACTGGTCCAACTCTTTCTAAAACTTCATATGGTCCAATAAAATGAGGACTCAGTTTTCCTTTACGACCAAATCTAAAAATCTTCTTCCAATGAGACACTTTCAAAAATACTTTATCTCCCACATTATACTCAATGTCTCTCCTCTTCAAATCTGAATAAGACTTTTGTCGGTCTGAAGCTGCTTTCAATCTATTCTGAATCATCTTCACTTTCTCTTCAGTCTCTCTAACCAAATCAGGACCAATTAGCTTACCTTCACCAGTTTCCTTCCAACATAGAGGCGTTCTACATCGCCTACCATACAATGCCTCAAATGGTGCCATACCAATACTTGATTGATGACTGTTGTTGTAAGCAAATTCCACAAGTGGTAAAAATCTGTCCCAACCCCCAGAAAAATCAATGACAGCTTCTCAACATATCCTCAACAATCTGTATCACTCTCTCTGACTCTCCATCTGTCTGCAAATGGAAAGCAGTGCTAAAATGCAACCGAGAACCCAAAGCCCCATGTAAACTCTTCCAGAACCTCGAAGTGAACCGGGGATCTCGATCTGATACTAAAGAAATTGGGACTCCAGGCAGCTTCACAATCTCACGGATATACAACTCAGCCAACTTCTCAAGGGAATAATCCATCCGAACCGGAAGAAAGTGAGCTGTCTTTGTCAATCTATCAACAATTACCCAAATAGCATCATGTTTCCTTGGCGTCAATGGCAAACCAGACACAAATTTCATTGTCACTCTCTCCCATTTCCATTCAGGCACTGTTAAAGGTTGAAGCAACCCTGTTGGAACTTGATGCTCCGCTTTTACTTTCTGACAAGTAAGACATTTGGACACAAATTCCGCTATGTCTCTCTTCATACCAGACCACCAATAATGCTGTCTTAAATCATGGTACATCTTTGTACTACCCGGATGCATAGCGAAAACCGATTGATGTGCTTCTTCCAAAATTATCCTTTTCAAACTGTTATCCTCAGAAACACACAACCTATCTTTGAACCAAAGACTACCATCACTTTTCACATGAAAATCCCGGCTCTCTCCATTTCGGCAATCTAATACAATCTTCTAAATTTTCTCATCTGTCAACTGAGCCTCCTTAATCTGACCTAATAATGCTGGTCTCAACTGCAGTTGAGTCAATAATGCACCATCATCACATATTTCGAAATTAGCATGCAATGCTCTCAACTCAACAAGCAACAAGAGCGAATAAACAACCAAACTTGCCAAAGACTTCCGACTTAAGGCATCAGCAACAACATTTGCCTTACCAGGATGATAATCAATCAAACAGTCGTAGTCTTTGATCAACTCCAGCCATCGACTCTGCCGAAGGTTAAGCTCTATCTGAACCCCCAAATATTTCAAACTTTTGTGATCCGTATAAATAAAGCATTTCTCCCCATATAAATAATGTCGCCAAATCTTTAAAGCAAACACTATAGCCGCCAACTCCAAATCATGAGTTGGATAATTAAGCTCATGCGGCTTCAACTGTCGAGAAGCATAAGCTATGACTTTACCCTCTTGCATCAAAACACACCCTAAACCATTATGTGAAGTATCACTGTAAATCACATATGGTTTATCTTCCACGGGTAAAGTAAGAACAGGTGCTTGTGTCAATATTTCTTTCAACCGTATAAAGCTAGCTTGACACTGATCCGTCCACACAAATCTAACCCCCTTCCGAAGCAATCTGGTGAGTGGAGTAGCTATCAAAGAAAAACCTTTTACAAACCGTCGGTAATAGCCTGCCAAACCCAGAAAACTTCTAACTTCAGTCACTGACTTTGGGGATTCCAATTCAAAATAGCTTCAACTTTACTTGGATCAACTCTTATACCATCCGCTGAAACTATATGACCCAGAAAAGTCACTTGGTCAAGCCAAAACTCACACTTCGACAGCTTAGCATACAATTGCTTCTCTCTCAAAATCTGCAGCACAATCCGCAAATGCTTGTCATGCTCCTCCTCATTACGCGAATACACCAAAATATCATCAATGAAAACCACCACAAATTGATCCAGATAGGGCCTGAACACCCTATTCATCAAATCCATAAAAACTGCAGGTGCATTTGTCAATCCAAAAGGCATTACTAAAAACTCATAATTCTCATACCTGGTGCGGAAAGCTGTCTTTGAAACATCTTCAGCTCTAACCCTCAACTGATGATACCCTGATCTCAAATCAATCTTAGAAAACACTGATTCTCCCTTCAGTTGATCAAAGAGATCATCAATTCTAGGCAAAGGATATTTATTCTTAATAGTCACTTTGTTCAATTGCCTATAATCAATGCATAACCTCATGGTACCATCCTTTTTCTTCACAAACAACACAGGAGCTCCCCAAGGAGAAACACTGGGGCGAATATACCCTTTATCCAACAACTCCTGTAACTGCACCTTCAACTCTCTCAATTCAGCAGGTGCCATGCGATAAGGAGTGATAGAGATGGGAGTGGTACCAGGCAACAAGTCGACACCAAACTCAACCTCTCTCTCAGGAGGCAACCCTGGCAATTCCTCTGGAAACACATCTGGAAAATCTGCAACTGTGGTTATATCATCAAGCTGAGGACCCCTTACTCTAGTATCCACAACATGAGCAAGGTAAGCATCACACCCTTTTCTAATCAACCTTCTAGCTATTACGGCTGATACGAATAAGGATGCAAGTTGTCTCTGCTCACTAAACACCCTTACACTCCTACCATCACTAGTTCTCAAAGTGACACATTTCTTATGACAATCTACCACAGCTCCATGCCTAGACAACCAGTCCATACCCAAAATCAAATCATACTCTTTAAAAGGCAATTCAATCAAATCTCCACAAAACTCCTCACCTTGCACCATAATTGCACTATCTCGGTGCACCTTGATAACAATCACACTATGCCCTAAAGGATTTGTCACCAACACATCAAATCCTAGGGACTCAGAATGCAACTCAGACACAGGCAAAATAGATGCACTAATATATGAATGTGTAAAGCCTGGATCAATTAAAGCAAGAACTGAAATGCCAAATAAAGAGAAAGTACCAGCAATAACTGCAGAAGCATCAGGTTGTCTTTGCATCACATATACCCGTTGAGAAGGCCCAGCCTCATCTGGCCTGCTATCCCTGGATGAAGATCCTCCTCTCTGACTATATCCAGGTCTACCCCCTCTGCTGAAACCTCTACTCCCTCGACCACCTCTGAGACTAGGTCGAGAAACTGCAGAGTCTGCCGGCCTCTGCTCCTGCATCTCCGGACACTCTCTAATAAAATGATCTGGCGACCCACATCTGAAACACACAGCTGGTCCATTATTCTTCCAACAAGCACCCCTATGAGAAACCACACACTGAACACAAATAGGTAGAGTGGATCTCTCAACTACTGGAGTAGGAGCACTCGCTACTGAAACTGTAGGTCTCGATCTCTGTCTCTGAAACTGAACTGACCTACCAGCCTGTCTCTGACTCTGACTGATCCTGGGAACAAAACTTCCCCTACCTCTCTTTGCAGATGAAGACCCTGCCTCAAACTGGGGTCTCCTAACCCTAGTCTCCACCTCTGTAGCAGCTGCTGCAATATTCTGAGCTCTCTCCACACTCCTAGCTGCTGCAACCAGTTGGGAAAAATCCTGGTATCTAGAACCAGCCACAAGACACATAATTGAGGGTCTCAATCCCTCCTCAAACCTTCTACACCTATCAATCTCATCCGAGATAATACCCATGGCGTAGTGGCTCAACCGGATAAACTCTAGTTCATACTCTGTTACAGACCGGTGATCTTGCCTCAAGGTCAGAAACTCCATCTTCTTCACATCTTTATACTCCCTCGGAGTATATTTCAGCTCAAACTCCCATAGAAAATCACTGTAGGACAATGTAGGTGGATCATCCATAGCATGCGGAACTGTTTTCCACCAGTCATATGCATCCTTCTGCAACAGTGATCTAGCATAATCAAACTTTTCCTCTGGAGTGGCTTGCATTTGAATGAATATCCGCTTTATCTTATCTAGCCACTGCTCAGCAACTGCTGGATCAATAGTACCCCGAAAATCTTCTGCTCCAAACTTTCTTAGTTTATCGTAATGTCTCACTGGTACCAAAGGCTGGGGTGAGGGTGGGGGTGGCGGTGGTTGCACTGGTGCCTGCCTCAATAAATCAACCATATACCTAAGCCAAACTGGCGGAACCTCTTCACCAGCTGGTCTCCCTGACACAGAAACAGGGGCCTCTCCAATTCTATCCACTCTAGCTCCATCATCAGTAGCTACACTCTCCGCACTACCCTCAATAGATTGACGTGAATGAGCATCCATTATAACCTATATCTGCAAACACAGCAGAATACACTACATTAAAGATTAGAGGCTGCCAATGCCAAACATGTATTTTATTCAAAAACCACTTTTTAAAATCAAAATATTCTTTTTCTTACTCTTGTCCTAGGCTGAGAATCTCAAACCTAGGCTCTGATACCAAAATAATTGTAACACCCCTATACCCCGTATACGTACACACCATGCTTATACGATCGTAATATACGTATACTGAATATGAAAATGCCACCGTTTATAAAATACACAAGTCATATCTTTAAAAATAAGTGAAAACAAATCTCAATCATTTAAAATAAATTCATAAGACACAATAAATAAAATGTTTAATAACCCGCAGCGGAAGTTATTACAAACTTTTACAAGTCTAAATACATAAAAAAATCAAAATCTACAAAACATAGAATATATACATGATTGGCAGCTTGACCCTCTAATCTTTAAGCTTTAATCCAACTCTTCAAGTATAACTCAAATAGGTCTAGCTGAATCCTCCGTCTCAACCCTATCAATCCTACCACCTGCGCGATGAACCACAATCGCGCTGAGCCAACGACTCAGTAGTACAAACCATAATGATATTATGCAATGTCAATATAAATGTTATGCATTCAACCAATAAAGATCATACTTATGAATGTTACATTTCAACATTTCAATAATTATATCATCATCCATTATACTCGTTCAACATAGACACCTATGGGCCCGCAAGACACTAATTTGTTATTCAAAGTTCAGAGTTGCTGCTTTGGTCCATAATCACAATAATCAAGCCCGTAGGCAATATACAAATATCTCTATCCATGGATAGCGTAACAGACCCAGTCTCTTGGACCATCAACTCGGCTAAACTCGAGGAGATCCTCAACCCGGCTAGACTGTTACTTGTAACAGACCCAGTCTCTTGGACCATCAACCTGGATAAACCAAGGAGATCCTCAACCCGGCTAGACTGTTACTTCAATTCACATTTATCATTTCACATTTATAAAGTAACAGACCCAGTCTCTTGGACCATTAACCTGGATAAACCAAGGAGATCCTCAACCCGGCTAGACTGTTACTACAATAGGCATGCCTGCCAAAATCAGAACTCTGAAGGTTGAATAACACATTTTACACAAAATCTTTTCATTCTCATATTCACAATAGGCAACCATGCCTCAATTGTAATTCATTTACATCATCATAGCCAATAATCATGGCTTCTCATCACATCAATACAATTGATCATATTATCATCAATATGCATAAAATACATTACATTTCACAAGGTTAACATTATTCATATATATATATATATCAACAATGCAATAAGATCTCTTAGTACATTCATATCAAAAGGTGTAAGTTCCATTACCACATAATTGTATGCAACAATGCAAGGTATGTACTTACCTCAAAAGCAACCCACACAACTCTAAACACTTCTTCTTCCAAGAATCTTTCACCACTTGAACTAGGGTAATTCACCTTCTTCACAATCTATTCCAAAAGGAAGATGAAACTCACATAAGAACATAAGGCTAAGAACCAACTAGGGTAAACTCTAAACATGACACGCTCACCAACACGGGCGTGTCCATGACCGTGCCCTAACTCCACAACGCAGAAGCTTTTACACGCTCAACAACACGGGCGTGTCACTGGGCGTGTAATACATTCTGCCTCTCAGAAAAAATATTGACAAGACCAACAACATGAGCGTGCTCATGGCCGTGTCATTTCTCCAAAAACACAGTGGCTATGACACGTTCAATAACACGGGCGTGTTACTGGCCGTGTCAATCCTACTGCCACACAGAAGCTATGACACGCTCAATGACATGGGCGTGTCACTGCACGTGCCATCCATCCAAAACACATAACCATCGACACGCCCAAAAATCCTGGTCGTGCCCATGGGCGTGTCAGGCCAAAAACCCAGATTCCGGCCAAAACAACAACACAACCAACAAATCACTTCCTTTCACCAAAATCCACTTCAACCAAACTTAACTCAACATACCCAAAAACCATAACAAAAACACCAAAACAACTAAAAACATCCTTCCAACACAAATCAAAATCATCACCACAAACCCAAAACACAACCACAATACATTCACTTCCAACAACTTACTCTTTCTTTCAATCCATCCCCCAAAACCAGAAATCAATATACCCAAACACTCTTAAACCCATCATAATCAAACATATTCACATACCATCCACAAACTCAACTCATAAACTCAAAGAAATCAAAGAATCAAGTGAAGTACTTACCAAGGATGAAGAAAACTCTTAGATTCCAACTTGTTCACTTGAAGACTTCCTTAATCTTGAGTTTGAATGTTCAAATCTCTCCCTTGCTCTCTTGTCTCTATGTTAGCCGGCCAAAAGAAAAACAAAGGAAGAAGAAGAAATGAAAACCAAAGCCCACGTGAAGAAGAAAGAAAGAAGAAGCAAAGTCACATCCCAACCACTTCTCCTCAAAATCCTCTCATCCAAGCAATAAATCTTAAAATAATACAAATATCTTTCCACTACCACCAACTCTAATCCCACTCATAATTAATTAATTCTTTAAACACAATCAATAATAATTAATCTCTTCCTTTGACTTTCTCATTGACTTGTATATATGTTATATATCTAGCCATATACACAACATATACATTAAATCCAATTAAACAACAATTATACCAAAACTTCTAGGATACATTGTGGGATATTACATAAGTGAAATGACTAGTATTGCATATGGAAGTATTATGAATTGAGTAATGTGATTGATAGTATGAGAATTTGTTTTGAAATAATCAAGGAAGTGGATAAGTAAATAGAAATGAGTTATTTTAAGTCATTTTACTGAACAGGGTAAGAATGAATATGGGAGTGTATTAAATATTTTTTAAGACGAAAGTGAAAGAGATGTCACATTGGGAATGTGACTGAGATGAATATGAAGTGTTACTATAGTCGGAATATATATGTTTGTAGTGTGAATAAATACTTTATATCATATTGAAAGAATGAGAAGGATAGTGTTTAAAAGAAAATGATAAACACTAAATTTGTATTGAATGTATGAAAAAGGAAAATACTATAAGAGCATATAATTAAGTGTATACATGTATATGATATGTGAATTGAGTTTTCCAATATGAATGAAATTATGATATATAAACACATTTGTGAATCACATTATGAGGATGGCTTATGAAGATATATGTGGTATAATTATAGAATTAGTGATATGGAAAAACAATGTTATATATATTAGTGGACCTAAGAGAGATTAGGTCTTGAACTGTGTAAAGCTAGATGGATTATGTGATGGAAGTGAGAATGGAAAGAACTTGAGTAATATTGGACAGTGGAAATTGTTATAATGAGTATTGAACTTGATGATTATATTATATTTAGAGTTTCAAAGTATTCACATATGAAAAGTTCTATGTAATTATATATTATAAGAGATTGTAAATGGATTAGAAATGAAGTGATGAATGGAAATTGTATAAGAACTGTATATGATTGAATATGTATATAGTCATATTGTTGAAGCATGAGTTAAGTTGATAAGGATCATATAAGCGAGTACAAATTGGTTGAAACGAAGTTGGAATGTGTTAACTTCTGTTATACTAAAAATGTAAAGAAGAACTATATAATTTTTAAAATACACCTTAGCTTTGTATTTGTAAAAATTGAGAATAGAATTATAAAAGAACAGTATTGATTTGAAAGTTCTAGGTTTGAATATTAATCTCTTAAAGTCATGTGTTTTGTTCAGTATTTTGGATCGGTTAATTTGTTATCCATGGATTTGGATCTTAGATATAATGATTGTAATATGGATTTGGTGAGGTTGACAATTTTGTTTGAGAAGTATAGTTAAAAGTTATGATGGTTAAAGTTGTACCTTATTATTATTTTTTTTATGTTAAGAATTTGGTTATAACTGTGAAGGTAAAGAGAAGAAAAAAAAATTTTGGAAATGTGTTGAGTTATGGATAATATGACAAAAAGGTAAACAATATATATATATATACCAATGATAGGAAATGTGAAGAGATTAAAAGGGAGAAATTATATTATATGAATGAAAGTTATACTGAATATGTTTATGGTATGTAACTTGAGGTTTAAGGGAATGAACTCAAAGTTTGAGTGAATGAATTATAGATATTAAGTATGATATAACATTTCTATGAAATTGGTGGAAATTATACTAAGATAATAAAGAGTAAACTATGTGTATATTAAAAGATAATTGGAAGTGATTTGTTATCATGATGAATTGGCTGAAAATGGATCGGAAGAGTTCAGGAATTGAAAATAAGTTTGCCCTAATGGAATTAAGTTATATATATACATATATGAATATGGTAAAATTTTATGATGAGTCAAATACATTAATTGTTGGTTGGAGTTGAATAAGATTTGAATATGGATATATTGTGACAGATAGATCAATGGATCTAGAATTGGCTAAGATTATGAATCATTATTGAAATTTAATGTGTATAGTTGTATTAAGAAAATAGGTATTTACATGATAATGTATATGATGTAAATTTTAAAGTATGATTGGACATGAATGAGTGGAGGATAGTAATTATTAATCATGATAAGAAGAGAAAAAGATTGGTTATCTATAAAATAAGCTGAAAGATAATGTATTAATATGTAAGTTAAGTGAAAAGCATGCTAAAGAAATAACTCCATTTATGAAAAATCAGGATTTTGTTATCTATTGAGAGTGATAAATGTCTATTTAGACAGTGATTGTAATGAAGGGATAATTAATGTTCAGATATAAGTCAATGATTTTTAATGTTAAAGTTAAGAGAGTAATTATACAGAGGTGAAATAACAAAATATATTAAATATAAAGATTTGACAAAGTATTATTGTGCTATATGATGATCTGATTCTGGTATAAAGATATTAATAGGAAATGTAATGTGATCTTTTAAATGTTTGATTAAGGAAGTAACCAGATGTATAAACATATAGAATGATGAGTTATAAAATTTAAAGAAGGTGGTTGATTCTAAAGAGGAGAGTTGGAGTTATATGATTTGATGATATAATGACTTAAGCGTATAATTAACTTCATATGGAAGTTAAGATGGTATGGTATTATGAACGGATTACAATTATACTAGATAATTTCGAGGACGAAATTATTTAAGGGGGAGAGAATTGTAATATCCTCATGTATACCTTAGAAGTTTTGATTATGTTATTGTTGTTGTTGTTATAAATTGGATTAAATATATATGTGTCAAATTGCAAGAGGAAAGAAATTGAGAAGAGAATGGTTATGTATTTGTGTTTTGGGAAAGAAAAGAGGGTGTAGAGAGAAGTGTATATGTTGTTTATATGGTTGTATAATTAACATATACATAAGTCAAAGGTGGAGTCAATGCAAGAGGATATTTTTGGGTGACATGTGTAATGACTATAATGGGCACATATGAGACAAAAGGTTAATTAATTGGTTGAGGGCATTTTAGTAATTGCTTGGATATAATCTCTTGGTGCAGATTTAAAGAAGGAAAGAAGAGTTGACTTGTTCATTCTTCTTCTCTTCTCATATGTGTGCCGGCCATTGAAGAAAAGAGAGAGCAAGAGAGGTGTTCTTGAAGCTAGAACCAAATTGAAGAGACAATCAAAGGGATTGGTTAGAGATTTGTGAAATTTCTTCATCTAAGGTAAGAATTCTTTTGTTTCCCTTTTGTCAATTTTGAAGTTGTGTCTAAAAGAAATTGTGATTTATTGATGTGATGATTTGGTGTGTTTGATATGTGGTTATAAGTGTATAAAGTGATTGTAAGTTAAAAGATGGAATTGGTGTTGGTTTGGTTGTGAATATGGTAAGATATGTGAAGGTTGATTGTGGAAGATCAAGTGGGAAGTTGGTTTTAAGGTTTGGTATTGGTGAATGTTTTAATGTAATGTTTATGTGTTGTTTAAGTGGTTAATGTGATGAATATGTAAGATATGTGTTAATAACATTGATTAGAACAAATTGAATGAAGTTATTGTTGTGCAAAGGGTGTGTAAATGCAATTGAAAGAGTTTTGGCCATATGTAGGGTTTGTGTTCATGAGTGACACGACCAAAACCATGGAGAGACACGGCCAAGACTAAGAATTTTTGAGAGACACGGCCATGTCTATGGAAATTTGGCCGTGTTGGATAGATTTTGGAGAGACACGGCCACTGGCTTGGCCGTATCCCTTGACCGTGTTTGCTACTGCCTGAGTTGTGTTGAGAGACACGACCGTGTCCTTGCCCGTGTCTGCCTCGGGAAGTTTTGGTTTTGAGAGACATGGCCACAAGCTTGGCCGTGTCCCTTGGGTGTGTTTGCTACTGTGATGGTTTTGGTTCTTCATGCATTGTTTGATTCTTCAAAAGTCTTGTGCTCCTAAACATTTTATATACACTCTAAGTACTTTGTAATCAAAGAATGACCTAAACAAATGTATGTGGATGATTCTAAACCTATAAATAATGATCTTTGGATTAGGTTTTGAAGAGATTGTGTTGCATTAACCTAAATGTTGAGAATTCTTGGAAGAGGAAATGTATAGAGGAATGGGAATAGTTCTTGAGGTAAGTACCAATACATATGATTGTATTTAATTACATAATTTGAGGCTTAACACATTTGTTTGCAAATGTGTTAAGTGATCTATTATATTGTTAATATAAATGGACTAAGGTGATGAATGAATGATGTTAATGTGTTTTGAGAAGTGAGAAAATGTTATGTTATATGCATTGTGAATCTTGTGTATGGCAATGTATTATATGAATAATATACTTTGAAATGTGATATCAATGATGCTATATGTATCATATGGATTGAGATATGATATGATATGTAGCCATTGTGATTGGCTATGATGATTCAATTGAAAGAGATAAGGCATGTTTGCCTAATTGATGATGAGATTGATAATGAAATAATAAATGAATTGTGTAACTAATGTGTTATTCGATTTCAGAGTTCTGGGTTTGGAGGCATGCCTATAAAATGAAAAAAAAAAGTAACAGTCTTGCCGGGTTGAGGATCTCTTCATTTTGAGTTGAATTGAGATCCAAGAGACTAGGTCTGTTACATTATGAGAAATTGTGATTATGAGATATATGATTGGTAACAGTCTTGCCGGGTTGAGGATCACCTCGAGTTTAGCCGAGTTGATGATCCAAGAGACTGGGTCTGTTACGCTATCCATGGATAGAGATATTGATATATGATGCCTACGGGCTTGATAATTATGATTATAGACCAAAGCAGTAACTCTGAACTTTGAATAACATATTAGTGTTTTGGGCCCGAGTCTGTCTTTATTGTCAATGTGAAATGCAAGTATTGAAATATTGATTGTGAGTATTAATAATGAATTATGCTTGGTGAATTGTGAATAATATAATGTTATTAAGTGTAATATGTAAATGAATTGTGGTTGATGATAAAGGTTGTCTTTATTGGAAATGTGATTTATGATTTGTATGATATGTAATGTGTGCATTGCAATAATAATTGGTATGATATGTAAAGTGTGTATTGCAATAATGATTGGTATGGTATATATAATGTAGGGGCATTAATATATTGGTGATGCTTTGGGGTTGGTGATAATATTATGTATATATGTACATCATATATGAAATTAGCTAGGATATATTAAAGATGAAATTAAAAAGAAAAGAAGATATGATAAGAACTAATTATATATTGAATTGATGTATCATTATATGTCAATACTTCTATACTATATGTTTATATTTTATAGTTGGACTACTAAGCTCTCGGGCTTAGCGCGGGTGTTTATTCGCGCAGGTATATAGATGGAAGATATGAAGTCTTTTATTATGCCACAAGAAGAGTAAAGTTTGTCGAGAACAACCAGAGGGTAATGCATACATGTATAAACTTTAATTATGATGTATTTCTGACGAGAGAGTATTTATATGTATAAATGAAGTTTTGATAAAGATAATGATTTTGTAAATGTTATTTAAATTAATGTATTATGGTTTGAACTCTGTTACAGGTTTTTAAAAGGTAACGAAAAGTGACATCCTTATACTTTATATATTTACTGTATGTATACTAGGTATACGCATAGTACTTATATAGGGTATCGGGGTGTTACAGGGTTGGTTCTTGAAGCCAAGTTGGGTTGATGCTTAGCATGCTTTGCTCCCCTTGAAGCTTGGTTGAACCTAATCCTTGAAGCCTAGTTGGGTATATGATATTGATAAATGTGAAAACAAAACCAAAACATTAACTCTGAAAATTGAATGGCATATTAGTGTGTCTTGGGCCCAATGCTTGTCTTTGTTTAATGTGAGTCATGATTTGTTTAATGTTGTTCATGATTGGTTAAATGAATAACTAATGAGGCATATGAAATGTAAAGGTATGTTGTTAGCCTTGCATATATGATGTTACATGTATAATATGGATTGAGAATTGGCATTGCATTGCACTGAAGCATAACACTAGCACATTTTGTCTTACTAAGCCGTTGGCTTAGCGCGATAGTGTTTGATCGCGCAGGTAATAGGGTTGAACCCGAGAGCTCTTCGAGACCGAGTGAGAGTAGACAGTGAAGAGTTGATTTTGGGAACTTAAAGATCAGAGGAGACTTGCCAATCATGTATAACTCTTTTATATTTTGTAAAGTAATGATTTTAATGTACATATGTGTATATTTGTAAATATGAAATTAAATGTTTTCATCTATGTAAATATTTGATAAATTCCGCTGCGTAACAACTAAGTGTATCTATATATATCTATTTAGTTTTGTATTAGAAGTTAACTACTTATCTTTCTATAATTTATACAATTGAAAGATTATGGTATGGTTTAAAATGTTTAAAATGTTAAGAAAATCCGTAGCATCTCTATGTTTAGTGCATGTATACTACATTGTGGTGTTTGTAGTGTGCATGTATTGAATGTAGGAGTGTTACAAAGAAGACAAAAGACAAAGGGAAGATGAAAGTTAATGAAGTGGCTTGTGATGATGAGAAGGTGATCATTGATGATGATGATTGGGCTCAATACTATGAAGATCTTCAAGATAAAAAGGAGCCAAAGGTTGTTGAGAAGGCAACTATTGAAAAGACCGAGACATCTGATGTTGAAAAGATGATTGTTGATTTAGAAAAGAGATTTGAGAAGAATCTGAAAACCGAAGAGAAGTCTGAGATCGACAAACTGTTTGAGCTACATGAAGAAGTCCCGTACAAGTTCAAGATGCCATCTTTTTCCAAGTACAATGGCACCGGAAATCCTCATCTCCATGTGAAGCAGTATATCACTGCCATGCAATCTGCCCGAGCTACTAAGGCTCAAACCATAAGGTACTTTATGCTCTCATTGGACCCTGTTGTCCAAAATTGGTTCAATACCTTGGATGATGGAACACAAAAGAGTTGGGATCTACTTTACAAAGCCTTCATCCAACAATATGGATACAATGTTGAAATGGAAGTTACCTTAATGGAAGTTGAGTGCATTAGGCAACGACCAAATGAAAATTTTGTAGATTATGTCAAGAGATGGAGAAACAAGGCTGCTTTACTCAAGAAGAGGCCCGATGAATCCGATCAAATAAGGATGATTGTGAGAGGGGTGTTGCCTAATCTTCGTGAGAGGATGTCTCATACGCTCATACGTGATTTCAAAGATCTTCTCCAAGCTGGTCTACAAATTGAAGAGTGGGAAAGGGAGAAGAATCGCTTTTCAATAAAAAAGAATGAGAAAGGGAATTACCAGTCGGGCAATCAAAGCACACAAAAAGAAGTTGATGTTAATGCCGCTAGTGAAAGAAGAATGAGGCAATTTTCAGAATTAGGGAAGCCACTGTCTTGGGTTCTCAATAAGATACAAAGAAAGGAATTGTTACAACCCTTGACTCCTCGTCCTTTGCCTAATCCTCTTCCACCTAACTTTGATACTAATGCATTTTGCCAATTCCATCAAAGACCTGGACACGAAACGGACAATTGCATGAAGTTAAGGCATGAGATCCAGAATTTAATTGATAATGGCAAGTTGCCCGAGCCGGACAAGCCCAACACCAAAGATAATCCATTTCCAAGGTTCAACAGAGTGCCACCACCAGCAACCTTTATGGTGGGAAAAGGATTGGAAGAAGATTTCATTTTATCTTCTTTTCAAGATGGGAATGTTGAAGATGTGAAAGGAAAAGAAGCCTAACTCAATGAAATTTCCTTAGCTTGAATGTTGCTTTTCAATCTTACTTTATTTAATATTTTGGAACTATCGTGTTTTTCAAATTTAAATTTGTTTGAATAAATTACTTTCATCATAAATTTTTGTTGGTCTTTGCTCATTTTAGTGCTCATCCAATGAGGAATCTATCTTGATAATTCACGAGTTAATATATTTATGCATCATGACTCGAATAACTTTACTAGGTGAGGGAATTACTCTATAGCATTGAGTTGTGTATGCTTACTTAGAGAGGGCTCCTGCATAATTACCTTTGTCTAGGTCCTAGTCAGTCTTAGAACATGCTTTGACAAGCTTTCGAGGCGAAATTGAACTCTACTTATTTAAGAGAGAAATGATCTAGGCATTGTTTGATTAGCCAACAACTAGTATCCACCCTATTAAATATCAATCCCTAGTTTTCCCTTTGAGCTTTCATAAAATTTTAGCTTTCTTTTCATTGGCATATAACCTCAACAACCTACCTTGAGCTGTTGTGATACTTTTGACAAGTCTTATGATCACAAAGGTGAAAAGGCAAGAAGATCAAAGAAAGGAATGTATAGTCAAGACTATAAGGATAGTTGATGTTCTCAAAACCTTAAGGGTAGTTGAAGTTCCCTTAATGTCTCCAATATATCAAAACAACATCAACATTAGAGTAACAAATGATTTATCCCTATTAAAGAAGATTTATGCTACTCCACTCATCCATTATTGGAAGCCCAAGTTGGTACAAACAAGATAGCTATGTTTGAGCTAGAACCAAAAACAAAAAAAAATCAATAGAAAAAGAAAAGAAAAAAAAGTAAAAAAAAAAAAGGAAGAAAGATAAAATCTAAAAAGGTGGTTCAAAAAGCCAACTGAGTTCTCTTTTACCTAAGACAACAAAAGGCTTCCATTTTATGGATTGACTTGAATTGGTCCCAACACAACCAAAGATTCAATCAAAATCAAAGAAAAAGGAGGAAGACTGTAACACCCTTATATCCCGTATGCGTACATAGCATGCTTTTACGATCGTAATATACGTATACTGAATATAGGAATGCCACGGTTTACGACCAAACGACTCATTTATGAACAAATTTAAAACATTTAAAAGAAATTATAAAACACAAAAGATAAAGTGTTTATTAAAAATGCAGCGGAAAATATAACAAATATATTTACAAATACTTGTACATCAAATCTCAAGTTTTACAAAATACAAAATATATACATGTTTGGCATATGTCTTTGATCTTTGAGCTTCACAATCAACACATCAAACTCTAGACTCTACTCAGCCTAGAGGAACTCTCCGGTTCTACCCTGTAACCTGCGCGATGAACCACAATCGCGCTAAGCATATGGCTTAGTGGTACAACTACAATAACAATATGTTTTTATGTAATGCCAATGTCACACATTTCAACAATTCATAAAAGATTCACAAATGACATTTTTATATTGTTCATAAGACTACATTTCATCATTTGATTCTATTATTTCATCACTTATGATTTACATTGACATAAAGACACGTTTGGGCCCAACAGACACTAATATGTTATTCAAAGTTCAGAGTTACTGCTTTGGTCCATAATCATAATCATCAAGCCCGTAGGCAACATATATATCTCTATCCATGGATAGGGTAACAGACCCAGTCTCGTGGACCTCAACTCGTTCAACTCGAGGAGATCCTCAACCCGGCAAGACTGTTACCTATTTTTGAGGCTTATGACCCGGTCTTTTCACCCCAAAAACATCATATTTCACATTTCACATTTATCAATTGGAATTGGCTTACGACCCGGTCTTTTCACCTATCCAGTACATTATAGGCATGCCGCCAAACCCAAAACTCTGAAGGTTGAATAACACATTAGACGCATAATCTTTTCATTTATATCTTTATACATTTCTTTCTCAATTCATTTCTTTCTCATCATTATAGCCAACAACCATGGCTTCATATCTCATAATCAACATAGGCAACCATGCCTCAATCATCTCATTTGCATCATTATAGCCAACAACCATGGCTTCATATCTCATAAAGATAATATATATAATCAATTACATTATACATCATCATCATAGCCAACAACCATGGCGTATATATCTCATTATATCTCAAATCACATTAGATCAATTCATTATTCGAGTATACGTAACCATTTGCATTAACATACCTTTCATTTTTCATCAAATGTTTCAACCCTGTAATCAATTGTTTGACATATGTATATTCAAATATATTAAATATCAATTCATGTGAGTGTATGCAACAATGTAGTTTGTACTTACCTTAGGAACAACTCACACCAATCCACAACCTTTCTCTTACAAGAATTCTTCACCACCTAGGTTAGGACAATACAATCTCTTCAATACCTAAACCAAAGGTGATAATATATGCTCACTTAGAGATACACATGAGATAATAAGACTAAGAACCAACTAGGGCAAACCCTAAACATGACACGCTCACCAACACGGGCGTGTCCCTGACCGTGCCCTAAACTCACAACACAGAAGCTTTGACACGCTCAGGACCACGGGCGTGTCACTGATCGTGTAATACATTCTGTCTCACAGAAACATTGACATGTCCAACAACATGGGCGTGTTCATGGCCGTGTCAATTCTTCACCAACATAGTAGCTATGACACGCTCAGTGACATGGGCGTGTCACTGGACGTGTCAATTCTACAACTACACAGAAGCTGTGACACGCTCAGTGACATGGGCGTGTCACTGCTCGTGCCACCCAACCAAAAACACAGAACCATCGACACGCCCAAAGACTTGGCCGTGCTCATGGGTGTGTCAGGCCAAAAACCCAGATTCCGGCAACATCAACAACACAACCAACAAATCACTTTCTTTTCACCAAAATCCACTTCAAACAAACTTAACTCAACATACCCAAGAACCATATCAAACTTACAAAAACACCAAAACAACTAAAACATACATCCAACACAAATCAAAATCATCACCACAAACCCAAAACACAATCACAATACATTAACTTCCAACAACTTACTCTTTCCTTCAATCCAACCCCAAAAATCCAAAATCACTTGAACCAAACACCCTTAAACACATCTTAACCAAAAATATTCACATACCATCAACACTCAACCAACAAGCTCAAACACATCTTAAAAGAAAATCAAGGAATCAAGAGGAGACTTACCAAAGATGAAGAAACTCTTAAATTTCCTACTTGATCTCTTGAAAACTTCCTTAGATCTTGATTTTAGAGGATCAAAACTCTCTTTTGTTCTATTGTTTCTTTGTTAGCCAGCCAAAAGAAAGCAAAGGAAAGAAAAGAAAGAGAGCCACGACAAAAGGAAGAAAGAAAGAAGAAAAGGTAGAAGGCAAAGTCAAATCATCTCCTCAAAACCCTCTCCCCAAAGCATTAACTATTAAAATAATCCATTCAATCTCTTCCACTCATTTAAATTTCCTTTTAATTAATTATTAAATCAAAAACACATAAATATCTTCTTCCACTAACTTCCTTTGACTTTGACTTGAGCATATGTTGTATATATTTTCATATACACAACATATACACTCTCTTTATAAACCTTTTCTCTTTCCAAAGAAACATACACATTAAATCCAAATAAACAACAATAATATCGAAACTTATAGGGCACACTTTGGGATATTAAAATTCTCCCCCTCTAAAAAGAAATTTCGTCCTCGAAATTACCTGATATCAACTCTGAAACAGTTGAGGATATTGCTCTCGTATAGCTTGCTCACTTTCCCAAGTTGCCTCTTCTCTACCATGATTCTTCCAAAGAACTTTCACCAATGGTACTCTCTTATTTGTCAACTCTTTTACTTCATGTGCCAGAATAGCAACTAGTTCTTCTTCAAATGTCAGATCCGAACTCACCTCAATAGATTCAACTGATAAAACATGAGATGGATCTGATCTGTACCTCCTCAGCATAGAAACATGGAAGACATTGTGAATTCTATCCAATTCAGGCGGTAAAGCAAGGCGATAAGCAACTGGTCCAACCCTTTCCAATATCTCATACGGTCCAATAAAACGAGGACTCAGTTTCCTTTACGACTAAATCTTAAAATCTTTTTCCAAGGAGACACTTTCAAAAATACTTTATCTCCAATACTTTATCTTCTTCTTCATATACACAACATATACACTCTCTTTATAAACCTTTTCTCTTTCCAAAGAAACATACACATTAAATCCAAATAAACAACAATAATATCTAAACTTATAGGGCACACTTTGGGATATTAAAATTCTCCCCCTCTAAAAAGAAATTTCGTCCTCGAAATTACCTGATATCAACTCTGAAACAGTTGAGGATATTGCTCTCGTATAGCTTGCTCACTTTCCCAAGTTGCCTCTTCTCTACCATGATTCTTCCAAAGAACTTTCACCAATGGTACTCTCTTATTTGTCAACTCTTTTACTTCATGTGCCAGAATAGCAACTGGTTCTTCTTCAAATGTCATATCCGAACTCACCTCAATAGATTCAACTGATAAAACATGAGATGGATCTGATCTGTACCTCCTCAGCATAGAAACATGGAAGACATTGTGAATTCTATCCAATTCAGGCGGTAAAGCAAGGCGATAAGCAACTGGTCCAACCCTTTCCAATATCTCATACGGTCCAATAAAACGAGGACTCAGTTTCCTTTACGACCAAATCTTAAAATCTTTTTCCAAGGAGACACTTTCAAAAATACTTTATCTCCAATATCAAACTCTATGTCTCTCCTCCTCAAATCTGAATAAGATTTCTGTCGGTCTGAAGCTGCTTTTAACCGATCTCAAATTATTTTTACTTTCTCTGCACTCTCTTTAATCAAATCAGGACCAATTAATTTGCCTTCTCCAAGTTCATTCCAACATAAAGGCGTTCGGCATCTTCTGCCATACAATGCCTCAAATGGTGCCATTCCAATACTTGATTGGTGACTATTGTTGTAAGCAAATTCCACAAGTGGCAACAATCTGTCCCAACTTCCGGAAAAGTCAATGGCACAACTTCTCAACATATCCTTAATAATCTGTATCACTCTCTCTGACTGCCCATCTGTCTGAGGATGAAAAGCAGTACTAAAGTGTAATCGAGAACCCAAAGAACCATGTAAACTTTTCCAAAACCTTTAAGTGAACCGGGGATCTCGATCAGACACTAAAGAAATCGGGACTCCATGCAACTTCACTATTTTATTAATATACAGCTCAGCCAGTCTCTCAAGAGAAAAGTCCATTCTAACTGGAAGAAAATGAGCTGTCTTTGTTAACCGATCAACAATTACCCAGATAGCATCATACTTCTTCTGAGTCAATGGCAAACCAGAAACAAAATCCATTGTCACTCTCTCCCATTTCCATTCAGGCACTTTCAAAGGTTGAAGCAACCCTGTTGGAACTTGATGCTCAGCTTTCACCCTCTGACAAGTGAGACACTTGGATACAAATTCCGTTATGTCGCTCTTCATACCAGACCACCAATAATGCTGTTTCAAATCATGGTACATCTTTGTACTTCCCGGATGCATAGCAAAAACTGAGTGGTGTGCTTCCTCCAAAATAAACTTTCACAAATTAGTATCATCAGGAACACACAACCTATCTTTAAACCAAAGGCTACCATCATTTCTCACATAATAATCTCTACTCTCTCCATGTTGGCAATCTGAAACAATCTTCTGAATCTTCTCATCAGCCAATTGAGCCTCTTTAATCTGATTCAACAACATGGGCCTCAACTGCAATTGAGCCAATAGTGCACCATCATCGCATGATTCAAAACTAGCATGCAATGATCTCAATTCAACAAGCAACGAGAGTGAATAAACCGACAGACTTGCCAAAGACTTCCGACTCAAAGCATCAGCAACAACATTTGCCTTACCAGGATGATAATCAATGAAATAGTCATAGTCTTTAATCAACTCTAACCATCGCCGTTGCTGAAGATTCAGCTCCCTCTGAACACCCAAATACTTCAAACTCTTATGATCTGCGTAGATAAAACATTTTTCCCCATACAAGTAGTGTCGCCAAATCTTCAAAGCAAACACTATAGCTGCCAGTTCCAAATAATGTGTCGGATAATTAAGCTCATGCGGCTTCAACTGCCGAGAAGCATAAGCTACAACTTTACCCTCTTGCATCAAAACACATCCTAAACCATTATGTGAAGCATCACTATAAATCACATAAGGTTTATCTTCCACAGACAAAGTAAGAACAGGCGCTTGAGTCAACATCTCTTTCAACTGCTCAAAACTAGCTTGACACTGATCTGTCCACACAAATCTAACTCCTTTTCGAAGTAATCTGGTGAGTGGAGTAGCTATTAAAGAAAAACCTTTCACAATGCGTCGATAATAGCCTGCTAAACCCAGAAAACTTCTAACTTCAGTCACTGACTTTGGTGGATTCCAATTCAAAATAGCTTCAACTTTACTTGGATCAACTCTAATACCATATGCTGAAACTATATGACCAAGAAAAGTCACTTGATCAAGCCAAAACTCACACTTAGATAGCTTAGCATACAACTGCTTCTCTCTCAAAATCTGCAACACAATCCGCAAATGCATGTCATGCTCCTCTTCATTACACGAATACACCAAAATGTCATCAATGAAGACCACAACAAACTAATCTAAATAGGGCCTAAATACCCTATTCATCAAATCCATGAAAGCTGCAGGTGCATTTGTCAACCCAAAAGGCATCACTAAAAACTCATAATGCCCATACCTTGAGTGAAAACTGACTTAGGAACATCTTCAGCTCTAACCCTCAACTGATGGTACCCTGATCTCAAATCAATCTTGGAAAACACTGCTGCTCCATTCAATTGATCAAAGAGATCATCAATCCTAGGCAAAGGATACTTATTCTTGATTGTCACTTTATTCAATTGCCTATAATCGATGCACAATCTCATAGTACCATCCTTCTTCTTCACAAATAAAACAGGAGCTCCCCAAGGGGAAACATTAGGGCTTATAAACCCTTTATCCAATAACTCCTGTAACTGCACCTTCAACTCTTTCAATTTGGCAGGTGCCATTCGATAAGGAGTGATAGAGATGGGAGTGGTACCAGGTAACAATTCGATACCAAACTCAACCTCTCTCTCAGGGGGTAACCCTGGCAACTCCTCAGGGAACACGTCTGGAAAATCTGTAACTGTGGGTATACTGTCAAGTTGGGAACCCACTATTCTGGTATCCACAACATGAGCAAGATAAACATCAAACCCTTTTCTAATCAACTTTCTAGCTGATACAGCTGAAACAAACAAGGATGCAAGTTGTCTCTGCTCACTAGACACCATCACATTTCTACCATCACGGGTCCTCAAAGTGACACATTAATTTTGACAATCTACCACAGCTCCATGCTTAGACAACCAATCCATGCCTAAGATTAAATCATACTCCTTAAAAGGCAGTTCAATTAAATCCCCAAGAAACTCCTCTCCTTGCACTACCACTGCACTATCACGATGAACCTTACTCACAACAACACTATGTCCTAAAGGATTTGTCACCAAAACATCAAATCCTAAGGACTCTGAATGCAATTCAGACACAGGCCATATGGATGCACTAATGTATGAATGAGTAGATCCCGGATCAATCAAAGCAAGTACTGAAATGCCAAATAAAGAGAATGTACCCGCTATAGCTACTGAAGCATCCGGCTGCCTCTGCATCACATATACTCTCTGGGAAGGTCCGGCCTCATCTGGCCTACTGCCACCAGATGTCGATCCTCCTCTCTGACTATATCCGGGTCGACCCCCTCTACTGAAACCTCTACCCCCCTCGACTACCCTTGCTGACACTGGGTCGAGAGGCTGCAGACTCAGCCTGTCTATACTCCTGCGTCTCAGGACACTGCCTAATGCAATGATCAGGCGATCCACACCTGAAACACACAGCCGATCCACCAATCCTCCGGCAAACACCCACATGGTTCCTACCACAAAGCTAACATGTAGGTGGAGTAGACCTCTGAATCACTGGAGTCGGAGCACTGGCTACAGAAGCTGTAGGTCTCAATCTCTGTCTCTGATACTGCACTGACCTACTCGGCTGTCTCTGACTCCTACTGATCCTCGAAAAAAAATTTCCTCTACCCCTTTTTACAGATGAAGATCCTGCCTCAAACTGGGGTCTCCTCACTCTAGTCTCCTCCTCAGAAGCAGCTGCTGCAATGCTCTGTGCTCTCTCAACACTTCTAGCTGCTGCAACAAGCTGAGAGAAATCCTAGTATCTAGAACCAGCCACGATGCACATAATAGAGGGCCTCAAACCCTCCTCAAATCTTCTGCATCGGTCAATCTCATCCGAGATAATCCCACCGGTATAACGACTCAACCGGATGTACTCAACCTCATATTCTGTCACAGTCCGATTGTCTTGCCTCAAATTCAGGAATTCCATCTTCTTAATATCTTTATACTCCCTTGGAGTATATTTCAGCTCGAATTCTCTCAGAAAATCACCATAAGATAATGTGGGTGGATCATCCATGGCATGGGGAACCATCTTCCACCAGTCATAGGCATCTTTCTGTAGGAGGGATCTGGCATAGTCAAATTTCTCATCCGAAGTGGCTTGCAACTGAATAAATATTCTCTGCACCTTATCTAACCACTGCTCAGCCACTGCAGGATCGGTAGTGCCTAGAAAATCTTCTGCCCCATATTTTCTCAACTTGTCATAATGTCTTATCGGCACCTAAGGCTGCAGTTGTGGTGGTGGCTGCACTGGAGCTCCCCTCAACAAATCTACCATATGCCGCAACCAACCCGGCGGTACATCATCAGCAACTGATCTCCCTGACACAGAAGCAGGGGCCTCACTAACTCTCTCAACTCTAGCTCCCTCTCTACCCTCTTCAGGAGCAACACTCTCAGCACTACCCTCTACAGACTATCGTGACTGAGACGCCATTATAACCTATATCTGCAAACACAGCAGAATATACCTTATTAAAGATCAAAGACTGCCATACCAAAACATGTATTTTACTCAAAAACCCACTTTAAATATCAAAATATTCTTTTTCTTACAATTGACCTAGGTTGAGAATCTCAAACCTAGGCTTTGATACCAAAATAATTGTAACACCCTTATATCCCGTATACGTACGCATCATGCTTTTTCTTACAACTAAAACATACATCCAACACAAATCAAAATCATCACCACAAACCCAAAACACAATCATAATACATTAACTTCCAACAACTTACTCTTTCCTTCAATCCAACCCCAAAAATCCAAAATCACTTGAACCAAACACCCTTAAACACATCTTAACCAAACATATTCACATACCATCAACACTCAACCAACAAACTCAAACACATCTTAAAAGAAAATCAAGGAATCAAGAGGAGACTTACCAAAGATGAAGAAACTCTTAAATTTCCTACTTGATCTCTTGAAAACTTTCTTAGATCTTGATTTTAGAGTATCAAAACTCTCTTTTGTTCTCTTGTTTCTTTGTTAGCCGGCCAAAAGAAAGCAAAGGAAAGAAAAGAAAGAGAGCCACGGTAAAAGGAAGAAAGAAAGAAGAAAAGGTAGAAGGCAAAGTCAAATCATCTCCTCAAAACCCTCTCCTCCAAGCATTAACTATTAAAATAATCCATTTAATCTCTTCCACTCATTTAAATTTCCTTTTAATTAATTATTAAATAAAAAACACATAAATATCTTCTTCCACTAACTTCCTTTGACTTTGACTTGAGCATATGTTGTATATATTTTCATATACACAACATATACACTCTCTTTATAAACCTTTTCTCTTTCCAAAGAAACATACACATTAAATCCAAATAAACGACAATAATATCTAAACTTATAGGGCACACTTTGGGATATTACAAAGACCATCCAGTTCTTGAAAGTTCTGTAGTCCTACAAGAAAGAAGGACAAAATGATAAAATGCTCAAAGAAAGGGAAGAGTAAGAAAAATAAAGAGGAAAAAAGGGAAAAGAAGAAAAGAAACAAATTTGGGTCTTAAACTTTATGCAAGGGCAAAAAACTGTCCTAATCAAGATCCAAATTAATGCCAAGAAGATAGAAAGAATTTGGAGTCTAGCGAGATTGCCTCCAAACTGCCTAAAGTACAAACAAGAAATTTATAGTGTGAGGGTTTGTCCATTGTGTCACACCAGCTCCTATCTCAAAATGGCCTTCATTTAAACCTGTGTCTCTTATAGACCCCATTTCAAGCTTATCAAAGACCTGTTGATCTCTCTTGGTAGGTAGAATCTATTAGTGGAGATAGTTTGAATAAGCATGCATGTGGGATAGACAATATTTAAACTCAAATGAGACCTTTGGCCAAGTAATGTGTATGTGCCTATCTGAAGTGCAACAATTCTTGCTTAAATAGAAATGATTCCCGAGTTTAGTACGGTAACTAGGGTTGTCATGTTATAGATATGTTAATTTGGAAAATCAAGTCCTGAGGTACATTGACATTAATTTGGCAAAGCCAACCTTTGATTTCAAAATCAAAATTCAAAAAAAAAAGTGTTTTGTCATACAAAGCCTTCAAGTTAAGGGAAGTATGTTGAACCTCCAAAGGACACATTGGGCAAAGGAAATGATTATTGGCAAAGTTATGAAGAAACTACCAACCGACACGCTGAAATATAGTTTGAAATGGATACATCCCTGACTCTGCTGCTTAGGGTCTCCACCACTCATGCTTTTAACATCTCAAAGATAAAAGCTACAAATACAAAGCTTTTGATCATTCTAATGCAAGACTTGAACAAGCGTCAAAAGGGAACCAATGAGAACACTTATGCTGATCACCTCAGTCTGTGAGTCAATGGAACAACTGTAAGTATTATTGATGCATATCATGCATACATGAGCATATCACATCGCACTTTCTTGTCTTGTGTTCTTTGGCAAAATGAATAGCAAACACCCTGTGAAGTAAATAATCAAAAGAAGATGTCAAATCAAGGGGTCATGGAAAGCCTATTCGCTTGTGGAAGTTCCAGTAGTCTTGCAAAGAGAAGAAATACGTGCTGGTACAAAGAACAAGACGGCAAAAACATCAATCAAAGCTTGCATGGATAAAATCTTTGGTTTGAGCCTACACAGGGGGCAAAGTTTCTCCTTTTCAATTTTTTGAGTTTATATACCAAATATTTTTAAACTCACTTATAAATATTTTGCCACATACGGGGGCAAGGAGGGAATATAAGGTCCAATTAAAAATAGCTAAATCTTTGCAAAGAGGTAGAACAAAAGAATGGAACATTAGAACTCTCAAAAGAATGAAGATGCAAAAGACAAAAGACCAATCCAGCTAAAAGAGCTGAAGCCAGGGTAAAGACCCGACCTCCAATGGATAGAGACCCATGTTTTAAGAGTAAAGAACCAATCTCAAAGGATGAAGATCCATTTGCAATGGTGAAGACTCGATGTCAAAAGATGAAGATTCATTTTCAAGGATGAAGACCCGATCTCAAAGGATGAAGATCCATTTTGAGGGTGGAAAACCACAATGCATGGAATAACCGGAGCAGTCAGATTTCTCAAATTATAAAAGGTCAGTCAAAATCAATCTCGGGTCCAAGCACCCAAATTCAAATCAGCCTCAGGTCCAAGTACCCAATCTCGGGTCCAAGTACCGAATCTCGGGTCCAAGTACTCAAACTTGGGTCTAAGTACCCAAATCAAATCAATCTCGGGTCCAAGTACCCAATTTCGGGTCCAAGTACCCAATCTCGGGTCCAAGTACCCAAATCAAATCAATCTCGTGTCCAAGTACACAATCCCGGGTCTAAGTACCCAAAATCAATTCAAACTCGGGTCCAAGTACCCAATCCCGGGTCCAAGTACCCAATCTCGGGTCCAAGTACCAAAAATCAATTCAAGCTCGGGTTTAAGTACCTAAGCTCAGGTCCAAGTACCCAATCTCGGGTCCAAGTACCCAAATCAAATCAATCTCGGGTCCAAGTACCCAATCCCGGGTCCAAATACCCAAAATCAATTCAAGCTCGGGTCTAAGTACCCAATCCCGGGTCCAAGTACCCAATCTCGGGTCCAAGTACCCAAATCAAATCAAGCTCGGGTCCAAGTACCCAAGCTCGGGTCCAAGTACCCAATCTCGGTTCTAAGTACCCAAATTAAACCCAGTCCCGGGTCTAAGTACCCAATATCGGGTCCAAGTACCCAAATCAAATCAAGCTCGGGTCCAAGTATCCAAGCTCGGGTCCAAGTACCCAATCTAGAGTCTAAGTACCCAAATCAAACCCAGTCCCGGGTCCAAGTACCCAATCTCGGGTCCATGTACCCAAATCAATTCAATCTCGGGTCCAAGTACCCAAAATCAACCCAATCCAAGGGGCAATAGAAGATATGGGGGCCAACTAAAAATAGCTGAATTTTTGCAAAAAAGAAGAACAAAAGAAGAAAATTAGAATTCTCAAAAGAATGAAGATGCAAGAGATGAAAGATTAGTCCAGCTAAAAGAGCTGAAGCCAAGGTGAAGACCCGATCTCAAAGGATGAAGATCCATTTTCAAGGGTAAAGACTCGATCTCAAAGGATGAAGATCCGTTTTCAAGGGTAAAAACCCAAAGTCTAAAGGATGAAGATCCATTTTTAAGGGTAAAGACCCTATCTCAAAGGATGAAGATCCATTTTCAAGGGTGAAGACCTGATCTCAAAGGATGAAGATCCGTTTTCAAGGGTGAAGACCAAATCTCAAAGGTTAAAGATCCGTTTTCAAGGGTGAAGACCCGATCTCCAAGGATGAAGATCCATTTTCAAGGGTGAAGACACGATCTCTAAGGATAAAGATCCATTTTCAAAGGTGAAGATTCGATGCTAAGGATGAAGACCCAAGGTCCAACGATGAAGATCCATTTTGAGGGTGAAGAACCACAATGCATAGAATAGCTGGAGCAATCAGACTTCTCAACTAAATAAAAGGCTAGTCAAACTCAGTCTCGGGTCTAAGCACCCCAAAATTCAATTCATTCTCTGGTCCAAGCACCCAAATCAAATCAGTCTTAGGTCCAAGTACCCATTCTCGAGTCCAAGTACCCAATCTCGGGTCCAAGCACCCAAATCAATTCAAGCTCGGGTCCATGTACCCAATCTCAAAGTACCCAATCTCGGGTCCAAGTACCCAATCTCTGGTCTAAGTACCCAAATCAAATTCAAGCTCGGGTCCAAGTACCCAAATCAATTCAAGCTCGGGTCTAAGTACCCAATCTCGGATCCAAGTACCCAAATAAAATTCAAGCTTGGGTCCAAGTACCCAATCTTGGGTCCAAGTACCAAAAATCTGGTCTAAGTACCCAAATCAAATCAATCTCGGGTGCATGTACCCAAATCAATTCAAGCTCGGGTCCGAGTACCCAAATCAAATTCAATCTTGGGTCCAAGTACCCAAATCAAATTCAAATCTCGGGTCCAAGTACCCAAATCAAGTTCAGTCTCAGGTCCAAATACCTAAAACAAATTCAAATAACCATCTCATCAAAAATTAAGTCTTGTTACTTTTCACTCTCTAAAGTCTCAGATCGTTCAAGCAGGGCGCAAACTGTAGACCCTTAATTTTTGACCCATTCAAAACCGATAGCCTAAAATAATATTTTGCGGTATTTTATTTATTTTAATAATATTTTAATTACTAATATTATTTCATAGTTATTTTTAATAAATATAAAAAATTAAAAAATCGGACGTATCAGTGAGCGTCTCGCGGCAGCTGAATTTGCCGCAGAAATGATCAGGGGGCGAATTGGGACACCAATTTCACAGCCAGATGCCACTGGCTGCGAATTGGGACACCAATTTCGCAGCCAGTGACATCTGGCTGCGAAATTGGCCCACTGTGCCCATTTTTGCTAGCACAATTGCTGCCAGTACAGCCCACGGGCCCGACAGCTCGCGCGCTGCCGATTTTTTTACCAAAACTTTTTTTGACCCAGTCCGGTCCAATATATTTTAATTAGTCCAAAATAATTTTTGTGTGGTCCAATATATTTTAATTAGTCCAAAATAATTTTGTGTTATCTTAATTAAATAATTTTTGCTTTAGTATTTAATTTTTATTAATAAAAAATAAAAAATAATAATAATAATAAAAATAAAAATCGGCGATGAAAAAATCGGCGACAAAAAAATCATCGCCGAAAATTAGTGCGGCGAATTGGCCTTGGGCCATTTCGCCCGCAGCTCTCAGTTTATTTCTGCGGGCGAAATGGCCCGCAGGCCAATTCTAGCCCGCTGCCGCAGCCAACTGCGGCCATTTTTTTCGTTAGTGTATTTTTCCGCAGCTGTTTTTTTTCGCCAGCGAAATTTTTTTGACTCAAATTTTTCCGAAACCTAATGCAATTAGGTTTTGGTTTCCTTTTCTTAATGTGTAACACCCCGATACTCTATATAAGTACTATACATATACCTAGATACATACAGTAAGTATATAAAATATAAGGATACCACTTTTCGTTACAATTTAAAATCCTTTAACAGTGTTCAAACCACAATACATTCATTTGAAGAACATTTACAAAATCATTATACTTTTAATAATCTTACATATATATAATAATCTTATCTTTATCAAAACTTCATTTATACATATGAATACACTTCATCAAAAATACATCATAATTAAAAGTTATACATGTATGCATCACCCTCTAGTTGGTCTCGACAAACTCTTACTCTTCTCGTGGCATAACGAAAGACTTCATATCTTCCACCTAGTCACCTGCGCGATTACACATCCGCGCTAAGCCCGAAAGCTTAGTAGTACAAATATAAAATATAAACATACATTATAAAAATTCTAACATATAATGATATATCAATTCCATGTACCATTAATTTCTTATCATGTTTTTCCTTTTTAATTGCACCTTTCATATATCTCGACTAATTTCATATATTATATACGTATATACATATTATTATCACCAACCACAATCCATCACTAATACTCACCATCAATATATCAATACACACCTTATACCTCATACTTCATAACATTATTTTATTCACAATTCATCAATCATAATCCATCACTAATACTCACAATCAATATATCAATACACACCTTACACATCATACTTCATAACATTATTTTATTCACAATTCATCAATCATAATCCATCACTAATACTCACAATCAATATATCAATACACACCTTACACATCATACTTCATAACATTATTTTATTCACAATTCATCAATCACAATTCATCACTAATACTCACAATCAGTATATCAATACACACATTACATATCATACTTCATTACATTATTTTATTCACAATTCACCAATCATAGATCACATTTCCAACAATGGCAACCATAGATCTCATTACTCATTTATTTCAACATTTGTATATCACATTGACAACAAAGACAGACTCGGGCCCAAAAGACACTAATATGCCATTCGACTTTCAGAGTTAATGCTTTGGTTTTACTATCACATTATCATTATTATTATCCCAACTAGGCTTCAAGGATTTAGGTTCAACCAAGCTTCAAGGGAAACAAAGCATGCTAAGTCTCAACCCAACTTGGCTTCAAGAACCAACCCAACCTAGCTTCAAGGGTTGTAACATCTCAATTAGGCTTCAAGGACTAGACCCAACCAAGCTTCAAGGGGAGTAAAACATGTCAAACTTCTACCCAACTTGGCTTCAAGGATCAAGCCCAACCTAACTTCAAGAATTGTTACTATCATTAGGCATGCCACCAACAACAAACTCTGAAAATGGAATAACACATTAGCCACACAATTCATTTATTATTTCATTATCATTTCCATTCTAAATTGAATCATCATAGTCAATCACAATGGCTTCACATCACATTTGAGTTATCATAGCCAATCACAATGGCTTCACATCACATTTGGAGTTATCATAGCCAATCACATTGGCTTCACATCACATTTGAGTTATCATAGCCAATCACAATGGCTTCACATCACATTTGGAGTTATCATAGCCAATCACAATGGCTTCACATCACATTTTATCTCAAATCAAATTATGCACTTCATCATTCAAGCACACATAATCAATTTCATTGCACATGTATCTTAAATTTATCGTCATATAAACAACATGTCCATTTATTTCATTTCAATCATTATTAAAACATTTATCATAACAAATTGCATTGCACATACCTTTTTGGATGATCATTATAGCTTTCACACTATACAAATAACAACATTAGTCACATTATATTAACAATTTAGTAATTTACTTAACACATTTATACTAAATGTGTTAAGTCTCAAAATCATATAAAAGAATACATCCATGTAAGTTTGTACTTACCTCAAGAACTACTCCCATCAATCTATACATTTCCTCTTCCAAGAATTTTCAACATTTAGGTTAATGCAACACAATCTCTTCAAAACCTAATCCAAAGATAATTATACCCATAAGAAAATAAGAATGATAATTAACTAGGGTAACCTCAACACATGACACGCTCACCAACACGGGCGTGTTCATCAATTACTTTTCTCACAGTAGCTAACACACTCAAGGGACACGACCAAGCTTGTGGCCGTGTCTCCCAACACAAGCTTTAACACGGCCAAGACTTCCCTAGCTTGACCGTGTCTCTCAACACCAAATAGTCAGTGGCAGACACAGTCAAGGGACACGGCCAAGCCAGTGGCCGTGTCTCTCCAAAATTGATCCAACACGGCCAAATTTCCTTAAACTTGGCCGTGTCTCCCAAAAATCTTTAGTCTTGCCCGTGTCTCTTCTTTAGTTTGGCCGTGTCTCTCATGAATGAAAACCCTAAACATGGCCAAGTATCTTTTTATTGAATTAAAACACATTATGCACAACATAACCTCATTCAAATGGATCTATTCAATGTCATTAACAATTATTTTACATATTCATCACAATATTCACATTAACAATACATTTAATCACTTACCATTTCAAAACCCTAAAATCAACATCACTCTTATTCTTTTAATATCAACGTCCACTTAACTTACCATCTTCAAACCAAAACCAACACCAATTCAATCTTTTTAACTTATACTCAATTTCAACACTTATAAACACATCTCAAACACACCAAATCATAATATCAACAAATCATAACTCACCTCAAACACAACTTCAAAATAACAAAGGAAAACAAAAGAGTACTTACCAAAATTAAGGAAATTTCACAAATCTCCAACTTCATCCTTTGCTTCTTCCTTCAATTTGATTTTAGAATTTAGAACACCTCTCTTGCTCTCTCTTTCCTTTGGTAGCTGGCCACACACATGAGAAGAAAAGAAAATGAAAACAAGTCAAACTTCTTTTCTTCTTTAAATCTCCACCAAGCAATTCTAACCAAGCAATTACCTAAATGCCCTCATCCATTTAACTTAGCTTCTTTCACTTATATGCCCATTTAAGTAATTTCACATATCACAAATAAAATATCTTCTTCCCTTGACTCCTCATTTTGACCAACATATATGTTATATATATTACCATATACCCAACACATACACTTTCTCTCTACACATTACTTTCCTTTTTAAACAATACCTAAACATTCTCTTTTCAATTTCTTTTCTTATCAACATAACATATACACATAATTCAAACAAACAACAATTATATCCAAACTTCTAGGGCATACATTGGGATATTACATAATGAATGTTATATTCCGTGAATAACTAAGATTAATAAAAAAATCTTATATAATAAGACAAAAAATAACACAAAAAAGGAGAGAGAAATTGATCAAAAATTGGATCGGATTTGGGAGGAAAAGTGAGACCGAAACTGTGTAGGAAAGGCTTTGAATCAATCTGATTTTTTTTGAGAGAGCAAACAACAATTCAATCCATAAAAGGCAGCAAAGCTTGTCTTTGTTTTTGTTCATCCAAGAAGAATTTTTTGGTGGAACCAACAAACGGAGGTATGCATCAATTGTTTAATTTCTTCACAATAGCTTAAAATCATCTTATTGCTTCTTTTAATTCAAAAACCCTAGAACTTTAATTCCCCTTTTCTAAATTTTAAAAACCTTAATTCGTTTCTTTATTTTCCAAAAAGCTTAAAATTGTTATTTTTGTTCCTTCAAAACCTCAAAACACTAATTTGCTTTCAAAATTTTCAAATTCCTAAATTGAGTTCTGTTTCTTTCCAAAAGCCCTAAAAACATCTTTTTTGTTTTTATAAACCTTAAATCGTTTTGTTTATTTTCATAGAACTTCATAAAATTATCAATTGTTTTTTCAAATTCTAGAAACTAATTCATTCCCCGAAACCCCAAATCAAAATTTCTAAAACCCTAATTCAATTCCAAACCTAAAACCATGAAACCTAATCCCCTTAAAACCTTAAACCCTAGTTTTTTTTCTAAACCTTAATCCTTTAAAACTTTAAAAAACCATGTTATAGTTTTACACAGTAAGCTTAAAACATATTCAAACACAGTAAGCTTTCAAACACAATCCAGTGACTGTAAATCATAAATCTAAATGTTTTGAAGAGTCCAAACTCTAATTTCATGATTTTACATCACAAACCCTAATTTGGTTAATCAAAAAATTTTATCAACCTTTTAAAACATAAAACCTTAATCTATTTTAATTCCTTTAAAAACTCACAGTAGCCTAATTCCATAAATTCCAAAACCCTAAACACATGAAATAAAGAATCTTAAATAGAAACAGTAGCCCTAATTTGAATTTTTATTTGCCTTATTCAATTTTATATTTGATTATGCTTTGATTTATTTTATATGTTTTAAGTTCAATACTTGGTTTACTTAATTTATCATGGATGGATGTTTACATTCTATTGATATTTAATACCTTTGATGAATGATTTATTTATATTATCATTCACAGACTGCCTCCTCCTTCATAGTGATTGTCTTGTATTATATTGTATTAATGTACACATAACAAAAACTTGTATTAAATTTAATCTATATAATAAATATAATTCATTATATATGTATTTTTTGCCGGACATTTTTTTAACTTTAACGTTTTACACTTATATATAAATATATACATACAGAGGTTTGGTACCATGTTAAATTCTTTTAGCATGGATTTGACATGGATTACAATCTAATACAAATTACAAAGACCAACACAGATTTGGTTTAACAGTTTACAACTTCATAAAGAATTCGGTGCCTTTAAATCAAAACCTAATTCAATATGGATACTTTGCCCTAAACCAATCGGCCTTCAGCCTTCTACTAAATAAATCAATAAATCACCCTCTTTTTGTCCAAAATTGTAGTAGTAACACTTGGGTAATTTTAAAGCAATTTCAACTCTCTTACAACCTCAACGATGACAGAATCTAATTTAGGAAAGATAAAAAATTTATTCAAGAGCATCCAGGCTACACATTGGGAACAAATATCATAGTCTCAACTTAATGTTTTAAAGTGCTTTCAAAATGTCTAGTTGGACCATTCCTTCTTACATGCCACGACCTCCTTTTGGGAAGTGAAAATTAGGACTTTCAAGATAAACAACTTTGAAGTATGTCCCATGATCGAAGAATTTAAATCCACTCTCGAAAAACCAAGCAATCATCCAATGAAATTACCCATACAAACTTCAAAAACTCATCAAAAGATGCAGATGCTCTTTTAACTCTCAAAATTTGAAGTTCTGCAATTGACCAGAGGTGAGAAAATCTTGCTTGGTCCATTGATTGAATTTTGCACTTGTCATTTGGCTCTTACCAAAGCATAGGGATGCATTTTTGTTTGTGCTTGCTTGGTCAATTCTTGCTTGTTTCTTCTAATTGCAACATCGATCCGCGAGTACTAGATATTATGGACCAAATGGAGGGAGGATTCTCACTAGTACCTATGGTCTTGGCTGAAACCCTGGTTGGAGTGGACCAATTCAAGACAAATTCTTCAAGGAGGTTAGCTGGAAGTCCCTTGTTTCTTCAGGTAATTACCTAAATTGCACTTTCGGGTTTTCAATTTAGGACTTTTATTTTTCTTGCTCTAATTTTTGCCTAGTTCATCCTTCTAGGTTTTCAGAACTAGCAAGTTGTCTTAATTTTTACCTAAGCCACCCTTACAGGTTTTCAACATAGCAAACTCTTTTTTCAGTTAGTCCTAATTTTGGGCTAGACCACACTTGCGGGTTTTCAAAACCAGCGAACCGCCCTAAATTTTTCTTAGGCCGCCCTTGTAGGTTTTCAATCTAATGGGCTTTTTTTAATTATTGTTCATCTTTACTGATCTGGCTAAAGGAACGCCTCTACTTGCTTGACTTCCCATCTATGGACTTTACCATATATTTTCCTTGTCATCATTCTACAAGGAAATTGCTTCATCGTTCTACCTCATATGTTGAATGGGTTGATTGGATCCACTTACGAGCTTTAATTAACATCCGTTGGTTAGTAGCTTAGTGGAAAATTACCCATGCCATCATTCAGATGTATTTGATGTATGTTCCTCTTGTTGCACTCCATCGAGGCACTTGTTTCGAGTTTACTCCTAATTTGGACATACCCCGTTTGACTGAAGCCTACTTCAATCGACTGAGGCAAAGCTAGCCTGTACGTTACACTTATCGTCTTCCATAAATTCTGCATTTGTCAATTCTTTATAAAATGATGTTAGGATGAATAATGATAATCATAAAAGATGCTTTCTTTCCTTTGATAATTTGTCATCACATTTTCTACTGTGTGATTTATTTTACCATATTTGGTCAGATACATAAAATAGTGAACATAGAACAATTTTATTATTAACTCTATTTTATTAAATTTGGGAACAACCAAAAACATAAAGCCAGCATACACAAGATTACTCCTTTTGCCAACCAGCCTTCACGTGTTCTCTAATTGACAATTTTCTCTCATTTTAGACCTAATTGTTGCCTAGCCCACCCTCTTCAATTTTTGGAACTAGTGGACTGCTTTAACTTTTACTTAGGCAGCCCTTTTGGGTTTTTAACCTAACAAGCTTATTTTTTTATTTAAACATAAAACCTATTTAACCTGTCAATGTTCACTGGATCACAAAAAATGTTCCCATCAATGCTGATAGCTTAACCGTACCCTTGTTCATGACTTGTTTCACGACTTACAACCCTTCCCAACTAGGTCTAAACTTCCCTCTCGGATTAGGAACATTGGGCTTGCATTATTTTAACACCAAGTCACCAACTTTATACTTTCTGATCTCAACCCTCCTGTTGTAAGCGTGAGCTATCTTTCTTTTGTACAATTGATGATGATACAGTGCCTTCAACTTCTTGCTTCTGATAAGGCTAGCTATGTATGTAACACCCTTATACCCTATATATATACAATACATATTTTCAACATATGTAAAATACACATATACGGTAAAAAAAAAGTCACAGACCGGTTTATTAATTTTTTTTCACATTTCCAATTTAAAATTTCAAATTCTAAATATATAAAAATTAAGTAGAATATAAATATTATTTTCTTGTTATAAGAACCCAAAATAAATAATATATATAAAAATCTTTGGGAAAAATTCGCCAAAGTTTTGTCTGTATTTTGGACATCCCAAAATTTATCAAAACACAACCTGCAAAAAGAAAACACTCCCAAAAAAATTTCCAATCACCATCTCAACCATACTTCTCAATTTCACCAAGTTTCTCAAACATTTATATATATATAGATATATATAATTTAAATCACACTTACTCTCCCATTTCAAATGCATTGACCCAAACATTCTTTATAATATACAATACGTAAAATTAAAAACATAATATATTATGCATAAAACTAAAAAATGTACAATAACATAAAAATATATACATGCTGCTGGTAGTCTTTCTGATCTTGATAGCAACTCAATAAGTTCAACTACAAGTCTAGACCCGACCTGGTCTAGAAGAACTCTCTAGCTCAACTGGGTCTACCCTATCACCTATGTGATGGAAACAATCGCTCTAAGCCGAAGCCTAGTTGTACAAACTTTGATAATAACAATGTAACTCAATGCAATATCAAATGCACAATGCATATATAAGTCACATCAATCCATTTTCTTACATTTTTCAAATATTTCATAAGCATAACTCATAACATTATATTGCTTAATTGTATCATAATTCATAATTCACATTAAAACAAAGACAAGTTTGGGCCCAAAAAGGATCTAATATGTTATTCAAATTTCAGAGTTACTGCTTTGGTCCATAATGACACCATGTGTCTAGCCCCGTAGGCAATATATATATCCATGGATAATGTAACAGTCCCAGTCTCTTGGACCTCAGCCCGGCTAGACTGCTACAGTTTTTGAGGCTTACGACCCAGTCTTTTCACCCCAAAAACATCATATTTATCAGCTGACCTAGCTTACGACCTAGTCTTTTCACCATTCCAGGGTATAGCCCGTAGAATATCATAGGCTTGCCGCCAAACCCAGAACTCTGAAAATTGAATAACATACCAGGCACATAATTTATTCATATTTCTCATTATTAATCTCTTTCTCATTTTTACATATTCAATCTAGGCACATTGCCTTATTTTCACATTTTTTTCTCACTTTTCTTATTTTTCACATCTTTCTCATTTTTCTCATTTTTATCAATATCAATTCATACACAATCAATGAACCAAGTAGCTTAACACATTTTCCAACCAAAATGTGTTAAGTCCAAATGTTATGCAAATATAGCCATTATATTCAAAGTTTGTACATACCTCCACTAGCAACCCAAAGCAAGCTAAAAACAACCTTCAATCCAATCTTTCTAACTTGCCCTTCACCACTTGGATGAAGCAAATCAACCTTCCTCAATGCCTAAACCAAATGTGATAGCAAATAATCATTTAGTATCACATTTAATGGCATTTCCAACATTAAACCATAATTACACATCACTCCTACAAATTTCCAAAAATTTAGCCTTTCCTTACTTCAACATTGGAATTCCATTCTACTACAATTAAATTAGTGTTTTAAGTTTATTTATATTATTAAAAACATATTTTAATACATTTAAATCATTTACATTATAAAAATACACTCTTATGCATAAAATCTCAAAAATGGCATAACCTTCCCCTATTGAAGGTTTTCCATTCCAACACAATCCATTACTCATTCCAAGCTTATTTTCATCACTTTTAACACTAAACAACATTCTTAAACAAATAAAATCACACAATTCAACCACTTTGGAAAATCACATTTCCAAAACCCTAAATCTCCACTTCCATTCTCAAACTCCAACCCAACACCACCAAATCTAATATTTGACTTTATAATACTTGTTTATGAATCAAAACAACTCATTTGGAAACAATTTGCACAATTAAAATTTATGTTTTCAAAATCCCAAAAATCCATAACCCTAAATTCTCTCTCTTCACTATTCTTTAACCAAACTCCATAATCTCTTCAATCTAACCTTAGAATCATTGTTAACTACCCAAAATAACATCATACACACCAATTCCAACAATTATAGCATACTACATTAAAATCTCAAAACTCACATAATCTCATCTTCCATGGAATTCAAAGAAAAGAGATGGAAACTTACTAATTTTGGTGGAAATCACCAAAAATCCACTTGAAACTTGTTAATTCCTTCAATTTATGGAGTATGGAAGAAGCAAAATCCTTGGTCTTCAAGCTCCCATGGAAGACACATCCTTGAAGAAGAAAAAGAAGAAGATGAAGACTTTTATATTCTTTTCCTTTTCATCTTTTTTTTAAACCACTTATATATATATATATTAAAATAATTTAATATTTAATTATTTAATTATTTTTTTAATAAATTAAAAGTCCTAATTTCCCTCTTCCATTCAAAAATAATTTATTTTTGAAATGTTTTATTAATTTTGAATTTATAAGATTTCATTACCAAAATACCCTTTTCTTTTAAAAAGTGTTGACTTTTATATGTTATGTATATTTTGCATATATATCACATATATATTCAAATTTTTTATTTAAAATCCCTTCATTTCCATTTAAAACCATTAATTTAATTTATCCTTTTAAATTATTATTTATTTAATCAAATTTTTCAAAAATTAGAAATTTTCAAAAAATTTAGGATATTACAATTCTCTCCCCCTAAAATAAATTTTGTCCTCGAAATTACTTGTCCTCAAGTCCGGAACAAATGGGAAAATTGACTCTACATCACCTGCTCACTTTCCCAGGTCACCTCCTCAGTGGCATGATTCCTCCAAAGGACTTTCACAAGTGGCACCCTCTTATTCCTCAATTCTTTAACCTCTCGTGCCAAAATCGCCACTGGTTCTTCCTCGTAAGTCAGATTAGACTCAAACCTGTATCTCTGAAGCATCGAGACATGGAAAACATTATGTATTCGATCCAACTCCAGTGGCAAAGCTAGTCTATAAGCCACTGGACCAACTCTCTCCAACACCTCATATGGTCCAATGAAACGAGGTCTCAACTTTCCTTTGCTGGCAAATCTCAAAATCTTCTTCCATGGAGACAATTTTAGAAAAACTTTATCTCCCACACTGAACTATATGTCTCTTCTTTTTAAATCTGAATAGGATTTCTGTCAGTCTAAAGCTGCTTTCTAATGACCCCGAATCATCTTCATGTTCTCCTCTGTTTCCTTAATCAAATCGGGACCAACCAGTTTACCTTCTCCAACTTTATCCCAACACAAAGGTGTCCTGCATCTTCTGCCATATAAAGCCTCATAAGGAGTCATCCAAATACTCGACTGATGACTGTTGTTATAAGCAAACTCAATTAATGGCAAAAATCTGTCCTAATTCTGGGTAAAATCAATGATACAGCTCCTCAACATATCCTCCAGAATCTGTATCACTCTCTCTGACTGTCCATCTATCTGAGGATGGAAAGCAGTACTAAAATGCAATCGAGAACCCAGAGCATTATGCAAACTCTTTCAAAACCTTGAAGTAAACCGGGGATCTTGATCCGACACCAAAGAAACTGGGACTCCATGCAACCTGACTATCTAGTTGATAAACAGCTCAGCCAACCTCTCAAGAGAAAAATCCATCGAAACTGGAAGAAAATGAGCTATCTTCATCATTCGATCAATTATCACCCAAATTGCATCATGCTTCTTCTAGGTGAAAGGCAGTCCAGTCACAAAATCCATTGTCACTCGCTCCCATTACCACTCTGGCACTGATAAAGGTTGGAGCAACACTGAAGGAACTTGGTGCTCAGCCTTCACTTTCTGGCAAGTGAGACATCTGGATACAAACTCTGCTATGTTCATCTTCATACCTGACCACCAATAATGTCACTTCAAGTCGTGATACATCTTGGTACTCCCAGGGTGCATAGCAAAAAGTGACTGATGTGCTTCTTCTAATATCATTCTTTTCAATTCTGCATCATTAGGAATATACAATCTATCTCTGTACCATAGACTGCCATCATCCCTCACATAAAAGTCCCAACTCTCCCCCTTCTAACAAACCAACACAATTTTTTGAATTCTCTCATCTGCCAACTGAGCCTCCCTAATATGATCTAAGAAGACTGGCCTCAACTGCAACTAAGCCATCAGAGCACCATCATCAGAAGATTCAAATCTAGCGTGCAACACTCTCAACTCAACAAGCAACGAGAACGAATAAGCAGTCAAACCTGCTAAAGATTTTTTACTCAAGGCATCAGCAACAACATTTGCCTTACCAGGATGATAATCAATCAAACAGTCGTAGACTTTAATTAACTCTAACCACCATCTCTACCGAAGATTCAACTCTCTCAGAACACCCAGGTATTTCAAACTCTTGTGATCTATATAAATGAAACACTTTTCCCCATAAAGATAATGTCACCAAATCTTCAACTTAGACTAAAACCTCTCTCGAGTGAATTAATCCCTAATCACTAAGTAGAGTGCCGGAATCTCTTCTCAAACACAATTAAGTAGATCTTGCATTAAGAACAAGGAACTATAAACCAAAGGATCTTGTAAGTCTATCTCTAGCACTCCAATTAATCCTCAACCCTTATGAGTATTCAATTCATATCAAGCTTTCTCAAGTCAATAATATAAAAATGGCTACCAATCAATAAGCATGCTATTATCAATTGGAAATAAATCATTAAACATCATAAGAAAAAAACAACTCAATCAAATGATTCAACTAAATATAATTTTTCAATTCATACAAATAAGCTAGGGTTCATCAATATCTAGATAGTGAAGGAATTAGTTCATGTTCAAAACCAGAAAAACAGAACAAGATAAATGAGTAAAAGAAACCAAACAATCCATGGCGAATAATTTGTATTTCTTCACTTTAATCCTTGATTCTTGGTTTAGGGCTTGTATAAGATGTATCTCCTTCTTCAAACTCAGCTCAAGATCCTCCTCTTCGCTCCAGCAGTTTCCTTCTTCTCCCTTGTTCCAGCCTCCACATTCCAAATTCAGAATCCCCCTAAAACTCCCTCTTCTTCTCTTTTTATTTCTCTCCAAAACTCAAGCCATGCTTCCAACTCACACCACATTTCCTTGTTTCCCACTTTCTCTTTGTTTAATCTTTCTTTTTGCAAAAGTAATTGGTTTGTCTCCTACTTGTCCCTCAATTCGTGCAAAAGAAATAAAGTTTTCATAGGTGACACGGCCAACCCATGAGTGGCTTGGCCGTGTCTCTTATTTTTCTTTAGGACACGGCCAAGCTAGTTGGCCGTGTCTCTTACTGCCCCTCTTCCTTTTCTTTCTTTTCTCTTTAGTTTCATGGAGTGACATGGCCAAGCTCCTGGCCGTGTCATGTGACACGGCCAGTTGCTTGGCCATGTCACTTGGGTGTGTCACCTTCTGCTTCTCTTATTTCCTTCTTTTCTTGGCTCTTTGGCTAGGGATGGGACACAGCCAAGCTTGTAGCCGTGTCACATGACACGACCACTAGCTTGGGCATGTCACCTACAAGTGTCAACTTCTGGCTTCATTTTCCTTTCTTTCTTTGGTTTCTTGGTTTTGTTCCTTGGATGAGACACGGCCTGTGGCTTGGCCGTGTCTCTGGGTGTGTCAGCTACTGTCTTGGATTTGATTTGAGGGACACGGCCAAGCTTGCTTTGGCTTGGCCATGTCTTACTTTATTCATGCTCTTTCTTGATTGTTTTGATCATCCAAGGGAGTTTTTTTTTGCACCTTTACCTAAAACAAACTTTAAACAAAAATCAAATGAAACATTAACTAAAAACACATGAAAATCATACTGAGAATAAGTATAAAAATGCTCTTATCACGAATACACCAAGATGTCATCAATGAAGACTATCACAAACTGATGCAAAAATGGTCCGAATACCCTGTTCATTAAATCCATAAAAGTTACTGGTGCATTCATCAATCCAAAGGGCGTCACCAGAAACTCATAATGCCTATACCTCATACGGAAAGCTGTCTTGGGTACATCCATATCTCTGACTCTCACCTTATGGTACCCTGATCTCAGATCAATCTTAGAGAATATTGCTGCTCCCTTCAACTGATCAAAGAGATCATCTATCTAAGGTAAAGGATACTTGTTCTTGATGGTCACCTTATTCAACTGCCTATAATCAATACACAATCTCATGCTGCTATCCTTCTTCTTCACAAACAACACAGGCGCTCCCCACGGGGACACACTAGGGCGAATAAACCCTTTATCCAATAACTCCTGAACTACACCTTCAACTCTCTCAACTCAACAGGTGCCATCCGATAAGGGGTAATAGAGATAGGAGTGGTACCAGGCAACAAATCGATACCAAACTCCACTTCTCTCTCAAGAGGTACCCTTGGCAACTCAACAGGGAAAAAATCTAGAAACTCGGCAACTGTGGGTATACTTTCAAGTAGGGATCCCACTACTCTAGTATCTACAACATGAGCAAGATAAGCCTCACATCCCTTCTGAATCATCCTCCCATCTGAAACAAACATGGATGAAAGATACCTCTGCTCACCAGATACCATCACATCCTTACCATCATGTGTTCTCAAAGTAACACATTTCTTCTGACAGTCTACCACAACCCCATGCTTGGATAACCAATCCATGCCCAAAATCAGATCATATTCCCTGAAAGACATCTCAATCAGGTCTTCCACCAATCATATGCATCTCTCTGCAGATGAGATCTGGCATAATCAAACTTCTCTTCTGGACTAGCCTGTAACTGAATAAATATCCTCTGAACCCAGTCTAGCCACTGCTATGCTACAGCAAGATCTGCTGTACCAACAAAGTCCTCAGCCCCATACTTTCTCAGTTTATCATACTACCACACCGGCAACTGTGGCTGCGGCTGTGGCTGTGGCGGCTGCAGAACCGGCAACTGCCTCAACAACTCTACCATATGCCATACCTAGCTAGGCAGAACCTCATCAGCTGCTGGTCTCACAGGCACAGAAACAAATGCCTCACCAACATATACTACTCTAGCTCTATCTCTACCCTCATTTGGAGCCACACTCTCTGCACTACCCTCAGCTGTATGATGAGGCTGAGATGCCATAACTACCTATATATGCAAACAAAGCAGAAAATACTATATCAGAGATCAGAAACTGCCAATGTCAATGCATGTATTACAATTAAAAACTAATTTTCAAATCCACCATTTTCTCTCTCTATCATGCCACCTAGGTCGAGAACATCAACCTAGGCTCTGATACCAAAATAAATGTAACACCCTTATACCCTATATACGTACAATAAATATTTCTAGCATATGTAAAATACGCATATACGGTATAAAATGTCACATACCAGTTTTATAAAAAATTTTCACAATTCCAATCTAAAATTTTAAATTCTAAATATATAAAAATAAAATAGAATATAAATATTCTTTACTTATTATAAGAACCTAAAATAAATAATATATATAAAAATCTCTGAAAAAAATTTGCTAGAGTTTTTTTTGTATTTTGGACATCCCAAAATTTATCAAAACACAACCTGCAAAAAAAAAACACTCCCAAATAATTTCCAATCACCATCTCAACCGTACTTCTCAATTTCACCAAGTTTCTCAAACATTTATACATATACATATATATAATTTAAAACACACTTAGTTTCCCATTTCAAATACATTGACCCAAACATTCTTTATAATATACAATTTCTAAAATCCAAAACATAATAATTATGCATAAAACTAAAAAATGTACAATAACATAAAAATATATACATGCTGCTGGCAGTGTTTCTGATCTCGATAGCAACTCCATAAGCTCAACTACAAATCTAGACCCGACCTGGTCTAGAAGAACTCTCTGGCTCAACTGGGTCTACCCTGTCACCTGCGCGATGGAAATAATCGCGCTAGGCTGAAGCCTAGTGGTACAAACTTTGATAATAACAATGTAACTCATTACAATAACAAATGCACAATGCATATAAATGTCACATCAATCCACTTTCTTATATTTTTCAAATATTTCATAAGCACAACTCATAACATTATATTGCTCAATTATATTATAATTCAAAATTCACATTAAAATAAAGACAAGCGTGGGCCCAAAAAGGATCTAATATGCTATTCAAATTTCACAGTTACTGTTTTGGTCCATAATGACACCATGTGTCTAGCCCCATAGGCAATAAATATATATATACATGGATAATGTAACAGCCCCAGTCTCTTGGACCTCAACCCAGCTAGACCCTTAGGCCCCAGTATCTTGGTCCTCAACCGGCTAGACTGCTACAGTTTTTGAGGCTTATGACCTAGTCTTTTCACCCCCAAAAACATCATATTTATCAGCTGGCCTGGCTTACGACCCAGTCTTTTCACCATTCCCGCGTATAGCCCGTAGGCAATCATAGGCATGCCGCCAAACCCAGAACTCTGAAAATTGAATAACATACTAGGCACATAATTTATTCATATTTCTCATTATTAATCACTTTCTCATTTTCACATATTCAATCTAGGCACATTGACTTATTTTCACATTTTTTTCTCACTTTTCTCATTTTTCACATCTTTCTCATTTTTCTCACTTTTCTCATTTTTATCAATATCAATTCATTTCATTATTACACATATCTCATATTTGTATTCACAACACATTACCCAATTACTTTGGGTATTTTCACATAATATGCATATTTCACATGTTACACAAATTAGCCATTATCAATGGCTTTTCACAATGCATTTAACACATATATGACATTACAAATGTCATAGCATATTATTCATACACAATCAATGAACCAAGTAGCTTAACACATTTTTCAACCAAAATATGTTAAGTCCAAATGTTATACAAATATAGGCATTATATTCACAGTTTGTACATACCTCCACTAGCAACCCAAAGCAAGCTAAAAACAACCTTCAATCCAATCTTTCCAAATTTCCCTTCACCATTTGGATGAAGCAAATCAACCTCCCTCAATGCCTAAACCAAATGTGATAACAAATAATCATTTAGTATCACATTTAATGGCATTTACAATAATAAACCATAATTACACATCACTCCTACAAATTTCCAAAAATTTAGCTTTTCCTTACTTCAACATTGGAATTCCATTCTACTACAATTAAATTAGTGTTTTAAGCTTATTTATATTATTAAAAATATATTTAAATACATTTAAATCATTTACATTATAAAAATACACTCTTATACACAAAATCTCAAAAATAGCATAACCTTCCCCCATTGAAGATTTTCCATTCCAACACAATCCATTACTTATTCCAAGCTTATTTTCATCACTTTTAACACTAAATAACATGCTTAAACAAATAAAATCACACAATTCAACCACTTTCAAAAATCACATTTCCAAAACCCTAAATCTCCACTTCCATTCTCAAACTCCAACCCAACACCACCAAATCCAATATTTGACTTTAAATACTTGTTTATGAATCAAAAAACCTCATTTGGAAACAATTTGCACAATTAAAATTCATGTTTTCAAATCCCAAAAAATCCATAACCCTAAATTCTCTCTTTTCACCATTCTTTAACCAAACTCCATCATCTCTTCAATCTAACCTTAGAATCATTGTTAACTACCCAAAATAACATCATACACACCAATTCTAACAATTATAACATATACATCAAATTCTCAAAACTCACATAATCCAAAATTTTAAGAATATCAAAGAAAAGAGACGGAAACTTACTAATTTTGGTGGAAATCACCAAAAATCCACTTGAAACTTGTTAATTCCTTCAATTTATGGAATATGGAAGAAGAAAAATCCTTGGCCTTCAAACTCCCATGGAAGCCACATCCTCGAAGAAGAAGAAGAAGAAGAAGAAGAAGAAGAAGATGAAGACTTTTAATATTCTTTTCCTTTTCATCTTTTTTTTAAACACTTATATATATTTTAAAATAATTTAATATTTAATTATTTTTTTAATAAACTAAAAGTCCTAATTTCCCTCTTTCATTCAAAAATAATTTGTTTTTGAATTATTTTATTAATTTTGAATTTATAAGATTTAATTACCAAAATACCCTTTTCTTTTAAAAAGTGTTGACTTTTATATATGTTATGTATATTTTGTATATATATCACATATATATTCCACTTTTTCATTTAAAATCCCTTCATTTTTCATTTAAAATCATTAATTTAATTTATCCTTTTAAATTATAATTTATTTTATCCAATTTTTTAAAAATTAGAAATTTTCAAAAATTTTAGGATGTTACATTTAGTTTACACAGTAGCATAAATTAATTCATACAATACCTAAGGTTTTAAATAAAGTAAATAATATAATCATTCAAAACACAAATCTAATTTCTTATACCCTAAGTTATTCAAAACCTAAATCTTAATTAATTATGTTTTCAAACCTTCACAATAGCTATTTTTTTATAATTTTATTCACCTAGTTATTTTAATCTTTCAATAATTAATTTGGCTTTTTATGTTTGTTTCACCTAAAAATACTTAAATAGTTATTATAGTCAATGTTAAAACTACACTTAACTTTGATCATGGTAAAGCACCAAATCCTAAATTCAAAATCATAATCTGCAAAATCAAGGTTTCAAATGATAAAACCCTAATATGTGTTTCTAAAGATCAAGAAACCTAGAAACCCCAATTTCCCATCTAAAACCCTAAAAAACCATATTGCATGTTTAAAACCCTTATCCTTTTAGATATAAATTCCAAACCCTAATTTTGATAAATTAAAAAAACCCTAATTCATGATGTAAACCTAAATTTATATATTTATTGCTTTATTTAATTTTAGATTTGATTATGTAGTTTATTATATGTTTTGATGAATGATTTATTTATGATGAATGGATGTTTACTTTTATTGATATGTTTTGATTTCAAAATATTATAAGAGGTATGTGTGAGCGGGAATTTTTGCCCCCACTCCCGATGGAATGGTTCTTGCGACTTTGGCACTGTTAGGCTCGGGGCTTTAGAGAACACGGACCAAGGTCTGGAGAAAATGGAGTCACCACCCAGACGAGCCGGGAAAAAGAAAGGGGTGGATGACTCGATTCCTAAGGAATCCCCAACCCCTTAATGGGTTCGGAAAGTTGGGTATGTGTGGGGAAGGTGAGAAATTGCCCAGCACCCCCACAACACCCGGTTCATTGGAACCGCCCTCCTTTACAAGTCTTAATATTATAAAATTCTTAAGTATAATAATATTATCCATATTACACACAATAATTAAAAGAAAGCATCAATATATTAAAATCAAAGCAAGGTCTAAGCAAAACAAATAAATGGACACCCATCCAAAGATGGAAACATGTCCTTACATCACATGCCTAAATAGGACACCCACCGAAAGGTAGAAACATGCCCTTTACATAAGTTCTAAGATAGAAAATCAAATTAAATTACATGAATTTAACTGATGAGGTACCCACCAAGTGGAAACATACCTCTTACAACAATTGGAAATCTAAACAAGTTGATAAATGTAAATAACCATTCATAATAAATAAATCATTCACCAAAGGTACTAAATATCAATAAAAAGTAAACATCCATCCATGAAAAATAAAATAAACCAAGCATTGAATTTAAATAAATTAAAGCATAATCAAATAAAGAATTAAATAAAGCAAATAAAAGTTCAATTATAGCTACTGTTTCCATTTAGGGCTCTTTATCTCATGTGTTAAGGTTTTGGAATTCATAAAATTAGGCTACTGTGACTTTTTTATGGAATTAAAATAGATTGAGGTTTTATGTTTTAAAAGGTTGGTAAGACTCTTTGATTAAACAAATTAAGGTTTGAATGGTGAAATCATGAAACTAGGGTTTTGGACACTTTAAAATGGTTTTAAATGATGATTTCAAGCTTACTTTGTAAATTTAAAATATTTGTGATTTTATGATTTTTTATGTTTTAAAGGATTAAAGTTTAGAAAAAATTAAGGTTTAAGGTTTTAAGGGGGTAGGGTTTACTATTTTTGACCTTAGGAATTGAATTAGGGTTTTAGAAGTTTTGAATTAGGGTTTCGGGTGATCTTAGAATTTTAGAATTTGGAAAAAGCAATTGAATATTTTTAGGGAGTTTTATGAAAATACACGAACGATTTAAATTTATAAAGCAAAAAAAGGTAGTTTTTAAGGCTTTTAGAAAGAAACAACATATTATTTAAGGGTTTTGAATCGAAACATGTTAAATTAGGGTTTTAAGATTTTGATGAAACAAAAGTAGCAATTGTAAGTTTTTTTTTTGGAAAACAAAGCAATGAAATAGTATTTTTAACTTTAGAAAAATCAAATTAAAGGTTTTGAGATTTTTTTTGTCTTTGAAGAATTAAGCTACTATAAAAAAAAATTTAGAATTCAAACCTTCTTTCGTGGGGTTGCACCAAAATTGCTTCTTGGATCAACCAAATCAAAGGCAGTTGATACCTTTGATGAATTGCTTAATTGATTTTCGGCTCCTCAAAAAATCAGCTTGGTTCCACTACTTTCCTTCACAGATTCGGTTTAAAATTGTTTCCAATTTCCTCCTTAATTTCTGATTACTTTTCTTTTTTTGTGTGCTGTTATTTATTGAGGTTTTTTTTATGGTTTTTTCCTAGTTACTCATTTCAATATTTAATAAGAAAAGGAAACTGAAACCTAATTGTATTAGGTTTCAAAAATTTTGCGTTGAAAAATTTCACTTGCAAAAAAAAAACGGCTGCAGAAAAATTGCGTTGGCAAAAAAATCTTCCGCAGCTGACTGCAGCAGCTGCGGGCGAGGTGCGCCTGTGGGCTGGCGAAGGCAATTTCGCCAGCCTGATTTTTCTGCGGGCGAAATGGCCCCAGGCCATTTCTCGCAGCCCGAATTTTTTTTTTATTATTTTTGAATTTTTATTAATAAAAATTAGATAATAAAGCAAAAATTATTTAATTAAGATAAGAAAAATTATTTTGGACCAATTAAAATATATTAGACAACACAAAAATTATTTTGGACTAAACAAAATATATTGGACCGAACTAGGTCAGAAATTAAGGGTCTACAGTTTGCCCCCTGCTTGAATGATCTGAAACCTTAGTGAAAGAGAGTGAAAAGCAACAAGACTTAATTTTTGAGATGGTGAAGGTTTTGGGTTCTGGACCCGGTTCGAGTTCTGGACTCAAAGATAATTCTCGGCTCTGAACCTAAGGAAAATTTTGGGTTCTGGACCCGAACTAAGTTCTGGACTTAGAAATAATTCCAGGTTCTGGACCTAATGGTAAAATTAGGGTTCTGGACCCGAGCTAAGTTCTAGACTTAGAAATAATCCTAGGTTTTGGACCTAATGATAAAATTTAGGTTCTAGACCCGAGCTAAGTTTTGGACTTAGGAATAATTCTAGGTTCTGGACCTAACTGTAATTTGAGTTTTGGACCCGAGCTAAGTTCTGGACTTAGAAGTAATTCTAGGTTCTGGACCTAAAGAAAATTTGGATGCTGGACCCAGTTCGAGTTCTGGACTCAAGGAAGATTCTAGGTTCTGGACCTAAGAAAAATTTGGGTTCTGGACCGGTTCGAGTTCTGGACTCAAGGATAATTCTAGGTTCTGGACCTAATGGAAAATTTGGGTTCAGGACCCGGTTCGAGTTCTGGACTCAAGGATAATTCTAGGTTCTGGACCTAATGAAGATTTGGGTTCTGGACTCGGTTTGAGTTCTGGACTCAAGGATAATTCTAGGTTCTGGACATAAGAAAAATTTGGGTTCTAGACCTGGTTCGAGTTCTGGACTCAAGGATAATTCTAGGTTCTGGATCTAAGGAAAATTTGGGTTCTAGACCCGAGCTAAGTTCTGGACTTAGAAACAATTCTAGGTTCTGGACCTAACGAAATTTTGGTTTCTGGACCCGAGCTAATAAAAAACAATTTGGCTAATTTTTAGGCATATATCTTCTTATTGCCCCCTGGATGTAAAAATAATTATATACTTACAATTATTTAAATGATTAAAATAAATAAATAAATTTACTGTTTATTTACTGTGTAGTCACTATTCATACAATATTTACTATTCATAAATAGTAAATTTACTATTTGCAAATAGTATCAAAATAGTAAATTTACTATTTACCAATAGTAATACTATTTATAAATAGTAACATTTACTATTCATCAATAGTAATACTATTCATGAATAGTAAAATTTACTATTTATGAATAGTAAAATTTACTATTTATGAACAGTTTGAATTTGGTTTCTTTGCTTGCCGTTTCTCTATAAAAAGCCACCATTTCTTCATTTCATTTCACAATTTCAATTTCAATTTCGTAACTCTCTCAAATTTCTTTTTAATTTTAGCATATATTTTTCAAAAACAATGCATGCTTCGAGGTCGGGGACTCATTCTAATGCCGAGTTATTGGAGTTTATTCGGCATCATGAAGACGAAAATCTAGATATACTGGTTAGGATGCCGCTTCACCATAATTCCAATGAAAAGAGCGCGGTAATTATTTTTCTTTCTTTTTCTCTTGATTGATTTTTTTTTGTTATATATATATTTTTGTATATTTTTGTTATTATTTGTTATTGTGAAAAATAAATTAATTTAATTAGATAGAATAACACGTACTTACCTGGTATTAACTTACATGGGTCTGTGTTAGCATGATCGTTGTGTCGTTCGGGCCGGAGGGTGTATTTATAAAGCCCGACAATGGTACGATGTAATGCCTTCTCGGGTAAGGCGGATTATCTGAGATCGCAGCTTTGAACAGTTCATCTTGCAATTGCTGTCTGAGGAATATTAGATAGACCGGAGCATAGTCCAGGCGCTCGCAGAGCGATGGTTGGATACAACCCACACTTTTCACCTGCCCATTGGAGAGATGACAATTGGTCCGGTCGATTTTACTCCCATTATCGGCCTTTGATATGATGGTGTTTCGGTTCCTCTGACCAATGATATTTTAACATTTAAAGAAATTTAGGAATTAATTGGTATGGAACCATCATATAAAGGGCCTTTTAAGATAAAAATTGAGGCAATTCATAGTTATTGGATTAACTACGAAGGTCGGGTTGGTAGAGACAGGGACGAACAATATGCTCGAGGATTTTTGTTATATCTGTTCGGGTCAACCATCTTAGGCAGCACTGAATCGTCCATTCACTTGTCAGTGTTGAGTGCCCTTTCTTATCTCCGAATGGTACCATCTTCTGGCTGGGGTGAAGCTAGCCTCGTATGTCTTTACCATGGTCTCGATAAGCTTTGCCAAAACAAGAATTCTTTTGTCTGCTTGATGGCAGTTGTCGAGGTATTCTTTCTTCCACCAATGTCTTTTCCACTCTTTTCTTGCATGAATGTGATCTTTATTGTTATTGTAGATATGGGCATACGAACACAACCTTGTGAGGGTACCTGGCATTTCCCGAGAGAGAATTGGGTATCCGAGATTAAATTACTGGTTGTCCGATCGTGTGGATGTTCCCGGCTCTTATCATTTGCATACTCATCGCTTTGTGTTGAGCCGCTTAACCTGGGATCAGGTAAAATAACATTAGTATGCTTTAAATTTTATGTGAAAGTTTTACTTACCTTATGTTATCCTTCAGGTGAATTCGGCCTGGTGGAATCCAGAAGAGCGAGCAAACTGGTCTCCTTTAATGAGAGCTGCACTGTCTTTCCAACATTCTCTCCGAATTATTGCTGGCCCAGTGTCTAGTGGCTGGTTTCTCTGGAAGAGAGTTTATGAATGGTTTCTCGATCCAAAGTAGCGAAGGTTTTCGATGCAAATCCAGAATATACTTTAAACATTATGTCAATGCCGGAGGATGTATGGTGGTCGACCCGGTATGGTTATGATGCCGAGTTATTTCTCCATTTACCAGGTCCATTTTATGCCCGTTTTATTCGAATGAGACTATTGAACTTTGATGTATCTCCTATCGGTGTGCGGGAGATTTTCGATGAAAATGAGGGTAGAGATAAGGAGGAACATCACGGAGATGCATGAGAGTCTATTCCACATCTCGGGGCCAGTACTTCTCAGGTAAAACTTTTACCACTTTTCCCTTGTAACTGCTTCTTTTTTTATTTTTTTTCAATGATTATTGCAGGCTGTCAGCTCATTTGATAATGAGGCTGGACCTTCTTTTACTGCCCCTTCGTTTGCTCATTCTAGCCTGCCAGATATGCCATCTCATCCGCAAGGCATTGATATGAACTACCTGGAACGTTTCTTATTTCATAATAGTTTATGCTATATGTATACATGATTATGTATGCTCTTACCTTTTCCTTCTTGGCTCACAGCCGATGCTCGAAGAACAAAATAGGAAACATCAAGAAGAGTTAGCTGCAAGTCGTTAGCAGGCTTCTCATTTTGAAAGTTTATATCACCAATCCGAACAAAATTTCCGTAACTTCCGATTTCGGGGGATGAGGGATCCCCGCGCTTCTTCATCAAGAGGCCCCCAGACTGATGAACATGAGATCCTTTCATCTGCTTCTGATGAAGACCATGACAGATCGAAACTCCAAGGCAATAGGGATTTTAGTGCTTCTACTTCGGGTGATCCCGGGACGAGTAATTTGTCCCCTCCTCCAACAGGTGACGACTTTTTCAAGGCTTTATTTGATGACCTGCCACCACCGTCTTAGTAATATGTAAATATTGTAGCAATTGTAAAATATTGTACAATAATGAAAAATATACAATTTGCCTCTTTACTGTAAATCTTATTTTTTTACAGTACACCATTAATTTACATCCACTTCTTTTGTTAAACCAAATCCAACGTGGTAAAGGAAATTCATTGCAACTTCCTTTCCTTATTCCATATTGACTTATTCTTTTCCATCATCTTTTCCTTTTCACTTTTGGAAAAGGTTTGTTTCTTCTATATAAATCACCCTTCATGCCATATTTTAATACATAAACCAAAATTCTTTCTCTTTCAACGTGAAGACTCCCTTTAACAATTTTAACTTTTCCTTCATTCATTCATCATGACCGAGCATCATTTAAAGAGAGTAAAAATTTTATTTAAGAATATGGATGCCATTCATTGGAAGCAAATTTCATGGTCAAAACTTGATGTTTTAAAATGTTTTCAAAATGTTAAATTGGACCACTCTTTCTTACATGCCATGGCTTCCTTTTGGGATATGGATTCTAGGGTATTTAAAATTAATGGCTTTGAAATATGTCCCTTGATTGAAGAATTTGAGGCCATCCTTGGATATCCAAATAATCAACAAATGGCATTACCCACATTGATTTCCAAGACTCAACAGAATATGCAGATGTTATTTCAAATTCCAAAACCCGAAATTCTTCGGTTGATGAGAGGTGAAAAAATTCTACTTGCTCCTTTGATTGACTTTTGTCTCTCTCATTTGGCCCCTACTAAGGCATGGTGACGCATGCTCTGTCTTTGCTTGCTTGGCCAATTCTTGCTTGTTTCTTCCGACGGCAAAGTTGATCCATGAGTATTGGATATTATGGACCAAATGGAAGGAGGCTTGTCGCCGGTACCTGTGATCTTAGCCGAGACCTTAGTTGGATTAGACCGATTTAAATCAGGATTGTCAAAGAGACTGACTGGGAGTCCGTTGCTGCTTCAGGTAATTACTTAAACTGCCCTTTCAGGTTTTCAATTTAGGTTTTCTTTTTCTTTTTATTGCTCTAACTTTTGCCTAGTCCGCCCATGCGGGTTTTCGAAACTAGCGAGCTGTCCTAATTTTTGTCTAAGTTGCCCTTGCGGGTTTTTAACTTAGCAGACCTTTTTTCTTCTTCTCTTTCTTTTTTTTAACTTAATTATTTCTTCACAGATTTGGCTTCAGGAGCATCTTTGTTTGCTTGATACTTCCTCCATGGATTTTGCTAGATTCCTGCCACGTCATCATTATGCTAGGAAGCTACTCCATCCTGCTTCTTCATATGCTGACTGGGTTGACTGGATCCACCCACGCTCCGAAGTCAATATCCGTTGGTTGGTACTTTAGTGGAAGATTTCTCGTATCACCATGCGGACATACTTGATGTATGTTCCCTTGCTGCTCTTTGTCAAGGTACATGCTATGATCCTCACCGACTTGGCCGTCAGTATGGAGCTGAGCCTCGTGATTCTGACTTTGTTCCTGACTTTGAAAAGCCTTACTTGACTGAAGCCTACTTAGATCAGCTGAGGCAAAGCTGGCCTGCACGCTACACTTATCAACTACCATAGATTTTACATTTGTCAATTCAGAAAGTGTTTTGTTAGGATGAAAAATAACTAAAGTAATAAAAGATGCTTCTTTTCCATTTATAATTTGTCATCACCTTTTGCAATTATGATTATTTATTTCATCCATATTTGGTCAAATACTTATAATAGTGCACATAGAATAATTTTAACATTAATTCTATTTTATTAAAACATAAGGCCAGCATACACAAGATCACTCCTGTTGCCAACTAGCCCTTTCGGGTTTTCTAATTGACGATTTTCTCTCATTTAGCCCTAATTGTTGCCTAGCCCGCCCTTTTGGGTTTTTGGGACTAGCGGACTGCTCTAACTTTTGCCTAGGTAGCCCTTTTTGGGTTTTCAACCTAGCGAGCTCTTTCTTTTTATTTTTATACATAAAACTTCTTCAACCTATGAATGTTTACTGGCTCACTAAATTCATTCCCATCCATGTCTGACAACTTCACTGCTCCTTTGTTCATGACTTGTTTCATGACATATGGCCCTTCCCAACCAGGTGTGAACTTCCCTCTTGGATCAGGTACATTAGGCTTACATTGCTTCAACACCAAATCCCTAACTCTGAATTTTCTGACCTTAACCCTTCTATTGTAGGCCCGAGCTATCTTCTTTTGATACAGTTGGTGATGATATAGTGCCTTTAACCTTCTCTCTTCTATTAGAGCTAATTGTGTGTATTTACTTGCTACTCATTCTGTTTCAAGCAGTTCAGCTTCCAAGACTACTCTCAGTTACTTGATGTCAATTTCAATTGGCAACAATGCTTCCATTCCATAAACCAAAGAGAACGGTGGCATTCCAGTAGGCGTTTGCACACTTGTCCTATATCCCCATAAAGCAAAGGGGAGCATCTCTGACCAATCCCTGTAATTCTTGGTTATCTTGGACAGAATTTACTTAATTGTCTTGTTTGTTGCTTCAACCACACCATTAGCCTTTGGTCTATAAGGAGAGGATCTATGATGATGAATTTGGTACTTCGAGAATAAATCCTTAACTGCCCCTTGAAACTGTACCCCATTTTCTGATATCACACTATGCAGGACCCCGTATCTGCAGATGAGGTTCTTTTCAATAAATCTAGCCATCTGGCTTGCACCTAGTTTGTTGAAAGATTTAGCTTCAACCCACTTTGAAAAATAATCTACTGCTACTACAATGAATTAGTGACCGTTTGATGCTGTAGGATGTATCTCTCCTATAATGCCGATACCCCAGGTGGTAAATGGCCAGGGTGAAGACATTGAATGCAGTTCTTCAGGAGGCATGCGATTCAAGTTACCATACATCTGACATTGTTGGCACTTCTTGATAAACTCAATACAGTCTCTCTCCATAGTCAACCAATAGTAACCTTGTCGAATAACCTTCTTAACTAGGGTTAAACCACTCATGTGCGGACCGCAACTTCCCGCATGCATTTCTGACATGATGCTCTCCACTTCAGGTTTTCTTAAACATCTTAAATGCACTCCATCAGGCCATCTTCGATATAACTCTCCATGAAAGGTGATGTATTGTAATGACCACCACCTTATGGCTCTTCTCTCTTTCTTTGTTGCCCCGGCGGGTATCCTCTTTCTTCCAAAAATCACCTTATAGTATCATACCACGCATCATGATCCGTATCAATTTCCATGATTGTTTCATATTCATGGCAAGGAGTTGATGAACTAGTAAAGATCAAAGGCTTAAGGAATAAGCTAATAGGGTTTTCCCATACTGAAGCCAATGTGGCTAGGGCATTAGCCATCTGATTTTCTTCTCTCGATAGGTGTATAAACCTACACTCCTTAAAGTTCTTTTTCATCATGGTCAAGTAATGGTGGTATGGTTTTAATTTTTCTTCTTTCAACTCCCATTCTCCATTTACTTGGGATACAACTAGCAGTGAATCGCCATAAACTTCCACCTTATCCACCTTCATAGTCATTATGGTTTCCAAACAAAAAATACAAGCTTCGTATTCCACCATATTATTGGTTGCCCTAAATTTTAATTTTTTGGCTAAAGGGATGAGTTCCCCTTCGGGCGATTCTAGTATAACTCCCAAACCTGCTCCTTTCTTGTATACTGCTCCATCAAAATACATTTTCCACCCTTGTACTTCAATTGCTTCTAAATGTTCATCTGGAAATTCCAAGATTACCTCTTCACTTTCTGGTAATGGTTGTTGAGCCAGGAATTTTGCCATCACTCTACCTTTGATTATTTTCCTGGTTACATACCCAATCTCAAATTCCTCTAATATTATCAACCATCGACCATATTTCCCAATTAAAGAGGGTGTCTCCCTTAAGTACTTCATTGGATCCAACCTAGAAATTGCTTGCACACTATACAATTGAAAGTAATGCCGCAACTTCTTAGAAGACAAAACCATGGCTATACAGGTCTTTTCAATGATACTATACTTAATTTCATAAGGTAGGAGCTTTCTACTCAAATAATAAAAGGCATGCTCAATCCCAAACTCATCTACTTGGGCTAGCATGGCTCCGATTGATTCTTCTTCCACTTCTAAGTATAGTGATAGAGGTTTACCAGGTTTAGGTGGTCTTAAAACGGGTGGATTCAACAAATACTCCTTTATTCACTCAAAGGCCTTTTGACATTCTTCATTCCATACGACCGGCTGATTCTTTCTAAGCAATTTGAAGATAGGCTCACAAATTGTTGTGAGCTTTGCTATAAATCTGCTAATGTACTGCAGTTTACCAATGAATCCCCGAACTTCTTTCTCCGTCTTTGGGGCTGGCATATCCCTGATTGCTTTGACTTTGTCAGGATCTATCTCAATGCCATTCAGACCAATCACATGCCCCAACAATTTACTTGAGGTAACATCGAATACACACTTTTTCGGGTTTAATATTAGCTTATATTTCAAAGCTCTATCGAAGAATAACTCTAAGTTTTGGAATTGTTGCTCCCTTGTGTCCGATTTCACCATCATATCATCAACATATGCTTTAACTTCTTTGTGCATCATGTCATGAAATAGTGTGGTGGCCATCCTTTGGTAGGTTGCTCCAGCATTCTTCAAGCCAAAAGGCATCACCCTATAACAAAATATACACCATGTAGTAATGAAAGCAGTTTTGGCTTTATCCTCTTGGGCCATTAACACTTGATTTTATCCAAAAAATCCATCTACAAATGAGTGTAGCACGCTAGAGGTTGCAGTATCAATGAGAACATCTATATGAGGTAAAGGAAAATCATCTTTAGGAGAAGCCTTGTTTAAATCTCTATAGTCCACGCAAACCCTTATTCTCCCGTCTTTCTTTGGCACGGGTACTATATTGGCTAGCCAATCTGGGTATTCTATCACTTCGAGGAACTTTGCTTATATTTGTTTAGTGACCTCTTCTTTAACCAATTCAGCCCACTCAGGTCTTAATTGCCTAATCTTTTGTTTGACAGGTTTTATGTGAGTGTAAGTAGGAATATGATGCTCGGCTATGTCTCGATCTATCCCCGACATATCTTAATAAGACCAAGCAAATACTTCTTCATATTTTTTGAATATTTTTTCAAATCTCTCTCTCTCATCAGGAGTAAGGTCGGATGCTATGCTAATGTTTTTAGGATTTTCAGTTGTTCCCAAATTTAATGATTATGTGTTAACATAATTAATATTAAAGATGCTCATGTAACTGCTATTTGAATGTATGCAACCATCAGGAGAAACATCACACAAGTAAGCAAAATCAAACTTTATTACATTCATTTTGGAAAAGAAAACATCATCATCCTCATACAAAGCAGACAAATTGAAATCAAAATCAAAATCATTGTTCTCAGAATCATAAAGCAGGATGTCTTCAAACTTTTCTTCAACCAGGGTGGCAATCTCCTCCGAAGTCTTCTCGGCTTTCAGCACAACTTCATTCTTCTCTTTTGGATTGGATTCTTTGCTGGTTGGCAAGGTGAGCTCTTTCTTTACTTACTCCACTAGCTCGGCAACATTTGCAAAAATTTCAAAACCTGGGATTAACTTACCCATGAACATGATCGGCTCGGGCTTTCCTTGGAGTGGTCCCATATCTGGAGCTTTGACAAAGATCTCTTCAAGTGGTGGGAAGCTCATCTTCTCACTCTTCTTTGGCTGGACATCGTTGTCTTCATCATATCCCAACCCTTTCTTGGAAGTTTGAGTTCTAAATTCTGGTAACTTTGTTAAACCGGCCTTACCCTTTCCAAGACTAACTCTGGGAAGGTAGTTCTTGTTCTTCATCATATTCATGACTTTGGAGTCCACTACTTCATCATCAGAAATTGCAGCCACTTGAAAACCATTGAGAGGCCTCTCAAACATTAGAGTGTTAATAATCTCATTATCTTCAGGTTCAATGACCACTGTCTCATCTCCGATAGGAAACTTGATCTTTTGATGAAGGGTGGAAGGAACTCCACCAAGAGGATGAAACCATGGTCATCCCAAAAGCAAGGCAAAGGTGACTAGTATGTCCAAAACAACAAACTCAATAATAGATTCAATTGGACTAACCTTGACAGCAGCTTTGAAAGTCCCTTCAACATGCCTCTTAGTGTTGTCATAAGCATGAATCGTTACCTCGGTAGGGTTTAGATCTCTTGTCGACATGGCTAACTTTGGCAGTATCTTAAGTGGACAAACATTTATGGCAAACCCATCATCGACCATTACACATGGAGTCCTCTTCCCCTTGACTTCTATTTTGATAAAGAGAGGGCGGATGTGGTCTCTCCCTTCCTTCGGTAAGTCTGCATCCAAAAAAAAACTGCTCCCATATTAACTTCACTCTTTTCTTGAACCTCTTCACATATCATTACTTCCCCAATTTTTATGAAGTTGATCAACTCCTCCGGTGTTGTGGAGGTAGAAATTGGCATGCTAGGTAAGGCTTTGGCCATAGTTTCTCGGTGCTTTTAATAAGTAGCTAACAAGTCCCAAATGCTAACACTTGCTTGGGTTCTTTTCAATTGCTTGAGCACGGCATCATCTTCTTCTATTTTGACTTCCTTCCCCTTATTATTTTCTATCTCCTTAGGTGGTGGCCTTGCGTAAGGCTTACTGGATCTAGTATTCATCACCTCATCTTCTTCGGGCTCGGACCAAGTCCACTCCTCCTTCTTGGATATAATATCATCATCACTATCACTTGAATCCCAAAACCCATTGACAACACAAATTACTACTTCTCCACCCATCATAGCTTGTTCAATTTTGACAAATGCCTCTTCTTCTTTGGTTGCTTTTTCATCCACATCTTGAAAAGAAGACATGTCAAAGTCCTCATGCAAACCTCCTCCAATCATGAAGGTCGCCAGTGGTGGCAATGGGTTGTCTTTGGTGTTTGGCTTGTTGGGCTCGGGTAGCTTCCCATTATCAATTAGATTTTGAATCTCATGTCTCAACCTCACACATCTATCCATGTCATGTCCTTGCATTTTGTGAAATTGACAAAATGCTTTGGTCAAAATTAGGTGGGAGAGGGTTAGGCAAAGGACGAGGATTTAAGGGTTGTAGCAATCCTTTTCTTTGAAGCTTGTTGAGAACCCAAGACATCAGTTTTCCCAATTTCGAAAATTGTCTCCTCATTCCTTGGTTAGTAGCATTAACACCGATGGCCTTTTGCATGCTTTGGCTACCAGGTTGATAGCTCCCTTTCTCGTTCCTTTTTATGGCAAAACGACTTTTCTCCCTTTCCCATTCTTCAATTTGCAAACCAGCTTGGAGAAGGTCTTTGAAATCATGGATGAGTGTATGAGACATCCTCTCATGAAGATTAGCAACACCCCTCTCACAATCATCCTTATTTGATCGGATTCATCGAGTCTCTTCTTGAGTAAAGCGGCCTTGTTTCTCTATCGCTTCACATAGTCCACAAAATTCTCATTTGGCCTTTGCCTTATGGACTCCACTTCCATTAAAGTAACTTCTAACTCAACATTATATCCATATTGTTGGATGAAGGCTTTATAAAGTAGATCCATACTCCTTTGTGTTCCATCATCTAAGGTATTGAACCAATTTTGGACAACAGGGTCCAATGAGAGCATAAAGTACCTTAGGGTTTGAGCCTTAGTAGCTCGGGCAGATTGCATGGCAGTGATATACTGCTTCACATGGAGATGAGGATTTTCGGTGCCATTGTACTTAGCAAAGGAAGGCATCTTGAACTTATAAGAGACCTCTTCATCTAGCTCAAATAGTTTATCGATCTCAGACATCCCTTCGGCTTTCAGTTTCTTCTCAAATTTCTTTTCTAAATCCGCAATCATCTTTTCAACATCGGATGTCTCGGTCTTTTCAATAGTTGCTTTCTCACCAACCTTTGGTTCTTTCTTCTTCTCTTAAACATCTTGGTAGTATTGAGCTCAATCATCATCATCATCAATGATCACCTTTTCATCATCAAAATCCACTTCACTAACTTTGATCTTCCCTTTGTCCTTTGGTTTCTTAGTGCTAGCAGATGCCTTGGCATGGTTCTCTAAGATTGTAGTCAACTGGTTCTTCATGGTCTCAACTAGGGCCTCTTTGATTTCTTCCATCTTGGCATTGAGGGCCTCAACCACCATCCTTTGAATTTGTTCGGGCTCCATTGTTTTAAGTGAGCAAGTGATTGAGTCATTGCTAGATACTTCGTCTCCGGCATAGGTCAGATTGTTGTAAACTTTAGAACTATCGTAATCCAGGGTTGTGAGCCAGAGAGGATCAATGATATGAGATGCAAATGTATGCATGTATGCACAAACAATCAACAAATAAGGATAAATAGGACGTTCCTTCCAACCTTATAACATCCACACACGAATGGCGAGTCCCTTTTCCTAGGTATATGGTTAACAAAATACCAACATGGGGTATCTTGCTTTTGAATAATTCCCTCGGACGTTTCAACCAATACTTATATTTTCAAAAATGGAAATCAATCCATGATAATTCCTATTAATTAGGTTTTAATCCATTCAACCAACTATAGTTGCTTTTATGCTATATTGGATTAAAAAGAAATTAAGTGGTTTATTATAGATAGATTTCTCACTTGAAAAAAAAGGTAACTAATGGTTCATGCCAAAAACAAGCCCATGTTTAATTTATTCTTAGTGTAAACTAGGCCCACAATTGATTTTTGGTATTTCATAATTAACCTAAATATTTTTGCAAGCTCTTTGTAAGAAAAGGTTGGGTGAAAATAGTTTTGTTTCTAAGCCCATTGTAAAAGATTTTAGAAAAATGAATTTTGCGCTTAGTATTTGGGCCATGGGCCAAAGAATTTTTGATTTGTTTTTAGAAAAGTCTTATGTCCAAAGACCATTTTGAAAAATTTTGAAAATAGCCTTGGTCTTTTAGACATTGAGCTTACAATGTACTTAGGTCATATTAGAAAAAGAACAAACCAAATAAGCCATGATTTAAGCTAAGATAAATTAACCATAGTCAAACAACATGCATTTGGGGTAAAACCTAAGGAAAGTAACTAGGCCAATTACTGAGCTTTAGTCTTTGGGTTAAAAGGCTTAGGTTCCCATAGCAAGTATATACCAAATGGTACGAGGCTATGAGTGGTTATGCCATGCTCGATCTCCATACCTTGAGTGAAAGTATGTTATCCCTTACATAACATAACACGGGTAACACGGGCGTCCTAACTCATGCACACGATGCAATCGAAGATGATGCAATGGATAATATCATTATAAGAAAGAATAGAATAATATAAAGACCCATGGAATCAACTTCTCTTATCCACAGTGGAGTCGCCACTGTGAGCGGGGATTTTTGCCCCCACTCCCGGTGGAATGGTTATTGCTACTTCGGCACTGTTAGGCTCGGGGCCTTAGAGAACACGGACCTAGGTCCGAAGAAAATGGAGTCGCCACCCGGACGGGCCGGGAAAAAGAAAGGGGTGGATGACTCAATTCCTATGGAATCCCCAACCCCTTAATGGGTTCGGAAAGTTAGGTACGTGTGTGGAAGGTGAGAAATGGCCCAGCACCCCCACAATGCCCGGTTCATTGGAACCGGCCTCCTTTATAGGTCTTAATATTATAAAATTCTTAAGCATAATAATATTATCCATATTACACACAATAATTAAAAGAAAGCATCAATATATTAAAATCAAAGTAAGGTCTAAGCAAAATAAATAAATGGACACCCATCAAACGATGGAAACATGTCCTTACATCACATGCCTAAATAGGACACCCACTGAAAGGTAGATACATGCCCTTTACCTAAGTTCTAAGATAGAAAAGCAAATTAAATTACATGAGTTTAACTAATGAGGTACCCACCAAGTGGAAACATACCTCTTACAACATTTGGAAATCTAAATAAGTTGATAAATGTAAATAACCATTCATAATAAATAAATCATTCACCAAAGGTACTAAATATCAATAAAAAGTAAACATCCATCCATGATAAATAATATAAACCAAGCATTGAATTTAAATAAATTAAAGCATAATCAAATAAAAAATTAAATAAAGCAAATAAAAGTTCAATTATAGCTACTGTTTCCATTTAGGGCTCTTTATCTCATGTGTTAAGGTTTTGGAATTCATAAAATTAGGCTACTATGACTTCTTTATGGAATTAAAATAGATTGAGGTTTTATGTTTTAAAAGGTTGGTAAGACTCTTTGTTTTATTAGTTTTTGTTATAGATTTGTGTCTTGTTAATTATGATAATTATTGTTTTCTTTAGGTATTTTGTTAGTTTTAATATGTTTATTTAGTGTTTTTATTAATTTTGGTAGTTTTAGTTTATTTTCGTGTTTATGTCGTTTTTGATCTAGTTTTTAGTACGGTGTTTATGTTTTGTTGGTTATTGTTTATTTACTTCTTGTTTAAAGTTTGTTTGAAGTTTCATTTTAGGTTAAAAAAGCCAAGGAAGCAAATTGAAGGAAAAAAGGGACAGTAGCTGACGCAGGCAGAGGACACGACCAAGTCACTAGCCGTGTCTCATACCAAGTTAAAAAGGAAGATCAAGAAACAGAGAGGAACACACTCAAGGGACACGGCCAAGTCACTAGCCGTGTCCCTCCAAAGATGCTCAAACACGGCCAAGTTGCTCCAACTGTGTCGTGTCTCACTTACATCCAAAGCAAAGAAGAACAATTCTCACAGAAGCAAACACAGGCAAGGGACACGGACAAGTCACTGGCTGTGTCCCTCTAAAATGGTCCAACACGGCCAAGTCAACCTCCAACACGGCCATGTCACTCAACCAAAGAAGAAAAGATCAAAACCAGGCAGCAGAAGACACAAGCAAGGGACACGGCCAAGTCACTGGCTGTGTCCCTCCAAAGACCACCAACACGCACAACAGATGCAGATTCAACAAAAAGGGAAATTCCCAAGTCAACCTGAGCAGGCACAATCAATGATTGTTCTTAGAAGTGGTAAGGAAATTAACAATAATGTTGAAAATGATTCTGTGAATGCAGGTGACCAAGAGAAAAAGGAGGAAGGAGAACCAGAGAACAAAGGTGCTGGAGATGGATTAATGAGAAAGTCCCTTTCAGCAGATTTACACAAGGCAAGCAATCCATACCGGCCACCTATACCATTCCCCAGCAGGTTGAAGGATGATAAACTAGATAAGCAATTTTCTAACATCTTCAACATGCTGTCTAAGGTAAGTATTAACTTACCCTTACTGGAAGCAATAAAGAACATGCCAGCTTATGCCAAATTCTTCAAAGAGCTGATCACCAAGAAAAAGAGGTATGAGCCGAATGAAAAGGTGATAGTTTCAGAGGTAGCTAGTGCTATTTTGCAGCATAAACTACCTCCCAAACTAAAGGATCCCGGAAGCTTTATAATACAAATTACTGTCGGGAATGGAAAGGGGACTGATGGCATGTGTGATCTAGGAGCTAGTGTGAATTTGATGCCTTATTCTGTTTATAAAGAATTAGAACTAGGGGAACTTAAACCGACAAAAATGGTGTTGCAATTAGCTGATAGGTCTTTTAGATTCCCAAAAGGGGTTATAGAAGATGTGCTAGTTAAGGTTGGAGGGTTGATAGTACCTGTGGATTTCATAGTTCTTGAGATGGAAGGGAGTAACCCTGCATCATCAGCACACACTATTTTGCTGGGTAGACGTTAAAAATGGTAAGTTGTCAATGACTGTCTTAGGACAAACTGTTGAATTTTCTATTTTTAACACTTCTCCTATTCCTACAACTGCTTTATATAAGGAATGTTCTTTAATTAATTGTGTTGAAGCAGTTGTTTCAGATGTTGTATTGTAGACAGACTTCTCAGATAAATTGGAGCTGAAACTGACCTTAGAAGAGGGGGCGAAACCAGTGAGGGGGACTCAAAGACACCTTAACCCAAAGGCATATGAGAGCTCGAGGAATTATAAGGATCACACTCAAGCAATTCATGATAGATTTATTGTGCGACAGACATTAAGTCCAGGTATGAAAGTTTTACTTTCTAATTCTCGACTCCATCTTTTTCCAGGTAAACTCAAATCTCGATGGAGTGGTCCTTTCGAGATAACTTAGGAATATCCTTCTGGTGCCATTGAATTGCTTAACTCTCAAACCAATAAGACTTTTAAAGCAAATTGACAGAGAGTTAAACCATATAAAGGAGGATTTCAAGAAGTGATGATCATTGACAGCACTCTGATCCACGATCCCTAGGCCTTGCAGTATGTCCAGCTTTATGACATCAAAGAAGCACTAAATGGGAGGCAACCCATCGGTTTGCATTTCTTTTTCATAGTGTAATTTTAAATTTAGCAAATTTTGATTTTATGTTTGTTTAAATAAATGGAATGGGTGCTTTGATCGGTTTTTATTTTTCTAATGTGTTTCAGGGTTGATCGGAAAAGAGGTTTGCAATTTCTTTGATATTTGTTGATATTTGGTGATATAAAATAAAAATAAAGATAAATAAAAAAAAGTTAAAAAGGGCAGTAGGTGACACGGCCAAGCTTCACCACCAAATCAACTTTCTTTCATTTTTGCAAATTTTTGTACAGAAGAGGACATACTCATGGGACACGGCCAAGTCACTGGCCGTGTCCCCCCAAGTGCATCAGACACTAGACTTGGCCGTGTCTCTTCACTTTCACACACTAGACACGGTCGTGTTGCCCACAACTTGGCCGTGTCTCTCACTTTTTCACTTTAAAAAAAAACACGATTCTTTCACCTTTTTCCTCATTAAATCCCTAATTTCCTGTTTGTTCTCTCTCTCACTCTCTCATTCTCTCTCTCTCGCAAACTCCATTATCTGTGATTCCAAGCTCCAAATCCTCCATTAAACCTCAAATTTCTTCACCAAAACTAAAAATAATCAATTAAAACTTCTTATTTGCTCATAAAAGTTTGATTTAATCAAGTTTTGGTGTTAAGTTTTTCAGATTTCTCAAGATGCCAAGAACAAAGATTTTTTCACACCGCAAGAAGAAGAGGCCTACAACCGAAGGTGCTTCTTCCTATTCATCAATTTCATCTTTGAAGAGAGCAAATTTTTTGGCTCAGGGTTTTTTCTCGACGAGGTATGTTAATGATGAATCACTTGATGCTCTGCAAATTAGGACTAATTTTTATCGTTATGTGCAAATTCTTGGGTGGGAGAATCTAGTCTCCTTGCGACCTTTGTAGTTTGAGGAGCTGACTTTGGAATTTTTGACATCTCTTAAGGTTGAAAGAGATGATAAAAAATTTGCTCTAGTATGAGTTTCAAATTGCTTGGGAAATCATTTGTGATTAATATTGAACAATTGAATGCTATATATGGTTTCCATCAGCATGGGGAAAGGTCGGTACATAAAGAATTTAAACAACAATTTGCTTGGGAAGCATTAGGCTCGGGGACCTATGTGGCCAAATCGGCCAAAGCATCTAAATTAAGAAATTCCGCTTTGAGATATTTGCATCGTTTTATGTCTTGCGGATTTTTTGCTTGGAGAGAGAGCCTGGGTGTGGTGGAATTGAGTGAGCTCTTTTTCTTGGATTGTGTGGTTAATGCAGTGCTTGTTAGTTCCGGCTATTGGTTAGCCAATATTTTTGATAGTGTGGCTAATAAAAGGAGGGGGGCAATTTGTGTTGGAGGGTTGATTACCACATTGGCAGTAGCCCTTCTTGAGGATTTTGACCCGAGTACCAGTCGCATGACTAGAATTTCGGGTAATGACTCTTTGGATTTAGCTACACTAGAAAAGATGCACATGGTGGTGCACAGAAAAGGGGCTTATATGATGGCTTCAGCTGAGCCAGAAGCTCCGGGGGACAGGCAGAAGAGGCCACGGGTTCAAGAAGAGTCCGACTCAAATTCTCTTGATCTAGATGAGGATGCTCCGGTCTCAGAAAATCAAGAGGTACTTATTAGGATTGAGGCCTTGGAGGGGAAGGTAGATCAACTGGAGGGCAAGGTGGACCGTAACCATGCTGAGGTTTTGCAACAGTTGGATTAGATTAACAACAACCTTGCTAAGATCTTGAGTCTCCATCCCTCGGCTGCATCATCTTCACACCAGCCTTTTCCATAGATTTTGAGTTCCTTGCTTTATTGTGTTTAATGTCTTTTTGTTATTATTTTTGTTTTTGTTTTCATGTTAACATTTTATATTTGGATATTTTATTTTTATATATTGTACTTTTGTTTTTGAACTTTTGTGTTTGTGATGCAAAGTTAGGGTTTTGCCTCACCAGGGTACGATGGAAGACAGGTTGTCCTTTAACTCTTTTTCTTTATTATTCTTGTTTTCCATTGAGGACAATGTAAATTCTAAAGTGTGGGGTAATCTTTTAACTTTTCTTTAATTTTTGTTTTGTTTGTCTTGTTTTGTTTATTGTGTTTATTGTGCATGGCATAATTGTTGAAAATCTTATTGATCTTTTCTGTGATTTTAGCATTATAGTTGAGACTTTAGTATCAGCATAGAAATGAGCATTTGAATTCATTCAGGATCAATTTTCACATTCTACAATTTATGACATATATATCTTTGAGAACCCACCTGTGTGAGTTTTGAGCCTCATAATTTATTATTATTATGATTGATTTTCTTTTCTTAAGTGCACACCTTCATGATTTTGCATCTCTAGAGTTTGCTTTTGCATGCTAATTAAACTCACATTATGATTTAATCTCAAGTTTTAAAATGATGAGGGCAAATTAGGTTAGCCCTTTAGCTTAAAAAGACCTCCCTTAATATTAAATTCCTTAGTGAGCCAAGTTGAGCCTTTGACCTTTTCTTATTTGATCAACACAATTCTCAACTTAGCATTCTCTTATTATCATCATACCTGCATTAAGGAATGGAGTTTTATGATATGACAATAGGGTGGTTTATTTCAAAGTGTAGGGTAAGCAAGTAAAAAATAAAATAAAATATAGTATTGCTATTTGGGGTTGAATGCATACTTTGCACATTGTATTGGATTAAGAGTCGATTATTCTTTTCCTCTACATTTTAAGCTAGATGTTCTATGAAAAGTTCATATTTTGTATATATATATATATATTTAAAAAAAATTTATATGATATAAAAAAATAGAGAGAAAATAAAAAAAAGTATATATATGTATACAAAATTCATATATGTTCTAGCATTGGTTATCAAAAGAGGAATGTCGACTCATGTATTTTTCTTTAAGTATGCAAGTGTGTGAATTATCAAGGGTTGGTGAATATAACATTTGAGGGAGCTATGAGTTTCTTAGCAAGAGTATTGTCTAATTTAGATACTCCATTTCTTGATGCTCCAGCTTAAATGTCTTTTCTCACACCTTTACCTTAGCCCCATTACATCCAAATAAAAGACCTTCGGATTATTTCTTGAGAAAATCAATGAGGGAGATTGGATAATTAAGCAAGTTTATGGTAATATGCAGTCATGAGTGGTTTGAGTGATTAACCTTTGAAATCGAGTGAAACACTTAGATGAGAGATAAGATTTGTATGTCTGGATTAATGAATGAGTTAAGAAAATCCTTGATTGAAGTAAGATGCAAATATTTATGGCTGAGTATTGAAGGATTTCATCTTATATGCTAGAATTATAGTTAAGGTTGTTTGAGTTTTTAATTTATGCCATGTGAATTTGCTTGAGGACAAGCAAAGTTTTAAGTGTGGGGTAGTTGTTTTATTAGTTTTTGTTATAGATTTGTGTCTTATTTATTATGATAATTATTGTTTTCCTTAGGTATTTTGTTAGTTTTAATATGTTTATTTAGTGTTTTTATTAATTTTGGTAGTTTTAGTTTATTTCCTTGTTTATGTCATTTTTTATCTAGTTTTTAGTACGGTGTTTATGTTTTGTTGGTTATTGTTTATTTACTTCTTGTTTAAAGTTTGTTTGAAGTTTTGTTTTAGGTTAAAAAAGCCAAGGAAGCAAATTGAAGGAAAAAAGGGACAATAGCTAACACAGGCAGAGGACAAGGCCAAGTCACTGGCCGTGTCTCATACCAAGTTAAAAAGGAAGATCAAGACACAGAGAGGAACACACTCAAGCGACATGGCCAAGTCACTGGCCGTGTCCCTCCAAAGATGCTCAAACACGGCCAAGTTGCTCCAACTTGGCCGTGTCTCACTTACATCCAAAGCAAAGAAGAAAAATTCTCACAGAAGCAAACACAGGCAAGGGACACGGCCAAGTCACTGGCCGTGTCCCTCCAAAATGGTCCAACATGGCCAAGTCAACCTCCAACACGGCAATGTCACTCAACCAAAGAAGAAAAGATCAAAACCAGGCAGTAGAAGACACAAGAAAGGGACACGGCCAAGTCAATGGCCGTGTCCCTCCAAAGACCACCAACACGGCCAAGTCTCATCCATCTTGGCTGTGTCTCTCATGAACCAAAGACGAAGCAGATTTTTAAAGCGGAGGTTTCGTATAAAAGGAAAAAGAGAGTTAGGGTTTGGGGTGTTGAGATTTTGAGAGCGTTTTAGCCGTCAAAGAGAGTTTAGGTTTTGATAACTTGTTTTCTTTGATTTTTGATTACACTTTGGATTAAACTAGCTTAGATTAGATTGTTCTAGCCATTGATACATTCTTCTGGCAAGATTTGAACAAGAGAATCTTCAGAAGCTTCAAGGAGATTGTAACTTGGTTTTGTTCTTGAACTTTATCTCTTTATTTTCATTGGAATTGTATTTATGGATATTATTATGTCTAAATTGATTTCTTTGAATATTAATGAGATGAGTATGTTTGATTGCATTATGAACTAATTTGATCTAGTCTAGGGTTTGTATAGATCTGCTATGATTGTATGAATTGGTTATTCTCTTAGCTAATAATTTCTTTAGCCTTGATTGAATGGAATATTGTTAATATATAATTGATTGGCCACCAATTATGTGTTTTAGGTATTAGATGATGGATTGAGAGATGAAGTCTAATGCTGGAACAATTCAATTAGGGACTTAGGTGAATTAGAGATATAACCTATTAAAAAAATTATTTCAATCATAACAAGATTGGTTGAAAGAGGTTTGAATGTGAGAGCTTATTTCCTTGACTCGATTAATTAAGTTGCTTGAGATTTAATCTTTGAAATTAAATTAGTTAAGAGGAATAACCGTTCATACATATAAGTAGTAGAGAAGTGCAAACCCTAGACCTTTCCATCAAGTGAATCAAAACATCAGCTTAATTTACTTTTATTCGTTTTAAACTTCAATCAATCTTCTTCATTAGTTAACAATTTAAATTTTCTTCATTACTTGTTATTTATAATCTGATAATCAATTAGCTACTTTAGTTTCCTTGAGAGACGACCTTGGGGTGATCACCTTTGCTACAGCTACCTCGTATACTTGCGAGTGATACTTTGTGGTAGAGTTAATTCGAGCGCAACACTCTTTGATTAAACAAATTAAGGTTGAATGGTGAAATCATGAAACTAGGGTTTTGGACACTTTAAAATGGTTTTAAATGATGATGTCAAGCATACCGTGTAAATTTAAAATTTTTGTGATTTTATGGTTTTTTAAGTTTTAAAGGATTAAAGTTTAGAAAAAATTAAGGTTTAAGGTTTTAAGGGGTTAGGGTTTATTATTTTGAGTTTAGGAATTGAATTAGGGTTTTAGAAGTTTTGAAATAGGGCTTTGGGTGATCTTAGAATTTTAGAATTTAGAAAAAGCAATTGAATATTTTTAGGGAGTTTTATGAAAATACACCAATGATTTAAAGTTTATAAAGCAAAAAAAAGGTAGTTTTTAAGGCTTTTGGAAAGAAACAACATATTATTTAAGGGTTCTGAAAAGAAACATGTTAAATTAGGATTTTAAGATTTTGATGAAACAAAAGTAGCAATTGTAAGTTTTTTTTTGGAAAACAAAGCAACAAAATAGTGTTTTTAACTTTAGAAAAATCAAATTAAAGGTTATGGGATTTTTTTGTCTTTGAAGAATTAAGCTACTGTAAAAAAAAAAAAAGAATTTAGAATTCAAACCTTCTTTCGTGGGGTTGCACCAAAATTGCTTCTTGGATCAACCAAATCAAAGGCAGTTGATACCTTTGATAAATTGCTGAATTGATTTTTGGCTCCTCAAAAAATCAGCTTCGTTCCACTACTTTCCTTCACATATTCAGTTTCAAATTGTTTCCAATTTCCTCCTTAATTTCTGATTACTTTTCTTTTTTTTTTTGTTGTTATTTATAGAGGTTTTTTTTATGGTTTTTCCTAGTTACTCACGGCTTTCAATATTTAATAAGAAAAGGAAACCAAAACGTTTTGGAAAATTTGCATCGAAAAATTTCGCTGGCAAAAAAAAAAGGGCTGCGGAAAAATTGCGCTAGCAAAAAAATATGCAGCAGAAAAAATTGCGCTGGCAAAAATATCTGCCGCAGTTGCGGGCGAGGTGCGCCTGCGGGTGGGCGAAGGCCATTTCTCGCAGCCTGACTTTTTTTATTATTTTTGAATTTTTAATTTTTATTAATAAAAATTAGATAATAAAGCAAAAATTATTTAATTAAGATAAGAAAAAATTATTTTGGACCAATTAAAATATATTAGATAACACAAAAATTATTTTAGACTAAACAAAATATATTGGACCTAACTGGGTGAAAAATTAAGGGTCTACAGTATGTTTCCATATTTTGGGTACCTCATGTCATGAGCATCATGTAATTTATTTTATTTTAAAGTTTTTAGACCAATGTAAAGGACACATTTCTACCTTTCGGTGGGTGTCCTATTTAGTTTTAGATATGGACGATGTAAGGACATGTTTCCATCCTCGGATGGGTGTCCATTTATTTGTTTTGTTTGGACATTGTTGCAATTTTAATAAAGTATGTATTTATTCTTATGATCACATGTAGTATGGATAATATCATTATATTTAAGAATTTTATAATATTAAGACCTGCAAAAGAGGCCAGTTCCAATGAACCGGGAGTGGTGCTAGGCCATTTCTCACCTTCCCCACACGTACCCAACTTTTCGAACCCATTAGGGGGTTGGGGATTCATTAGGAATCGAGTCATCCACCCCTTTCTTTTTTTCCCGGCCTGTTCGGGTGGCGACTCCATTTTCTCCGGACTTAGGCCCGTGTTCTCTAAGGCCCTTAGCCTAAACAGTGCTGAAGTCGCAAGAACCATTCCATAGAGAGTGTAACACCCCCACATCCATTACATGCACACTACAATACCACAATGTAGCATACATGCAATAAACATAGGGATGCTACGGATTTTCTTAACATTCAAAACATTTTATATACTACCATAATCTTTATCATTATATATTATAGAAAAGAAGTCATTAAATTGTAGTATAAAATAAATTCAATATATACATACATTTAATTATTACACAGCGGAAGTTATAAAATTATTTACATATATGAAAACATTTGAATCTGCATTTACAAATATACATATATTTACATTATAAATAATATTTTACAAAACATAAAGAAGTTATACTTGATTGGCAAGTCTGCTCTGATCTTTAAGTCCAAAATCAACACCTCAATGTCTACTCTCACAAGGTTTCGAAGAGCTCTCGGGTTCAACTCTATCACCTGCGCGATTAACACTATCGCGCTAAGCCAACGGCTTAGTAAGACAAATCATGCTAATGTTATGCTTTAATGCAATGCAATGTTTCATATATGTATTAACAAATCAACATCAATGATACACACTCAATCAATAAGGATCATATTCAACAGACAATATTCCGTGAATAGTCTGTTTCATCATTTAAGTAATATTAACATTTCATTACATTAGAACATCATTTATGATATACATAAAACCTAGACACCTATGGGCCCATCAAATATTTAATATGATATTCAGAATTCAGAGTTACTGCTTTGGTTCATAAACACAATTATCAAGCCCGTAGGCAACAAATACATATATATCTCTATCCATGGATAGCGTAACAGACCCAGTCTCTTGGATCATCAACTCATCTATCTCGAGGAGATCCTCAACCCGGCAAGACTGTTACAAATCAAATATCTCATAATATCAATTATCATTGTGTAACAGACCCAGTCTCTTGGACCTCAATTCAATTCAATTTGAAGAGATCCTCAACCCGGCAAGACTGTTACCTTTCATTAAATAGGCATGCCTCCAAAAACCAGAACTCTGAAACTGAATATCATATTAAGCATACACTTATTTCTTTATTCTCTTTATCAAACTCTTTCTCAATCTTCCTCATCAATTAGGCAAATATGCCATACATCATTCAATTGTATCATCATAGCCAATCATCATGGCTTCTCATCACATCAATACAATTGATCATATTATCATCAATATGCATACAATACATTACATTTCACAAGGTTAACATTATTCATATATATATATATCAACAATGCAATAAGATCTCTTAGTACATTCATATCAAAAGGTGTAAGTTCCATCACATTATACATATAGCATTATTGATATAAACATAACAAAACACATTACTCATCACATAAGTCACAATACATGAAATATCACATAGTATCATATGCATTACCATTATCATCATATATATGATCAAGCTCAACTTCATATGTATCATCAATGCAATGTCACATGTATGTATCAACACAAGATTTGTACTTACCTCAATCACAAGTCACACAACTCTAAACACCTTCCTTCTTGCGAAGTTCTTCACTTGCCAAATTAGGGCAAATCACCTTCTATCAAACCCTAATCCAAAGAATGATACAATCCATCAATTCCAATACCATTTAATCACTTAATAACTTCATCTTAAACCTTAAATCACAAAATTACACTTCAACATCATGCATTATAGACCACGGTCATGGCCACCATAACCACCACGGGCGTGGGGTACAAAACACTTCTGCCACTCAAGCTTCCATCCTCCACGGCCATGGCACCAAAAGCCTACCAATGGCCACGGCCATGGCCAATCAAGGCCACGGGCGTGGCATCCAGAAGGCTACTGCCCTCGGCCAAAATCCCATTTCCAAGTCCAAAATTCCAACAAACACCAACCACAAGAAGATCTTTGAAAATAATGAAGCAAACACAAGGAAAACATCATATAACACTTCAAAACCCTAAAACAAAATCAACTCCAACACTTCCAACAACAACACCTCTTAAACTTCTTCACTTAAAATCAAAAACAACATTTAAAAACTCATTACAAACACATTTAATCATCATCTCAACAAACCAAAAATTCATTTCCAACTCCACTTCAAAAGAACAAAAGAAAAACAAGAGAAAGGACTTACCAAAGTTGATGAATTTCACAAATCTTCCACTTAATTCCTTGAATCTCCTTTCAAATTGAGTTTAGAACTTCAAGCCCTCTCTAGCTCTTTCTCTTCTTCAATGGCCGGCACACTCACATGAGAAAAGACAAGAAAATAAACTCAAGTCAACCACTTCTTCTTCTTTTAATCTCCACCATGCAATTCCTACAAGGAAAATTACCAAAACACCCTTAACCATTTGTTCTAGCTTTTGTCCCTTGCATGCCCATATATGTAATTACACATATCCCATAAAAATATCTCTCTTCCATTGACCTTGCATTTGACCAACTTATATGTTATATATATTAACATATAAACAACATATACACTTTTCTCTAAACCCTATTTTCTTTCCCAAAACACATATACATAACCATTCTCTTCTCAAATTCTTTTCTTCTCACATAACATATACATTCAATCCAATTTAAAACAACAACAACAACAACAACAACATAGTCAAAACTTCTAGGGCATACATGAGGATATTACAATTCTCCCCCTCTAAAAAGAAATTTCGTCCTCGAAATTACCTGTTATTAACTCTGAAACAACTGAGGATATTGATCTCGCATGGTTTGCTCACTTTCCAAAGTTGCTTCTTCTTGTCCATGATTCTTCCACAAAATCTTCACAAGTGGCACTTGTTTGTTTCTTAACTCTTTCACATCACGTGCCAAGATAGCAACTGGTTCCTCTTCAAACGTCAAATCTTGATTCACTTCAATTGATTCAATTGACAACACATGAGATGGATCCAATCTGTACTTCCTCAACATAGAAACATGGAATACATTATGAATACGATCCAACTCAGGTGGTAAAGCAAGTCGATACGCAACTGGCCCAACTTTTTCCAACACTTCATACGGTCCAATGAAACGAGGACTCAATTTCCCTTTCCTACCGAACCTCAATATCTTCTTCCAAGGAGATACCTTCAAGAATACCTTATCTCCAACATCAAACTCTATGTCTCTCCTTTTCAGATCTGCATAAGACTTCTGTCGGTCCGAAGCTGCTTTCAACCTCCCTCGAATCAACTTCACTTTCTCTTCAGTTTCTTGAATCACATCAGGACCAATTAACTGACCTTCCCCAAGTTCACTCCAACAAAGAGGTGTCCTACACCGTCTGCCATACAATGCTTCAAATGGTGCCATACCAATGCTAGATTGGTGACTGTTGTTGTAAGCAAACTCCACAAGAGGTAAGAATCTATCCCAACTTCTAGAGAAATCGATGACACAGCTTCTCAACATGTCCTCAATAATCTGTATCACCCTCTTTGACTGTCCATCCGTCTGTGGATGAAAAGCAGTACTGAAGTGTAATCGAGAACCCAAAGCACTATGCAAACTCTTCTAAAATCTTGAAGTAAACCGGGGATCTCGATCAGACACTAAAGAAGTTGGAACACCATGCAACTTCACAATCTCATGGATGTACAACTCAGCCAACCTTTCCAAAGAGTAATCCATCCGAACTGGAAGGAAATGAGCTGTCTTAGTCAATCTATCCAGAATCACCCAAATAGCATCATGCTTTCTTTGTGTCAATGGTAAACCAGACACAAAATCCATTGTTACTCTATCCCATTTCCATTCAGGCACTAACAACGGTTGAAGCAACCCAGTTGGAACTTGATGCTCTGCTTTTACCTTCTGACATGTGAGACATTTTGATACAAACTCAGCAATGTCTCTCTTCAAACCAAACCACCAATAATGCTGTCTCAAATCATGATACATCTTGGTATTGCCCGGATGCATAGCAAATACTGACTGATGTGCTTCTTCCAAAATGATCCTTTTCAAATCAGCATCATCTGGTACACACAATCTGTTCTTAAACCAGAGGCTTCCATCACTTTTCACAACAAAATCTCTACTCTTTCCATTCTGACAATCTGAAATAATCTTCTGGATCTTCTTATCAGCCAACTGAGCCTCTTTGATCTGATCCAATAAAACTGGTTTCACATGCAACTGTGCTAACAATGCACCATCATCACAAGATACAAAACTAGCACACAATGCTCTCAACTCAACAAGCAACGAGAGCGAGTAAACAGTTAAACCAGCTAAAGACTTTCAACTCAAGGCATCAGCAACAACATTTGCTTTACCTGGATGATAGTCAATCAAGCAGTCATAGTCTTTAATCAATTCCAACCATCTCCTCTGTCGAAGATTGAGCTCCTTCTGAACCCCCATATACTTCAAACTCTTGTGATCAGTATAGATGAAACATTTCTCCCCAAACAGATAGTATCGCCAAATCTTCAATGCAAACACAATGGCTGCTAGCTCCAAATCATGGGTTGGATAGTTAAGCTCATACGGTTTCAACTGTCTAGATGCATAAGCTATAACTTTACCTTCCTGCATTAGCACACACCCCAAACCATTATGTGAAGCATCACTGAAAATCACATATGGTTTGCCTTCCACAGGTAAAGTAAGAACAGGCGCTTGAGTCAGCATATCTCTCAACTGCTCAAAGCTAGCCTGACACTGATCCGTCCACACAAATCTCACTCCCTTACGAAGTAATCTGGTGAGTGGAGTAGCTATCAAAGAAAATCCTTTCACAAACCGTCGGTAATAGCCTGCCAAACCCAGAAAACTTCAAATTTCAGTCACAGATTTGGGTGGACTCCAATTCAAAATAGCTTTAACTTTACTCGGATCAACTCTAATGCCTTCTGCTGAAACTATATGACCAAGAAAAGCGACTTGATCCAACCAGAACTCACACTTCGACAATTTGGCAAACAACTGCTTCTCTCTCAAAATCTGCAACACCATCCGCAGATGCATGTCATGTTCCTCCTCATTCCGCGAATACACCAATATATCATCGATGAAGACCACTACAAACTGATCCAGATAGGGCCTAAACACCCTATTCATCAAATCCATAAAAGCTGCAGGTGCATTCGTCAGACCAAAAGGCATAACTAAAAATTCATAATGCCCATACCTGGTCCGAAAAGCTGTCTTCGGAACATCTTCAGCTTTGACCCTTAACTGATGGTACCCAGATCTCAAATCAATCTCGGAGAACACTGATGCTCCTTTCAATTGATCAAAGAGATCATCAATTCTAGGCAAAGGATATTTATTTTTAATGGTCACCTTGTTCAATTGCCTATAATCGATGCACAATCTCATAGTACCATCTTTCTTCTTCACAAATAACACAGGAGCTCCCCAAGGAGAAACACTGGGGCGAATCAATCCTTTATCCAACAACTCCTGTAATTGCACTTTTAACTCCCTCAATTCTGCTGGTGCAATTCTATATTGAGTAATAGAGATAGGAGTGGTACCAGGCAACAATTCAATACCAAACTCCACTTCTCTCTCAGGAGGCAATCCTGGCAACTCCTCTGGGAATACATCTGGGAACTCTGCAACTGTGGCAAAGCTATCAATAGGAGAACCTCTTACTCTAGTATCTACCACATGAGCAAGATAGGCTTCACATCCTTTTTTAATCAACCTCCTAGCTGCAACAGCTGAAACAAATAAGGAGGCTAGCTGTCCTTGCTCACTAGATACTATCACCTCTCTATCATCACCAGTTCTCAAAGAAACAATTTTCTTTTTACAATCCACCACAGCTCCATGTCTAGCTAACCAATCCATGCCTAGGATCACATCATATTCCTTAAATGGCATCTCAATTAAATCCCCAAGGAACTCCTCACCCTGCACCACTACTACACTATTTCGGTGCACCTTGCTAACAATCACACTATGCCCTAAAGGATTTGTCACCAACACATCAAATCCTAGGGACTCAGCATGCATATCAGACACAGGCAAAATAGATGCACTAAAATATGAATGTGTGGAACCCGGATCAATCAAAGCAAGTACTGAAGTATCAAATAAAGAAAAAGTACCAGCTATAACTGCCGAAGCATCTGGCTGCCTCTGCATAACATATACCCTCTGGGAAGATCTAACCTCCTCTGGTCTACTCTCCCTGGATGTAGCACCTCCTCTAGAACTGAACCTCGGTCTGCCTCCTTTGCTAACACCTCTGCCTGCTCGACCTCCCCTCGCATTAGGTCGAGAAGCTGTGGAATCAATTGACCTCTGTTCCCGCGTCTCTGGACAATCTCTAATAAAATGATCAGGCGATCCACACCTGAAGCATACAGCTGACCCACTATACCTCCAACAAGCACCCCTATGTGATCCACCACACTGAGCACACACAGGTAGAGCGGATCTCTGAGTCATTGGGGTCGGAGCACTCGCCACTGAAGCTGCAGGTCTAAATCTCTGTATCTGAAACTGCACTGACCTACCAGCTGACCTCTGACTCCTACTGGCCCGAGGAGTAAAACTTCCCTTACCTCTCTTAACAGAAGAAGACCCTGCCTCAAACTGGGGCCTCCTAACCCTAACCTCTTCCTCTGAAGCAGCTGCAATAACTTGAGCTCGCTCTACACTTCGGGCTGCTGCCACTAGCTGGGAGAAATCGTGATATCTAGATCCAGCCACTAAGCACATGATAGAGGGCCTCAATCCCTCCTCAAATCTTCTGCATCTATCTATCTCATCTGATATTATGCCCCCAGCATACTGACTTAATCGAATAAACTCAATCTCATATTCCGTTACGGTCCGGTGATCTTGCTTCAAATCTAGAAACTCTCTTTCTTCCCATCTTTATACTCCCTTGGAGTATATTTCGATTCAAACTCTCTCAGAAAATCTGTATAGGATAAAGTAGGTGGATCATCCATAGAATGGGGCACTGTCTTCCACCAACTATATGCATCCTTCTGCAACAAGGATCTTGCATAATCAAACTTTTCCTCTGGAGTGGCTTGCAACTGAACAAATATTCTCTGTACTTTGTCTAACCACTGCTCAGCCACTGCTGGATCAGTAGTACCTATAAAATCTTCAGCTCCATACTTCCTCAGTTTGTCATAGTGCCTCACAGATACCAAAGGCTGAGGGGGTGGTGGTTGTGGTTGCACTGGTGCTTGCCTCAAAACTTCTACCATATGCCTAAGCCAAGCTGGCGGAACCTCCTCCCCAGCTGGTCTACCCGACACCGAAGCAGGTGCCTCTCCAGCACTATCAACTCTAGCTCTATCCTCAGGAGCAACACTCTCCGCACTTCCCTCAACCGACTGACGCGAATGAGGATCCATCACAACCTAAGTCTGCAAACACAGCAGATTACATCTTATTAAAGATCAGAGATTGCCAATCCCAAACATATATGTTATTCAAAAACCAATTTTTTTTAAAAAATCAAAATAGTCTCTTTCTTACATTTTACCGAGGTTCAGAATCTCAAACCTAGGCTCTGATACCAAAACAATTGTAACACCCCCACATCCATTACATGCACACTACAATACCACAATGTAGCATACATGCAATAAACATAGGGATGCTACGGATTTTCTTAACATTCAAAACATTTTATATACTACCATAATCTTTATCATTATATATTATAGAAAAGAAGTCATTAAATTGTAGTATAAAATAAATTCAATATATACATACATTTAATTATTACACAGCGGAAGTTATAAAATTATTTACATATATGAAAACATTTGAATATGTATTTACAAATATACATATATTTACATTATAAACAATATTTTACAAAACATAAAGAAGTTATACTTGATTGGAAAGTCTGCTCTAATCTTTAAGTCCAAAATCAACACCTCAATGTCTACTCTCACTAGGTTTCGAAGAGCTCTCGGGTTCAACTCTATCACCTGCGCGATTAACACTATCGCGCTAAGCCAACGGCTTAGTAAGACAAATCATGCTAATGTTATGCTTTAATGCAATGCAATGTTTCATATATGTATTAACAAATCATCATCAATGATACACACTCAATCAATAAGGATCATATTCAACAGACAATATTCCGTGAATAGTCTGTTTCATCATTTAAGTAATATTAACATTTCATTACATTAGAACATCATTTATGATATACATAAAACCTAGACACCTATGGGCCCATCAAGTATTTAATACGATATTCAGAATTCAGAGTTACTGCTTTGGTTCATAAACACAATTATCAAGCCCATAGGCAACAAATACATATATATCTCTATCCATGGATAGCGTAACAGACCCAGTCTCTTGGATCATCAACTCATCTATCTCGAGGAGATCCTCAACCCGGCAAGACTGTTACAAATCAAATATCTCATAATATCAATTATCATTGTGTAACAGACCCAGTCTCTTGGACCTCAATTCAATTCAATTTGAAGAGATCCTCAACCCGGCAAGACTGTTACCTTTCATTAAATAGGCATGCCTCCAAAAACCAGAACTCTGAAACTGAATATCATATTAAGCATACACTTATTTCTTTATTCTCTTTATCAAACTCTTTCTCAATCTTCCTCATCAATTAGGCAAATATGCCATACATCATTCAATTGTATCATCATAGCCAATCATCATGGCTTCTCATCACATCAATACAATTGATCATATTATCATCAATATGCATACAATACATTACATTTCACAAGGTTAACATTATTCATATATATATATATATCAACAATGCAATAAGATCTCTTAGTACATTCATATCAAAAGGTGTAAGTTCCATCACATTATACATATAGCATTATTGATATAAACATAACAAAACACATTACTCATCACATAAGTCACAATACATGAAATATCACATAGTATCATATGCATTACCATTATCATCATATATATGATCAAGCTCAACTTCATATGTATCATCAATGCAATGTCACATGTATGTATCAACACAAGATTTGTACTTACCTCAATCACAAGTCACACAACTCTAAACACCTTCCTTCTTGCAAAGTTCTTCACTTCCCAAATTAGGGCAAATCACCTTCTATCAAACCCTAATCCAAAGAATGATACAATCCATCAATTCCAATACCATTTAATCACTTAATAACTTCATCTTAAACCTTAAATCACAAAATTACACTTCAACATCATGCATTATAGACCATGGTCGTGGCCACCATAACCACCACGGGCGTTGGGTACAAAACACTTCTGCCACTCAAGCTTCCATCCTCCATGGCCATGGCACCAAAAGCCTACCAATGGCCACGGCCATGGCCAATCAAGGCCACGGGCGTGGCATCCAGAAGGCTACTGCCCTCGGCCAAAATCCCATTTCCAAGTCCAAAATTCCAACAAACACCAACCACAAGAAGATCTTTGAAAATAATGAAGCAAACACAAGGAAAACATCATATAACACTTCAAAACCCTAAAACAAAATCAACTCCAACACTTCCAACAACAACACCTCTTAAACTTCTTCACTTAAAATCAAAAACAACATTTAAAAACTCATTACAAACACATTTAATCATCATCTCAACAAACCAAAAATTCATTTCCAACTCCACTTCAAAAGAACAAAAGAAAAACAAGAGAAAGGACTTACCAAAGTTGATGAATTTCACAAATCTTCCACTTAATTCCTTGAATCTCCTTTCAAATTGAGTTTAGAACTTCAAGCCCTCTCTAGCTCTTTCTCTTCTTCAATGGCCGGCACACTCACATGAGAAAAGACAAGAAAATAAACTCAAGTCAACCACTTCTTCTTCTTTTAATCTCCACCATGCAATTCCTACAAGGAAAATTACCAAAACACCCTTAACCATTTGTTCTAGCTTTTGTCCCTTGCATGCCCATATATGTAATTACACATATCCCATAAAAATATCTCTCTTCCATTGACCTTGCATTTGACCAACTTATATGTTATATATATTAACATATAAACAACATATACACTTTTCTCTAAACCCTATTTTCTTTCCCAAAACACATATACATAACCATTCTCTTCTCAAATTCTTTTCTTCTCACATAACATATACATTCAATCCAATTTAAAACAACAACAACAACAACAACATAGTCAAAACTTCTAGGGCATACATGAGGATATTACAGAGAGTGGAGGCGAAAATCCCTGCTCGCAGTGGCGACTCCACTGGGGATAAGAGAAGTTGATTCCGTTGTTCTTTTTATTATTCTATTCTTTCTTATCATGGTATTATCCATTGCATTATTTAGTTTTCATAGTATGCGTGAGTTAGGATGCTCGTGTTACCCATGTTGTGTTATGTAAAGGATACCATACTTTTACTCAAGGTATGGAGATCGAGCGTGGCATAACCACTCATAGCGTTGTACCATTTGGTATATACTTGCTATGTGAACCTAAGCTTTTTAACCCAAAGACTAAAGCTCATGTAATTGGCCTAGTTACTTTCCTTAGGTTTTTACCCCAAATGCTTGTTGTTTGACTATGGTTAATTTATCTTAGTTTAAATCATGGCCTATTTGATTTGTTCTTTTTCTAATATGACCTAAGTACATTGTAAGCTCAAAATAAATTTTTCTTTAAAATCCAAAAGATCAAAGCTATTTTCAAAACTTTTAAAGATTGTCTTTGGACATAAAACTTTTCTGAAAAACAAATCAAAAATTCTTTTCTCATGACGCAAATAAAAGGCCCAAAATCCATTTTTTCTAAATTTTTTTTACAAATGGGCTTAGGATTAAAAAAATTTTCATAATCTTTTAAAAGATCTTATGAATATTTAGGTCAATTATGGAAATATCAAAAATCAATTTTGAGCCTAGTTTATACTGAGAATGATTAACCATGGGCTTGTTTTGGCAAGATTCATTAGTTACTTTTTCAAGTGAGAAATCTATTTATAATAAACCTCTTAATTTAGTTTTAATCCAATATAGCATAAAAGCTACTTTAATTGCTTGAATGGATTAAAACCTAATTAATGGGAATTATCATGAATTGATTTCCATTTTTGAAAATATAACTATTGGTTGAACCATCCGAAAGAACTTTTCTAAAATGAAATATCCCATATTGGTATTTTTGTTAACCATATACCTAGAAAAAGAGACTCGCCATTCATGTGTGGAAGTTATAAGATTGGAAGGAACGTCCTATTTATCCTTGTTTGTTTATTGTTTGTGTATACATGCATACATGTATACATGCATCACATGACATAATCCCTTCTGGCTCATAGCCCTGGATCATGACAGTTCAAAAGCTTATGACAATTCGACCAACGCCGAAGATGAAGAATCTAGCAGTGATTCAATCACTTTTTCACCAAAAGCAATGGGGCCTGAACAAATTCAAGGAATGGTGGACAATACCCTCAATTCTAAAATGGAAGAACTAAAGGAGGCCCTAGACAAGATCATGAAGAATCAAATGACTACAATGTTTGGAACAATGTCGAAGCATCCGCGCACTAAGAAAGATAAGGGGAAGGCTAAAGTTGGTGAAGTGGCTTTTGATGATGATAAGATGATCATGGATGATGATGATGATTGGGCTCAATAATTTCAAGATCCTCAACACAAGAAGAAAGAGCCAAAGATTGTTGGAAGATCAGCTATGGAAAAGACTGAAACTTTTGATGTTGAGAAACTGATTGCTGATTTAGAAAAGAAATTTGAAAAGAAGCTAAAAACCGAAGATATGTCAGAGATCAACAAGTTGTTTGAAATAGATGAGAAGGTCCCTTATAAGTTTAAAATGCCTTCCTTTACTAGATACAATGGTACAAAATGCAGTCTGCTCGAGCCACTAAGGCTCAAACTCTAAGATATTTCTTACTCTCATTGTACCCTATTGTCTAAAATTGGTTCAACACCTTAGAGGAAAGTACTCAAAAAGATTGGGACATGTTGTACAAGGCTTTCATTCAATAATATGGGTACAATGTCGAGCTAAAAGTAACCTTGATGGAGGTAGAAACCATTAGGCAAAGACCAAATGAGAATTTTTTGGACTATGTGAAAAGATGGATAAATAAGGTTGCACTTCTCAAAAGGAGGCCTGATGAGTCGAAAAAAATCAGGATGATAGCCAGAGGCGTCTTGCCCAACCTCCGTGAAAGGTTGTCTCACACCCTTATAAGGGACTTCAAAGACCTTTTGCAAGCTAGCTTGCAAAATCGAAGAGTGGGAATGGGAGAAGAATAGCTTTTTGGAAAGAAGGAATGAGAAAGAGAATTATCAGCCTAGCAATCAAAGTACACAAAAGGAAGCTGATGTTAATGCCACTACACAGAAGGAATGAGGCAGTTTTCAGAATTAGGGAAGCCGCTTTCTTGGGTTCTCAATAAGCTACAAAACAACCCTTGACTCCTCATCCTTTGCCTAATCATCTTACACCTAACTTTGATGCTAAGGCATTTTTGCCAATTCCATCAAAGGCCTGGACATAAAATGGACAACTGTATGAAGTTGAGGCATGAGATCTAGAATTTAATTGATAATGGAAAGTTGTCTGAGCTGGATAAGTAAAACCAAAAACAATCCTCTACCTAGGTTCAACAGAGTGCCACCACCAGCAGCTTTCAGGGTAGGAGGAGGATTGGAGGAAGATCTTGTCTTATCCTCCTTTCAAGATGGGATTATTGAAGATGTGGAATAAGGAGAAATTTTATTCAATGAACTTCCCTTAGCTTGGAGTGTTGCTCTATATATTTTCTTTAATATTTATTTGGAACAATTATATTTTCAAATTATGTTTGTTTGAATAAATTATTTTCATCAAAAATTTTGTTGGTCTTTGTTCATTTTGTTGCTCAACCAATGACGAATTTAACTTCATATTTATAAATTATCATATCTATGCATCATGATTTGAATGACTTTACGAGGTGAGGGAATAGCTCTATAGCATTGAGTTGTGTATGCTTACTTAGAAAGGGCTCCTGCATAATGACCTTTGTCTAGGTTCTAGTCAGTCTTAGAACATGCTTTGACGGACTTTCAAGGCAAAATTGAACTTTGCTTATTTAAGAGAGAAATGATCTAGGCATTGTTTGGTTAGCCAACAACTAGTATCCACCCTATTAAATATCAATCCCTAGTTGTCCCTTTGAGCCTTCATGAAATTTTAGCTTTCTCTTTATTGGCCTACAACCAACAACTTACCCTGAGCTGTTGTTACACTTTTGAAAAGTCTTATAATCACTAAGATGAAGAGGCAAGAAGATTGAATAAATAAATAAATAGTCAAAACCATGAAGATAGTTGAAGTTCTCAAGACCATAAAGGTAGTTGAAGTTCTCAAGATGATAAAGGTAGTTGAAGTTCACCTGAATTAGACCAAATATCACAAATAAAGTTAGGACTGAAGCAGATTAATACCACTCCGCTCATCCATTATTAAAAATATAAGTTGGTACAAACAAGACAACTCTGTTAGAGCTAGAACCAAAAAAAATAAGATAAACAAAAAAAAGAAGAAAGAAGAAAAGAAAATAAAACCCAAAACAGTTCAGAAAGCCAACCAAGTTCTCTTTTACCTAAAGCAGTAAAAGACTTCCATAAGGACAGTTTGACTTGAATTGGTCCAACCCAACCAAAGATTCAATCAAAATTGGAGAAAAAGGAGAGAGGTCACCCAATTCTTGAAAGTTCTATACTTGACAGTCCTATAGGAAAGAAGGTCAAAATGATAAAATGCTCAAAGAAAATAAGGAGTAAGAAAAAGAAAGAAAAAAAAAGGAATGTGGGTATCAACCTTTTATAACCCAATCAAGATCTAGATTAACGTCAAAAAGAAAGAAGGATGTTCAATGCTCTATCTTTTCATGCTCCCAACTGTCTAAAGTTCCAACAAGCAGTTCGTAGTGTGAAGGTTTGTCCATTGTGTCACATTAGCTTCAATCTCAAAATGGCTTTCATTTAACCCGTGTTCCTTAGAGTCCCCATTTCAAGCCTATCAAAGACCTGTTGATCGCTCTTAGTAGGTAGAGTCTATTAGTGGAGATAGTTTGAATAAGAATGCATATGAGATAGACAATATTTAAACTCAATGAGACCTTTGACCAAGTAATGTGAATGTGCCTATCTGAAGTGCAATAATTCTTGCTTAAAAAGAAATGATTCCCAAGTTTAGAATGGTAACTAGGGTTGTCATGTTATAGATATGTAAATTTGAAAAATCAAGCCCAGAGGTACATTGACATTGATTTAGAAAAGCCAACATTTGATTTCAAAATCAAATTCAAAAAAAATATAAAACCTTCAAGTTAAAGGATGTATGTCGAATCATCGAACCTCGAAGGATACATTGGGCAAAGGAAATGATTACTAGTAAGGTTATGAAGAATCTACCAATTGACATACTGAATCATAATTTGAAATGGATGTATCTCTGTTGCTTGGGGCCTCCATTATTCATGTTTTCAATATCTCAAAAATAAAAGCCATAAACGTGAAGCACCCTATCATTCCAAAGCAAGACCTGAACGAGCATTTGGAAGGAACCAATGAGAACACTTCTGCTGATAACCTCGATCTATGAGTTGATGGAACCACTATAGGTATTACTCATGCATATCATGCATACATAAGCATATCACATTGCACTTTCTTGTATTGTATTGTTTATTCTTTGTCAAAGTGAACAACAAACACTATGTGAAGTAAAGAATCAAAAGAAGATATTAAATCAGGGAGCATGGAAAGCTCATTGCTTGAGGAAGCTCCAGTAATTTTGCAAAAAGAAGAAATGCACGCTTGTGTGAAGAGCCAAACGAGACAAACATCAACCAAAGCCGCATAGAAAAAATCATGGGTTTAAGCCTACACAGGGATATAGGTATCTCGGGTCCAAGTACCCAAATCCAATTCAGTCATGTGTTCAAGTACCCAATCTCAGGTAAAAGTACCCAAATCCAATTTAGTCTTGGGTCCAAGTACCCAGTCTCTGGTCCAAGTACCCAAATTAAATTCATTCTCGGGTTGAAGTGCCAAAATCAAATTCAATCTCAGGTCCAAATACCCAATCTCGGGTCCAAGTATCCAATCTCGGGTCCAAGTACCCAATTCTAATTCAGTCTTGCATTCAAGTATCCAATCTCGGTTCCAAGTACCCAAATCCAATCCAATCACTGGTCGAAGTACCCAAATTAAATTCAGTCTCGGGTCCAAGTACACAAATCAAATCCAATTTTGGGTCCAAGTACCCAAATCAAACCCAATCTCAGATCCAAGTACCCAATCTCGGGTCCAAGTACCCAAATCCAATTTAGTCTCGGGTCCAAGTACCCAAAGCAAATTCAGTCTCGGGTCTAAGTACCCAATCTCGGGTCTAAGTACCCAAATCCAATTTAATCTCTATCCAAGTACCCAAATCAAATTTAGTCTCGGTTTCAAGAACCCAATCTCAAGTCTAACTACTCAATCTTGGGTTCAAGTGCCCAATCTCGGATCCAAATATCCAAACTCAGCCCAATATCGGGTCCAAGTACCCAAATCCAATTCATCCTGGTCCAAGTACCCAAATCAAATTCAATCTCGGGTCCAAGTACCCAGTCTCAAGTCCAAGTACCCAATCTCAGGTCCAAGTACCCAATCTCTGGTATAAGTACCCAATCTCGAGTCAAAGTACCCAAATCCAATTCAGTCTCAGGTCCAAGTACCCAATCTTGGGTCTAAGTACCCAAATCCAATTCAGTCTCGGGTCCAAGTACCCACACCAAATTCAATCTCAGGTACAAGCACCCAGTCTCGGGTCCAAGTACCCAAATCAAATCCAAGTACCTATCTTGATCCAAAATCTATTCAAAGTCATGTTGCTTTTCACTCTCTTATACTGAAAGTCTCAGATCATTCAAGCAGGGGGCAAACTGTAGACTCTTAATTTTTGACCTAGTCCAATCCGATATTCCTAAATAATTTATGGTATACTATTTATCTTTATGATATTTAATAGTTATTTTTAATAATTAAAAAATAGTAAAAAATAAAAAATCTGATGGATCGGCGAGCGACGTGCGGCAGCGCCACGTTGCCGCGCAGCATGGCAATTTCACCGCAGCAATTGTCTACGATGAATTGGGCACTGCCCAATTCACTGCACATAATCAGCTGGGCACCTAGTTCACCACAGGCGCTGCCTGCAGTGAACTGGCTTGCCCAGTTCACCCAGTTCGATCCTCGCAGTAATTTTTGCCAGCTCAGCCCTCAAGCCCAGCAGCCCACGCGCGCTGCCGATTTTTGGACCAAACCTTATTTTACCCTATTTTCTAATTTTCCTAAATAGTTGGTATTTCCTTATTAAAATAGGATTAGGTCTTTTTGTTTTCCTATAAATACTAGCATTAAACTCATGAATTGGGGTTGCAATTATTGGAAGAAAAATTGGGACTTTTAATTTTTCCGTGAGAGAGGGGAAGATTTTTGGGGGACTTTGAGAATGGCAACAAAATAAAAGGGAGACAGAAAACCTTAGCAACGGATGGGAATTTTTTGAAGCTTGGACTCAGAAAGCCTAAACTTTTAAAACTTTGAACAATCAAATAAAACTCTAGCAACTCAAAATAAATCAAACATTGTCCAATTTAAGGCAACAATGTTCGGCCAGAAAATAAGCACTGAAGCAGGCAACAGCTTGGTTCAATCTCCACAATTTAGTGGAGTCTTCAAATGTAGGTAAATTGCTCTAAATTTAGTTTATTAAATCATTAATCATCTTCATCTTTCAAGCCATCATCACATTGCGTAAGTTATTAAATTCTTCCTTTAATTTAGTTTACATAGTAGCATAAATTAATTTATACATTACCTAAGGTTTTAATTAAAGTAAATAATATAATCATTCAAAAGACAAATCTAATTTCTTAAACCCTAAGTTATTCAAAACCCAAATCTTAATTAATTCTATTTTCAAACCTTCATAGTAGTTTTTTTTATAATTTTATTCACTGAATTATTTTAATCTTTCAATAATTAATTTGGCTTTCTATGTTTGTTTCACCTAAAAATACTTAAATAGTTATTATAGTCAATATTAAAACCACTCTTAACTTTGATAACGGTAAAGCACCAAATTCTAAATTCAAAATCATAATCTGCAAAATCAAGGTTTCAAATGATAAAACCCTAATTTGTGTTTCTAAAGATTAAGAAACCTAGAAACCCCAATTTCCCATCTGAAACCCTAAAAAACCATATTGCATGTTTAAAACCCTAATCCTTTTAGATATAAATTCCAAACCCTAATTTTGATAATAAAAAAAACCCTAATTCAAGATATAAACCTAAATTTATATATTTATTGCTTTATTTAATTTTATATTTGATTATGTAGTTTATTATATATTTTGATGAATGATTTATTTATGATGAATGGATGTTTACTTTTATTGATTTGTTTTGATTTCAAAACATTGTAAGAGGTATGTTTCCATATTTTGGGTACCTCATGTCGTGAGCATCATGTCATTTATTTTATTTTAAAGTTTTTAGACCAATGTAAAGGACATGTTTCAACCTTCCGGTGGGTGTCCTATTTAGTTTTAGATATGGAAGGACATGCTTCCATCCTCAGACATAAGGACATGTTTCTATCCTTGGATGGGTGTCCATTTATTTATTTTGTTTGGACATTGTTGTGATTTTAATAAAGAATTTATTTATTCTTATGATCGCATGTAGTATGGATAATACCTTTATATTTAAGAATTTTATAATATTAAGACCTGCAAATGAGGCCGGTTCTAATGAACCGGGCATTGTGGGGGTGCTGGGCCATTTCTCACCTTCCTCACATGTACCCAACTTTTTAAACCTATTAGGGGGCTGGGGATTCCTTAGAAATTGAGTCATCCACCCCTTTATTTTTTCCCATCCCATTCGGATGGCGACTCCATTTTCTCCAGGCATAGGCCCGTATTCTCTAAGGCCCTGAGCCTAAACAGTGTCGAAGTTAAAAGAACCATTCCACAGGGAGTGGGGGCAAAAATCTTTGCTTACAATAACTCTCAGTCACGTTTTATAATTTCTCCCATTTATCATCTCCTCACATTTCATACCATTACTATATTTACATAATCACTTTCCTATCACATTATCCATAACTCATCACATTTTCATAATTCTTTTCTCTTTCCACACTTTCTATAATTATAAATAAATTTATAATATAAAATTATAAGATACGACTATGCAAACCATAAGTCTTGACCATGTTTCTTGATGCATAACTATTAATCTCACCAAAACTACCCTACGGTTATGTCATCTTAGGCCGATGCCCAGGGATAACAAAACTAATCTGCCAATATACTAAACAAATCACACGACCACACAATATTAATGGTCACACCTGTGGCTTATAAATCAATACTACCCCTCTATCATTCTTCTTAAAACATTTCAAATCACAATGCTAACTTTGTATCGTAAAGATCGCATTTTTATTCTCTAAACTTTTACTACACAAAGAGTTAACACATTTCAACTTTGTTTCAAAGCAATTTACTTTTAATCACTTATGTTTCAAAATAATTTACACTTGATCACTTGATCATCATTACCCTAACTCATGTTTCAACAATATTATCATTAACAACTTTTACATATACAAATTCGTTCATATGCTAATTTTACACAATTTCGATTTATTACTCCATTCCCAATCTATCTCTTACAAAAATTTTCATTTTTTTACTTCCACACTTTCTTCATTATATTTCTCTTTTCCTTACAATCTCTTATTTATACATGTATACATAAAAAATTTCCACATGCATACACTTTGGGCTCAAAACACTATACAGTCATCAAGTTCAGTTATTACAATAATAATTTCACAGTCCAGCTCTGCTAAGGTCTATTCTAAAAGTATTATGTGTAATGGTTGTACAAGATTAAAACAATTCTAGGAATGGTTCCTAGGGTTGTAGATCAATTTAATCAAAGCTTAATTCCCAAATTATCCATTAATATGACCTTGTATTTTAATTTGTTCCTTGAGTTTAATTAGTAATTACCAATTCATTAGTTTTCAAATTCATGAATTAACAACATCCAATTGTTTTGAAATTGCAAATTAATAAAATCCTAGTACTTATATCTCTAATTAATTCTTAGGGTAGTTGATTGTATAATTTCAATATCAAATTTCACCTCTTGGTCCTTCATTCAATATCTAGAGATCAATAGGTAGCTAATCTATCAGCCTAACATTCAATCCAATATAATCAACTAATAACAAGGTATATTAATGGAAATATCAAATCAAATCATCTAATCAAATATACTACAAACCCTAGGCATGAGTAATTTAGCTCATCATCATCAATTTAAAATAAATATTCATCTCAATATAAATCAAATCACAATTGTGCATTGAAATATTAATGTTCTTAATAAACAATAACAATCTAGAAATGAATTAAAAGAGAGAATATAAAAAACCCTTTGATGATGCTAAGAGTTGCTTCTAGTCTTCCTCCTAGCTCCACCATGAATATGATGAAGAACTAACAATCCTTCTTCAATCAATGGCTCTCCTATTGAAAGATGGAATGGTCACTCTCTCAAGCCCCCAAATTCTCAATCAAGCTTTCTTTGAACCCTAACCTTCACAAGAGCTTGCTCATCCAAATTTATCCCCAAAAATGTTAAGAATCTTATTTATGGGAGAAATGGAAGATGAAGATGAAGGTGATGTTCATGGTCTCTCTCAAGAAAAAGAACAAGAAGATGAACCAAGGAACTAGCTCTTGAAAGATGCTCCCCTTGTATATATCTCTCACTCTTTCCTTTCTTTTCAATTTCTTAAGACACAAAGCATGCCTTGCCAACTCACACACTTCACTTTGTCTCCCACTTATTTCATTATTTATATATTTTTTTCATAAATTAAAGAACCTTTTTATTCTTTTATTATTTCTTTTTAAAAGTTATAACTTGATGTCCCCCATTTCGTGTAAAATGATTAAAAAAATCTTCACAAGACACTGCCAAGTCATGAGTGACTTGGCCTTGTCACTCATTTTCTTATGGACACGGCTAAGTCATGTGGTTGTGTCCATAGCAGCCCCAACATCTTCTTTCTTTTCCATGAGGGACATGGCCAAGACCTTAGCCATGTCATATGACATGGCTAGTGGCTTGGCCATGTCATGTGAGTGTGTTCTCCACTGCCTCTATCCTTGCTTTTCTCTTCAGATGGGACATGGCCAAGGACATGGCACGGCCAATGGCTTGGCCTTGTCTCTTGATTTTGTTCACTTCTGCCTTTGCTACTTTCATTTGTCTTTATTTTGTTCTTTTGGTGAGACACGACCAAGGCCTTGACACGGCCAGTGGCTTGGCCATTTCTCTTGAGTGTGTTTGTCTCAGCCAAAATTTCTTGCCTCTTTCCTTGGATGAGGGACACGACCAACCCATGAAGTGTCTTGGTCGTGTCTCATGTTTTTCTACCTAAAGAATCCATCAAATTGAATTAATGCTCCATTATTTTGTTCTTCAACCAGGATCAATTTCTTCAAACAAACTTTAAACACAAATTAAAAGAAAAATCAATCAAAAGCCAATAAAATTACACTAAAAATAAATACACAAATGACAAAAATAACTACCCCACACTTAATTCTTTGCTTGTCCCCAAGCAAAGTTAAAATCAAAACAAACTAATTGAGATAAATTTAGTCAAGTTCGAGAGTTATAAGGATGTATCAAGACTCCCATTTTATTAAATCTACAATCATTATCAACTCAAGAACAATCAGTACTTAAGCAATTTAATGGCCAATCCATACATACCAAAAACTGTCACTCCCTCACAAAACCTCTTAAGTGTTTAATCAGGTAGTGTTTAAGCTCTCAACATTCAATGAAAGATTATATCTATAGGCTTGCTTATCAATCAAATCTCCACCACCTAATTACAATCAAGCATCAATCATAAGGTCTTTCATTGGGATGTAATGGGGCTAAGGTAAAGGCATGACATTTAGGAAATGTGAGCTTATTCATTAAGTTCAAGAGCACATCAAGAATGAAGTAACCTATCATATGTATAACCCAACAATCGCAAAACACCTTCCTCTCACCTACCACTTGACATTACGGAGCTTTTTAAGGGAACTCACTTATGAAATTTTGCAATGATCATTCCCAAACTTATTCCAACCCTACGAAAAAGAACAACTTCTTCTATTATTTTGATTTTTTTCTCTTTTTTTTAAAATAGGGTTTGCAACTAAAGAAGATAATAATTTGTAATTTTGAACCCACTAAATTTAACTCCACACTTTATTTAACACAACACTCAATCATAAACGTTCTTAAAATGCTCTTGACCTAATGCACGGGTAATAGTTAAAACAATAAGGTTCAAGCTAATGGTGTTGTGAAAAAAGAAAGAAAAGGAAGAATAAAATAAGCTCAAAATTGGCTAACTAAGATCGGATATTAGGTTGGTCTTTTTAAGCCAAAATGGGTTCACCTAATTGCCTTAATCATATTGATGCCTAATTGAAATTTTTATGTAGTCTCAAAATGCATGTCAAAGCAAGTTCTAGCAATTCATCAATCAAAGATGTTTACACACAATAAAGAATAATAAGTTGATATCCAACTTAATAGGCTCAATTCCTCACTAGTTTAAAGATGATGCAAGAATAGCCATCAAAATTGACAATAAGTACCAATTATAATCAATTCTCAAATTCATGCTTCAAAAATTCAAAGGTCATCTATCAACAATCTTATAACAATTGAACTTTTCAAAATTCATTTATTCCAAGAAAAATATTAACTGAACTTAGATAAAGATAAGTTAAAAGTAAAAACACAAACTGTAAGTTAAAAGTAAAAACACAAACTGCACCCCACACTTAAAGATTCACATTGCCCCCAATGTGAGCATGCATAAATTAAAAGAGCAGAGTTCATATGAAACCTAATTTCCATCGTTAACATATGTGATATGAAGTGCTCCTTCCATCCTTAATGAAATTGTCACCTATGTTTGAAAAAATGAATAGCATGCAACTCCAAAAGGTACCCAGTGTATTACAAAGCCTAAGTAGCATCCTTTGAAGAGCAAATGTCCAAAGAGAACTTGTGAAGGTTGTCTTAGGGTGATCCTCCAATGCTATAGGAACTTGGTAAAAATATTTCTAGTTACCATACTAAACTCGGGAATCATTTCTATTTAAGCAAGAATTGTTGCACTTCAGATAGACACATACACATTACTTGGCCAAAGGTCTCATTTGAGTTTAAATATTGTCTATCTCATATGCATGCTTATTCAAACTATCTCCACTAATAGACTCTACCTACCAAGAGAGATCAATAGGTCTTTGATAGGCTTGAAATGGGGTTTATGAGGGACACAAGTTTAAATGAAGGCCATTTTGAGATTGGAGCTGGTGTGACACAAGGGACAAACCTTGACACTACAAATTTCTTGTTTGAATTTTAGATAGTTGGGAGCAATCTTTCTAGACTCCAAATTCCTTCTGTCTTCTTAGCATTTATCTGGATCCCTTGCAAAAAGTTTAAGACATAAATTCATTTCTTTTCTTCTTCTCCCTTTTCTTTCTTTTTATTTTTCTTACTCCACCCTTTCTTTGAGCATTTTATAATTTTTTCCTTCTTCCTTGTAGGACTATCAAGTACAGAACTTTCAAGAATTGAATGGTCTTTGAATCTTTGGTTGGGTTGGACCAATTCAAGTCAAACAGTCCTTATAAACCAAATGGAAGCCTTTTGTTGTCTTAGGTAAAAGAGAACTCAGTTGGCTTTTTGAACTATTTTGGGTTTTCTTTTCTTTTTTTCTTTTTTGTTTTCTTTTCTTCTTCTTTTTTTTTGTTTTTTTTTGTTTTGGTTCTAGTTCTAAAAGAATTGTCTTGTTTGTACAAACTTGGGTTTCCAATAATGGATGAGTGGAGTGACATAAATCTTCTTTAACAGGGACAAATCATTTGCTATTCTGATGTTGTCTTGATATATTGGAGATATTAGGGGAACTTTGTAACACCCCCATATCCAATGCACACACACTACAACCACAACAATGTAGCATAAGTGCACCAAACATAGGGATGCTACGGTTTTCTTAACATTCAAAACACTTTAAACTTGATTCAATACCCTTATCATTATACATTATAGAAAAGTAGATCATTTACTTATAAAACAAAACATATTAGTTATATATATATACATCTAAATATTACACAGCGGAAGTTATAAAATATGTACATATTTACATATTAAACATTTCTTTACAAAATATAAAGAAGTATACATGATTGGCAAGTCTGCTCTGATCTTTAAGCTCCCAAAATGGATTCTTCAAGGTCTACTCTCATTTGGTCTTGATGAACTCTCGGGTTCAACTCTATCAACTCTATTACCTGCGCGATTAAACACTATCGCGCTAAGCCAACGGCTTAGTAAGATAATCATGCAAATGATATGACTTAGTGCAATGAAATGTCATTTCTCAATCCATATTATACATGTAACATCATATGTGCGAAACTAACAACATACTTTCATATTACATATCACATTTCAATATCTTTTCATATCTCTCATTAATATTCATTTAACCATTCATAATCAACACTAAACAAAGACAAGCATGGGCCCAAGACACACTAATATGCCATTCAATTTTCAGAGTTAATGCTTTGGTTTTGTTATCACATTTATCAATATCATATACCCAACTAGGCTTCAAGGATTAAGTTCAACCAAGCTTCAAGGGGAGCAAAGCATGCTAAGCTTCTACCCAACTTGGCTTCAAGAACTAACCCAACCTAGCTTCAAGGGTGGTAACATCTCAATTAGGCTTCAAGGATTCAATCCAACCTAACTTCAAGAGATTGTTACACTTATTAGGCATGCCACCAACAACCAACTCTGAAAATGGAATAACACATTAGCCACACAATTCATTTATTATTCAATTATCATTTTCATTCTCAATTCTCAACAACATTTAGGCAAACATGCCTTATTTTTTTCAAACGCATCATCATAGCCAAACACAATGGCATTGTCTCATATCATGTCTTATTTGAATTATCATTGCATCTTTGATATACATTTCAATGTATATTACTTATGAAACACATTACTATTCACAATGCATAACATAACATTGTTCAATCTCAACAATGCAATTAGGGCAAAGAACAATTGATATGATTCATAGTTTTAGGACCTTACACATGCATTTGATTATATCTTTCATAGATTCAAGTGTTTTTAAAGTGTTTAGGGTTAGGTTTAAGGACCAACCTACCCGTGGAAAACCAAAACAATGCAATTAGAACAAAGAAATAAAACCCTAACCAACACATTGGAGGGACACGGGCAGCACCTTTGAGGGACACGGCCAAGCTTGTGGCCGTGTCTCTCAACCTCACTTGACAATAGCAAACACGGGCATAGGACACGGCCAAGCTTGTGGCCGTGTCTCCCAACACCAACATCCAGTAGTGAACACGGCTAATGGACACGGCCGTGTCTCTCAAAAACCAATCCAACACTCCCAAATTTTCATGACTTGGCCGTGTCACCCAACATCAAAACCCTAAAATGCACAACTCTCCTCTAATTGCACTTCAACTCATCATACACAATATAGCATGGTTCAAATGAATGAAATCAATGTTCTAAACACAAATTCAACACAAGAATCACTTTACAAAACATTCATAATACATTTAAACACAAACCATTCCAAAACCCTAACTCCAACTTCACTCTTGACTCTCCACTAACATCCTCCATAAATCTTACCATATTCACAACCAAACCAACACCAATTCCATCTTTTAACTTAAAATCAATTCTAACACTTGCAAACACATATCAAACACACCAAATCACAAAATCAACCAAACCCTAATTCACATCCAACACCACTTCAAAATAACCAAAGAAAACAAGAGATTTCTTACCTTAAATGAAGAAATTCCACAATTCCTCAACTTGATTTCTTGAAATCTCCTTCAACTTTTGAGCTACAAACATCAAAACCTTGCTTGGTTCTCTTGTCTTCCTTTGTCTATGGTGAGCCGGCCAACACAAGAAGAAGAAGAAGAAATGATGATGAAGAAAACACAAAGTCAACCTTCATTAAATACCCATCCAAAAGAAAATTACTATAACACCCTCATACACATTTTAATTCCCTTAATTATCTCTTGCCCACTTTGGTAATTTCACACTTAACAATATAAATATCTTCTTCCCTTGACCAAGCCCTTTGACCAACTTATATGTTATATATATCACCATATACACAACATATAAACTTGTCTCTAAACCCTAAATTTCTCCCAAAACACATATACATATACTTTTCTTTTCTCAATTTAAACCAACAACAACAACAACAACAACAACAACCACATACAAAACTTCTAGGGCAAGCATAGGGATATTACAATTCTCCCCCTCTAAAAAGAAAATTTCGTCCTCGAAATTACCTGATATTAAAGCTGAAACAACTGAGGATATTGCTCTTGCATAGATTGCTCACTTTCCCAAGTTGCTTCTTCTTTTGCATGATTCTTCCATAGAACCTTCACCAATGGCACTCTCTTGTTTCTCAGCTCTTTCACTTCTCGTGCGAAAATAGCAACTGGTTCCTCTTCAAATGTCAAGTCTGGGCTCACTTCAATAGATTCAAATGGCAACACGTGAGATGGATCCGACCTATATCTCCTCAACATAGAAACATGGAATACATTATGAATACGATCCAACTCAGGTGGCAAACCTAGTCGATAAGCCACTGGTCCAACTCTTTCTAACACTTCATACGGCCCAATGAAACGAGGACTCAATTTTCCTTTCCGACCGAACCTCAAAATCTTCTTCCAAGGAGACACTTTCAGAAATACCTTATCTCCAACATCAAACTCTATATCTCTCCTTTTCAGATCTGCATAAGACTTCTGTCGGTCTGAAGCTGCTTTTAACCTGCCTCGAATCAACTTTACTTTCTCTTCAGTTTCTTGAATTAAATCAGGCCCAACCAACTTATTATCTCCAAGCTCATTCCAACAAAGAGGTGTCCTACACCGTCTGCCATACAATGCTTCAAACGGTGCCATACCAATGCTGGATTGGTGACTGTTGTTGTAAGCAAACTCCACAAGAGGTAAAAACCTATCCCAACCTCCAGAGAAATCAATGACACAACTTCTCAACATATCCTCAATAATCTGTATCACCCTCTCTGACTGTCCATCTGTCTGTGGATGAAAAGCAGTACTGAAGTGTAATCGAGAACCCAAAGCACTATGCAAATTCTTCCAAAATCTTGAAGTAAACCTAGGATCTCGATCAGACACTAAAGAAGTTGGAACACCATGCAGTTTCACAATCTCATGGATATACAGCTCAGCCAACCTCTCCAAAGAGTAATCCATCCGCACTGGAAGGAAATGAGCTGTCTTAGTCAATCTATCCACAATCACCCATATGGCATCATGTTTCTTTTGTGTCAATGGCAAACCAGACACAAAATCCATTGTCACTCTTTCCCACTTCCATTCTGGCACTGACAACGGTTGAAGCAACCCGGTTAGAACTTGATGCTCTGCTTTAACCTTCTGACAAGTGAGACATTTTGATACAAACTCAGCAATATCTCTCTTCAGACCCATCCACCAATAATGCTGTCTCAAATCATGATACATCTTTGTATTACCCGGATGCATAGCAAACACTGACTGATGAGCTTCTTCCAAAATGATCCTTTTCAAATCAGCATCATCGGGTACACACAATCTGCTCTTGAACCAGAGACTTCCATCACTCTTCACAATAAAATCTCTACCCTTTCCACTCTGACAATCCGAAACAATCTTCTGTATCTTCTTATCGGCCAACTGAGCTTCTTTGATCTGATCTAACAAAACCGGCTTCAATTGCAACTGTGCCAATAATGCACCATCAACACAAGGTACAAAACTGACATGCAATGCTCTCAACTCAACAAGCAACGAGAGCGAGTAAACAGTTAAACCAGCTAAAGACTTCCGACTCAAGGCATCAGCAACAACATTTGCTTTACCTGGATGATAGTCAATCAAGCAGTCATAGTCTTTAATCAATTCTAACCATCTCCTCTGACGAAGATTAAGTTCTTTCTGGACACCCAAATACTTCAAACTCTTGTGATCAGTGTAGATGAAACATTTCTCCCCAAATAGATAGTGGCGCCAAATCTTCAATGCAAACACAATGGCAGCCAATTCCAAATCATGAGTCGGATAGTTAAGCTCATGCGATTTCAACTGTCGAGATGCATAAGCTATAACTTTCCCTTCTTGCATCAATACACACCCCAAACCTCTATGTGAAGCATCACTGTAGATCACATATGGTTTGCCTTCAACAGGTAAAGTAAGAACAGGCGCTTGAGTTAACATTTCTCTCAACTGTTCAAAGCTCGCCTGACACTGATCTGTCCACAAAAACCTCACTCCCTTACGAAGCAATCTGGTGAGTGGAGTAGCTATCAAAGAAAACCCTTTCACAAACCGCCGGTAATAGCCTGCAAAACCCAGAAAACTTCTAACCTCTGTCACCGACTTGGGTGGACTCCAATTCAATATAGCTTCAACTTTACTTGGATCAACTCTAATGCCTTCAGCTGAAACAATATGTCCGAGAAAAGCGACTTGATCCAACCAGAACTCACACTTCGACAATTTGGCAAACAACTGCTTCTCTCTCAAAATCTGTAATACAATCCGCAGATGCATGTCATGTTCCTCTTTATTCCGCGAATACACCAGAATATCATCTATAAACACTACCACAAACTGATCCAGATAGGGCCTGAACACCCTATTCATCAAATCCATGAAAGCTGCAGGTGCATTCGTCAGACCAAAAGGCATAACTAGAAATTCATAATGCCTATACCTGGTCTGGAAAGCTGTCTTCGGCACATCTTTAGCTCTGACTCTCAGCTGATGGTACCCTGATCTCAGATCAATTTTAGAAAACACAGCTGTACCCTTCAATTGATCAAAGAGATCATCGATTCTAGGCAAAGGATATTTATTTTTAATAGTCACCTTGTTCAATTGCCTATAATCGATACACAACCTCATAGTGCCATCTTTCTTCTTCACAAATAGCACAGGAGCTCCCCAAGGAGAAACACTGGGGCGAATAAATCCTTTGTCCAACAACTCCTGTAATTGCACTTTCAATTCCCTCAATTCTGCTGGTGCCATTCTGTAAGGAGTAATAGAGATAGGAGTGGTACCAGGCAACAATTCAATACCGAACTCCACCTCTCTCTCAGGAGGCAATCCTGGCAACTCCTCTGGAAACACATCTGGAAAATCTGCAACTGTGGGTATATCATCAATAGGAGAACCTCTCACTCTAGTATCCACCACATGAGCAAGATAGGCTTCACACCCCTTTCTAATCAATCTCCTAGCTGCAACAGCTGAAACAAATAAGGAGGCTAGCTGTTCCTGCTCATTAGATACTATCACCTCTCTACCATCAACAGTTCTCAAAGAAACAATTTTCTTTTTACAATCCACCACAGCTCCATGTCAAGATAGCCAATCCATACCTAAGATCACATCATATTCCTTAAATGGCATCTCAATCAAATCTCCAAGGAACTCCTCACCCTGCACCCTCACTGCACTATCCCGGTGCACTTTACTAACAATCACACTATGCCCTAACGGATTTGTCACCAACACATCAAATCCTAGGGACTCAGCATGCATATCAGACACAGGCAAAACAGATGCACTAATATATGAATGCGTGGAACCCGGATCAATCAAAGCAAGTACTAAAGTATTAAATAAAGAAAAAGTACCAGCTATGACTGCCGATGCATCTGGCTGCCTTTGCATAACATACATCCTCTGGGAAGAACCAACCTCCTCTGGTCTACTCTCCCTGTATGTAGCACCTCCTCTAGCACTGAACCCAGATCTGCCTCCCCAGTTGCTACCTCTGCCTCCTCGGCCTCCCCTCGCACTAGGTCGAGAAGCAGCTGTATCAACTGACATCAGCTCTTGCCTCTCAGGGCAATCTCTCACAAAGTGATCAGGTGACCCACACTTGAAACATACCCCTGCAACACCAGCCTTCCAACAAGGACCACCATGCGGCCTACCACAATGGATGCAGATGGGTAAGGTGGATCTCTGAACCATAGGGGTCGGAGCACTCGCCACCGAAGCTGCAGGTCTAAATCTCTGCCTCTGTAACTGCACTGACCTACCCGCTGGTCTCTGGCTCCTACTACTTCGAGGAACAAAACTTCCTCTACCCCTCTTCGCAGAAGAAGACCCTGCCTCGAACTGGGGCCTTCTAACCCTAACCTCTTCTTCTGAAGCAACCGCAATACCCTGAGCTCGCTCTACACTTCGAGCTGCTGCCACAAGCTGTGAAAAATCCTGATACCTGGATCCAGCCACTAAGCACATGATCGAGGGCCTCAATCCCTCCTCAAATCGCCGACATCTATCAATCTCATCAGCAATGATACCCCCAGCATACTGACTTAATCGAATAAACTCAACCTCATATTCAGTTACAGTCCGGTGATCTTGCTTCAAATCTAGAAACTCTCTTTTCTTCCCATCTTTATACTCCCTTGGAGTATACTTCAATTCAAACTCCCTCAGAAAATCTGTATAGGATAAGGTAGGTGGATCATCCATAGAATGGGGCACTGTCTTCCACCAACTATATGCATCCTTCTGCAACAAGGATCTTGCATAATCAAACTTTTCCTCTGGAGTGGCTTGCAACTGAACAAATATTCTCTGAACTTTGTCAAGCCACTGCTCTGCTACAGCTGGGTCAGTAGTACCAAGAAAATCCTCCGCTCCATACTTCCTTAGTTTGTCATAATGCCTCACAGATACCAAAGGCTGAGGAGGTGGTGGCGGTGGTTGTACTGGTGCTTGCCTCATAACTTCCATCATATGTTTAAACAAGGCTGGCGGAACCTCTTCACCAACTGGTCTACCCGACACCGAAGCAGGTGCCTCCTCAACACTATCAATCCTAGCTCCATCATCAGGAGCAACGCTCTCCTCACTACCCTCAACTGACTGTCTCAAATGAGGATCCATCAACACCTAACACTGCAAACACAACATACTACATCTTATTAAAGATCAGAGGTTGCCAATCCCAAACATGTATTTTTATTCAAAACCAACTTTTTAGGTAAAATATTCTTTTTATTACATTTCACCTAGGTTGAGAATCTCAAACCTAGGCTCTGATACCAAAACAATTGTAACACCCCCATATCCAATGCACACACACTACAACCACAACAATGTAGCATAAGTGCACCAAACATAGGGATGCTACGGTTTTCTTAACATTCAAAACACTTTAAACTTGATTCAATACCCTTATCATTATACATTATAGAAAAGTAGATCATTTACTTATAAAACAAAACATATTAGTTATATATATATACATCTAAATATTACACAGCGGAAGTTATAAAATATGTACATATTTACATATTAAACATTTCTTTACAAAATATAAAGAAGTATACATGATTGGCAAGTCTGCTCTGATCTTTAAGCTCCCAAAATGGATTCTTCAAGGTCTACTCTCATTTGGTCTTGATGAACTCTCGGGTTCAACTCTATCAACTCTATTACCTGCGCGATTAAACACTATCGCGCTAAGCCAACGGCTTAGTAAGATAATCATGCAAATGATATGACTTAGTGCAATGAAATGTCATTTCTCAATCCATATTATACATGTAACATCATATGTGCGAAACTAACAACATACTTTCATATTACATATCACATTTCAATATCTTTTCATATCTCTCATTAATATTCATTTAACCATTCATAATCAACACTAAACAAAGACAAGCATGGGCCCAAGACACACTAATATGCCATTCAATTTTCAGAGTTAATGCTTTGGTTTTGTTATCACATTTATCAATATCATATACCCAACTAGGCTTCAAGGATTAAGTTCAACCAAGCTTCAAGGGGAGCAAAGCATGCTAAGCTTCTACCCAACTTGGCTTCAAGAACTAACCCAACCTAGCTTCAAGGGTGGTAACATCTCAATTAGGCTTCAAGGATTCAATCCAACCTAACTTCAAGAGATTGTTACACTTATTAGGCATGCCACCAACAACCAACTCTGAAAATGGAATAACACATTAGCCACACAATTCATTTATTATTCAATTATCATTTTCATTCTCAATTCTCAAAAACATTTAGGCAAACATGCCTTATTTCTTTCAAACGCATCATCATAGCCAAACACAATGGCATTGTCTCATATCATGTCTTATTTGAATTATCATTGCATCTTTGATATACATTTCAATGTATATTACTTATGAAACACATTACTATTCACAATGCATAACATAACATTGTTCAATCTCAACAATGCAATTAGGGCAAAGAACAATTGATATGATTCATAGTTTTAGGACCTTACACATGCATTTGATTATATCTTTCATTGATTCAAGTGTTTTTAAAGTGTTTAGGGTTAGGTTTAAGGACCAACCTACCCTTGGAAAACCAAAACAATGCAATTAGAACAAAGAAATAAAACCCTAACCAACACATTGGAGGGACACGGGCAGCACCTTTGAGGGACACGGCCAAGCTTGTGGCCATGTCTCTCAACCTCACTTGACAGTAGCAAACACGGGCATAGGACACGGCCAAGCTTGTGGCCGTGTCTCCCAACACCAACATCCAGTAGTGAACACGGCTAATGGACACGGCTGTGTCTCTCAAAAACCAATCCAACACTCCCAAATTTTCATGACTTGGCCGTGTCACCCAACATCAAAACCCTAAAATGCACAACTCTCCTCTAATTGCACTTCAACTCATCATACACAATATAGCATGGTTCAAATGAATGAAATCAATGTTCTAAACACAAATTCAACACAAGAATCACTTCACAAAACATTCATAATACATTTAAACACAAACCATTCCAAAACCCTAACTCCAACTTCACTCTTGACTCTCCACTAACATCCTCCACAAATCTTACCATATTCACAACCAAACCAACACCAATTCCATCTTTTAACTTAAAATCAATTCTAACACTTGCAAACACATATCAAACACACCAAATCACAAAATCAACCAAACACTAATTCACATCCAACACCACTTCAAAATAACCAAAGAAAACAAGAGATTTCTTACCTTAAATGAAGAAATTCCACAATTCCTCAACTTGATTTCTTGAAATCTCCTTCAACTTTTGAGCTACAAACATCAAAACCTTGCTTGGTTCTCTTGTCTTCCTTTGTCTATGGTGAGCCGGCCAACACAAGAAGAAGAAGAAGAAATGATGATGAAGAAAACACAAAGTCAACCTTCATTAAATACCCATCTAAAAGAAAATTACTATAACACCCTCATACACATTTTAATTCCCTTAATTATCTCTTGCCCACTTTGGTAATTTCACACTTAACAATATAAATATCTTCTTCCCTTGACCAAGCCCTTTGACCAACTTATATGTTATATATATCACCATATACACAACATATAAACTTGTCTCTAAACCCTAAATTTCTTCCAAAACACATATACATATACTTTTCTTTTCTCAATTTAAACCAACAACAACAACAACAACAACAACAACAACAACAACCACATACAAAACTTCTAGGGCAAGCATAGGGATATTACAAACTTCACCTACCCTTATGGTTTGGTTTTGAGAACATCAACCATCCTTATGATCTTGAAACATCAACTGCCCTTATGGTCTTGAGAACTTCAACTACCCTTATGGTCTTGAGAACTTCAACTACCCTTATGGTCTTGAGAACTTCAACTACCCTTATGGTCTCGAGAACTTCAATGGTCTTAACTATTCATTTTGATCTTCTTACCTCTTCATCTTAGTGATCATAAGACTTGTCAAAAGTATCACAACAGCTCAGGGCAGGTTCGTTGGAGTTATATGCCAATGAAAAGAAAGCTAAAATTTTATGAAGGCTCAAAGGGACAACTAGGGATTGATATTTAATTGGGTCGATAATAGTTGTTGGCTAACCAAACAATGCCTAGATCATTTCTCTCTTAAATAAGCCGAGTTCAATTTCGCCTCGAAAGTTTGTCAAAGCATGTTCTAAGACTGACTAGGACCTAAACAAAGATAATTATGCAAGAGCCCTCTCTAAGTAAGCATACACAACTCAATGCTATAAAGCAATTCCCTCACCTAGTAAAGTCATTCAAGTCATGATGCCTAGATACATTAATTTATAAACATCAAGCTAAATTCCTCATTGGTTGAACACCAAAATGAATAAAGACCAACAAAATTTTTGATAAAAGTAATTTATTCAAGCAACTTTAAATTTGAAAAATAAGATTGTTCCAATTTGAATATTAAAGAAAGTAAAATTGAAAAGCAACATTCAAGCTAAGGAAAGTTCGTTGAGTTTAAACTTCTTTCCCTTTCACATCTTCAACATTCACATCTTGAAAAGATGATAAAACAAAATCTTCTTCCAATCCTTTTCCCACCATGAAGGTTGCTGGTGGTGGCACCCTGTTGAACCTTAGAAATGGATTACCTTTGGTATTGGGCATGTCCAGCTCCGGCAACTTGCCATTATCAATTAAATTCTGGATCTTATGCCTCAACTTCATACAATTGTCTGTTTCATGTCCAGGCCTTTGATGGAATTGGCAAAATAAACTAGTATCAAAGTTAGGTGGAAGAGGATTAGGCAAAGAACGAGGAGTCAACGGTTGTAACAATCCCTTTTTTTGTAGCTTATTAAGAATCCAAGATAGTGGCTTCCCTATTTCTGAAAACTGCCTCATACCTCCTTGACTAGTGGCATTAACATCAACTTCTTTTTGCGTGCTTTGATTGCTAGGCTGAAAATTCCCTTTCTCATTCCTTCTTATTGAAAAGCAATTTTTCTCCCTTTCCCACTCTTCAATTTGTAGACCAGCTTGGAGAAGATCATTGAAGTCCCTTATAAGGGTGTAAGATAGCCTTTCGCGGAGATTGGGAAGAATGCCTCTCACGATCATCCTTATTTGATCGGATTCGTTGGGCCTTTTCTTGAGCAAAGAGGCCTTATTTCTCCATCGTTTCACATATTCCACAAAATTTTCATTTGGCCTTTGTCTAATAGACTCCACTTCCATTGAGGTAACTTCCATCTCGACATTATACCCATATTGTTGGATGAAGGCTTTATAAAGCAGATCCCAACTCTTTTGTGTTCCATCATCTAAGGTATTGAACCAATTTTGGACAACAGGATCCAATGAGAGCATGAAGTACCTTAGAGTTTGAGCCTTAGTAGCTCGAGCAGACTGCATAGCAGTGATATACTGCTTCACATGGAGATGAGGATTTTCGGTTCCATCATACTTTTCAAAAGATGGCATCTTGAACTTGTACAAAACTTCTTCATCTAGCTCGAATAACTTGTCAACTTCAGATATCTCTTCGGTTTTCAGCTTCTTCTCAAATTTCTTTTCCAAATAAGCAATCATCTTCTCAACATCAGATGTCTCGGTCTTTTCAACAGTTGTCTTTTCAATAACCTTTGGCTCCTTTTTTTCTTGAGGATCTTGGTAGTATTGAGCCCAATCATCATCATCAATGACCACCTTATCATCATCAAAAGCTACTTCATCAACTTTAGCCTTTCCCTTAACTTTCTTGGTGCTAGCAGATGCTTCGGCATTGTTTCCTAAAATTGCAGCTAGTTTATTCTTTATGGTCTCGGCCATGACCTCTTTGATCTCTTCCATTTTAGCACTGAGGGCTTCATCCACCATCCTTTGAATTTGTTCGGGCTCCATTGTTTTTGGTGAGCAAGTGATTGAGTTGTTGCTAGATACTTCATCTCCGGTGCAGGTCGGGTTGTTGTAAGCTTTTGAACTGTCGTAATCCAGGGCTGTGAGCCAGAAAGGATTAATGACATGAGATGCAAATGTATGCATGTATGTATGTATGCACGAACAATTAAAAAACAAGGACAAATAGTACGTTCCTTCCAACCTTATAACATCCACACACGAATGGCGAGTCTCTTTTCCTAGGTATATGGTTAACAAAATGCCAACATGGGGCATCTTATTTTCGAATAATTCCCTTGGACGTTTCAACCAATAGTTATATTTTCAAAAATGGAAATAAGTTCATAATAATTCCTATTAATTAGGTTTGAATCCATTTATCCAACCAAAGTAGCTTTTGTGCTATATTGGATTAAAACTAAATTAAGAGGTTTATTGTAGATAGATTTCTCACTTGAAAAAGGTAACTAATGATTCATGCCAAAAACAAGCCCATGGTTAATTTGTTATTAGTATAAACTAGGCTCACAATTGATTTTTTGTATTTCTTAATTGAACTAAATATTTTTGCAAGCTCTTTGTAAGGAGAGGTTGGATAAAAATAATTTTTTTTCTAATCCCATTATAAAATGATTTTAGAAAAATAGATTTCGGGCTTAGTATTTGGGCCATGAGCCAAAGAAATTTTAATTTATTTTTAGAAAAGTTTTACGTCCAAAGACCACCTTGAAAAATTTTGAAAATAGCTTTGGTCTTTTGGATTTTAAAGAAAAATTTATTTTGAGCTTACAATGTACTTAGGTCATATTAGAAAAAGAACAAACCAAATAAGCCATGATTTAAGCCAAGATAAATTAACCATAGTCAAACAACATGCATTTGGGGTAAAACCTAAGGAAAGTAACTAGGCCAATTACATGAGCTTTAGTCTTTGGGCAAAAAGGCTTAGGTTCCCATAGAAAATATATACCAAATGGTATGAGGCTATGAGTGGTTATGCCATGCTCGATCTCCATACCTTGAGTGAAAGTATGGTATCCCTCACATAACACAACACCAGTGACACGGGCATCCTAACTCACGAACACAATGCAATCTAATATGATGCAATGGATAATATCATTATAAGAAAGAATAGAATAACATAAATAACATAAAGACCAACGGAATCAACTTCTCTTATCCCCAGTGGAGTCACCACTGTGAGCGGGGATTTTTTCCCCCACTCCCAGTGGAATGGTTCTTCCGACTTTGGCACTGTTTAGGCTCGGGGCCTTAGAGAACACGGACCTCAGTCCGGAGAAAATGGAGTCGCCACCCGGACGGGCCGAGAAAAAAGAAAGGGGTGGATGACTCAATTCTTAAGGAATCCCCAACTCCCTAATGGGTTCGAAAAGTTGGGTATGTGTGGGGAAGGTGAGAAATGGCCCAGCACCCCCACAACGCCCGGTTCATTGGAACCGGCCTCCTTTACAGGTCTTAATATTATAAAATTCTTAAGTATAATAATATTATCCATATTACATACAATAATTAAAAGAAAGCATCAATATATTAATACCAAAGCAAGGTCCAAGCAAAACAAATAAATGGACACCCATTCGAAGATGGAAACATGTCCTTACATCACATGCCTAAATAGGACACCCACCGAAAGGTAGAAACATGCCCTTTACATAGCTTCTAAAATAGAAAAGCAAATTAAATTACATGATATTTAACTAATGAGGTACCCACCAAGTGGAAACATACCTCTTACAACATTTGGAAACCTAAATAAATTGATAAAGTAAATAACTATTCAAAATAAATGAATCATTCATCAATGGTATTAAATATCAATAGAAGGTAAAAATCCATCCATGATAAATAAAATAAACCAAGCATTGAACTTAAATAAATTAAGGCATATAAAATAAATCAAAGCATATCAAATATAGAATTGAATAAAGCAAATAAAAATCTAAATTATAGCTACTGTGAGTTTTTTAAGAAATTAAAATAGATCAAGGTTTTATGTTTTAAAATGTTGATAAAGATCTTTGATTAATTAAATTAATATTTGAATAGTGAAATAATGAAACTAGGGTTTGAACACTTTAAAACATTTTTGATTTGTGATTTATGGCTATTCATTGAATTATGGTTTCAAGCTTACTGTGTAAAATTAAATATTTGTGTTTATATAGTTTTTTAAAGTTTTAAAGGATTAGGGTTTAGAAAAAATTAAGGTTTAAGGTTTTAAGGAGGTTAGGGTTCACTATTTTAGGTTTTGGAGTTGAATTAGGGTTTTAAGATTTTTGAATCTAGGGTTTCGGGTAATAATTTTAATTTTAGGACTTGGAAAGACAATTGATAATTTTATGGAGTTTTATGAAAATAAACCAATGATTTAAAATTTAAAAGAGCAAAAAAGATATTTTTAAGGCTCTTGGAAGGTAACATAACATAATTTTGGGTTTTGGAAATTTAGAAAACAAATTTTGGTTTTGGGGTTTTGAAGAAACAATACTAATATCTTAAAACTTTTTGGAAAATAAAGCAACAATTTAAGATTTTTAAGCCATAGAAAAGGTGAATTGAGGTCCTAAAATTTTTTAATTAAAAGAAACAAAGTGATGATTAAGCTACTGTGAAAAAAAAAAACAAAAGAAATTAAGAATTCAAACCTTATTTTGTAAGTTTCACCAAAAATTGCTTTTTGGATGAACAAGGTCAAAAACAAGTCTTTTTGCCTTTGAATTGCTTAAATCATTTTTCTGCTCCCTTAAAAAATCAGCTTTATTCAAGTTGATTTCCTTCACGGATTCGGATCCACTTTTGTTCAAGCTTCTGTCCAATTTTCTTTTTTTTTCCCTCCTTTTATTTTGTGTTGTTTAGTCCATATTTATAGAAGTTTTATATCCTTCATTCTTAATTATTCATGGCCAAAAAAGAGAACCTTGAAGGAGCAAGAGGTAGTGAGCAAGCAACAACAATCCATCAAAGGCAGCTTACACTGTCTTTATTATTGTTCAACCAGAATTCAAAAGATTGTGGTGGAACCAACAACAGAGGTTTGAATCTCTATTTCTTTGCTTATCTTTACAATAGCTTCATCATTCAAATTGGATTAATTGTTTAAATGTGTAATAGATGATCAATTGTTCTACTTACCATCCAAAATCTATTTGAAATTCTAAAAACTATTTTTCAAAACACTAATACCTTAATACACGTAAAGCATATTTTTGAAATCCAAAACCCTAATTACACTTTTCTAAAACCACAAAATAATAATATGTTTTCTCAAAACCATAATCAATTCAATTTTTCTAAGATTTACAGTAGCTTAGAAGGAGTCAATATTTATTTATATATTATAAGTCTTTATGTTTAACTTCCTTTATTATGAATATTCAAAATACAGTAGCTTTATTCAAAATACAAACCTAAACCCTAATTTATTCAAACCATAAATCTTATTCCATCGGGAGTAGGGGCAAAAATCCCCGCTCACAGTGGCTACTCCATTGGGGATAAGAGAAGTTGATTCTGTTGGTCTTTATATTATTCTATTCTTTCTTATCATGAAATTATCCTTTGCATCATATTAGATTTGCATCGTTTGCGTGAGTTAGGTTGCCTATGTTACCCGTGTTGTGTTATGTAAGGGATACCATACTTTCACTCAAGGTATGGTGGTTGAGCATGGCATAACCACTCATAGCCTTGTACCTTTTAGGTATATACTTGCTATGGGAGACTAAGCCTTTTCAACCCAAAGACTAAAGCTCATGTAATTGGCCTAATTACTTTTCTTAGGTTTTTACCCCAAATACTTCTTCTGTGACTATGGTTAATTTATCTTAGTTTAAATCATGGCTTATTTGGTTTGTTCTTTTTCTTTATGACCTAAGTACATTGTAAGCTCAAAATAAATTTTTCTTTAAAGTCCAAAAGACCAAAGCTATTTTCATAACTTTTCAAGGTGGTCTTTGGACAAAAAACGTTTCTAAAAATAAATAAATAAAAATTTATTTTCTCATGACTCAAATACAATGTCAAAAATCCATTTTTTTTCTAAAAATCTTTTTAAAATGGATTTTTCAAACAAAATTATTTTTGCATTTCATCCAACCTTTTCTTACAAAGAGCTTACAAATTATTTAGATTAATTATGAAAATACCAAAAATCAATTGTGAGCCTAGTTTATACTAAGAATTATTAATCATGGGCTTATTTTTGGCATGAATCATTAGTTACTTTTTCAAGTGAGAAATCTATTTGTAATAAACCTCTTAATTTAGTTTTAATCCAACATAGGATAAAAGCTATTTTAGTTGATTGGATGGATTAAAGCCTAATTAATGGGAATTATGTTGATTGGATGGATTAAAGCCTAATTAATGGGAATTATCATGAACTGATTTCCTTTTTTTTGTAAATATAACTATTGGTTGAACCGTCCAAGGAAAATATTCAAAAATAAGATACCCCTATTGGTATTTTGTTAACCATATACCTAGGAAAAGAGGCTCACCATTCGTGTGTGGAAGTTATAAGGTGGGAAGGAATGTCCTATTTATCCTTGTTTGTTTATGCATACATGCATACATGCATCACATCACATATCATTAATCCTTTCTAGCTCATAGCCCTGGATTACGATAATTCAAAAGCTTACGACAATCCGACCTATGCCTGAGATGAAGAATCTAGCAACGACTCAATCTCTTTTTCATCAAAAGCAATGGAGCCTGAACAAATTCAAAGAATGGTGGACGACGCACTCAATGCTAAAATGGAAGAACTAAAGGGGACCCTAGCTGAGCTCATGAAGAATCAAATGACTACAATGTTTGGGAACAATGCAAAAGCATCCGCAAGAACCAAGAAAGATAAGGGGAAGGCTAAAGTTGGTGAAGTGGTTTTTGATGATGATAAGGTGATCATTGATGATGATGACGATTGGGCTCAATGCTTCCAAGATCCTCAAGACAAGAAGAAAGGGCTGAAGATTGTTGAAAGATCAGATAGAGAGAAAACTAAAACTTCAGACGTTGAAAAGATGATTGCGGACATGGAAAAGAATTTTGAGAAGAAACTGAAAACTGAAGAGATGTCCAAGATCGACAAACTATTTGAACAAGATGAGGAGGTCCCTTATAAGTTCAAGATGCCATCCTTTTGAAAATTTGATGGAACAAAAAATCCTAACCTCCATGTGAAGCAGTATATCACTGCTATGTAGTCTGCCCGAGCTACTAATGGTCAAACTTTAAGGTACTTTATGCCCTCATTGGATCTTGTTGTCCAAAACTGGTTCAATACCTTAGATGATGACACTCAAAAGAATTGGGATCTGCTATACAAGGCCTTCATCCAACAATATGGATACAATTCTGAATTAGAAGTTACTCTAATGGAGGTGGAGTCCATTAGACAAAGGCCGAATGAGAATTTCATTTACTATATGAAGAGATGGAGAAATAAGGTTGCATTGCTCAAGAGAAGGCCTGATGAATCCGATCAAATTAGAATGATTGCAAGAGGTGTGTTACCTAGCCTTCATGAAAGGATGTCTCATACACTCATTTGGGATTTCAAGAACCTTTTACAAGCTGGTCTACAAATTGAAGAGTGGGAAAGAGAGAAGAATTGCTTTTCAAGAAGGAACGAGAAAGGAAACTATCAGTCTGGTAACCAAGGCATGCAAAAGGCAGTTGATGTTAATGCTACTGACTAAGGAGGAAGAAGGCAGTTTTCAGAATTGGGGAAGCCATTGTCTTGGGTCCCCAATAAGCTACAAAAGAAGGGATTGTTACAACCATTAAATCCTCATCCTTTACCTAACCCTCTCCCACCTAATTTTGACACTAAGGTATTTTCCCAATTTCATCAAATGCAAGGGCACAACATGGATAGATGTGTGAGGTTGAGGCACGAGATTCAAAATTTGATTGATAATGGGAAGCTTTCCGAGTCCAACAAGCCAAACACAAAAGATAACCCATTGCCAAGGTTTAATAGAGTACCACCACTGGCAACCTTCATGATTGGAGGAGGTTTGCATGAACGTTTTGCCATGTCTTCTTTCCAAGATGTGAGTGGAGAAGCAACCAAGGAAGAAATGGTATTTAGTAAAGTTGAACGAGCTATGGTGGGTAAAGAAGTAGCTATATGTGTTGTGAATGAGTTTTGGGATTCAAGAGATAGTGATGACGATCTTGAACCCAAGAAGGAGGAATGGACCTGTTCTGAGCCTGAAGAAGATGAAGTAATGAACACTAGATCTGGTAAGCCTTATGCAAGGCCACACCCTAAAGAAGTAAAGGCTAAGTTGAAGTGAGGAACAAAAAAGAGGAATATGATACTGTGCTTTAGCAGTTGAAGAGAACCCAAGAAAGTGTTAGCATTTGGGACTTGTTGACCACTTCTAAGAAACACCGTGAAACAATGGCCAAGGGCTTGGCTAGCATACCAATTTCCACCTCCATAACACCAGAGGAGATGATTAACTTCATAAAAGTTGAAAGAGTAATGAAATGTCAAGACATTCAAAAGAAGAGCGAAGTTAATATGGTAATGGTATCTTTCTCAGATGCAGATTTAATGAAAGAGGGGAGAGATCACATCCGCCCTCTCTTTATCAAAGTAGAAATCAAAGGAAAAACGACTCCATGTGTGATGGTTGATGAGGGGTCTGCCGAAAATGTTTGTCCACTTAAAATATTAACAAAGCTATCTATGTCAATGAGGGATCTAAGCCCAGCCGAGATAACCATTCGGGCTTATGACAATACCAAGAGGCATGCCGAAGGAACTTTCAAAGCTACTGTGAAGGTTGGTCCAATTGAATCTATTGTTGAATTTGTTGTTTGGGACATACCTATTACTTTTTCTCTACTTTTGGAACAACCATGGTTCCATCCTCTTGAGGGTTTCCTTCCACCCTTCATCAAAAAATCAAGTTCCCTAACGGAGATGAGACAGTGGTCATAGAGGCTGAGGATAATGAGGTTGTTAATGCTCTAATGATTGAGAGGCCACTCAATGGTTTCCAAGTATCTACAATTTCTGATGATGAGGTAGTGGACTCTAAGGTCTTGAATATGATGAAGAACATGAGCTTCCTTCTAGGAGCTGGTCTTAGAAAGGGCAAGGCCGGTGTGACAAAGCTTTCAGACTTCAAAACTCAAACTTCCAAGAAAGGGTTAGGGTGTGAAGAAACCGACAAAGATGTCCAGCAAGGAAGAATGAGAAGATGAACTTCCCACCACTTAAAGAGATCTTTGTCAAAACTCCAGACATGGGACCACTCCAAGGAAAGCCCGAGCCAATCATGTTCATGGGAAAGTTAATCCCAGGTTTTGAAATTTTTGCTGATATTGCCAAGATAGTGTAACAAGTGAAGAAAGAGTTCACCTACCAGCCGACAAGGAGCCCAATCTGGAAAGGAAGAAGGAAGTTGTCCTGAAATTTGAGAAAACTCTAGAGGAGATTGCTGCCCTGGTTGAAGAAAAATTTGAAGATGTCCTGCTTTATGATTTTGAGAACAATGATAATGATTTTTATTTTAATTTTAATTTTTTTGCTTTGTATGAGGATGATGATGTTTGATTTTCCAAAATGAATACAATAAAGTCTGATTTTGCTTACTTGTGTGATGTTTATCCTGAAGGTTGCATACATTTAAATAGTGGTTACATGAGCATCTTTAATATTAAATCTGTTGATACACAATCATTAAAATTGAAAAAAACCAAAAATCCTAAAAATATTAGCATAGCATCTGACCTTACTCCTGATGAGAGAGAGTGAGTGAGTGGGGATTTTTTCCCCCACTCCCGGTGGAATGGTTCTTGCAACTTCGGCACTATTTAGGCTTAGGGCCTTAGAGAACACGGACCTAAGCCCGGAGAAAATAGAGTCGCCACCCGAATGGTCTGGGAAAAAGAAAGGGGTGGATGACACGATTTGTAACACCCTTATACCCTATATACATACAATACATATTTTCAGCATATGTAAAATACGCATATACAGTATAAAAATGTCACAAATCGATTTAATAAAAAAAATTTACATTTCTGTTTTAAAATTTCAAATACTAAATATATAAAATTAGTTAGTATATAAATATTCTTTACTTGCTATAGTAACCCGAAATAACATTTTATAAGAAAATCTCTGAGAAAAATTCGCCAGAGTTTTGTCTGTAATTTGAACGTTTCCAAAATTCAACAAAACACAACCTGCATAAAACAAACACTCCAAATAAAATCAATTCACCAATTCACCAATACTTCTCAATTTCTCCATATTTTCTCAAAATACTTATATATAGGTATATATATCAACATTACATATAAAATCCCATCTTAAACAAAATTATTGAAATCATTCTTCACAATTTACAATATATACTTCAAAAACATATCATAACATACATAATATCAAAATATACTATAATATAAAAAATGTAAATGCTGGCAACTGGCTCTAATCTTGATGTACCCAAAAACAACTCTTCATGCTCAAAAAATACAAACTTAGACCCGACCAGGTCTAGTAGAACTCTCTGGCTCTACCAAAATGTCCATGAGACCTGTGCGACGAATTACAATCGCGCTAAGCCGAAGCCTAGTGGTACAAACTTTGATAACAATATAGTCCAAATGAAATGTCAATGCACAACACACACATATATATATATATCACAACTCATAACATTATATCTCATTATATTGCTCAATGGTATCACAATTCATAATTCACATTAAAGCAAAGACAAGCATGGGCCCAAAAGGATCTAATAGCTATTCAAATTTCAGAGTTACTATTTTGGCCCATAATGACACCATGTGTCTAGGCCTGTAGGAAATATATCCATGGATAATGTAATAGCCCCAGTCTCTTGGACCTCAACCCAGCTAGACCCTTAGGCCCCAGTATCATGGTCCTCAACCTGGCTAGACTGCTACAGTTTTTGAGACTTACGACCCAGTCTTTTCACCCAAAAAATATCATATTTATCAGCTGGCCTGGCTCACGACCCAATCTTTTTACCATTCCAGTGTTTAACCAGTAGGCAATTATAGGCATGCCGCCAAACCCAGAACTCTGAAAATTGAATAACATACTAGGCACACAATTTATTCATTTATCTCATTATCAAATACTTTAATAATTCCATTCTAATTTTCTCATCTTTCTCATTCTTCTCTTTTGTATCAGTATCAATTTATTACATTATGATTTCACATAACTTATCACATTATTCCACATTTCATTTCATTTACAACACATCACTCAATTACTTTGATACATCATCATAATTCACATTATGCATATCATAACATATAACTCATTTATCAACAATATATTAAGTAACTTAACACATTTCTCAACTAAATGTGCTAAGTCTCAATGTCTTGTAAATATATGCAATCATTCAAAGTTCATACTTATCTCTTAAAAGCAACAACACCACTCTATCAACCTCCTCTTCCAAGATATTGTTGCACTCTAATAAACACTAATAAAGCTACACTCGCAAGTATACGAGGCTATTGTAGTATTTCAGTGAACACCTCAAAGTCGTCTCACAAGGAAGCTAGATAAGCTAATTATTTATCAAATCATAATAAACCAATTATTAATTAATAGTCTTTGATTTATAAAATTGAATTGCTGAACAACTAATGAAAATATAAAGGATTTAAATTTATAACAATGAAAGGAAACTGAACAAATATATAGATTCACTTAATAGAAAAGCCTAGGGTTTGCACTTCTCTACTAATTTATATGTATGAACAACTATTCCTCTCAACTTATTTAATTTCAAAGATTAGATTTCAAGCAACTTAATTAATCAAATTAAGGAAATAAGCTCTCACATTCAAACCTTTTTCAATTAATCTTACTATAATCAAAATGATCTTTTCCTTAGGTTTATATTTCTAATTCACCTAAGTCCCTAATTAAATTATTCCAGTATTAGATTTCATTTCTCAATCATTCATGTAAATACCTAAAACACATAATTGGTGGCCAATCAATTATATATTAACATTAATCCATTCAATTAAGGATAAAAGAAATAAATCAATTAAGAGAAATAACCATTTCATACAATCATAGTAGATTCATGCAAACCCTAGACTAGATCAAAATTAGTTCATAGTAATGCTATCAAACAAATTCATCTCATTAAAATTCAAAGAAATTAATTTAGACATTAGATAATTCATAAATAAAATTTCAATGAAACTTAATAGATAGAGTTAAAGAACAACCAATTATAATTTTCCTTTTGCTTCTGAAGAATCTCTTGCTCATATTTTTGTTAAAAGAATAATGTAATGGCTAGAACTAATTTGATCTAGAATGTTTGAATGAAAGTGAAATCAATCTTCTATAGTTTTATTATTTTAGAGAAAAATTCTCTAGAGAAAAATAAAGAACGGCTGAAAAATATATGTAGAACGGCTGATAAGTATATCATCCTCCTCCTCTTGCCCTAATCTTATCTATTTATACAAATCCCTTGGCTAAAAATTTGTGCCTTCTTTCTTTTTTTTTCTTCGGTCTCTTGGGGTGACACTGCCAAGCTTGTGGCAATAAAACACATAATTGGTGGCCAATCAATTATATATTAACATTAATCCATTCAATTAAGGATAAAAGAAATAAATCAGTTAAGAGAAATAACCATTTCATGCAATCATAGTAGATTCATGAAAACCCTAGACTAGATCAAAATTAGTTCATAGTAATGCTATCAAACAAATTCATCTCATTAAAATTCGAAGAAATTAATTTAGACATTAGAGAATTCATAAATAAAATTTCAATAAAAATTAATAGATAGAGTTAAAGAACAAAACCCAATGACAATTTTCCTTTTGCTTCTGAAGAATCTCTTGCTCAGATTTTTGCTAAAAGAATAATGTAATGGCTAGAACTAATTTGATCTAGAATGTTTGAATGAAAGTCAAATCAATCTTCTATAGTTTTATTGTTTTAGAGAAAAATTCTCTACAGAAAAATAAAGAACAGCTGAAAAATATGTGTAGAATGGCTGAAAAGTATATCATCCTCCTCCTCTTGCCCTAATCTAATCTATTTATGCAAATCCCCTGGCTAAAAATCAGTGCCTTCTTTCTTTTTTTTTCTTTGTCTCTTGGATGACACGTCCAGTGGCTTGGCCGTGTCACTTGGGTGTGTCAGCTTCTATTTCTCCTTGCTCTTCTTTGTTCTTTAGAGATGAGAGTGACACGGCCAAGCTCCTGGGCGTGTCATGTGACATAGCCAGTGGCTTGGCCGTGTCTCCTGGGTGTGTCAGCTTCTGTTTCTTTCCTTTGGTTGGATTCTTTAGTCTTGGTCTTTAGGTGAGACATGACCAGTGGCTTGGCCGTGTCTCCTGGCTGTGTCAAGCTCTGCCAAAATTATACAACGCGTGTCACTAGATGTGTCAATCTTCCAACAACATAGTAGCTATGACATGCTCAGTGACATGAGCGTGTCACTGGACGTGTCAATGCTACTACTACATAGAAGCTGTGACATGCTCAGTGACATGAGCGTGTCACTGGACGTGTCACCAACCCATAAAGCAGAAGCAACGACATGGCTATGCTACTGGGCATGTCAGGCTAAAAACCCTAAAATCGACACCAAAAATGCCACATCCAACTATCATCTTTCTTTCACCCCTTCCACACCAACAAACTTAACCAAAACCATAAAAATACCACAATAAACTTACATGAACATCAAAACAATTCAATTACAAGCATTAAACACAATCACAACCATAAATCGCAACTCAAAAATCACAATCCACAACTCTTGTCTCTTACACCGAACTTAGCCCTTTTCTCTTCAATCCAACCCCAAAAATCAAAGTTAATAAAAAAAGCAACCTTAAACATACCAAATCAACCATAAACACATCTACAACAACCAATCACCAAACTCATAATCATAAACTCAAAAGAAAATAAAGAAACAAGTTGGAAACTTACCAAAAGTGAAGAAAATCCTTATAACTCCAACTTGATCACTTGAAACCCTTCAATTTCTTGAGTTTGGAAGCAACAAAGTCTCTCCCTCTTGAAGATGGTGGTGGCCGGCCAAAGAAGAAAGAAGAAGATGAAAAAGACAAGTCGAACCACACTCATCTCTTTTAACTAAAAAACTTTCCCCAAATCACTCTCCACCAAGTATTAATTAATAAAAATATAAACCCACTTATGTCATCTTCCACTAACATAATATTATAATATAATTAAACCAAATATCCACTTCCACTATCTTTTAATTAAAATATCTCTTGACCTATTAAACCCATTGACTTGTATATAATGTATATATCTTCATATACATAACATATACCCATCTACCTTCCTTTTATCTTTTCACTTAATTAAATATACACTTAAAATCATATAATTAATTTTCAACAAATAATATTTCCAAAAATTTTAAGGTATAGTTTGGGATATTACAATTATCAATGGTTTGTGAAGGGTTTTTCTTTAATAGCTACTCCACTCACCAGATTACTTCGAAAGGGAGTTAGATTCGTGCGGATAGAGCAGTGTTGAGCAAGCTTTGAGCAGTTGAAGGAGATGTTGATTCAAGCTCCTGTTCTTACTTTGCCTGTGGAAGATAAACCATATGTGATTTACAGTGATGCTTCACATAATGGTTTAGGTTGTGTTTTGATGTTGGAGGGTAGAGTTATTGCTTTTGCTTCTCGGCAGTTGAAGCCACATGAACTTAATTATACAACGCATGGTTTGGAATTGGCAGCCATAGTTTTTGCTTTGAAGATTTGGTGATATTTTCTTTATGGGTAGAAGTGTTTCATTTATACATATCACAAGAGTTTGAAATTTTTAGGTGTTTAGAGAGAGCTGAATCTTTGTCAGAGATGGTGGTTGGAGTTGATTAAAGACTATGACTGTTTGATTGATTATCATCCTGGCAAGGCAAATGTAGTTGCAGATGCCTTGAGTCGGACGTCTTTAGTAGGTTTGACTGCTTATTTTCTCTCATTTCTTGTTAAGTTGAGAGCGTTGCATGCAAGATTTGAGTCTTGTAATGATGGTGCTTTGTTGGCTTAGTTGTGTTTGATATCGGTATTATTGGATCAGATGAGGGAGTCTCAATTGGAAGATGAGAGGATTCAGAAGATTGTTTTAGATTGCCAAAAGGGGGGAGAGCCGAGGTTTTCTGTTGAGAAGTATTGTAATATCCCCATATATGCCCTAGAAGTTTTGAATGTTGTTGTTGTTTTTGTTTTAAATGGGATTGAATGTATATGTTGATTTGAAAGAAAAAAAAAGAATTGGAAAGTGAATGCTTATGTATATGTGTTTTGGGAAAGAAAAGAGGGTTTAGAGAGAAATGTATATGTTGTTTATATGATAATATATATAACATATAAGTTGGTCAAGGGAGAGTCAATGCAAGAAGATATTTTCATTTGTGATAGGTGAAATTACTTATATGGGCATATAAGAGACAAGAGGTTAGTTAAATGGATAAGGGTATATAGGTAATTGTTTGGTTAAAAACTCTTGGTGGAGTGTTAAAGAAGAATTGACTTTGTTTTCTTCATGATTTCTTCTTCTTCTCCATTGTTGGCCGGCTCCTCCATAGACAAAGGAAAGCAAGAGACAAAGAGAAGATCTTGAAGAGTTAAGCTCAAATTGAAGGAAGATTAAGTGATCAAGTGATGATTCAAGAAGTTTATAACTAAGGTAAGTTATTTTCTTTGATTTCTTTTATTCTTTTGAAGTGGTATTTGAAGTTAATTAGGGTTTGTTGATTTGATGATGAGATGTGTTTGTAATGTGTTTTCAAGTTTTAAATTTGGTTTTAAGTTAAGAGTTTAAATAGGTGTTGTTGTTGGAAGTGGTGGATGTTGATTTTGGAAGATGGAGAAGGATGTTGGTTTTAGGGTTTTGAGATAGTATGTGTTTAAATGTTTTGTGGATGTGTTATAATAAGGTGAATATTGTGATAAACATGTAGAATTTGTGTTTAGAACATTGTTTTCATTCGTTTGAACCATGCTATTTTGTGTATGATGAGTTTGAGTACAATTAGAGGAGACTTGTGTATGTTAGGGTTTCAATCCATGAGTGACACGGCCAAAAGCAAGGAGAGACACGGCCAATTCATGAGAGACACGGCCAAGTCAAGGGAATTTTGGCCGTGTTGGGTGGATTTTGAGGAGACACGGCCGTGTTCTATGCCAGTGTTGGTCACTGCCAAATTGTTTTGAGAGACACGGCCACAAGCTTGGCCGTGTTCTGTGCCCGTGTTTGCTACTGAAGTGTTAGATTGAGAGACACGGCCACAAGCTTGGCCGTGTCCCTTGGGTGTGTTGGTTACTGTGTTTGGTTTTTGTTCGTCTTAAATGATTGGAATTGAACTTACATTTGATAATGCATATGATATTATGTGAACAAGGTTATGTACTATGCATTGTAAGTCTTGTGAATGGTGATGTGTTATATGAATAATGTATTTGAAATGTGATACTAATGATGCTATATGTATAATGTGAGTGATATGATGGGGTAATTGATTATGTATACTCAAATAATGAAAGGTTATAACATAAATTGAGATATGAGGCCATTGTGATTGGCAATGATGATTCAAATGACATGTGAAGCCATTGTTATTGGCTATGATGATTCAAATGACATGTGAAGCCATTGTTACTGGCTATGATGATTCAAATGACATGTGAAGCCATTGTTATTGGCTATGATGATTCAAATGACATGTGAAGCCATTGTTATTAGTTATGATAATTCCATTGAGACTGAAATTGATAAATGAATTGTATAGCTAATGTGTTATTCCATTTTCAGAGTTTGTTATTGGTGGCATGCCTAATATGAGTAACAATCTCTTGAAGTTAGGTTGGACTTGATCCTTGAAGCCAAGTTGGGTTGAAGTTTAACATGTTTTACTCCCCTTGAAGCTTGGTTGGGTCAAATCCTTGAAGCCTAATTGAGATGTTACAACCCTTGAAGCTAGGTTGGATTGGTTCTTGAAGCCAAGTTGGGTTGATACTTAGCATGCTTTGTTCCCCTTGAAGCTTGGTTGAACCTAAATCCTTGAAGCCTAGTTAGGGATAATGATAAATGTGATGATTAAACCAAAGCATTAACTCTGATAATGGAATGGCATGTTAGTGTTTTGTTTGGGCCCGAGTCTGTCTTTGTTGTTAATGTGATATCCAAATGTTGAACTAAATGAGTAATGAGATCTATGGTTGCTTTTGTTGGAAGTGTGTTTCATGATTGATAAATTTGTGAATAAAATAATGTTATGAAGTATGATTTGGTAATGTGTGTAATGATATATTGAAAATGAATATGGCTTGAAGAGTTTTGTTGAAATATGAGTTTATGAGAATATAGTATGATGTGTAAAATGTTTATGAATGTGGAATTTGTGAGAATTATTCTCATGAAGGTTTGGATAGATCATTGAATAGTGATTTGTTAAAATGATGTATATGTATATGTATATGAGATAGAAATGGTAAGTATAGTTTTGTGAATGTTCTATGTAAATATGTGTATGATTTATGAGATCAGTGGGAATATATGAAGAATGCTTTGAGAAAGGAAAACAAGGTAAGAAAACAATAAAACATGATGATAAAAGTATAAGGTATGATCTTTATGTAAAGTATATATATTTTATATTTATTTGTATTACTAAGCTCTCGGGCTTAGCGCGGTGGTGTAATCGCGCAGGTGGTTATGCGGTTGATCTGGAAGTCCAGCTGTTATGCCACGAGAAGGGTAAGAGTGTCTCGAGACCAACTAGAAGGTGATGCATACATGTGTGACTTTAATTATGTTGTATTTTTTATAAGAATAATGATTTTTGTAAATGCTCTTTAAATTAATGCAATATTGCTTAAACTTGGATAAAGGTTTTTAATTGGAAACGAAAAGTGACATTCTTATACTTTATAAACGTATTGTATGTATACTTGGTATATGTATAGTGCTTATATAGAGTATGGGGGTGTTACAATTATTTTTGTATCAGAGCTTAGGTTCGAGATTCCCGGCCTAAGTGAAAAAAAAAATTTTTTTTTTAAGAGTTTAAGTAGAATTAAAAAGGAAGAGTTTTGAAATGCAATTGGTGATACATGCATATGCATTTACATCTAGGTTGGTCTCGAACGTGGCATTATGTGATTTGTGATGTATCTGAATTACATGAGATAGATGATAGTGCGTAAATGAGGTTTTATATGAAAGCAAATTTTGAAATGTTGATAATTGAAAGGTGATTGCAATATAAAAGAATGATATGGAATTTATAAGTAAAAAGTTTGATTATTGACATGTGTTTGACATATAAAGAAATGGCTAGAAGAATAAAGTTGGAAATGAGTTAAAAACAAAATTAAGATTAAAGTATGTAATCTTTCCTCTATTATTTGAACCTCTTTCTAATAAACTTTATGTTTGGATTTCTAGAAAGAGGAAATATTGTTGGATGGGTAATATGGAAAGATATATTATTTAAATGAAAATAGTACGGTGAATTATTGAATGAGTTGATTGGTATAGATTAAGTGTGATAATTTAAGGTGTGGATATGAAAAGTTAAGGTTTTGTTTAAAAGGAAAAAGAGATGATGTTGGTTAAGTATAAAGAGATATTGGTGTTGTTGTATTGTTATTTTAATGCAAACATGGTGATTTCAATGTTAGCAATGTGATATGTTTGAATATTGTAAAAGCTCATGTAAATGATGGTAATATGTGATATTTAGAGTTTTGGAATGAGCTTAGTAATGGTGAAACATATATGTTTTGATGTTGCTTTGTGGTATATACATATAAGATGTTTTAAAGTTGATATTAAGAGAATGAGATGAATAAATTGAAGTTTAAGGAAACTAGTAAGTTGAAAATCTATAGTTTTAATGGAATGTGGATAAAGATCATTTAGATATTGATAGTTTAATGTATTTAATACATGAGATATACGAAATGAATAGTAGTGCACATGAAAGTATTAAGAAGTGGGGGATGAGATTGATAGTAGGAAAATTTGGTTTGAAATAAAAGAAAAGAAAAGGAATTGAGCAAATGAAAATGAGTTACTTTAAGTAATTTGATTGGAAAGGATGAAAATGAATATGAAGGATATGTTAAAGGTATTTAAAGATAAATGTGAGAGAGATATCACATTGGAAATGTGATTAAGATCTTTGTGAAATAATATTATAAGTAGAGTGTATATATTTATTGAAGTTAATGACTAACTTAAGTTATGTTAAAAGAATGAGAATGATAATAGTCAAAGGAAAGTGATAAATATTAAATATGTATAAACTATATGCAAAAGAGAAATTTAATAAATTGCATAATTATGTGTATATATATAAAGGATATGTGAAAGGAATTTTCGACATGAATGTAATGAATATATGTAAGAAAGGTGGGAAGAGAGTCACATTATGAATATGTGTATATAATATGTTTATTATTTTATACCATTGTATGTTTAATGGTATTAGAAATGAGATTGCATATAGTAGTGGATCTAATAGAGATTAAATTTTTGTAGAATAGATTATGTGATGAAATAGAAAATGAGAATGGATTTGGGTGATATTGAATAGTGGAATTGTTATGGCAATAACTAAATGAGGCGATCATAAGATGTTTTGGAACTCAAAGTATTTGTGTGTAGAAAAATTTTATGTATAAGTGTATAATAAGAAATTGTAAGGAAAGAGTAATGTATTGAAAAATTTTTAGAAAAGATGGATTGGAAATGGAGTAATGAATAAAACTTGTGTAAGATTTGTATATGATTGAAAGTTGGCGTAGAAAATGTTAAAGATAATATTATTGAACATGAGTTAGGTTAATGATGATCAAATAATCAAAAGTAAACTGTTTTGAGATGAAATTTAAAATGTGTTAACTCTTGGTGTAATAAAAGTTTGGAGAATATATATATATAATTTTTGTGATACAATCTAGCCTTATAATCGTAAAGGCTGGAAATCAAATAATAGAAGAACAATATTGATTTACAAACCCCAGGCGTGATTGTTAATAAATTATGGTAATATGATTTGTTTAGTGTGACTAGTTGATTAGTTTTATTATCTTCAGATTTAGAACTGAGATGATATAACTGTAGTACAGTTTTGGTGAGATTGATAACTATATTTCCAGAAACATGGTTAAAAGATATGATTGGTGAAGTTATATCTTATAATTTCTATGTTAAAAAAAATTAATTATAATTATGGGAGGTAACGCAAGGGAAGAGAATTGTGATAAGGTTTTCAGCTATGAATTATGTGATAGAAAAATAATTATATAAATATAGTAATAATATGTGAAGTGAAGAAATAATAAAAGGAAATGATATGATTGAAACATGTCTAGATGATATGATTGAATAATGAGATGTTCAATATAATTGATGATATATGTGTATACTATCTTGATGTGATGAGAAACCATGATTGTTGGCAATAATGTTGGAAATGAATTATAATTGAGGTAGAATGCTTAATTGATTATGAGAAATGAATTGTGAAAAGATAAATGAACGAACTTGTCTGCCTCCTGCAGAATCATGCGGACCCATTGTGTTGGGCAACCGAACTTGGACTACCGATCTGGTTGGGGAAAAGTTCGTTTATGAAGCCATAGTGGTTGGCTATACTGATAAACTTTGAATGAGTATGAGAAATGATAATATAATTATTGAAATAATGAAATGTATATTTATAAGCATGATTCTTATTGATTGAATTTATGAATATAAAAAGATTAGAATGTGAATATAAATTTGACCTAATGAAATTAGGTTATATATATGTATATATTGTGTGAAATCCAATGATAAATTTCGATAAGTTAACTGTTAGTTTGAATCGAATAAGGTTTAAATGTTAGTATATTGTGATAGATAGATCGATTGATCTGGATTTCGCTAAAGTTGCGAGTCAATATTGAGATTTGATACGTACAGTTGTACTGGGAGTGTAAAATTTAAATAGTAATATGTATGATGTAATATTCTGGCTTATGAATAAACATAAATAAATTGAATTATATCATTTGTTCATGATGAGAAAAAGGGAAATGTTGTTTATCTGTTAAGTGAGTTTAAAGGTATTGTACTAATAATTATATTACGTGAGAAGCAAGCTAAAGAAAGTAAGGATATTGTTATCCATTGAGGTTTGGTAAATGTTTATTTTGAAAGTGATTGTAAGAATGGAATAAACAATGCTAAGATATTAATTAATGATTTTTGAGGTTAAAGTTAAGGAAATATCTCTAAAGAGATAAAGTGATAATCTGACTCTAGTACAAAGATAAAGGTCATTAGAGATGTTATGAGTTATCTTGATTGCTTTGTTGAGAAAGTAATAAGATGCAAAGATATATATATATACCTATACAATGATGAATTATGAATTTCAGAGAAGATGAGTATCTCTAAGGGGGAGAGTAGAAGTTATGAGATTTGATGAAATTATAGTGTAAGAATACGATTGTTTTCATATGAAAATTAAAATGGTGATTTGTTTTAAATGGGTTGTTGTGGTGCTGGATAATTTCGAGGACGAAATTATTTAAGGGGGAGAGAATTGTAATATCCCCATATATGCCCTATAAGTTTTGAATGTTGTTGTTGTTGTTGTTTTAAATGGGATTGAATGTATATGTTGATTTGAAAGAAAAAAAAAAGAATTGGAAAGTGAATGCTTATGTATATGTGTTTTGGGAAAGAAAAGAGGGTTAGAGAGAAATGTATATGTTGTTTATATGATGATATATATAACATATAAGTTGGTCAAGGGAGAGTCAATGCAAGAAGATATTTTCATTTGTGATAGGTGAAATTACTTATATGGGCATATAAGAGACAAGAGGTTAGTTAAATGGATAAGGGTATATAGGTAATTGTTTGGTTAAAAACTCTTGGTGGAGATTTAAAGAAGAATTGACTTTGTTTTCTTCATGATTTCTTCTTCTTCTCCATTGTTGGCCGGCTCCTCCATAGACAAAGGAAAGCAAGAGACAAAGAGAAGATCTTGAAGAGTTAAGCTCAAATTGAAGGAAGATTAAGTGATCAAGTGATGATTCAAGGAGTTTATAACTAAGGTAAGTTCTTTTCTTTGATTTCTTTTATTCTTTTGAAGTGGTATTTGAAGTTAATTAGGGTTTGTTGATTTGATGATGAGATGTGTTTGTAATGTGTTTTCAAGTTTTAAATTTGGTTTTAAGTTAAGAGTTTAAATAGGTGTTTGTTGTTGGAAGTGGTGGATGTTGATTTTGGAAGATGGAGAAGGATGTTGGTTTTAGGGTTTTGAGATAGTATGTGTTTAAATGTTTTGTGGATGTGTTTTAATAAGGTGTATATTGTGATAAACATGTAGAATTTTTGTTTAGAACATTGATTTCATTCGTTTGAACCATGCTATTTTGTGTATGATGAGTTTGAGTACGATTAGAGGAGACTTGTGTATGTTAGGGTTTCAATCCATGAGTGACACGGCCAAAAGCAAGGAGAGACACGGCCAATTCATGAGAGACACGGCCAAGTCAAGGGAATTTTGGCCGTGTTGGGTGGATTTTGAGGAGACACGGCCGTGTTCTATGCCAGTGTTGGTCACTGCCAAATTGTTTTGAGAGACACGGCCACAAGCTTGGGCGTGTCCTGTGCCCGTGTTTGCTACTGAAGTGTTAGATTGAGAGACACGGCCAGAAGCTTGGCCGTGTCCCTTGGGTGTGTTGGTTACTGTGTTTGGTTTTTGTTCTTCTTAAATGATTGGAATTGAACTTACATTTGATAATGCATATGATATTATGTGAACAAGGTTATGTACTATGCATTGTAAGTCTTGTGAATGGTGATGTGTTATATGAATAATGTATTTGAAATGTGATACTAATGATGCTATATGTATAATGTGAGTGATATGATGGGGTAATTGATTATGTATACTCAAATAATGAAAGGTTATAACATAAATTGAGATATGAGGCCATTGTGATTGGCAATGATGATTCAAATGACATGTGAAGCCATTGTTATTGGCTATGATGATTCAAATGACATGTGAAGCCATTGTTATTGGCTATGATGATTCAAATGACATGTGAAGCCATTGTTACTGGCTATGATGATTCAAATGACATGTGAAGCCATTGTTATTGGCTATGATGATTCAAATGACATGTGAAGCCATTGTTATTAGTTATGATAATTCAATTGAGAATGAAATTGATAAATGAATTGTATAGCTAATGTGTTATTCCATTTTCAGAGTTTGTTATTGGTGGCATGCCTAATATGAGTAACAATCTCTTGAAGTTAGGTTGGACTTGATCCTTGAAGCCAAGTTGGGTTGAAGTTTAACATGTTTTACTCCCCTTGAAGCTTGGTTGGGTCAAATCCTTGAAGCCTAATTGAGATGTTACAACCCTTGAAGCTAGGTTGGATTGGTTCTTGAAGCCAAGTTGGGTTGATACTTGGCATGCTTTGTTCCCCTTGAAGCTTGGTTGAACCTAAATCCTTGAAGCCTAGTTAGGGATAATGATAAATGTGATGATTAAACCAAAGCATTAACTCTGATAATGGAATGGCATGTTAGTGTTTTGTTTGGGCCCGAGTCTGTCTTTGTTGTTAATGTGATATCCAAATGTTGAACTAAATGAGTAATGAGATCTATGGTTGCTTTTGTTGGAAGTGTGTTTCATGATTGATAAATTTGTGAATAAAATAATGTTATGAAGTATGATTTGGTAATGTGTGTAATGATATATTGAAAATGAATATGGCTTGAAGAGTTTTGTTGAAATATGAGTTTATGAGAATATACTATGATGTGTAAAATGTTTATGAATGTGGAATTTGTGAGAATTGTTCTCATGAAGGTTTGGATAGATCATTGAATAGTGATTTGTTAAAATGATGTATATGTATATGTATATGAGATAGAAATGGTAAGTATAGTTTTGTGAATGTTCTATGTAAATATGTGTATGATTTATGAGATCAGTGGGAATATATGAAGAATGCTTTGAGAAAGGAAAACAGGGTAAGAAAACAATAAAACATGATGCTAAAAGTATAAGGTATGATCTTTATGTAAAGTATATATATTTTATATTTATTTGTATTACTAAGCTCTCGGGCTTAGCGCGGTAGTGTAATCGCGCAGGTGGTTATGCGGTTGATCTGGAAGTCCAGCTGTTATGCCACGAGAAGGGTAAGAGTGTCTCGAGACCAACTAGAAGGTGATGCATACATGTGTGACTTTAATTGTTGTATTTTTTATAAGAATAATGATTTTTGTAAATGCTCTTTAAATTAATGCAATATTGCTTAAACTTGGATAAAGGTTTTTAATTGGAAACGAAAAGTGACATTCTTATACTTTATATACATATTGTATGTATACTTGGTATATGTATAGTACTTATATAGAGTATGGGGGTGTTACAAGTGATGGTAGTTTATGGTATAAAGATAGATTGTGTGTTCCTAATGATGCAAGATTGAAAAATATTATTTTGGAGGAAGCTCATCAGTCGGCTTTTGCTATGCACCCTGGGAATACTAAGATGTATCATGATTTGAAGCAATATTATTGGTGGTCAGGTATGAAGAGGGACATAGCAGAGTTTGTATTTAAATGCCTCACTTGTCAGAGAGTGAAGGCCAAGCACCAAGTTCCTTCGGGGTTGCTCCAACCATTATCAGTGCCTGAATGGAAATGGGAATGAGCAGCGATGGATTTTGTGAATGGTTTGCCAATGACTCAGAAGAAGCACGATGCAATTTGGGTGATTGTGGATCAGTTGACTAAGATAGCTCATTTCCTTCCAGTCCGGATGGACTATTCTCTTAAGAAGTTAGCTGAGCTATATATCAGTGAGATAGTGAAGTTTCATGGAGTCCCAATTTCTTTAGTGTCTGATTGAGATCCTCAATTTACTTTAAGGTTTTGGAAGAGTTTGCATGATGCTTTGGGATCTCGGTTCCATTTTAGCACGGCTTTCCATCCTCAGACAGATGGGCAGTCAAAGAGGGTGATACAGATTTTAAAGGATATGTTGAGGAGCTGTGTCATTGATTTCTCTGAAAGTTGGGACAAGTTCTTACCATTTATTGAATTTGCTTACAACAATAGTAATTAGTCTAGTATTAAAATGGCACCTTATGAGGCATTGTATGGTATAAGATGTAGGACGCCTCTATGTTGGTAAAACCATAAAATAATAATCTGTTTTCTCAAAACCATAATCAATTCAATTTTTCTAAGATATACAGTAGCTTAGAAGGAGTCAATATTTATTTGTATATTATAAGTCTTTACGTTTAACTTCCTTTACTATGATTATTCAAAATACAGTAGCTTTATTCAAAATACAAACCTAAACCCTAATTTATTCAAACCATAAATCTTAATTAATTATATTTTCCAAATCATCACAGTAGCTTGTTCCTTTCAAATATCTAAAGATTTTATTTTTTTTCATAAGATTCAATCTTATTTACTTAAACCCTAATTGTCATGTAATATCCCAAATGATACCCTAAAATTTTAGAAATGCTAATTGTTGAAATTGAATTAAATGATATTAAAGTGTATATATGATTAAGTGGAAAGAAAAGAGAAAGGGAAGTGTGTATATGTTGTATATATGAAGATATATACAACATTTACAAGTCAACAAGTTGATTTGGACAAATGAGATAGTTAATTATTTAAAATAGAAATTAAGTGATGGTGGAAGATGATATTTATATTATAACAAATATATTATTTGCTTGGTGGAAATAAAAAGAGAGTTTTTGTGTGGATTAAGAGGTTTGTGAGTGGTTTGACTTTTATCATCTTCTTCTTTCTTCTCTTAGTTAGCCAACCATCGCCATTGCTAAAGGGAAAGAGAGGTTTTGTTGATTCCTAACTCAAGCAATTGAAGGATTTCAAGTGATCAAGTTGGAGTTTTAAGAATTTTCTTCACTTTTGGTAAGTTTCCAACTTGCTTCTTTGTTTTCTTTTGAGTTTGTGTTTATGAGCTTGGTGGATGGTTGGTGTAGTTGTGTGTATGGTTGATTTTGGTGTGTTTGAGGTTGTTTGGTTAAACTAACTTTGATTTTGGGGTTGGATTGAAGAAAATGTTAAGTTTGGTGAAGGAAACAAGAGTTGTGGATTGTGTATGTATTGAGTTGTAAAATATGGTTGTGTTTGTGTGTTGATGCATATAATTGAGTTGTTTTGATGTTATGAAAGTTTATTATGGTAAATTGATGGTTTTGGTTAAGTGTGTTTGGGGTGGAAAAGGGTTTAAGAAAGATGTTTGTTGGATGTGGTGTTTTTGGTATCGATTTTAGGTTTTTGGCCTGACATGCCCAGTAACACGGTCATGTCTTTGGCATGTGGTTGGTTCTATTTTTAGTATGGGTGGCACGAGCAGTAACACGCCCATGTCACTGAGCGTGTCATAGCTTCTATGTTGGAGTAGTATTGGCACGCCTAGTGACATGACCATGTCACTAAGCGTGTCATAGCTACTGTGTTATTGGAAGATTAACACATCCAGTGACACGCCCATGTCATTGAGTGTGTCATAACTACTGTGTTGTTGGAGGATTGACACGAGTAGTGACACGCCCACGTCACTGAGTGTGTCAACTCTTCTGTGTTGTCGGTTTAGGGCACGATCAAGGACACGCCCGTGTTGTTGAGCGTGTCATGTGTAGAGTTTGCCCTAGATAGTTCTTATTCTTATTTTCTTTTGTGTATCGCTAAGTGAGTTTGTATAATCACCTTTGGATTAGGTTTTGAAGAGATTGAGTTACCCTAATCCATGTGTTGAAGGATTCTTGGAAGGGGAGGTTAATAGATTGGTGTTGTTGTTCTTAGAGGTAAGTACAAACATTACATGATTGCATACATTTACATAACTTTGGGACTTAACACATTTGGTTGGAAAATGTGTTTGGTTACCTATTATATTATTGATATTCGAGAATGGTGCTATGATTTGCATTATGTGAACTATGTGAAGTATATGTTGAGGATTCAAAATATATAAACAATGTAATTTGTTATGTATACTCTAATGATGATATGTTAAGCCATTGGTGATGGCTATAATGATATAAATGAAGTATTTGGGGCATTGTGCCAGATGATCAATGAGAAAATGAGAATGGATTTGATAATGAAATTATGAAAGAATTGTATGCCTAGTATGTTATTCAATTTTCAGAGTTTTGTTGTTGGTGGCATGCCTAAAAGTAACAATCCCTTGAAGTTGGGCTGGTCATGGTCCTTGAAGCCAAGTTGGGTTGATGCTGAGCTCCCCTTGAAACTTGGTTGGGCCTAGTCTTTGAAACCTAATTGAGATGTTACATATGAGGTAATCCTCATTGTAATAATGATTCTCCTACGGGATTGATAAATGCGATTATTGGACCAAAGCAGTAACTCTGGAATTTGAATGGCGTATTAGTTTCTTTTGGGCCCATGCTTGTCGTTGTTGTAATGTGAGTTATGAATGATGGAACAATTGAACGATGTAATGAGAGTTAATGTCATGAAATATGATATTCTTGTATATTACTTCTAATTGTTGAAAGTGTGACACTGGCATTACATTTGAATCATGTTGTTATCATGGTTTGTACCACTAAGCCTTTGGCTTAGCGCGATTGTGATTTATCGCGTAGGTGACAGGGTACATCCGGTTGAACTGGAGAGTTTAGCTAGACCGAGATGAGTCTAGGCTTGTAATCCCTTGTGAAGTGTTGATTTTGGACTTCAAGATCAGAGACGAACTGCCAGCATGTATAAACTCTATATTTGTGTAAATATTGATTTTCATGTATATATATGTATATTCCGCTACATTTTCTGCTGCTTATTAAACAAATGTTTTGGATAAACTTTTAAAGTAATGAAGATATATATAAATGTATTTTAACAAGGGATGTTTCATTTATTACTTTCTATAATATAAGTTAAATGTTTTAAATCTACTCAGAATGATAGAAAATGCTTTGATGTTTAAGTCAAATGATTTGATTGTTGAAAATAGACTGTGACATTTTTATATTCTCTATACGTATATCACATATAGTGTGTATATGTGGTGTATGTATATTGGGTATAGGAGTGTTACATGTCAAACATAAAACCCAAGAAATCCTAATTGATACATGAACCCTAAAGTTATATACTTACTGTTTTATTTAAATTGGATGAATGTTTATTATATATTTTGATTTATGTTTGATGTCGTTGATGAATGATTTGTTTATCATTAATGGATGTTTACTTTTATTGATTTGTTTTTATTTCAAAACTTTGTAAGAGGTATGTTTCCATATGTTGGGTACCTCATGCATTAAGCATCATGTAATTTAAATTGCTTTTATATTTTGGACCAATGTAAAGGACACGTTTCCACCTTTCAGTGGGTTTCCTATTTAGTTTTAGATATGGAAAATGTAAGGACATGTTTCCATCCTCAGATGGGTGTCCATTTATTTATTTTGTCTGGACATTGTTGTGATTTTAATAAAGTATTTATTTATTCTTATTGTTGCACGTAGTATGGATAATATTATTATGTTTAAAAATTTATAATATTAAGACCTGCAAAGGAGGCCTATTCCAATGAGCTGGGCGTTATGGGGGTGCTGGGCCATTTCTCACCTTCCCCACACGTACCCAACTTTCTGAACCCATTAGGGGATTGGGGATTCCTTAGGAATCAAGTCATCCACCCCTTTCTTTTTCCCAGTCCATCTGGGTGGCGACTCCATTTTCTCCGAGCTTAGGCCCATGTTCTCTAAGGCCCCAAGCCTAAACAGTACCAAAGTTGCAAGAACCATTTCACTGGGAGCGGGGGCAAAAATTCCTGCTCACAGATGGATTCAATTTTAAACATGGGGGAGGTTTAGGGTTCAATGTTTTTTTCCCTATAAATATATGATTGGCACACAGAGAAAGAAACAATAATTTATAATTAAGAAGAGACATAGCAAGAAAGAAACCCTAGCAAAGAGCGAGCAATGACGAGGATAAATGATAAGAGTTTTTTTATACTTGTTTTTAGTATGATTCTTATGTGTTTTTAGTTAATGTTTCATTTGATTTTTGTTTAAAGTTTGTTTTAAGTGTTTGTTTTAGGTTAAAGTTCAAAAACTCCCTTGGTTGATCAAAACAATCAAGAAAAAATGAAGAAAGAGCATGAATCAAGCAAGACATTGCCAAATCCAAAGCAAGCTTGGCCATGTCCCTCAAAAGAATTCCAAGACAGTAGCTCACACACCCAAGAGACACGGCCAAGCCACTGGCTGTGTCTCACCCAAGGAAAAGAAACCAAGAAAGAAAAGAAATAGAAGCCGTACTTGACACACTCACAGACATGGCCATGTCTTTGCCCATGTCTGATCGACATGGCCATGTCACTTGAAGCTTGGCCATGTCTCATTGTCTTGGCCGTGTTTCATCCTAAAATAGAGGTAGAACTTGACACACTCATAGACATGGCCATGTCTTTGCCCATGTCTGATCGACATGGCCATGTGTTCAGATCATTTTTGTACTAGTTTTTATTGTGATTTTTATGTGTTTTTAGTTAATGTTTTGATTTATTTTTGTTTTAAGTGTGTTTAAAGTGTTTGTTTTAGGTTTAGGTGTAAAAACACCCTTGGAAGATTAAAACAGTGCAGGAAAAGCATGAACCAAGCAAGACATGGCAAAGCCAAATCAAGCTTGGCCGTGTCCCTCAAAGAATGAAGAGGGCAGAGCATGACTTGGCCATGAGACACGGCCAAGCCACTGGCCGTGTCTCATTCCAGGAGCAAAACCAAAGACCAAAGCAAAGAAAGAGCAAAATTGAAGAAGCAGGAAGAGACACACTCAGTGACACGGCCAAGCCACTGGCCGTGTCCCATCTTGAGCCAAAGAAGAGAAGGAAAAGAAGCAAGTAGAAGCAGACACACTTAGTGACACGGCCAAGCCACTGGCCGTGTCACATGACACGGCTAGCAAGCTTGGCCGTGTCCCATTTCATGCCAAAGTCCCTTGGAGCAAGCAAAGAAGGAAAGAAAATAAGTAGAAGCAAACACACTCACATGACACGGAGAAGCTTGTGGCCGTGTCACAAGAGACACGACCAAGCTACTCTTGGCTTGGCCGTGTCACCCCTTATGACCAAAGAAAAGAAAGACAAGAAAGAAAGAAAGAAAGTGGCAGTGAGGGACACGGCCAACAAGCTTGGCCGTGTCCTAAGGAAAATTGAGAGACACGGCAAAGCCACTCTTGGCTTGGCCGTGTCACACTTAAAAAATTTGATTTCTTTTGCATGAAGTGGGGGACAAAGTGCGGAACAAGGCCTTGTGCTTGCCAAAAGAAATATTAGACAAAGAAAAAGTGGGGAACAAAGTGAAATGGTGTGAGATGGAAGGCATGGGTGTGTATTTTGAATGAATTAAAAGGAGAGGAAGAGGAAATTGGAGAGAGTTCTTCTTTGTTCTTGAACAATTTCTGCAAAAACGTGGGAGAGGGAGAGAGTGACACTCTCCCTTGTCCCTTCATCTTCATCACCATTTCCATCCTCTCCACCTTCTCCATCTTCCATTGACAAGTTCTTTGAGGTTCTTTGGAATAAATTAGGTTAACAAGCTCTTGAATGTTGAAGAAGCTTCAATGAAAGGGATTGGTGACTTGAGAAAGCTCCATTCCATCTTCCAAAGGCACAATCAATTGAAGGGTTGGTGACTTGAGAAAGCTCCATCCAAAGGTTTGGTGACTTGAGAAAGCTCCATTCCACATTTCAAAGGGAAATCAACCATTGAAGAGGGCTTGAGTTCTTCATCATACATTAAGTGCAACTAGGAGGAAGACTAGCAATCCTACTCTTGGCATCTTCACAAGGGGTTTTTATATTCTCTCTTTTAATTCATTTCTTATTGTTGTTGTTATATTAAGAGAATTGATATTTCAATGGACAATTTGTACTTGTTTTATATTGAGTTGAATGAATGTTATAAATTGATGATGTTGAGCTAAATATCCATGCCTAGGGTTTGTAGTATATTTGGTTGAATGTCTTGATATGACATTTCCATTGATGTTCTTTGTTAATTGGTTGATTGTATTGCATTAAATGCTAGGTTGATAGATTTGCTACCTATTGATCTTTGAATATTGGATGATGGACCGAGAGGTGAAATCCGATATCAAAACTATACAATCGATCACCCTATGAATGAATTAGAAATATAAGTTCTAGGGTTTTGTTAATTTGGTAATGTAAAAGAATTGGTCATTGTTAATTCATGAATGTGAGAACTAATGGATTGGTAATTGACTAATTAACCTTAAGGAACAAATTAATTACAAGGTTATGTTAATGGATAATTGAGAATTGAGCTTTGATTGAATGGACCTATGACTCTAGGCACCTTCCCAAGAATCGATTTGATCTTGTACAACTTTCACACACCAAATCCATGCACATTAATTTTAGGTTTAAATTGTCCTTCTACAATTCGAAACAATAAACATTCTCGCATTTAAATAACTTGTCAATCAAGCTATTACGAACCACACCTTCTTGGGGAAATGACATTGGGGCGATCACCTTTGCTACAACTACCTCATATACTTGCGAGTGACGCTTTGTAGTAGTACTTAATTCTAGCGCAACACGTTTTTGGCGCCGCTGTCGGGGAGGGTTGTCACAGTAGTAATAGTTTGATATTTTTTTATTTAATTGTTTGTTTGCTTTCTTTTAAATTGTTTGTTTGTTTTGTTTGAATTTTTTTGTTGTTTGTTTTCTTTGAGTTTCTAAGTGCCTTGTGTAAAGATGCAGTTTTCAAGGCACAGAGGAGTTTATGATAGGAACGATGATTCTGAAATGGCATGGCAATTAGCAGAATTGACGAATCAAGTTAAGGTGCTAAAAGCAAGAGGAAGAGCATACATGCCACGCCAAGAGATATGTGCAGCATGTGGCAATGTAGGCCATAGTGCAAACACGTGTTCAATGGGTTTTGGACGATACCAAGAATGGCAAGAGGAAGAATATGCCTACCAAGGTTTCCAGCGAATGGGTAGAAATGACACATATTCCAATCCTTATAATCCCAGCTGGGGAAGCCAACCAAATTATTCTTGGAAAAATCAACAGCAAATTCCACCTCAAAATTTTTTTCAACCTTACGAAAGAAATCCTTACTCTCAAGAACAATATTCAATGAAGAGTACCTTAAGCCACCCACATTAGAAGATAGTTTGAATGCCTTCATTCAAACTAGCACATGAAACCAAGATCACCTTAAGGAACCCACCTTATAAGATAGTTTGAATGCCTTCATTCAAACTAGCATTCAAAATCAAAATCACCTTAAGGAACCCTCTTTGGAAGATAGTTTGAATGCCTTCATTCAAACTAGCTCACAAAACCATGATCAATTAGAGAAATCCACAGAGGAAGGTGATTTGAATGCTTACCTTCAAATTAGCACACAAAATCAGGAAGGGAGCAATGAGAGGTTTGATTCTTTGGAGGAATCATTGAAGAGGGTGGAAATGCAAGTTGGGCAACTGGCACATCAACTCCAAGCACAGCAAAAGGAGAAATTTCCTAGCCAATTGGAGCAAGTCAAGGTAATCACAAATTTGACGAGTGAATAGGTGATATATAACAATTTTGTGATTCCTTTGATGCAGGGACTAATCAAGAAGACAATGGTGAGGAGATGCTGCCCAACATGGAGAAACCAAGTCAATCAAAGGAGGAGGAGAATTTGGACTCATCAACTTCATCACATTTGTATAAACCTTTGAATCCTTTGTCGCCAATTCCATTCCCAATTAGGCTGAAAGAAGAGGAGAAAGGTAAGCAACTTTCTAACATCTATATTATGCACTCCCAAGGAGATAGTGAAAATAAGATTGGGATGACTATGACCTTAGGAGAAGAACCTGAAATGCCCAATTTAGAAATTGAGGAGTGTAAGCTAATTTTAGATACTGAGGTTGTTGAGAGGGGACTTGACATTGTTAAAGTGGATGAAGAAGTGATTCAACCAAACTTGGTTGAACTTAAAGAGTTCCCAAAAATCATCTCCTCTACTCTTAGTGGTAAGGAAGAGCAGAAATCTAATATGCCCATGTTGCACAAAGACAAAGATTATTACCACGTTCCTATAGCACGGGAGGATCACCCCGAGGCAACCTTCACATGTCCCTTTGAGACATGTTCTCTTCAAAAAATACTATTTAGGGGTTGCCGTACATCAGGCACATTTGAAAGTTACATGGTGTTCATCCTCTCAGTCACGGGCTCCAATTGCATTATGAGTGGAAGGAGCCCTACACATCGTATATGGGAAAGATGGAAATCAGGTTTCATCTAAACCCTCCCTGTAGTATGCATGCTCACATTGAGGACAATGTGAATCTTTATGTGTGGGGTGCATTTTGTGTTTTATGTTTTTACTTTTAATTGCATTTTGTGTTTTGTGTTTTTACTTTTAAGTTATTTTTGTTTAAGTTAGTTAAAGTTTTTAATGTTTTTCTTTGAATAAATGAGTTTTAGAAAGTTAAATTGTTATAAAATTGTTGAAAGATGACCTTTGAATTTTTGAAGCATGAATTGGAGAATTGAGTAGAATTGGTGCTTATTGTCAATTTTGTTGGTTTTACCTTGCATTGCCATTAACCTAGTGAGGAATTGAGCCATCAACTTATTATTATTATTGTGGGTGAACATCTTTGATTGATGATTTGCTAGAACTTACTTTGAAATGCTTTTTAAGACTACATAAAAATTTCAATTTGGCATCAAGATGATTAAGGCAATTAGGTGAACCCAATTGGCTTAAAAAGACCAACCCTGTCTTTAACCTTAGTTAGCCCATTTTGAGCTTATTTTATTTTTCATTTTCTTTCTTTTTCACAACACCATTAGCTTGAACCTTGTTGTTTAACTCTTATCCTTTCATTAGGTCAAGTGTATTTTAAGAGTGTTTATGACCGAGTGTTGTGTTGAATTAAGTGTGAGGTTAAATTTAGTAGGTTTAAGATTGCAAAGCAAAATAATGAAAAAAAGAGAGAAAAAGAAAAAGAAAAATATATATATATAATAATAAGAATAATTGTTGTTCTTATTAAAAGGGTTGGAATGTATCATTGCAAGATGTAATAAGTGAGTTCCCTTCAAAAGCTCTTTAATGTCAAGGGGTAGATGAGAGAAAGGTGTTTCGGGATTGTTGGGTTATGTATATCATCGGGTACTTCATTCTTAAAGTGCTCTTGAACTTAATGATCAAGCTCACATTTCCTAAATGCCATGCCTTTACCTTAGCCCCATTACAACCTAATAAAGACCTTTTGATTGATGCTTGATTGTTATTTTGTGGTGGAAATTTGATTGATACACAAGCCTATGGCAATAATCTTTCATTGATTGTTATTAGTGTAAACACCACCATGATCAAACACTTGTAAGAGTTGGTGAGGGAGTGACAACATTAGTTATGCATGGAAAGCCACTTAATTGCATTGGTGTCGATTTTGTTTGATTCGATATTGATTGCGGATTTAGGGATAGGGAAGTCTTGATGTATCTTTATAACTCTTGAACTTAACAAAATTTATCTTGTTTAGCGTGTTTGATTTTAGCCTTGCTTGGGGACAAGCAAAAAATTAAGTGTGGGGTATTTGTTTAGATAATTTTTGTACTAGTTTTTATTGTGATTTTTATGTGTTTTTAGTTAATGTTTTGATTGATTTTTGTTTTAAGTGTGTTTAAAATGTTTTTTTTAGGTTTAGGTGCAAAAAAACCCTTGGAAGATTAAAACAGTGCAGGAAAAGCATGAACCAAGCAAGACATGGCCAAGCCAAATCAAGCTTGGCCGTGTCCCTCAAAGAATGAAGAGGGCAGATGTTTTATTAGTTTTTGTTATAGATTTGTGTCTTGTTTATTATGATAATTATTGTTTTATTTAGGTATTTTGTTAGTTTTTATCGGTTTGTTTAGTGTTTTCATTAATTTTGGTAGTTTTAGTTTATTTCAGTGTTTATGTTGTTTTTTATTTAGTTTTTAGTATGGTGTTTATGTTTTGTTGGTTATTGTTTATTTACTTTTTGTTTAAAGTTTTGTTTTAGGTTAAAAAGCCAAGGAACCAAGACTGAAGAAAAAATGGACAGTAGCTGACACAGGCAGAGGACACGGCCAAGTCACTGGCCGTGTCCCATACCAAGCTAAAGATGGAAATCAAGCACAGAGAGTAACACACTCAAGGGACACGACCAAGTCAGTGGCCGTGTCCCTCCAAAGAAGCCCAGACATGGCCAAGTCACTCCAACCTGGGCGTGTCTCACCTGCATCCTAAGCAAAGAAGATTTAAATCTCACAGAAGCAGACACAGGCAAGGGACACGGCCAAGTCACTGGCCGTGTCCCTCCAAAAAGGACCAACACGGCCAAGTCACTTCCAAGACTTGGCCGTGTCACTCAACCAAAGAAGAAAAAAGAAGAGAAACAAGCAGTAGGTGACACATGCAAGGGACACAGCCAAGTCACTGGCCGTGTCCCTCTAATGCACTCCAACACGGCCAAGTCACTTCTGATTTGGCCGTGTCCCTCATGAACCAAACACGCAGCGGATTTTAAAGCGGACGATTGATATAAAAGGAAAAAGAAGCTAGGGTTTTGAGTACTGTTGATGATTTGGAGAGCTGATTTAGCCGTCTGAGAGTGAGCTTAGGGTTTTGACAATTGTTTTCTTTAATTTTGATTACACTTTTGATTACTTTAGCTTAGATTAGATTGTTCTAGCCATTGATGCATCCTTCTTGCAAGATTTGAACAAGAGATTCTTCAGAAGCTTCAAGGAGTTTGTAACTTGGTTTTGTTCTCGAACTTATTCTCTTTATTTTCATTGAAATTGTATTTATGGATATTATCATGTCTATTCTGATTTCTTTGAACATTAATGAGATGAATATGTTTGATTGCATTATGAACTAATTTGATCTAGTCTAGGGTTTGTATGGATCTGCTATGATTGTATGAATTGGTTATTCTCTTAGCTAATAATTTCTTTAGCCTTGATTGAATGAAATATTTTAATATATAATTGATTGGCCACCAATTATGTGTTTTATGTATTAGATGATTGTAACACCCCTACATCCTATACACGCACACTACATAACACCACAATGTAATATACGTACACTGAATATAGGGACGCTACAATTTTCTTTAACATTTAAACCATTTTAGATGATAAGATATTCTTTCTCATTATGTATTATAGAAAATAGAGTAATTAACTTGTAATATAAAACAAAATAGATATATATACGTTTACTTAATACGCAGCGGAATTATAAAATATTTACATATATTTATACATTCAAATCCATATTTACAATTATACATATATTTACATTAGAATCCATACTTTACAAAATATAAAGAAGTTATACATGATTGGCATCTTTTCTCTGATCTTTAAGTCCCAAAATAAATCCTTCAATGTCTACTCTCACTCGGTCTCGAGGAACTCTCGGGTTCAACCCTGTCACCTGCACGATCAACCACTGTCGCGCTAAGCCAACGGCTTAGTAGTACAAAGTATACTAATATTATGCTTTAATGCAATGCAATGCGATGTCACACATTTAACAATAGAGACAACCTCATAGGTGGGAAGATAAAATCACACCTTCATATTTCATACATCATACGCCTATAAACATATCACATTTCGAAGTCATTCCATAGATCTTATTATTCAATTATTTTACCATTAATAAATCATATTTAAACAAAGACAAGCATGGGCCCAAAAGACACTAATATGTCATTCAATTTTCAGAGTTAATGCTTTGGTTTTGTTATCACATTTATTGTAATCATTATCTCAACTAGGCTTCAAGGATTAGGTTCAACCAAGCTTCAAGGGGAACAAAGCATGCTAAGTATCAACCCAACTTGGCTTCAAGAACCAATCCAACCTAGCTTCAAGGGTTGTAACATCTCAATTAGGCTTCAAGGACTAGACCCAACCAAGCTTCAAGGGGAGTAAAACATGTTAAACTTCAACCCAACTTGGCTTCAAGGATCAATTCCAACTTAACTTCAAGAGATTGTTACTAATAGGCATGTTACCAATCAACAAAACTCTGAAAATGGAATAACACATTAGACACACAATTCATTCATTATTTCATTATCAATTCCATTCTCAATTCTCATTATCAATTAGGCAAACATGCCTCATTAAAGTCATTATAGCCAATCACAATGGCTTTATATTCCATCACATCTCAGTCCACATTATAACAATCCATCTTTCAAATACACAATCATTTACATCATCATATCCTTCACATTATACACATAGCATCATTGATATAAACATAACAAAGTACATTATTCATATAAGTCAACAATGTAATAATGCAATATTTGTACTTACCTCAATAACAATTCACACAACTCTAAACACTTCCTTTTCCAAGATTGCTTTACTTCTTAGATCAATGAAAAATCACTTTCTTCAAGACCTAATCCAACAATAATAACATACACATGCTTAGGGATACACATGAGATAACCAAGTTAAGAGTTAACTAGGGCAAACTCTAAACATGACACGCTCAACCACACAGGCGTGTCCCTGACCGTGCCCTGACTCCACAACACAGAAGCTTTTACACGCTCAGAACCACGGGCGTGTCACTGGGCGTGTAATACATTCTACCTCTCTTAAAAATATCAACACGTCCAACAACGTAAGCGTGCTCATGGCCGTGTAAACTCTCCAATCTCACAGTAGCTATGACATGCTCAATAACACGGACGTGTTAATGGTCGTGTCAAACCTACTGCCTCCAACACAATTGACACTCCTAAAACTCTGGATGTGCTCATGGGCGTGTCAGGCCAAAAACTCATATTCCGGCCAAAACAACAAAACACCCAACAAAACACTTCTTTCACCAACATCCACTTCAAACAAACTTAACAAAACACACCCAAAAACCATCTTAAACTTACAAAAACACCAAAACAACTCCACATCTATAACAAACACAAATCACAAATATCATCACAAAACCTTAAACACAAATACAACACCATCTCTTCAAACCAACTTACTCTTTTCTTCAATCCATCTTTATAATCCATAGTCAATTCAATCAAACACTCTTAAACATATCACAATCAAGCAACACACCCTTAAATAATCTATCAAACTCAAACACAACTTCAAATAAGCAAAGAAATCAAAAGAGGACTTACCAAAGTAATGAAACTTCTTGAATCATCAACTTGATCACTTAGATCTTCCTTCAATTTGAGCTTAGAACATTAAAATCCTCTCTTGCTCTCTTGCTTTCTCTTGTCTTTTGATGAGCCGGCCACACACATGGAAAAAGAAGAAAAGATGATGAAGAAACAAAGTCAACTTCTCTTTAAATCTCCACCAAGTGTTTCAAAAAGACAATTACCAACATACCCTCTTCTCACTTGTTCTAGCTTTCTTCTTAATCAAGTGCCCTTTATAGTAATTTCACATACAACAATTAAAATATCTTCTTCCCTTGACCACTCATTTTGACCAACATATATGTTATATATATTACCATATACCCAACATATACACTTACTCTCTACACATTACTTTCCTTTTTAAACAATACATAAACATTCTCTTTCAATTTCTATTCTTATCAACATAACATATACATTCAATCCAATTTAAAACAACAACAATATTCAAAACTTCTAAGGCATACATTGGGATATTACAATTCTCCCCCTCTAAAAAGAAATTTCATCCTCGAAATTACCTGTCATCAAGTCCGAAACAACTGAGGGTATTGATCTCGCATTGCTTGCTCACTCTCCCAAGTTGCCTCTTCTCTCCCATGATTCTTCCATAGAGCCTTCACCAAAGGCACTTTTTTATTCCTCAACTCTTTCACTTCATGTGCCAAAATAGCAATTGGTTCTTCTTCAATTGTTAAATCTGGACTCATTTCAATAGATTCAATTGGGAAAATATGAGATGGATCCGACCTGTACCTCCGCAACATAGAAACATGGAATACATTATGGATCCGATCCAACTCAGGTGGCAAAGCAAGCCGATAAGCAACTGGTCCAATTCTCTCCAAAACTTCATATGGTCCAATGAAACGAGGACTCAATTTCCCTTTCCGACCAAACCTCAAGATCTTCTTCCAAGGAGACACTTTCAAAAATACTTTATCTCCAACATCAAATTCTATATCTCTCCTCTTCAAATCTGCATAAGACTTCTGTCGGTCTGAAGCTGCTTTCAACCTGTCTCGAATCAATTTCACTTTTTTTTTAGCTTCTTTAACCAAATCAGGACCAATTAACCTACTTTCTCCAAGTTCATTCCAACATAAAGGTGTCCTACACCGTCTACCATACAATGCTTCAAATGGTGCCATACCAATGCTGGATTGATGACTATTATTGTAAGCAAATTCCACAAGTGGCAAAAATCTATCCCAACTTCCAGAGAAATCAATGACACAGCTTCTCAACATGTCCTCAATAATCTGTATCACTCTCTCTGATTGCCCATTTGTCTGCGGATTAAAAGCAGTGCTAAAGTGCAGTCGAGAACCCAAAACACCATGTAAACTCTTCCAAAACCTTGAAGTAAATCAGGGATCTCGATCAGACACTAAAGAAATTGGGATACCATGCAACTTCACAATCTCATGGATATACAACTCAGCTAACCACTCCAGAGAATAATTCATCCGAACTGGAAGAAAATGAGTTGTCTTAGTCAACCTATCAACAATTACCCAAATAGCATCATGCTTTCTTTGTGTCAATGGTAGACCAGACACAAAATCCATTGTCACTCTTTCCCATTTCCATTCAGGCACTGATAAAGGTTGAAGTAATCCTGTTGGAACTTGATGCTCAGCTTTTACTTTCTGACATGTGAGACATTTGGATACAAATTCCACTATGTCTCTCTTCATACCGGACCACCAGTAATACTGCTTCAAATCATGATACATCTTTGTATTGCCCGGATGCATAGCAAATACTGACTGATGTGCTTCTTCTAAAATAATCCTTCTCAATTTAGCATCATCAGGTACACACAATCTGTTCTTAAACCAAAGACTCCCATCATTTCTCACAATAAAATTTTGACTCTTTCCATTCTGGCAATCTGAAACAATCTTTTGAATCTTCTCATCAACCACTTGAGCCTCTTTAATCTGATCCAACAATACCGGTTTCAATTGCAACTGTGCCAACAATGCACCATCATCACAAGATACAAAACTAGCATGCAATGCTCTCAACTCAACAAGCAACGAAAGCGAATAAACAGTCAAGCCTGCTAAAGACTTCCGACTCAAGGCATCAGCAACAACATTTGCTTTACCAGGATGATAATCAATCAAAATCATAGTCTTTATTCAACTCCAACCATCTCCTCTGTCGAAGATTGAGCTCTTTGAACACCCAAATATTTTAAACTTTTATGGTCTGTATAGATAAAACACTTCTCCCCATACAAATAGTGTCACCAAATCTTCAATGCAAACACAATAGCTGCTAACTCTAAATCATGGGTCGGATAATTGAGCTCATGCGGTTTCAACTGTCGAGAAGCATAAGCTATAACTTTACCCTCTTGCATCAAGACACATCCTAAACCATTATGTGAAGCATCACTATAAATCACATATGGTTTATCTTCAACGGGTAAAGTAAGAACAGGTGCTTGAGTCAACATCTCTTTCAACTGCTCGAAGCTAGATTGACACTGATCCGTCCACATAAATCTAACTCCCTTCTGAAGCAATCTGGTGAGTGGAGTAGCTATCAATGAAAAACCTTTCACAAACTGTCTGTAATAGCCTGCCAAACCCAGAAAACTTCTAACTTCAGTCACAGATTTTGGTGGACTCCAATTCAAAATAGCTTCAACTTTACTCGGATCAACTCTAATACCCTCTGCTGAAACTATATGACCGAGAAAGGTCACTTGGTCAAGCCAAAACTCACACTTCGACAGCTTAGCAAACAATTGCTTCTCTCTCAAAATTTGCAGCACAATCCGCAGATGCATGTCATGCTCCTTCTCATTACGCGAATACACCAAGATATCATCGATAAAAACTACCACAAACTGATCCAAATAGGGCCTAAATACCCTATTCATCAAATCCATAAAAGCTGTAGGTGCATTCGTCAAACCAAAAGGCATAACTAGAAACTCATAATGCCCATACCTTGTATGAAAGGCTGTCGTAGGAACATCTTCAGCTCTGACCCTCAACTGATGGTACCCTGATCTCAAATCAATCTTGGAAAACACTGCTGCACCCTTCAATTGATCAAAGAGATCATCAATTCTAGGCAAAGGATATTTATTTTTAATGGTCACCTTGTTCAATTGCCTATAATCGATACACAATCTCATAGTACCATCCTTCTTCTTCACAAACAAAACAGGAGCTCCCCACGGTGACACACTAGGGCGAACAAACCCTTTATCCAATGACTCCTGCAACTGCACCTTTAATTCTCTCAATTCAGCAGGTGCCATTCTATAAGGAGTAATAGAGATAGGAGTGGTACCAGGCAATAATTCAATACCATACTCCACCTCTCTCTCTCTGTAGGTAACCCTGGCAACTCTTCTGGAAACACATCTGGAAACTCTGCAACTGTAGGTATACTATCAATTTGAGAACCCTTTATTCTAGTATCCACCACATGAGCAAGATAAGCATCACTCCCTTTTCTAATCAACCTCGTAGCTGCAACAGCTGAAACAAACAAGGATGCTAGCTGTCCCTGCTCACTAGATACTATCACCTCTCTACCATCACCAATTCTCAAAGTAACAAGTTTCTTTTGACAGTCTACCACAGCTCCATGTCTAGATAACCAGTCCATGCCTAGGATCAAATCATATTCCTTAAAAGGCATTTCAATCAAATCTCCACAAAACTCCTCACCTTGCACCACTACCGCACTATCTCGGTGCACCTTGCTAACAATCACACTATGCCCTAAAGGATTTGTCGCCAACACATCAAATCCTAGGGATTCAGCATGCAGTTCAGACACAGGCAAAACAGATGCACTAATATATGAATAAGTAGATCCGGGATCAATCAAAGCAAGTACTGAAATATCAAATAAAGAAAAAGTACCAGCTATGACTGCCGAAGCATCTGGCTGCCTCTGCATCACATATATCCTCTGAGAAGATCCAGCCTCCTCTGGTCTACTCTCTCTGGATGTAGAACCTCCTCTAGGACTGAACCCAGATCTGCCTCCTCTGCTGACATTTCTGCCTCCTCGGCCTCCCCTCACACTAGATCGAGAAGCTGTAGAATCAACCAACATCTGCTCCTACCTCTCAAGACAATCTCTAACAAAATGATCAGGTGATCCACATCTGAAGCATACCCCTGCTACACCAGTCTTCCAACAAGTACCACCATGTGGCCTACCACAATGAATACATATGGGTAGAGTGGATCTCTGAATCACTTGGGTTGGAGCACTCGCCACTGAAACTGTAGGTCTCGATCTCTGCCTCTGAAACTGTACTGACCTACCAGCTGGCCTCTGACTCCTACTAATCCGAGGAATAAAACTTCCTTTACCTCTCTTCACAGATGAAGACCCTACTTCAAGTTGGGGTTTCCTAACCCTGATCTCTTCCTCAGAAGCAGCCGCTGTAATACCCTGGGCTCTCTCTACACTCCGAGCTACTGCAACCAACTGGGAAAAATCATGATATCTAGATCCATCCACAAGACACATAATAGAGGGCCTCAATCCCTCCTCAAATCTCCTGCATCTATAAATCTCATCAGATATAATACCCCCAGCATAATGGCTCAACCGGATAAACTCAACCTCATATTCTGTTACGGTCCGGTTGTCTTGCTTCAAACTCAAAAACTCCATTTTCTTCATATCTTTATATTCCCTCGGAGTATACTTCAATTCAAACTCTTTTAGAAAATCAGCATAGGACAATGTAGGTGGATCATCCATAGCATGGGGTACTGTCTTCCACCAATCATATGCGTCCTTCTGCAACAGTGATCTTGCATAATCAAATTTTTCTTCTGGAGTGGCTTGCAACTGAATAAATATTCTCTATACTTTATCTAGCCACTGCTTAGCTATAGCTGGATCAATAGTACCAAAAAAATCTTCTGCTCCATACTTCCTTAATTTATCATAATGTCTCACTGATACCAAAGCTGTGGGGGTGGTGGCGGTAGTTGCACTGGTGCTTGCCTTAACAAATCAACCACATGCCTAAGCCAAACTGGCGGAACCTCCTCACCAGCTGGTCTCCCCGACACAGAAGCAGGTATCTCTCCAACACTATCCACTCTAGCTCCTTCTCTAACCTCATCTGGAGCTACACTCTCCGCACTCCCCTCTACTGACTGACGTAAGTGAGAATCCATCTCAACCTATGTCTGCAAACACAGCAGAATACATCTTATTAAAGATCAGAGACTGCCAATACCAAACATGTATGTTATTCAAAAACTAAGTTTTTAAAATCAAAACATTCTTTTCCTTACACTTGACCTAGGTTGAGAATCTCAAACCTAGGCTCTGATACCAAAACAATTGTAACACCCCTACATCCTGTACACGCACACTACATAACACCACAATGTAATATACGTACACTGAATATAGGGACGCTACAGTTTTCTTTAACATTTAAACCATTTTAGATGATAAGATATTCTTTCTCATTATGTATTATAGAAAATAGAGTAATTAACTTGTAATATAAAACAAAATAGATATATATACGTTTACTTAATACACAGCAGAATTATAAAATATTTATATATATGAATACATTCAAATCCATATTTACAATTATACATATATTTACATTAGAATCCATACTTTACAAAATATAAAGAAGTTATACATGATTGGCAGCTTTTCTCTGATCTTTAAGTCCCAAAATAAATCCTTCAATGTCTACTCTCACTCGGTCTCTAGGAACTCTCGGGTTCAACCCTATCACCTGCGCGATCAACCACTGTCGCGCTAAGCCAACGGCTTAGTAGTACAAAGTATACTAACATTATGCTTTAATGCAATGCAATGCAATGTCACACATTTAACAATAGAGACAACCTCATAGGTGGAAAGATAAAATCACACCTTCATATTTCATACATCATACGCCTATAAACATATCACATTTCGAAGTCATTCCATAGATCTTATTATTCAATTATTTTACCATTAATAAATCATATTTAAACAAAGACAAGCATGGGCCCAAAAGACACTAATATGTCATTCAATTTTCAGAGTTAATGCTTTGGTTTTGTTATCACATTTATTATTATCATTATCCCAACAAGGCTTCAAGGATTAGGTTCAACCAAGCTTCAGGGGGAACAAAGCATGCTAAGTATCAACCCAACTTGGCTTCAAGAACCAATCCAACCTAGCTTCAAGGGTTGTAACATCTCAATTAGGCTTCAAGGACTAGACCCAACCAAGCTTCAAGGGGAGTAAAACATGTTAAACTTCAACCCAACTTGGCTTCAAGGATCAATTCCAACCTAACTTCAAGAGATTGTTACTAATAGGCATGCCACCAAGCAACAAAACTCTGAAAATGGAATAACACATTACACACACAATTCATTCATTATTTCATTATCAATTCCATTCTCAATTCTCATTATCAATTAGGCAAACATGCCTCATTAAAGTCATTATAGCCAATCACAATGGCTTTATATTCCATCACATCTCAATCCACATTATAACAATTCATCTTTCAAATACACAATCATTTACATCATCATATCCTTCACATTATACACATAGCATCAGTGATATAAACATAACAAAGTACATTATTCATATAAGTCAACAATGTAATAATGCAATATTTGTACTTACCTCAATAACAATTCACACAACTCTAAACACTTCCTTTTCCAAGATTGCTTTACTTCTTAGATCAATGACAAATCACTTTCTTCAAGACCTAATCCAACAATAATAACATACACTTGCTTAGGGATACACATGAGATAACCAAGTTAAGAGTTAACTAGGGCAAACTCTAAACATAACACGCTCAACCACACAGGCGTGTCCCTGACCGTGCCCTAACTCCACAACACAGAAGCTTTTACACGCTCAGAACCACGGGCGTGTCACTGGGCATTTAATACATTCTGCCTCTCTGAAAAATATCAACACATCCAACAACATGAATGTGCTCATGGCCGTGTAAACTCTCCAATCTCACAGTAGCTATGACATGCTCAATAACACGGACGTGTTAATGGTCGTGTCAAACCTACTACCTCCAACACAATTGACATGCTTAAAACTCTGGACGTACTCATGGGCGTGTCAGGCCAAAAACTCAGATTCCGGCCAAAACAACAAAACACCCAACAAAACACTTCTTTCACCAACATCCACTTCAAACAAACTTAACGAAACACACCCAAAAACCATCTTAAACTTACAAAAACACCAAAACAACTCCACATCTATAACAAACACAAATCATAAATATCATCACAAAACCTTAAACACAAATACAACACCATCTCTTCCAACCAACTTACTCTTTTCTTCAATCCATATTTATAATCCATAGTCAATTTAATCAAACACTCTTAAACATATCACAATCAAGCAACACACCCTTAAATAATCTATCAAACTCAAACACAACTTCAAATAATCAAAGAAATCAAAAGAGGACTTACCAAAGTAATGAAACTTCTTGAATCATCAACTTGATCACTTAGATCTTCCTTCAATTTGAGCTTAGAACATTAAAATCCTCTCTTGCTCTCTTGCTTTCTCTTGTCTTTTGATGAGCCGGCCACACACATGGAAAAGAAGAAAAGATGATGAAGAAACAAAGTCAACTTCTCTTTAATCTCCACCAAGTGTTTCAAAAAGACAATTACCAACATACCCTCTTCTCACTTGTTCTAGCTTTCTTCTTAATCAAGTGCCCTTTATAGTAATTTCACATACAACAATTAAAATATCTTCTTCCCTTGACCACTCATTTTGACCAACATATATGTTATATATATTACCATATACCCAACATATACATTTACTCTCTACACATTACTTTCCTTTTTAAACAATACATAAACATTCTCTTTCAATTTCTATTCTTATCAACATAACATATACATTCAATCCAATTTAAAACAACAACAATATTCAAAACTTCTAAGGCATACATTGGGATATTACAATGATGGATTGAGAGATGAAGTCTAATGCTGGATCAATTCAATTAAGGACTTAGGTGAATTAGAGATATAACCTATTAAAAAGATTAATTCAATTATAACAAGAATAGTTGAATGAGGTTTGAATGCGAGAGCTTATTTCCTTAACTCGATTAATTGAGTTGTTTGAGATTTAATCTTTGAAATTAAATTAGTTAAGAGGAATAAACATTCATACATATAAGTAGTAGAGAAGTGCAAACCCTAGACCTTTTTATCAAGTGAATCAAAACATCAGCTCTTGTTTACTTTTATTGTTTTAAACTTCAATTAAACTTTTTCATTAGTTAGCAATTTAAATTTATTCATTACTTGTTACTTTTAATCTAATAATCAATTAGCCACTTTAACTTCCTTGTGAGACGACCTTGGGGCGATCACCTTTGCTACAGCTACCCCGTATACTTGCGAGTGACGCTTTGTGGTAGAGTTAATTCGAGCGCAACAGCAGAGCATGACACGGCCAAGCCACTGGCCGTGTCTCATTCAAGGAGCAAAACCAAAGACCAAAGCAAAGAAAGAGCAAAATTGAAGAAGCAGGAAGAGACACACTAAGTGACACGGCCAACCCACTGGCCATGTCACATGACACGGCCAGCAAGCTTGCTGTGTCCCATCTTGAGCCAAAGAATAGAAGGAAAAGAAGCAAGCAGAAGTAGACACACTCAGCGACATGGCTGAGCCACTGGCCGTGTCACATGACACAGCCAGCAAGCTTGGTTGTGTCCCATTTCATGCCAAAGTCCCTTGGAGCAAGCAAAGAAGGAAAGAAAAGAAGCAGAAGCAAACACACTCACATGACACGGCCAAGCTTATGGCTGTGTCACAAGAGACACGGTCAAGCTACTCTTAGCTTGGCCATGTCACACCTTATGGCCAAAGAAAAGAAAGAAAAGAAAGAAAGAAAGAAAGAGGCAGTGAGGGACACGGCCAGCAAGCTTGGCCGTGTCCCAAGGACAATTGAGAGACACGGCCAAGCCACTCTTGGCTTGGCCGTGTCACACTTAAAAAATTTGATTTCTTTTGCACGAAGTGGGGGACAAAGTGGGGAACAAGGCCTTGTGCTTGCCAAAAGAAATATTAAACAAAGAAAAAGTGGGGAACAAAGTGAAATGGTGTGAGTTGGAAGGCATGGGTGTGTATTTTGAATGAATTAAAAGGAGAGGAAGAGGAAATTGGAGGGAGTTCTTCTTTGTTCTTGAACAATTTCTGCAAAAATGTGGGAGAGGGAGAGAGTGACACTCTCCCTTGTCCTTTCATCTTCATCTCCATTTCCATCCTCTCCACCTTCTCCATCTTCCATTGACAAGGTCTTTGAGGTTCTTAGGGATAAATTGGGTTAACAAGCTCTTGAAGGTTGAATAAGCTTCAATGAAAGGGATTGGTGACTTAAGAAAGCTCCATTCCATCTTCCAAAGGCACAATCAATTGAAGGGTTGGTGACTTGAGAAAGCTCCATCCAAAGGTTTGGTGACTTGAGAAAGCTCCATTCCACATTGCAAAGGGAAATCAACCATTGAAGAGGGCTTGAGTTCTTCATCATACATCAAGTGGAGCTAGGAGGAGGACTAGCAATCCTACTCTTGGCATCTTCATAAGGGGTTTTTCTATTCTCTCTTTTAATTCATTTCTTATTGTTGTTGTTATATTAAGAGAATTGATATTTCAATGGACAATTTGTACTTGTTTTATATTGAGTTGAATGAATGTTATAAATTGATGATGTTGAGCTAAATACCCATGCCTAGGGTTTGTAGTATATTTGGTTGAATGTCTTGATTTGACATTTCCATTGATGTTCTTTTTTGATTGGTTGATTGTATAGCATTAAATGCTAGGTTGATAGATTAGCTACCTATTGATCTTTGAATATTGGATGATGGACCGAGAGGTGAAATCTGATATCGGAACTATACAATCGATCACCCTATGAATGAATTAGAAATATAAGTTCTAGGGTTTTGTTAATTTGGTAATGTAAAAGAATTGGTCATTGTTAATTCATGAATGTGAGAACTAATGGATTGGTAATTGACTAATTAACCTTAAGGAACAAATTAATTACATGGTTATGTTAATGGATAATTGAGAATTGAGCTTTGATTGAATGGACCTATGACTCTAGGCACCTTCCCAAGAATCGATTTGATCTTGTACAACTTTCACACACCAACTCCACGCACATTAATTTTAGGTTTAAATTGTCCTTCTATAATTCGAAACAATAAACATTCCCGCATTTAAATAACTTATCAATCAAGCTATTACGAACTACACCTTCTTAGGGAAACGACCTTGGGGCGATCACCTTTGCTACAGCTACCTCGTATACTTGCGAGTGACTCTTTGTAGTAGTACTTAATTCGAGCGCAACACCATGTCGCTTGAAGCTTGGCCATGTCTCTCAAAGAAAGTGAAGTAGTGATTGACAGTGGCAAGAGACACGGCCAAGCCACTGGCCATGTCTCACATAAAGAGCAAAAAATCCAAAGAACAAAGAAAAGAAAGAAGGCAGAATGCGACACTGGCAGGAGACATGGCCAAGCCACTGGCCATGTCACATGACATGGCCATGTCGATTGAAGCTTGGCCATGTCTGCTCGTCTTGGAAACAAAGAAAAGAAAAAGAAAGAAAAGAAGCAGCAAGAGACACGGCCAACTAGCTTGGCCATGTCCCAAAGAAAGATGAGAGACATGGCCTGTAATATCCCAAAGTATACCATAAAAGTTTTGGAATACTTATTGTTATATTTGAATTAAATGTTATAAGTGTATATGTTTAAATGGAAAGAGAAATGAGGTAAGGGAAGAGTGTATATGTTGTATATATAGTGATATATACAACATATACAAGTCAAAGAAATGGAAGTCAAAGATGATTAATTAATTATTTTAAATTAATTAAATGGAAAATTGAATTAGTGAGTGGATGAAGATATTTGATTATTTTAATATTTAATTGCTTGGTGGAGGTTTAAAGAGAAGAAGTGGTTGACTTTGCCATTCATTCTTTTTCTTCTTCTTCTTTCTTTGTTGTTGGCCGGGTATCACAATAGCAACAGAGGAAAAGAGTTTTTGATTTTCCAAGCTCGTGATTGAAGGATGTTTCAAGTGATCAAGTTGGAAATCTAAGGAGTTTCATTATTTTTGGTAAGTTTCCTCTTGATTCCTTAGTTTTCTTTTAAGTTGTATTTGAGTTTGATGGTTGATTATTGATAGTATGAGTATGTTTGATTGTGGTGTGTTTGAGAGTGTTTGGTGTAATTGATTTTGATTTTGGGGTTGGATTGAAGAGAAGGAGTTAGGTTTGGTGTTGGAAGAGTAAGAGTTGTGATTATGTAATGGTTGTGTATTAGTGATTGATGTATGTATTGAGTTGTTTTAGTGTTTTTGCAAGTTATTATGGTTTATGGGTGTATTTAGTTAAATTTTTTTGAAGTGAAAATGTTGGAAGTAAGAGGTTTGTTGGATGTAGTGTTGATGTTGCCGAAATTTGCATTTTTAGCTTGACACGCTCATGAGCATGTCCAGGTCTTTAGGCGTGTCAATAGTTTTGTGTTCTTAGATGGGTGACACGATCAGTGACATGCTCGTGTTATTGAACGTGTCACAGCTTCTGTGTTGTAGTAGCATTGAGACGGCCAATAACACGCCCGTGTTATTGAACGTGTCATAGCTACTGTGTTAAGGGAGGATTGACACGGCCAGTGACACGCCCATGTCACTGAGCGTGTCAAAGCTTCTGTGTTGTGGTTTTAGGGCATGGTCAGGGAAACGCTCATGTTGTTGAGCTTGTCATGTTTAGAGTTTGCCCTAGTTGGTCCTTAGTCTTATTGTCTCATGTGTATCTCTAAGTAAGTGTGTATCATCCCTTTTGGATTAGGTCTTGAAGAAATTGAGTTGCCCTAATCCAAGTGTTGAGGATTCTTGGAAGAGGAGTTTGGTGTTGTGTGAGTTGCTCTTGAGGTAAGTACAAACTCCACATTCTTGCATACCATTACATGACATTGAGACTTAACACATTTGGTTGTAAATGTGTTAAGTGATCTATTACATTGTTGATATATTTGATTAATATTATGATTTGCATAATGTGAAAGACATGATGATCATTCAAAATGTCTGTCCAATGCAATTGGTTATATATACTCTAATGATGAGATGTGAAGCCATTGTTGTTGGCTATAATATTGCAAATGCAATAATTGAGGCACGGTTGCCTAGATGATTATGAAGAAATGAGAATGGAATTGATAATGAAATAATGAAAGAATTGTGTGTCTAATATGTTAGTCAATTTTTAGAGTTTTGTTGTTGGTGGTATGCCTAATAGTAACAATCTCTTGAAGCTGGGTTGGGCTTGATCCTTAAAGCCAAGTTGGGTTTAAGTTTAGCATGCTTAACTCCCTTGAAGCTTGGTTGGGTCTAGTCCGTGAAGCCTAGTTGAGATGTTACAAACCCTTGAAGCTAGGTTGGGTTTAGTCTTTGAAGCCAAGTTGGGTTGATGCTTAGCATGCTTCGCTCCCCTTGAAGCTTGGTTTGGCCTAATCCTTGAAGCCTAGCTGGGATAATGATAAATGTGATAATTGAACCAAAACATTAACTCTGAAAGTTGAATGGCATATTAGTTTCTTTTGGGCCCATGCTTGTCTTTGTGTCAATGTGAATCATAAATAGTGAAACAATTGAATAAGATAATGAAATGTAATGTTATGAAATATATATAGCATTTTTGAATATTGTCTTTATTGTTGAAACGTATGACATTGGTATTGTATTGAAGCATATTGTTATTGTGGTTTGTACCACTAAGCCGTTGGCTTAGCGCGATTGTGGTTCGTCGCGCAAGTGACAGGGTAGAATCGGAGAGTTCATCTAGACCGAGTCGAATCTAGACTCTGAAGTGTTGATTGTGGGCTTAAAGATCATAGACGAACTACCAAACATGTATAAACTTTATGTTTTGTAAAATTTGATTTTGATGTATATGTATTTGTAAATACCGCTACATTTTCCGCTGCGTATTGAATGAACGTTTTATCTATTGAACTTTATAATATAATTTGAATGTTTTAAGTTTTCTTATAATGTTGTTAAATTGAAAGATTGGTTTGTTTATTATAAACCGTGAGACTCCTGTATTCAATATACGTATATTACTGATGTAGTGTATGTAGTATGCGTATATGGGGTGTAGGGGTGTTACATGGCCAAGCCACTCATGGCTTGGCCATGTCACCTATTAAATGTTGAATTCTCTTGCACGAGGTGTGGACAAAGTGGGGAATAAGGGTATTATTTTTGCCAAAAGTAATATTAAACAAAGAGAATGTGGGGAACAAGGGAGAGTGATGTGAGTTGGAAGGTATGGGTTGTGAGTTGGAAGCATGGGTTGGAGCTTTGAATGATTTAAAAAGAGAAGAAGAGGAAGAAGGAGTGGAGTTTTTTGGAGCAGGAAACAGAGAATAGAGAGGGAGAGAGGAGTTTTGAGCTGAGATTAGAGGAGGAGGCTTGGGCATACACGGTTTGGGCAAGGAGGGAGTGACACTTTCCTTGACTCTTCATCTTCATCTTCCATCTCTATCCTTTCCACCATCTCCATCTTCCATTGGCAGCTCCTGGAGATTGATGAAGCTACATTTCTCCTTTTAATTCATTTTAATGTTATTGTTGTTGTTATTGTATTAAGTGTATTGAACATGAACTAAATCATTTTCTATCTAGAAATTGAAGAACCCTAGCTTATTTGTATGGATTGAATAATTATATTTAGTTGAATCATTTGATTGAGTTGTTTTATTCTTATGATGCTTAATGAATTATTTCCAATTGATAATAGCATGCTTATTGATTGGTTGCCATTTTCATATTATTGACTTGAGAAAGCTTGATATGAATTGATTACTCATAAGGGTTGAGGATTGATTGGGGTGCTAGAGATAGACCTACAAGATCCTTTGGTTTATAGTTCCTTGTTCTTAATGCAAGACCTACTTAATTGTGTTTGAGAAGAGATTCCGGCACTCTACTTAGTGATTAGGGATTAATTCACTCGAGAGAGGTTTTAGTCTAAGTTAGAGGAATGTCAATTCAACTCTATTATGTGATGTAATTGTGGCTAGGGGGATTCAATATCTGGATAGTATCATTATCATCAATCCTTTTTACTCAACACACAATTTATCTTTATTTTCATTTGTTTAAGTTAATTGCTTTCAATTACAAAACTCATCACAAAAATATTAATTTGCTAAACAACAGTTAAGATTTGCACTAGTACTTGGCATTGTCCTTAGTGGAACGATAACTCACTCACTACTTTATTTCTTGGGCGACCCGTGCACTTGCGGTATTGCTATAGCGCAACTCGTGCACACCAATAAACCAATCCTAGAAACCCTAGCAATCAATAAGCTACAAGAGACTATCCCATTTATAAAAACAAGGCAGCAAGGCAATGTCTTCTGTCTTGGTGGTAGCTCAACCATAAGTTAAATTTGGTGCAAGCAGCAGTTTGAATCAACACATAATTTTGGCAGAGCCAACAACCAAGGTGTGTTCTCTAAGTTTAATTCACTTAAATTAAATACATGATGCTTTGATGATGATTTCAAAACTAATTATATTTATCCTTTTGTCAAAATACTTCCAGTAAGTTTATATTTGTTGATTTCGATTTATATGTTTTTGTTAAAATATATCCACTAGCCATTGTTGATTGACTCTTAAACTCACAATAGGTTCATATTTAATTCTTGAAAAAGAATAAATTAAGAATTTTGGATGATTCAATTGATGAATAAGTGAAATCAAGGAAAATGATTGATGATATGAAATAAAAAGCATGAGAGATGAGTATTATAGTTGCTGAAAATTCTGCATATGTGCAGTGAAGTGTTTTTCTCTGAATTTTTTGATAGATCTAGATACATTATACGAACTTGAAATTTTAATGAAAAGTTCTTCTATGTGTTAGAATATAATGTAGGAAATTTCATAATTTTTAAATATGAATTACTATTGAATAAAAATAGAAGAACACAGATTAGTGGAGTAATTCCAGCAACTCAAAATTTGTAGAAGTTGAGAAATGTATTTAAAAGCTATAGCCAAAAACCCAGAAAAATATGATAATTTATATACAATATCATATGTACATATAGAACATATGGTTAGAATTTCATAAATTTGTATTAAGTTTTGTTAGCTTGAACAAATGGGTAAATAAGTACTACCAGAAGAATTATCAAAGAAATAGATTTATGTGGGTTTCGAAGATTTAATTTTTAAATATAGTAAATCAGCATAGAAAACTCTAAAATTTTTAATATTAGTCCATATATCAAGTACACATGGTTAAAATTTTATAATCTTTAGTGAAGGTTTGGTGATGAATTAAAAGTTAATAAGTGAGATTAACATGAAAATTAGAAAGTCATAAAGATTTGTGAGATAAATTGTGAGATAATCTTTAGTAATAAATTGATTTTATGTGACAAATGACTGAAGAAAATTATGAAATTTACATATGGATTGGTAGATTTATGAATAATGTATGTGGAGCTTTTGATAAATTAGAACAAAGACCTTAAAATTAAAATTAAAGGGAGAATTAGTATGTTTATTTTGGAAGTATATTGAGGATTTATTAAGGAGATAAATAGTATTGATTAAGTCAAGATTTTATATGAATAAATTAAAATTTAAATATTGTTCTTTATTATGAGAAATTAAAATGTGACTTTATATTAACCATTTACTAAGTTAAAGTTAGTTGAGGTTATGTATGTAATCTATATTTGGTTGCATGACAGATGTGTGTTTATTAATGTGTTATGCAGAAGCGGATGCTGTGAGAAAAGTAATAAACATGTTTTTAAATATTTAATTTGGATGTAAAAACTTAATAATGGATATATAATGACTACATAGTAAATGGATTTTAATTTATTTTGTGAATTGTCTTTGGTTGGTTAATCAAGACATGATCCATTTGATTTAAGCGGATAGAATTAAAAAAAATATGATGAGTAAATTTTACGAGTACTTATAATTGATATCTAATTAATGAAGATAGCAATGAGAATAATTCATTTGATAAGTTTGAAAAGTAAGATTTATATGAGGAGAATTTGACCTTTATATATATAAAGTTTGTAATAGGAGATTTAAAGAATTTGAAAGATAATAATAGAAATGACTTGAAATGCATGGATGCATTGTTATATTAACATAGTTGAATTTTTTTGTTAGAATTATAAGTTGATATGTACATAAATACTTGATGATAAGTATTTACCGATAATTGATTAATGATGGAAGTATGGATTTGAAATTTAATTATATTTTTGGAGAAGTAGAAATTATATGTACATTGGATATAAGTAAGTGATGAATTTATAATTATTATTGATCTTTACAATGCTAAGTGTAAAAAATGATTAAGAGTATCTGAATGGGGGAGAGTAAAAGATTATGTGGTTAGTAATAATGATAAGTTACGACATTAATTTTGTAGTTAATTATACAAGAAATGAAGATTGGTGATTAATTTTAGAGGAGTTTGATTACTACAATAAATAATTTCTAAGACGAAATTATTTAAGGGGGAGAGAATTATAATATTCATAATCTTGGATAAATTAAATAAGTAGTTGGAGGTATAGGTGTTGTATATATCTAATGTATACATAGCATATACATATCATATAATTATTATATATGTTGCATATATTTTATATTTAATATATAAATAATGTACATATAAGGTATGCTTGATGTATACATAGGATACACATTATATATAGATATGAGTATATAAATAAAATATATATGATATATACATATATATACAATATACCACACATATATATCAAGTATAAATTTATGTTGGAAACGTTATTCTTGATAATAATAATAATAATAATAATAAGAGAAGAAGGAAAGTCAAAGAAGGAAGAGATATGATTGGTCGGAATTAATTAATTATTATATATAATGGATAAAGATGGAAATTAAATGGAAGATAGAAAATTGAAGTTTTAAAATAATTAAATTATTATTGAATGGAAGAAAGAAATTATAATTTTAAATAATAAATAAGTAATTATTCAAATAATAAAATAATATATATGTGGATTGTAAAATAAGAAGAAAAATAAAACATATTCATCTTCTTCTTCCTCCTTTCTTCTTCTTTAAAAAAATGTATTTCTCCATGAGCTAAGAGGGGAAAATTTTCTTTTCCAATTCATCAAGTTCATCAAGTGTTTCTAAGGAATTAAAAGAATTTTGAAGAAAGATTAAGGTTTCAAGTAAGTTTTTATTATTTAAGCATTATTTTAATGGATTTTTAGGTTAAGTATTGATATGGGTAGAGAGAGAAAGTAGAATTAAAATTGTTAAATTGATAGAATTGAAGTTAATATGATGGATGTGTAGTATTTTAATGAGTAATTGATTGAGATACACAAGATTGATGAAGCTAGATGTTGGTAATGAATATGTGTAAATAAGGTTTCTAGAATGGATGATGATAGTTATGGTAATGGATGAATTTAATATTGTTTTAATATGTATGTAATAATTTTATGATTAGAAATTGATTGAGTGAGTTTCGTTAAGTTTAGGGTTATGGACCTATTATGTGAAATTTGAATTTTTTAAAGAGATTTCCATAATTATGGAAGTGATTAGTTTTAATGTTATATTGATATATAAGTGATTTCTTTTATAGTTAAATGTTAAAAATGAGCTTGACAGAATGAAGTTTGAATAAGGTAATAATGGTGAAAATATTGTTTTGGTGGAATTCTTGGTAGAATTGATGTAAATGGTATTTGAATGATTAAAGTAAATTTAAATGAATTTCTAATGCTAAATTGGAACTTATAATGTGGATTAGGGTTGAGTAAACTGAAGTTTCAAAATCAAAGAGAGTTAAAGTTAAAATTTGAAAATTGGAGGGAATGATGTTTAATTGATATTTAATAGCTCAAATGCCTTAGAATGTGATTCTAAATAACTTTAAACATTCACATTTTTAACAGGCATTGAGTAGGAGCAAGTTGTCGATACCATGTGGTGAAAGACACTTGAGAGAAGTGAAGGGAAATGGGTGATTTTTAGCTTGGAAATAGCTTAAACTAATGGTTAGTACATACTTTGATCGTAATGTGTTGAAATGTTTTATTTGGCATATTGCATTGTATGGAAGAATATTGATTTGTGCTACTTTGATGTGTGAATTCACATGAAAAGTGCATAGATATATGTTTAAAGGTATGAAATGCATAATGTGTGATTAAATGAGCCATTTTAAGACAACTAATTGCATTGACAAATATGTTTTTGGAAAAAAATTAATTATGCCAACTATATGACATAATTTGACAACATTGAGATTGTGGCGAAGAAATTTATGATAATTGTGAAAAAATATGGAAACCTTGTAAAATGACGGAAAAAGTGAAAAAAGAATGGAAAATGGCATAATTGCCAAAGTATTAGAAAAGTGTGAAATTGTATATGATATGTGTGAAACCTTATGTAATATCATTTTTCAGTTATGGTATACCGATGATTGTCTTCGGGCCAGATGTTGGATGTCACTATTATATATTACCTTCAGGCCAGACGCTGGGCCTCATTATTATATATATTGCCTTCGGGCTAGACGTTGTTCGTCACTATTATTTGCCTTTGGGCCAGACACTAGGTGTCAAAAGAATGGTCCAAAGCAATATCTCTGAAACTTGAATATTATATAGGGTCATTTGGGCGCAATGCATGTGAATGTGATATGTGATGGCTTAAGATGAAAAATGCATAAGATTTAAAGTACAGTTGCATGCCATATTGTGATTTACGAAAGAAAGGTATTTTACATTATTATCTTTAAATTTCTTTTATTATCGAAGTATGTACTACTAGGAAAAAAGCTTAGCGTGAATTATCCATGGCACAAGTGATAAGATAGAGGTGTAGAACTTTAATTGACCTAACTATATCTGGAGTCTTTGGATAATTCTTGAAGTTTATCAAGTTGCCGCCAGACTAGAGGCCATTGCATAACATGTAGATGTTTATTTGTTTTATTAAACATAATAAGTTTTGTATATATTATGGATCTTATTAAATTGTTATAAGTTTAGTGTAAGTTAAGTTATGTGAATCTTCAAAACACCATCTATGTAATGAAATGACCATGTGATACTATTGATGTTGGATTATGGAAATATTTATTTGGAGATGTGAATGAGTCAATATGTTTGGGAGTGTGGACTTTTAGTGCAGGTTGTGTATGTATAAATTTTGAGATTACTCAAGTTTCAGACAAAACTCTGGAAATTTTTTTCCAGAGATTTTCCACTAAAATATGTGTTTTATTAATTTAAACTATTAATGAATATTTATATATAATTATTAAAGTACATTTTATGGAATAAAATAGTTTTCTTGAAATTGTAGAAATTTTGTAATGATAGAAACTGTGACATTCTTATATTCTATATGTGTATTTTACATATACTGGTGTACATATTATACGTATATATGATATAAGGGTGTAACACTAACATAAAATAACCCTGTAGATAATTCCCATAAAAACTATGGGCCAAAAGACAATAAAATCCAAATACAAATTCTGAAATTCCAACACATTAAATATAACAAAAAAATACAAAAATATAATGTCAATCAAATCCTCCAATTGGGCTTATTAAGCACAGCTATCCCAAATAGCTATTATTTCAGTTGGAATCCTCTTGAACTTGTAGAGATATTTTACTTGCTCCAATCCCAGTAGCTTGGACAATTTCTTGAATGAAAATAATCTTCAAATCCTTCAAGATATCGTGGAGCATTCTTCTAAAAGATTTGACTTTGAAAATTGCATTGGAATTGTTGCTCTTGTCCGGACCCCATATCACATAATTCCCTCTTTTTTAAAGTTAATTTGTCCTCAAATCAAGAGACTTCATAGCAAAGAAGTCATGGTAGTCCAATGATAAGGCCATTACACCCTTGTTGATGTGAACTCGTCATAGAATTTTGAAGTGTTGAAGAAACAATATCAACTTCTTAAAAAGTGGTGATATATTGTCTTTGCAAGTTCGAGCAATACAAAATTCATGGAGAACATGAAACTTTATTGTTAAGATAATCATTAAGAATCAAAAAGTTGGTTAGAGATGATGTTAACACAAGAGATTAATCATTTTTTCCATGACATTAAAAGCACAATCATGTTCATCTTCATTTGCATATACTTTGGGTTAAATCAAAATTTTCTCTTCATCTTCCTTTAATTCTTCTTGATTCACATATTTTTTGTTCTCAACTTCATCAACTCTTTCATCTTTGGAAGATAGCATGGGATCATCTGCATAGATGATCTCCTCCTTACAGGTTGTTTTCTCCTAGCTAGACTCATCATAGCTAGTGGAATAAATATCTCCATCCATCATGTACATTGTCCATGGGCTAGGAAAATCCTTTTTATAATTTCCATCACTACCACACTTAAAGTATTTAATTTTAGAAGAATAAGAATGGTCGAATTTACCTTTCTCCTTATTTGAGGTGAATACTTTAGGTGCTTCATTAGGTTCTACCTTAGGCTTTGTAGAGCTAGTTTTATCATCCTCCTTCCAAGGAGGCTTAAAACTTGATGTAGATGAGAATCTAATTGATCTACTCTTCTTCTTCAATTGTTTCTCAACTTTAAAGGGTAGATGAAACAATTCTTCAAGCCCCATGTAAGGTTGCAACTCAACAACATTTGAGATTTCTCTATTGAGGCCATTGAGAAATCTTGCCATTGTATCTTCAACATCTTCCTCTACATTTACACATATCATAGCAACCTCCATCTCTTTATAATACTCCTCTACACTTTTAAACCCTTTGGTGAGATTTTGTAGGCGGTTGTACAATTCCCGATAGTAGTGACTAGGTACAAATCTCCTCCTCATTATATACTTCAAATCACCCCACTCCTCTATGGGTCTCTCTCTATTTCTCCTTCTTCGTTGTTTGTTTTCATCCCACCAAGTTATGGCATAATCTTTGAAGGCAGCCATAACTATTTTCACCTTCTTAGACTCCTTGTAATCATGACAATCAAACACAAGTTCTATCTTCTTCTCCCAATCTAGGTAGGCTTTGGACTCCATTCTACCATGGAATGAAGGAATATTGTAACACCCCGATACTCCATATAAATACTATACATATACCTGGTATACATACAGTAAGTATATAAAGTATAAGGATGTCACTTTTTGTTACAATTTAAAAATCCTTTAACAGAGTACAAATCACAAAACATTAATTTATAGAACATTTACAAAATCATTCTACTTTTAATGATCTTATATATATAATAATCTCATCTTTATCAAAACTTCATTTATACATATGATTACACTTCATCAAAAATACATCATAATTAAAAGTCATACATGTATGCATCACCCTCTAGTTGGTCTCGATAAACTCTTACTCTTCTCGTGCCATAACGAAAGACTTCATATCTTCCACCTAGTCACCTGCGCGATTACACATCCGCGCTAAGCCTGAGAGCTTAGTAGTACAAATATAACATATAAACATACATTATAGAAATTCTAACATATAATAAAATATCACTTCCATGTACCATTAGTATCTTATCATGTTTTTCCTTTTGAATTGCATCTTTCATATATCTCGACTAATTTCATATATTATATACATATCATTATCACCAACCACAATCCATCATTAATACTCGCAATCAATATACACATTACACCTCATACTTCATAACATTGTTTTATTCACAATTCACCAATCAAGAATCACATTTCCAACAAAGTCAACCATAGATCTCATTACTCATTTATTTCAACATTTGTATATCATATTGACAACAAAGACAGACTCGGGCCCAAAAGACACTAATATGCCATTCGACTTTTAGAGTTAATGCTTTGGTTTTATTATCACATTATCATTATCATTATCTCAACTAGGCTTCAAGGATTTAGGTTCAACCAAGCTTCAAGGGGAACAAAGCATGCTAAGTCTCAACCCAACTTGGCTTCAAGAACCAACCAAACCTAGCTTCAAGGGTTGTAACATCTCAATTAGGCTTCAAGGACTAGACCCAACCAAGCTTCAAGGGGAGTAAAACATGTTAAACTTCTACCCAACTTGGCTTCAAGGATCAAGCCCAACCTAACTTCAAGAGATTGTTACTATCATTAGGCATGCCACCAACAACAAACTCTGAAAATGGAATAACACATTAGCCACACAATTCATTTATTATTTCATTATCATTTCCATTCTCAATTGAATCATCATAGCAAATCACAATGGCTTCACATCACATTTGAGTTATCATAGCCAATCACAATGGCTTCACATCACATTATATCTCAGAACATTAGTTTCACATCTTTTTATGTCTCAATTCACATTATACACTTCATCATTCAAGCATACATAATCAATTTCATTGCACATGTATCTCAAATTCATCGTCATATAAACAACATATCCATTTATTTCATTTCAATCATTATTAAAACATGTATCATAACAAATTGCATTGCACATACCTTTTTGGATGATCATTATAGCTTTCACACTATACAAATAACAACATTAGTCACATTGTATTAACAATTTAGTAATTTACTTAACATTGTTTTAAGTTTCAAAATCATATATAAAAGAATGCATCTAGGTAAATTTGCACTTACCTCAAGAACTACTCCCATCAAGCTATACATAATCAATTACCTCATCATATCCTTCACATTTTACATATAGCATCATTAATGTAACATTACAAAGTACATTATTCATATAACACATTACCATTCACAAGATTCACAATGCATAAAACATAACATTGTTCATATAGTGTCATATGCATCATCATATGTATGTTCAATCTCCACAAAGCAAGAAGAGCAAAGGACACTCACAGTAGCCAACACACTCAAGGGACACGGCCAAGCTTGTGGCCGTGTCTCTCAACCAAAAGCAACAGAAGCTAACATGGGCAAGGGACACGGCCGTGTCTTCTCCAAAATTTATCCAACACGGCCAAATTTCCTAAGACTTGGCCGTGTCTCTCAAAAATCTTTAGTTTGGGCGTGTCTCTTCCTTGGTTTGGCCGTGTCTCTCATGAATAAAACCCTAAACATAACCAAAACTCTTTTGATTGAATTAAGAACACCTTATACACAACATGACCTCATTCAAATGGATAAAATCAATGTCTTTAACACTTATTTTACATGTTCATCACAATAATCACATTAACAATACATCAACAATACATTTGATCACTTACCACTTGAAAACCCTAAAACCAAACATCACTCTTAACTTACCATCTTCAAACCAAAACCAACACCAATTCAACCTTTTAACTTACAATCAATTTTAACACTATAAATACATCTCAAACACACTTAATCATAATAACAAAAAATCATAACTCACCTCAAACACAACTTCACAATTAACAAAAGAAAACAAGAGAGTACTTACCTCAATTGAAGAAATTTCACAAATCTCCAACTTAATCCTTTGATTCTCCCTTCAATTTGATGTCTAGAACTTAGAACACCTCTCTTGCTCTCTCTTTCCTTTGGTAGCCGGCCACACCAAATGAGAAGAGAAGAAAATAAAGACAACCAAGCAATTCTAACCAAGCAATTACCTAAATGCCCTCAACCATTTAACTTAGCTTCTTTCACTTATATGCCCATTTAAGTAATTTCACATATCACAAATAAATATCCTCTTGCATTGACCATCCATCTTGACTTATGTATATGTTATTTATACTACCATATATGCAACATATACACTTCCTTTAAAAATTCCTTTCTCTTTCAAATTAACATATACATTCAATCCAATTAAAACAACAATAATATTCAAAACTTCTAGGGCATACATTGGGATATTACAATTCTCTCCCCCTTAAATAATTTCATCCTCGAAATTATCAGTACCGTATCAATTCATTCTTAACAAAATACTATCTTAACTTCCATATGAAGTTAATTATATGCTTAAGTTATTATGTCATCAAATCATATAACTTCAACTCTCCCCTTTAGAATCAACCATCTTCTTTAAATTCCATAACTCATCATTCTATATGTTTATATATCTCATTACTTCCTTGATCAAACCTTCAAAAAAACTCATTACATTTCCTATTAATGTCTTTATACAAGAATCATATCATTTTATAGTACACTTATACTTCGTCCAATCTTTATATTCAATATATTTTGTTCATTCACCTCTTTGAAATTACTCTTTTAACTTCAACCTTAAAAATCATTGGTTTATATCTTAGCATTAATTATCCTGTCACTACAATCACTGTTTAAATAGACATTTATCAAACCTCAAAGGATAACAAGATCCTTATTTTTCATAAATGGAGTTATTTCTTTAGCATGCTTTTCGCTTAACTTACATATTAATACATTACCTTCAATTTATTTTATAAATAACCAATCGTTTCCCTTTTTATCATGATTTATAACTACTATAACTTCATTCGTTCATGTTCATTCACACTTTAAAATTTTACATCATATACATTATCATATAAATAATTATACTCTTAGTACAACTATACATGTTAAATCTCAATAATGATTCATAATCTTAGCCAAATCCAGATCAATTGATCTATCTGTCACAATATGCCCACGTTCCAATCTTGTTCAATTCCAACCAACGACTAAGTTATTTAAACTTATCATGAAATTTCACAATATTCATATATGTATATATAAAATCTAATTCCATTAGGGCAAACTTACATTCAATTCCTGATCTCTTCCGATCCATATTCATTCAAATTATCATGATAACAAATCACTTCAAATTGTCTTTTAATATACACATAGTTATATTTATTTTGATTACCTTTTTGTCATATTATCCATAACTCAAAACATTTCCATAATTTTCTTTTCTCTCTACCTTCATAATTATAACCAAATTCTTAACATAAAATGATAAGATACAACTTTATCCATCATAACTTTTAACTATACTTCTCAAACATAATTTTCAATCTCACCAAATCTGTATTACAATCATTTTATCTAAGACCCAAATCTATGGATAACAAAATTAATCGATCAAATATACTGAACAAAACACATGGCTTTAAGAGATTAATATTCAAGTCTGGAACTTTCAAATCAATATTGTTCTTTTTATAATTTTATTCTTAATCTTTACAAATACAAGGCTAAGATGTATCTCAAAAATTACATATTCTTTCTTTCCATTTTTGCTATATCAGAAGTTAATACATTCCAACTCTGTTTCAAACCAATTTGCACTCGTTTATATGATCTTTATCAACTTAATTCATGTTTCAACAATATTACTATATACATATTCAATCATATGCAGTTCCTATACAATTTCTATTTGTCACTTTATTTCTAATCCATTTACAATCTCTTATAATATATATATTTACATGGAACTTTCCATATGTGAATACCTTGGAACTCTAAATATCATATGATCATCAAGTTCAATGCTCACTATAACAATTTCCACTGTCCAATATTACTCAAGTCCATTCCATTCTCACTTCCATCACATAATCCATCTAGCTTTACACAGTTCAAGACCTAATCTCTCTTAGGTCGACTAATACATACAACATCATTTCCATATCACTAATTCTATAATTATACCACATACATATACATGTACACATTTAATGTTTATCACTTTCTTTTAAACACTATCATACTCATTCTTCCAATATGATGTAAAGTATTTATTCACACAATATATATATATATATTCTGACTATAATAGCACTCCACATCCATCTTAGTCACATTCCCAATGTGACATCTCTTTCACTTTCATCTTTAAAAGCATTTAATTTACTTCCATATCCATTTTTACCCTTTGCAGTAAAATGACTTAAAATAGTTCATTTTCATTTTATTGTCCACTTCCCTTTTTACTTCAAAACAAATTCTCATACTATCAATCACATTACTTAATTCATACTACTTTCATGTGCAATATTAGTCATTTCACCTAGCTCATGTATTGAATATACATTTAACTATCAATATCCAAATAATCTTTATCAAATTCTACTAAAACTTTAACTTTTCAACTTACTACTTTGCTTAAACTTCCATTTGCCAAACTCATCTTTTCTTAATATCACTTTAAAAACATCTTATGTATATATATCACAAAGCAATATCAAAACATATAATTTTCACAATTATCAAGCTCATTTCAAAAATCTCAAATATCACATATTACCACCGTTACCATGAGCTTTCACAATATCCAAGCATCTCACATTTCTAACATTGAATTCACCATGTTTGCATTAAAATAACAATACCAATGTATATTCTTACTTAACCAATATCATCTCTTTTTCCTTCAAACAAAACCTTAACTATATATATATATATATCCCAAACATTAAATAATCACACTTTGTCTATACTAATCAACTCATTCAATATCCCACCATACTCTTCTCATTTTAATAACATATCTTTCAATATTAACAATCCAACAATATTTCCTTTGTCTAGCAAACCCAACACAAACTTTATTAAAAAGAGATTCAAAGTGTAGAGGAAAGAGTACATACTCTTATCTTGATTTTGATTTCAACACATTTTCAACTTTATTCTCCTTTTCATTTCTTTATACTTCAACACATTTAACAATTCACTTTACTTGCATAATTTTTTTTTTATCAATTAAACTTATACAAATCCATACCATTACTTTCTCTAGCTTTTCTTTCATGTAAAACATCATTCACACACTAGCATCCATCTCATATAACACAAATATTCTACAATTCATATAATGCCACATCCGAGACCAACCTAGGTGTCAATGCATATGCATGTATTACCAATTGCATTTCAAAACTCTTCTTTTTAATTCATTTTAAGCGTCTCAAAACTTTTTCTTTTTAATTTCACTTAGGCCGAGAATCTAAAACCTAAGCTCTGATGCCAAAATAATTGTAACACCCCGATACTCCATATAAATACTATACATATACCTGGTATACATACAGTAAGTATATAAAGTATAAGGATGTCACTTTTTGTTACAATTTAAAAATCCTTTAACAGAGTACAAATCACAAAACATTAATTTATAGAACATTTACAAAATCATTCTACTTTTAATGATCTTATATATATAATAATCTTATCTTTATCAAAACTTCATTTATACATATGATTACACTTCATCAAAAATACATCATAATTAAAAGTCATACATGTATGCATCACCCTCTAGTTGGTCTCGATAAACTCTTACTCTTCCCGTGGCATAACGAAAGACTTCATATCTTCCACCTAGTCACCTGCGTGATTACACATCCGCGCTAAGCCCGAGAGCTTAGTAGTACAAATATAACATATAAACATACATTATAGAAATTCTAACACATAATAAAATATCACTTCCATGTACCATTAGTATCTTATCATGTTTTTCCTTTTGAATTGCATCTTTCATATATCTCGACTAATTTCATATATTATATACATATCATTATCACCAACCACAATCCATCATTAATACTCGCAATCAATATACACATTACACCTCATACTTCATAACATTGTTTTATTCACAATTCACCAATCAAGAATCACATTTCCAACAAAGTCAACCATAGATCTCATTACTCATTTATTTCAACATTTGTATATCATATTGACAATAAAGACAGACTCGGGCCCAAAAGACACTAATATGCCATTCGACTTTTAGAGTTAATGCTTTGGTTTTATTATCACATTATCATTATCATTATCTCAACTAGGCTTCAAGGATTTAGGTTCAACCAAGATTCAAGGGGAACAAAGCATGCTAAGTCTCAACCCAACTTGGCTTCAAGAACCAACCCAACCTAGCTTCAAGGGTTGTAACATCTCAATTAGGCTTCAAGGACTAGACCCAACCAAACTTCAAGGGGAGTAAAACATGTTAAACTTCTACCCAACTTGGCTTCAAGGATCAAGCCCAACCTAACTTCAAGAGATTGTTACTATCATTAGGCATGCCACCAACAACAAACTCTGAAAATGGAATAACACATTAGCCACACAATTCATTTATTATTTCATTATCATTTCCATTCTCAATTAAATCATCATAGCAAATCACAATGGCTTCACATCACATTTGAGTTATCATAGCCAATCACAATGGCTTCACATCACATTATATCTCAGAACATTAGTTTCACATCTTTTTATGTCTCAATTCACATTATACACTTCATCATTCAAGCATACATAATCAATTTCATTGCACATGTATCTCAAATTCATCGTCATATAAACAACATATCCATTTATTTCATTTCAATCATTATTAAAACATGTATCATAACAAATTGCATTGCACATACCTTTTTGGATGATCATTATAGCTTTCACACTATACAAATAACAACATTAGTCACATTGTATTAACAATTTAGTAATTTACTTAACATTGTTTTAAGTTTCAAAATCATATATAAAAGAATGCATCTAGGTAAATTTGCACTTACCTCAAGAACTACTCCCATCAAGCTATACATAATCAATTACCTCATCATATCCTTCACATTTTACATATAGCATCATTAATGTAACATTACAAAGTACATTATTCATATAACACATTACCATTCACAAGATTCACAATGCATAAAACATAACATTGTTCATATAGTGTCATATGCATCATCATATGTATGTTCAATCTCCACAAAGCAAGAAGAGCAAAGGACACTCACAGTAGCCAACACACTCAAGGGACACGGCCAAGCTTGTGGCCGTGTCTCTCAACCAAAAGCAACAGAAGCTAACATGGGCAAGGGACACGGCCGTGTCTTCTCCAAAATTTATCCAACACGGCCAAATTTCCTAAGACTTGGCCGTGTCTCTCAAAAATCTTTAGTTTGGCCGTGTCTCTTCCTTGGTTTGGCCGTGTCTCTCATGAATAAAACCCTAAACATAACCAAAACTCTTTTGATTGAATTAAGAACACCTTATACACAACATGACCTCATTCAAATGGATAAAATCAATGTCTTTAACACTTATTTTACATGTTCATCACAATAATCACATTAACAATACATCAACAATACATTTGATCACTTACCACTTCAAAACCCTAAAACCAAACATCACTCTTAACTTACCATCTTCAAACCAAAACCAACACCAATTCAACCTTTTAACTTACAATCAATTTTAACACTATAAATACATCTCAAACACACTTAATCATAATAACAACAAATCATAACTGACCTCAAACACAACTTCACAATTAACAAAAGAAAACAAGAGAGTACTTACCTCAATTGAAGAAATTTCACAAATCTCCAACTTAATCCTTTGATTCTCCCTTCAATTTGATGTCTAGAACTTAGAACACCTCTCCTGCTCTCTCTTTCCTTTGGTAGCCGGCCACACCAAATGAGAAGAGAAGAAAATAAAGACAAGTCAAACTTCTCTTCTTCTTTAAATCTCCACCAAGCAATTCTAACCAAGCAATTACCTAAATGCCCTCAACCATTTAACTTAGCTTCTTTCACTTATATGCCCATTTAAGTAATTTCACATATCACAAATAAATATCCTCTTGCATTGACCATCCATCTTGACTTATGTATATGTTATTTATACTACCATATATGCAACATATACACTTCCTTTAAAAATTCCTTTCTCTTTCAAATTAACATATACATTCAATCCAATTAAAACAACAATAATATTCAAAACTTCTAGGGCATACATTGGGATATTATAAATATTCAATTTAACTCCACCCCTCTGTGATGCCTAACCCTAGGTCCTATATAAAACTCATCCTCATTACCTCCAAAAGATTCTCCACCCTCCGACTCATCTCCCTCAATGTGTAACATCCCAAATCCTAGATTGGTAAGAAATAGACATAACCTATAACTTGAGCTCGAATTTCATCCAAGTTAATGACAAAATTAGAGAGTCTCAAAGAATACGTAATTGTTTATTTGTGTCTTAGCTAGATGTATAACTTGAAATTACTAAATTTAGAGTTGTACAGAATAAGATATGATGGATTTAGTAGACAATGTGCAAGCTGCCTCAGGACAGCATAGTAGGCTTGACTTCGAACCACCGTCAAAACTCATATATAACTCGGATCGACCTGAAATTTTGACAAAATGTAGCCCCGGATGTCTAGTTTCAGTGGGAATAAGAATTTACTTAATTTAGAGTTGTGAGTAAAAATATATTAATAAAGAAAGACAGCAAGGTCAGGAAGGGATATCAAAAGGACCTAAGTGAAAATTTCTCAAAAGTTAGGGGTAACTATGTAAACTTAAAAATTAAGAGTCGGAAGTTCTTAATAGTGCCCATATCTGACCCCAGAAGAATATTCTAGAGATTAATCGGGTCACAACGACGTGTAACGGTTTTTTTAGGAAATGTCCCGTTAAAGAAAAACGAAGACATTTTGACTAGGGGCATTTTGGTCATTATCAATTAAAATTATACATGAATTTAAAGTAGGAAATAAAAAAATGAGTACGTAGAGGATGACGAGGGGTGATATATGAAACGATCGTCAGTAGAAACGGAGCCGGAAGAAAACTCGAGCAAGGAAAGGACCTAAAGGGAATTTTGTAAAAAGTTGAGGGCTTATCGGTAATTTTTTAAAATGACTTGGAAACCTAAAATAGACCTTATAAATAGAAAGTAGAGGTCGAGAGGATCAAAACTATATTTAGTATGACTCGTGGAACTGTACGGTTTAAAAGATATGATCGATTAATCGCCAGAACGTAAAGTGGGCTCGGTTTTGTGTCAGGACCGTGTGGGTAACCCGGGACAACTTTAGGATATCCTATGGGAAGAGGGATAAGTGGAAAGAAGTAAAGGAAAAGAAAACTATAAAAATCTAATGTTGGCCAATCAAAAGTAACCATTTAGCATGTGTAATAAATGAAGAAAGAGAAAGGTGGACAAGTGGTCTTAAAGGGTTTAACCAACACATAAGGTGATCATCATTTCCTTTGTATATAAATATATGTGATATGAAGAACAAACTCTCTCTTTTTCCAATTACAAATTTCGGCCACCATAGGAAAATACCAAAGGACTTCCAAGTTTTTCCAAGTTTGATTTTCAAGGTAAGTTTTAAGGTTTTCAAGTATGTGGACTTTAATTTTAGTATCAATTTTAGGTATTTATATATTTATTGGAAGATTGGAGATTAGAGTCTTTATGTGGAATTGGAAAAATTTTAAGTAAGTAATGAGATTAATTGATTAAATGGAAGAATCAAGATGTATAAAGTTTAATAAGGTTGGATTAGGGTTTTGGTTGAAAAGAAATGGAGGATAACTTATTATTTTAACTTTCTAAGGTTTATGTTGTATCTTGAATTTATTGAAGGAGAAATAAAGAATTAAGGAAGGAGAAGAAGGAAAAGCTAAGAGGAATTAAAGAAATAAGGTTTGGTACTTTACCTTTGAATAATTAATTTTGGGTTGTTTAAATTTAATTGAAACCACAGGTTTTGAGAAAATTATGCAAGTTGATTTGGTAAGTTGTTTTGGACTTTAATTAGTTTGATTTGAGTTAGACATGCAAAAGTTATCAAAGGAAAGTGTTTGAATCTTCACTTTACTATTAAAGAAGCCTTCATATTGATTTGCAAAAGAAAAATAAACTATCCTATGTATTTCATATGTTTGGGCCGAAATGGTCCCAAAATGACAGCTTTCTGGATCTTTTTGTGGCAATTGTTTGAGGAAGCAAACGAATGAATTTTTCAACGAAATTTTACATGCAATTAGTCAACATATGAAATAAGTTTTCTGTAAAATTTCAGCCAAAAATAAGATCATTTACTTGGTCAAATGCATAACTGAAGCGGACTAAAATTTTGACGAAAATCCAGATTTTACTATTCATTTGGTCATGCCATTTTGCGTTGCCGATTTTTCTCGCCGCAACACTACTCATTTGGTCAATTTGTGATCTTTTGAGGAATGCTTTGAAATGTTTGATATGTTTATTGTGGATGTTAAAGATGTAAAAAAGAATAACGGTTTGACCAAAGAATGTGGTGCGCGGCATAAATGGCAAAGTGCGATGAGAATTAAAATGACTTCTCGAATCATTCTAAAATGAAGTTTGAGACTTAAAGTGAATCATTTAAATCTTTATGCTCTACTGGATAGTGGGAGTGGTAGATAAGGGTATGGTGCACTATACTAACGCATGCAGTACTGCTCATTATTGTGATATGATATTTTATTTAGTGGTGAGGCCACTGAAGCAAATGGGGAGGCCCATTGGTTAACTAGGATGGGGAGGCCCATTCCTGTGATCTGATATCGGTGGTGAGGGCCACCTATGTTACAGTGGGGAGGCCCACTGCCTTATCACTATGGTTCCCTATATACCAGTAGAGCCTGATCCAAAGTCTCGTTTCTTTTAAACCAGGTAATGCAAAATGAGTTTGAATTATGGTTTTTACATTTGTTGGAAGCATATTTACACTGAATGTACAGAAACTTCCATTGGTTTAAGGTTGGTTGATTTATGATTTAATTATTTCATTTTGTTTCAAAGGCTTTCATGTTTTACTTATATTTTTATCAGTAAAGTACCCACTGAGCGACAACACTCAACGAGTTAAGTTTTCCTTGACTCGTAGGTTCGGAGCAGTAGATAAATCTTGGGGAAGCAATGACCAGACCATAGCAAATCTCAGGGGTAGATCTTTTAGTTCCATTATGAGTTAGTTAGTTGTGGCATGTATATGAATAAATATAAAAGAGAATTTCTATGTTATAATTGTATGTTAATAGTGTGTAATAATCATAAACCTTTACTTTATGTTGTATTAGAAGTGTGAACTCTTCTTGCAGATTTGTAGTTGAGGGTATAAGGTGAATTCATTGGGAGTGTATTAAATTTGATAGTATTCACATTCGTCTGTATAAAGTGTTTTCAAAAATCAGAAAAATAAGTTTTGTCGACAGTTGGGATCCAAATTTCTAGGCGAAACTATGGCAAAATTTCTATAAAAATCGGAACTAAAATTTGACGAATTAAATTAGTAGCAACGTTAGGATAGTGTGGCGCCTCTACTCGGCTTACACATGTAGGTTGGGAAGGGGTGTTACACAATGGCTTTCCTATTAGCCCTCCTAGACATTGCATTAGGGGCATTGTCAGGTTGTGCCGTAGAAATTGAAGCCTCCGCTCTCTCCATTTGATCCATTATCTCCCCAACACATTGGCTCAATAACTCTATGGATTCAACCATTGCATCCATTTGATTAACTAGCCCACGAGACTTTTACTTTCACCACTCACTTTGAAAATGAAATATGAACTGCAAACAAAATGGTAGTGAAATAAAAATAAAAATCCTAACTTCATTCCTTCACGTGTTTCACTCAAGTGTAATAATCACTCAAGGTCACTCATGTTTACACTCTATTTATGGCTTTTTTTCTTTTTTTTTGTGCCCACACGCTTGCCTATTACCACTCAAACTCAACCCACTCACACTCAAACTCTTATCAAGATTAGTTGTTTACAATAAAACTAATCACAATGGGTCAAACACAAGAGTGTTATATAGAATACCAAAGAAAATTGATAGCTCTTAGAAATCAAAAACCCTCTCTTGCCCTCTTGTCTTTGTGATGTCCGGCCAAGCAATTGGAAAAGAAGAAAAGGAAAAGAAAATGAGAAGGAAAAGTCAAATACTCAATCTCTTAAAACCTCCACCAAGTGTTTTAATATTAAAATAATAAAATTTCCTCTCTTCCATCCATTTTATTTTCTTATTTTCCTTTAATTAATTCATTCATTAATAATACAAATAAATATCTTCTTTGACCATAATTCACTTTGACTTGTGTATATGTTGTATATATTTCCATATATACAACATATACACTCTCTTCACTTCTTTTCTCTTCCCAATGATTCATATACATTTAATCCAAATAAAACAACAATTATATCAAAACTTCTAGGGCACACTTTGGAATATTACAATTCTCCCCCTCTAAAAATAAATTTCGTCCTCGAAATCACCTGATATCAAGTATGAAACAATTGAGGATATTGATCTCGCATTGCTTGCTCACTCTCCCAAGTTGCCTCTTCTCTACTATGATTCTTCCAAAGAACCTTCACCAATGGCACTTTCTTATTTCTCAACTCTTTCATTTCATGTGCCAAAATAGTAACTGGTTCTTCTTCAAATGTCAGATTCAAACTCACCTCAATAGATTCAACTGGCAAGATATAAGTTGGGTCTGATATGTACCTTCGCAACATAGAAACATGGAAGACATTATGGAATTTATCCAACTCAGGCGGCAAACCAAGACGATAAGCAACTGGCCCAACTCTTTCTAAAACTTCATACTGTCCAATGAAACGAGGACTCAGCTTCCATCTTTGACCAAATCTCAATATCTTTTTCCAAGGAGACACTTTCAAAAATACTTTATCTCCAACATCAAATTCTATGTCTCTCCTCTTCAAATTTGAATAAGACTTCTGCCGATCTGAAGCTGCTTTCAAACGATCCCGAATTATCTTCACTTTCTCTTCAGTCTCTTTAACCAAATCAGGACCAATTAGCTTGCCTTCTCCAATTTCATTCCAACATAAAGGTGTTCTGCATCTTCTACCATACAATGCCTCAAATGGTGCCATACCAATACTGGATTGATGACTGTTGTTGTAAGCAAATTCCACAAGTGGCAAAAATCTGTCCCAACTTCCAGAGAAATCAATGACACAGCTTCTCAACATAACCTCAATAATCTGTATCACTCTCTCTGACTGCCCATCTGTCTGTGGATGAAAAGCAGCACTAAAGTGTAATCGAGAACCCAAAGCACCATGTAAACTCTTCCAAAACCTCGAAGTAAACCGGGGATCTCAATCAGACACTAAAGAAATTGGAACTCCATGCAACTTCACTATATCACTTATATACAGCTCAGCCAATCTTTCAAGAGAATAGTCCATTCTAACAGGAAGGAAAATGAGCTGTCTTTGTCCACCGATCAACAATCACCCAAATAGCATCATGCTTCTTCTGAGTCAATGGCAAACCAGACACAAAATCCATTGTTACTCTCTCCCATTTCCATTCAGGCACTGTTAAAGGTTGAAGCAACCCTGTTGGAACTTGATGCTCAGCTTTTATCCTCTGAAAAGTGGGACACTTAGATACAAATTTTGCTATATCTCTCTTCATACCAGACCACCAGTAGTACTGTTTCAAACCATGGTACATCTTTGTACTACTCGGATGCATAGCAAAAACCGATTGGTGTGCTTCCTCTAAAATAATCTTTCTCAAACTATCATCATCAGGAACACACAACCTATCCTTGAACCAAAGGCTACCATCACTTTTCACAAGGAAATCTCGGCTCTCCTCATTTTGGCAATCTGATATAATCTTCTGAATTTTCTTATTAGCCAATTGAGCCTCCTTTATCTGATCCAACAATACTGGTCTTAACTGCAACTGAGCCAACAATGCACCATCAGCACATGATTCAAAACTAGCATGCAATGCTCTCAACTCAACAAGCAACGAGAGCGAATACACAGTCAAACCTGCTAAAGACTTCCGACTCAAGGCATCAGCAACAACATTTGCCTTACTAGGATGATAATAAATCAAACAGTCGTAGTCATTGATCAGCTCTAACCATCGCCTTTGCCGAAGATTCAGCTCCCTCTGGACACCCAAATATTTCAAACTTTTATGATTCGTATAAATAAAACATTTCTCCCCATACAAGTAGTGTCGCAAAATCTTCAAAGCAAATACTATAGCTGCCAATTCCAAATCATGTGTCGGATAATTGAGCTCATGCGGCTTCAATTGCCGAGAAGCATAAGCTACCACTTTACCCTCTTGCATCAAAACACATCCTAAACCATTATGTGAAGCATCACTGTAAATCACATATGGTTTATCTTCCACGGGTAAAGTAAGAACAGGTGCTTGAGTCAACATTTCTTTCAACTGCTCAAAGCTAGTTTGACACTGATCCGTCCACACAAATCTAACTCCCTTCCGAAGAAATCTGGTGAGTGGAGTAGCTATCAAAGAAAAATCTTTCACAAATCGTCGATAATAGCCTGCCAAACCCAAAAAACTTCTAACTTCAGTTACAGACTTTGGTGGACTCCAATTCAAAATAGCTTCAACTTTACTTGGATCGACTCTTATACCATCTGCTGAAACTATATGACCTAGAAAAGTTACTTGGTCAAGCCAAAACTCAAACTTTGACAGCTTAGCATACAACTGCTTCTCTCTCAAGATCTATAACACAATCCGCAGATGCTTGTTATGCTCCTCCATATTACATGAATACACCAAAATATCATCGATGAAAACTACCACAGACTGATCCAGATAGGGCCTAAACACCCTATTCATCAAATCCATGAAAGTTGCAGGTGCGTTCGTCAACCCAAAAGGTATCACCAAAAACTCACAATGCCAATATCTGGTGCGGAAAGCTGTCTTAGAAACATCTTCAGCTCTAACCCTCAGTTGATGGTACCCTGATCTCAAATCAATCTTGGAAAACACCGCTGCTCCCTTCAATTGATCAAAGAGATCATCAATCCTAGGCAAAGGATATTTATTCTTAATAGTCACTTTATTCAATTGCCTATAATCAATGCATAATCTCAAAGTACCATCATTCTTCTTCACAAACAACACAGGAGCTCCCCAAGGAGAAACACTAGGGCGAATAAACCCTTTATCCAACAACTCCTGTAACTGTACCTTCAACTCTCTCAATTCAGCAGGTGCCATTCGATAAGGAGTGATAGAGATGGGAGTGGTACCAGACAATAAATCGATACCAAACTCAACCTCTCTCTCAGGGGGTAACCCTGGCAACTCCTCAGGAAACACATCCGAAAAATCTGCGACTGTGGTTATACTATCAAGTTGAGAACCCACAACTCTAGTATCCACCACATGAGCAAAATAAGCATCACACCCTTTTCTAATCAACTTTCTAGCTGTTACAGCTGATACAAACAAGGATGCAAGTTGTCTCTGCTCACTAGATACCATTACACTCCTACCATCACTGGTTCTCAAAGTAACACATTTCTTTCGACAATCTACCACAGCCCCATGCTTAGACAACCAATCCATGCCTAAGATCAAATCATATTCTTTAAAAGGCATTTCAATCAGATCACCAAGAAACTCCTCACCTTGCACCACAACAGTACTATCACGATGCACCTTACTCACCGCAACACTATGTCCTAAAGGATTTGTCACCAAGACATCAAATCCTAAGGACTTAGAATACAATTCAGACACAGGCAATATGGATGCACTTATATATGAATGAGTAGATCCCGGATCAATCAAAGCAAGAACTGAAATGCCAAATAAAGAAAATGTACCCGCTATAACTGCTGAAGCATTCGGCTTCCTCTGCATCACATATACTCTCTGAGAAGATCCGGCCTCATCTGGCCTACTGCCTCTGGATGAAGATCCTCCTCTCTGACCAAGCCCGGGTCTACCACCTCTACTGAAACTTCTGCCCCCTCGACCACTTCTGCTGACACTGGGTCGAGAAACTACAGTATCAGTCTGTCTATCATCCTGCATCTCGGGGCAATCTTTAATAAAATGATCTGGTGACCCACATCTAAAGCATACTCTGGATACACCAGTCTTCCAACAAACACCCCCATGGGGCCTACCATAGTGAACACATACAGGTGGAGTAGACCTTTGCCTCATGGGAGTCGGGGCACTCGCTACAGAGACTGTCGGTCTCGGCCTTTGCCTCTGATACTGTACTGATCTGCCCGACTATCTCTGACTACTACTAATCCTCGGAACAAAACTTCCTCTACCCCTCTTCACAGATGAAGACCCTGCCTCAAACTGGGGTCTCCTTACTCTAGTCTCCTCCTCAGTAGCAGCTGCTGCAATGCTCTACGCTCTCTCAACACTTCTAGCTGCTGCAACTAGCTGAGAGAAATCCTGGTACCGGGAACCAGCCACAATGCACATAATAGAGGGCCTCAATCCCTCCTCAAATCTTCTGCACCGATCTATTTCATCAGAGATAATCCCCCCAGCATAGCGACTCAACCGGATGTACTCAATCTCATACTCTGTTACCATCTGGTTGTCTTATTTTAAATTCAAGAATTCCATCTTCTTAATATCTTTATACTCCCTCGGAGTATATTTCTGCTCGAATTCCCTTAGAAAATCACCATAAGATAATGTAGGTGGATCATCCATGGCATGAGGAACTGTCTTCCACCAGTCATAGGCATCTTTCTGTAGGAGGGATCTGGCATAGTCAAATTTCTCATCTGGAGTAGCTTGCAACTGGATGAATATCCTCTGCACTTTATCCAACCACTGCTCAACCACTGCAGGATCGGTAGTACCCAAGAAATCTTCAGCCCCATATTTTCTCAACTTATCATAATGTCTTACCGGCACCTGAGGCTGTGGTGGTGGTAGCTGCACTGGAGCTGGCCTCAATAGTTCTATCATATGCCTTAACCAACCCAGCGGAACTTCCTCTGCAGCTGATCTCTCTGGCACAGAAACAGGTGCCTCACTAACTCTATCAACTCTTGCTCCATCTCTACTCTCTCCTGGAGCTACACTCTCAGCACTTCCTTCTACAGTCTGACGTGAATGGGACTCCATTACTACCTATATCTGCAAACACAGCAGAATATTCCTCATTAAAGATCAAAGACTGCCATACCAAAACATGTATTTCACTCAAAAACCAACTTTTAAAATCAAAATATTCTTTTTATTACAATTCACCTAGGTTGAGAATCTCAAACCTAGGCTCTGATACCAAAACAATTGTAACACCCCTACACCCTGTATAAGTACACATCATGCTATTACAATCGTATTATACATATACTGAATATAGGTATGTCACGATTTATAAAACATACAAATAATCCCTCCTCAATAATATGAATAAATTTTAAACATTTAAAGGAATTTATAAAACACAATAGATAAAATGTTTATTCAAAACACAGCGGAAAATATAACAAATATTTACAAATACATATACATTAAAACTCAAGTTTTACAAAACATAAACTATATACATGTTTGGCAATTTGTCTTTGATCTTTAGGCTCCACTATCAACACCTCCAGATCTAAACTCTACTCGGCCTAGAGGAACTCTCCGGTTCTTCCCTGTCACCTACGCGATAAACCATAATCGCACTAAGCCAACGGCTTAGTGGTACAAACTACAATATTACTATGCTTCAATGTAATGTCAATGTCACACAATCAATTTCATATACCATTCAAAGGAATATTATATTTCAATACCTTACATTGTTCACTATCATATCATATCAAAACATTCATATTGTATCTTCATAATTTCATTACTCAACATAGCATCCCATGCTACATTCATTGTCAATAAGATACTTATGTAGTATAATCATCTCATAACATTATATCTCACAAGCATGTATCTCATTATTCATTGGTTTCACCATTCAAGAATTACATTGAAAAACAAAGACAAGCAGGGGCCCAAAAGACACTAATATGCCATTCAACTTTCAGAGTTAATGTTTTGGTTTAATTATCACATTTATCATTATCATTATCCCAACTAGGCTTCAAGGATTTAGGTTCAACCAAGCTTCAAGGGGAACAAAGCGTGCTAAGTATCAACCCAACTTGGCTTCAAGAACCAAACCCAACCTAGCTTCAAGGGTTGTAACATCTCAATTAGGCTTCAAGGACTAGACCCAACCAAGCTTCAAGGGGAGTTAAGCATGCTAAACTTCAACCCAACTTGGCTTCAAGGATCAAGCCCAACCTAACTTCAAGAGATTGTTACTATAGGCATGCCACCAACAACAAAACTCTGAAAATGGAATAACACATTAGACACACAATACATTCATTATTTTATTATAAATTTCATTCTCATTTACTCATCATCACGTAGGCAACCATGCCTCAATCATCTCATTGGCATCATTATCATTTTAGCCAACAACCATGGCTTCATATCTCATCAAGAGAGTATATATATATATCATCAATTGCATTGAACATCATCTAGGAAAACATGCCTCAATTATGTCATTTACATCATTATAACCAACTACATTGGTTTTTCATCTCACTATATCTCAATTCATCTTTTAAATATACATACTTAATTGCATTGAACATACCTTTTGAATGCTCTTCACAACATTCACATTATTAATAAGCATCAACAATACATTAGATTTCTTATCACATTTACAATCAAATGTGTGTTAAGTCTCAACATCATATGAATGTATGGAATAATGTAGTTTGTACTTACCTTAAGATAATTCACACCAATCTATACCCTTCCTTTTCCAAAAACTCTTCACCACTTAGGTTAAGGCAAATCAACCTCTTCACAACCTAATCCAAAAGGAATAATGCACATGAGACAAAATAGATAAAGCCAACTAGGGCAAACGCTATACATGACACGCTCAACAACATGGGTGTGTCTCTGACTGTGCCCTAAACTCAGGACACAGAAGCTTTGACACGCTTAGAACCACGGGCGTGTCACTGGACATGTAATACATTCTGTGTCACAGAAACATTGACACGTCCAACAACACGGGCGTGCTCACGGCCGTGTCAATCCATCAACATTACAGTAGCTATGACACGCTCAGTGACATGGGCATGTTACTGCTCGTGTCACCCATCCAAAAGCACAGAACCATTGACACGCCTAAAGAGCTGGCCGTGCTCATGGGCGTTTCAAGCCAAAAATCTAATTTCTGGCAACATCAACACTACATCCAACAAACCACTTTCTTTCACCATTTCTCACTTCAAATAAACTTAATTAAACACACCCAAGAACCATAACAAACTTACAAAAACACCAAAACAACTCAAAACATACATCAAACACAATTCATAATCATCACCACAAACTCAAAACACAACCACAACACTTTCTCTTCCAACAAACTTACTCTTTCCTTCAATCCAACCCCAAAATCCATAATCAATTTAACCAACCACTCTTAAACACACTGCAATCAAACAACACATATCAAACACACTCCTACTATCAACAACAATCTATCAAACTCAAACATGTCTTCAATTAAAACAAAAGAAGTCAAGAGAGAACTTACGAAAGTTGATGAAACTTCACAATTTCCAACTTAATCTCTTGAATCTTTCTTCAATTTGCTCTTAGAAATCAAAAACCCTCTCTTGCTCTCTTGTCTTTGTGATGTCCGGCCAAGCAATTGGAAAAGAAGAAAAGGAAAAGAAAATGAGAAGGAAAAGTCAAATACTCAATCTCTTAAAACCTCTACCAAGTGTTTTAATATTAAAATAATCAAATTTCCTCTCTTCCATCCATTTTATTTTCTTATTTTCCTTTAATTAATTAATTCATTAATAATACAAATAAATATCTTCTTTGACCATAATTCACTTTGACTTGTGTATATGTTGTATATATTTCCATATATACAACATATACACTCTCTTCACTTCTTTTCTCTTCCCAATGAAACATATACATTTAATCCAAATAAAACAACAATTATATCAAAACTTCTAGGGTACACTTTGGGATATTACAGTGAATGAGCAACTGAAAGGAACCAATGAGAACACTTCTGCTGATCACCTTAGTCTGTGAGTCGATGGAATGACTGTAAGTATCATTCATGCATATCATGCATACATGAGCATATCACATCGCACTTTCTTGTCTTGTATTGTCTATTCTTTATTAAAGTGAACAGCAAACACCCTGTGAAGTAAACAATCAAAAGAAGATATCAAATCAGGAGGGCATGGAAAGCCCATTGCTCGAGAAAGTTTCAAAATCTAATTAATATTGGGAAGCTACCCGAGCCCAACAAGCCAAACACTAAACACAACCCATTACCCAAATTCAATAGGGTACCACCACCGGCAACCTTCATGATTGGAGGAGGTTTGCATGAGGAATTTGTCATCTCTTCCTTTCAAGATGTGGGTGGAGAAACAACCAAAGAAGAAGAGGCACTTGAACAATCTATGATGGGTGAAGAAGTAGCAATTTGTGTTGTCAACAGGTTTTGGGATTCAAATGATAGTGATGATGATATTATACCCAAGAAGGAGGAGTGGACTTGGTCTGAGCCCGAAGAAGATGAGGTGATGAATACTAGATCCGGTAAGCCATACGCAAGGCCACCACCTGAGGAGATAGAATCGAATAAGGGAAAGGAAATTGAAGTGGAATAAGATGATGTTGTGCTCAAGTAATTGAAAAGAACCCAAGCAAGTGTTAGCATTTGGGACTTGTTAGCTACTTCCAAAAAGCACGGAGAAACTATGGACAAAGCCTTGGCTAGCATGCCAATTTCCACCTCCACAACACCGGAGGAGTTTATCAACTTCATAAAAATTGGGGAAGTAAGAAATGTGAAAAGGTCCAAGAAAAGAGTGAAGTTAATATGGGAGCAGTTTCTTTCTCAGATGCGGACTTACCGGAGGAGGGGAGAGACCACATCCGCCCTCTCTTTATCAAAATAGAAGTCAAGGGGAAGAGGACTCCATGTGTAATGGTCGATGATGGGTCCACTATAAATGTTTGTCCACTTAAGATATTGCCAAAGCTAGCCATGTCAACAAGAGATCTAAACCCAACCGAGGTGACAATTCGTGCTTATGACAACACTAAGAGGCTTGCCGAAGGGACTTTCAAAGCGGCCGTCAAGGTTGGTCCAATTTAATCTATTATTGAGTTTGTTGTTTAAGACATACCAGTTACCTTCGCCTTGCTCTTGGGGCGACCATGGTTTCACCCTCTTGATGGAGTTCCTTCCATCTTTCATCAAAAGATCAAATTCCCCAATGGAAATGAGACAGTGGTCATTGAAGCTAAAGATAATGAGATTGTTAACGCTCTAATGGTTGAGAGGCCTCTCAAAGTTTTTCAAGTGGCTGCAATTTTCTGATGATGAAGTAGTGGACTCTATAGTCTTGAATATTATGAAGAGTATGAACTACCTTCCAGGAGCTGGTCTTGCAAAGGGTAAGGCCGGTTTGACAAAGTTGCCAGATTTTAGAACTCAAACATCCAAGAAGGGGTTAGGATATGACGAAGACAATGATGTCCAGCCAAAGAAGAGTGAGAAGATGAGTTTCCCACCACTTGAAGAGATCTTTGTCAAAGCTCCAGATATGGGACCACTCCAAGGAAGGCCTGAGCCAATCATGTTCATGGGTAAGTTAATTTCAGGTTTTGAAATTTTTACAGATGTTGTTGAGCTAGTGGAGCAAGTGAAGAAAGAGCTCACCCTGTGAACCAACAAAGAATTCAATCCAAAAGAGAAGAATGAAGCTACCCTGAAAGCCGAGAAGACTCCGGAAGAGATTGCTGCCCTGGTTGAAGAGAAGTTTGAAGACATCCTGCTTTATGATTCTGAGAACAATGATTTTGATTTTGATTTTAATTTGTCTGCTTTGTATGAGGATGATAATGTTTTCTTTTTCAAAATGAATGTAATAGAGTCTGATTTTGCTTACTTGTGTGATGTTTCTCCTGATGGTTGCATACATTCAAATAGCAGTTACATGAGCATCTTTAATATTAATTTTGTTAACACACAATCATTAAATTTGGGAACAACTGAAAATCCTAAAAACATTAGCATAGCATCCGACCTTACTCCTGATGAGAGAGAGAGATTTGAAAAAATATTCTAAAAATATGAAGAATTTTTGCTTGGTCTTATAAAGATATGTCGGGGATAGATCGAGACATAGCCGAGCATCATATTCCTACTCACACTCACATTAAGCCTGTCAAACAAAAGCTTAGGTGACTAAGACCTGAGTGGACTGAATTGGTTAAAGAAGAGGTCACTAAGCAAATACATGTGAAGTTCCTTGAAGTGATAGAATATCTAGATTGGTTAGCCAATATAGTACCCATGCCAAAGAAAGATGGAAGGATAAGGGTCTGCGTGGACTATAGAGATTTAAATAAGGCTTCCCCTAAGGATGATTTTCCTTTACCTCATATAGATGTTCTCATTGATAGTGCAGCCTCTAGCGTGCTACACTCATTTGTAGATGGATTTTCTGGATACAATCAAGTGTTAATGGCCCAAGAGGATAAAGCCAAAACTGCCTTCACTACTATATGGGGTATATTTTGTTATAGGGTGATGCCTTTCGGCTTAAAGGATGGCCACCACACTATTTCATGACATGATGCACAAAGACGTTGAAGTTATGTTGATGATATGATGGTGAAGTCGGATACAAGGGAGCAACACTTTCAGAACTTGGAATTATTCTTCGATAGAGCTTTGAAATATAAGCTAAGATTAAATCTGAAGAAGTGTGTATTCGGTGTTACCTCAGGTAAATTTTTAGGACATGTAATTATTCCGAATGGCATTGAGATAGATCCTGACAAAGTTAAAGCAATCAGGGATATGCCAGCCCCAAAGATGGAGAGAGAAGTTCGAGGATTCATTGGTAAACTGCAGTACATTTGCAGATTTATAGCAAAGCTCACAACAATCTGTGAACCTATCTTCAAATTGCTTAGAAAGAATCAGCCGGTCGTATGGAATGAAGAATGTCAAAAGGCCTTTGATCAAATAAAAGAGTATTTGTTGAATCCACCTGTGTTGAAACCACCTAAACCCAGCAAACCTTTATTACTATACTTAGCAGCAGAGGAAGAGTCGATAGGAGCCATGCTGGCCCAAGCAGATGAGTTGGGGATCAAGCATGCTGTTTACTATTTGAGTAGAAAGCTCCTACCTTATGAAATTAAGTATAGTATCATTGAAAAGACATGTATAGCCGTGGTTTGGTCTTCTAAGAAGTTGCGGCATTACTTTCAATCGTATAGTGTGCAAGCAATTTCCAGGTTGGATCCATTGAAATACTTAAGGGAGACACCCTCTTTAATTGGGAAATATGGTCGATGGTTGATAATATTAGAAGAATTTGAGATCGAGTATGTAACCAGGAAAACAATCAAGGGTAGAACGGTGGCAGAATTCCTGGCTCAACAACCATTACCAGAAAGTGAAGAGGTAATCTTGAAATTTCCAGATGAACATTTAGAAGTAATTGAAGTACAAGGGTGGAAAATGTATTTTGATGGAGCGGTAAACAAGAAAGGAGCAGGTTTGGGAGTTATACTAGAATCGCCCGAAGGGAAACTTATCCCTTTAGCCAAGAAGTTGAAATTTAGGGCAACCAATAACATGGTGGAGTATGAAGCATGTATTTTCGGTTTGGAAACCCTAATGATTATGATGGTGGATAAGGTGGAAGTTTATGGCGATTCATTGCTAGTAGTATCCCAAGTAAATGGAGAGTGGGAGTTGAAAGAGGAAAAATTAAAACCATATCATCGTTACTTGACCATGATGAAGAAGAATTTTAAGGAGTGTAGGTTTATCCACCTATCAAGGGAAGAAAATCAGATGGCTGATGCCCTAGCCACATTGGCTTCGGTATGGGAAAATCCTACCAGCCTATTCCTTAAGCCTCTAATCTTGACCAGTTCATCAACTCCTTGCTATGAATATGAGACAATCATGGAAGTTGATACGAACCATGATGCATGGTATGATACTATAAGGCGATTTTTGGAGGAAAGAGAATCCCCGCCAGGGGCAATAAAGAAAGAGAGAAGAGCCATAAGGAGGTGGTCATTGCAATACATCACCTTCCATAGAGAGTTATATTGAAGATGGACTGATGGAGTGCATTTGAGATGTTTAAGAAAGCCTGAAGTGGAGTGCATCATGTCTGAAATACATGCGGGAAGTTGCGGTCCGCACATGAGTGGTTTGGCCCTAGTTAAGAGATTATTCGACAAGGTTACTATTGGTTGACCATGGAGAAAGACTGTATTGAATTTGTAAAGAAGTGCCAGCAATGTCAGATGTATGGTAACTTGAATCATATGCCTCCTGAAGAACTGCATTCAATGTCTTCGCCCTGGCCATTTGCCACCTGGGGTATCGACATTATAGGAGAGATACATCCGACAGCCTCAAACGGTCACCATTTCATTGTAATAGCAGTTGATTATTTTTCAAAATGGGTCGAAGCCGAAACCTTCAACAAGCTGGGTGCAAGTCAAATGGCTAGGTTTATCGAAAAGAATCTCATCTGCAGATATGGGGTCCCGCACAGTGTGATATCAAACAATGGGGTACAGTTTCAAGGAGTAGTTAAGGATTTATTCTCCAAGTACCAAATCCATCATCATCGATCCTCTCCTTATAGACCAAAGGCTAATGGTGCCGTGGAAGCAACAAACAAGACAATTGAGCAAATTCTGTCCAAGATGACCAATACTTACAGGGACTGGTTGGAAATGCTTCCCTTTGCTTTATAGGGATATAGGATGAGTGTGCGAACACCTACTGGGATGACACCATTCTCTTTGGTTTATGGGATGGAAGCGGTATTGCCAATTGAAATCGAGATCAAGTTGTTAAGAGTAGTCTTGGAAGTTGAGCTACCTGAAATCGAATGGGTAACAAGCAGATACACACAGTTAGCTCTACTGGAAGAGAGAAGGTTAAAAGCATTGTATCATCACCAACTGTATCAAAAGAAGATAGCTCAGGCCTACAATAGAAGGGTCAAGGTCAGAAAATTCAGAGTTCGGGATTTGGTGTTGAAGCAATGTAAGCCTAATCTATCTGATCCAAGAGGGAAGTTCAGACCTAGCTGAGAAGGGCCATATGTCGTGAAACAAGTCATGAACAAAGGTGCAATGAAGTTATCAGACATGGATGGGAATGAATTTAGTGAGCCAGTAAACATTGACAGGTTGAAGAAGTTTTATGTATGATAAAAATAAAAATAAAAGAAAAAGAGCTCGCTAGGTTGAAAATCCAAAAAGGGAAGCCTAGGCAAAAGTTAGAGCAGTCCGCTAGTTTCGAAAACCCGAAAGGGCGGGCTAGGCAACAATTTAGGCTAAATGAGAGAAAATCGTCAATTAGAATACCCGAAAGGGCTAATTGACAACAAGAGTGATCTTGCGTATGCTGGCTTTATGTTTTGTTGTTCCCCAATTTAATAAAACAGAATTAATGATTAAATTTGTCCTATGTGCATTGTTATAAGTATTTGACCAGATACGGATAAAATAAATAATCATAATTTCAAAAGGTGATGACAAATTATAAATGGAAAAGAAGCATCTTTTATTACTTTAGTTATTTTTCATCCTAACAAAACACTTTTTGAATTGACAAATGTAAAAGCTATGGCAGTCAATAAGAGTAACGTGCAGGCCAGCTTTGCCTCAGCCGATCCAAGTAGGCTTCAGTCAAGCAAGGCATGTCTAGGTCAGGAGCAAAGTCAGAATCACGAGGCTGAGCTCCATACTGATGCCCAAGTCGGCGGGGATCATAGCATGTACCTTGACGAAGAGCAACAAGGGGAATGTACATCAAGAGGAAAATTGTATATTTTACATTATTGTACAGTGTTTTACAATTGCTACAATATTTACATATCACTAAGAGGGTGGTGGTAGGTCACCAAATAAAGACTTGAAAAAGTCATCGCCTATTGGAGGAGGGGGCAAATTACTCGTCCCGGGATCATCCAAAGAAGAAGCACTAAAATCCCTATTGCCTTGGAGTTCTGATTTGTCATGGTCCTCATCAGAAGCAGACGAAAGGATCTCATGGTCATCAGTCTGAGGGCCTCTCAATGAAGAAGCACCGGGATCCCTCATTCCTTTAAATCGGAAGTCACGAAAATTTTGTTCGGATTGATGATATAAACTTTCAAAATGAGAAGCTTGCTGACGACTTACAGCCAACTCTTCTTGAAGTTTTATTTTGTTCTTCAAGCATCCGCTGTGAGCCAAGAGAGAAAAATGTAAGAGCATACATAATCATGCATACGTATAGCGTAAACTATTATGAAATGAGGAACGTACCAGGTAGTTCATATTAATACCTTGCGGATGAGATGGTGTATCCTTCGGGCTAGAATGAGCAAACGAAGGGGTAGTGGAAGAAGGTCCAGCTTCATGATCAAATGAGCCAACAACCTGCAACAATCATTAAAGAATCAAAGAAAGAAAAAGCAGTTGCAATGGAAAAGTGGTAAATGTTTTACCTGAGAAGTACTGGCCCCGAGATGTGGAACAGACTCTCCTGCATCTTCGTGATGTTCCTCCTCATGTCTACCCTCATTTCCATCGAAAATCTCCCGCACACCAATAGGAGATACATCAAAGTGCAAGAGTCTCATTTGAATAAAACGGGCATAAAATGGACCGGCAAATGGAGAAATGACTCGGCATTATAACCATATCGGGCCGACGACCAAGCATCCTCCGGCATCAACATAATATTTAAAGTGTATTCTGAGATTTTCATCAGAAACCTCCTGCTTCTCTGGGCCGAGAAACCATTCATAAACTCTCTCCCCGAGAAACCAGCCACTAGACACTGGGCCACCAATAATTCAGCGAGAATGTTGGAAAAATAGTGCAGCCCTCATCAAAAGAGACCAATTTGCTCGTTCTTCTAGATTCCACCAGGCCAAATTCACCTGCAAAATAACATAAGGTAAGTAAAACTTTCACATAAAATTTAAAGCAAACTAATATTATTTTACCTGATCCCAGGTTAAGAGGCTCAACATAAAGCGATGGGTATGCACGTGGTGAGAGCTGGGAACTTCCACACGATCGGACAACCAGTAATTTAATCTAGGATACCCGATTCTCTCTCGGGAAATGCTGGGTACCCTCATGAGGTTGTGTTCATATGCCCATATCTACAATAACAATGAAGATCACATCGATGCAAGAGAAAAGGGGAAAAGACATTGATGGAAGAAAGAATACCTCGACAACCGCCATCAAGCAGATGAAAGAATTCTTGTTTCGGCAAAGCTTATCAAGGCCATGGTAAAGACATGCAAGACCAGCTTCACCCCAGCTAGAAGATGGTACCATTTGAGATAAGAAAGGGCACTCAACACTGACAAGTGAATGGATGATTCAATGCTGCCAAAGATGGTATATCCGAGCAGATATAACAAAAATCCTCGAGCATACTGTTCGGCCCTGTTTCTCCCAATCCGACCTTCGTAGTTAATCCAATAACTGTGAATCGGCTCGATTTTTATCTTAAAAGGCCCTTTATATGATGGTTCCATACCAATTAATTCCTGAATTTCTTCAAATGTTAAAATTTCAATGGTCAGAGGAACTGGAGCACCATCATATCGAAGGCAGGTTATGGCAGTAAAATCGACCGGACCAATTGTCATCTCCCCAATGGGCAAGTGAAAAGTGTGAGTTGTATCCAGCCATCGCTCTGCCAGCGCCTGGACTACGCTTCGGTCTATCTGATATTCTTCGGAAGGTAATTGTAAGATGAACTGCTCAAAGCCGCAATCTCGGATAATCCGCCTTACCCGAGAAGGCACTACATCATACCATTGTCGGGCTTTATAAATACACCCTCTGGCCTGAACGACACAATGATCATGCTGACACAGACCCAGGTAAGTTAATACCAGGTAAGTACGTGTTATTCTATATATTTAAATCAATTTATTTTTCACAAATAATAATAATAATAAATAATAATAATAATAATAATGATAAGAGAAAAAAATATAAAATAATAATATATATATATATATATAAGAAGAGAGAAAAGAGAGAAAGGGAAAAGTAATTACCTTGCCCTTTTGGTTGGAACTGCGATGGAGCGGCATCCCGGCTAGTATATCTAGATTTTTGTCTTCATGATGCTGAATAAACTCCAATAACTCGGCATTAGAATGAGTCCACGACCTTGAAGCATGCATTGTTTTTGAAAAATATATGCTGAAATTGAAAAGAAATTTGAGTGAATTACAAAATTGAAATTGAAATTGTGAAATGAAGTGAAGAATTGATTGCCTTTTATAGAGGAACGGCAAGCAAAAGAAAACAAACTCAAAACTGTTCATGAATAGTATTAATATTGGTGAATAGTAAAATTACTTTTTCCAATAGTAAATACTATTTGCACTATTTATGAATAGTAAATTTACTACTTATGAATAGTGAATAGTGCATGAACAATGACTGCACAATAAATAAACAGTAAATTCATTTATTCATTTTAATCATTCAAATAATTGCAGGTATATAAATATTTTTACACCAGGGGGCAATAAGAAGACACATGTCTAAAAATTCGCCAAACTTTTTTTTTATTAGCTCGGAACTAGAACCCAAATTTTTCTTAGGTCCAAAACCTAGAATTATCCTTGAGTCCAAAACTCGAACTGGGTCCAGAACCCAAAATTTTTCTTGGGTCTAGAACCCAAATTTTTCTTTAGGTCCAGAACCTAGAATTATCCTTGAGTCCAAAACTCGAACCGAGTCCAGAACCCAAATTTTTACTTAGGTCCAGAACCTAGAATTATCCTTGAGTCCAGAACTCGAACCGAGTCCAAAACCCAAAATTTTCCTTAGGTCCAGAACCTAGAATTATCCTTGAGTCCAGAACTCGAATCGGGTCCAGAACCCAAATTTTTCTTTAGGTCCAGAACCTAGAATCATCCTTGAGTCCAGAACTCGAATCGGGTCCAGAACCCAAATTTTTCCTTAGGTCGAGAACCTAGAATTATCCCTGAGTCCAGAACTCGAACCAGGTCCAGAACCCAAATTTTCCTTAGGTTTAGAACCTAGAATCATCCATTGAGTTCAGAACTCGAACCGGGTCCAGAACCTAAATTTTCCTTAAGTCCAGAACCTAGAATCATCGTTGAGTACAGAACTGAAACCGGGTCCAGAACCCAAAACCTCAAACATCTCAAAAATTAAGTCTTATTGCTTTTCACTCTCTTTCACTAAAGTTTCAGATTTTTCAAGCAGGGGGCAAACTGTAGACCCTTAATTTTTTACCCAATCCGGTTCAATATGTTTTATTTAGTCCTGTAATATCCTCATTTATGCCCTAGAAGTTTTGCTTGTTGTTGTTGTTGTTGTTGTATTGTTGGTCTAATTTGAGAAAAGAAAAGTATAAGTGTTTTGGGAAAGAATTTAGGGTTTAGAGACAAGTTTATATGTTGTGTATATTGTGATATATATAACATATAAAATGGTCAAAGGGAGAGTCAAAGTGTTGGTTAGTGGAAGAAGATATTTTCTTGTTGAGTGTGAAAGTTCATATATGGGCTCATATAAGACAAAAGGTTAGTTATATGGTTAAGGGCCTTGAGGTAATTTACCTTTGGAAATTTTGTGGTGGAGATTAAAAGGAAGATTGACTTTGTGATTCTTGATCATTTTCTCTTCCTCTTGATGGTAGTGGCCGGCTCTCCATTAGCAAAAGGGAAGGAGAAGTGTTCTTGATAGTAAGATCAAGATTGAAGGGAAAATTGAAGAATCAAGTTGAAGATTTGTGGAATTTCTTCACTTTAGGTAAGTATTCTCTTGTTTTCTTTGTTTATTTGGAAGTTTTGTTGGAAGTGAATAAGGGTTTGGTGATTTTGTGATTTGGTGGGTTTGAGATGTGTTGTGTTGTGTTTTCAAGTGTTTAATTGATTTTAAGTTATGAGTTTAATTTAAGGTAAGTTTTCTCTTGTTACCCTTGTTATTTTGAAGTTATGCTTGAGTTGAGTTGTGGTTTGATGATGATATGATTCAATTGCTTATGGTGCGATTTTAAGTATTGATATTGTTTGATAGATGAGAAGTTGAACAGGTGAAGGTGTTGGAAGTAATTGTGTTGAGTTTGAGTTAGGGTTTTGAATTGGTAAGAGTTGTTTATGTTATTTTGATTGATTATTTTGTTGATCTTTGTGTTGGTTGTAATTGTGTTGTGGTATCAAAAATGTTATTAATGTGTTTGGAAGATGTAAATAAGTGTTGAGGATGTTGATTGTGTCAATTTGAATGAGGTTATGTTGTGTATAATGTGTTTGAAGTTAAACAAAATAAAGTTTGTTAAATTTAGGGTTTATGCATGAGACACGTAATTTGGGACGGTCGCTATTATTGAAGTGCGGTCGCGACTTAGACCGAACTTCTGACCGCGAAACCTACTGTGATAAGGTTTCATCTTTGATTGTGAAGTGCGGTCGCGACTTAGACCGAACTTCTGACCGCGAAACCTACTGTGATAAGGTTTCATCTTTGATTGTGAAGTGCGGTCGCGACTTAGACCGAACTTCTGACCGCGAAACCTACTGTGTTAAAGTTTCATCTTTTGATTGTGGAGGACGGTCGCGACTTAGCCTGGTGCGACCGCTATAATCGTTCTGTTCTGTTTTATTTGAAGTAAGTAAAGGATGTAAAGCATGTTGCTTATATGATAATGTAATGTGACTTGGGATTGATTATGAGATATAATGTGATCATGGATGAGATAAGTATACACTTGATTAATGAAGTGTTATATTGTGAAATGAAAGGTGAGGCCATTGTTATTGGCTATGATAATATTATTGAGAGAATGAAGGCATGTTTGCCTAAATGTTGATGAGAATTGAGAATGGAAATGATAATTGATATGAAAATGAATTGTGTGGCTAATGTGTTATTCCATTTTCAGAGTATGTTATTGGTGGCATGCCTAATGATAGTAACAATCTCTTGAAGTTAGGTTGGATTGAATCCTTGAAGCCTAATTGAGATGTTACCACCCTTGAAGCTAGGTTGGGTTAGTTCTTGAAGCCAAGTTGGGTAGAAGCTTAGCATGCTTTGCTCCCCTTGAAGCTTGGTTGAACTTAATCCTTGAAGCCTAGTTGGGTCTATGATATGGATATTGATAAATGTGATGATAGAACCAAAACATTAACTCTGAAAATTGAATGGCATATTAGTGTGTCTTGGGCCCATGCTTGTCTATGGTTAATGTGAGTCATGAATGATGTTTGTTTTGCTTTGTATTGATGATTAAATGAATACTAATGAGGTATATGAAAAGATAATAAAATGTGATATGTAATGTGAAAGTATATTGTTAATTTTGCATATATGATGTTACATATATATTATGGTTTGAGAAATGACATTGCATTGCACGAAGTCATATCATTAGCATGATTATCTTACTAAGCCCTTGGCTTAGCGCGATAGTGTTTAATCGCGCAGGTGATAGAACTGTTAGAATCGAACCCGAGAGCTCTTCGAGACCGAGTGAGGGTAGACATTGAAGAGTTGATTTTTGGAGACTTAAAGATCAAAGGAGATTTGCCAATCATGTATAACTCTTTTTATATTTTGTAAAGTATTGATTAAATGTACATATTTGTATATCTGTAAATATGGAATTAAATGTTTTCAAATATGTAAATATTTTATGACTTCCGCTGTGAAATAACTATAAGTATGTATATATATATCTAATGTGTTTTATTTTAAAAGTAAATGATCTACTTTTCTATATTATATAATGATAATAGTATTGTATCTATTTAAATGTTTTGAATGTTGAAGAAAACCGTAGCATCCCTATGTTTGGTGCACTTATGCTACATGGTTGTAGTTGTAGTGTGTGTGTGCATTGGATGTGGGGGTGTTACAAGTGTTTTGGTATCAGAGCCTAGGTTTGAGATTCTCAACCTAGGTAATATGTTATAAAAAGAATATTTTGAATTAAAAAGTGAGTTTTTGAAGGAAAATACATGTTTGGGATTGGCAATCTTTGATCTTTAATAAGGTGTGTCCTGTTGTGTTTGCAGTATTAGGTGTTGATGGATTCTCATTTGAGACAGTCAGTTGAGGGCAGTGAGGAGAGTGTTGCTCCTGATGAGGGAGTTAGAGTTGGGAGTGCTGGGGAGGCACCTGCTTTGGTGTCGGGGAGACCAACTGGTGAGGAGGTTCCACCAGCTTGGTTTGTGCATATGATGGAGACTTTCAGGCAAGCGCCAGTACAACCAGTGCCACCACCCCCTCAGTCTTTGGTGCCAGTGAGGCACTATGACAAGTTAAGGAAGTATGGAGCTGAGGATTTTATTGGTACCACTGATCCAGCTGTGGCAGAACAGTGGCTTGACAAAGTTCAGAGGATCTTTATTCAGTTACAAGCCACCCCTGAGGAAAAGTTTGACTATGCAAGATCTTTGCTACAGAAGGATGCCTACGATTGGTGGAAGACTGTGCCACATTCTATGGATGATCCACCAACTTTGTCATATGCAGATTTCTTGAGGGAATTCGAGTTGAAATATACTCCTAGGGAGTATAAGGATATGAAGAAGATGGAATTCTTGAGCTTGAAGCAAGATAACAAGACTGTTACTGAGTATGAAGTTGAGTTTATTCGACTGAGTCAGTATGCTGGGGGCATCATTGCTGATGAGATTGATAGATGCCGGCGATTTCAGGAGGGATTGAGGCCCTCGATCATGTGTTTAGTGGCTGGATCTCGATATCATGATTTCTCCCAGTTAGTGGAAGCAGCTCGAAGTGTAGAGCGAGCTCAAGTGATTGCAGCTGCTTCAGAGGATGAGGTTAGGGTGAGAAGGCCCCAGTTTGAGGCAGGGTCTTCTTCAGTGAAGAGGGGTAGAGGAAGCTTTGTTCCTCGGAGTATTAGGAGCCAGAGACCAGCAGGTAGATCAGTGCAGTTCCAGAGACAAAGATTCAGACCTGCAGCTTCAGTGGCAAGTGCTCCAACCCCTATGGTTCAGAGATCCACCTTACCTATTTGCATCCATTGTGGGAGGCCCCATGGTGGTCCATGTTGGAAAGCTGGTGTTGCTGGGGTATGTTTCCGGTGTGGGTCACCGGATCACTTTGTGAGAGATTGCCCTGAGAGGCAGAGGCAGATGTCAGTTGATTCTGCCGCTTCTCGAGCCAGTGTGAGGGGAGGCAGAGGTGCCAGCCGAGGTGGTAGAGCAGGGTTCAGTTCTAGAGGTGGTGCTGCATCCAGGGAGACTAGACCGGAGGAGGTTGGTTCTTCCCAGAGGATGTATGTTATGCAGAGACAGCCGGATGCATCGGCGGTCATAGCTGGTACTTTTTCTTTATTTGATACTGCAGTACTTGCTTTGATTGATCCGGGTTCCACCCATTCTTATATTAGTGCATCTGTATTGCCTGTGTTTGATGTGCATGCTGAGTCCCTAGGATTTGATGTTTTGGTGACAAATCCGTTAGGGCATAGTGTGATTGTGAGTAAAGTGCATCGGGATAGTGCAGTGAGGGTGCAGGGTGAGGAGTTCCTTGGAGATTTGATTGAGATGCCATTTAAGGAATATGATGTGATTTTAGGCATGGATTGGCTATCTCGACATGGAGCTGTGGTGGATTGTAAAAAGAAAATTGTTTCTTTGAGAACCGGTGATGGGAGAGAGGTGATAGTATCTAATGAGCAGGAACAGTTAGCCTCCTTATTTGTTTCAGCTGTTGCAGCCCGGAGGTTGATTAGGAAGGGGTGTGAAGCTTATCTTGCTCATGTGGTAGATACTAGAGTGAAGGGTTCTCCTATTGATAGCATTGCCACAGTTGCAGAGTTCCCTGATGTTTTTCCAGAGGAGTTGTCAGGATTGCCTCCTGAGAGAGAGGTGGAGTTCGGTATCGAGCTGTTGCCGGGTACCACTCCTATCTCCATTACTCCTTACAGAATGGCACCAGCAGAATTGAGGGAGTTGAAAGTGCAATTACAGGAGTTGTTGGATAAAGGATTCATTCGCCCCAGTGTTTCTCCTTGGGGAGCTCCTGTGCTCTTTGTAAAGAAGAAGGATGATACTATGAGGTTGTGCATCGACTATAGGCAATTGAACAAGGTGACCATTAAAAATAAGTATCCTTTGCCTAGAATCGATGATCTCTTTGATCAGTTGAAGGGAGCATCAGTATTCTCTAAGATTGATCTGAGATCGGGGTACCATCAGCTGAGAGTCAGAGCTGAAGATGTTCCGAAGACTGCATTTCGGACCAGGTATGGGCATTATGAATTTTTAGTTATGCCTTTTGGTCTGACGAATGCACCTGCAGCTTTTATGGATTTGATGAATAGGGTGTTTAGGCCCTATTTGGATCAGTTTGTAGTGGTCTTCATCGATGATATTCTGGTGTATTCGAGGAATGAAGAGGAACATGATTTGCATCTGCGGATTGTGTTGCAGATTTTGAGAGAGAAGCAACTATTTGCCAAATTGTCGAAGTGTGAGTTCTGGTTGGATCAGGTAGCTTTTCTCGGACATATTGTTTCAGCAGAAGGCATTAGAGTTGATCCGAGTAAAGTTGAAGCCATTTTGAATTGGAGTCCACCCAAGTCAGTGACAGAGGTTAGAAGTTTTCTGGGTTTGGCAGGCTATTACCGGCGGTTTGTGAAAGGATTTTCTTTGATAGCTACTCCACTCACCAGATTGCTTCGTAAGGGAGTGAGGTTTTTGTGGACAGATCAGTGTCAGGCTAGTTTTGAACAGTTGAGAGATTTGTTGACTCAAGCGCCTGTTCTCACTTTACCTGTAGAAGGCCAACCCTATGTGATCTACAGTGATGCTTCACATAGAGGTTTGGGGTGTGTATTGATGCAGGAAGGGAAAGTTATAGCTTATGCATCTCGACAGTTGAAACCGCATGAGCTTAACTATCCTACCCATGATTTGGAGTTGGCTGCCATTGTTTTTGCATTAAAGATTTGGCGCCATTATCTGTTTGGGGAGAAATGTTTCATTTACACTGATCACAAGAGTTTGAAGTATTTGGGTGTTCAGAAAGAGCTCAACCTTCGGCAGAGGAGATGGTTAGAATTGATTAAAGACTACGACTGTTTGATAGATTATCATCCAGGTAAAGCAAATGTGGTTGCTGATGCCTTAAGTCGGAAGTCTTTAGCTGGTTTAACAGTTTACTCGCTCTCGTTGCTTGTTGAGTTGAGAGCATTGCGTGCCAGTTTTGTACCTTGTGATGATGGTGCATTATTGGCACAGTTGCAATTGAAGCCTGTTTTGTTGGATCAGATCAAAGAGGCTCAGTTAGCTGATAAGAAGATTCAGAAGATTGTCTTAGATTGTGAGAGTGGAAAGACTAGAGATTTTGTTGTGAAGGATGATGGGAGCCTATGGTTTAAGAATAGATTGTGTGTACCCGATAATGCTGACTTGAAGAGGATCATTTTAGAGGAAGCTCATCAGTCTTTATTTGCTATGCATCCGGGTAATACGAAGATGTATCATGATTTGAGACAGCATTATTGGTGGATTGGATTGAAGAGAGACATTGCTGAGTTTGTATCAAAATGTCTCACTTGTCAGAAGGTTAAAGCAGAGCATCAAGTTCCAACTGGATTGCTTCAACCGTTGTCAGTGCCAGAGTGGAAGTGGGAAAGAGTGACAATGGACTTTGTGTCTGGGTTGCCTTTGACACAAAGGAGACATGATGCTATATGGGTGATTGTGGATAGATTAACTAAGACAGCTCATTTCCTTCCAGTTCGGATGGATTACTCTTTGGAGAGGTTGGCTGAGCTATACATCCATGAGATTGTGAGATTGCATGGTGTTCCAACTTCTTTAGTGTCTGATCGAGATCCCAGGTTTACTTCGAGATTTTGGAAGAGTTTGCATGGTGCTTTGGGTTCTCGACTGCATTTCAGTACTGCTTTTCATCCACAGACGGATGGACAGTCTGAGAGGGTGATACAGATCATTGAGGATATGTTGAGAAGCTGTGTCATTGATTTCACTGGAAGTTGGGATAGATTTTTACCTCTTGTGGAGTTTGCTTATAATAACAGTCACCAGTCCAGCATCGAAATGGCCCCATTCGAGGCATTGTATGGCAGACGGTGTAGGACACCTCTGTGTTGGAATGAGCTTGGTGATGATAAATTGATTGGGCCTGATTTGATTCAAGAAACTGAAGAGAAAGTGAAGTTGATTCGGGGCAGGTTAAAAGCAGCTTCAGACCGACAGAAGTCCTATGCAGATCTGAAGAGGAGAGACATTCAGTTTGATGTTGGGGATAAGGTATTTTTGAAGGTATCTCCTTGGAAGAAGATTTTGAGGTTCGGTCGGAAAGGGAAATTGAGTCCTCGTTTCATCGGACCGTATGAAGTGTTAGAAAGAGTTGGGCCAGTGGCGTATAGACTTGCTTTGCCACCTGAGTTGGATCGTATTCATAATGTGTTCCATGTATCTATGTTGAGGAGGTACAGGTCAGATCCATCTCATGTGTTGCCATTTGAATCTATTGAAGTGAGCCCAGACTTGTCATTTGAAGAGGAACCAGTTGCTATCTTGGCACGGGAAGTGAAAGAATTGAGGAACAAGAGAGTACCATTGGTGAAGATTCTTTGGAAGAATCATGCAAAAGAAGAAGCAACATGGGAAAGTGAGCAGACTATGCGAGAGCAATATCCTCAATTGTTTCAGAATTGATTTCAGGTAATTTCGAGGACGAAATTTCTTTTTAGAGGGGGAGAATTGTAATATCCTCATTTATGCCCTAGAAGTTTTGCTTGTTGTTGTTGTTGTTGTTGTATTGTTGGTCTAATTTGAGAAAAGAAAAGTATAAGTGTTTTGGGAAAGAATTTAGGGTTTAGAGACAAGTTTATATGTTGTGTATATTGTGATATATATAACATATAAAATGGTCAAAGGGAGAGTCAAAGTGTTGGTTAGTGGAAGAAGATATTTTCTTGTTGAGTGTGAAAGTTCATATATGGGCTCATATAAGACAAAAGGTTAGTTATATGGTTAAGGGCCTTGAGGTAATTTACCTTTGGAAATTTTGTGGTGGAGATTAAAAGGAAGATTGACTTTGTGATTCTTGATCATTTTCTCTTCCTCTTGATGGTAGTGGCCGGCTCTCCATTAGCAAAAGGGAAGGAGAAGTGTTCTTGATAGTAAGATCAAGATTGAAGGGAAAATTGAAGAATCAAGTTGAAGATTTGTGGAATTTCTTCACTTTAGGTAAGTATTCTCTTGTTTTCTTTGTTTATTTGGAAGTTTTGTTGGAAGTGAATAAGGGTTTGGTGATTTTGTGATTTGGTGGGTTTGAGATGTGTTGTGTTGTGTTTTCAAGTGTTTAATTGATTTTAAGTTATGAGTTTAATTTAAGGTAAGTTTTCTCTTGTTACCCTTGTTATTTTGAAGTTATGCTTGAGTTGAGTTGTGGTTTGATGATGATATGATTCAATTGCTTATGGTGCGATTTTAAGTATTGATATTGTTTGATAGATGAGAAGTTGAACAGGTGAAGGTGTTGGAAGTAATTGTGTTGAGTTTGAGTTAGGGTTTTGAATTGGTAAGAGTTGTTTATGTTATTTTGATTGATTATTTTGTTGATCTTTGTGTTGGTTGTAATTGTGTTGTGGTATCAAAAATGTTATTAATGTGTTTGGAAGATGTAAATAAGTGTTGAGGATGTTGATTGTGTCAATTTGAATGAGGTTATGTTGTGTATAATGTGTTTGAAGTTAAACAAAATAAAGTTTGTTAAATTTAGGGTTTATGCATGAGACACGTAATTTGGGACGGTCGCTATTATTGAAGTGCGGTCGCGACTTAGACCGAACTTCTGACCGCGAAACCTACTGTGATAAGGTTTCATCTTTGATTGTGAAGTGCGGTCGCGACTTAGACCGAACTTCTGACCGCGAAACCTACTGTGATAAGGTTTCATCTTTGATTGTGAAGTGCGGTCACGACTTAGACCGAACTTCTGACCGCGAAACCTACTGTGTTAAAGTTTCATCTTTTGATTGTGGAGGACGGTCGCGACTTAGCCTGGTGCGACCGCTATAATCGTTCTGTTCTGTTTTATTTGAAGTAAGTAAAGGATGTAAAGCATGTTGCTTATATGATAATGTAATGTGACTTGGGATTGATTATGAGATATAATGTGATCATGGATGAGATAAGTATACACTTGATTAATGAAGTGTTATATTGTGAAATGAAAGGTGAGGCCATTGTTATTGGCTATGATAATATTATTGAGAGAATGAAGGCATGTTTGCCTAAATGTTGATGAGAATTGAGAATGGAAATGATAATTGATATGAAAATGAATTGTGTGGCTAATGTGTTATTCCATTTTCAGAGTATGTTATTGGTGGCATGCCTAATGATAGTAACAATCTCTTGAAGTTAGGTTGGATTGAATCCTTGAAGCCTAATTGAGATGTTACCACCCTTGAAGCTAGGTTGGGTTAGTTCTTGAAGCCAAGTTGGGTAGAAGCTTAGCATGCTTTGCTCCCCTTGAAGCTTGGTTGAACTTAATCCTTGAAGCCTAGTTGGGTCTATGATATGGATATTGATAAATGTGATGATAGAACCAAAACATTAACTCTGAAAATTGAATGGCATATTAGTGTGTCTTGGGCCCATGCTTGTCTATGGTTAATGTGAGTCATGAATGATGTTTGTTTTGCTTTGTATTGATGATTAAATGAATACTAATGAGGTATATGAAAAGATAATAAAATGTGATATGTAATGTGAAAGTATATTGTTAATTTTGCATATATGATGTTACATATATATTATGGTTTGAGAAATGACATTGCATTGCACGAAGTCATATCATTAGCATGATTATCTTACTAAGCCCTTGGCTTAGCGCGATAGTGTTTAATCGCGCAGGTGATAGAACTGTTAGAATCGAACCCGAGAGCTCTTCGAGACCGAGTGAGGGTAGACATTGAAGAGTTGATTTTTGGAGACTTAAAGATCAAAGGAGATTTGCCAATCATGTATAACTCTTTTTATATTTTGTAAAGTATTGATTAAATGTACATATTTGTATATCTGTAAATATGGAATTAAATGTTTTCAAATATGTAAATATTTTATGACTTCCGCTGTGAAATAACTATAAGTATGTATATATATATCTAATGTGTTTTATTTTAAAAGTAAATGATCTACTTTTCTATATTATATAATGATAATAGTATTGTATCTATTTAAATGTTTTGAATGTTGAAGAAAACCGTAGCATCCCTATGTTTGGTGCACTTATGCTACATGGTTGTAGTTGTAGTGTGTGTGTGCATTGGATGTGGGGGTGTTACAAGTCCACAATGATTTTCGTTGTCCAATTGGTCCAAAATAATTTTAATTAAATAATTTTTGCCTTATTATCTAATTTTTTTAATAAAATATAAAAATCAAAAAATAAAAATAAAAATAAAAATCGGAGTCTGAAAAATCGGCAACAAAAAAACAGTCGCACAGGCCCGTGGGCTATTTCGCCCGCAGGAAATTCCTGCGAGCGAAATCACTGTGCTATTTCCCTCACAGGATTTTCCTGCGAGCAAAATAGAATTTCTATTTCGCCCACAGGAAAATCCTGGGGGCGAAATAGCTCGCCCGCCCACTGCCGCAGTTTTCTGCCGCAGTTTTTTGTACCAGCGCATTTTTTCTGCGGCAATTTTTTTCGGCAGCGCAAATTTTTCGACTCAAATTTTTCAAAACCTAATTCGATTAGGTTTCAGTTTCTTTTTTTATTAATATTATTTACCTTAACTAATTAGGAATAAACAACCTCAAACCACTATAAATAAGGATCAATGGCAACCAAATTAGGGGGGGGAATTTCATAGTGAGCTTTGAGAATTTGAATCCGAAGGTGAAGTGGAAAAGCAAAAATTCAATTCAATTGATTTTTAAAGTAGCAGCATCACGATTTAGGAAATTCAAAGGCAAAAAAGGCTTGTCTTTGGAGCTAGTTCATACAAGAATAATTATTTTTGGAGGAATCATCAAAAGAAGGTATGTGTTAATTGATTTTCTTTAATTGTTTTTACACAGCAGCTAAAGACTAGGATTTTTGTGTTTTTCAAAAGTTAAAATCTTAGAACTTTAATTTAGTTTTTCTAAAGCCAAAAAATCTTATTTCGTTAGTTTATCTTCCAAAAGGCTTAAAATTGCTATTTTTACTTCTTAAAAATCTTAAAACTCTAATTGAACATATTTTTCAACAAAACTAAGATTTAAATTTTGTTTCTTTTAAAATTTTGAAGTAGGTTCTATTTCATTCAAAAAGCCTTAAAAAACATCTTTTCTACTTATAAAAACTTTAATTTGTTTGTTTAAATTCATAAAACTTCATGAAATTATCAAATTGATTTCCAAATTCCTAAAAATTTATTCACCACCCGTGACCCTAATTCTAAATCCTAAAATCCAAAATTCAACTTTTAAACCTAAAATAATGAACCCTAATCCTTTTAAAACTTTAAACCCTAATTTTTATGAACCCTAATCCTTTTAAAATATTAAAAACCATAAAACCATAAATAGATTAAATTTACACAGTAGCTTAGAAACCCAATAACCAAAAATCACAAATCAAAGTATTTTAAAGTGTCTAAAACCCTCTAGTTTCATGATTTCACCATTCAAATATTAATTTAGTTAATCAAATAATCTTACCAACCTTTTAAAACATAAAACGCTAATCTATTTTAATTCCATAAAAAGTCACAGTAGCTATAATTGAACTTTTATTTGCTTTATTCAATTCCATACTTGATTATACTTTGATTTATCTCTTATGCTTTAATTTAATTTCAATACTTGATTTATTTAATTTATCATGGATGGATGTTTATTTTATATTTTGATTAATAGCTTTGATGAATGATTTATTTATGATGAATGATTATTTACTTTTATCAATTAATTTAGATTTCCAAAAGTTGTAAGAGGTATGTTTCCACTTGGTGGGTACCTCATTAGTTAAACATCATGTAATTTAATTTGCTTTTCTATTTAGAACCTATGTAAAGGGCATGTTTCTACCTTTTGGTGGGTGTCATATTTAGGCATGTGATGTAAGGACATGTTTCCATCCTTGGCTGGTGTCAATTTATTTTCCTTGTTTGGACATTGCTTTGATTTTAATATATTGATGCTTTCTTTTAATTATTGTGTGTAATATGGATAATGTTGTTATATTTAAGAATTTTATAATATTAAGACCTGTAAAGGAGGCCGGTTCCAATGAACCGAGCATTGTGGGGGTGCTGGGCCATTTCTCACCTTCCCCACACATACCCAATTTTTCGAACCCATTAGGGGGTTAGGGATTCCTTAGGAATTGAGTCATCCACCCCTTTCTTTTTCTTGGCCTGTCCGGGTGGCGACTCCATTTTCTCCGGACTTAGGTCCGTGTTCTCTAAGGCCCCGAGCCTAAACAGTGCCGAAGTCTCAAGAACTATTCCACCGGGAGTGGTGGCAAAAATCCCCGCTCACAAGTAGCTTCATCAAGTTGGATTAATTATTTCATCATACAATTTGATCAATTATTCTACAAACCATCCAAACTTTTTTTGAAATCCTAAAAACTATTTTTCAAAATCCTAATTCCTTAATACCCGTAAAACATATTTTTAAAATCTAAAACCCTAATTACACTTTTATAAAACCATAAAATAATAAACTAATTTCGTAAAACCCTAACCTAATCTCTAATTCAAATATCCATTAACTTTATTTTTCAAATATCAAAATCTTTAACCCTAATTAATTTTTCTTTCCAAAATCACACAGTAAGCATTATTCTTTTAAAAAGTAACATTAGTTTCTTCCAATTCGGAAACCCTATTTTTTAAATCTTAAACCCTAAAATCTTAATTTTCAACACCAAAATCTACAACCCTAAAAACCAATTTCCAAAATTTTTTGGGGAGCTGCCACTTTGACCTGCGCCCGCTAACCGGCTAGTGGGACAGCAGTATAGGCTTGTCGAAGGGGTCAATATTCATTTGTGAATTATTAGTCAGTGTATTTAATTTTCCTTTTTCAAAATCACTAATTGTTAAACATAAAACCCTAGAAACCGTATTTCATTATGTTAGTCCCAAACCCTAATTAAATCAATTTTTAAAAATCTTCACAGTAGCCTAAATAATAAATATAATAATTTCAAAATCCCAAAACCCTAAATGTTAATTAAAGAACCCTAAATTGAGACATAAACTCTAAACATATATATTTATTGCTATATTTAATTTTAGATTTGATTATGTAGTTTATTATATGCTTTGATGGTTGATTTATTTTCAATGCTTGATTTTTTTAATTTATCATGGATGATTATTTTCTTTATTGTTATGATTATTATTTGTTTGTTTTAGTATTAAATTTGTAAGAGGTATGTTTCCACCTTGTGGGTACCTCATTAGTTAGGTATTATGTAATTTAAATCGCTTTTATATTTTGGACCAATGTAAAGGACATGTTTCCATCCTTCGGTGGGTGTCCTATTTAATTTAGACATGAACGATGCAAGGACATATTTCCATCCTCGGATGAGTTTCCATTTATTTGCTTTATTTGGACATTGCTTTGATTTTAATATAATGATGCTTTATTTTAATTGTTGCATGTAATTTGGATAATATTGTTATACTTAAAAATTTTATAATATTAAGACCTGCAAAGGAGGCCGGTTCTAATGAACCGGGCATTGTGGGGGTGCTGGGCCATTTCTCACCTTCCCCACACGTACCCAACTTTCGGAACCCATTAGGGGTTAAGGATTCCTTAGGAATCGAGTCATTCGCCCTTTCTTTTTTTCTTCCCGTCCAGGTGGCGACTCCATTTTCTCTGGGCTTAGGCCCGTGTTCTCTTAGGCCTCAAGCCTAAATAGTGCCGAAGTCGCAAGAACCATTCCACCGGCAGTGGGGGCAAAAATTCCCGCTCACAGACAATACAGTGGAAAAGTGAGTAGGAATAATGGTTGTATGGGAGGACTAGAGAATGTCTGAATGAGAATGAACTTGAAATTTTTTTTCAAATTTAGATAGTAAAGATTATGATGGATGGTAAGCTAAGAATTTAAATGAGATAATTTGGTCTGATAGGGATGCAAGTTGGTCTGAGTAGGATTCAACTGGCACAAATTTTGAAAATTTTGGCAATAGGTTTCATGGTTAGTGATACGACTAAAATTTTGGTGGGACAGGTTTGGTCCGACCAGGAAAATGAGGGTCTGACTAGGAATTTCTTAAGAAGTTCAAAGGTTAAGTATTTTGACTATGAATTTTTCTAGAATTCTTTGCAACCCTTCAGATTTTTTTGTACAAACCAGGATTCTAAGGCTGAATTTGAAGACATCAAATACAATTGATCACTTTGTTTTATGGATAATTCAATTAACAAGTCAAATAGATTTCTCAATTGATTAACCTTTAACTAGTCTTTCAGGGCTAACAAAGTTGACATCAACAAAAGTCAATTGATAGGATTTCAATTAGAAAAATGGAAGAAAGAAGACAATAGTTTTTTTTATAGGATTTTTATTTTTAGAATAAGGACAACAAGAACACACAAAGAAACTAAAACAAGCACACACGAGATGAAATTGTACAACAAAGGAAGTAAGGAACATAAAACAAATAAGAAAGACATTGAAACTCAATAAATAGTAGATAAAAAGAAGAATAAAACCTTAATTAGAGCCTCGCTCTGATACCAAACCGTTGTGAACCCACAAAAACATTGCCTTGGAACCCAACACCCTTAGGCTTGGATCAACTCACTTGGAAAGTTGAATCAAGTTACCAAGAAACCTCAATCCAATTCCAACTAATGTGGAAGAGAACTTTGGTATAATTTCACTCAAGTTATTGCCTCTTTATGAACAGGTTGATTCGATAAGAATCAAGCAACATAATCCTCTCTTAAGCATAACATAAGTGTTTTGAAATTTCATTTCAAATTCATCAAAATCTCATGGTTCACTAACTATTACAAAATGACAATAATATAGTTTATATATTATCTAGTGTTGGAAACCCTAATCTAGCTTGTTTGAAAACAAGTTTGCAAACATTCTAAGTTCAAATAGCTAACCCAAACTTAGAATAATCTAATAGATAATTCCCATATAAAACCATGATCCAAAGACACTAAAACCCAAATACAAATTATGAAATTTCAGCATATTAAATATAATAAAAATATACAAACATATATTGTCAATCAAATCCTCCAATTAGGCTTATTAAGAACAACTATTCAAAATAGCTATTATTATAGTCGGAATCCTCTTGCATTTGTAAATATATTTGCCTTGCTCCAATCCTAGTAGCTTGGACAATTGCTTGAATCAAAAGAATCTTCAAATCCTCTAAGATATCACGTCCGGACCCCACATCACATCATTTCAAATTCATCAAAATTTATATTACAACGTTTAGAGGTTTATTTAAATATGTCTAGTTGCTTAATGCCATAGTTGGCTTGTTTGGGAACTGGCTTATGATCATCCTAAGCCTCAAATAACTAATCCTAAGCTACCCTTATTCTCCATAGTTAATCCCATACCAACCTTGGGCCATTAGACAACAAGAAGCCCAATTATAAAAATGAAAATAAGTTCTAAATACAAATATAAATAATTCTAGCACATATATAAATGTAGCAAAAATAATTATAACTAAAATATAAATGATAAGAACGAAGAAACCAAATTGGTCCACTAAGTTAGTTATCCCAAATGGTCTTCTTACACTTGGACACCTCTTGGACTTGAATATGATTGACCTAACAAATGGAATCAAATTATTGTGGTTAGGATTCTCCTCCATACTTTCCCCCATCTATAACTTGTTCCATTTAATGTAGCTTGGTCCAACCAAATGTCTAAAAGATATTGGAAAATAGGTTCGATTTAATGCCATAGATAATGAAGTTGTCATATTAGCTTGCATTCGAACCACGTATCTCATCACATGAACCCGACCCATGTAACCCACATTTAAGTCACATGAACCATACCCGTGTGCCCCATCTTCAAACCATATGGACCCAACCCATGACTATAAGACCTCAACCATGAACCCAACCGATCACCACAAGACCTCAACCATGAACCTAAACCATAACCCATATAGTTCTAGCCATTAAAATGAACCTGCCCATAACCCATATAGTTTTAGCCATTGACTTTGAACTTAACCTATGGCACACACATCACGCCAACCTTGACTGTGAACCTACCCCATAGCCAAGCCACAAAAGCTATCATATAGCTTTTGACCTTGAACTCAACCCATGGCCCATAAACCATCATGGACTCCTTCATGCAAGCCTTTTAGCATAAAAAAGTCCCATGTTGCAATCTGATTATTCTTAACCTTTAGAGCCCTTACTAACCTACCCATTTACCATTTTTTTTGTAAAGGTTCACATGGCTCAAAACATTGATCCTGATTCCACAACATGATGGCTAACAAGCAAGTTGGGTTCATCAAAACCTTTGCAAACTCTCTCTCTAAATAAAGACCTCCATCCTATAAGAGATCTCAGGAATGATTGGATCTTCCCCTACATCCTTTCGTATACAATCCAATTCACCAACTCCAGTACCAATGTCACCTCCACTTCTTCAAACTCCCCTGACACCTTAATCAATAGTCTTGACTCATGCAAAACCTTTAGAGAATCCTCCAACCATAACTATACCAATCATTGACCTAACCCAAACCACATCCATTTCTAAACCTCCATCGAACATCACCCCCATAAAAGAACCTTTCTCAAGAAGGAAAAACCTTTCAAAAACTCCTTGAGAAGATTGAGGCATTGGAAAATCAAGTTAAGAACATCAAGGAACATAGGAAGTATGCTGATGTGGATTCTTTAGCCAACTTCCCCAATGCTAGGACACCTCCTAAGTTCCAAATGCAGACATGGACAAATTTGATGGCACCACCAACCTCAAGAATTACCTAAAAATGTATGTGGGTGCATTCAAACCAATGGGAATTGATGATGAGCTCCTTACCCAATTATTACAATAATAATTAATAGGGGCAACTATAAGATGGTTTGTAGACCTCAATAAGGAAAAGTACCGCACATGAGAAGAACTCTGCAATTAGTTCACCAAATCATACCACTACAACATTTAAGTGCATGTTACCTTAAGGGACCTGAAAACTATTAAACAACATCAGAAGGAATCCTTCTCCTCATTCCTTATAAGGTGGAGGGCTAAGGCAACTTAAATGGTAAACATGACTTTAGATCAAGAGCAAATTAATATTTGTGAGAGGGGAATTTCACCCTCACCCCGGTGGAATAGTTCTTGTGACTTCAACACTATTAGGCTCAGGGCCTTAGAGAATAAGGGCCTAAACCTGGAGAAAATAAAGTCGCCACCCGGATGGGCCGAGAAAAAGAAAGGGGTGGATGACTAGATTCCTAAGGAATCTCTGTCCCGCTATTGGGTTCGAAAAGTTAGGTACACATGGAGAAGGTGAGAAATGACCCAACACCCCAACAGTGCTGGGTTCATTAGAACCGACCTCTTTTTCAGGCCTTAATATTATAAAATTCTTAAATATAATGAAATTATCAATAATACATTCAATGATAAGAATAAATAACATACTTTATTAAAAATTGTAGTAATGTTTGAACAAATCAAATAAATGGACACCCATCCGAGGATGGAAACATGTCCTTACATTGTCCAATTTCTAAAACTAAATAGGACACCCACCAAAAGGTGGAAATGTGTCCTTTACATTAATCCAAAAATATGAAAATAATAAAATTACATAAAGATTAATTAATGAGGTACGCAATTATGGAAACATACCTCTTACAATTTTAATAAACAAATAATAATCAAGAAAATATTCTTCCATGATAAATTAAATAAATCAAAAATCAAAATTAAATAAATTGATCACCAAAACATATAATAAACTACATAATCAAATCTTAAACTAAATAAAGTAATAAATGTATAAATTTTGGGTTTTAGAATTTTAATAACCAAATTAGGGTTTAGAGGGTTTTAGGTTTAAAAATTAAGGTTTTAGGATTTTGGAATTAAAATTATTATTATTATTTTAAATATTAAGCTACTATGAAGATTTGAGAAATAAAATTAATTAGGGTTTTATGGTTTTAAGAAAATAGTATAGGGTTTAAATAAAAGAGATCTAAGGTTTATGAGAATAGGATTAGAGCTTCTGATGCTTGAAAAAATGAAACTGCTGTGATTGCATAATCCATATTCTTGTGTGGATGGCTACTGGATGGATTAAAATTCAAATACATAATCTACTGTGAATTAATTTAGATGTAGAAAGAACATATTAAATACTTGAAACAATCAAAGCATGTCATATTTATTTAACTTAGAATGTACCTTCGTTGTTGGTTCCTCCACAATTTATTGAATGAAATTCTGGCAAAACAATAACCAAGACAACACTGATTTACTGCCTTCATTTTGTAAATTAGATCTTCTCTTCTTACCGTCCAAGAGAATCCCAAAAGTTGTAGCCTAAAATTCTCAAGTCTCCACTAAAGTCCAAAGTCTCTGCCGAAAGAAAAGTCTCCCAAAAATCAAAAGTCAATAAGTCCCTCTTTCTGTCTTTAATTGTGTTATTTATAGAAAAATTAAAAACTTAATATTGATTGTTTAAGGAAATCAAAACACTTTAGGAAAAATAAAAATAACCAAGGTTAATAATGTTTAGGCAAAAATTGCCCGAAGGTACGGACTGCGAGAAATTGGGCCAACTGTGAGTGGGCGCTGGGGCAAGCTACGGGCCATTGCTGTGAGGATTGGCGTATGAGCTGTGAGCGATGCTATAAACTAGGCTCATTTCACCACAGGATAAGGCCTGCAACCAATTGGTGTATGGCCAATTCACCGTAGGCCGATCGCGGCTGACGCGTGTCTTTCGCCATTGGTCTGATTTTTATTTTTTATTTTTAAACATTACATTTTAAATAATAAATATTATATATTATATTATAAAAAAATATTAAAATAAATAATAAATACCATAAAAATTATTTCAGACTTGTTTTAAAATATTGTACTAGACTTGGTAAAAAATTAAGGGCCTACAGTTTGCCCCCTGCTTGAACGATATGAGACTATAGTAAAAGATAGTGAAAGGCAATATGATTTTTGATTGGCTTTAGAATTAGACTAATCCTGTACCCGAAGTTAGATTGAGTTATAGACTCAAAAATGATTTGGGTTCTAGACCCGAGGTGAGTTCTAGACTCGAAAATGATTTGGGTTCTAGACCCGACATAAGTTTTAGACTAAAAAATGATTAGGGTTATGGACTTAGGATGAGTTTTGGACTAAAAAATGATTTGGTTTCTGGACCTGGGATGAGTTTTGGACTAAAAAATGATTTGGGTTCTAGACCTGGGATGAGTTTTGGACTCAAAAAATGATTTGGGTCTTGGATTCGGGATGAGTTTTGGACTAAAAAATGATTTGGGTTCTGGAACTGGGATGGGTTCTGAACTCGAAAATGATTTGGGTTCTGGACCTGGGATGAGTTTTGGACTCGAAAATGATTTGGGTTCTAGACCCGAGGTAAGTTATGGACTAAAAAATGGTTAGGGTTCTGGACTTAGGATGAGTTTTGGAATCAAAAATAATTTAGATTTTGGACCTGGAATGAGTTCTAAACATGAAAATGATTTGGGTTTTGGACCCAGGATGAGTTCTGGACTAAAAAATAATTTGGGTTATGGACCCAGGATGAGTTTTAGACTCGAAAATGATTTGGATTTTAGAGCTAGGATGAGTTCTGAACTAAAAAATGATTCAAAAACTCATCCCAAGTCCAGAACCCAAATTATTTTTTAGTCTAGAACTCATCCCAGTTTGCTCACTATTCACTAATAGTGATATTCACCTTTTTTTCACGGGAATTACTAGTTCTCCTTTTTCTTTTTGTCTTTTTTCTTCTTTTATTGCCTATGTAAAGGCTTGTTCTCTTCTATTTTTCATTCACACACTTTCATTCAATTACAAATTCAGTTATACTTACACAGAGAGCTTAAGTGATAACAGAAATATTAGTTTGAGCAGAAAGAATAGAGAGTTTAGCAGAGAGTGTAGCAATCAAAAGGAAGGAAGGCATGCTTCAAGATCTGGGCCTCAATCTAATGCTAAGTTGCTAGAATTTATCTGACAACATGAAAATAGAACTGTCAATCTACTAGCTAGAATGCAACTTCATCGTAGTTCTAGTAAAAAAAACTGAGGTAACACTGTAATTTAATATTTTAGCAGCATAAATATTTATTATTATTTATTATTTTTTGTTTCATTTTATTTTTTTGTTATAATTTAGTATATTAATGAATGAATTATAATAAATATTATGAAATATTCTAATGCTAAAAATAAATTAACTAATATTTTATTAATAAAAATTAAATAAATAAATAGATTAAAATAGAGAGTAATGAGTAATTTCAGACTTTGAAATAATAGTATTTGTGAGATGATATACTTACCTCGTATTGGCTTACCTTGTTCAATGTTAGCCTGATTGTTGCATTGTCTGGGGCAGAGGTTGTGTTTACAAAGCCTGGCAATGGTATGATGTAGCGCCTTCTCGGGTGAAATAGATCATCCAAGAGTGCAATTTTGAAAGCTTTATAATGCAATTACTATCCGAGTAATGTCCAATAGACCAAAGTGTAGTTCAAGCGTTGTCTGAGTGGTGGATGGACATGACCCATACGTTCTACCTACTTATGGGAGAGATGACCATTGGCCCAGTCAAATTTTATAGCCATAACTGGTATCTGGTACTATGGCCTCCTAGTCCCTCTTACCAATAATATCCTGAAACAAGAAGAAATTTAATAGTTAATCGGTATGAAATCGTCACTAAAAGAGCCTTTCAAGATAAAAATTGAGCCAATTTGGAGTTATTGGATGAGCTATGATGGACGGGTTCATAGAGAAATAGCCAAGGAATATGCTCAAGGATTTTTGCTGTATTTGCTTGGGTTTATCATTTTATGTGGTATTGAATTTGTAACACCCTTATACCCAATATACGTACACTACATATACCCGCTATAGGTAATATACATATAAAGGACACAAGAATGTCACAACCTTTTTAAAACAATCAATCATCACCTATAAAATCTGTATAATCTTAAAACATTCCACTAATATCATATAGATAGTAAATGAAACAACACTTGTTAAAACATATATAGATTACTTCATTACCAAAGATTAACCTTTTTTTTTATAGTTTGCGGAATATACATATTCATATACATCAAAATCAATATTTACAAAAATAATATGAATTATATACATGCTGGTAGTTTGTCTCTGATCTTGATGTCCAAATCGACACTGTTCTCACAATCTCAAGCCTAGACTCGACTCGATCTAGCTGAACTCTCTGGCTCAACCAGATCAACCCCGTCACCTGCGCAATGAATCACAGTCGCGCTAAGCCAAAAGCTTAGTGGAACAAACTTTGATAACAATATAGTTCAAATGTAATGCCAATGTCAAACTTTCAAGAACTAGAGACAACACACAAGGATATCATATTTCATAATATTATATCTCATTATATTGCTCAATTGTTCCACCATTCATAATTCACATTAAAGAAAAGACAAGCATGGGCCCAAAAGGATCTAATATGTCATTCAAATTCCAGAGTTACTACTTTGGTCCAATATAACAACATTTGTCTAGCCCGAAGGTGAATCACTATCACAATGAGGATTACCTCATATGTAACATCCCAACTAGGCTTGAAGGACTAGGCCTAACCTAGCTTCAAGGGTCTGCTACATCATGTAACACCCAACTAGGCTTCAAGGACCAAGCCTAACCCAGCTTCAAGGGATTGTTACTTTTTAAGCATGCCACCAAGCACAAAACTATGAAAATTGAATAACATACTAGGCACACAATTCTTTCTTAATTCCATTATCAATTCATTTTTCATTTTCTCATGATCAACTAGGCACAATGCCTTAAATATCTCATTTATATCAGTTTAGCCATCACCAATGGCTTTACATACCATCATTAGTGTAAACATAACAAATTGTATTATCCATACATTTTGAATCATCATCATATATTTCACATAGTTCACATTATGTAAATGATAGCATATTACTCATGCATCAACAATGTAGTAAGTAACTTAACACATTTTTCCAACCAAATGTGTTAAGTCCTAATACCATGTAAATATAAATAATTATTCAAAGCTTGTACTTACCTCTAAGAGTAACAAACACCACTTCAACCTCCTCTTCTAAGATATCCCTCAACACTTGGATTAAGGTAGCTCAAATCTCTTTAAAGCCTAAACCAAATGTGATTATACATAATCACTAAGTGATCCACAAAGAAAAAAAAAGGAACAGAACCATATAGGGTAATCTCTACACATGACACTCTCAACAACACGAGCGTGTCCATGACCGTGCCCTAAACCCACAACACAGAAGCTTTGACACACTCAGTAACATGGGCATGTCACTGCACGTGTCAATTCTCCTCCAACACAGTAGCTATGACACGCTCAGTGACATGGGTGTGTCACTACACATGTAAATGCTATAACAACACAGTAGCTATGACACACTCAGTGACATGGGCATGTCACTGCTCGTGTCACCAACACTGAAAATAGAACCATCGACACACCCAAAGACATGGCCATGTCACCGGGCATGTCAGGCCAAAATCCTAAAATCAACACAAAAATACCACATCCAACTATCATCTTTCATTAACTTTTCCAACTCCATACAAACTCAACCAATCCACCATAATACCACATGATACTTATGCAAACTACAAAATAACTCAAACACAATCAACAATATACAATCATAACCATATTTCACAACTCAAAACTTACACAATCCACAACTCTTATTCTCTTTACCAAACTTAACCTTTTCTTCAATCCAACTCCAAATTCATCGCAAACTAGACAAAAGAACTTCGAACATACCAAAGATCAACCATCCAATTAACACATACCAACATTCAAAGAAAATAAAAGAAATAATTTGGAAACTTACCAAAAATGAAGAAAATCCTCAAAACTCCAACTTGAACACTTGAAATCCTTCAATTTCTTGAGTTAGTAAGAAGCAAAATCTCTTTCCCTTTTGATGATGGTGGTGGTCGACCTCAAAGGAGAAGGAAGAAGAAGAAGATAACATCAAAACCACTACTTCAGTTTTTAACCATACCAATCCCCACTTTTCCCTTTTTTAATCTCCACCAAGCAATATATTATTATTATAATATATAATCTCAAAAATCCTCTTCCAGTATCCATTAATATTAATATCTTATTAAATAATTAAATATCATTTGACCATATTTAATTTTGACTTGCACATATTGTATATATCTTCATATATAAATCATATACACACTTCCCTTTTTCCTTTCTTCGTTTCTTTTTCACTTAATTATATATATACACTTTTAAATCCTTTATTTACTTTTCAATAATTAATATTTATTTCAAAAATTTGGGATATTACAGAATTCACCATCCATTTGTCGGTGTTGAGGGCCCTTGTTGAAATGGATATGGTACCACTTTACGGCTGGGGTGAAGCTGGCCTTGCTTGTCTCTATCATGGCCTAGAGAAGATTTGCAGGAGTAAAAAGTCGTTTGTTGGCTTCATGGTGATTGTCGAGGTACTCTCTCGAACCATTATCAATTCCATTCATATACTTGTATGAATTTGATTTTCATTACTATTGTAGGTATGGGCATATGAGCATAATCTCATGAGGGTGCCTGGCATTTCCTGAGAGAGAGTCGGGTATCCTAGGTTGAATTTTTGGTTATTGCACAGCTATTCCTGGTTCTCATCATGTGCACACCCAGCGCTATCACTCGAGTTGCTTAACCTGGGACCAGGTAAAATAATATTAGTATACTTTAAATTCAATGTAAAAGTTTACTTATCTTCTGACATCTTGTACGTCAATTTGGCTTGGTGGTATGCTGCAGAGCGGGCGAACTGGACTTCTTTATGAATGTTGTACTATCTTACTAGCACTCTTGTCGAATCATTGTTGGTCCTGTGTCTAGTGGCTATTTTCTCGAGGAAAGGATGTATGATTGGTTCCTTGGTCTAGAGAAATGAAAGATCCTAATGAATTGCCAGGCATATATTTTAAATATTACATCAATGTCAGAGAATGCATGGTGGAGTGAGCGGGGATTTTTGCCCCCACTCCAGGTGGAATGGTTCTTGCGACTTCGGCACTATTTAGGCTCAGGGCCTTAGAGAACACGGACCTAAGTTCGGAGAAAATGGAGTTGCCACCCAGACGAGATGGGAAAAAAGAAAGGGGTGGATGACTCGATTCCTAAGGAATCCCTAAGCCCCTAATGGGTTCGAAAAGTTAGGTACGTGTGGGGAAGGTGAGAAATGGCCCAGCACCCCCACAACGCCCCGTTCATTGGAACCAACCTCCTTTACAAGTCTTAATATTATAAAATTCTTAAGTATAATAATATTATCCATATTACACACAATAATTAAAAGAAAACATCATTATATTAAAATTAAAGCAATGTCCAAACAAAGCAAATAAATGGACAACCATCCGGGGATGGAAACATGTCCTTACATCCCATGCCTAAAAAAGAAAGGGGTGGATGACTCGATTCCTAAGGAATCCCTAAGCCCCTAATGGGTTCGAAAAGTTAGGTACGTATGGGGAAGGTGAGAAATGGCCCAGCACCCCCACAACGCCCCGTTCATTGGAACCAACCTCCTTTACAGGTCTTAATATTATAAAATTCTTAAGTATAATAATATTATCCATATTACACACAATAATTAAAAGAAAACATCATTATATTAAAATCAAAGCAATGTCCAAACAAAGCAAATAAATGGACAACCATCCGGGGATGGAAACATGTCCTTACATCCCATGCCTAAATAGGACACCCACCGAAAGGTAGAAACATGTCCTTTACATTGGTTCTATAGAAAAGAAATTTAAATTACATGATATTTAACTAATGAGGTACCCACCAAGTGGAAACATACCTCTTACAACATTTGGAAATCTAAATAAATTGATAAAAGTAAATAACCATTCATCATAAATAAATCATTCATCAAAGGTATTAAACATCAATAGAAAGTAAACATCCATCCATGATAAATTAAATAAACCAAGCATTGAACTTAAATAAATTAAAGCATATAAAATAAATCAAAGCATAATAAAATATAGAATTGAATAAGCCAAATAAAAATCTAAATTATGGCTACTGTTTCCATTTAGGGTTCTTTATTTCATGTGTTTAGAGTTTTGGAATTTGTGGAATTAGGCTACTGTGAGTTTTTCAAGGAATTAAAATAGATTAAGGTTTTATGTTTTAAAAGTTAGATAAAGTTCTTTGATTAACCAAATTAGTGTTTGAATGGTGAAATCATGAAACTAGGGTTTGGACACTTTAAAACACTTAGATTTATGATTTACGGTTATTAATTGAATTATGGTTTAAGCTTACTGTGAAAAATTGTAATATTTGTGTTTATATGGTTTTTAAAGTTTCAAAGGATTAGGATTTAAAAAAAATTAGGATTTAAGGTTTTAAAGGGGCAAGGGTTTATTGTTTTGGTTTTTGGAGTTGAATTCAGGTTTTATGATTTTTGAATTAGGGTTTTGGGTAATGAGTTGATTTTAGAATTTGGAAATCAATTAGATAATTTTATGAAGTTTTATGAAAATAAACAAATGATTTAAAGTTTACATAAATAGAAAAGATATTTGTTAAGGTTTTTCGAAAGAAACAGAATTTAAATAATGGTTTTAAAAAGAAACATGTTAAATTAGGGTTTTAAGATTTTGATGAAGCAAAAATAACAATTGTAAGTTTTTTGGAAAACAAAGCAACGAAATAAGGTTTTTAAACTTTAGAAAAACTAAATTAAAGTTCTAGGGTTTTTGAATTAAAAGACACAATTGGATAGTTCATGTTACTATGAAAAAATAAAAGAAGTTAAGAATTCAAACCTTCTTTCGTAGGTTACACCAAAATTGCTTCTCCAAAATTGCTTCTTGGATGAGAAAAATCAAAGACAAGCTTTTCTACCTTTGTATTGTTTGAATTGTTTTTCTGCTCGCTCAAAAAATCAGATTGGTTCACCTCTTTCCTACTTAGTTTCAGATCCAAATTTTCCTCCAAGCTTCTGTCCGATTTCCTCCTCTATTTCTCGGTTGATTTTTGTGTTGTTTTTGGTCTTATTTATAGAAGTTTTATATGAATAATTCTAGTTATTCACGGCATCCATTATTCATTAAGAAAAGAAAACCGAAACCTAATTGCATTAGGTTTTGGAAAATTTGCGTTGGAAAAATTTTGCTGGCGAAAAAAAACTGCTGCGGAAAAAAAATGCGCTCTACGGCAGCTGGCACGCGAACTGGCCTGTGGGTAGGTGAAGGCCATTTCGCCTGCAGGAAATTCTTCATGCGGGCGAAATGGCCCACGGCCAAGCCCGCGCACTGGTTTTCGCCAATAATTTTTTCGTCGTCGATTTTTCAGTCTCCGACTTTTTATTTTTATTTTTTGATTTTTATTTGTTTATTTTTATTTTTTATCAATAAAAATTAGATGCTAAAGCAAACATTATTTAATTAAAATAACAAAAATTATTTTGAACTAATTAAAATATATTGGACCGGACCGGGTCAAAAATTAAGGGTCTACAGTTTTCCCCCTGCTTGAACGATCTGAGACTTTAGAGAGTGAAAAGCAACAAGACTTAATTTTTGATGAGATGGTTATTTGAATTTGTTTTGGGTACTTGGACCCGAGACTGAACTTGATTTGGCTACTTGGACCTGAGATTGAATTTGATTTGGGTACTTGGACCCGAGATTGGATTGAATTTGGGTACTTGGACCTAGGATTGGGTACTTGAACCCGAGATTGATTTGATTTGGGTACTTGGACCCGAGAATGGATACTTGGACTCAAGATTGAATTTGATTTGGGTACTTGGACCCGAGATTGGATTGAATTTGGGTACTTGGACTCGAGATTAATTTGATTTGACTGACCTTTTATCAGTTGAGAATTCTGGCATAATTGGTTGTTCCATTTTTATGAATTGTAGGTCTTTACACACCAAGAATAGATCTTTATCTATTGGAAATTAGGTCTTTAACCTAGGAACATGGATCTTTATCCATTGGAGATTGGGTCTTTACCCATGAATTATCCGGCGATCCACATCTATAGCATCCAGCTTATCCTCTGATCCTCCAACAAACACCCCAATGGGTCTTACCACAATACTCACATACCGGAGGAGTAGATCTCTGAATTACTGGGGTCGAAGCACTCACCACTGAAGCTGTAGGTCTCGATCTCTGCCTCTGAAACTGAACTGACCTACCAGCTGGCCTCTGACTCCTACTAATCCTGGGAACAAAGCTTCCCCTGCCTCTCTTCATAGATGAAGACCCTACCTCAAACTGGGGTCTCCTAACCCTGGTCTCTTCCTCTGTAGCAACTGCTGCAATACCCTGAGCTCTCTCCACACTCCTAGCTGCTGCAACAAGCTGGGAAAAATCATGATATCGAGAACCAACCACATGACACATGAGAGAGGGCCTCAATCCCTCCTCAAATCTCCTGCATCTATCAATCTCATCATATATGATACCCCCAGCATAATGGCTCAACCGGATGAACTCAACTTCATACTCGGTTACTGTCCTGTAGTCTTGCTTCAAACTCAAAAACTCCATCTTGTTCACATCTTTATACTCCCTCGGAGTATACTTCAATTCAAACTCCCTGAGAAAATCAGCATAGGACAAGGTAGGTGGATCATCCATAGCATGGGGCACTGTCTTCCACCAGTCATATGCATCTTTCTGTAACAATGATCTAGCATAGTCAAATTTTTCTTTTGGAGTGGCCTGTAACTGAACAAATATCCTCTATATCTTATCTAGCCACTGCTCAGCTACAGCTGGATCAATAGTACCCAGAAAATCCTCTGCTCCAAACTTCCTTAATTTGTCATACTGTCTCACTGATACCAAAGGCTGGGGTGGTGGTGGTGGCTGTTGTACTGGGGCTTGCCTCATCAATTCCATCATATGCCTAAACCAAACTGGCGGAACCTCCTCATCAGCTGGTCTCCCTGGCACAGAAACATGTATCTCTCCAGTACTAACCACTCTAGCTCCCTCTCTAACCTCGTCTGGAGCTACACTCTCCACACTACCCTCAACTGACTGACGTAAATGAGAATCCATCACAACCTATATCTGCAAATACAGCAGAATGCACCTTATTAAAGATCAGAGACTGCCAATATCAATTATATATCTTATTCAAAAACCAACTTTTAAAAGCAAAATATCCTTTTTCCTTACAATATACATAGGTTGAGAATCTCAAACCTAAGCTCTGATACCAAAACAATTGTAACACTCCTATACCCCGTATACGTACACAGCATGCTAATACGATCATAATATACGTATACTGAATATAGAAATGCCACATTTTACAAATAACTCATGTTATCACTCTTATATAATGTAAACAATTAAAAACTTTTGAAAGAGTTTATAAAACCAAATAAATAGAAAGTTCATTTAAAACGCAGTGGAAAATAGAACAAATGTTTACAAATACTTATACATCAAAATCAGAATATACAAATATAAAATATATACATGACTGGCAGCTCTTCTCTGATCTTTAAGTCCAAAAGTCACTCTTCAATGTCTAGACTCACTCGGTCTCGAAGAACTCTCGGGTTCAACTCTGTTACCTATGCGATGAACCACAATCGCGTTGAGCTAACAGCTCAGTAGTGTAAAATGTACAACCATGATGCTTTAATGCGATGCACATGTCACCATAATACATTTCATAAACCATACATAATCATATCACATTTTATAATTATATATTAGATCTTATTATTCAATTGTTTCTTCATTCATAAATCACATATTACAACTAAGACAGACATGGGCCCAAAACACACTAATATGTTATTCAAAGTTCAGAGTTACTGCTTTGGTCCATATTGACACCTTGTGTCTAGCCCCGTAGGCAATATATATATATATATCCATGGATAATCAACTAGATTTGAGTTTACGACCCAGTCATTTCACTCAATCTAGTTCCAATAATATGTTTTTGAGGTTTACGACCCGGTCATTTCACCCTAAAAACATCACATTTCACATTTATCAACTGGATTCGGCTTACGACCCGGTCATTTCACCTATCCAGTTATTCATAGGCATGCCGCCAAACTCAAAACTCTGGAAATTGAATAGACATATTAGATACACAATGATTTCATTTATCTCTTTATCAATTTCTTTCTCAATTCATTTCTCATTTCATGATCCATAATCAACTAGGCAACCATGCCTTAATTATCTCATTTTCATTATCATAGCCAACAATCATGGCTTCATATCTTTCACATTATATTTCATCATCACATTAATCAATTCATTATTCACGTGGATATAATTAATGGCATCAACACATATTTTACATGCTCATCACAACATTCACATATAATCAATTATGTCTCAATTCTCAATATCATATGAGTGTATTCAATAATGTATTTTGAACTATTTCAAAATGACCCACACAACTCTAAACACTTACCTTTCAAGAATCTATCACCACTTGAGTTAGGGTAAATCACCTTCTTCACAACCTATTCCAAAAGAATGAGGAAACTCTCATGAGATCATAAGGTTAAGAATCAATTTGGGCAAACTCTAGACTTGACACGCTCACACACACGGGCGTGTCCCTGACCGTGCCCTAACTCCACAACACAGAAACATTTACACGCTCAGAACCACGGGCGTGTCACTGGGCGTGTAATACATTATGTCTCTCAGAAACAACGACACGTCCAACATCATGAGCGTGCTCATGGCCGTGTAAATTCTCAAAACTCACAGTAGCTATGACAGGCTCAACAACACGGGCGTGTTAATGGCCGTGTCACACCTACTGCCACTCAGAACAATTGACATGCCTAAGGACCTGGACGTGCTCCTAGGCGTGTCTGGCCAAAAACCCAGATTCCGGCCAAGACAACACCACTACCAACAAAACACTTCTATCCATCAACATCCACTTCAAACAAACTTCACAAAACATACCCAAAAACCATCTCAAACTTACAACAACACCACAACAAACTAAAACACACATCAAACACAAATCACAACATCATCAAAACTCTAAACACAACCTCAACTCAATCTATCCCAACCAACTTACTCTTTTCTTCAATCCAACCCCAAAATCCAAAACCACATAAACCAGATACTCTTAAACACAACATAATCAACCCAAACACATTCTCAAACACAACTTCAACTCACAAACCCACATAACTTCAAAAACAACACAAGAAATCAAGAGAGAACTTACCAAGGATGAAGAACTCTTAGATTCCAACTAAATCTCTTGTAAACTTCTTTAATCTTGATCTTGTAAGGTCAAATCTCTCTCTCTCTCTTGTTCTCTTGCTGCCGCCGTCCAAGACAAAGAAAAGAGAAGAAAATGGAATGAAAGCCACGAAGGAAGGAGAAGGAAAGAAGAAAAGGAAAAGAAGTACAAAAGCAAAGTCAACTTCTCTTTCCTCAAAACAATCTCCTCCACACAATAAACAATATAATATTCAAAATATCTCCATCCACTCATCTTATTCCACTAACTCAATTTCAAATTAATTTCCTTTATACCTTTCACCCTTAGAATGGTATATACTGTGTATATCACAATATAAATAACATATGCACTCTACTCTTACAACATATCTCTTTCCAATTAAACACAAATACACTTAATCCAAATAAAACAACAATTATATACCAAACTTCTAGGGTATATTTTGGGATATTACATCTTCCATCTTGGCATTGAGGGCATCGTCCACCATTCTTTGAATTTGTTCGGGCTCCATTGCTTTTGGTGAGCAAGTGATTGAGTCATTGCTAGATTCTTCGCTATCGGCGTAGGTCGGATTGTCGTAAGCTTTTGAACTATCATAATCCAGGGCTGTGAGCCAGAGAGGATCAATGATATGAGATGCAAATGTATGCATATATGCATGTATACACAAACAATAGACAAACAAAGACAAATAGGACGTTCCTTCCAACCTTATAACGTCCACAAACAAATGGTGAGTCTCTTTTCCTAGGTATATGGTCAGCAAAATACCAACATGGGGGGATCTTTTTTTCAAATAATTTCCTCAGACGGTTCAACCAATAGTTATATTTTTGAAAATAGAAATCATTTCATAATAATTCCCATTAATTAGGTTTTAATCCATTCAACCAACTAAAATAGCTTTTATGCTACCTTGGATTAAAACTAAATTAAGAGGTCTATTATAAATAGATTTCTCACTTGAAAAAGTAACTAGTGATTCATGCCAAAAACAAGCCCATGATTAATTATTCTTAGTATAAACTAGGCTCACAATTGATTTTTGGTATTTCTCAATTGACCTAAATAATTTGCAAGCTTTTGCAAGAAAAGGTTAGATAAAAACAATTTTGTTTCTAAGCCCATTGTAAAAAGATTTTAGAAAAAATGGATTTAGGGCTTAGTATTTGGACCATGAACAAAAGAATTTTTGATTTATTTTTAGAAAAGTCTTATGTCCAACGACCATCTTGAAAAGTTTTGAAAATAGCTTTGGTCTTTTGAATTTTAAAGAAAAATTTATTTTGAGCTTACAATATACTTAGGTCATATTAGAAAAAGAGCAAACCAAATAAGCCATGATTTAAGCCAAGACAAATTAACCATAGTCAAACAACATGCATTTGGGGTAAAAACCTAAGGAAAGTAACTAGGCCAATTACATGAGCTTTAGTCTTTGGGTAAAATGACTTAGGTTCCCATAGCAAGTATATACCAAAGGGTACAAGGCTATGAGTGGTTATGCCATGCTCAATCTCCATACCTTGAGTGAAAGTATGGTATCCCTTACATAACATAACATGGGTAAAACGGGCGTCCTAACTCACGCACATGATGTAATCTAATATGATGCAATGGATAATATCATTATAAAAAAGAATAGAATAATATAAAGACCAACGGAATCAACTTCTCTTATCCCAGTGGAGTTGCCACTATGAGCAGGGATTTCGCCACCACTCCGGGAGAAAATGGAGTCGCCACCTGGAAGGGCCAGGAAAAAAAAAGGGGTGGATGACTCGATTCCTAAGGAATCCCTAACCCCCTAATGGGTTCGGAAAGTTAGGTACGTGTAGGGAAGGTGAGAAATGGCCAGCACCCCTACAATGCCCGGTTCATTGGAACTGGCCTCCTTTACAGGTCTTAATATTATAAAATTCTTAAGTATAATAATATTATCCATATTACACACAATAATTAAAAGAAAGCATCATTATATTAAAATCAAAGCAATGTCCAAACAAAACAAATAAATGGACACCCATCCGAGGATGGAAACATGTCCTTACATCCCATGCCTAAATAGGACACCCACCGAAAGGTAGAAACATGTCCTTTACATTGGTTATATAGAAAAGCAATTTAAATTACATGATATTTAACTAATGAGGTACCCACCAAGTGGAAACATACCTCTTACAACATTTGGAAATCTAAATAAATTGATAAAAGTAAATAACCATTCATCATAAATAAATCATTCATCAAAGGTATTAAACATCAATAGAAAGTAAGCATCCATCCATGATAAATTAAATAAACCAAGCATTGAACTTAAGTAAATTAAAGCATATAAAATAAATCAAAGCATAATCAAATATAGAATTGAATAAGGCAAATAAAAATCTAAATTATGGCTACTGTTTCCATTTAGGGTTCTTTATTTCATGTGTTTAGAGTTTTGGAATATGTGGAATTAGGCTATTGTGAGTTTTTAAAGGAATTAAAATAGATTAAGGTTTTATGTTTTAAAAGATTGATAAAGTTCTTTGATTAACCAAATTAGTGTTTGAATGGTGAAATCATGAAACTAGGGTTTGGACACTTTAAAACACTTAGATTTATGATTTTCGGTTATTCATTGAATTATGGTTTAAGCTTACTGTGTAAAATTGTAATATTTGAGTTTATAAGGTTTTTAAAGTTTCAAAGGATCAGAGTTTAAAAAAAATTAGGATTTAAGGTTTTAATGGGGTTAGGGTTTACTGTTTTGGTTTTTGGAGTTGAATTAAGGTTTAGTATTTTTGAATTAGGGTTTCTGGTAATGAGTTAATTTTAGAATTTGGAAATCAATTTGATAATTTTATGAAGTTTTATGATAATAAACAAACGATTTAAAGTTTACATAAATAGAAAAAGATATTTGTTAAGGTTTTTAGAAAGAAACATAATTTAAATTATGGTTTTAAAAAGAAACATGCTAAATTAGGGTTTTAAGATTTTGATGAAGCAAAAATAACAATTGTAAGTTTTTTGGAAAACAAAGCAATGAAATAAGGTTTTTAAACTTTAGAAAAACTAAATTAAAGTTCTAGGGTTTTTGAATTAAAACACACAATTGGATAGTTCATGCTACTGTGAAAAAATAAAAGAAGTTAAGAATTCAAACCTTCTTTCGTAGGTTACACCAAAATTGCTTCTTGGATGAACAAAATCAAAGACAAGCTTTGCTGCCTTTGAATTGTTTGAATTGTTTTTCAGCTCTCTCAAAAACTCATATTGGTTCACCTCTTTCCTACTTAGTTTCGGATCCAAATTTTCCTCCAAGCTTCTGTCTGATTTCCTCCTTTATTTCTCGGTTGATTTTTTTGTTGTTTTTTGTCTTATTTATAGAAGTTTTATATGACTAATTCTAGTTATTCACGGCATCCATTATTCATTAAGAAAAGAAAACTGAAACCTAATTGCATTAGATTTTGGAAAATTTGCGTCGCAAAAATTTCGTTGGCAAAAAAAAATTGCTGCGGAAAAAAAATGAGCTGGCAAAAAAGCTGTCGCAGCCAATGCTCGAACTGGCCTGTGGGCGGGTGAAGGCCATTTCGCCCACAGGAAATTCCTGCGAGCAAAATGGCCAAGCCATTTGGCTCTTAGGATTTTCCTACGAGCCCGCAGGAAACTCTTGCGGGCAAAATGGCCCATGGCCATACCCTGCATGCTGATATTCGGCGATGATTTTTTCGTCGACGATTTTTCCGTCGCTGACTTTTTATTTTTATTTTTTTATTTTTATTTGTTTATTTTTATTTTTTATTAATAAAAATTAGATACTAAAACAAAATTTATTTTGGAATAATTAAAATATATTGGACAACACAAAATTTATTTTGGACTAATTAAAATATATTGGACCGGACCAGGTCAAAAATTAAGGGTCTACAGGTGGTTATCTCAGAATGGTTATGATGTTAAAACATTTCTCTATCCACTGAGTGCATCATATATCCAATTTATTCGAGCAGGGCTCTTAAACTTTGATGTATCTCCTATTGGCTTCTCGGGAATTCTTGAGGAAGATGAGGATAGTGATGAAGAGGAGTACGATGGAGAGGGAAGAGAATCCATCCCTCATCCCGAGGCTAGCACTTCTCAAGTAAACTTTTACCATTTTTCCATTGATGGCTTTGAAATATGTCCCTTGATTGAAGAATTTGAGGCCATCCTTGGATATCCCAATAATCAATAAATGGCATTACCCACATTGATTTCCAAGACTCAACAGAAGATGCAGATGTTATTTCAAATTCCAAAACCCGAACTTCTTCGGTTGATGAGAGGTGAAAAAATTCTACTCGCCCCTTTGATTGGCTTTTGTTTCTCTCATTTGGCCCCTACTAAGGCATGGGGACACATGCTTTGTCTTTGCTTGCTCGGCCAATTCTTGCTTGTTTCTTCTGAAGGCGATATTGATCCGCGAGTATTGGACATTATGGACCAAATGGAATGAGGCTTGTCGCCGGTACCTGTGATCTTAGTCGAGACCTTAGTTGGATTAGACCGATTTAAATCAGGATTGTCAAAGAGACTGACTGGAAGTCTGTTGCTGCTTCAGGTAATTACCTAAACTCAATTTAGGTTTTCTTTTTTCTTTTTATTGCTATAACTTTTGCCTAGTCCGCCCATGTGGGTTTTCAGAACTAGCGAGCTGTCCTAATTTTTGCCTAAGCTGCTCTTGCGGGTTTTCAACTTAGCAGACTCTTTTTTTTTCTTTTCTTTTTAATTTAATTCTTTCTTCACAGATTTGGCTTCAGGAGCATCTTTGTTTGCTTAATACTCCATCCATGGATTTTACCAAATACATACCACGTCATCATTCTGCTAGGAAGCTACTCCATCCTACTTCTTCATATGCTGACTGGGTTGACTGGATCCAATCATGCTCTGAAGTCAATATCCGTTGGTTGGTACCTTGGTGGAAGATTTCTCGTATCACCATGCGGACATACTTGATGTACATTCCTCTTGCTGCTCTTCGTCAAGGTACATGTTATGATCCTCGCCGACTTGGGCTTCAGTATGGATTGAGCCTCGTGATTCTGACTTTGCTCCCGACTTAGACATGCCTTGCTTGACTGAAGCCTACTTGGATCGGTTGAGGCAAAGCTAACCTACATGTTACACATATCGACTCCCATAGATTTTACATTTGTCAATTTAGAAAGTGTATTGTTATGATGAAAAAATAGTTAAAGTAATAAAAGATGCTTCTTTTCCATTTATAATTTGTCATCACCTTTTGCTATTGTGTTTATTTATTTCATCCATATTTGGTCGAACACTTATAACAGTGCATATAGAACAATTTTAACATTAATTCTATTTTATTAAATTGGGGAACAACCAAACATAAAGCTATCATACACAAGATTACTCATGTTGCCAATTAGCCCTTTCGGGTTTTCTAATTGACGATTTTCTTTCATTTAGCCCTAATTATTGCCTAGCCCACCCTTTCAGGTTTTCGGAACTAGCAGACTGCTCTAACTTTTGCCTAGGCCGCCCTTTTTGGGTTCTTAACCTAGCGAGCTCTTTTTTCCTTTTTTTTATCATACATAAAATTTCTTCAACCTGTCAATGTTTACTGGGTCACTAAATTCGTTCCCGTCCATGTCAGACAACTTCACCGCACCTTTGTTCATGACTTGTTTCACGACATATGGCCCTTCCCAGCTAGGCCTAAACTTTTCTCTTAGATCAAATACATTAGGCGTACATTGTTTCAACACTAAATCCCTGACTCTAAATTTTCTAATTTTAACCCTTCTATTATAGGCCCGAGCTATTTTCTTTTGATACATTTGATGATGATACAGTGCCTTTAACCTTCTCTCTTCTAGTAAAGCTAACTGAGTGTATCTGCTCTCTACCCATTCTGTTTCAGGCATTTCAGCTTCCAAGATTACTCTTATTGACTTGATCTCAATTTCAATTGGCAATACTGCTTCCATCCCATAAACCAAAGAGAACGGTGTCATTCCAGTAGGTGTTCGCACACTTGTCCTATATCCCTATAAAGCAAAGGGAAGCATCTCTGACCAATCCCCGTAAGTCTTGGTCATCTTGGATAGAATTTGGTTAATTGTCTTGTTTGTTGCTTCCACGGTACCATTAGCCTTTGGTTTATAAGGAGAGGATCTATGATGATGGATTTGGTACTTTGAGAATAAATTCTTAACTGCTTCTTGAAACTGTACCCCATTGTCTGATATCACACTATGCAGGACCCCGTATCTACTTTTGAGGTTCTTTTCAATAAACCTAGCCATTTGACTTGCACCCAGTTTATTGAAGGATTCGACTTCGACCCATTTTGAAAAATAATCTACTGCTACCACAATGAAATGGTGACCATTTAAATCTATCGGATGTATCTCTCCTATAATGTCGATACCCTAGGTGGCAAATGGCCAGGGTGGAGACATTGAATGCAATTCTTCAGGAGGCATGTGATTCAAGTTACCATACATCTGACATTGATGGCACCTCCTTACGAATTCAATACAGTCTTTCTCCATGGTCAACTAATAGTAACCTTGTCGAATAATCTTCTTAACTAGGGCCAAACCATTCATGTGCAAACCGCAATTTCCCGCATGTATTTCTGACATGATGCGCTCCACTTCAGGCTTTCTTAAAAATCTCAAATGCACTCCATCAGGCCATCTTTGATATAAATCTTTATGGAAGGTGATGTATTGCAATGACCACCGCCTTATGGATCATAAGAACATCAACTATCCTTATGATCCAGACTATTCATTCCTTTCATTGATCTTCTTGCCTCTTTACCTTAGTGATCATAAGACTTGTCAAAAGTATCACAATAGCTCAAGGTAGGTTGTTGGGTTTGTAAGCCAATGAAAAGAAAGCTAAAATTTTTTGAAGGCTCAAAGGGACAACTAGAGATTAATATTTAATAGGGTGGATACTAGTTGTTGGCTCGTCTAACAATGTCTAAATCATTTCTCCCTTAAATAAGTAGAGTTCAATTTTGCCTTGAAAGTTTGTCTAAGCATGTTCTAAGACTGACTAGGACCTAGATAAAGGTAATTATGCCAGAGCCCTCTCTAAGTAAGCATACACAACTCAATGCTATAGAGCAATTTCCTTACCTAGTAAAGTCATTCAAGTCATAATGCATAAATATATTAATTCATGAATTGTCAAGATAGATTCCTCATTGGTTGAGCACCAAAATGAACAAAGACCAACAAAAATTTTGATGAAAGTAATTTTTTCAAATAAATTTAAATTTGAAAAACACGACTGTTCGAATTAAATATTAAAGAATGAAAATAAAACAAGAAAAATAAACAAGCCAAGGGAAGTTTGTTGAGTTAAGCTTCTTCTCCTTTCACATCTTCAATATTCCCATCTTGAAAGGAGGATAAGAAAAGATCTTCCTCCAATCCTCCTCCTGCCATAAAAGTTGCTGGTGGTGGCACTCTATTGAACTTAGGCAGAGGATTGCTTTTGGTATTAGGCTTATCCAACTCAGGTAGCTTACCACTCTCAATCAAATCTTGGATCTCGTGCCTTTGACGAGCACATTTATCCCTTTCATGCCCTTACATTTGATGAAATTGACAGAAGGCCTCGGCATTGAAGTTTGGTGGCAAGGGATTATGTAGCGGTCGAGAAGCCAACGGTTATAATAACCCTTTCTTTTGCAGCTTGTTGAAAACCCAAGATAAAGGTTTCCCCAATTAGGAGAATTGTCTTTTTATTTCCTTGACTAGTCGCATTAATATCAACTTCTTTTTGCGTGCTTTGATTGTTAGGCTGGTAGTTCCCTTTCTCATTCCTTCTTATTGAAAAGTGATTCTTCCCCCTTTCCCATTCTTCAATTTGTAGACCAACTTGGAGAAGATTTTTGAAATCACAGATGAGTGTATGAGACATCCTTTCATGAAGACTAGGCAACACCCCTCTCACAACCATCCTTATTTGATCAGATTCATCGGGCCTCTTCTTGAACAAAGCAGCCTTATTTCTCCATCTTTTGACATAGTCCAAAAAATTCTCATTTGGCCGTTGTCTAATGGAATCAACTTCCATTAAGGTAACTTCCAGCTCGACATTATACCAGTATTGATGAATGAAAACCTTGTACGACATCTCCCAATCTTTTCGAGTACTTTTCTCTAAGGTATTGAACCAATTTTGGACAATATAGTCCAATGAGAGCATTAAATATCTTAGAGTTTCAGCCTTAGTAGCTCGGACAGACTGCATAGCTGTCATATACTTCTTCACATGGAGGTGAGGATTTCCGGTTACATCAAACTTGGCAATGGGTGGCAACTTGAATTTGTATGAAACTTCTTCATCTAGCTCAAATAATTTGTCAACTTCGAACATTTCTTCGTTTTTCAGCTTCTTCTCAAATTTCTTTTCCAAATCCGCAATCATCTTTTCAACATCAAATGTTTCATTTTTCTCCACAGCTGATCTTTCAATAATCATCGATTCTTTCTTCTTGTCTTAAGGATCTTGGAAGTATTGAGCCCAATCATCATCATCAATGATCACCTTATCATCATCAAAAACCACTTTGCTGACTTTAGCCTTCCCCTTATCCTTTGGCTTCTTACTGCTAGCAGAAGCTTCGGCATTATTTTATAAAATTGTAGCCAATTGGTCCTTCATGGTCTCAGCTAGGGCCTCTTTTATTTCTTCCATCTTGGCATTGAGGGCGTCATCCAGCATTCTTTGAATTTGTTCAGGCTCCATTGCTTTTGGTGAGCAAGTGATCGAGTTGCTACTAGATTCTTCGTCTCTGGCGTGGGTCGAATTGTCATAAGCTTTTGAACTGTCGTAATCCAAGGCTGTGAGCCAGAAAGGATTAATGATATGTCATATGATATATGTATGCATGTAGGCATGTATGCATAAATAATAAACAAACAAGCATAAATAGGATGTTCCTTCCAACCTTATAACATCCACACACGAATGGCAAGTCTCTTTTCCTGGGTATATGGTTAACAAAATACCAACATAGGGTATCTTCTTTTCAAATATTTCCCTCGGATGTTTTAACCAATAGTTATATTTTAAAAATGGAAATCAATTCATGATAATTCCCATTAATTAGGTTTTAATCCATCTAACCAACTAAAGTAGCTTTTATTCTATATTGGATTAAAACTAAATTAAGAGGTTTATTATAAATAGATTTCTCACTTGAGAAAGTAACTAATTATTCATGCAAAAAACAAGCCTATGATTAATTATTCTTAGTATAAACTAGGTTCACAATTGATTTTTGGTATTTCGTAATTGACCTAAATAATTTGCAAGCTCTTTAAAAGAAAAGGTTGGATAAAATAATTTTGTTTCTAAGCCCATTGTAAAAAGATTTTAGAAAAAATGAATTTTGGGCTTAGTATTTGGGTTATGAGCAAAAGAATTTTTAATTTGTTTTTAGAAAAGTTTTATGTCCAAAGACCATTTTAAAAAGTTTTGAAAATAGCTTTGGTCTTTTGGATTTAGAAAAAAATTTATTTTGAGCTTACAAATGTACTTGGGTCATATTAGAAAAAGAACAAACCAAATAAGTCATGATTTAGACTAAGATAAACTAACCATAGTCAAACAACATGCATTTGGGGTAAAACCAAAGGAAAGTAACTAGGCCAATTACATGAGCTTTAGTCTTTGGGTTAGAAGGCTTAGGTTCCCATAGCTAGTATATACCAAAAGGAACAAGGCTATGAGTGGTTATGCCATGCTCGATCTCCATACCTTGAGTGAATGTATGGTATCCCTTACATAACATAACACGGATAACACGGGTGTCCTAACTCACGCACACGATGCAATCTAATATGATGCAATGGATAATATCATGATAAGAAAGAATAGAATAATATAAAGATTAGCAGAATCAACTTCTCTTACCTCCAGTGGAGTCGCCACTGTGAGCGGGGATTTTTGCCCCCACTTTCGGTGGAATGGTTCTTGCGACTTCGGCACTGTTTATGCTCGTGGCCTTAGAGAACACGAGCCTAAGCTCAGAGAAAGAAAGGGGTGGATGACTCAATTCCTAAGGAATCTCCAACCCTCTAAAGTGTTCGGAAAGTTGGGTATGTGTGGGGAAGATGAGAAATGGCCCAGCACCCCCACAATGCTCGGTTCATTAGAACCAGCCTATTATAAAATTCTTAAATATAACAATATTATCCATACAACATGCAAAAATTAAAAATAAAGCATCATTATATTAAAATCAAAGCTATGTCCAAACAAAACAAATAAATGGACACCCATTCGAGGATAGAAACGTGTCCTTACATCGTTCATGTCTAAACTAAATAGGACACCCACAAAAAGGTGGAAACATGTCCTTTACATTGGTCCAGGATATAAAAGCAATTTAAATTACATAGAAATTAATTAATGAGGTACCCACAAAGTGGAAACATACCTCTTACAATTTTAATACTAAAACAACCAAATAATAATCATAATAATAAAGAGAATATCCATCCATGATAAATTAAATAAATCAAGCATTGAAATTAAATAAATCAACCATTAAAACATATAATAAACTACATAATCAAATCTAAAATTAAATAAAGTAATAAATATATAAATTTGGGATTTGCATCTTAGAATAGGGTTTTTAGATTTAGGGTTTTTGAAATTAGGATTTAAATTGAGGTTTCATCATTTAGGGTTTAGGGTTTTTTTGAGTTTGCTGGGATTATGAAATTTAGGGTTTAAGAAATTTTTAGGTTTCTATGAAATTAGGGTTTAGGAATTAAGTTATTAGAATTAGGGTTTGGGTCTAGGTTTGGGAATTAAGCAACTGGAGTTAGGGTTTTAGCTTCTCTGGAATTAAAGGATTCAGACATTTTAGAATTTGATTAGGGCTTTGGTGTTTTGAATTTGGAAAATAGATTTTATAAATTTAGGATTGGAATTTAGAAAAATTTTAGGGTTTCGGAAAATTAAGAGAACAGTTAGGGTTTTGAGAATTAATAAAATAGTTTAGGGTTTTGTAAAATTAAGAAAACAATTTAGAATTTTGAAATTGGAAAGTAGATTAGGGTTTTCAGCAACTGGGCAATTAGATTAGGGTTTCGATAATGTTTTGTGATTATATGAACATTGAACTCAAATCATGTTGTTTAAATCAAGTAATTAAGACTACGTGGTTTAGTTAACTACTGGACCTAAATAACTTTTTAATCTTAAAACTTCTAATGATATTTATATAAGGGAATGTATATACTGGACAGTCAAATAAGTTGTAATTCAAGGATGAAACTACTGTGAATTCAAACCAATTAAAGAATTAAATCAAACCTCCATTCGTTGGTTCCACCAAATTGATTTTTGGATGAACAATGACAAAGGTAATGTTGCTGCCTTGGATGGATTGATGATTGATGAATGCTTGATGCTAATCTTCTCTGTTTGTTGCCGTCTCTCTTTAATGTTCCTTGCTATCTTGTTAATGTTCCTTGCCATTTTTTAACTTATGGACCAAAATGTTTTAATTTGGGCCGATTCAAATTGATTTTAGGGTTTTATAATTGAATTTATGCCTCTTTAATCCGAACCGGCTTCTTTAAAAATTATAAACTAGGTTTAAATATTTTAAAGTCGGATCAAATTTATTGTGGCATCCTTTAATTAGGACCGTATCAAATTGTGGTCAAAATTAAGGGTCTACAACTACCTTCTACCCCCTTGGACAGTTGCATTGACATCAAATGCCTTTTGTGTGCCTTGATTTCCAGACTGGTAGTTCCCTTTTTCATTTCTTCTTGCAGAAACCAGTTCTTATCCCTCTCCCATTCTTCAATTTGCAAACCATCTTGAAGAAGATCCTTGAAATCTCTAGTAAGAGTGTGGGACATCCTCTAACACAAACTAGGCAACACTCCTCTTATAATCATCTCAATCTGGTCCGATTCATCGGGTCCCTTTTTGAGCAAAGCTGCCTTGTTCCTCCATCTCTTCATATAGTCGACAAAGTTTTCATTCGATCTTTGTCGATTGGTTTCAACTTCCATTAAAGTAACCTTCAATTTAGCATTATACCTATATTGTTGAATGAAGCCTTTGTATAGTATATCCCAACTCTTTTGAGTATTATCCTCTAAAGTGTTGAACCAATTTTGGATAATAGGGTCCAATGAGAGTATAAAGTGTCTTAGAGTGTGAGCCTTAGTAGCTCAGGTAGGCTCCATAACAGTGATGTACTGCTTCATATGGAGATGAGGGTTTCTAGTTCCATCAAATTTGGCAAAGAAGGCATCTTGAACTTGTATGGGACCTCCTCGTCTAGCTCAAACAACTTGTTGACATCGAAAATCTCTTCGGTTTTCATCATAGTTTCAAATTTCCTTTCTAAATCAGCAATCATCATCTCAACATCAGAAGTCTAGGTCTTTTCAACAGTTGTCTTCTCAATAACCTTTGGCTCCTTCTTTTTATCTTGAGGATCTTAGAAGAATTAGGCCCAGTATTCATCACCATCCATAACCATCTTGTCATCATCGAAGACTACTTCACCAACTTTAGCCTTTCCCTTGTCTTTCTTGGTGCTTACAGGTGTTTCAGCAGTGTTCCCAAATATCACAGCCATTTGACTTTTCATGATCTCAGGTAGGGTCCCCGTTAATTCTTCCATCTTGACTTTAAGGGCATCATCCAACATCTTTTGAATCTGCTCAGGTTCCATTGCTTTTGGTGAGAAGCAACTAAGTTGTTGCTTGATTCTTCGTCATCATCGTAGATTGGAATGTTGTAGGCTTTTGAACTATTGTAATCCAGGGCTGTGAGCCAGAGAGGATGTAACACCCCGATACCCTATATAAGTACTGTACATATACCTTGTATACATATAGTAAGTATATAAAGTATAAGGATGTCACTTTTTGTTACCTTTTAAAAACCTGTAACAAAGTTCAAACCATAATACATTAAATACATAATATCTATAAAATCATTATCTTTATCAAAACTTCATTTATACATATACATATCCTCTTGTCAAAAATACATCAAAATTAAAAGTTATACATGTATGCATTACCCTCTAGTTGGTCTCGACAAACCTTTACTCTTCTCGTGGCATAACGAAACACTTGTATATTCCACCAAGCTACCTGCGCGATTATACATCCGCGCTAAGCCCGAAAGCTTAGTAGTACAAATATAAAATATAAACATACATTATAGATATGCTAATAGATAATAATATATCAATTCAATGTACAATTAGTTCTTATCATGTTTTTCCTTCTTGATTGCACCTTTCATACATATTGACAAATTTCATATATTATATACATTTAAACAAAACATTACCACCAACCACAATCCATTACTAATACTCATATTCAATATATCAATATACATACATTATATATCATACCAATCAAGAGTCACATTTCCAAAGAAGACAATTCTTATCACCAAACACAATTCATCATTACCACTCACAATCAATACACACACCACATATCATACTTCAAAACATTAGTTTGTTCACAATTCACTAATCATAAATCATATTTCCCACAAAGGCAATTATTGCCATCAACCATCATCCATCATCCAATATCCACAATTCATATATCTCATTTACAACAAATGACAGACTCGGGCCCAAAAGACACTAATATGCTATTCGACTTTCAGAGTTAATGCTTTGGTTTAATTATCACATTCATCAATATCCGAACTAGGCTTCAAGGATTAAGTTCAACCAAGCTTCAAGGGGAACAAAGCATGCTAAGTATCAACCCAACTTGGCTTCAAGAACTAATCCAACCTAGCTTCAAGGGTTGTAACATCTCAATTAGGCTTCAAGGACTAGACCCAACCAAGCTTCAAGGGGAGTAAAACATGTTAAACTTCAACCCAACTTGGCTTCAAGGATCAAGCCCAACCTAACTTCAAGAGATTGTTACCATTAGGCATGCCACCAACAACAAAACTCTGAAAATGAATAACACATTAGATACACAATTCATTGATTATTTCATCATCAATATCATTTTCAATTCTCATCATTATTTAGGCAAACATGCCTCATTTATCACAATTGATTCATCCTCTAGGCAAACATGCCTCATTTATCACAATTGTATCATCATAGCCAATCACAATGGCTTTATATTCCATTTAAGTTATCATTGCTAATAACAATGGCTTCATATCACAATATATCTCAAATCACATTTCATGTTTTATCATTGATATATGCAACATTAATTACATTGCTAAACAAACATGTCATTAATCAATCATACCATATAGGCATACTTCAATCATGTCACTCAATCATACATAATCCATTTCATTACACATGTATCTTAAATTCATTGTCATATAATCCATGTGTCTATTTATTTCATTTTGACCATCATTATCAATCATGATAACATCACATTTCATCATTTCTCAAACACATTAACACCATTCATTATTCAAACATTTATCATAACAAATTGCATTGCACGTACCTTTCTTTTTGGATGATCATTATAGCTTTCACACTATACCAATGACAACATTAGTAACATTGAATTAATCAATATAATAATCTACTTAACACATTTATACTAAGGGTGTTAAGTCTCAAAATCATATAAAAGATTACATCTATGTAAGTTTGTATTTACCTCAAGAACTACTCCCATCACCTATATCTTTCCTTTCCCAAGAATTCTTCACATTAGGTTAATGTAACACAATTTCTTCAAAACCTAATCCAAAGATAGTTATTTCCATAAGAACATAAGAATGATAATCAATTAGAGCAACCTCAACACAAGACACGCCCACCAACACGGCCGTGTCCATCAATTACCTTTCACACAGTAGCTAACACACTCAAGGGACACGGCCAAGCTTATGGCCGTGTCACCCAACACATGCTCCAACATGGCCAAGACTCCCTTAGCTTGGCCGTGTCTCTCAACCAAAAGAGGCAGTGACAGACACGGTCAAGGGACAAGGCCAAGCCAGTGGCCGTGTCTCTCAACACCAAAATTCCAGTAGCAGACACGGGCAAGTGACACGGCCGAGACAGTGGCCGTGTCTCTCCAAATCGATCCAACATGGCCGTGTCTACCCTAATCCTGGCCGTGTCTCACAAAGAATGAAGATTTCCAACGAGGCCAAAATCATATATTCAATGTATTTCAACTTCAATAAACATAAACATACATCATTCAATCAACTCTTCATCTCATATATATTAAACCTTACTAACCAATTTCAATAATCCATCATCAACCTCACAATTAACCTTATTAATATCATCTAACTATCAATTCAACATATCAATACTCTTAATCTTCCATTAACATCACCATCACACCAACCATATCAAATCCAACTCAAACAATAGAAATCAAGACAAAGAATTGAATACTTACTTGAATATCTTGTCAATTCTTCAATCTCTACCTTCAATTCTCTTAAAACCCCAAGATTTTGATGAAGATCATCACCTCTCTTTAACTCTCTCTCTCTCTCTCGTGCAAGAACCAAAAGGAGAAGAAGAAGAAGAAAGACAAATCTCTTTTCTCTTCTCACGATAGCCACACAAATATAATAATAATAATAATAATAATAATAATAATAATAATAATAATAATAATAATTTCCAAAAGAAAATTACCTCAATGCCCTTTAACCATTTATTCTAACTCTCTTATTACTCAAATGCCCATTTAAGTACTTTCACACTCAATATGATAAATATCTTTTCCCCTTGACTCTCCATTTGACCAACTTATATGTTTTATATACTAACATATATACAATATATACATTCCAATTACACAATCATTTTCTTTGCACAGCATATATATACCTTTAATTCAAATCACACAACAATTGTATTAAAACTCCTAGGCATATATTAGGATATTACAATTCTCTCCCCTTAAATAATTTCGTCCTCGAAATTATTAATACCATAAAAATCCGCTTTTAAGAAATTACTATCTTAACTTCCATATGAAGTTAATTATATGCTTAAGTTATTATTTCATCAAATCATATAACTTCAACTCTCCCTTTTTGAATCAACCATCTTCTCTAAATTCCATAGTTCATCATTCTATATGTCTATACATCTTATTACTTTCTTGATCAAACATTCAAAAGATCTCATTGCATTTCCTATTAATATCTTTATACAAGAATCAGATCATCATATAGCACAATAATACTTTGTCAAATCTTTATATTTAATAAATATATTGTTTCTTCATCTCTTTAATATTACTTTTATAGCTTTAACCTTAGAACCCATTGGTTTATATCTGAGCATTAACTATCTTGTCATTACTATCACTGTCTAAATAGACATTTATCACACCCCAATGGATAACAAATTCCTTATTTTTCACAAATGGGATTACTTCTTTAGCATGCTTTTCACTTAACTTACATAATAATACATTATCTTTCAATTTATTTCATACATACTTAACCTTTTCCTTTTTTATCATGATTAACAACCACTATACTCTATTCATTCATGTCCAAACACACTTTAAAATTTTACCTCATATACATTATCATGTAAATACTTATTTTCTTAATACAACTATACACATTAAATTTCAATAATGATTCATAATCCTAGCCAAATCCAGATCAATTGATTTATCTGTCACAATATACCCACGTTCCAATTTTGTTCAATTCCAACCAACGATTAAGTAATCTAACTTATCATGAAATTTCACAATTTTCATATAAGTATAAAAATAACTTAAGTCCATAGGAGCAAACTTATATTCAATTTCTAATCTCTTTCAATCCATTTTCAGTCAAATCATCATGATAACAAATCACTTCCCATTATCTTTAAATATACACATAGTTTACTTTCTATTATCTTAGTAATAATTTCCACCAATTCTCATAAAAATGTTATATCATGCTTAATATCCATAATTCATTCACTCAAACCTTGAGTTCATTCCCTTAAACCTTAAGTTACATATCATAAGCATATTCAGTATAACTTTCATTCATATCTTAGAATTTCTCCCTTTTTAATATCTCTTCACGTTTCAAATCATTGTTATACTTATTTCAATTACCTTTTTATCATATTATTCATATCTCACCACATTTCCATAATTTCCCTTTTTCTTTCTTTATCTTCACCATTATAACCAAATTCTTAACATAAAAATAATAATAAGGTACAACCTTATCCATCATAGCTTTTAACTATACTTTTCAAACAAAATTGTCAACCTCACCAAATCCGTATTACAATCATTATATCTAAGATTCAAATCCATAGATAACAAATTAACCGATCCAATATACTGAACAAAACACATGGCTTTAAGAGATTAATATTCAAGCCTGGGACTTCCAAATCAATACTGTTCTTTTATAATTCTATTCTCAATCTTTACATATACAAGGCTAAGGTATATTTTAAGTATTATATAGTCCTTCTTTACATTTCTACTATATCAGAAATTAACACATTCCAATTTCATTTCAAACCAATTTGCACTCGAGTAAAAGATCTTTATCAACTTAATTCATGCTTCAACAATATTACTATACACATATTCAATCATATGCAGTTCTTATAAAATTTCTATTCGTCACTTCATTTCTAATCCATTTACAATCTCTTATGATATATAATTACATAGAACTTTTTATATGTGAATACTTTGAAACTCTAAATACCATATGATCATCAAGTTCAATGCTCACCATAACAATTTCCACTGTTCACTATTATTTAAGTCTATGCCATTCTCACTTCCATCACATAATTCATTTAGCTTTACACAATTCAAGACCTAATCTCTCTTAGGTCTAATACTACATACAATATTGTTTCTATAACATTAATTTTATATTTATACCACATACATATTCATAAGTCACCTTTATAATGCGATTCACACATTTGTTGATATATATAATTTCATTCACAGTGAAAACTCAATTCACATATCACATACATATGTACACTTAATTAAATACTCTTATTTATCATACATTCAATACAAATTTTCCTTTATAACTGTAACAACCATCCCAGTCCACCTGCTAAACCATTCCTATCCGGAGAAACCATCAGGGCCTCTGAGTTGGGCTGCTACAGTACCAAACAGCCCTCACGGCCTTCCAACAGGATTCACTTATTCGAACTACACCCAAGATACATGAGTGCAAGTCGCCACTCTGGATCGAATACCTAACCTCCCCCTTAAGAGAGTCAGCGAGAATCATCCAGTACCATCTCTTCCAATATGATACAAAGTATTTATTCATACAACACACATATATATATACTGACTATAATAGCACTTTACATCCATCTTAACCACATTACCAATGTAACATTTCTTTCACTTTCATCTTTAAAAGCATTTAATATATTTCCATATCCATTTTTACCCTTTTCAATATAATGCCTTAAAATAGCTCATCCTCATTTGCATATCCACTTCTCTTTTATACTTCAAGATAAATTCTTATACTATCAATCACTTTACTCAATTCATAATACTTTCATATGCCATATTAGTCATTTCATTTAGCTCATGTATTGCATACACATTAAACCATCAATATCCAAATAATCTTTATCAAATGCCACTAAAACTTTAACTTCTCAACTTACTACCTCACTTAAACTTCAATTTGCCAAACTCATCTTATATATTTATATATCACAAAGCAATATTAAAACATATACTTTTCACAATTATCAAGCTCACTTCAACAATTCAAATATCACCTATTACCACCATTACATTGAGCTTTCACAATATCCAAGCATCTCACATTTCTAACATTGAATTCACAATGTCCGTATTAAGGTAACAATACCAATGTATATTTTTACTTAACCCATATCATCTCTTTTTCCTTTAAACAAAATCTTAACTTTACATATCCATTTGTTTACCATTCAACATATATATATATATCACTCACATATATATACATATGTACATTACATCCAATCATATACACATTGAGCCCAATAACCTTTATACGCTTTTCAAGTCTAGTTATCACAAATCTCAGTTTCTTAAACCAACGTTGCTCAATCCAATTCTCACTATCAATCTTATCACGTAACCTAGCTTTGCACAAGTTTATCAATGCAAGCGTAATCATTCTCAACATTAATAGACAAGTAACTATATAGGTTACAAACATGCAATACTGTACGTACCTTACATTTTCAAGTGATCAACTCAATCTTTGATCACTAACATATTACATTACATTATCACATTAAATTTACAATATTTGCATTAAAACAACAATGCAAACAACACCATTATATTTCCTTACATTAACCAATATTTTTATTTTATTTTAGTTTTCATATCATTTTTTCTCTAGTTTTTACTTTCAAGTAAAAACCTCATTCAGACATTATCATCCCTCTCATAATTCAAATTTATCCCACATCACATAATGCCACATCTGAGACCAACCTAGGTGTCAATGCATATACATGTATTACAAATTACATTTCAAAACTCTTCTTTGTAATTCATTTTAAACGTTTCAAAACTTTTTCTTTTTAATTTCACTTAGGCCGAGAATCTCGAACCTAAGCTCTGATACCAAAATAATTGTAACACCCCGATACCCTATATAAGTACTGTACATATACCTTGTATACATATAGTAAGTATATAAAGTATAAGGATGTCACTTTTTGTTACATTTTAAAAACCTGTAACAAAGTTCAAACCATAATACATTAAATACATAATATCTATAAAATCATTATCTTTATCAAAACTTCATTTATACATATACATATCCTCTTGTCAAAAATACATCAAAATTAAAAGTTATACATGTATGCATTACCCTCTAGTTGGTCTCGACAAACCTTTACTCTTCTCGTGGCATAACGAAACACTTGTATATTCCACCAAGCTACCTGCGCGATTATACATCCGCGCTAAGCCCGAAAGCTTAGTAGTACAAATATAAAATATAAACATACATTATAGATATGCTAATAGATAATAATATATCAATTCAATGTACAATTAGTTCTTATCATGTTTTTCCTTCTTGATTGCACCTTTCATACATATTGACAAATTTCATATATTATATACATTTAAACAAAACATTACCACCAACCAAAATCCATTACTAATACTCATATTCAATATATCAATATACATACATTATATATCATACCAATCAAGAGTCACATTTCCAAAGAAGACAATTCTTATCACCAAACACAATTCATCATTACCACTCACAATCAATACACACACCACATATCATACTTCAAAACATTAGTTTGTTCACAATTCACTAATCATAAATCATATTTCCCACAAAGGCAATTATTGCCATCAACCATCATCCATCATCCAATATCCACAATTCATATATCTCATTTACAACAAATGACAGACTCGGGCCCAAAAGACACTAATATGCTATTCGACTTTCAGAGTTAATGCTTTGGTTTAATTATCACATTCATCAATATCCCAACTAGGCTTCAAGGATTAAGTTCAACCAAGCTTCAAGGGGAACAAAGCATGCTAAGTATCAACCCAACTTGGCTTCAAGAACTAATCCAACCTAGCTTCAAGGGTTGTAACATCTCAATTAGGCTTCAAGGACTAGACCCAACCAAGCTTCAAGGGGAGTAAAACATGTTAAACTTCAACCCAACTTGGCTTCAAGGATCAAGCCCAACCTAACTTCAAGAGATTGTTACCATTAGGCATGCCACCAACAACAAAACTCTGAAAATGAATAACACATTAGATACACAATTCATTGATTATTTCATCATCAATATCATTTTCAATTCTCATCATTATTTAGGCAAACATGCCTCATTTATCACAATTGATTCATCCTCTAGGCAAACATGCCTCATTTATCACAATTGTATCATCATAGCCAATCACAATGGCTTTATATTCCATTTAAGTTATCATTGCCAATAACAATGGCTTCATATCACAATATATCTCAAATCACATTTCATGTTTTATCATTGATATATGCAACATTAATTACATTGCTAAACAAACATGTCATTAATCAATCATACCATATAGGCATACTTCAATCATGTCACTCAATCATACATAATCCATTTCATTACACATGTATCTTAAATTCATTGTCATATAATCCATGTGTCTATTTATTTCATTTTGACCATCATTATCAATCATGATAACATCACATTTCATCATTTCTCAAACACATTAACACCATTCATTATTCAAACATTTATCATAACAAATTGCATTGCACGTACCTTTCTTTTTGGATGATCATTATAGCTTTCACACTATACCAATGACAACATTAGTAACATTGAATTAATCAATATAATAATCTACTTAACACATTTATACTAAGGGTGTTAAGTCTCAAAATCATATAAAAGATTACATCTATGTAAGTTTGTACTTACCTCAAGAACTACTCCCATCACCTATATCTTTCCTTTCCCAAGAATTCTTCACATTAGGTTAATGTAACACAATTTCTTCAAAACCTAATCCAAAGATAGTTATTTCCATAAGAACATAAGAATGATAATCAATTAGAGCAACCTCAACACAAGACACGCCCACCAACACGGCCGTGTCCATCAATTACCTTTCACACAGTAGCTAACACACTCAAGGGACACGGCCAAGCTTATGGCCGTGTCACCCAACACATGCTCCAACATGGCCAAGACTCCCTTAGCTTGGCCGTGTCTCTCAACCAAAAGAGGCAGTGACAGACACGGTCAAGGGACAAGGCCAAGCCAGTGGCCGTGTCTCTCAACACCAAAATTCCAGTAGCAGACACGGGCAAGTGACACGGCCGAGACAGTGGCCGTGTCTCTCCAAATCGATCCAACACGGCCGTGTCTACCCTAATCCTGGCCGTGTCTCACAAAGAATGAAGATTTCCAACGAGGCCAAAATCATATATTCAATGTATTTCAACTTCAATAAACATAAACATACATCATTCAATCAACTCTTCATCTCATATATATTAAACCTTACTAACCAATTTCAATAATCCATCATCAACCTCACAATTAACCTTATTAATATCATCTAACTATCAATTCAACATATCAATACTCTTAATCTTCCATTAACATCACCATCACACCAACCATATCAAATCCAACTCAAACAATAGAAATCAAGACAAAGAATTGAATACTTACTTGAATATCTTGTCAATTCTTCAATCTCTACCTTCAATTCTCTTAAAACCCCAAGATTTTGATGAAGATCATCACCTCTCTTTAACTCTCTCTCTCTCTCTCGTGCAAGAACCAAAAGGAGAAGAAGAAGAAGAAAGACAAATCTCTTTTCTCTTCTCACGATAGCCACACAAATATAATAATAATAATAATAATAATAATAATAATAATAATAATAATAATAATTTCCAAAAGAAAATTACCTCAATGCCCTTTAACCATTTATTCTAACTCTCTTATTACTCAAATGCCCATTTAAGTACTTTCACACTCAATATGATAAATATCTTTTCCCCTTGACTCTCCATTTGACCAACTTATATGTTTTATATACTAACATATATACAATATATACATTCCAATTACACAATCATTTTCTTTGCACAACATATATATACCTTTAATTCAAATCACACAACAATTGTATTAAAACTCCTAGGCATATATTAGGATATTACAGAGGATCAATGAGATGCAAATGTATGTATGCATGTGTGCATGTATGCACAAACAACAAACAAACAAAGATAATTAGGACATTTCTTCCAGCCTTATAACTTACCAGACGAATGGCGAGTCTCTTTTCCTAGGTATATGGTTAACAAAATACCAACATGGTATATTTTGTTCTCGAAAAAATCCCTCGAATGATTTTAACCAATAGTTATATTTTCAAAAATGGAAGTCAGTTCATGATAATTTCCATTAATTAGGCTTTAATCCATCCAATAGCTTTTTATGCTATATTGGTTTAAATTAAATTAAGAGGTTTATTATAAATAGGTTTCTCAATTGAAAAAGTAACTAACGATTCATGCCAAAAATAATCTCATGATTAATAGTTCTTAGTATAAATTAGGCCCACAGTTGGTTTTTAGCATTCCATAATTGACCCAAATATTTTGTAAGCTCATTTTAGGAAAAATTATAATGAAGTGAAAAATAGTTTTGTTTCAAAGCCCATAAAAAGATTTTAGAAAAAATGAATTTTGGGCCTTGAGCTTGGGCAATGTGGTGAAAAAGAATTTTTTGATCCGTTTTTAAAAGTTTTTATTTCCAAAGACCATCTTGAAAAGTTTTGAAAATAGCTTTGGTCTTTTGGACTTTAAAGGAAAAATTATTTTGATCTTACAATGTAGGTAGGTCATATTAGAAAAAAGAACAAACCAAATAAGTCATGATTCAAACCAAGATAAATTAACCATAGTCAAACAATAAGCATTTGAGGTAAAAATCTAAGGAAAGTAACTAGGCCAATTACATGAGCTTTTGTCTTTGGATTGAAAGGCTTTAGAATCCCATAGCAGGTATATAACAAAAGGTAAAAGTCTATGAGTGGTTATGTCATGCTCGATCTCCATACCTTGAGTGAAAGTATGGTATCCCTTACATGACACAACACGGGTAATACGGACGTCCTAACTCATGCTCACGATGCAATCTAAATGATACAATGAATAATATCATAATAAGAAAGAATATAATAATATGAAGACCGACGAAATTAACTTCTCTTATCCCCAGTGGAGTCACCACTGTGAGCAGAGATTTTTGCCCCCACTCCTGGTGGAACAGTTCTTGCAACTTCAGCACTGTTAGGCTTGAGGTCTTAGAGAACACGGGGCAAAGCCCAGAGAAAATGAAGTCCCCGCTCGGATGGGCCAAAAAAAGAAAGGGGTGGATGACTCGATTCCTAAGGAATCCCCAACCCCCTAATGGTTCAAATAGTTGGGTATATGTGGGGATGGTCAGAAATGGCCCAGCACCCCCACAGCTCCAGATTCATTAGAACTGGCTTCCTTTTCAAGTCTTAATATTATAAAATTTTTAAATATAATGATATTTTTTATCCTCAAATGGGTGTCCATTTATTTGTTTTGTTCGAACATTGCTATGATTTTTAATAAAGTATTTATTTATTCTTATCATTGCATGTCCTTACATCGACCAATGTCTAAAACTAAATAGGACACCCACCAAAAGGTGGAAACGTGTCCTTTACAATAATTCCAAAATATGAAAATAATAAAATTACATAAAGATTAATTAACGAGGTACCTAATTATGGAAACATACCTCTTACAATTTTAATAAACAAATAATAATCAAGAAAATATTGATCCATGATAAATTAAATAAACCAAACATCAAAATTAAATAAATTGATCACCAAAATATATAATAAACTACATAATCAAATCTAAAACTAAATAAAGTAATAAATGTATAAATTTAGGATTTTAGAATTTTAATAACAAAATTAGGGTTTATAGGGTTTTAGGTTTAAAAATTAAGGTTTTAGGGTTTTGGAAATAACATTATTATTATTATTTAAAATATTAAGCTACTGTGAAGATTTGGGAAATAAAATTAATTAGGGCTTTATGGTTTTAAGAAAATAGTATAGGGTTTAACTAAAAGAGATCTAAGGTTTATGGGAATAGGATTAGAGCTTTTGATGCTTGAAAAAACTAAACTATTGTGATTGCATAATACATATTCTTGTGTGGATGGCTACTGGAAGGATTAAAATTCAAATAAATAATCTACTGTGAATTAATTTAGATGAAGAAAGAACATATTCAATACATGAAATAATCAAAGCATGTCATATTTATTTAATTCAGAATGTACCTTCATTGTTGGTTCCTCCACAATTTATTGAATGAAATTCTAGCAGAACAATCACAAAGACAACACTGATTTGTTAACTTGATTTTGTAAGTTGGATCTTCTCTTCTTACTGTGTAAGAGAATCCAGAAATTGTAGCCTAAAATTTTCAAGTCTCCACTAAAGACCAAAGTCTCTGTCGAAAGAAAAGTCTCCCAAAAATCAAAAGTCCAGAAGTCCCTCTTTCTGTCTTTAATTATGTTATTTACAGAAAAATTAAAAACCTAATACTGGTTGTTTAAGGAAAACAAAATTGTTTTGGAAAAATAAAAATAACCGAGCATAATAAGGTTTAGGCAAAATTTGCACAAAGGTACAGGCTACGAGATATTGGCCTTGCTTCGCGCGGGCACTGGGGCGAGCTACGGGCAGTTGCTATGATGATTGACGTGCGAGTTGTGAATGATCCTGTGCACTGGGCACATTTTCCCGCAGGCCAAGGCCTGCAGTGAATTGACCTGTGGCCAATTTGTAGCAGACGAAACCTGCGATGAAATGGCCTGCGGCCAATTCACTGCAGCCACACCTACGGTGAATTTGGCCCAGGCCTGCATTAATCGGTGTGCCATGTTTAGATCATTTTTGTACTTTTTTTTAGTATGATTTTATGTGTGCTTTATTTAATGTTTTGATTAATTTTTTTTAAGTGTGTTTAAAGAGTTGTTTTTAGGGTTAGGTGCATAAACACCCTTGGAAGATCAAAATAGTGCAGGAAAAGCATGAACCAAGCAAGACATGGCCAAGCCAAATCAGGCTTGGCCGTGTCCCTCAAAGATTGAAGAGGGCAGAGAGAGACACACCCAGAGACATGGTCAAGCCTCTGGCCGTGTCTCACCCAAGGAGTAAAACAAAAGAACAAAGCAAAGAAAGAGCAAAAATGAAGAAACAAGAAGAGACACACCCAGGTGACACGGCCAAGCCTGTGGCCGTGTCACATGACACGGCCAGCAAGCTTGGCCGTGTGTCAATTCATGCCAAAGAACAAGAGAGCAAGCAAAGAAGGAAAGAAAAGAAGCAGAAGCAAACACACTCATGTTACACGGCCAAGCTTGTGGCCGTGTCACATGAGACACGGCCAAGCCACTCTTGGCTTGGCTGTGTCACCCCTCACCACCAAAGAAAAGAAAAGAAAGAAAGAAAGAAAGAAAGAGCCAGTGAGGGACACAACCAACTGGCTTGGCCGTGTCCTATGGAAAATCAAGAGACACGGCCAGGCCACTCTTGGCTTGGCCGTGTCACACAAAAAATAATTGATTTCTTTTGCACGAAGTGTGGAACAAAGTGGGGAACACGGCTTATTGCTTACTAAAAGAAATATTAAACAAAGAAATAGTGGGGAACAAAATTAAATGGTGTGAGTTGGAAGGCATGGGTGTTGATTTTTGAATGAATTAAAAGGAGAGGAAGAGGAAATTGGAGGAGTTCTTGGTTGTTCTTCAACAATTTCTGCAAAAACGTGGGAGAGGGAGAGAGTGACACTCTCCCTTGTCCCTTCATCTTCAACCTCCATTTCTATCCTCTCCACCTTCTCCATCTTCCACTGACAAGTTCTTTGAGATTCTTTGGGATAAATTGGGTTAAACAAGCTCTTGAAGGTTGAAGAAGCTACATTGAAAGGATTGGTGACTTGAGAAAGCTCCATTCCATCTTCCAAAGGCAAAATCAATTGAAGGGTTGGTGACTTGAGAAAGCTCCATCCAAAGGTTTGGTAACTTGAGAAAGCTCCATTCCATATTGCAAGGGGAATCAACCATTGAAGAGGGCTTGGGTTCTTCATCAAATACATCAAGCGGAGCTAGGTGGAAGACTAGTAATCCTACTTCTGGCATCTTCACAAGTGGTTTTTCTATTCTCTCTTTTAATTCATTTCTATTCTTGTTATTGTATTAAGAGATTGATATTGCAATGAACAATTTGTATTTGTTTTATATTGAGTTGAATGAATGTTTTAAATTGATGATGTTGAGCTAAATACCCATGCCTAGGGTTTGTAGTATATTTGGTTGAATGCTTTGATTTGATATTTCCATTGATGTTCCTTGTTGATTGGTTGATTATATTGCATTAAATGCTAGGTTGATAGATTAGCTACCTATTGATCTTTGAATATTGGATGATGGACCGAGAGGTGAAATCCGATATCGGAACTATATAATCGACCACCCTATGAATGAATTAGAAATATAAGTTCTAAGGTTTATTAATTTGGTAATGTAAAAGAATTGGTCATTGTTAATTCATGAATGTAAGAACTAATGGATTGGTAATTGACTAATTAACCTTAAGGAACAAATTAATTACAAGGTTATGTTAATGGATAATTGAGAATTGAGCTTTGATTGAATGGACCTATGACTCTAGGCACCTTCCCAAGAATCGATTTCATCTTTTACACTCATCACACACTTCAACCCTACGCACATTTATTTTAGGTTTAAATTATTCTCGCACCATCCCGACAAAACAAACTCTTGCATTTAAATAACTTGTTAATCAAGCTATTACGAACCACACCTTCTTGGGGAAACGAACTTGTGGCGATCACCTTTACTACAGCTACCTCTTATACTTGCAAGTGACTCTTTGTAGTAGTACTTAATTCGAGCGCAACAAGTTTTTGGCGCCGCTGCCGGGGAAGGCTGTCGCAGTAGTAATAGTTTGATTTTTCTTTACAATTTAATTGTTTGTTTGTTTTCTTTTAATTGTTGTTTGTTTTGTTTGAATTTTTTTTATTTGTTTTCTTTAAGTTGCTGAGTACCTTGTGTAAAGATGCAGTTTTCAAGGCACGGGGGAGTTTATGATAGGAACGATGATTCTGAAATGGCATGGCAATTAGCAGAATTGACGAATCAACTTAACGTGCTAAATGCAAGAGGAAGAGCACCTATGCCATGCCAAGAGATATGTGCAGCATGTGGCAATGTAAGCCATAGTGAAAACACGTATTCCATGGGTTTTGGATGATACCAAGAATGGCAGGAGGAAGAATATGACTACCAAGGTTTCCTGCAAATGGGTAGAAATGACACATATTCTAATCCTTATAATCCCAGCTGGGGAAGCCAACCAAATTTTTCTTGGGAAAATCAGTGGCACGTTCCACCTCGAAATTTTTTTCAACCTTACCAAAGAAACCCTTACTCTCAAGAACAATATTCAAATCAAGAGTACCTTAAGCCACCCACATTAGAAGATAGTTTGAATGCCTTCATTAAAACTAGCACACGAAACCAAGATCACCTTAAGGAACCAACCTTAGAAGATAATTTGAATGCCTTCATTCAAACTAGCGCGCAAAATCAAAATCACCTTAAGGAACTCACTTTGGAAGATAGTTTGAATGCCTTCATTCAAACTAGCTCACAAAACCATGATTAATTTGAGAAATTCATAGTGGACGATGATTTGAATGATTATCTTCAAATTAGCACACAAAATCAGGAAGGGAGCAATGAGAGGTTTGATTCTTTGGAGGAATCATTGAAGAGGGTGGAAATGCAGGTTGGGCAACTGGCACATCAACTCCAAGCACAGTAAAAGGAGGAATTTCCTAGCCAATTGGAGCAAGTCAAGGTAATCACCAATTTGACGAGTGAACAGGTGATATATAACAATTTTTGTGATTCCTTTGATGCAGGGACTAATCAAGAAGACAATGGTGAGAAATACTGCCCAAAATGGAGAAACAAAGTCAATTAAAGGAGGAGGAGAATTTGGACTCATCAACTTCATCACATTTGTATGAACCTTCGAATCCTTTACAACTAATTCCATTCCCAAGTAGGCTAAAAGAAGAGGAGCAAGGTAAGCAACTTTCTAACATCTATATTATGCACTCCCAAGGAAAAAGTGGAAATAAGCTTGAGATGGGTATGTCTTTAGAAGAAGAACATGAAATGCCCAATTTAGAACTTGAGGAGTGTAAGCTAGTTTTAGATGTTGAGGTTGTTGAGAGGGGACTTGACATTGTTAAAGTGAATGAAGAAGTGATTCAACCAAACTTGGTTGAACTTAAAGAGTTCCCAAAAATCATCTCCTCTACTCTTGGTGGTGAAGAAGAGCATACAATGGATAGAACCATGCTGCACAATGAAATAGTATTTTACAACGTTCCTATAGCACTGGAGGATCGCCCTGAGGTGACCTTAACATGTCCCTTTGAGACATGTTCTCTTCAAGGAATACTATTTAGGGGTTGCCATACATCGGGTACATTTCAAAGTTACATGTTGTTCATCCTCTCAGTCATGGGCTCCAATTGCATTATGGGTGGAAGGAGCCCTACACATCGTATATGGGAACGATGGAAATCAGGTTTTATCTAAACCCTCCCTGTAGTATGCATGCTCACATTGAGGACAATATGAATCTTTAAGTGTGGGGTGCATTTTGTGTTTTATGATTTTACTTTTAATTGCATTTTGTGTTTTTACTTTTAACTTGTTTTTGTTTACGTTTTAGTTAATGTTTTTGTTTTTAATGTTTTTCATTGAATAAATGAATTTTAGAAAGTTCAATTGTTATAAAAATTATTGATAGATGACCTTTGAATTTTTGAAGCATGAATTGGAGAATTAAGTAGAATTGGTGCTTATTGTCAATTTTGTTGGTTTTTCCTAGCATTGCCCTTTAACCTAGTAAGGAATTGAGCCATCAACTTATTATTCTTTTTATGGGTGAACATCTTTGATTGATGACTTGCTAGAACTTGCTTTCACATACATTTTAAGATTACATAAAAATTTCAATTTGGCATCAAAGTGATTAAGGCAATTAGGTGAACCCACTTTGGCTTAAAAAGACCAACCCTATATTCAACCTTAGTTAGCCAATTTTGAGCCTATTTCATGTTCCTTTTCTTTCTTTTTCACAACACCATTAGCTTGAATCTTGTTGTTTAACTCTTACCCTTTCATTAGGTCAAGAGCATTTTAAGAGCGTTTATGACAGAGTGTTGTGTTGAATTAAGTGTGGGGTTAAATTTAGTAGGTTTAAGATTGCAAAGCAAAATAATAAAAATAAAAAAATAAAAAAATGAAAACGAAAAAGAGAAAAATAAAAAAATATATATATATAATAATAAGAATAATTATTATTCTTGTTGAAAGGGTTGCAATGTATCATTACAAGACTTAATAAGTGAGTTCCCTTGAAAAGCTCTTTAACGTCAAGGGGTAGATGAGAGGAAGGTGTTTTGGGATTGTTGGGTTATGTATATGATCGGGTACTTCATTCTTAAAGTGCTCTTGAACTTAATGATCAAGCTCACATTCCTAAATATCATGCCTTTACCTTAGCCACATTACAACCCAATAAAGACCTTTTGATGGATGCTTGATTGTAATTTTGTGGCAGAGATTTGATTGATAAGCAAGCCTATGGTAATAATCTTTCATTGATTGTTATGAGTGTAAACACCACTATGATCAAACACTTGTAAGAGTTGGTGAGGGAGCGAGAACATTGGTTATGCATGGAAAACCACTTAATTGCATTAGTGTCGATTTTGTTTGATTCGATATTTATTGTGGAATTAGGGATAGGGAAGTCTTGATGCATCTTTATAACTCTTGAACTTAACAAAATTTATCTTGTTAGTGTGTTTTGATTTTAGCCTTGCTTGGGGACAAGCAAGGAGTTAAGTGTGGGGTATTTGTTTATATCATTTTTGTACTTATTTTTAGTATGATTTTATGTGTGTTTTAGTTAATGCTTTGATTAATTTTTATTTTAAGTGTGTTTAAAGTGTTGTTTTTAGGTTTAGGTGCAAAAACACCCTTGGAAGATCAAAACAGTGCAGGAAAAGAATGAACCAAGCAAGACATGGCCAAGCCAAATCAGGCTTGGCCGTGTCCCTAAAAGATTGAAGAGGGCAGAGAGAGACACACCCAGAGACACGGCCAAGCCTCTGGCCGTGTCTCACCCAAGGAGCAAAACCAAAGAACAAAGCAAAGAAAGAGAAAAAATGAAGAAATAGGAAGAGACACACCCAGGTGACACGGCCAAAGAAGGAAAGAAAAGAAGCAGAAGCAAACACACTCATGTGACACGGCCAAGCCACTCTTGGCTTGGCCGTGTCACCCCTCACCACCAAAGAAAAGAAAGAAAAGAAAGAAAGAAAGAAAGAGCCAGTGAGGGACACGGCCAACTGGCTTGGCCGTGTCCCATGGAAAATCAAGAGTCACGGCCAAGCCACTCTTGGCATGGCCGTGTCACACAAAAAATAATTGATTTCTTTTGCATGAAGTACGGAACAAAGTGGGGAACAAGACTTATTGCTTGCTAAAATAAATATTAAACAAAGAAATAGTGGGGAACAAAATGAAATGGTGTGAGTTGGAAGGCATGGGTGTTGATTTTTGAATGAATTAAAAGGAGAGGAAGAGAAAATTGGAGGAGTTCTTGGTTGTTCTTCAATAATTTCTGCAAAAATGTGGGAGAGGGAGAGAGTGACACTCTCCCTTGTCCCTTCATCTTCAACCTCCATTTATATCCTCTCCACCTTCTCCATCTTCCCTTGACAAGTTCTTTGAGATTCTTTGGGATAAATTGGGTTAAACAAGCTCTTGAAGGTTGAAGAAGCTACATTGAAAGGATTGGTGACTTGAGAAAGCTCCATTCCATCTTCCAAAGCCAAAATCAATTGAAGGGTTGGTGACTTGAGAAAGCTCCATCCAAAGGTTTGGTGACTTGAGAAAGCTCCATTCCATATTGCAAGGGAAATCAACCATTGAAGAGGGCTTGGGTTCTTCATCAAATACATCAAGTGGAGCTAGGAGGAAGACTAGTAATCCTACTCTTGGCATCTTCACAAGGGGTTTTTCTATTCTCTCTTTCAATTCATTTTGTCGTATTAAGAGATTGATATTGCAATGAACAATTTGTATTTGTTTTATATTGAGTTGAATGAATGTTTTAAATTGATGATGTTGAACTAAATACCCATGCGTAGGGTTTGTAGTATATTTGGTTGAATGCTTTGATTTGATATTTTCCATTTATGTTCCTTGTTGATTGGTTGATTGTATTGCATTAAATGCTAGGTTGATAGATTAGCTACCTATTGATCTTTGAATATTGGATGACTGACCGAGAGGTGAAATCCGATATCGGAACTATAGAATCGACCACCCTATGAATGAATTAGAAATATAAGTTCTAGGGTTTATTAATTTGGTAATGTAAAAGAATTGGTCATTGTTAATTCATGAATGTGAGAACTAATGGATTGGTAATTGACTAATTAACCTTAAGGAACAAATTAATTACAAGGTTATGTTAACGGATAATTGAGAATTGAGCTTTGATTGATTGGACCTATGACCCTAGGCACCTTCCCAAGAATCGATTTGATCTTGTACACTCATCACACACTTCAACCCTACGCACGTTAATTTTAGGTTTAAATTATTCTCGCACCATCCCGAAAAAACAAACTCTCACATTTAAATAACTTGTTAATCAAGCTATTACGAACCACACCTTCTTGGGGAAACGACCTTGGGGCAATCACCTTTGCTACAGCTACCTCATATACTTGCGAGTGACGCTTTGTAGTAGTACTTAATTCGAGCTCAACATGCCACGCGGCTAACGTATGTCGTTCGCGCGATTAGTCAGATTTTTATTTTTTATTATATTTTTATTTTTAAACATTATATTTTAAATAATAAATATTATATTATTATATTATTAAAATAATATTAAAATAAATAATAAATATTAAATTAAATAATAAATACCACAAAAATTATTTCAGACTTGTTTTAAAATATTGTACTAGACTTGGTAAAAAATTATGGGTCTATAATATTATATTCGAGAACCTTCTATTCGATCCACCTATAGACCCAATACCTACCCAACTTCAAAGCCTTGATCACGACTGCCATTAAGATTGAGAACCTTATCCAATTTTATCAGATCAGGGATCACTTAGTTACCTCATCAAGATATGTGAAGAGCCATAGCTACATCACCAATGCCATAGCCACCAAGCAGGAGAGTGACAAGGTGTTTGCAATCAACTCTCAGCCTCATACAAGAGGAATCAATGAGCTTACACATATTTCAACATATTGTTAAATGTTGTATATAAGAAAGCCCTAAAAGCAAGATTGGTTCATCCCTTGAAGCCAAAGACCTCTAACTAATCCTCTACCCAAAAGTTGGAATGTTAATGAGTACTATGAGTATCATCAAGGCATCGGGCACAAGAAAGACATGAGCAAAAATCTAAGGTGCATAATCCATGTAATGTCCAAATTTTATTAACCTATTTAAATGCATTAATTGGTAGGGCTAAGGGAGATTTAAATGAAAGAGATGCATAAAATATAAATGAAATATAATTAACATATATATTTTTAAATGTAAAAAGTAAAAGAGGTAAAAAGTCAAAAGTAGAAAAATTTAATATATATAAAATAATAATATTTCTATAAGTATCTTATCAAATTAATTAATTATATATTTATATATTTAGTTAGTGGAGGAAGATGAGAAAGTCAAATTTCTAGAATTTGCTCTTCTTTTTCTTCTTTTCCTTCTCTTTGCTGACTTCTATGTTGGAATTAAGGGAGTTGATTTTAATCACTCAATTCATCAAGATTTAACAAGATTTTCAAAGAATTAAAGATAACTTTGGTGATAATTGAAGTATTACATATGTTTTCTTTAACTATTGATGGGTTTCTTTTAAGTAGGATTTTGATGATTTGTTAGATGATTGTTTAAATGAAATATAATAAAGATAATTGATATAAAAAAGATAATTCTAAATTTGGAGTTTTGATGGAATGAAATTGTGTAGGATTTGGAGAAGTGAGGTGGAAGCTAGGGTTTTGGCAAGAGTTAGGGTTAATTTGGGATTAGGGGTAGCTTAGTGAATTCTAGTGTATTTATATGAATTTTAATGTTGTGTTTGAACATATAATTTAATTAGGAGTAAAGTGAAGTGATTGTGAGTAAATAAAAAGTTGAAGACCGCTTTTGGAAAGTGGAAGGTTGTGGTGAAGTAGGCTTGAGAAGAAGTATATTCCTTCATTTTGGGCTTAAAAAAAAAAGGTTAGTACATACTTTGGTAATAGTTAGCTTTACTTATGTTTTGCATTGTTTATGTTGTAATATGTGTGTTGGTTTTATTTTAGTGAGCCACGGGCATGGCTTTAAAAGAAGCAAGGTCGTGGGCTCTAAATTTGTTTTATTTTTGTAAAATTTATGGAGAAGTAGTGTTGAATTGAATACCATGGGCATGGAATTGATATGCCATGATCGTGGACTGTTCACCTGAGATGGTAGTAGCATTTTGTAAGCCACGGGTGTTGAATTTGAGAGCCACACCCGTGGGCTTATTTCATGAGTTAGGCAAAAAAAGTATTTTAGAGTACACGAGCGTGGCCTTCAGGCAGGCACAACTATGGTTGTTGGTTTTGATGAAGAGTAGTTTGTGATGTTGATAACTATGAAATATGATATGAATGATGATAATATGAAAAGGCATGGTGAGTATTTAAACTATCTAATGAAGATATGTGAAAAGCATGATGAGAAAATGAAATGATAAATGAGTATTATGTGTGCGCATTATACTATGAATAGTTTTAGAAAATTGGGTTTGGTAATTTGGCATGCCAAACGTTGTGGGGTAAAACACTAGATGTCACAGAGAGAGAGCTACACCCCTTATTAAGACACATTTGGTGTCACTGTGGATAACACACTGGGTGTCACAAATATATATTTACGTCTACCAGCAAGACACATTGATGTCATTATTGTTAGGATAGGCCAAATCATTGTTTCTGGAACTAGATTAATGTATAAGAATATTTGGGTCCAATGCATGTTTGATGTTATGTTCTATTCATAAAGTAAAGTTACTCCATGTGACATATAAGCATGATGTATAGTGATTTTATTCTGCTACATAAATATTATTGTTATCAGAGTATGTACCACCGAGCAATTAGCTTTGCGTAATTTGTTTGTCATACTGGTGACAGGGCAGAGGGTGAGAGTCCTTCTAGACCAGGTCAGGTCTAGATTGTGAGGATTGGTATTTGAAGCTCTACTGTTGCCATCAGGCCATAGGCTCAGTGTTGCATGTAAATATTTATTATGTCAGCTACTTATTATTATGTATATTTTGATATAAGGCATCAGCATATAAATCAACATTTGGTTTTGTATTGTACCTATCTAATGTATTAAGTATGTGTATATTTATCGATCATTATTTTTGTAATATAATAAATTACAATATTATATATTTTTATATGTTCTTATATGTTTTGAACTATGAGTCAAACTATTCTCTCATGGTAAGATTTATAAATGACAAGTTAGTGACATTCTTATGTCTTTCTTGCTTATTTTACATACTCAGGGGAGTGTGTACTATATGTAAGTAGAGTGTTAGGGTGTTACAATCCAAGACCTAGTAGAAAATGGAACCATCAACCCTCTAAAGAATCCACCAAACATAAACACCAACCCTTCTCATGCCAACCACCCATAACTCACCTAGCAATTGGTACTATGAGAAGACTATTGAGTTAGCAGACCTGTCAACCCTCAACTGAGTCCAAGTCTTAAAAGTCTAAGTTTAATAGTCCTAAGTATGTACCCTAGTCAAAGTCAAAGTCAAAATTTGAGTCCAATCCAAGTTTGAGTCAGGGTTTGTGTCAAGTGTTAGTCCTTTTTTATATTGTTCCATTTACTAATAAAATGACATATTTTCTTCGTGCCACTTTATGTGCTTTAATTTATTGAAATTCTCTTTCGATCTTGGTTGAAATAAAACATAAATGAAAAGTAATGAGAAAAAAAGCAAAAAAATTAGGAATTTATCAAACCATGGCATAAAGGTTTCATCATCATTGGTAAGGACCGACTCTTTGAAAGAATCTACAAAATGATTGGTATCATCAAGAAGTTACCCAATTTTCCAAGACAACATCATCATTTGAAACAAATAAAAAGGTAAAAAAAAATTTAAAAATGATGATAAAAAAAGAAAAATAAAAGGGAAAAGGGAGAGGACTCATAAAATGAAAGTTTCATCACTATGAAGATTGTCAAATAGAAATTGCACATCTTTTGTATCCCCATGTGAGATCATGGAAAATGTAAAGTCCATTATTGAAGAAACACTATGAACTGGTGAAGTAATCAAAGCCAACAACAAAGCTATCAAGTCAAAAGTGGTTGGCAATCACCAAATATGCGCTAAAGGATTTGCACATGAGCAGTTCCTTGTTTTATGGTCTATTGGATGAAAGCCATCCTACTAATCAATACATGAATGTGATCAACATCATATTGGGAATAAGAGAAGCAATGTAGAAATTAACAAGACACTTTAACAGGAGGGTTGCTTAAGATCCCTGAACACCAATTCATGCCTTCTCAAGCAGACACTATTTGGTAGAACTACCATTTTTGCAAACCTAGAAGGTATCAAGATCACCAGTCAACTCAAAAGCAAAGAGATATGTAAACCTAATTCTTCAACAAAAGCAAGTGATACATAGGTAGCCTACATCAATCATGGTTGAAATCATTTCATACCAAGGTTTTAAAAGAAAAAAATATAAGAGGAGAAAAAGAAGAGAAAAGAAAAGAGAAAGCTCGCTATGTTGAAAACCTAAAAGGGTACTTTAGGTAAAAAATAGGACAAGTTCATCGAGTTGAAAACTGGAAGGGCGACTCAGGCAAAAATTAGAGCTAAAATAAAGATGTTTTACTTGAACCATGATTTTTAAAATTAAGTAAAAAACCTCAATTTCAGATCTTCATGGGTCAAAATTTTTCTCAATGCCACATCTCCAGAGTTAAAACCCAAGGTCATAACCCAAAGTCATTGCATCAAAAAATTCAACACACTCAGAGGGAAAAATCCCAAACCATCACTTGAGACCTAGTTATAGTCTCTTACTTAGTGTCTCTTTCAAAATTGATCATCAAAGCCAGTTGTCATGACTTCTCATAGTATCATGAAACAAACACCTAAAACCACCCAATTGCCATATCAATAAAATGGTGCCACTAATTCTGCAAGCCCCGCTAGTCATTTGCCAATTATGAGTGTTGAAGAAGAAGAAAGCTAACTGGCTCACCCCCTCATGGCCTAACCTTGATTCTCGATGTAAAGGTTCCAATGGTGCTCAAAATGTTAGGTATAATAGTGATCAATGAGGTCCTAGCTCTGGCAGCTACTCATCAATGGCAAAATTCATCAAGCAAAGGCTAAAATCCCACATATGGTGAAATCCATAAAATCCAAGCCCTCCTTGGGTAGTCTAGACAGCTAAGCCATTTCCATTTTCTAGCATGTCAAACCATTAACCTTGCACTGCACTGGATAAGCTAATGGTAGCTTGAATTCCTTTATAACAAAGCCCATCATAACCAAGATCCAAATAATCCTTACAAAACCAAAAATGTTTAAAAGAATGAGTTGTCTTGCAAAACCTATGGTAGCCTATAGCCTTCATCTCCTAAATGCATTTTCAAGACTAGACATAAGCTAGCCCATAGCCTTCATGAACACTCTTTCAAGGTCCTAAACACTCTTTCAATGCCAAATCTGACTTAAGATTTCAATCAAAGCTAGTCTCCCATGTCAAAAAGCAAATGTGTCACTTAAGTAAAAAGCCAAATTGTAGACCCTTAATTTTTGACCCAGTCCAATCCGATATTTTTAAACAGTCCAAAATAACTTTTGTGGTATTTTAATATATATTACTTAAAATATTAATTTTTAATATTAAAAATAAAAAATAAAAAATAAAAAAGATAAAAAAATTAGCTACGGCAAAATCGGCGACGACAGAATCAGTGACGAATTGGCTTAGGCCAATTCACTGCAGGTTTTACCTACGGGGAATTGGCCACAGGCCAATTCATCACATGTTTTTCTTGCTTGCAACAAAATGCACATTGCCCGCAGCTCGCCAGGGCCTGCATGAAGTTTTTTCTGAAACCCTATTTTACTTGGTTTTTATTTTATTTCATAAACAGTTTTTATTTTCTTAACCAATTAGTATTATATTTTATTTTTTCTTATAAATGCCACATTAAAAGACACAAAGAAGGGAAGAATTTTATTTTGGCCAGGAGGAAAATTTTTGGACGACATAATTATTGGGGACTTTTGGACTTTTATTTCTTTTGACTTTTTAGTAATTAATTCGGAGATTGAATGAACAGAAGCATCAAACAAATAAGGATCAAGGCATAAATCGTCAAACACCATCAAACAAGGTAGTAGCAAACTCTCACTGTCTAGATTTCCTTCCAACCAAGAAAAACAAATTTGGTGCAAGTAAATACTTTGCATTAGTATTTAATTATTGGTTGAGCCAACAAACGACCGTAAATTCTAAACATATTTAATATAACTTATTCTGTGTCTATTTTAATTACAGTAGATTAGATCTTTTAATTTTTGCTCATAGCAATTTACATAGAGTATAGTTGGTGTTGTTTTGTTAATCATACAAAATAAATCTATAACCTATTAAGTTTAAGTTACGGTTACTTATATGTTTTAAATTAATACTTTTAATACATGATTATTTAATTATAAAAATGTTGCAGTAACCTTATTTTTTCAAGTATCAAAAGCTTTAACCCTAATTAATTCTTCTTTCCAAAATCACACAGTAACATTATTCTTTTAAAAATAACATTAGTTCCTTAAAATCTCAAAACCCTATTTTCTAAATCTTAAACCCTAAAATTTTAATTTTCAACACCAAAACCTACAACCCTAAAAGCCAGTTTTCAAAATCTTCTGGGTCGTAGTCCCCAACCACCAAGGAGCGCTGCCCCCTTGACCCCCGCCCGCTAACCAGCTAGCGGGACCGCCGTATGGGCTCGTTGAAGGGGTCAATATTTATTTATGTATTATAAGACTTTATGTTTAACTCCTTTTATTTAAAAATCCTAATTTGGTTATTAAAATTTTAAAACCCTAAATTTATACATTTATTACTTTATTTAATTTTGAATTTGATTACGTAGTTTATTATATGTTTTGATGATTGATTTATTTAATTTCATTATTTGATTTATTTATCATGGATGGATGTTTTCTTTATTATTATTATTATTTGTTAAAATTATAAGACGTATGTTTCCATGATTGGGTACCTCATTAATTAATCTTTATGCAATTTAATTTATTTTCATATTTTGAAATTAATGTAAAGGACATGTTTCCACCTTTCGGTGGGTGTCCTATTTAGTTTTAGACATAGATGCTTTAAGAACATGTTGCCATCCTCGGATGGGCGTCCATTTATTTATTTTGTTTGGACATTGTTGTGATTTTAATAAAGTATTTATTTATTCTTATGACTGCATGTAGTATAAATAATATCATTATATTTAAGAATTTTATAATATTAAGACCTACAAAGGAGGTTGATTCCAATGAACTGGGTATTGTGGGGGTGCTGGGCCATTTCTCACCTTCCCCACATGTACCCAACTTTCCAAACCTATTAGGGGGTTGGTGATTCTTTAGGAATCGAGTCATCCACCCCTTTCTTTTTTCCCAGCCCGTCCAGGTGGTGACTCCATTTTCTTCAGATTTAGGCCCGTATTCTCTAAGGCCCTTAGCCTAAACAGTGCTGAAGTTGCAAGAACCATTTCACCGAGAGTGGGGCCAAAAATACCCACTCATAGTGGCAACTCCACCGAGGATAAGAGAAGTTGATTCCATTGGTCTTTTAATTATTCTATTCTTTTTTATCATGATATTGTCCATTGCATCATATTAGATTGCATTGTGTGCGTGAGTTAGGATGCCCGTGTTGTGTTATGTAAGGGACACCATACTTTCACTCAAGGTATGGAGATCGAGCATGGCATAACCACTCATAGCTTTGTACCATTTGGTATATACTTACTATGGGAACCTAAGCCTTTTAACCCAAAGACTAAAGCCCATGTAATTGGCCTAGTTACTTTCCTTAGGTTTTACCCTAAATGCTTATTGTCTGACTATGATTGATATATCTTGGTTTGAACCATAGCTTATTTGATTTTTTCTTTTTTCTAATATGACCTAAGTACATTGTAAGCTCAACATAAATATTTCTTTAAAGACCAAAGCTATTTTCAAAACTTTTCGAGATGGTCTTTGGACATAAAACTTTTCTAAAAATAAATCAAAAAAATTCTTTTCTCATGACTCAAATACAAATTCAAAAAACCATTTTTTTTCTAAAATCTTTTTACAATGGGCTTAGAAACAAAACTATTTCATCCAACCTTTTCTTTAAAAGAGCTTACAAATTTTTTAGGTTAATTATGGAATACTAAAAATCAATTGTGAGCCTAGTTTATACTAAGAATTATTAATCATGGGCTTGTTTTTGGCATGAATCATTAGTTACTTTTTCAAGTGTGAAATCTATTTATAATAAACCTCTTAATTTAGTTGTAATCTAATATAGCATAAAAGCTACTTTAGTTGGTTGAATGGATCAAAAATTAATTAATGGGAATTATCATGAACTGATTTCCATTTTTGAAAATATAACTATTGGTTGAAACATCCGAGGGAATTATTTGAAAACAAGATACCCCATATTGATATTTTGTTAACCATATTACCTAGGAAAAGAGACTAGACATTCATGAGTGGATGTTATAAGGTTGGAAGGAACATCCTATTTATCCTTATTTGTTTATTATTTGTGCACACATGCATACATGCATACATACATTTGCATCACATATCATTAATTCTTTATAGCTCATAGCTCTAGATTACAACAATTCAAAATCTTACGACAATCTGGCCTACACCGGAGATGAAGAATCCCGCAGCAACTCAATTACTTTCTCACCAAAAGCAATAGAGCCCGAAAAAATTTCAAAGAATGGTGGACGACGCCCTCAATGCTAAAATGGAAGAACTAAAGGAGACCCTGACTGAGAAAATAATGTCAAAACATCTGCTAGCACCAAGAAGCAAAAGGAAAAGGGAAGGCTAAAGTTGATGAAGTGGTTTTTGATGATGACAAGGTAGTCGTCGATAATGATGATGACTAGGCACAATACTTCTAAGATACTCAAGATAAAAAGAAGGAGTCGAAGGTTGTTGAAAGATCAGTTGTGAAGAAAACTAAAACTTCGGATGTTGAAAAGATGATTACCGACCTAAAAAAGAAGTTTGAAAATAGTTGAAAACGAAAGAGTTGTCTATGATCTACAAACTATTTGAACAAGATGAGAAGGTCCCTTATAAGTTCAAGATGCCTTCCTTCGCTAGATACAATGGTACTGGAAACCCTCATCTCCATGTGAAGCAGTACATCACTGCTATGCAGTCTGCCCAAGCCACTAAGGCTCAAACTATAAGATATTTCATGCTCTCATTGGACCCTGTTGTCCAAAATTAGTTCAACACCTTAGAGGAAAGTACTCAAAAAGATTGGAACATGTTGTACAAGGCTTTCTTTCAGCAATATGGGTACAATGTCGAGCTGAAAATTACCTTAATGGAAGTTAAGTCCATTAGACAAAGGCCAAATGAGAATTTTTTGGACTAAGTGAAAAGGTGGAGGAATAAGGCTGCATTGCTCAGGAAGAGGCCCGATGAGTCTTATTAAATAAAAATGATTGTGAGAGGAGTGTTGCCTAGTCTTCATGAAAGGATGTCTCATACACTCATCCGGGATTTTAAAGATCTTCTCCAAGCTGGTCTGCAAATTGAAGAATGGGAAAGGGAGAAGAATCACTTTTTAATATTAACGAATGAGAAGGGGAACTACCAGTCAGGCAATCAAAGCACGCAAAAAGAAGTTTATGTTAATGTGACTGGTCAAGGAAATAAAAGATAGTTCTCATAATTGGGGAAACCTCTATATTGGGTTTTCAGCAATGTGAGCGGGGATTTTCACCCCCACTCTCAGTGGAATGGTTCTTGCTACTTCGGCACTGTTTAGGCTCGGGCCTTAGAGAACATGGACCTAAGTTAGAAGAAAATGGAGTCACCACCCGGACGGGCTGGAAAAAAGAAAGGGGTGGATGACTCGATTCCTAAGGAATCTCCAACACCCTTAAAGGGTTCAGAAAGTTGGGTACGTGTGGGGAAGGTGAGAAATGGCCCAGCACCCCCACAACGCCCGGTTCATTGGAATCGGCCTCCTTTACAGGTCTTAATATTATAAAGTTCTTAAGTATAACAACATTATCCGTATTACACACAATAATTAAAAGAAAGCATCAATATATTAAAATTAAAGCAAGGTCCAAGAAAAACAAATAAATGGACACCCATCCAAAGATGGAAACATGTCCTTACATCTCATGCCTAAATAGGACACCCACCGAAAGGTAGAAACATGTCCTTTACATTGGTTTTAAAATAGAGAAGCAATTTAAATTACATGATATTTAACTAATGAGGTACCCATCAAGTGGAAACATACCTCTTACAACATTTGGAAATCTAAATAAATTGATAAAAGTAAATAACTATTCATAATAAATAAATCATTCATCAAAGGTATTAAACATCAATAGAAAGTAAACATCCATCCATGATAAATTAAATAAACCAAACATTGAACTTAAATAAATTAAAGCAAATAAAATAAATCAAAGCATAATCAAATATAGAATTGAATAAGGCAAATAAAATTCCAATTATAGCAACTGTTTCCATTTAGGGCTCTTTATTTCATGTGTTTAGGGTTTTGGAATTAATGGAATTTGGCTACTGTGACTTTAAGAGAATTAAAATAGATTGAGGTTTTTATGCTTTAAAAGGGTGATAAAATTCTTTGATAAACCAAACTAGGATTTGTTATGTAAAATCATGAAACCAGGATTTGGACTCTTTAAAATACTGTTGATTTATGATTTCAAGTTTACTGTGAGAAATTAAATATTTTTTTTATGGTTTTTAAAGTTTTAAAGGATTAAGGATTAAGGTTTTAAAGGGGTTAGGGTTCACTATTTTAGGTTTGGATGTTGCATTTGGGTTTAATATTTTAGAATTAGGCTTTCGGTGAATGCTTAGGTTTTTTAGAATTTGGAAAAAAGCAATTGATAATTTTATGAAGTTTATGAAAATAAATAAGCGATTTTAAGATTTTGAGGTTTTTTAAGATCTTTTCTCCAAAAAAAGATGTTTTTAAGGTCTGTTGAAAGAAACAGAATCAATTTTTTTTTTGAAGAAAAACATGTTCAATTAGGGTTTTAAGATTTTGAAGAAGTAAAAATAACAATTTTAAGCTTTTTTGGAAAATAAAGCAAAGAATTAGTGTTTTTAACTTTAAAAAATCTAAATTAAAGTTCTATGGTTTTTTATTTTGAAAGACACAATTTTATAATCTTAGCTACTGTGGAAAAATATAACAATTAATACATACCTCCTTTTGATGGTTCCTCCAAAATAATTCTTTTTGGATGAACAAAAACAAAGGCAGTTGCTGCCTTTGATCATTTGTTAATGGCTTTTGCTTCTTCTCCTCTCAAAAGGTCAGATTGATTTCACTGCTTTCCCGCTCAATTTCAGTTTCAAACTCTCTCAATTTTTGTCCCAATTTCTGATTCCCTTTTTCTCTCTTTTCTCCTCCTTATTTATAGAAGAATTCTATTATTAATCCTAGTTATTCACGGCATACAATATTGAATAAGAAAAGGAAACCAAAACCTAATTGTATTAGGTTTCAGAAACTTTGCGTCGAAAAATTTCGCTGGCAAAAAAAAAACTGTTGCGGAAAAATTGCACTGGATAAAAAAATTACCACAGAAAAAATTGCGCTGGAGAAAAAGCTGCGGCAGCTGCGGGCGAAACAGGCCTGCCGGCCATTTTGCCGTAGCCGACCCCCTTCCTTTTTTAATTTTTATTTTATTGTTTATTATTTATTATTATTATTATTTATTTTTTATTAATAAAAATTAGATACTAAAGCAAAAATAACAAAAATTATTTTGGACTAATTAAAATATATTGGACCGAACCGGGTTAAAAATTAAGGGTTTACAGTTTGCCCCCTGCTTGAACGATCTGAAGCTTTAGTGAACGAGAGTGAAAAGCAATAAGACTTAATTTTTGAGATGGTTGAGGTTTTGGGTTTTGGACCCGAGAGATTTGGATACTCGATCCTAAACTAGACATGGATACTCGATCCTAACTGGATTCAGATACTCGATCCTAAACTTGATTTGGATACTCAATCCTAACTGGATTTGGATACTCGATCCTAAATTTGATTGGGATACTCGATCCTAACTGGATTGGGATACTCGATCCTAAATAGATTCGGATACTCGATCCCAGACTGGATTGGGATGCTCGATCCTAACTGGATTTGGATATTCAATCCTAAATTGGCTTTGGATACTCGATCCTAAACTGGATTTGGATACTCGATCCTAACTCCATTTGGATACTCAATCCTAAATTGGATTGGGATACTCGATCCTAACTGGATTTGGTTTGGGTACTTGGTCCCGAGCTTGAATTGGATTTGGGTACTTGGACCCAAGATTGGGTACTTGGACCCGAGATTGATTTTGATTTGACTGACCTTTTATCATTTAAGAAGTCTGACTGCTCCGGTTATTCTATGCATTGTGGTTTTTTTACCCTCAAAATGGATTTTCATCCTTCGAGATCGGGCCTTCACCCTTAAAAATGGATCTTCATCTTTAGAGATCGGGTCTTCACCCTTGAAAACGAATCTTCATCTTTGGAGATTGGGTCTTCACCCTTGCAAATGGATCTTCATCCTTGGAGATTGGGTCTTCACCCTTGAAAATGGATCTTCATCCTTTGATATCGGGTCTTCACCCTTGCAAATGGATCTTCATCCTTTGAGATCGGGTCTTCACCCTGGCTTCAACTTTTTTAGCTGGATTGATCTTTTGTCTTTTGCATCTTCATTCCTTTGAGAATTCTAATTTTCTTTTTTATTCTATTCTTTTTTGTTCTTCCTTTGCACTTTTGCAAAAAATTCAGCCCTTTTTAGCTAGCCTTCATATCCTCTCCTTTTCCCCTTGCGTGGCGAGATATTTGCAAGTGAGTTTGAAAATGTTTTACATATTGTTGCGCTTAAATTAACACTATCACAAAGCGGCACTCGCAAGTATACGAGGCTATTGCAGTAACGGTGATCGCCCCAAGGTCATCTCACAAGGAAGGAATTGCTTGTAATAGTTCGATTAACATGAAATAATATACTTGAGTGTGTGATTGGATTGGTGAATTGTAATTAACCTTAGAAATGAAAATGAATGATTTTGTGTAAGTTAAATTCAATTATGGAAATGATGCCTAGGGTTGTAGGTCCATTTAATTAAATATTTAATTATCAAATTATCCATTAATATAACCTTGTACTTTAATTTGTTTCTTAAGATTAATTAATCAATTATCAATTCACTAGTTTTCACATTTATGAATTAACAACAACCAATTATTTTACATTAACAAATTAATAAACCCTAGAACTTATATTTCTAATTCATTCTTAGGGTGGTCAATCGCATAGTTCCGATATTAAACTTCTCCTCTCGGTTCATCATTCAATATTAAGTAATCAATAGGTGGCCAATATATCAATTTACCTTTAATTTCAATGCAATCAACCAATAACAAGGTATATCAATGGAATCATTAATTCAAATCATTCAATCAAATATACTACAACCCAAAGCATGAGTAAATTAGCTCATCATATTCTTTAAACAAATGCTCATTTCAAACCAAATCAAAGTTATTCATTGCAATATTAATGTTCTTAATACAACAACAACAAATAAGAAATGGATTACAAGAAAGAGTTGGAAAAACCCCTTTTGGAGATGCTAAAAATCAGACTCCTTGTCTCTTTCGTAGCTCCCTTTTTGATGTGTGATGATGAACTTCCAAGCTCTCTTGAACAAATGGCTCACTTCTTGAATGATGGATGATAGCTCTCTCAAGTTCACAACTCTCCAATCAAGCCTCTTAAAACCCTAATCCTCAAGAACTAGCTACTCACTTCACTTCCAATGATTGTCTTTGCTCTTGGTGTGTGAAAGGAAATGGTGAATGAAGAAGGGGAAAATGGTGTCTTGCTCTCTCAAGCAAGAACCAAGGCAGAAGATGATAATGGTTTAGAGAATGTCCACTCAATATATTCAATATATTTTCTTTTTCCCTCCATGCTCTCCCATTTTCCCTCTCTCTTTTCTTTTTAAATTTCTAAGACACCCCATCACTCTTGTCTTTGTCTCCCACTTTGCAATTTGTTTTCTGTTTCTTCCCTAAATCCTTCCACCTTTCACTCCTCTTTATCCTTTTTTGTCACCCACTAATCCACACTGACCCACACCTCGTGCAAGCATATCAAGTGATCCAAGGTGACATGGCCAAGCTTGTTGGCCGTGTCTCTTGGTTTATCTTTTCTTTCTTGGGACATGGCCAAGCTTCTGGCCATGTTCCTTGCTGCTTGTTCTTCTCTTTGTGTCCAAGGTGTGACACGGCCAAGCTTCTGGACATGTCATGTGACACGGCCAGTTGCTTGGCCGTGTCTGTTGATGGCGTCACTCTCTGCTTCTTTCTTTTCTTTCTTTTCCTTTTATTCCTTTGGTGAGACACGACCAGTGGCTTGGCCGTGTCTCTTGGTCGTGTCTGCTTCTGTCCATCTTTGTTTTAGGGACACGGCCAAGCTTGGTTAATCTTGGCCGTGTCCTGCCTTGTCCTTGATTTCTTCTCCTTTTGATGAGAGACACGGCCAAGCCATGTCTAGCTTGGCCGTGTCACTTGCTTTTCTCCAATAAGTCCACCAAATTTTAGTTAAAAGCTCCATCAAATGTGCTTCAACCTAAATCAACAACTTCAAACAAACTTAAGTACAAATTAACATGAAAATTACCTTAAATTCAACAAAAACATCATAGAAAATATATACAAAATTGATCTAAACACATATAAACTCAAAAAATTGAAAAGAATAAACTTTGCCCCCTGCATAGGCTCAAACCCATGATTTTTCTATGAGGACTATGATTGATGTTGTTGTTGTCTAGTTGTTTGCACAACCACGTATTTCTTTTTTTTGTAAGATTACTAGAGCTTTCTCAAGCAACGGGCTTTCTATGCCCCCCTGATTTGATATCTTCTTTTGATTCTTTACTTCGCAGGGTGTTTGCTGTTCATTTTGCCAAGGAATAGACAACACAAGACAAGAAAGTGCAATGTGATATGCTCATGTATGCATGATATGCATGAATGATACTTACAGTCATTCCATTGACTCACAGACCGGGGTGATCAGCAGAAGTGTTCTCATTGGTTCCTTTTTGACACTTGTTCAAGTCTTGCATTGGAATGATCAAAAGCTTTGCATTTGTGGCTTTTATCTTGAAGACGTTGAAAACATGAGTGGTGGAGACTCTAAACAGTAGAGTTAGGGATTCATCTATTTCAAACTATGTTTCAGCATGTCGGCTGATAGCTTCTTAATGACCTTGCCAATAATCATTTCCTTTGCCCAATGTGTCCTTTGGAGGTTCGACAGTTCAATATACTCCCCTTAACTTGAAGGCTTTGTATGACAAAACATTGTTTTTTGAATTTTTGATTTTGAAATCAAATGTTGGCTTTGCAAAATCAATGTCAATATACCTGAGGACTTGATTTTTCCAAATTAACATATCTATAACATGACAACCCTAGTTACCATACTAAACTCCGGAATCATTTCTATTTAAGCAAGAACTATTGCACTTCAGATAGGCACATACACATTACTTTGCCAAAGGTCTCATTTGAGTTTAAATATTGTCTATCTCATATGCATGCCCATCCAAACTATCACCACTAATAGACTCTACCTACCAAGAGAGATCAACAGGTCGTTGATAGGCTTGAAATGGGGTCTATGAGGGACATGGGTTAAAGTGAAGATGGTGCGCGCGAGCTACGCTATAGCAATACCGCAAGTGCACGGGTCGCCCAAGTAATAAAGTAGTGAGTGAGTTATCGTTCCACTGAGGACAAGGCCAAGCACTAGTGCAAATCTTAACTGTTGTTTAGCAAATTAATATTTTTGTGATGTTTTGAAATTAAAGACAATTAACTTAAATAAATTAACATAAAGATAAATTGTGTGTTGTGTAAAAAGATTTGATGATAATGATACTATCCAGATATTGAATCCCCCTAGCCACAATCTATTCACTTAAATCACATGCTAGAGTTGAGTTGGCATTCCTCTAACTTAGACTAAAACTTCTCTCAAGCGAATTAATCCCTAATCACTAAGTAGAGTGCCAGAATCTCTTCTCGAACACAATTAAATAGATCTTGCATTAAGAACAAGGAACTATAAACCAAAGGATCTTGTAAGTCTATCTCTAGCACCCCAATCAATCCTCAACCCTTATGAGTAATCAATTCATATCAAGCTTTCTTAAGTCAATAATATGAAAATTGCAACCAATCAATAAGCATGCCATCATCAATTGACAATAATCATTAAGCATCATAAGAATAAAACAACTTCATAAATTAAAATCATTCAATCATATAAATAAGCTAGGGTTCTTCAATATCTAGATAGGGAATGATTTAGTTCATGTTCAATACACTTAATACAACAACAATAATAACATTAAAATGAATTAAAAGGAGAAAACAGAAAAACCTCAATGTAGCTTCTTCAATCTCCAGGAGCTGCCAATGGAAGTTGGAGATGCTGGAGAGGATGGAAAAGGAGGATGAAGATGAAGAGTCAAGGAAAGTGTCACTCCCTCCTTGCCCAAAACATGTATGTCCAGCCTCCTGCTCTCAAACCTCTCTTCTCTGCCTCTGTTCTCTGTTTCCTGCCCAAAAACTTGCAGAACTCTCTGCAGAAGCCTCCCTCTTCTTCCTCTTCTTCTCTTTTTAAATCATTTCATTCAAAGCTCCAACCCATGCTTCCAACTCACACCAGCTCACACCACTCTCCCTTGTTCCCCACTTTCTCTTTGTTTAGTATTTCTTTTGGCAAGCACAATATCTTGTTCCCCACTTTGTCTCCCAATTTGTGCAAAAAAATCAAGGTTTTCTTAGGTGACACGGCCAAGCCATGAGTAGCTTGGCCATGTCTCTCATTTCTCCTTGGGACACGGCCAAGCTAGTTGGCCGTGTCCATCACTGCCTTCCTTCCTTTCTTTCTTTTCTCTTTGGTCTCACTGGCTTGGCCATGTCACTTGGGTGTGTCACCTCCTGCTTGCCAATTGTTCAATTCTTCTTTGTTTCCAAGGGTGACACGGCCAAGCTCCTGGCCGTGTCATGTGATACGGCCAGTGGCTTGGCTTTGTCATGTGGTGGTGTCAACTTCTGCTTCTTTTCTTCCTTCTTTGCTTGGTTCTTTGGTTTTTAATCTTTGGGTGAGACACGGCCAGTGGCTTGGCCATGTCTTTTGGCCATGTTAGCTACTGGCTTGAGATTATTTTGAGGGGCACGGCCAAGCTTGCCTTGGCTTGGCCATGTCTTGCTTGATTCATGCTCTTTCTTCATTGTTTTGATCATTCAAGGGATATTTTCCACTTTAACCTAAAACAAACACTTAAAACCAACTTTAAACAAAAATCAAATGAAACATTAACTAAAAACACATAGAAATCCATACTAAAAATAGGTATAAAATGCTCTCATCTAATACCCCACACTTAATTCCTTGCTTGTCCCCAAGCAAGGCTAAAGTCAAAACAAACTAAACACAAAAATTTTGTCAAGTTCAAGAGTTATAAAAAATGTATCAAGACTTTCCTATTCCTAAATCCGCAATCAATACCAAATCAAACAAAATCGATACCAATGCAATTAAGTGGCTTTCCATGCATAACCTATGTTGTCACTCCCTCAACAACTCTTAGAAAGTGTTTGATCAAGGTGGTGTTTACACTCATAACAATCAATGAAAGATTATTGCCATAGGCTTGCTTATCTATCAAATCTCCACAACTTAATTACAATCAAGCATCAATCAAAAGGTCTTTTATTGGGTTGTAATGGGGTTAAGGTAGAGGCATGACATTTAGGAAATGTGAGCTTAATCATTAAGTTCGAGAGCACTTCAAGAATTAAGTAACCGATCATATGTATCACCCAACGATCCCAAAACACCTTCCTCTTATCTACCCCTTGACATTGAAAGAATTTTTCAAGGGAACTCACTTATTACATCTTGCAATGATTATTTCCACACATATTCCAACCCTTTCAATAAGAACAACAATTATTTGATTTTTTTTTTGGTTTGCAATCTTGAACCTACTAAATTTAACCCCACACTTAATTCAACACAACACTTGGTCATAAATGTTCTTAAAATGCTCTTGACCTAATAAAAGGATAAGAGTTAAAACAACATGGTTCAAGGTTGGTAGTGTTGCGAAAAATAAAGAAAAGGAGAAATGAAATAGGCTCAAAATTGGCTAACTAAGGTTAAAATTAGGGTTGGTCTTTTTAAGCCAAAGTGGGTTCACCTAATTGCCTTAATCATCTTGATGCCTAATTGAAATTTTTTATGTAATCTTAAAATGAATATCAAAGCAAGTTCTCACAATTCATCAATCAAAGATGTTTTCCCACAAAAAGAATAATAAGTTGATGGCTCAATTTCTCACTAGGTTAATGGTAATGCAAGGAAAAACCAACAAAATTGATAATAAGCACCAATTCTATCAATTCTCAAATTCATGCTTCAAAAATTCAAAAGTCATCTATCAACAATGTTTATAACAACTGAACTTTCTAAATTCATTTATTGAAAGAAAACATTAACTAAACCTAAACAAAAATAACTTAAAAGTAAAAATACAAAATACAAAATGCACCCCACACTTAAAATTTCACATTGTCCTCAATGTGAGCATGCATAAACTAAAAGAGAGTTTATAGGAAACCTGATTTCCATCATTCCCATATACGATGTGTAGGGATCCTTCCCCACATAATGCATGTGTAGCCCATGACTGAGAGGATGAACAATATGCAACATTGAAGTGCGCCCAATGTATGGCAACCCCTATATATTATTCCTTGAAGAGAATTTGTCCAAAAGGGACATGTGAAGGTTGCCTCGGGGTGATCCTCTAGTACTATAGGAACTTGGTAATAAGTTTTGTCTTTGTGCAACATCGGCATATCAGATTTCTGCTCTTCCTTACCACCAAAAGTAGAAGGGATGACTTTTCAGGATTCTTGAAATTCAACCAAAGTTGGTTGGGTCATTTTTTCATCTATTTTAACAATGTCAAGTCCCCTCTCAACAACCTCAGCATCTAAAATTAGTTTACAATCCCCAAGTTTTAAATTGGGTATGTCATGTTTTTCTTCTAAGGGCATACCCATTTCAAGCTTATTTTCATTATCTCCTTGGGAGTGCATGTCATAGATGTCAAAAAGTTGCGTACCTTGCTTCTCATCCTTCAAATTATTTGGAAGTGGATCTGATGGCCTATAAGGATCAGAAGTTTCATGTAACTTAGATGAGGTTGATGCCTCCAAATTTTCCTCCTCCATTGATTGGCTTGGCTCCTCTTTGCTTGGCTCTTTGGCTAGGGATGGGACACGGCCAAGCTTGTGGCCGTGTCATGTGACACGGTCACTGGCTTGGGCGTTTCACCTGCCAGTGTCAGATTTTGCCTTCATTTTCCTTTCTTTCTTTGGTTTTTTGGTTTTGTTCCTTGGGTGAGACACGGCCAGTGGCTTGGCCGTGTCTCCTGCCCGAGTTAGCTATTGTCATGCAATTCTCTTGAGGGACACGGCCAAGCTTGATTTGGCTTGGCCATGTCTTGCTTGATTCATGCTTTTTCTTCTTTGTTTTGGCCATCCAAGGGAATTTTTCCACTTTAACCTAAAACAAACACTTAAAACAAACTTTAAACAAAAATCAAATGAAACATTAACTAAAAACACATTACAATCATAATAAAAACAAGTATAAAAATGCTCTTATCAAATACCCCACACTTAATTCCTTGCTTGTCCCCAAGCAAGGCTAAAATCAAAACAAACTAAACACAAAAATTTTGTTAAGTTCAAGAGTTATAAAATTGCATTAAGACTTCCCTATCCCTAAATCCGCAATCAATATCAAATCGAACAAAATCGATACCAATGCAATTAAGTGGCTTTCCATGCATAACCTATATTGTCACCCCCTCACCAACTCTTAGAAAGTGTTTGATCAAGGTGGTGTTTACACTCATAACAATCAATGAAAGATTATTGCCATAGGCTTGCTTATCTATCAAATTTCCACCACTTAATAACAATCAAGCATCAATCAAAAGGTCTTTTATTGGGTTGTAATGGGGCTAAGGTAAAGGCATGGCATTTAGGAAATGTGAGCTAAATCATTAAGTTCAAGAGCACTTCAAGAATGAAGTAACCGATCATATATATAACCCAACGATCCCAAAACACCTTCCTCTTATCTACCCCTTGACATTTAAAGAACTTTTCAAGGGAACTCACTTATTACATCTTGTAATGATTATTCCAAAACACATTCCAACCCTTTCAACAATAACAACAATTTTTCTTATTTTTCTTCTTTTTATTTGATTTTAATATATGTATATATATATACATATATTTTGCAATCTTAAACCTACTAAATTTAACCCCACAATTAATTTAACACAACACTTGGTCATAAACGCTCTTAAAATGCTCTTGACCTAATGAAAGGGTAAGAGTTAAAACAACAAGGTTCAAGCTAATGGTTTTGTGAAAAAGAAATAAGAGGATAATAAAATAAGCTCAAAATTGGTTAACTAAGGTAAAAAAATAGGGTTGGTCTTTTTAAGCCAAAGTGGGTTCACCTAATTGACTTAATCATCTTGATGCCTAATTGAAATTTTTATATAGTCTTAAAATGTATGTCAAAGCAAGTTCTAGCAAATTATTAATCAAAGATGTCCACAGACAACAAGAATAATCAGTTGATGGCTCAATTCCTCACTAGGTTGATGGTGATGCAAAGAAAAACCAACAAAATTGACAATAAGCACCAATTCTACTCAATTCACAAATTCATGCTTCAAAAATTCAAAGGTCATCTATCAACAATGTTTATAACAATTGAACTTTCCGAAATTCATTTATTTAAAGAAAAACATTAACTAAACTAACAAATTAAAATTAAAAACAACAAAACACAAAATGCACCCCACACTTAAAATTTCACAATGTCTTCAATGTGAGTATGCATAAACTAAAAGAGAGTTTAGAGGAAACCTGATTTCCATCGTTCCCATATATGATGTGTAGGGCTCCTTTCACCCATAATACAATTGCAGCCCATGACTGAGAGGATGGACAGCATGCAACATGGAAGTGTGCCCAATGTATGGCAACCCCTAAATATTAGTCCTTGAAGAGAAAGTGTCCAAAGGGACATGTGAAAGTTGCCTTGGGGTGATCCTCCAGTACTATAGGAACTTGGTAATAATCTCTGTCTTTGTGCAACATGGGCATATCAGATTTTTGCTCTTCCTTACTACCAAGAGTAGAAGGGATGACTTTTCGGGACTCTTGAAATTCAACCAAGGTTGGTTGAATCACTTTTTAATCTATTTTAACAATGTCAAGTCCCCTCTCAACAACCTCAGCATTTAAAATTAGTTTACACTCCCCAAGTTCTAAATTGGGTATGTCATGTTCTTCTTCTAAGGGCATACCCATCTCAAGCTTATTTTCATTATCTCCTTGGGAGTGTATGTCATAGATGTCAAAAAGTTGCGTACCTTGCTTCTCATCCTTCAAATTATTTGGAAGTGGATCTGATGGCCTATAAGGATCAGAAGTTTCATGCAACTTAGGTGAGGTTGATGCCTCCAAATTTTCCTCCTCCGTTGATTGGCTTGGCTCCTCCATGTTGGGTTGGATCTCCTCGCCATTGTCTTCCTGATTAGCCCCTTATTTCTCTTCCTCTAGCCTACATGGGAATGAAATTTATGGCATAAAAGGATTTGGAGGTTCATGCAATTTTATCCAAGTTGATGCTTCAAAATTCTCCTCCTCCTTTGTTTGACTCAGCTCCCCTATGATGGATTGTATCTCCTCGCCATTTTCTTCTTGATTGGTCCCTGCATCAAAGAAATCACAAAAATTGTTATATATTACCTGTTCATTTTGGGATTGCCTCAAATTGCTCCAATTGGCTAGGAGACACCTCCTTTTAGTGTGCTTGGGGTTGATGTGCCAGCTACTCAACTAGAGCATCCACCTTCCTCTGTATTTCTCGCAAAGATTCTTCCACTTTGTATTGCTCGCATTGAAATTTCTCGGTATCTTGAATGAAGGCATTCATTCTCTCCTCCAAAGTGAGTTTCTTAGGTTGATCTACATTTTATGGGCTATTTTGAATGAATGCATTCAATCTTTCCTCCAAAGTGGGTTCCTCAAGGTGGTCCTTGTTTGAAAATTCTTCTTGAAAGTAAGGACCTCTCTGGTAAGGCTGAAAATTTTGTTGAGGTGGAATGTACTGCTGATTTTCCCAATAAACATTTGGGTGGCTTTCCCAACTTGGATTGTAAGAATTGGAATATGGGTCATTACCACCCATCTGCTGGAAATTTTAGTATTGCTAGAAATTTTGGTAGTCATATTATTCCTCGTGCCAATCTTGGTGTCGTTCGAAACCAAATGAACATGTATTGGCACTATGTCCTGCATTGCCACATGTTGTACATACCATGTTAGAATTATAGTCCCTATCATAAACTCCCCCATGCCTTGAAAATTGCATCTTTAAAAAAAGGCACTCAACAATTTAAAGAAGAACAAACAAACAATTAAAGAAACAAATTCAAACACAACAAACAAACAAATTTACAAAAAACAAACAAATAATTCAAAAACAACAAACAAACAATTCAAAGAAAACAAACAAACATTCTTGATAAAAAAAAATAAAACTAAATCAACAGTCTTAATTATATTACTAGTATTGAAACCATTGTCCCTGGCAGCGGCGCCAAAAACTTGGTGCGCGCCAGCTACGCTATAGCAATACCTCAAGTGCACGGGTCGCCCAAGTAATAAAGTAGTGAGTGAGTTATCGTTCCACTGAGGACAAGGCCAAGCACTAGTGCAAATCTTAACTGTTGTTTAGCAAATTAATATTTTTGTGATGTTTTGTAATTAAAGATAATTAACTTAAATAAATGAACATAAAGATAAATTGTGTTTTGTGTAAAAAGGTTTGATGATAATGATACTATCCAGATATTGAATCCCCCTAGCCACAATCTATTCACTTAAATCACAGATAGAGTTGAGTTGGCATTCCTCTAACTTAGACTAAAACCTCTCTCGAGCGAATTAATCCCTAATCACTAAGTAGAGTGCCGGAATCTCTTCTCGAACACAATTAAATAGATCTTGCATTAAGAACATGGAACTGTAAACCAAAGGATCTTGTAAGTCTATCTTTAGCACCCCAATCAATCCTCAACCCTTATTAGTAATCAATTCATATCAAGCTTTCTCAAGTCAATAATATGAAAATTGCAACCAATCAATAAGCATGCCATCATCAATTGGCAATAATCATTAAGCATCATAAGAATAAAGCAACTTCATCAATTAAAATCATTCAATCATATAAATAAGCTAGGGTTCTTCAATATCTAGATAGGGAATGATTTAGTTCATGTTCAATACACTTAATACAACAACAACAACAATAACATTAAAATGAATTAAAAGGAGAAAATAGAAAAACCCCTTTCAATGTAGCTTCCTCAATCTCCAGGAGCTGCCAGTGGAAGATGGAGAAGCTGGAGAGGATGGAAATGGAGGATGAAGATGAAGAGTCAAGGAAAGTGTCACTCCCTCTGGTGCGTCGCGCCTAGTGCTATAGCAATACCGCAAGTGCACGGGTCGCCCAAGTAATAAAGTAGTGAGTGAGTTATCTTGAACAACATTTTTGAGACTTCCGATTTCAGGGGATGAGGGATCCCTGTGCTTCTTCATCAAGAGGCCCCTAGACTACGACCATGAGATCCTTTCGTCTGCTTCTGATGAGGACCATGACTGTTCAAAACTTCAAGGTAATAAAGATTTTAGTGCTCCCGCTTTGGGTTACCCTGGGACGAGTAATTTGCCCCCTCCTCCAATAGGTGATGACTTTTTCAAGGCTTTATTTGATGACCTACCACCACCCTCTTAGTTATGTGTAAATATTGTAGCAATTGTAAAATTTTGTACAATAATGAAAAAATACAATTTTCCTCTTTACTTTAACTTTTTTTTTTTATATCACAGTACATAATCATTTGCTAAACCAAATCCAAAGTGGAAAAGGAAATTGTGACCAATTCCTTTCCTTATGCCATATGGTCTTACCCTTTCCCATCACCTTTTCCTTTTCGCTTTTGGAAAAGGTTTGTTTCTTCTATATAAATCACCCTTCATGCCATATTTTAACACATAAATCAACATTCTTTCTCTTTCAACGTGAAGACTCCTTTTAATAGTTTTAATTTTTTTCTTTATTAATTCACCATGACAGAGCATCATTCAAAGAGAATAAAAATTCTATTTAAGAATATGGATGCCATTCATTGGAAACAAATTTCATGGTCAAAACTTGATGTTTTAAAATGTTTTCAAAATGTTAAATTGGACCACTCCTTCTTACATGTTGTAGCTTCCTTTTGGGATACGAATTCTATGGTATTTAGAATTAATGGTTTTGAAATATGTCCCTTGATAGAAGAATTTGAGGCCATCCTTGGATATCCAAGTAATCAACAAATGGCGTTACCCACATTGATTTCCAAGACTCAACAGAAGATGCATATATTATTTCAAATTCCAAAACCCGAAGTTCTTTAGTTGATGAGAGGTGAAAAAATTCTACTTGCTCCTTTGATTGACTTTTGTCTCTCTCATTTGGCCCCTACTAAGGCATGGGGACACATGCTTTGTCTTTGCTTGCTTGGCCAATTCTTGCTTGTTTCTTCTGACGACGATATTGATCCACAAGTATTGGATATTATCGACCAAATGGAAGGAGGCTTGTCGCCAGTACCTGTGATCTTAGCCGAGACCATAGTTGGATTAGACTGATTTAAATCAGGATTGTCAAAGTGACTAACTGGAAGTCCATTGCTGCTTCAGGTAATTACCTAAACTGCCCTTTCGGGTTTTCAATTTAGATTTTCTTTTTTCTTTTTATTGCTCTAACTTTTGCCTAGTCTGCCCATGCGGGTTTTCGGAACTAGCGAGCTGTCCTAATTTTTGCTAAAGCTGCCCTTGCGGGTTTTCAACTTAGCGGACTCTTTTTTTTTTAATTCTTTCTTCACAGATTTGGCTTCAGGAGCATCTTTGTTTGCTTGATACTCCATCCATGGATTTTGCCAGATACCTGCCACATCATCATTCTACTAGGAAGCTACTCCATCCTGCTTCTTCATATGCTGACTGGGTTGACTGGATCCACTCACGCTCTGAAGTCAATATCCGTTGGTTGGTACCTTGGTGGAAGATTTCTCGTATCACCATGCGGACATACTTGATGTATGTTCCCCTTGCCGCTCTTCATCAAGGTACATGCTATGATCCTCGCCTACTTGGCCGTCAGTATGGAGCTGAGCCTTGTGATTCTGACTTTGCTCCCAACTTAGACATGCCTTGCTTGACTGAAGCCTACTTGGATTGGCTGAGGCAAAGCTGGCCTGCACGTTACACTTATCGACTGCCATAGATTTTGTATTTGTCAATTTAGATAGTGTATTGTTAGGATGAAAATTAATTAAAGTAATATAAGATGCTTCTTTTCCATTTATAATTTGTCATCACCTTTTGCTATCGCGTTTCTTTATTTCATCCATATCTGGTCGAATACTTATAACAGTGCACATAGAACAATTTTAACATTAATTCTATTTTATTAAGTTGGGGAACAACCAAACATAAAGCCGGCATACACAAGATTACTCCTGTTGCCAATTAGCCCTTTCGGGTTTTCTAATAGATGATTTTCTCTCATTTAGCCCTAATTGTTGCCTAGCCCGCCCTTTCAGGTTTTTGGAACTAGCGGACTGCTTTAACTTTTGCCTAGGCCACCCTTTTTGGGGTTTCAACCTAATGAGCTCTTTTTCCCCCTTTTTTTTTCTATCATACATAAAACTTCTTCAACCTCTCAATGTTTCCTGGCTAACTAAATTCGTTCCCATCCACGTCTGATAACTTCACCGCACCTTTATTCATGACTTGTTTCACGACATATGGCCCTTCCTAGCTAGGCCTAAATTCCCTCTTGGATTAGATACGTTAGGCTTATATTGCTTCAACACCAAATCCCCAACTTTGAATTTTCTGATTTTAACCATTCTATTGTAGGCCCAAGCTATCTTCTTTTAATATAGTTGATGATGATACAGTGCCTTTAACCTTCTCTCTTCTAGTAGAGCTAACTGTGTGTATCTGCTTGCTACCCATTCTATTTCAGGCAGTTCCGCTTCCAAGACTACTCTTAATGACTTGATCTCAATTTCAATTGGCAATACTGCTTTCGTCCCGTAAACCAAAGAGAACGGTGTCATTCCAGTAGGTGTTCTCACACTTGTCCTATATCCCCATAAAGCAAAGGGAAGCATCTCTGACCAATCCCTGTAAGTCTTGGTCATCTTGGACAGAATTTGCTTAATTGTCTTGTTTATTGCTTCCACGGCACCATTAGCCTTTGGTCTATAAGGAGAGGATCTATGATGATGGATTTGGTACTTCGAGAATAAATCCTTAACTGCTCCTTGAAACTGTACCCCATTGTCTGATATAACACTATACGGGACCCCGTATCTGCAGATGAGGTTCTTTTAATTAAACCTAGTTATTTGGCTTGCACCCAGTCTATTAAAGGATTTGGCTTCGACCCATTTTGAAAAATAATCTACTGCTACCACAATGAATCGGTGACCGTTTGAAGCTGTCGGATGTATGTCTCCTATAATGTCGATACCCTAGGTGGCAAATGGCCAGGGTGAAGACATAGAATGCAATTCTTTAGGAGGCATGTGATTCAAGTTACCATACATTTGACATTGCTGGCACCTCTTTACGAACTCAATACAATCTCTCTCCATGGTCAACCAATAGTAACCTTGTCGAATAATCTTCTTAACTAGGGCCAAACCATTCATGTGCGGACTGCAACTTCCCGCATGTATTTATGACATGATACGCTCTACTTTAGGCTTCCTTAAACATGTCAAATGCACCCCATCAGGCCATCTTTGATATAACTCCCCATGGAAGGTGATGTATTGCAATGACCACTGCCTTATGGCTCTTCTCTCTTTCTTTGTTGCCCCCGGCGGGTATTCTCGTTTCTCCAGAAATCGCCTTATAGTATCATACCACACATCATGGTCTGTATCAACTTCCAAGATTGTCTCATATTCATAGCAAGGAGTTGATGAACTGGCCAAGATTATAGGCTTAAGGAATAGGCTAACAGGGTTTTCCCATATCGAAGCCAATGTGGCTAGGGCAACAGACATCTGATTTTCTTCTCTTGATAGGTGTATAAACCTACACTCCTTAAAGTTCTTTTTCATTATGGTCAAGTAATGGCGGTATGGTTTTAATTTTTCTTCTTTCAACTCCCATTCTCCATTTACTTGGGATACAACTAGCAACGAATCACCCATAAACTTCCACCTTATCCACCTTTATAATCATTAGGGTTTCCAAACCAAAAATACAAGTTTCGTATTCCATCATATTTTTGGTTGCCCTAAATTTCAACTTTTTGGCTTAAGGGATAAGTTCCCCTTCGGGCGATTCTAGTATAACTCCCAAACCTGGTCCTTTCCTATTTACTACTCCATCAAAATACATTTTCCACCCTTGTACTTCAATTGCTTCTAAATGTTCATCTGGAAATTCCAAGATTACCTCTTCGCTATCTGGTAATGGTTGTTGGGCCAGGAATTCTGCCACCTACCTTTGATCATTTTCTTGGTTACATACTCAATCTCAAATTCTTCTAATATTATCAACCATCGACCATATTTCCCAATTAAAGATGGTGTCTCTCTTAAGTACTTCATTGGATCCAACTTGGAAATTGGTTGCACACTATATGATTGATAGTAATGCCGCAACTTCTTAGAAGACCAAACCACGGCTATACATGTCTTTTCAATGATACTATACTTAATTTCATAAGGTAGGAGCTTTCTACTCAAATAGTAAACTGCATGCTCAATCCCTGATTCATCTGATTGGGCTAGCATGGCTCCTATCGACTCTTCTTCTACTACTAAGTATAGTAATAGGGGTTTGCCGGGTTTAGGTGGTTTTAAAACAGGTAAATTCAGTAAATACTTTTTTATTTGCTCAAAGGCCTTTTGACATTCTTCATTCCATATTACCGACTGATTCTTTCTAAGCAATTTGAAGATAGGCTCACAGATTGTTGTGAGTTTTGCTATGAATCTGCTAATGTATTGTAATTTACCATTGAATCCCCAAACTTCTCTCTCCGTCTTAGGGGCTAGCATATCCCTGATTGCTTTGACTTTGTCAGGATCAATCTCAATGTCATTCGGACCAATTACATGTCCCAACAATTTACTTGAGGTAACATCGAATACACACTTCTTCGGGTTTAATCTTAGCTTATATTTTCAAAGCTCTATCGAAGAATAACTCTAAGTTTTGGAAGTGTTGCTCCCTTGCATCCGATTTAGCCATCATATCATCAACATATACTTCAACTTCTTTGTGCATCATGTCATGAAATAGTGTGGTGGCCATCCTTTGGTAGGTTACTCCAGCATTCTTTAAGCCGAACAGCATCACCCTATAACAAAATATACCCTATGTAGTAATGAACGCAGTTTTGGCTTTATCCTCTTGGGCCATTAACACTTGATTGTATCCGGAAAATCCATTTACAAATGAGTGTAGCACGCTAGAGGCTACACTATCAATGTGAACATCTATATGAGGTAAAGGAAAACCATCCTTAGGGGAAGCCTTGTTCAAATCTCTATAGTCCACACAGACCCTTATCCTCCCATCTTTCTTTGGCATGGGTACTTTATTGGCTAGCCAATCTGGATATTCTATTACTTCAAGGAACTTCACTTGTATTTGCTTAGTGACCTCTTCTTTAACCAATTTAGCCCACTCAGGTCTTAATCGTCTAAGCTTTTTTTGACAAGTTTTATGTGAGTGTAAGTAGGAATATGATGCTCGGCTATGTCTCTATCTATCCCCGATATATCTTCATAAGACCAGGCAAATACTTCTTCATATTTTTTGAATATTTTTCCAAATCTCTCTCTCTCATAAGGAGTAAGGTCGGATGCTATGCTAATGTTTTCAGGATTTTTAGTTGTTCCCAAATTTAATGATTGTGTGTTAACATAATTAATATTAAAGATGCTCATGTAACTGCTATTTGAATGTATGCAACCATCAGGAGAAACATCACACAAGTAAGACAAATTAGACTTTATTGCATTCATTTTGGAAAAGGAAACATCCTCATCCTCATACAAAGCAGACAAATTAAAATCAAAATCAAAATCATTGTTCTCAAAATCATAAAGCAGGATGTCTTCAAACTTCTCTTCGACCAGGGCAGCAATCTCTTCTGGATTCTTCTCAGCTTTCATGACAACTTCATTCTTCTCGTTTGGAATAGATTCTTTACTGGTTAGCAGGGTGAGTTCTTTCTTCACTTGCTCCACTAGCTCGGTGTTGTGCTCGAATTAATTACTACTACAAGCGTCACTCGCAAGTATACGAGGTAGTTGTAGCAAAGGTGATCGCCCCAAGGTCATTTCCCGAAGAAGGTGTGGTTCGTAATAGCTTGATTGACAGGTTATTTAAATGCGAGAGTTTGTTTAGTCAGGATGGTGCGATAATAATTTAAACCTAAAATTAACGTGCGTAGGGTTAATGTTTGAAGGTTGTACAAGATCAAATCGATTCTTGGGAAGGTGACTAGGGTTATAGGTCCATTCAATCAAAGCTTAATTCTCAATTATCCATTAACATAACCTTATAATTAATTGTTCCTTAAGGTTAATTAGTCAATTACCAATCCATTAATTCTCACATTCATGAATTAGCAAAAACCAATTATTTCACATTATCAAATTAATGAAACCCTAGAACTTATATTTCTAATTCATTCATAGGGTGGTCGATTATATAGTTTCGGTATCGGGTTTTACCTCTCAGTCCATCATCCAATATTCAAAGATCAATAGGTAGCTAATCTATCAACCTAGCATTTAATGCAATACAATCAACCAATCAATAAGGAACATCAATGGAAATTTCAAATCAAGACATTCAACCAAATATATTACAAACCCTAGGCATGGGTATTTAGCTCAACATCATCAATTTAACACATTCATTCAACTAAATATAAAACAAATACAAATTGTCCATTGAAATATCAATCTTTTAATACAACAACAACAATAGAAATGAATTAAAAGAGATAATAGAAAAACCCCTTGTGAAGATGCCAAGAGTAGGATTACTAGTCTTCCTCCGAGCTCCACTTTGATGTATGATGAAGAACTCCAGCCCTCTTCAATGGTTGATTCCCCTTTGCAATATGGAATGGAGCTTTCTCAAGTCACCAAACCTTTGGATGGGGCTTTCTCAAGTCACCAACCCTTCAATTGATTTTGCCTTTGGAAGATGGAATGGAGCTTTCTCAAGTCACCAAACCTTTCATTGAAGCTTCTTCAACCGTTAAGAACTTGTTAACCCAATTTATCCCAAAGAATCTCAAAGAACTTGTCAATGGAAGATGGAGAAGGTGGAGAGAATGGAAATAGAGATGAAGATGAAGGGCTAAGGGAGAGTGTCACTCTCTCCCTCTCCCAAACGTGTATCAGAATGTTGGCTCCAAGAACCCAAGAACTTTTTCCAATTTCCCTCTTCTTCTCCTTTTTAATTCATTCAAATTACACACCCATGCCTTCCAACTCACACCATTTCACTTTGTTCCCCACTTTTTGTTTATTTAATATTTCTTTTGGCAAGCATAAGGCCTTGTTCCCCACTTTGTCCCCCACTTCGTATAGAAGAATTCAAATATTTTAGGTGTGACACGGCCAAGCCAAGAGTAGCTTGGCCGTGTCTCTTGTTTTCCTTTGGGACACGGCCAAGCTTGCTGGCCGTGTCCTTCACTACTTTCTTTCTTTCTTCTTTCTTTTCTTTCTTTTATTTAGTCTCAATGCGTGACACGGCCAAGCTAGTGGCCGTGTCATATGACACGATCATAAGCTTGGCCGTGTCATGTGGGTGTGTCCACTTTTGGTTCTTTTCTTTCCTTCTTTGCTTGCTCCAATTGTCTTTGGCATGAAATGGGACACAGCCAAGCTTGCTTGCCGTGTCATGTGACACAGCCAGTGGCTTGGCCGTGTCATTGAGTGTGTCCTTTCCTGCTTCTTCATTTTTACTCTTTCTTTGCTTTGGTCTTTGTTTTGACCTTGAATGAGACACGACCAGTGGCTTGGCCATGTCTCTTGGCCGTGTCAAGCTCTGCCATCACCATTCTTTGATGGACACGGCCAAGCTTGATTTGGCTTGGCCATGTCTTGCTTGGTTCATGCTTTTCCTGCACTGTTTTGATCTTCCAAGGGTGTTTTTGCACATTAACCTAAAATAAACACTTTAAACAAACTTAAAACAAAAATCAATCAAAACATTAACTAAAAACACATAAAAATCACACTAAAAACTAGTGCAAAAATGATCTAAACAACTACCCCACACTTAATTTCTTGCTTGTCCCCAAGCAAGGCTAAAATCAAAACACAATAAACAAGATGAACTTTTGTAAGTTCAAGAGTTATAAGTATGCATGAAGACTTCCCTATCCCTAAATTCGCAATCAATATCGAAATAAATAAAATCAACACCAATGCAATTAAATGGTTTTCCATGCATAACCAATGTTGTCGCTCCCTCACCAACTCTTACAAGTGTTTGATCATGGTGGTGTTTACACTCATAACAATCAATGAAAGATTATTACCATAGGTTTGCTTATCAATCAAATCTCCACCACAAAATAACAATCAAGCATCAATCAAAAGGTCTTTATTGGGTTATAATGGGGCTAAGGTAAAGGCATGGCATTTAGGAAATGTGAGCTTAATCATTAAGTTCAAGAGCACTTTAAGAATGAAGTACCCGATTATATACATAACCCGACAATCCCGAAACACCTTCCTCTCATCTACCCCTTGACATTAAAGAGCTTTTCAAGGGAACTCACTTATTAAATATTGCAATGATATCTCCAACTTATTCCAACCCTTTCAACAAGAACAACAATTATTCTTATTATTATTATATATATATTTTATTTTCTCTTTTTCTTCTTTTTTTTATTTTTTTTATTTTGCTTTGTAATCTTAAACCTACTAAATTTAACCCCACACTTAATTCAACACAACACTGGGTCATAAAAACTCTTAAAATGCTCTTGACATAATGAAAAAGGTAAGAGTTAAACAAAAAGGTTCAAGCTAATGGTGTTGTGGAAAGGAAAGAAAAGGAAAACTAAAATAGGCTCAAAATTGGCTAACTAAGGTTGAATATAGGGTTGGTCTTTTTAAGCCAGAGTGGGTTGACCTAATTGCCTTAATCATTTTGATGCCAAATTGAAATTTTTATGTAATCTTAAAATGTATGTCAAAGGAAGTTCAAGCAATTCATCAATCAAAGATGTTCACCAACAATAATAATGATAAGTTGATTGCTCAATTCCTCACTAGGTTAATGGAAATGCAAAGAAAAACCAACAAAATTGACAATAAGCACCAATTCTACTCAATTCTCCAATTCATGCTTTAAAAATTCAAAGGTCATCTATCAACAATTTTATAACAATTAAACTTTCTAAAACTCATTTATTCAAAGAAAAACATTAAAAACATTAACTAACTTAAACAAAAACAAGTTAAAAGTAAAAACACAAAAATAAAAAATGCAATTAAAAGTAAAAACACAAAACACAAAATGTACCCCACACTTAAAGATTCACATTGTCCTCAATGTGAGCATGCATACTACAGAGAGGGTTTAGATGAAACCTGATTTCCATCGTTCCCATATACGATGTATGGGGCTCCTTCCACCCATAATGCAATTGGAGCCCATGATTGAGAGGATGAACAATATGCAACTTTGAAATGTACCCGATGTACGGCAACCCCTAAATAGTATTCCTTGTAGAGAAAATGTCTCAAAGGGACATGTGAAGGTCGCCTCGGTGTGATCCTCCAGTGCTATAGGAATGTTGTAAAATCCTATTTCATTGTGCAACATGGTTCTATCCATTGTATGCTCTTCTTCACCACCAAGAGTAGAGGAGATGATTTTTGGGAACTCTTTAAGTTTAACCAAGTTTGGTTGAATCACTTCTTCATCCACTTTAACAACGTCAAGTCCCTTCTCAACAATCCCAACATCTAAAACTAGTTTACACTCCTCAAGTTCTAAATTGGGCATTTCATGTTCTTCTTCTAAAGGCATACACATCTCAAGCTTATTTCCACTTTCTTCCTGGGAGTGCATATCATAGATGTTAGAAAGTTGCTTACCTTGCTCCTCTTCTTTCAGCCTACTTGGGAATGGAATTAGTGGCAAAGGATTCGGAGGTTCATACGAATGTGATGAAGTTGATGAGTCCAAATTCTCCTCCTCCTTTGATTGACTTAGTTTCCCCATGTTCGGCAGTATCTCCTTGCCATTGTCTTCTTGATTAGTCCCTGCATAAAAGGAATCACAAAAATGGTTATATATCACCTGTTCACTCCTCAAATTTGTGATTACCTTGACTTGCTCCAATTGGCTAGGAAATTCCTCCTTTTGTTGTGCTTGGAGTTGATGTGCCAGTTGCCCAACTTGAGTTTCCACCCTCTTCAATGATTCTTCCAAAGAATCAAACCTCTCATTGCTCCCTTCCTGATTTTGAGTGATAATTTGACGGTAAGCATTCAAATCATCTTCCACTGTGGATTTCTCGAATTGATCATGGTTTTGTGAGCTAATTTGAATGAAGGCATTCAAACTATCTTCCAAAGTTGGTTCCTTAAGTTTATCTTGATTTTGTGCGCTAGTTTGAATGAAGGCATTCAAACTATCTTCAAATGTGGGTGTCTTAAGGTAATTTTGATTTGAATATTGCGCTTGAGAGTAAGAGTCTCTTTGGTAAGGTTGAAAAAAAATTGGAGGTGGAATGTGCTGCTGATTTTCCCAAGAAAATTTTGGTTGGATTCCCCAGCTGGGATTATAAGGATTGGAATATGTGTCATTTCTACCCATTTGCTGGAAACCTTGGTTGTCATATTCTTCCTCTTGCCATTCTTGGTATCATCCAAAACCCATTGAACATGTGTTTGCACTATGGCCTACATTGCTGCACATATCTCTTGGCGTGGCATAGGTGCTCTTCCTCTCGCATTTAGCACCTTAAGTTGATTCGTCAATTCTGCTAATTGCCATGCCATTTCAGAATCATCGTTCCAATCATAAACTCCCCCGTGCCTTGAAAACTGCATCTTTACAAAAGGCACTCAACAACTTAATGAAAACAAAAAACAAAAATTTCAAACAAAACAATCAAACAATTAAAAAAAAACAAACAATTAAATTGTAAAGAAAAATCAAACTATCATTACTTAAACAACCCTTCCCGGCAGCGGCGCCAAAAACTTGTTGCGCTCGAATTAAGTACTACTACAAGCATCACTCACAAGTATACGAGGTAGCTATAGCAAAGGTGATCGCCCCAAGGTCATTTCCCCAAGAAGGTGTGGTTCGTAATAGCTTGATTGACAAGTTATTTAAATGCGAGAGTTGGTTTTGTCGGGATGGTACGAGAATAATTTAAACCTAAAATTAATTTGCGTAGGGTTGATGTTTGAAGGTTGTACAAGATCAAATCGATTCTTGGGAAGGTGCCTAGGGTTATAGGTCCATTCAATCAAAGCTCAATTCTCAATTATCCATTAACATAACCTTGTAATTAATTTGTTCCTTAAGGTTAATTAGTCAATTAGCAATCCATTAGTTCTCACATTCATGAATTAGCAATAACCAATTGTTTCATATTATCAAATTAATGAAACCCTAGAACTTATATTTCTAATTCATTCATAGGGTGGTCGATTATATAGTTCCAATATCGGGTTTCACCTCTCGGTCAATCATCCAATATTCAAAGATCAATAGGTAGCTAATCTATCAACCTAGCATTTAATGCAATACAATCAACCAATCAACAAGGAACATCAATGGAAATATCAAATCAAGACATTCAACCAAATATACTACAAACCCTAGGCATGGGTATTTAGCTCAACATCATCAATTTAACACATTCATTCAACTCAATATAAAACAAATACAAATTGTCCATTGCAATATCAATCTTTTAATACAACAACAACAATAGAAATGAATTAAAAGAGAGAATAGAAAAACCCCTTGTGAAGATGCCAAGAATTGGATTACTAGTCTTCCTCCTAGCTCCACTTTAATGTATGATGAAGAACTCAAGCCCTCTTCAATGGTTGATTCCCCTTTGCAATATGGAATGGAGCTTTCTCAAGTCACCAAACCTTTGGATGGAGCTTTCTCAAGTCACCAACCCTTTAATTGATTTTGCCTTTGGAAGATGGAATGGAGCTTTCTCAAGTCACCAAACCTTTCATTGAAGCTTCTTCAACCTTCAACAGCTTGTTAACCCAATTTATCCCAAAGAATCTCAAAGAACTTGTCAATGGAAGATGGAGAAGGTGGAGAGAATGGAAATGGAGATGAAGATGAAGGACTAAGGGAGAGTATCACTCTCTCCCTCTCCCAAACGTGTATCAGAATGTTGGCTCCAAGAACCCAAGAACTTTTTCCAATTTCCCTCTTCTTCTCCTTTTTAATTCATTCAAATTACACACCCATGCCTACCAACTCACACCATTTCACTTTGTTCCCCAGTTTTTCTTTGTTTAATATTTCTTTTGGCAAGCATAAGGCCTTGTTCCCCACTTTGTCCCCCACTTCGTGTAGAAGAATTCAAATATTTTAGGTGTGACACGGCCAAGCCAAGAGTAGCTTGGCCGTGTCCTTCACTGCTTTCTTTCTTCCTTCTTTCTTTTCTTTCTTTTATTTGGTCTCAAGGGGTGACACGACCACAAGCTTGGTCGTGTCATGTGGGTGCATCTACTTTTGGTTCTTTTCTTTCCTTCTTTGCTTGCTCCAATTGTCTTTGGCATGAAATGGGACACGGCCAAGCTTGCTGGCCGTGTCATGTGACACGGCCAGTGGCTTGGCCGTGTCATTGAGTGTGTCCTTTCCTGCTTCTTCATTTTTGCTCTTTCTTTGCATTGGTCTTTGTTTTGCTCCTTGAATGAGACACGGCCAGTGGCTTGGCCATGTCTCTTGGCTGTGTCAAGCTCTGCCATCACCATTCTTTGAGGGACACGTCAAAACTTCATTTGGCTTGGCCATGTCTTGCTTGATTCATGTTTTTCCTGCACTGTTTTGATCTTCCAAGGGAGTTTTTGAACTTTTACCTAAAATAAACACTTTAAAAAAACTTAAAACAAAAATCAATCAAAACATTAACTAAAAACACATAAAAATCACATTAAAAACTAGTACAAAAAATGATCTAAACACTCAGCAACAACTGCAAAAATTTCAAAACCTGGAATTAACTTACCCATGAACATGATTGGCTCAGGCTTTCCTTGGAGTGGTCCCATATCTGGGGCTTTGACAAAAATCTCTTCTAGTGGTGGGAAGCTCATCTTCTCACTCTTGTTTGGCCGAACATCATTGTCTTCATCATATCCCAACCCCTTCTTAGAAGCTTGAGTTCTAAAATCTGACAACTTTGTCAAACCGGCCTTACCCTTTCCAAGACCAGCTCCGGGAAGGTAGTTCATGTTCTTCATCATATTTAAGACTTTGGAGTCCACTACTTTATCATCAGAAATTGCGACTACTTGAAAACCATTGAGAGGCCTCTCAATCATTAGAGCATTAACAATCTCATTATCTTCAGCTTTAATGACCACTGTCTCGTCTCCATTGGGGAACTTGATCTTTTGATGAAGGGTGAAAGGATCTCCACCAAGAGGATGAAACCATGGTTGTCCCAAGAGCAAGGCGAAGGTGACTGGTATGTCTAAAACAATAAACTCAATAATAGATTCAATTGGACCAACCTTGACAGCAGCTTTGAAAGTCCCTTCGGCATGCCTCTTAGTGTTGTCATAAGCACGAATCGTTACTTCGGTCGGGTTTAGATCCCTTGTTGACATGGCTAGCTTTAGTAATATCTTAAGTGGATAAACATTTATGGCAGACCCATCATCAACCATTACACAATGAGTCCTCTTTCCCTTGACTTCTATTTTGATAAAGAGAGGGCGGATGTGGTCTCTCCCCTCCTTCGGTATGTCCGCATCTGAAAAAGAAACTGCTCCAATATTAACTTCACTCTTTTCTTGAACCTCTTCACATTTCATTACTTCCCCAATTTTTATGAAGTTGATCAACCCCACCTATGTTGTGGAGGTAGAAATTGGCATGCTAGCCAAGGCTTTGGCCATAGTTTCTCGGTGCTTTTTAGAAGTAGCTAATAAGTCCCAAATACTAACACTTGCTTGGGTTCTTTTCAATTGTTTGAGCACAACATCATCTTCTTCTACTTCAACTTCCTTCCCCTTATTAGTTTCTAACTCCTTAGGTGGTGGCCTTGCATAAGGCTTACCAGATCTAGTGTTCATCACCTCATCTTCTTTGGGCTCGGACCAAGTCCACTCCTCCTTCTTGGGTACAATATCATCATCACTATCACTTGAATCCCAAAACTTGTTGACAACACAAATTGCTATTTTTCCACCTATCATAGCTTGTTCAATTTTGACAAATGCCTCTTCTTCTTTGGTTGCTTCTTCACCCACATCTTGAAAAGAAGACATGACAAAGTCCTCATGCAAACCTCCTCCAATCATGAAGGTTGCTGGTGGTGGTACCCTATTGAATTTTGGCAATGGGTTGTCTTTGGTGTTTGGCTTATTGGGTTCGAGCAGCTTCCCATTATCAATTAGATTTTGAATCTCATGTCTCAACCTCACACATCTATCCGTGTCATGCCCTTGCATTTGGTGAAATTGACAAAATGCTTTGGTGTAAAAATTAGGTGGAAGAGGGTTAGGCAAAGGATGAGGATTTAAGGGTTGTAGCAATCCCTTTCTTTAAAGCTTGTTAAGAACCCAAGACATCAGTTTTCCCAATTTAAAAAATTGTCTCCTCGTTCCTTGGTTAGTAGCATTAACACCGACGACCTTTTGCATGCTTTGGCTACCAGATTGATAGCTCCCTTTCTCATTCCTTTTTGTTGCAAAACGGCTCTTCTCCCTTTCCCATTCTTCAATTTGAAAACCAGCTTGGAGAAGGTATTTGAAATCATGGATGAGTGTATGAGACATCCTCTCATGAAGATTAGGCAACACTCCTCTCACAATCATCCTTATTTGATCAGATTCATCGGGTCTCTTCTTGAGTAAAGCGGCCTTATTTCTCCATCTCTTGACATAATCTACAAAATTCTCGTTCGGCCTTTGCCTAATGGACTCCACTTCCATTAAGGTAATTTCTAACTCAACATTATATCCATATTGTTGGATGAAGGCTTTGTAAAGTTTATCCCAACTCTTTTGTGTTCCATCATCTAAGGTATTGAACTAGTTTTGGACAACAGGGTCCAATGAGAGCATAAAGTACCTTAGGGTTTGAGCCTTAGTAGCTCGAGCAGACTACATGGCAGTGATATACTGCTTTACATGGAGATGAGGATTTCTGGTGCCATTGTACTTTGCAAAGGATGGCATCTTGAACTTGTACGGTAATTCTTCATCTTGTTCAAATAGTTTATCGATCTCAGACATCTCTTCGATTTTCAGCTTCTTCTCAAATTTCTTTTCTAAATCAGCAATCATCTTTTCAACATCGAATGTCTCAATCTTTTCAATAGTTGCTTTCTCAACAACCTTTGGTTCTTTCTTCTTCTCTTGAACATCTTGGTAGTATTGAGCCCAATCATCATCGTCATCAATGATCACTTTTTCATCATCAAAAACAACTTTACCAACTTTGGTCTTCCCTTTGTCCTTTGGCTTCTTAGTGCTGGCATATGACTCAGCATGATTCTCTAAGATTGCAGTCAATTGGTTCTTCATTATCTCAGCTAGGGCCTCTTTTATTTCTTCCATATTGGTGTTGAGGGACTCATTCACCATCCTTTGAATTTGTTCGGGCTCCATTATTTTTGGTGGGCAAGTGATTGAGTCATTGCCAGATACTTCGTCTCCGGCGTAGGTCGGATTGTTGTAAGCTTTTGAGCTATCATAATCCAGGGCTATGAGCCAGAGAGGATCGATGATTAACAAAACTTATAACATCCACACACGAATGGTGAGTCTCTTTTCCTAGGTATATGGTTAACAAAATACCAACATTGGGGCATCATGCTTTCGAATAATTCCCTCGGACATTTAAACCAATAGTTATATTTTCAAAAATTGAAATCCATCCATGATAATTCCCATTAATTAGGTTTTAATCCATTCAACCAACTAAAGTAGCTTTTATGCTATATTGGATTAAAACAAGATTAAGAGGTTTATTATAAATAGATTTCTCACTTGAAAAAGGTAACTAATGGTTCATGCCAAAAACAAGCCCATGGTTAATTTTTTCTTAGTGTAAACTAGGCCCACAATTTATTTTTAGTATTTCATAATTGACCTAAATATTTTTGCAACCACTTGGTAAGAGGAAGTTGGGTGAAAATAGTTTTGTTTCTAAGCCCATTGTAAAATATTTTAGAAAAATAGATTTTGGGCTTAGTATTTGGGCCATGGGCCAAAGAATTTTTGATTTGTTTTTAGAAAAGTCTTATGTCCAAAGACCATCTTGAAAAAATTTGAAAATAGCTTTGGTCTTTTGGACTTTGAGCTTACAATGTACTTAGGTCATATTAGAAAAAGAACATACCAAATAAGCCATGATTTAAGCTAAGATAAATTAACCATAGTCAAACAACATGCATTTGGGGTAAAACCTATGGAAAGTAACTAGGCCAATTACATGAGCTTTAGTCTTTGTGTTAAAAGGCTTAGGTTCCCATTGCAAGTATATACCAAATGGTATGAGGCTATGATTGGTTATACCATGCTCGATCTCCATACCTTGAGTGAAAGTATGGTATCAATTAAATAACATAACACTGGTAACATGGGCGTCCTAACTCACGCACACGATGTTGAGAGAATTTGTGAGAGATGCATTACTTGTAGACAAGTTAAATCCAAAATGATGCCTCATGGGTTGTATGCACTACTTACCATACCCAATGAACCTTGGGTAGACATTTCCATGGACTTTGTTTTAGGATTACCAAAGTCAAGGGGAGGGAAAGACTATGTTTTTGTTGCTGTTGACAGGTTTAATAAAATGGTGGATTTCATTCCATGCCACAAGATAGATGATGCAACTCATGTTGTAGGCCTATTCTTCAAAGAAATTGTGAGATTGCATGGGGTTCCAAGGACAATTGTTAGTGATAGAGATGCCAAGTTCCTTAGCCACTTTTGGAAGATAGTTTGGAGTAAGCTAGAAACAAAGCTTCTATTCTCAACAACTTATCATCTACAAACAGATGGACAAACGGAGGTTATCAATAGGACACTTTCACAACTATTGAGGGCAATAATTAAAAAGAAATCTGAAAAATTGGGAAGAATGTTTTTCACATGTTGAGTTTGCCTACAACAGGAGTATTCATGCTACAAGAAATTATTCACCTTTTGAGGTTGTATATGGATTCAATCCATTAACTCCTATGGAATTACTGCCACTACCAATTGAAAAAGTTAATTTGGAAGGCAAACAAAAGGTTAAATTTGTTAAAAGTTTACATGAAAGGGTGCGTACTGAAATAGAGAAAAGAACTCAACAATATGAAAAACAACATAACAAGGGAAGAAAGAAAGTTGTATTTGAACTAGGTAATTGGGTTTGGGTACACTTGAGGAAGGAACGATTTTCAAGTCAAAGGAAGTCTAAGTTGATGGCAAGAGGGGATGGACCATTTCAAGTCCTTGAAAGAATCAATGACAATGCCTACATGCTAGAATTGCCAAGTAAGTATGGCAATATTAGTGATTCTTTCAATGTTTCTGATTTATTTTTATTTGATATAGGCGACAATTCGAGGATGAATCCTTTTGAGGAAAGGGAGAACAAATGATAGGAAATCATCATCTTAGCAACCATATACCCCAATAACTATTAAGTTAAGTTACATAAGGATTGCAAGAAAATACCCTCCAATCATGATGATTCCAAAACCAAGGACCTCCTCAAGTGAAGTTAGGGAAAAACTAGTTCCAATTGTTATTGTTTACAAATTAAAATAGTACTTGAATTCAACCAATAATGCCAAAAACTAGATATGATTTGATAAGTTAATAATTAAACACAATATTTTTTTTATTAGAGAATGCCACAAACCAAATTAGTTTGATAAGTTCAAAGTTCATGAAAGAACTTAAGTAAAAACACTCACAAAGTGCAAATTCAGATTATCATTCATCAATAGTTTATTTTACAAATGTGTTTGGCTTTGATATTTATAGCCAAACATGGTAGAAGAAACCTAAATGGTTGTTATTATAGCTTCCCATATTGTCCCCTTTAATCCCACTAACTTTCATTGAAAAGAGCTGTTATACATTAAATGCACTCATTTATAACTCCTAAATGATAATTAATCACACCCCAAACTAAATGCACTCATTAAAATACATTAAAACTCACACTAAAAAAATGATAAAACCCTAACTCTGATATGATGAATTCATAATGCAAATAAAATAAACCCAAATTAATAAATAATATTGTAGACCCTTAATTTTAGACTCATTCAAATCTGATAGCCCAAAATAATTTTTGTGGTATTTTATTTATTTTAATAATATTTTAATTACTTATAATATTTAATAGTTATTTTTAATAAAAATAAAAATATAAAAATATAAAAATCGGACATATCGGCGAGCCCATTTCGCCGCAGAAATTATCGCCGGCGAATTGGGCAGTCCCCAATTCGCCGCAGATGGCAATCTGAGAGCAAATTAGGCACTGCCCAATTCACCACAGCAAGTTCTTGCACGAATTGGCCCGCCGCTCCTATTTTTTCCAGTGCAATTTTGCCAGCGCAGCCCACGAGTCTGACAGCCCGCGTACTGCCGATTTTTTTACTAAATCTTGTTTTACCCAGTTTTCTAATTTTTCCTAAACAATTGGTATTTCCTTAATAAAATAAGATTAGTACTCTTTATTTTCCTATAAATACCACATTAAAACAAGAACAAAGGAAGAGGAGACAAAATGCGGAAAACCCTAAAAAGAACCCTAAAAAAAAGAAAAAACAGAGAGCGGCCATTGAGATTAAAAAAGATTGAAACTAGAAAAGGCAGAAGACGGAAAAAGGAATTAGCAATAAGTATCAATCATCAAATAATCAATCCATCAAAGGCAGCAACACTGCCTTTGTCATTGTTCATTCAGAAAATAATTTTGTGGAACCAATGAACGGAGGTTTGATTTTGTTCTTTAATTTATTTGAATTCACAGTAGTTTCATCCTTGAGTTACAACTTATTTGACTGTCCAATATATACATTCCCTTCTATAAATATCATTAGAAGTTTGAAGATTAAAAAGTTTTTTAGGTCCAGTAGTTAACTTAAACCTCATAGTCTTGTTTACTTGATTTAAATAACATGATTTGAGTTTAATGTTCATATAATCACGAAACACTATCAAAACCCTAATCTAATTGCCTAGTTGCAAAAAACCCTAATTTGCTTTCCAATTTAAAAAACTCTAAATTGTTTTATTAATTCCTAAAACCCTAATTCTTTTCTTAATTTTTCAAAACCTGTATTATTTTATTAATTCCCACAACCTTAATTGTTTTCATAATTTCCAAAACCATAAATTGTTTTATTAATTCCCAAAACCCTAACTGTTCTCTTAATTTTCTACAACCCTAAAAGTTTTTCCAAATTCCAAACCTAAATTTATAAAATCTATTTTCCAAATTCAAAACACCGAAGCCCTAATTAAATTCTAAAATGTCAGAATCTTTCAATTCCAGAAAACCTAAAACCCTAACTCCAGTTGCTTAATTCCCAAACCTAGACCCAAACCCTAATTCCAATAACTTAATTCCCAAACCCTAGTTTCATAGAAACTTAAAATTTCTTAAACCCTAAATTTCATAATCCCAGCAACCTCAAAAAATCCCTAAACCCTAAATGATGAAACCTCAATTTAAATCCTAATTTTAAAAACCCTAATTCCAAAATCCCTATTCTAAGATGCAAATCCTAAATATATATATTTATTACTTTATTTAATTTTAGATTTGATATTGTAGTTTATTATATGTTTTGATGGTTGATTTATTTAATTTCAATGCTTGATTTATTTAATTTATCATGGATGGATATTTTCTTTATTATTATGATTATCATTTGTTTATTTTAGTATTAAAATTGTAAGAGGTATGTTTCCACTTTGTGGGTACCTCATTAGTTAAGTATTATGTAATTTAAATTGCTCTTATATTTAGGACCAATGTAAAGGACATGTTTCCAAATTTCGGTGGGTGTCCTATTTAGTTTAGACATGGATGATGTAAGGACATGTTTCCATCTTTGGATGGGTGTCCATTTATTTGCTTTGTTTGGACCTTGTTTTGATTTCAATATAATGATGTTGTATTTTAATTGTTGCATGTAATATGGATATTATCATTATATTTAAGACTTTTATAATATTAAGACCTGCAAAGGAGGCCGGTTCCAATGAACCAGGCATTGTGGGGGTGCTAGGCCATTTCTCACCTTCACCACACGTACCTAAATTTTTGAACCCATTAGGTGGTTGGGGATTCCTTAGGAATCGAGTCATCCACCCCTTTCTTTTTCCCGGCCTGTCCGGGTGACAGCTCCATTTTCTCCAGGCTTAGGTCCGTGTTCTCTAAGGCCCCCAGCCTCAATAGTGCCGAAGTCACAAGAGCCATTCCACCGGAAGTGGGGGTGAAAATCCCCACTCATAGTGGCGACTACACTAGGGACAAGAGAAGTTGATTCCGTTGGTCTTTATATTATTCTATTCTTTCTTATAATAATATTATCCATTGCATCATATTAGTTTACATCGTGTGCGTGAGTTAGGATGTCCGTGTTCCAGTGTTGTGTTATGTAAGGGATACCATACTTTCACTCAAAGTATGGAGATTGAGCATGGCATAACCACTCATAGCCTCATACCATTTGGTATATACTTGTTATGGGAACCTAATTGTTTTAACACTTAGACTAAAGCTCATGTAATTGGCCTAGTTACTTTCCTTAGATTTTACCCCAAATCCTTGTTGTTTGACTATGGTTAATTTGTCTTAGCTTAAATCATGGCTTATTTGGTTTGTTCGTTTTCTAATATGACCTAAGTACATTTGTAAGCTCAAAATAAATTTTTCTCTAAATCCAAAAGACCAAAGCAATTTTCAAAACTTTTCAAGATGGTCTTTGGACATAAAACATTTCTAAAAATAAATCAGAAATTCTTTTCTCATTACTCAAATACAAAGGTCAAAATCCATTTTTTCCAAAATATTTTTACAATGGGCTTAGAAACAAAGTTATTTTCACCCAACCTTTTCTTACAAAGAGATTGCAAATTATTTAGGTTAATTACAAAATACAAAAAATCAATTGTGAGCCTAGTTTATACTAAGAATAATTAATCATGGGCTTGTTTTTAGCATGAATCATTAGTTACTTTTTCAAGTGAGAAATCTATTTATAACAAACCTCTTAATTTAGTTTTAATCCAATATACCATAAAAGCTATTTTAGTTGGTTGAATGGATTAGAACCTAATTAATGGATCATGAACTGATTTCCATTTTAAAATATAACTATTGGTTGAAAAGTCAGAGGGAATTATTCAAAAACAAGATACCCCATGTTGGTATTTTGTTAACCATATACCTAGGAAAAGAGACTCGCCATTCGTGTGTGGAAGTTATAAGGTTGGAAGGAACATACTAATCATCTTTCTTTGTCTATTGTTTGTGCACACATGCATACATACATACATTTGCATCTCATATAATTGATCCCTTCTGGTTCACAACCATGGATTACGATAGTTCAAAAGCTTACGGCAATCCGACCTATGCCGGAGACGAATAATCTAGCAATGACTCAGTCACTTTCTCACCAAAAGCAATGGAGCCCGAACAAATTCAAAGAATGGTAGATGATGCCCTCAATGCCAAGATGGAAGAAATAAAAGAGGCCCTGGCCGAGACCATAAAGAACCAACTAGCTATAATTTTAGGGAACAATGCCGAAGCATTTTCTAGCACCAAGAACCCAAAGGACAAAGGGAAGGCTAAGGTTGGTGAAGTGGCTTTTGATGATGACAAGGTAATCGTTGATGATGATGACGACTGGGCTCAATACTTCCAAGGTCCTCAAGATAAGAAGAAGAAGCTAATGGTCATTAACAAGAAAACTTTTGAAAAGGCTAAAAATTCTACTGTTGAGAAGATGATTGCTGATTTAGAAAAGAAATTTGAAAAGAAATTGAAAACCGAAGAGATTTTCGAGATTGACAAACTATTTGACCAAGATGAGGAGGTCCCTTATAAGTTTAAGATGCCTTCCTTTGCTAGATACAATGGTACTGGAAATCCTCACCTCCATGTAAAGCAGTATATCACTACTATGTAATCTGCCCAAGCTACTAAGGCTCAAACTTTTAGGTACTTTATGCTCTCATTGGACCCTGTTGTCCAATATTGGTTCAACGCCTTAGAGGAAAGTACTCAAAAAGATTGGGACATGTTATACAAGGCTTTCATTAAGCAATATGGGTATAATGTCAAGTTAGAAGTTACCTTAATGGATGTTGAGTCCATTAGACAAAGGCCAAATGAGAATTTTCTAGACTATGTCAAAAGATGGAGAAATAAGGCTGCTTTGCTCAAGAAGAGGCCCAATGAATCTAATCAAATAAGGATGATTGTGACAGGAGTATTGTCTAGTCTTCGTGAAAGGATGTCTCATGCACTCATCCGTGATTTCAAATATCTTTTGCAAGATGTCTTGCAAATTGAAGAATGGGAGAGAGAGAAGAACCATTTTTCAACAAGAAGGAATGAAAAAGGGAACTATCAATCTTGTAATATCCCCATATATGCCCTAGAAGTTTTGAATGTTGTTGTTGTTGTTGATGTTGTTGTTGTTGTTGTTTTAAATGGGATTGAATGTATATGTTGATTTGAAAGAAAAAAAGGAATTGGAAAGTGAATGCTTATGTATATGTGTTTTGGGAGAAAAGAGGGTTTAGAGAGAAATGTATATGTTGTTTATATGATAATATATATAACATATAAGTTGGTCAAGGGAGAGTCAATGCAAGAAGATATTTTCATTTGTGATAGGTGAAATTACTTATATGGGCATATAAGAGACAAGAGGTTAGTTAAATGGATAAGGGTATATAGGTAATTGTTTGGTTAAAAACTCTTGGTGGAGATTTAAAGAAGAATTGACTTTGTTTTCTTCATGATTTCTTCTTCTCCATTGTTGGCTGGCTCCTCCATAGACAAAGGAAAGCAAGAGACAAAGAGAAGATCTTGAAGAGTTAAGCTCAAATTGAAGGAAGATTAAGTGATCAAGTGATGATTCAAGAAGTTTATAACTAAGGTAAGTTCTTTTCTTTGATTTCTTTTATTCTTTTGAAGTGGTATTTGAAGTTAATGAGGGTTTGTTGATTTGATGATGAGATGTGTTTGTAATGTGTTTTCATGTTTTAAATTTTGTTTTAAGTTAAGAGTTTAAATAGGTGGTGTTGTTGAAAGTGGTGGATGTTGATTTTGGAAGATGGAGAAGGATGTTGGTTTTAGGGTTTTGAGATAGTATGTGTTTAAATGTTTTGTGGATGTGTTTTAATAAGGTGAATATTGTGATAAACATGTAGAATTTGTGTTTAGAACATTGATTCCATTCATTTGAACCATGCTATTTTGTGTATGATGAGTTTGAGTGCAATTAGAGGAGACTTGTGTATGTTAGGGTTTCAATCCATGAGTGACACGGCCAAAAGCAAGGAGAGACACGGCCAATTCATGAGAGACACGGCCAAGTCAAGGGAATTTTGGCCGTGTTGGGTGGATTTTGAGGAGACACGGCCATGTTCTATGCCAGTGTTGGTCACTGCCAATTTGTTTTGAGAGACACGGCCACAAGCTTGGCCGTGTCCTGTGCCCGTGTTTGCTACTGAAGTGTTGGATTGAGAGACACGGCCACAAGCTTGGCCGTGTCCCTTGGGTGTGTTGGTTACTATGTTTGGTTTTTGTTCTTCTTAAATGATTGGAATTGAACTTACATTTGATAATGCATATGATATTATATGAACAAGGTTATGTACTATGCATTGTAAGTCTTGTGAATGGTGATGTGTTATATGAATAATGTATTTGAAATGTGATACTAATGATGCGATATGTATAATGTGAGTGATATGATTGGGTAATTGATTATGTATACTCGAATAATGAATGGTTATAACATAAATTGAGATATGAGGCCATTGTGATTGGCAATGATAATTCAAATGACATGTGAAGCCATTGTTATTGGCTATGATGATTCAAATGACATGTGAAGCCATTGTTATTAGTTATGATAATTCAATTGAGAATGAAATTGATAAATGAATTGTATAGCTAATGTGTTATTCCATTTTCAGAGTTTGTTATTGGTGGCATGCCTAATATGAGTAACAATCTCTTGAAGTTAGGTTGGACTTGATCCTTGAAGCCAAGTTAGGTTGAAGTTTAACATGTTTTACTCCCCTTGAAGCTTGGTTGGGTCAAATCCTTGAAGCCTAATTGAGATGTTACAACCCTTGAAGCTAGGTTGGATTGGTTCTTGAAGCCAAGTTGGGTTGATACTTAGCATGCTTTGTTCCCCTTGAAGCTTGGTTGAACCTAAATCCTTGAAGCCTAGTTGGGATAATGATAAATGTGATGATTAAACCAAAGCATTAACTCTGATAATGGAATGGCATGTTAGTGTTTTGTTTGGGCTCGAGTCTGTCTTTGTTGTTAATGTGATATCCAAATGTTGAACTAAATGAGTAATGAGATCTATGGTTGCTTTTGTTGGAAGTGTGTTTCATGATTGATAAATTTGTGAATAAAATAATGTTATGAAGTATGATTTGGTAATGTGTGTAATGATATATTGAAAATGAATATGGCTTGAGGAGTTTTGTTGAGATATGAGTTTATGAGAATATAGTATGATGTGTAAAATGTTTATGAATGTGGAATTTGCGAGAATTGTTCTCATGAAGGTTTGGATAGATCATTGAATAGTGATTTGTTAAAATGATGTATATGTATCTGTATATGAGATAGAAATGGTAAGTATAGTTTTGTGAATGTTCTATGTAAATATGTGTATGATTTATGAGATCAGTGGAAATATATGAAGAATGCTTTGAGAAAGGAAAACAGGGTAAGAAAACAATAAAACATGATGCTAAAAGTATAAGGTATGATCTTTATGTAAAGTATATATATTTTATATTTATTTGTATTACTAAGCTCTCGGGCTTAGCGCGGTGGTGTAATCGCGCAGGTGGTTATGTGGTTGATCTGGAAGTCCAGCTGTTATGCCACGAGAAGTGTAAGAGTGTCTCGAGACCAACTAGAAGGTGATGCATACATGTGTGACTTTAATTATGTTGTATTATTTATAAGAATAATGATTTTTGTAAATGCTCTTTAAATTAATGCAATATTGCTTAAACTTGGATAAAGGTTTTTAATTGGAAACGAAAAGTGACATTCTTATACTTTATATACGTATTGTATGTATACTTGGTATATGTATAGTACTTATATAGAGTATGGGGGTGTTACAAATCTGGTATGCCAAAAGCATGCAAGATTTTCTTAACTCATTCATTAATTCAGACATAACAAATCTCATCTCTCATCTAAGAGTTTCTCTCAATTTCAAAGGTTAATTAACTCAAACCAATCATGACTGCATACTGCCATAAACTTGCTTAATTATCCAATTTCTCTCACTAATTTTTCACAAGAAATATTCTGAAGGTCTTTTCATTTGGATGTAATGGGGCTAAGGCGAAGGTATGAGAAAAGACATTTAAGTTGGAACATTAAGAAATGGAGTATCTAAATTAGACAATAATCTTACGTAGAAACTCGTAACTCCCCCAAATAACATATTCATCAACCCTTTATAGTCTCAAATATTTGCATACTTAAAGAAAAGTAAATGAGTTGAAATTCCTCTTTGATGACTAATGCTAGAAAATATATGAATTTTGTATATATATATATATCTTTTCTTTTTTATTTTTGTTTATTATTTATATATATATATATACAAAATATAAAATTGCATTGAACATCTAGCTCAAATGTAGAGAAAAAGAATAATCGACTCTTAGTCAAATACAATCTGCAAAGTATGCATTTCAGCCCCAAATCTTACTAAAACAATACTAATTTTTTTATTTACCCCACATTTATCAATTAAACCACTCCTATTGTCATATCATAAGAAACTCCATTCCTTAATGAAGGTATGATAATAATAGAAAAATGTTGAGTTGTGAATTGTGTTGATCAATTAAGAAATGGTCAAAGGCTCAACTTGGCTCACTAAGGAATTCACAATTAAGGGAGGTCTTTTTATGCTAAAGGGGGGTAATCCTAATTTGCCTTCATCATTTTAAAACTTGAGAGGAAACTATAATGTGAGTTCAATTAGTATGCAAAAGCAAGCTCTAGAGATACAAAATCATGAAGGTGCACACTTAAGAAAAGAAAATCGATTGACAATAATATTCAATCTATGAGGCTCAAAACTCACAAAGGGTGGGTTCTCAGAGATTTATATGTCATGAATTGCAGAATGTGAAAATTGATCCTGCATGAATTCAAATGCTAATCTCTATACTGATACTAAAGGCTCAAATGTAAAGCTAGAATTATAGAAAAGTCAATAAGTTTCCAACAATTATGCCATGAAAAACGCATAATATAACTCATAAAGAAAACAAAACAAAAATTTAAGAAAAGCTTAAAAATTACCCCACACTGATGAGTTACATTGTCCTCAATGTAAACAAAAGAAAAGACAGAAAGAACCTCTTTTATGTCATGCATAGTGAAGCATTCGTACAAATAATCAACATGAAAGAAAACAACTAAAGCAAATACCGTGACTTCAGCATAAACATGCGAGCAAGGAAAGTTGGAATTGGATGGCTCTCCTTTTCTCAATTAAACTCAATGCTCCTGGCCTGTTCTCTGCAAGAATAAAAACACTTCCAATCTCCAAACCATCAAGCCTTAAAGAAAAATAGAAAGGAAAATAAATAAATAAACTGAAGATACTAAACTAAAATGATAAAAACAATAACAATGGATTGCCTCCATCGAGTGCTTCTTTAACGTCGTCTTAGCTGGACTTTTCTGCAAGAATTAAGGATCATAGATCAAAGCACTATTGACAATCCTTACCTCTTGGAACCCTTTGTTATATGCTTTAACTCTCTATCCATTTACATTAAAAGTTTCATTAGTTTGAGAGTTAATTAATTCTATAGCACCGGAAGGATATACCTGAGTTATCTCAAAAGGTCCACTCCATCGAGACTTGAGTTTTCTTGGAAACATTCGGAGATGAGAATTGAAAAGCAAGACCTTCATACCTGGACTCAATTTCTTTCGTACTAAAATTCTATCATGAAGTGCTTTAGTACGGTCCTTATAAATCCTCGAATTGTCATATGCCTCGTTCCTTAGTTCATATAACTCCGAAATTTGCAAAAAATGTTCTCTCTTTACCGTGTTCGAATCTAAATTCAGAGTCTTAATTTCCCAATACGCATTGTGCTCTAACTCCACTGGTAAATGACAAGCTTTACCGAAAACCAATCGGTACAGACTCATACCTAAGGGCATTTTGAAAGCTGTTCGATATGCCCATAATGCGTCATTCAATCTACTTGCCCAATCCTTCCTTGATGAGTTGACTATTTTTTCTAGAATTCCTTTGATTTTCTTGTTGGATGTCTCAACTTGACCTGAAGTCTGTGGATGGTATGGGGTTGCCACTTTGTGTTTCACACCTGACTTGTGCATTAACTTCTCAAAAAGTTTGTTGCAGAAATGACTTCCCCATTTTAACAACCACATTAGCATCATTAGTTCGGATGGGGATTTAGCAATCAAAGAAATTTGAAAAGAAATTGAAAACCGGAGAAATGACCTCCAACCATGCAGTAGGAACTGTCCTTGGGCAAAGGGTTGAGAAATTTTTGAGAGTGATCTATTATGCTAGCTTGACCCTAAATAGCACACAAGTTCACTACACAACAACTGAAAAAGAAACGCTAGCTATTGTTTTTGCCTTAGATAAGTTTAGAGCATACTTGATTGGGTCTAAAATTATTGTGCATTCAGATCATGCAGCTCTAAAATATCTTCTGACAAAACAACATGCTAAACCTCGTTTAATTAGATGGGTGTTATTATTGCAAGAATTTGATTTTCAAATCAAGGATACTAAGGGAAGTGAAAATGTTGTGGCTGATCATTTATGTAGGTTACCTTTCTTTGGTGAAAATCTTGCATCTAATAGCATTCATAGAAATTTAGAAGCATTTCTTGATGAACTGTTGTTTGCAGTAATGAATTCACCATGGTTTGCAGATATTGCTAACTATCTTTCTTGTGGTATTTTGCTTTCTGACATGTCATTTCAGGAAAAGAAAAGGTTTTTGCACATGAGTAAATTCTATTTATGGGATGAACCTTACCTATTCCGGATATGCGAAGATGAGATAGTTCGCAGGTGAGTATCTGAGGAAGAACAACTGAGTGCGAGCACAAGGCGTAAGATAATTTTGGAGGGAGAAAGACTGCCAAAAAAGTACTTCAAAGTGGATTTTATTGGCCTACTCTATTCAAATTTACTCAAGAATATTGTAAGCATTGTGACCACTGTCAAAGAGTAGGTAATATTGGGAGGAGGAATGAATTGCCCCTTCAATCTTATATTGTGGTTGAACTGTTTGATGTTTGGGGAATAGACTTCATGGGTCCTTTTCCCAAATCTTTTGCTTATGAGTACATTTTAGTTGCTGTTGATTATGTTTCAAAATGGGTGGAGGCAATCCCCATCCAAACTAATGATGCTAATGTGGTTGTTAAATTTTTGAAGGATTCCTTAGTAGCTCGGGCAGATTACATAGTAGTGATATACTGCTTTACATGGAGGTGAGGATTTCCAGTACCATTGTATCTAGCAAAGGAAGGCATCTTGAACTTATAAGGGACCTCCTCATCTTGGTCAAATAGTTTGTCAATCTCGGAAATCTCTTCGGTTTTCAATTTCTTTTCAAATTTCTTTTCAAATCTTGTTAAATCTGCATGCCCAAGAAAGCTTCTTATTCCCTTAACAGAGGTAGTTGGGGGTAATTTAGCAATCAACTCTACCTTGGCTTTATCCACCTCAATCCTTTTACTAGACACAATAAGGCCCAATACAATGCCGTGATTAACCATGAAATGACTTTTTTCCCAACTCAAAGTGAGGTTACATTTAATACATCTTTCCAGCACAAGAACAAGTTTACTGAGGCAATTATCAAAAGAGTCACCAAAATAGAGAAATTGTCCATAAATACCTCAATAAAGTCATCTATCATGTCCGTGAAAACTGACATTGTGCATCTTTGAAAAGCTGCAGGTGCATTGCACAAGCCAAAGGGCACACGCCAAAATGCGAAAGTCCCAAAAGGGCAAGTAAAAGTGGTCTTGGATTGATCCTCTAGTGCTATCGCCACCTGATAATAACCTGAAAGTCCATCCAAAAAGCAATAATGTGAGTTTCCAGGAAGTTTATCTAGCATCTGATCAATAAAAGGAAGAGGGAAATGATCTTTCTTTGTGGCATTATTTAACTTCCTATAGTCTATACACATCCTTCACCCAGTGGTAGTCCTAGTAGGAACCAATTCATTCTTTTCATTTTTTACCACAGTGATTCCTGATTTCTTAGGCAATACATGTACTGGGCTAACCCACTCACTATTGGCTATGGGGTATATCACTCCTTCATCTAGCAATTTAAGAACTTCCTTCTTAACCTCTTCACTCATGTTTCGTTTAAGGCGCCTTTGGGTTTCTCTCATAGGTTTGGCTCCCTCTTCTAAGATAATTCTATGCATGCACATTGAAGGGCTAATACCTTTGATATCCCTCAACCCCCATCCTATAGCTCTTTTTAATCTTTTTAATTCACTCACCAACCTCATCTCTTCCCTTTCACTAAGTTGGCTAGAAATTATCACAGGTAAGGTGTTGTGATCTCCTAAAAACACATATTTCAGGTTTTTAGGCAACTCTTTTAGCTCTAACTCAAGTGAAGGATTATTCTCTTCTTTTTGGACGGAGGGGAGCTCAAATGATGGTTCCTCTTTAAATTCCTCTATTTTAGCACTTTCTAACATTTGAATGCAACTGGCTACTTCTGAGTCAAAAATATCCAATTCATGATCTAAGGTCAGTGCCAGCTATAATTTATCCGAAGAACCTATTTGCTAGAAAACATCTGAAACAACTGCGTCAATACAATCAATCAAAGAGAAATCCTCATATAATGCAGTTGTAGGAATGGAAGAAGTGTTAAAAATAGAAAATTCAACCGTTTGTCCCAAGACAGTCATTGACAATTTACCATTTTTAACATCAATCAAGGTGTTGGTCGTAGCCATAAAAGGCCTACCCAGTAGAATAGTGTGTGCGGATGGTGTAGGGTTATTTCCTTCCATGTCAAGAACTATAAAATCCACAGGCACTATAAACCCACCAAACTTAACTAACACATCTTCTATAATTCCTTTCGAGAATCTAAGAGATCTGTCAGCTAATTGCAAGACCATCTTAGTAGGTTTAAGTTCCCCAAGTTCTAATTCAAGATACACAAAATAAGGCATTAAATTAACATTGGCTCCTAAATCACACATGCCATCAGTCCCCTTTCCATTACTCATAGCAATTTTAATTACAAAGCTGCCAGGATCCTTTAGCTTCAGAGGTAGTTTATGTTTCAAAACAGCACTAGCTACCTCTGATACTATCACCTTTTCATTTGGCTCATACCTCTTTTTCTTGGTGTTCAATTCCTTGAAGAATTTGGCATAAGCCGACATATTCTTTATTGCTTCAAGTAAAGGTAGGTTAATACTTACCTTAGACAGCATGTTGAAGATGTTTGAAAATTGCTTATCTTGTTTATCATTCTTCAATCTGCTAGGGAATGGTATAGGTGGCCAGTAAGGATTACTTGCCTTGTGTAAATTTTCTAAAGGAGATTGCTCCATTTATTTTTCTCCATCTCCCTTGTCCTCTGGTTCTCCTTCCTTTTTGTTTTCTTGATCACCTGCATTCACAGAATTATTTTCAACACCATTATTTATTACCTTGCCACTTCTAAGAATAGTCACTGCTTGTGCTTGCTCAGGTTGACTCGGAAATTTTCCTTTCTATTGAATTTGCATCTGTTGTGTAAGTTGTCCCACTTGGGTCTCCACTTTCTTGAAAGACGCTTCAAATGAATCCAACCTTTTGTTATTCATCTCTTGATTCTTGATACTAACTTGGATAAAAGCATGTAAACTATCCTCCAAACTCTCTCTCTTAGGCTGCCCTTGATTTGAAGATTGCCCTAGTGGTTGATTTTGTCTCTGGAGCAAATAGAAAGGCTGTTGAGAATTATTTGTTGCCCATGAAAAGTTTGGATGATTCTGCCAATCAGGATTGTATGTTTTTAAGAATGGATCATTCCGGGCCCTTGGTTAATATCCCTCCATAGCGTTAACTTGCTCAGCATCATATACATAAGACTCATATGTAGAGGGGCATATATTTGCTCCATGCCCAAAAGTTCCACAAATTCCACACACTTCTTGAGTGGATGAAAAAGCATTATTCTTCATGTTCAGCATCTGCACTTGTCTTGTCAATTCAGCTATCTGATTGACCATCTCACAATTGGCTTCCACTTGATTTACCCCTTTACTTCTTCCTCTTACACTTTTCAATTGGGAATTAGCTCCCAACATTTCAAAGATTTCATAAGTCTCTTCTGCTGTCTTTTCTCCCATAGCTCCCCCAGCTACATTATCAACAGTATTCTGAAATTGCTGGGTTAGTCCATCGTAGAAAAACTAATTCAGCAGTTAAAGTAGGTATTGATGGTGTGGACACTGAGTTAACAACATCTTAAACCTGTCCCAAGCCTCATGAAATGGCTCTCCTTCAAATTGAGCAAATGTAGCTATTTTTCCTGTTAATTCAGCTGTCTTCTGATGTGAGTAAAATTTGCCCAGAAACTTGTTATAGACTTGCTCCCAAGTTGTCAAAGAATTTTCAGGCAACATCATAAGCCAGCTTTTTGCCCTATACTTTAATGTGTATGAAAAACACCTCATCCTCAACTGGTCTTCTGTTAGTCCTCCCAATGGAAATGTGTGGAGGGTGGAGTAGAAATCCAGAATAAAATTCAAAGGATCCTCATTCGGAACTCCATAGAAAGATGGCAGCATGTTGTAATGGATATTCTTCAACTTGTAATTTCTTGCTGCATCTGTCAATCTTATACATGAGGTGGAAGTCCCAATGATAGGTCTGGCAAAATCCCTCATAGTTTTTTTCCTTTCGTCTCCCATATTGGTAGATTGCGCAGTATCTGACTCAAAATCAAAAATTTCCTCCTCTATGTCAAACCCGGTATACAGTTTAAACTCTTCTCTGCTCCTTTTCACACTTTGAATTTCTGAAATAAGTGGGTAAATCTCTCCTCTGAGTGATCTCCTACCTTGCATAAACAAAATTTCTGGATAAAGGAATTATTAAAAGCAAAAGAAAAATAAAATAAAATGTAAACAATGAAAAATAATTTAAAATATTTATGACTAATAAATAATTACGCCAATTAGCTTCCCCGGTAGTGGTGCCAAAAAACTTGTTGCACTCTAATAAACACTACTAAAGCCACACTCACAAGTATACGAGGCTGTTGTAGTATTTCGGTGAACACCTCAAGGTCGTCTCTCAAGGAAGCTAGATAGGATAATTATTTATCAAATCATAATGAACAAATTATTAATTAGTAGTTTTTGATTTATAAGATTGAATTGCTGAACAACTAATGAAAACAGAAATGAATTGAATTTATAGCAATGAAAGGAAACTAAACAAGGATATTGATTCACTTAATAGAAAAGCCTAGGCTGGGTTTGCACTTCTCTACTAACTTATATGTATGAATGGTTATTCCTCTCAACTGATTTAATTTCAAAGATCAGATTTCAAGCAACTTAATTAATCAAATTAAGGAAATAAGCTCTCGCATTCAATCCTTTATCAATTAATCTTACCACAATCAAAATGATCTTTTCCTTAGGTTTATATTTCTAATTCACCTAAGTCCCTAATCAAATTAATCCATCATTAGATTTCATTTCTCAATCCTTCATCTAAATACCTAAATCACATAATTGGTGGCCAATCAATTATATATTAGCATTAATCCATTCAATTAAGGATAAGAGAAATAAATCAGTTAAGAGCAATAACCAATTCATACAATCATAATAGATCCATACAAACCCTAGACTAAATCAAAATTAGTTCATAGTAATGCTATCAAATAAATTCATCTCATTAAAATTCAAAGAAATCAATTTAGACATCAGAGTATTCATAAACAAAATTTCAATGAAACTTAAGAAATAGAGTTTAAGAACAAAACCCAATTACAATCTTCCTTTGCTTCCGAAGAATCCCTTGCTCAGGTTTGTGCTAAAAGAATAATGTAATGGCTAGAACTAATTTAATCTAGAGTGTTTGGATGAAAGTGAAATCAATTTCCAGAGAAAAATAGAGAACAGTTGAAAGTTGTGTGTAGAACGGCTGAAGAATGTGTGTCCAACGGCTGATGAAGAAGAAGTCCTCTCCCCCGTGCCCTAATTCTTCTATTTATACAAATCCCTAGCTAAAAATCTGACGTCTTTTCTTTCTTTGATCTCATGGAGTGACACGGCCAAGCTTGTGGCCATGTCATATGACACGGCCACTGTCTTGGCCGTGTCACCTGGGTGTGTCATCTTCTATTTCTCCTTTGGTCTTCTTTGTTCTTTGAAGATGAGAGTGACAAGGCCAAGCTTCTGGCCGTGTCATGTGACACTGCCAGTGGGTTGGCCGTGTCTCCTGGGTGTGTCAGCTTCTGTGTCTTTTCTTTGGTTCTTCTTTGTTCTTGCCAGTGTCAGCTTCTGCCAAATTTTCCTTTCTTTCTTGGTTTCTTTGGTTTTTCCCTTTAGGTGAGACACTGCCGGTGTCTTGGCCGTGTCTCCTGCCCGTGTCATGATTTGCCAAAATTTTCCTTGTGGTGACCGGCCAAGCTTGATTTGACTTGGCCATGTCTTGCGTGATTCATGCTCCTCTTTCTTTGTTTTGATCTTCCGAGGGGGTTTTTGCACTTTAACCTAAAACAAACACTTAAAACAAACTTTAAACAAGAATCAAATGAAACATTAACCAAAAACACATAAACATCATACTAAAAGCTAGTACAAAAAAAGATCTAAACACTAGGATAAATCAAAACTACCAAAATGCATGAAATCACTAAATAAATAGATTAAAACTACCGAGATGCATGAAGAAAACAATAATTATCATAATAAATAAATAGAAATTTTATGACAAAAACTAATAAAACAAGGAAAGTACTCAAAAAGATTGGGACATGTTATACAAGGCTTTCATTAAGCAATATGGGTATAATGTCGAGTTAGAAATTACCTTAATGGAAGTTGAGTCCATTAGACAAAGGCCAAATGAGAATTTTCTGGACTATGTCAAAAGATGGAGAAATAAGACTGCTTTGCTCAAGAAGAGGCCCAATGAATCTGATCAAATAAGGATGATTGTGACAGGAGTATTGCCTAGTCTTCGTGAAAGGATGTCTCATGCACTCATCCGTGATTTCAAAGATCTTTTGCAAGCTGGCTTGTAAATTGAAGAATGGGAAAGGGAGAAGAGCCACTTTTCGGCAAGAAGGAATGAGAGAGAAAATCATCAATCTAACAGTCAAAGTACACAAAAGGAAGCTAATGTTAATGTGACTGGTCAAGGAAATAAAAGATAATTTTCAGAATTGGGAAAACCTCTATCTTGGGTTTTCAACAAACTACAAAATAAGGGATTGTTATAACCCTTGGCTCCTCATCCTTTGCTTAATCCTCTTCCACCTAACTTAGATACTGATGCATTTTGCCAATTCCATCAAATTCCTGGACACGAAATGGACAATTGTATGAAGTTGAGGGATGAGATCCAGAATCAAATCGACAATGAAAAGCTACTTGAGCCAGACAAGTCCGATACCAAGAACAATCCTTTGCCTAAATTTGGAAGAGTGCCACCACCAGAAACCTTCATGGTAGGAAAAGGATTGGAAGAAGATGTTGTCTTATCCTCTTTTCAAGATGAAAAAAATGAAGATGTGAAAGGAAAAGAATCTTAACTCAACAAAATTTCCTTAGCTTGAATGTTGCTTTTCATTTTTGCTTTCTTTAATATTTAATTAGAACAATCGTATTTTTCAAAATTAAAGTTGCTTGAATAAATTACTTTCATCAAAAGTTTTGTTGGTCTTTGTTCATTTTGGTGCTCAACCAATGAGGAATCTAGCTTGATGTTCATGAATTAATATATTTATGCATCATGACTTGAATGACTTTACTAGGTTAGGGAATTGCTCTATATCATTGAGTTGTGTATGCTTACTTAGAGAGGGCTCCTGCATAATTACCTTTGTCTAGGTCATAGTCAGTCTTAGAACATGCTTAGACAAACTTTCAAGGAAAAATTGAACTCTGCTTATTTAAGGGAGAAATGATCTAGGCATTGTTTAGTTAGCCTGTATCTACCCAATTAAATATCAATCCCTAGTTGTCCCTTTGAGCCTTCATAAAATTTTACCTTTATTTTCATTGGCATATAACCCCAACAACCTACCCTGAACTGTTGTGATACTTTTGACAAGTCTTATGGTCATTAAGGTGAAGAGGCAAGAAGATCAAAGAATGGAATGCATAGCCAAGACTGTAAGGATAGTTGATGTTATCAAGAGCATAAGGGTAGTTGAAGTTCACTTAATATCTCCAATCTATCAAGATAACATCAGAGTAACAAATGATTTATCCCTGTTAAAGGAGATTTATACCACTCCACTCATCCATTATTGGAAACCCAAGTTGGTACAAATAAGACAACTCTTTTAGAGCTAGAACAAAAAAAAAAAAGAAAGAAGAAAAAAAAAGAAGAAAAAAAAGAAAAAAAAAGAAAAAAAGAGGAAAAAATGAAAAAAAGGAGAAAAAAAGAAAAGAAAAAAAGAAAGATAAAACCTAAAAAGGCGGTTCAAAAAGCCAACTGAGTTCTCTTTTACCTAAAGCAGCAAAAGGTTTCCATTTGGTTTATAAGGACATTTTGACTTGAATTGGTCTAACCCAACCAAAGATTTGATCAAAATCAGAGAAAAAGGAGAAAGACCATCTAGTTCTTAAAAGTTCTATGCTTAATAGTCCTGCAAGGAAGAAGGACAAAATAATAAAATGCTCAAAAAGAAAGGGAAGAGTAAGAAAAATAAAAAGAAAGAAAAAGGAGAAGCAGAAAAGAAACGAATTTGGGCACCAAACTTTTTTGCAAGGGCAAAGACTGTCCTAATCTAGATCCAGATTAATGCGAGGAAGAGATAGAAGGAACTTGGAGTCTAGCAAGATTGCTCCCAGCTGCTGTTGAGCTCGAATTAAGTACTACTACAAGCGTCACTCGCAAGCATACGAGGTAGTTGTAGCAAAGGTGATCGCCCCAAGGTCGTTTCCCCAAGAAGGTGTGGTTCGTAATAGCTTGATTGACAAGTTATTTAAATGCGGGAGTGTTTGTTGTTCCAAATTGTGGAAGAATAATTTAAACCTAAGATTAATGTGCATAGGGTTGAAGTGTGAAGGTGATACAAGATAAAATCGATTCTTGGGAAGGTGCCTAGGGTCATAGGTCTATTCAATCAAATCTCAAATCTCAATTTTCCATTAACATATCCTTGTAATTAATTTGTTCCTTAAGGTTAATTAGTCAATTACCAATTCATTAGTTTTCACATTCATGAAATAGCAATAACCAATTCTTTTACATTACCAAATTAATAAAACCCTAGAACTTATATTTCTAATTCATTCATAGGGTAGTCGATTGCAAAGTTTCGATATCAAATTTCACCTCTCGGTCCTTCATTCAATATCTAGAGATCAATAGGTAGCTAATCTATCAACCTATCATACAATCCAATGCAATCAACAAATAACAAGTGTTAGTGTGTAAATCCAACATGATTTTAGTACCTAATCTTGTGCTTTTATATTGATATTTGTGCTTAAATATGAGAATTTATTTGGTTTTTATTGTTTTGGTTAGGGAATGTTGGATTTAACTAAAAGGAACCATTTGGAGCTTAATTGGAACATTTATGAGCAAAGGATTTGGAGCAGTCTGGAGTTAGCCTTGCCCAAGGCTAATGCCGAACCTTGCTGGAACGGGGCTGTTTTAATTAGAACGACTTAACCTACCATTCTGATGTCATTTTGAGCTTAAATAGAGCTTAGGAAGAAGAATTAATTATATTTTAAAGGGCACTTTTGTAATATTATGGTGGGGCCCTAATTTTAGACATTATAATCGTGTTTTAGGTCTTTTTACGGGACTTCTCTTGCACCTGCGATTGAGTTACGAATTTGAGAACATTTTTCATAACTTTTCAATGTCTTCTTCATTAGCCATGTGTGGCTAAACTCTCTAATCAGTTGGAGGTTGATTCAAGGTTGAGATTCTTCAGGATTGTGAGGTTTTAATGTTCTTAATTGCTTTTAATTGATTATTACATTCATACTTTTACTGCAGTTTATTGGAAAACTATATTCCTTAATGTGTTTTGTTAATTTATTGAACTGATCAATCAATTGATTAATAAGATGCATATAGCTAATCATTGATGCTGAATCCGTAATTGTTTAGTTGATTTGATGCTTGTAGCGATTGATATAATCTGATTGTAACCAGGCTTTCGGGTTATATTAAGTAATTGTATGATCTGATTTAAACAAATCTTGCTTTTAGGTTTGTTGATTAGGGCTAGGTCTTTCTAGAGTTTATTGCAATTGATTAATTAAATTCTGTCGCTTGTATTAGGGTTGTTAATCAATTAGGGGTTTTTCATAGCGCTTGTCTTGCTTAATCTATTATAAACGGAAAGATTGGCCGGAGATGCTTTTTCGATGGCTATAACTTGTCTGTGATTTGATATTAAAAGATTATTTTTAGTCCGATGATCAATCCAAATGAATCTCATACCGCGAACTTCCTTTGACTGAATTCACCTCCCATTGTTCAGGTTTTTATTATCAATTTTGCTGTTTAATTTCGTTTTACATAATTAATTACACAAATCCCTATTTTTCATTTACTTTTAATTTTCAGTTCATTGTCAGTTCTGGTTAGCCTTGGGCAAGGCTAGTCCCTAGGGTTCGACCCTTCTCACACTTTCTACAGTTTTTGTTTTACGGTTGAGCAGGAATTATTTTGGTGGTTTCGGCACCCATCAATTTTGGCGCCGTTGCCGGGGACTGGCAACATTACTGTTTGTTTTGTTTTGTTTTTGGATGACCAGGTCTGAAAAACTGCAATTACAGTACGATCCGGAGATAGAGAAAACAGCCCGGTTGTTGAGGAAGAGAACCAAAGAGCAAAAGCGGTCAGAAGTGACTTTCACATCTGATTTGGATGTTGAAGCAACTGGTTCGGTGGAATTTTCAACCGAATTTGAAGAAGAAAGCTCGGAACTTGAAGAATCTACAACCGAGTTTGATATAGAAAAAGATATGGGTGATAACAGGACTGTTAGAGAGCTACACGCTGCCCCAACAAACCAGCAGCCTATGTGTATTGCCTTTCCGGAGTTAACTGTGCCATTCGAATTGAAGTCTGGGTTGATTCATCAACTTCCTACCTTCCATGGGATACAATCTGAGAATCCACACAATTTCCTTAAGGAGTTCCATGGTGTTTGCTCTAGCATGAAACCCCAAGGAGTGACAGAGGAGCAGATTAAGCTTAGAGTCCTTTTGCTCTTAAAGATAGTGCTAAGGAGTGGTTGCTCAATCTTCCATCCGGTACTATAAGCTCTTGGACGGAGATGGCTACTACTTTCTTAGATAAGTATTTCCCAGCTTCTAGGGCAGCTACAATTCGTAGGGAGATTAGTGGTATAAGGCAAAAGGATGTGGAGAGCCTCCATGAGTATTGGGAGAGATTCAAGAAGTTGTGTGCAAGCTGCCCACAACATGGCATTACGGATCAATCACTTATCCTCTATTTTTATGAAGGGATGCTTGCCTTAGAGAGGAAAATGGTAGACGCCGCTAGTGGAGGAGCTCTTGTGCATAAGACTCCGGATCAAGCTAAGGAAATCATCTCAAATATGGCAGCCAACTCACAGCAGTTTGGGCAAAGCGACGAACCTTCAAGGAAAGTGTGTCAGGTAAGTAACTCTTCCGTTGAGCAAAAACTTTCTGAACTTACCTTTGTGCTTAAAGATGTAGCTGCAGGGCTTAGTAAGAGAGTGAAAGCATGTGAAGCTTGTAGTTCTTTTGAACATCCAACGGATGCATGTCCTTCATGGCAAATTGATCAAGAACAAGTTAATGCAATGAGAGGTACATATGGGCAGCCCCAACGGTCAACTTTTCCCATCTCCAACACTTATGATGAGAGTTGGAAGAGGCATCCTAACCTCAGTTATGGGAATAGGCAGCAGCAGGGTTATACACAACCAAGGCCACCTCCACAACAGCCTTCTAGTTCAAACAAGTATTTGGAGGATATGATTCAATCCTTGGCTACAATGCAGCAACAATCCACAAAGACCATGTTTGAACTTCAACAAGAAACAAAGAACATGCAACAAGATGCTAGGAGTTTCCAACAAGAGACAAGAAAAGGGATGCAACACATGGAGACTCAAATTAGCCAACTAGCTACTTCTTTAAGTAAGCTAGAGACACAAGGGAAGCTACCTTCTCAAACAATGGTTAATCCCAAGGAAAATGTTAGTGCCATCACATTGAGAAGTGGTAAAGAGCTGGGAACAACAACTCCAAAGAAGGGCAGCCATGCAAGTAAGAAAGAAGCTGAAAAAGAGGTAGAAATTCAGCAAATTGAGCCATCAAAGCAAACTGAATTGCAGCAGCCCCATACCTTTAGAGTTCAGCCCCCTTTTCCTGAGAGATTTGCTAGTTCAAGGAAAGAAAAGGAGGAGAAAGACATCTGGGAAACCTTCCGCAAGGTTGAAGTGAACATCCCATTACTTGAAGCTATCAAGCAGATCCCTCGTTATGCTAAGTTTCTTAAGGAGCTGTGTACAAAGAAAAGGAAGTTGGCTAGTGAAGAGAAGGTGTTGATGCCAGAAAATTGCTCAGCCATGATCCAAAGAAAGCTCCCTCAAAAGTGTAAGGATCGAGGTATGTTTGCTATCCCTTGTAAAATTGGCAAAGTAGGAATTAAAAAAGCTATGTGTGATCTTGAGGCATCCATTAATGTGATGCCGCTGTCCATTTACTCATCTTTCAAGGGTTCACCTTTAAAAGAAACCCGTGTTGTGATTCAATTGGCAGACAGGTCTATAGTGTACCCGGTGGGGTTACTAGAAGATGTCTTGGTTCAAGTGGGTGAGTTAATTTTTCCTGCTGATTTTTATGTACTTAATATGGAGGATGACAAATCCTCAACATCTGCTGATTTACTACTTGGAAGGCCCTTCCTTCGCACTGCAAGAACAAAGATTGATGCTTATGAAGGGACACTAACCATGGAATTTGATGGTGAGACCGTTCAATTCAATGTGTATGAAGCCATGAAATATCCTTGTGATGTGTCTAGCTTGTGTGGAATTGACATAATTGATCCTTTGGTTCAAGAGTCTTTTGAATTAAATAATTCTGATGAGCTTGATGTAGTGCTTTGCAGGGACATTAATTTGGACAGCTTAGAAGAGCTTGGGGAAAATCTCTCTCTTAAGGAAAGCTTACATGAAATCGTGTGTGGAATGGAGGCAAACCAGCCTCTAGGATCTAAAGCCAACCGTGTTAGCCTACCTTCTCACCATGAGAAGATTTTACCCTCTGTTTTGCAGGCCCCTAAGTTGGAATTAAAGCCGCTGCCCGAGCACTTAAAATATGCATACTTGGGAGAAGGAGATACATTGCCGGTTATTATCTCCAACAAGCTAAGTAAGGGGGAAGAGGAGAAGCTGATTCGGGTTTTAAAGGAGCATAAGGAGGCCATTGGGTGGACTATAGCTGATATAAAAGGATTGAGCCCATCTACTTGCATGCACAAGATCCTTTTGGAAGAGGGCAGCAAGCCACGTAGAGATGCTCAAAGAAGATTGAATCCACCAATGATGGAAGTTGTGAAGAAGGAGATTCTGAAATTGCTAGATGCGGGTATGATCTATCCAATTTCCGATAGCAAGTGGGTGAGTCAGGTACAAGTTGTGCCAAAGAAGACCGGAGTTACAGTGGTCAAGAATGATGAAGGGGAACTAGTGCCTACTAGGGTTCAAAATGGGTGGAGAGTATGTATCGATTACAGGAAGTTGAATGCTGCCACAAGGAAGGACCATTTCCCACTACCATTTATTGACCAAATGCTAGAAAGGTTAGCTGGTCGCTCTCACTATTGTTGTCTTGATGGTTATTCAGGTTTCTTTCAAGTGCCGGTGGCGCCCGAAGACCAAGAAAAGACGACCTTCACCTGCCCATTTGGTACCTTTGCATATCGTCGGATGCCGTTTGGCCTTTGCAACGCACCTGCGACATTCCAAAGATGTATGGTTAGTATCTTTTCTGATTTTGTTGAGGAAATAATTGAGGTGTTCATGGATGACTTTACAGTCTATGGTAATAGCTTCAATGAATGTCTAACTAACCTTACAAAAGTGCTAAAACGATGTAGAGAGTCTAACTTAGTTTTAAATTATGAGAAATGCCATTTCATGGTAGATCAGGGTTTAATTCTAGGTCATATAGTTTCAGCTAGAGGCATTGAGGTTAATAAGGCTAAAATAGATGTCATTAAATCTTTGCCTTACCCCGCAAGTGTGCGGGAGATTCATTCTTTTCTTGGTCATGCAGGTTTTTACAGGCGCTTTATCAAAGATTTTTCAAAGACTTCTCAACCATTGTGCAAGTTGCTGCAAAAGGATGTGCCTTTTGAGTTTACTGAAGAGTGTAGGGAAGCATTTGACAAGCTGAAGAAAGAACTGATTTCGGCCCCAATAGTGCAGCCACCGAATTGGAAATATCCTTTTGAGATAATGTGCGATGCGAGCAACTACGCTGTGGGGGCTGTTCTTGGGCAGCGGATTGAGAAGAATCCTCATGTCATATATTATGCCTCAAGAACTTTGGACAACACTCAAAGTAACTATTCCACCACAGAGAAAGAGCTTTTGGCAATTGTGTTTGCCTTAGAAAAGTTTAGATCATATTTGCTGGGAACAAAGGTGGTCGTTTATTCTGACCATGCAGCCCTGAAGTACTTACTCAAGAAGAAGGAATCAAAGCCACGACTTATTCGTTGGATCCTTCTACTTCAAGAGTTTGACATGGAGATAAAAGATAAGAAAGGGTCTGAGAATCTGGTAGTTGATCACCTCAGCCGGTTGCTATTGAAAGAGATACCATCTCCTTTGGATGATGACTTCCCCGATGAACAACTTCTGAGTATTCAACCATTGATCCCATGGTATGCTGACATTGTGAACTACTTGGTTACTGGTACTTCACCAGATACTTTGACAAGAGCAGAGAAAGACAAGATCAAAAGAGATGCCAAGTATTATATATGGGATGATCCTTACTTATGGAAGTATTGTTCTGACCAAGTCATAAGGAGATGTGTTACAGGTGTGGAAGTTCCATCAATACTAAAGTTCTGTCATTCTTCAGTGTGTGGGGGTCATTTTGGACCTAAGAGAACAGCTCGCAAAATTTTGGAATGTGGCATTTTCTGGCCAACATTGTTCAAGGACTCTTACATGTACTGTAAGTCTTGTGAGAATTGCTAGAAAACAGGTGGTTTAAGTCATAGAGATCAGATGCCTCTCACTCCTATTACTGTTTGTGAGATATTTGACATATGGGGCATTGATTTCATGGGGCCATTTCCATCCTCATGTGGAAACATATACATTTTGCTGGCTGTAGATTATGTCTCGAAGTGGGTGGAGGCCAAAGCTACAAGAGCTGATGATGCTAAGACAGTAGTTAGTTTTGTAAAGAGCCACATTTTTGCAAGGTTTGGGATTCCAAGAGCGATCATCAGTGATCAAGGTACACATTTCTGCAATAAGGTGATGGAGAATCTCTTGAAGAAATATGGTGTTACACATCGTGTTTCTACAGCCTACCATCCACAGACGAATGGACAAGCTGAGATTTCAAACAAAGAAGTGAAGTCCATTCTTGAGAAGATTGTAAGTCCCAACAGGAAGGATTGGTGTTCTAAGCTTGACGACGCATTGTGGGCTTATAGAACAGCATATAAGACTCCGATTGGTATGTCACCTTATCGGTTAGTCTTTGGGAAACCATGCCACCTGCCAGTGGAAGTGGAGCATCGAGCATATTGGGCAATCAAATATTGCAATATGAAGATGGATGAAGCTGGAGAGGAAAGGAAGTTGCAGCTGCAAGAGTTGGAGGAGATTCGGAATGATGCTTATGACAGTGCTAGGATTTACAAAGAGAGAACTAAAGCCTTCCATGACAAAATGGTGTCAAGGAAAAAATTCAAAGTTGGTCAGAAAGTTCTTCTTTTTCATTCTAGATTACGTTTATTTCCTGGTAAGTTGAGGTCCAGATGGTTGGGACCTTTTGTTGTTATTAATGTTTTTCCTCATGGTGCAGTGGAGATACAAAGTCTTGAAACCAACAAAGTTTTTAAGGCCAACGGTCACAGGTTGAAGCCATTTTATGAAAGTTTGGAGGTTCCTCAGTCTGAGAATTTGGACTTGGAGGAACCAGAGAAGATGACTTGAGGAAGTTCAAGAATGTCTAACCATGGACAGTAAACTTTGGAGCTTACTGGGAGTCAACCCAGCATTTGAGATTTCATTGACTTCAATTTTTCAGTTTTATTTTTAATTTGAAAAAAAAAATTTTATTTTTCATTTATTTTTATTATTTTTATTTTTGAACAGTTCTTCTTCTTCCTTAGATTTTCTAGTGCAGTTCAGTATGTTGAGAGGTTAAAACTGACTCTTTAATGGTAGAGTGGTACATATAGGACTTAGTTTTTATCGAGTTTAAGTTTTGAAAAAAATATATAAGTGTTTGCTTTGCGTTTTAAATTTTGGAGGGTGGTCGTTTTATCCTAACGGCTAATTATATTTTATTTTCCTTTTTATTACTCTTTACATATGGGGGTAATCGAAAATTACCATATTCTCTCTTCTCACTCGTTCAAACCGCTCTGCTAGGGTTACCAAACCATCACCAATCCTAGCCTTCACCACCGTCGTTCCAAAACTCCTCCACACGCCACCACATACAGCCTTTCACTTCCAAACGCAACCAAATCCTTTTGTTTTCGGTTCCAACGAGATCAAGTTCCACTGATTTTGCGATCTAAACTACATCAACTGAAAAAAAAAAAAACAACAAAAACCTTTCATCGCCTTTTTCTTCTCACCATTCGCAAATCGCAGAACCCAAAGCGATTTCAGTTCCGATTCGAACAGAAGTCACATCTCGACTCGCGATTCTTCTATTCGCCATCCACCATCTACTCGGCCGACGATTTCTTCCTCAAGAGTAGCTTTGCTTTGTCGTTTCTCGGTTCTCACTCTCTGGTTCAGACCGCCGTTCACCATCTGGAATTGCTCCTGTTCAAATTGCAGATTCCCTGAGGTCAGTTCAAAGTCTCAGCTCATTTCATTCATTCTGATCCACTCTTCTCTACTCCAATCTCAAGCATTCTCAGGTATGATCTCTACCTTTTGAACTATTTACTAGGTCTGCTAGATCAAATTGAGCATTGATGATTGGGACTTTGATGTGATTACCTGATAATTTCATAATCTCTTTCTGAAAACTTTGCTAAAATGCTAGTTTGATACGTCAAGTTTGATTCTGTTTGAGGAAAATAATTAATTTGCTGCTGAATTTTTGTTTGTGTTTTTCTGAGAATTAGCATGCTCTACTTGTTTTTCTTCCTGCCAATTCTGTTCTGCGATTAATTGATTTCACTCGCTAAGTTCATACTCTTTCTTTGCTGGGTTCATGTTCTACTGAATTTGTTGCATACAAGTTGAGGAAATTAATTAAATTGGTTCTTGGATATTGATTTATTGGTTATTGATTAAATGCTGGGTATGTGCTTTGATACAAATTGGGCATTGATAGCTGAAATTTGGAGTCCCAAACTACTGTAAAGGGTTAATTAATTTCTGTTTCTGCTAAGAATTAATTACTTTGCTGTTTCGAATTGATTTTGCCATGAACTTAATGTTTCAATTTGATGTTAAAACTGATTTCAATCTTAAGTATGAGCATGATACACTTTGACTTCCATTTTGGTTAGTAATATTGCATTGCTGCCACTAGATAGAAATTGTTTAAATACTGTCATGTGTTGAGCCTCTATACTAGAAATTGTCTTTAAATTTAATTGGCATAATCAGTGGATTTGGTCCTTACTTTTATTGCTTATATTTGGGACTGCGATTTACTACACTAAGTTGTTATGTGTTTTTGATTGATTGTCTTTGGTGTTGATAAGTGAACATTTATGTGCTTCATTTAGTAATTCAGCTATTTAGTTGGGTTATAATTAACTGGGAAATTGGCTTGCTTGTTTGTATTTCGTGTTTGTGTGCTTGGTTTTCTTGCAGGTAAATCTCGATTCAACTCCATGGCACGAACCAAAACTAACAAACGGAAGAGAAAAGCTGCTACCCGGAGGACACCAAAGCGTCCGCAACCCACTGCTGCTGCGTTACCGCCACCACCATCACCCACAACCGTATCAATACCGTCATCTCCTGTAGAACCATCACAGCTAACACCCACGTCTAAACCACTGCAATCCGAGTCTTCTACTCAGAAATTTCACACGATAGAAAAGATGACCAAACTTCTGGAAGATTACGAGCAGTTCACTAAGGATAACACTTTAGGCACCTCTCACTCATCGACTGCGGAAGAACAGGAAGATGCTTCAACCTCCAGAAATGTCCAAGTTACTGAAGAGGAACCTCCTCTCATGCGATCAGAGATTGGACAGCAGCATGAGACATCCCATTCTGCTCATGAGGATCAACCAGAACATCCCCACACAGACCAACCAGAGGAAACCTTGGAAGAAGAGCATGAAGTTCATGATGCAGAACCAGCCCCACGGAAGCAACAACGAGCACGACTTTCCAAAGGTAAGAGTACCTATCCGCCATCAACTAGGGCACTTCACGGACATCTCACTTTCAGAGATCGTGAACATAAAAAGAGGTATGAAATTTATCAGCATCGTGATGTTATTGCTGCTAAATCTATACATGTTGCAACACTTGAGACATTGAATTTGCATGCTGCGTTTGAGATGTTCGTTGCAAACATAGGTTGGCAGGCATATTTTGCATTAGATTTACCTTCTTTTACTGAGATTTCTAGGGAGTTTTATGCTACATTCACTTTTGATTATAAGAAGCAAAATTTCAGCATATCTACTCCAAACACCATTCACTTTAGGTTGATGGGACACATGCATCAATATTCTGTAAATGATTTCAACAAAGCTTTGGGTCTTGTTGATGATGTGAGCATATTGAGCCATGAATACATGAGTGCATATTGTGATTTTCCTGCTGGTGATTTTGATCAAATGCAAGCATATAGAACACTCACTGGACTCGCACATGCGGTTTTTGACCCTGGACATTCAAAGGCATATCATATTCAAAGTGCTGCACTTCGTTACATTCATAGGTTCCTAGCTTATTCTGTTTTTGGTTGTAACAATGACTCCACTGTTCTTACTAAGGGTGAACTTTTCTTTTTATGGTGCATGGTCCAAAGGAAGAAGGTAAATCTAGGGTATTGGTTAGCCTCAAAGTTTAAAAAGAACATAAGCAACAGACACCATGGTAGGGGCATGTTCCTAGGATTTGTTGTGACCAAGATTGCATTGCATGAACGTCTTATTTCTCTTGATGACAATGACTTGCATCATGCTGGTGACATGCTTCCTCTTGATTTACCATGCTTGGATTCTATGCATTTGCTATGCCGAGAGGAAGGCGGCACTTTGTCTTTCATTCCTGCAGGTCCTTTGGCTACAAAGACAGTTTTTGCCTCGAGAAATGCAGGTACAGCTGCTGCCCCGTCCACCTCTACAGCAGCACCACATGACTTTGAAGCAAGAATGCAGAATGTTGAACAACAGTTGGAACAACAGCAGCAACAACATGTAGCATTGCAAGCCACATTGCAGCAGAACAACGAGTTGATACGACAAAACATGGAGTTGATGCAGCTTTTGTTGGGACGGTTTAGAGACAACCGTTCCAATGACACTTCCCATTGAGGTTTGAGAGAACCTCCTCCAAACAGGGCAGTATTCTCTACTTTCTTCTTTTATTTTCCGTTGCCTTGTGTCCACATTGAGGACAATGTGAGGAGTAAGTGTGGGGGAGGTGTTTTGCTGCTGATTCATGGTTCCGTTATGCTTTATTCTGATTTTTCTGTGTTATTCTCTGCTATTTGTTGCTGCTACCATTCTGTTTTCCTGATGTTAAGTTCCATTTTTGGTCAATTTTAAAATTTTAGCTATAGCATATAGGTTATTTTCTGAGTTGTACCTGCTGCCATGTGCTTATTTTGGTAACATAATTAACCATTTTGATCATTGTGAAAGAGATGCTTCTTGAAAGTATATTTTGTCACTTATCCCATGACATTTTTGAGTAAGATTTTTGTTTGCTTGATGTTATGTGCTAATTTTTGGGGCTTACTCAATGGGGTTTATTGTGTCCTATAACATGATTTGAAACTCTTAGGAAATTCTAGAGAGGAGAGCTTTGCTTTTATAATTTAGTTGAACACATGTGAGAATTTTGAATGATGAGACTAGTGAGCGAAGACCTTAACTTGAGATTGACCATCATTGCACTTATGAATTTGGTTGCAATTGTTTACACTTTGAATTCTAAAAATTTGTTTTCCAAAACTTAGTTTCTTTTGATGGGTGTTTTTGAGAGCAATTTTTGAAGTAAAAATTTAGGATAGCTTCACGAATGCTAGAACTTTCTTTTACGTTCCCTTGAGGCGAAATCTTAGGCGAGTCTTGACTTTGGACATGATTTAGGCGTTCTTTTGGCCGACGTTATTATCCTTTTGTGTTTATCCCACCTTTATGTTACCGTTCTTTTAACCCCTTCTAGCCTACGAAGTATGCTAAATGCGTACTCTAAATTCTTTTCTTAGCCTACAATATAACCTTATACACCAAAAGCCCTTGCCTACCACCATTTTTTGCAAGAAAATAATCTTTTTAATTATTTGTTGAGCACATGCATATGTTAGTAATTGGGTTTGACGCAATTGCATTTTGTTTATGATTTTGTTTAGTTTTTAGAATTAGTTCGTACAACCCATGCTTATTAAATGTATATTTTTCATGGGTTCTATTATTGTTGTAATTAGTTTTTATGATGTTCTTTAAAAAAATAATAAAAAAAAAGAAAAATAAAAAAAAAGTGAAAAAGTAAAAGAAAAAAAAAAGAAAGTTTATATTTTGTAATAGTATTGTTGGGAATAAGTTTTGTTGTAATTGTATATAGAATTTTTATTTTTAGTCGCATTTGTCGTCATTTGAGTATTAAAGTTGAAACATCATGTATTGCTCCTTTGAGGTTAATCATGAGAAGATTTATTTTCTTGTTATTCTTTATCCTTACATTATCCTTTCTTTTCTAACCATCACCCCAGCCTTACCCGAATAAAGACCTATTGATCCTTGGTTGAGATTTGTTCTACATTAGTGGAGAGGGAATTTGGAGGAGAGCATATGGACGTTCACCGGTTTTTATTTTATTGAAGCTATGAAAATGTATTTTCAATGCTTTGTTAATTGCTCGATTAAATGCTTGTTGATTCAAACTCCGATTGGTGTGTGTGCGTGTTTTAAGAATCCTTAGTGTAACCTTTTTCAATTAAGTTCATAATGATGGAATGATATTGATAGCTGAGTTTTCAATTGTGATGTTGAATTGTTTGGGGAACTTGCACGTGTTTGATTGAGTTTAAAGGTGAAGTTTGTGGTCTCCTATACAGATTTGATTTTGAGTTTTGAGTCATGCTTGAGGGCAAGCATGGGATAAGTGTGGGGGAATTTGTTAGTGTGTAAATCCAACATGATTTTAGTACCTAATCTTGTGCTTTTATATTGATATTTGTGCTTAAATATGAGAATTTATTTGGTTTTTATTGTTTTGGTTAGGGAATATTGGATTTAACTAAAAGGAACCATTTGGAGCTTAATTGGAGCATTTATGAGCAAAGGATTTGGAGCAGTCTGGAGTTAGCCTTGCCCAAGGCTAATGCCGAACCTTGCTGGAACGGGGCTGTTTTAATTAGAACGACTTAACCTACCATTCTGATGTCGTTTTGAGCTTAAATAGAGCTTAGGAAGAAGAATTAATTATATTTTAAAGGGCACTTTTGTAATATTATGGTGGGGCCCTAATTTTAGACATTATAATCGTGTTTTAGGTCTTTTTACGGGACTTCTCTTGCACCTGCGATTGAGTTACGAATTTGAGAACATTTTTCATAACTTTTCAATGTCTTCTTCATTAGCCATGTGTGGCTAAACTCTCTAATCAGTTGGAGGTTGATTCAAGGTTGAGATTCTTCAGGATTGTGAGGTTTTAATGTTCTTAATTGCTTTTAATTGATTATTACATTCATACTTTTACTGCAGTTTATTGGAAAACTATATTCCTTAATGTGTTTTGTTAACTTATTGAACTGATCAATCAATTGATTAATAAGATGCATATAGCTAATCATTGATGCTGAATCCGTAATTGTTTAGTTGATTTGATGCTTGTAGCGATTGATATAATCTGATTGTAACCAGGCTTTCGGGTTATATTAAGTAATTGTATGATCTGATTTAAACGAATCTTGCTTTTAGGTTTGTTGATTAGGGCTAGGTCTTTCTAGAGTTTATTGCAATTGATTAATTAAATTCTGTCGCTTGTATTAGGGTTGTTAATCAATTAGGGGTTTTTCATAGCGCTTGTCTTGCTTAATCTATTATAAACGGAAAGATTGGCCGGAGATGCTTTTTCGATGGCTATAACTTGTCTGTGATTTGATATTAAAAGATTATTTTTAGTCCGATGATCAATCCAAATGAATCTCATACCGCGAACTTCCTTTGACTGAATTCACCTCCCATTGTTCAGGTTTTTATTATCAATTTTGCTGTTTAATTTCGTTTTACATAATTAATTACACAAATCCCTATTTTTCATTTACTTTTAATTTTCAGTTCATTGTCAGTTCTGGTTAGCCTTGGGCAAGGCTAGTCCCTAGGGTTCGACCCTTCTCACACTTTCTACAGTTTTTGTTTTACGGTTGAGCAGGAATTATTTTGGTGGTTTCGGCACCCATCAACAAGGTACATCAATGGAAATATCAAATCAAAGCATTCAATCAAATATACTACAAACCCTAGGCATGGGTATTTAGCTCAACATCATCAATGTAAAACATTCATTCATCTCAATATAAAACAAATACAAATTTTTCATTGCAATATCAAATCTCTTAATACAACAACAACAATAGAAATGAATTAAAAGAGAGAGTAGAAAAACCCCTTGTGAAGATGCCAAGAGTAGGATTACTAGTCTTCCTCCTAGCTCTACTTGATGTATGATGAAGAACTCAAGCCCTCTTCAATGGTTGATTCCCCTTTGCAATATGGAATGGAGCTTTCTCAAGTCACCAATCCTTGGAATGGAGCTTGCCTTTGGTAGATGGAATGGAGCTTTCTCAAGTCACCAAACCCTTCAATGAAGCTTCTTCAACCTTCAAGAACTTGTTAACCCAATTTATCCCAAAGAATCTCAAAGAACTTGTCAATGGAAGATGGAGAAGGTGGAGAGGATGGAAATGGAGATGAAGATGAAGGGACAAGGGAGAGTGTCACTCTCTTCCTCTCCCACGTTTTTGCAAAAATTGTTCAAGAACAAAGAAGAATTCTCTCCATTTTCCTCTTCCTCTCCTTTTAATTAATTCAAAATACACACCCATGCCTTCCAACTCACACCATTTCACTTTGTTCCCCACTTTTTATTTGTTTAATATTTCTTTTGGCAAGCAAAAGGCTTTGTTCCCCACTTTGTCCCCCACTTCGTGTGAAAGAATTCAAATTTTTTTAGTGTGACACGGCCAAGCCAAGAGTGGATTGGCCGTGTCTCTCAATTTTCCTTGGGACAGGACCAAGCTTGCTGGCCGTGTCCCTCACAGCCTCTTTCTTTCTTTCTTTTCTTTCTTTTCTTTGGTCATAAGGGGTGACACGGCCAAGCCGAGAGTACCTTGGCCGTGTCTCATGTGACACGGCCACAAGCTTGGCCGTGTCATGTGAGTGTGTTTGTTTCTGCTTCTTTTCTTTCCTTCTTTGCTTGCTCCAAGGGACTTTGGCATGAAATGGGACACGGCCAAGCTTGCTGGCCGTGTCATGTGACACAGCCAGTGGCTTGGCTCTGTCACTGAGTGTGTCTTCCTCTGCTTGCTTCTTTTCCTTCTCTTCTTTGGCTCAAGATGGGACACGACCAAGCTTGCTGGCCGTGTCATGTGACACGGCCAGTGGCTTGGCCGTGTCACTGAGTGTGTCTCTTCCTGCTTCTTCATTTTTGCTCTTTCTTTGCTTTGTTCTTTGTTTTGCTCTTTGAATGAGACACGGCCAGAGGCTTGGCCGTGTCTCTTTGCCGCGTCATGCTCAGCCCTCTTCATTCTTCGAGGGACATGGCCAAGCTTAATTTGGCTTGGCCATGTCTTGCTTGGTTCATGCTTTTCCTGCACTGTTTTGATCTTCCAAGGGTGTTTTTGCACCTAAACCTAAAAACAACACTTTAAACAAACTTAAAACAAAAATCAATCAAAACATTAACTAAAAACACATAAAAATCATACTAAAAACAAGTACAAAAATGATCTAAACAGCTGCCTAAAGTTCAAACAAGAAATTTGTAGTGTGAAGGTTTTTCCTTTGTGTCACATCAACTCCAATCTCAAAATGGCTTTTATTTAACCCATGTCCCTTATAGACCCCATTTCAAGCCTATCAAAGACCTGTTGATCTCTCTTGGTAGGTAGAGTCTAATAGTGGAGATAGTTTGGATAAACATGCATATGAGATAGATAATATTCAAACTCAAATGAGACCTTTGACCAAGTAATGTGTATGTGCCCATCTGAAGTGCAACAATTCTTGCTTAAATATTCCCGAGTTTAGTACAGTAACTAAGATTGTCATGTTATAGATATGTTAATTTGGAAAAATCAAGCCCTGAGGTACATTGACATTGATTTGGCAAAGCCAACATTTGATTTTAAAATCAAAATTAAAAAAATAAAAAAATGTTTTTGTCACACAAAGCCTTCAAGTTAAGAGAAGTTTATTGCATCATCAAAACTCGAAGGACATATTGGGCAAAGGAAATAATTACTGATAAGGTTATGAAGAAGCTACCAATTGACATACTGAATAATAATTTGAAATGAATGTATCTCTGCTATTTGGGGCCTCCATTATTCATGTTTTCAACATCTTGAAGATAAAAGCCATAAATGCAAAGCTTTCTGTCATTCCAGTGCAAGACCTGAACGGGCATCTGAAAGAAATCCGTGAGAACATTTCAGCCGATCACCTCAGTCTGTGAGTCAATGAAACCACTGTGAGTATTATCATGCATATAATGCATACATGAGCATATCACATTGCACTTTCTTGTCTTGTATTGTCTATTCTTTTTCAAAGTAAACAGCAAATACCCTGCAAAGTAAAGAATTAGAAGAAGATATTGAATCAAGGGGGCATGGAAAGCCTATTGCTTGAGGAAGCTCCAGTCATTTTGCAAAATAAGAAACACGTGTTTTTGTGAAGAGCTAGACAATACAAACATCAATTAGAGCCCGCATAGAAAAATCATGGGTTTGAGCCTACAAAGGCAGCAAAGTTCCTTCTTTTCAATTTTTGAGTTTATGAATGTACAAAGCATTTTCAAACTCACTTTCAAATATCTTGCAACGTAGGGGGGCAAGGAGAAGATATGAAGGCTAGCTAAAAAAATGGTTGAAATTTTTTGCTTTGCAAAAAGTGCAAAAGAAGAACAACGAGAATGGAAAAAGAAGAAAATTAGAATTCTCAAAAGAATGAAGATGCAAAAGACAAAAATCAGTCCATCTAAAAGAGCTGAAGCCAGGGTAAAGACCCGACCTCAAATGGATAAAGATCCATGTTTCAAGGGTAAAGACACAACCTCTAATGGATAAAGATCCATGTTCTAAGGGTAAAGACCCAACCTCCAGTGGATAAAGATCCATGTTTCAAGGGTAAAGACCCAATCTCCAATAGATAAAGATCCATGATTCAAGGGTAAAGACCCGATCTCCAATGGATAAAGATCCTTAATTTATGGGTGAAGACCCGAAGTCTAAAGGATGAAGATCCATTTTCAAGGGTGAAGACCTGATTTGAAAGGATGAAGATCCATTTTCAAAGGTGAAGACCGGATTCCAAGGATGAAGATCCAATTTCAAAGGGGGAAGACCCGAAGTCCAAAGGATGAAGATCCATTTTCAAGGGTGAAGACCCGATGCAAAGGATGAAGATCCAGTTTAAAGGATGAAGATCCATTTTCAAGGGTAAAGACCCGATGTCCAAAGGATGAAGATCCATTTTCAAGGGTGAAGAGCAGATGCCAAGGATGAAGATCCAGCTTAAAGGATGAAGATCCAATTTCAAGGGTAAAGACACGATGTCCAGAGGATGGAAATCCATTTTCAAGGGTGAAGACCCAATCTCAAAGGATGAAGATCCATTTTCAAGGGTGAAGACCTGATCTCCAAGGGTGAAGACCTAATCTCCAAGGATGAAGATCCATTTACAAGGGTGAAGACCTGATCTCCAAGGATGAAGATCTGTTATCAAAGGTAAAGATCCATTTCAATGCGTTAAAGAATAGAACAACAGGAGCAGTCAGACTTCTCAACTAATAAAAGGTCAGTCAAACATAGTCTCAGGTCCAAGCAACCAAATTCAATTCAGTCTTGGGTCCAAGTACCCAATCTCAGATCCAAGTATCCAATCTTGAGTCCAAGTACCCAAATCAAATTCAATCTCGGGGCCAAGTACCCAATCTCAGGTCCAAGTACCCAAATCAAATTCAATCTCGGGTCCAAGTACCCAAATCAAATTCAATCTCGGGGCCAAGTATCTAATCTCAGGTCCAAGTACCAAAATCAAATTCAGTCTCAGGTCCAAGTACCTAATCTCAGGTCCAAGTACCCATCATCATCAAAAATTAGTCAAAGATCTTATTGCTTTTCACTCTCTTTTGCCGTAGTCTCAGATCATTAAAGCAGGGGGCAAACTGTAGACCCTTAATTTTTGACCCATTCTAAACCGATAGCCCAAAATAATTTGTGGTATTTTATGTATTTTAATAATATTTTAATTACTAATAATATTTAATAGTTATTTTTAATAAAAATAAAAAAAAATCAGACGAATAGGCTAGCGTCGCAGCACTACAGCGTGGCAGCCCATTTTGCCGTAGATGTGAATCTGGGGGCGAATTGGCACTGCCCAATTCTTCGCAGCCAGTTCTTGCACGAATTAGCCCTCCATGTCCCTTTTTGCCAGCGCAACCCACGGGCTCGACAACCCACGCGCTGCCGATTATTTTACCAAACCTTATTTTACCCAGTTTTCTAATTTTTCCTAAACAATTGGTATTTCCTTATTAAAATAGGATTAATACCCTTTATTTTCCTATAAATACCACATTAAAACAAGAGCAAAGGAAGAGGAGACAACACGGAAAACTCTAAAAAAACCTAAAAAAAAGAAAAAACATAAAGCGACCATTTAGATTAAAAAAGATTGAAACCAAAAAAGGCAGAAGATGGCAAAAGGAATTAGCAACAAGTATCAATCATCAAATAATCAATCCATCAAAGGTAGCAACACTGGCTTTGTCATAGTTCATCTAGAAAATAATTTGGTGGAACCAACAAACGGAGGTTTGATTTAATTCTTTAATTTATTTAAATTCACACTAGTTTCATCCTTGAGTTACAACTTATTTGACTGTCCAGTATATAAATTCCCTTCTATAAATATCATTAGAAGTTTTAAGATTAAGTTGTTTAGGTCTAGTAGTTAACTTAAACCTCGTAGTCTTGATTACTTGATTTAAACAACATGATTTGAGTTTAATGTTCATATAATCATGAAACACTATCAAAACCCTAATCTAATTGCTCAGTTACTAAACACCCTAATATGTTTTCCAATTTAAAAAACTCTAAATTATTTTATTAATTCCTAAAACCCTAATTGTTTTCTTAATTTTTCAAAACCTATATTATTTTATTAATTCCCAAAACCTTAATTGTTTTCATAATTTTCCAAAAGATTAAATCGTTTTATTAATTCCCAAAACCCTAACTGTTCTCTTAATTTTTCGCAACCCTAAAATTTTTCTAAATTCCAAAACTAAATTTATAAAATCTATTTTCCAAATTCAAAACACCAAATCCCTAATCAAATTCTAAAATGTCAGAATCCTTCAATTTCAGAAAACCTAAAACCCTAACTCCAGTTGCTTAATTCCCAAACCTAGACCCAAACCCTAATTCTATTAACTTAATTCCTAAACCCTTGTTTCATAGAAACCTTAAAATTTCTTAAACCCTAAATTTCATAATCCCAGCAAACTCAAAAAAACCCTGAACCCTAAATGATGAAACCTCAATTTAAATCCTAATTTCAAAAACCCTAATTCCAAAAACCCTATTCTAAGATGCAAATCCTAAATATATATATTTATTACTTTATTTAATTTTAGATTTAATTATGTAGTTTATTATATGTTTTGATGGTTGATTTATTTAATTTCAATGCTTCATTTATTTAATTTATCATGGATGGATATTTTCTTTATTATTTTGATTATCATTTGTTTATTTTAGTATTAAAATTGTAAGAGGTATGTTTCCACTTTGTGGGTACCTCATTAGTAAAGTATTATGTAATTTAAATTACTCTTATATTTTGGACCAATGTAAAGGATATGTTTCCACCTTTCGGTGGGTGTCCTATTTAGTTTAGACATGGATGATGTAAGGACATGTTTCCATCTTCGGATGGGTATCTATTTATTTGCTTTGTTTGGACCATGCTTTGATTTAAATATAATGATGCTTTATTTTAATTGTTGCATGTAATATGGATATTATCATTATATTTAAGAATTTTATAATATTAAGACCTGCAAAGGAGGCCGGTTCCAATGAACCGGGCGTTGTGGGGGTGCTGGGCCATTTCTCACCTTCCCCACACATACCCAACTTTCCGAACCCATTAGGGGGTTGGGGATTCCTTAGAAATTGAGTCATCTACCCCTTTCTTTTTCCGAGCCCGTTCGGGTGGCGACTCCATTTTATCTAGGCTTAGGTCCGTGTTCTCTATGGCCCCAAGCCTAAACACTGCCGAAGTCGCAAGAACCATTCCACCGGGAGTGGGGGAAAATCCCCACTCACAAATATAAAATGACAGCCCAAGGTCCATGCTCACTTAATCAAGCCTGAATGGCCCTTTATTCTTCAATGGGCTGGATTGATTCAGACAATGTGGGTTAGACTAACGTCTTCATATTTGAACATACTTTAAATATGTTGATAGTGTTAAGGTCTTCTTGCATATAAAGGCCCTTAACTGAATCTAGATGAGCTTGTTCCTTCCAAATGTCTTCAAGTAAGCAAGTTAATGCTTCTTTCATTTTTTTAGCTTTAGCTCTTGTCATTGGTCCTCTATGAATGGTTAAAGGATCCTTCTTGATGTTACCTCCAACCTTAGCTGAATCATCTCCTTGTTGATCCTCATCAGCTCCAAAGAAGGTAAATTTCTAAACCTTTTCTTTTTAATTAATGTTTTAAACGGACTTATTTATGGACCCAAAACCCTTTCTTTGGGCTTTGGATTTGGACTTAAATTATTTGGAACTAAAATTTAAATTGGACCAAATTAAGAATTATTTTTAAAAGTTAGGGTTTTAAAAGCCTAAAATTTAGAACTAGACTTAGGTTTTATGGAGTTAAAACCTAAAATCTACTTTACACTTAGGTTTATGGAGTTAAACCTAATCTTTCACATTTAGATTTATGATTCTTGGAGTTAAAAACTAAAATCAACTTTAGACTTAGGTTTATGGAGTTAAACCTAATCTTTCACATATGGACTTATGTTTTATGGAGTTTAAAACTAAAATCAACTTTAGGCTTAGGTTTATAGAGGTAGTCCTAATCTTCATATTTAGACTTAGGTTTTATGGAGTTAAAAACCTAAAATCAACATTAAACTTAGGTTTGTGGAGTTAAACCTCATCTTTCACATTTAGACTTAGGTTTTATATAGTTAAAACCTAAAAAAATCAAACTTAGACTTAGCTTCACACACCTTAGGTTAAAAAACACAATTTTATTAAAACCAAAACCAACCATCTCAAGATAGTAAGAAATACTTGGGCTTTGATTCTCATTAAAATGAGATATGTAGGCTTGCTTAGAATTTCACTCCAATTATCAAGTCTACTTTTTCTTTAAAAAAAATTCCTTTTCTTCCCTTAAATTTACTATAATCATTTATTTTACTTTATTCACTTTCTTTATTTGCATAATTAAACTGTCTTTTTCGAGAATGTGTGCTCAACCTAGAATACATAAGGCTAGAGTTGGTGTGAGTGGGGATTTTTGTCCCCACTCCCAGTGGAATGGTTCTTGCGACTTTGGTACTGTTTAGGCTTAGGGTCTTAGAGAACACAGGCCTAAGCTAGGAGAAAATGTAGTCACCACTCGGACGGACTGGGAAAAAGAAAGGGGTGGATGACTCAATTCCTAAGGAATCCCTAACCCCTAATGGGTTTGAAAAGTTGGGTACCTGTGGGGAAGGTGAGAAATGGCCCAGCACCCCCACAACGCCAAGTTCATTTGAACCGGCCTCCTTTGCAGGTCTTAATATTATAAAATTCTTAAATATGACAATATAAAATTCTCAAAGCAATGTCAAAATAAAGCAAATAAATGGACACCCATCCGAGGATGGAAACATGTCCTTACATCATTCATGTCTAAACTAAATAGGACACCCACCAAAAGGTGAAAACATGTCATTACATTAGTTCAAAATATAAAAGCAATTTGGATTACATATAAATTAATTAATAAGGTACCCACAGAGTGGAAACATACCTCTTATAATTTTAATACCTAAACAAACAAATAATATCATAATAATAAAGAAAATAACCATCCATGATAAATTAAATAAATCAAGCATCAAAATTAAATAAATCAACCATCAAAACATATGATCAACTACATAATCAAACCTAAAATTAAATAAAGCAAAAAAAGATACAAATTTTTGTTTATGTCTCAATTTGGAGTTCTTTAATTAGCATTTAGGTTTTTGGGAATTTTGAAATTATTATTATTATTATTTAGGCTACTGTGAAGATTTTGAAAAAATGGAATGGATTAGGGTTGTTAAAATTAGGGTTTTTGGAAGTTAGGGGTTTGAAACTAGGGTTTTGGAATTAGGGTTTATTGTATTGAGTTTTGAGGAAATTAGGGTTTTTGATATTTTGGAAAATATATTTGATCTTAGGATTTATGAAAACAATTTAGAATTTAATAGAAATAATTATGATTAAAGTTTTTAGATACTGTAAAGAAGATTAAGGTTTGGAGATTTAAGAAGACATTTGGAAATTTTGGACAAAAAGTTAGGGTTTAGATGAAAATAGTTAGGGGAAAATAATTTAGGGTTTTTAAAGTTTTTGGAAACAAAAGAAACAATATAGGGTTTTTGGAAACAGAAGAAACAATTTAGGGTTTTTAAGGTTTTTGGAAACAGAAGAGTACTTTTTAGGGTTTTTGGAAATAGAAGAAACAATTTATGGTTTTAAGGTTTTTGGAAACAGAAGAGTACTTTTTAGGGTCTTTGGAAATAGAAGAAATAATTTAGGGTTTTTAAGGTTTTTGGAAACAGAAGAGTACTTTTAGGGTATTTGAAGTTTTGGAAACAGGAGAGAAACACTTTAGATTTTTAAAGGTTTTTGGAAAGAGAAGAGTACTTTTTAGGGTTTTTGGAAACAGAAGAAATAATTTAGGGTTTTTAAGGTTTTTGGAAACAGAAGAGTACTTTTTAGGGTTTTTAAAGTTTTGGAAATGGGAGAGAAACAATTTAGATTTTTAAAGGTTTCTGGAAAGAGAAGAATAATTTTAGGATTTTGAAATTTTGATGACTGACTAAGGCTACTAGATTATTGTACGATTTAATGTAAAACATATTACTAAGTTTAATAATTTAGATTTCTGACTTAATATAAAAAACAAACGATAGAAACATTGTAAATAACATCAAATTAATGATTTATAGTCACACCTCTGTTCGTTGGTTCCTCCACAATTTGCTTTTGGATGAACAAAGACAAAGGTAGTGTGACTGCCTTTGATGGATTGATTGCTTCTTGTTTCTTACTTTCTTTTGGCCGATAGAATGATTGAGTCTCCAATCTAATCAAACAATTTTTTTCTTCCCGATAAAAGTCCAAAGTCCCCTCCTGATCCAAAATCCAAAGTCCCGGCCCCTAATTTTGGCTTTTAATGTGATATTTATAGGAAAAATAATAAACCTACTTCTAATTACATAATGAAATTAAAACCAATTAGGAAAAGAAACTAAAACCAAATAGAATTTGGTTTCAAAAAAAACTGTGTTGGAAAATTGCACTAGCAAAAAATTTGATGGCCAAAACTGCGAGGATTGCTAGCTGGCTGAGGGCGGGAGCCAATTCGCCGCAGGAATTTCCTGCGGTGAATCGTCTTGGGCCCAATTCACCACAGGAAATTCCTGTGTGCGAATTGGTCTGTGGCCGATTCACCTTCGGCGATGAATTTTTTCTTCGCCGATTTTTATTTATTTATTTTTATTTATTTAACTTTACCATTTTATTTTTATTAAAAATTATAAATTATAAATATTAAAATAAATATTGTTTAGCTAAAATACCATAAAAATTATTTTAGACAATATATAAAATATCGGACAAGACTGGGTCAAAAATTAAGCGTCTACAGTTTTCCCCCTGCTTGAACGATCTGAGACTACAACAAAAGAGAGTGAAAAAGCAATAAGACTTAATTTTTTCTGAGATGGTTTAGGTTTTGAGTTCTGGACCATATTCAAGTTCTGGATTCAACGGTAATTTTAGGTTCTGGACTTAAGGGTAATTTGGGTTCTGGACCTGAGCTAAGTTCTGGACTTAAGGATAATTTGGGTTATGGACCCGAGTTAAGTTTTGTACTTAAGAGAGATTTTAGGTTCTGGACATAAGGGTACTTTGGGTTATCGACCCGAACTAAGTTCTGGACTTAAGGGTAATTTGGGTTCTGGACCGAGCTAAGTTCTAGACTTGAGGAAGATTTTAGGTTCTGGACCTACAAGTAATTTGGGTTCTGGACCCGAACTAAGTTCTGGACTTAAGAAGAATTTGGGTTTTGGATCCAAGCTAAGTTCTGGACTTAAGGGTAATTCGGGTTCTGGACCCAAGCTAAGTTTTGGACTTAAGAGGTATTTTAGGTTCTGGACCTAAGCTAAGTTGTGGACTTAAGGGTAATTTGGGTTCTGGACCCGAGCTAAGTTTTGGACTTAAGAGGGATTTTAGGTTCTGGACCTAAGTGATATTCTAGACTTAAGGGTAATTTGGGTTCTGAACCCGAGCTAAGTTCTGGACTTATGAGTCATTACCCGAGCTAAGTTCTGGACTTAAGAGGAAATTTAGGTTCTGGACCCAAGCTAAGAGAGATTTAACTGTCTGCAAAAAATAATTGTAGTAAGTAGTATACTAAAGGAATTTGCAAAAATATTAGCTAATTTTTACGATAAACATATTTTCTCCTTGCCCCCTGCGTGTAAAAATATTTATATACACCCAAATATCTGAATGATTGAATTGAATAATTGATTTTCCTATTTATTTACTGTGTAGTCACTATTTATGCACTATGCACTACTATTTATTTACTATTTATAAATAGTAACTTACTGTTTATCAATAGTAAAATTTACTTTTTCTCTTTTTTCATGGGAATATTGTTCTCCTTTTGATATTTGTCTTTTTTCTTTGCCATTACTCTATATAAACGTTGCAAGCAGCTCATTTCTTCATTTCATCTCGTATTATTTCTTCATTTACTCCATAGTTATACATTTTTTATTTTAGAGAGTTCAGCATAGAGTTTTGAAAAAAATGCATGCTTCAAGATCAGGAACCGATCTAATGCTGAGTTATTGGAGTTTATTTGGCGACATGAAGATGGAAGTATAAATCTACTAGCTGGGATGCCGCTCCATCGCAGTTCAAATCAAAAGAGCAAGGTAATTATTCAATTATTTATTTTAACATCAGATTATTTATTTTTTCATTTTTTCCTCTTTTTTTTATTATTTGTGTTTTTATTATTTTTTGATTTTTTTGTGTTTATTTTTCTTCATTTTCCTTTTCTATTTCTATTTTTATTTTTTTCTCTTTGTTTTCTTTATATTTTATACTTTCTTTTATTATTATTATTTTTTTAGGAAAAATAAATTAATTAGATGAATATATTTAAGAATTTAAGTAAATAGATAGAGTAAAAATAAATTTAGCCTAAAAATCAGTGGTATTGATATGATGATATACTTACCTTGTGTTGACTTACCTGGCTCTGTGTTAGCATGATCGTTGCATTATCCGGGGCGGAGGGTGTATCTACAAAACCTGACAATGGTATGATGTAGCGCCTTCTCGGGTAAGGCGGATTATCCGAGATTGCGGTTTTGAAAGCTTCATCTTGCAATTACCATCCGAGGAGTATCCGATAGACCATGGTGTGGTTCAAGCATTGTCAGAATGATAGATGGACATACTTTTCACCTACTTATAGGAGAAATGACCATTGGTCCAGCCAATTATACAACCATAACTGGTATCCGGTACTATGGCCTTTCGGTCCCTCTTACCAATGATATTCTGACATTCGAAGAAATCCAACAATTAATTGGTATGGAACCATCACTTAAAGGGCCTTTAAGATAAAAATTGAGCCAATTCGAAGTTATTGGATGAACTACGAGGTCGGGTTCAAAGAGATACAGCTAGACAATATGCTCGAGGATTTTTTGCTATATTTGCTCGGATCGACCATTTTAGGTAGCACAGAATCCGCCATCATTTGTCGGTGTTGAGGGCCCTTACTAATATGAAGATGGTACCACTTTACGGCTGGGGTGAAGCCGTCTTTCCTGTCTTTACCATGGACTTGACAAAATTTGTAATATCCCGATGCATGCCCCAGAAGTTTTGTATGTTGTTGTTGTTGTTGTTATTGTTGTTGGTTTAAATTGAGAAAAGAACATATATATATGTGTTTTGGGGAAATTTAGGGTTTAGAGACAAGTTTATATGTTGTGTATATGGTGATATATATAACATATAAAATGGTCAAAGAGAAAGAGTCAATGCAAGAGGAGATATTTTTATATGGCATGTGGAATTACTTAATTGGGTTCATAAGAGACAAAAGCTAAGTTAAGTGATAAGGGGTATATGAGTAATTGCTTGAAATGAAATGCTTGGTGGAGGATTTTTGGTAATTAGTAATTATATTATTATTATTATTATTATTATTATTATTATATACATATATGTGGCTAGCGTGGAAGAGGAAAAAGAAATGAAGATATTCTCTTCTTCTTCTTCTTCTTCTCCTTTTGGTTCTTGCGAGAGAGAGAGAGAGAGAGGTAAAGAGATGAGTTGATCTTCACCAAAACCTTAGGGTTTTAAGAGAATTGAAGGAAGAATCAAAGGATTAAGTGGAGATTTGGTGGAATTCATCAATTGAGGTAAGTACTTACTTGTTTTCCCTTGTTAATGTTTGAGATAGGTTGTGATGGATTGATTTCATGATTTAGTGTGTTATATATGTGTTTACAAGTATTGAAATTGATTACAAGCTAAAGGATTGGATTGGTGTTGGTTTTGTTGGAAAGATGGTAAGTATTCTCTTGTTTTCTTTACTTAATTGGAAGTTGTGTTAGAAGTGAAGTAAGGTTTGATGATTTTGTGATTTGGTGGATTTGAGATGTGTTGTGTTGTGTGTTCAAGTGTTAAATTGATTTTAAGTTATGAGTTTAATTAGTGGTTGTTGTTGGAAATGGTGGAGATGTTGATTTTAGGGTTTTGAGTTGAGATGTGTTTAATTGTTATATTAATGTGTTGTGAAGTAATTCTTGTGATGAATATGTGTTTAAAACATTGATTATATTCATTTGAAGCATGTTATATGATGAATATTGTGTTTGAGTGCAATTAGAAGAGAATTGGTTTTGGTTATGGGTGACACGGCCATAGGCATTGAAGAGACACGGGCGTGTTCATTAATTGAGTTGGGCGTGTCAATTGTTTGAATTGGCTACTGCCTCTTTTGTTGTTAGTGACACGGGCGTGTCCATCAAAGGTGTTGGGCGTGTCAATTGTTTGAATTGGCTAATGCCTCTTTTGTTGTTAGTGACACGGGCGTGTTCCATCAAGTGGCTGGGCGTGTCCATCAAATGGGTTGGGCGTGTCCTACAAATGAATTACATATTGCTTTATACTTTGTTTCTTTTTACATTGTTTTGATTCTTCAAAGGTTCCATTGTTTCTAAACTTAAACATGAACATTATAAATATGTTTTAAACACAAGAATGATCTAATCAAAGGAATGTGGAAGATCATAAAGCTATGAATCATATCAATTGTGTTTTGCCCTAATTGCATTGTTGAGATTTAGCAATGTTATGTTATGCACTTTGAATGATATGTTTGCCTAGTTAAGGTATTTGATGTTGTATATATATATATATACATCAATGAGGCTATATGTAAAATGTGAAAAAGAGGATGAAGTGATTGATTATGGATAGCTTGGTGGGAGTAACTCTTGAGGGTGAAAGAGATGAGGATCATCCAAAAAGGTATGTACAATGCAATTTATAATGATGTGAATGATATGTTTACCTAGTTAATGTAATTGATGTTGTATATATATATATATCAATGATGGAATATGACATGTAAAGGATATGATGAGGTAAATGATTATGTATGTAAAAGATGAAATGATAATTCAAATAAGACATGATATGAGACAATGCCATTGTGTTTGGCTATGATGAATGATGCTATATGAGATATAATGTGATCATGGATGAGATAAATATACACTTGAATAATGAAGTGTTATATTGTGAAATAAAATGTGAAGCCATTGTTATTGGCTAATGTGATTCAATGGAAATAAATAAGGCATGTTTGCCTAAATGATAATGAGAATTGAGAATGAAATTCTAAATGAATTGTGTGGCTAATGTGTTATTCCATTTTCAGAGTTTGTTGTTGGTGGCATGCCTAATAAGTGTAACAATCTCTTGAAGTTAGGTTGGATTGGATCCTTGAAGCCTAATTGAGATGTTACCACCCTTGAAGCTAGGTTGGATTAGTTCTTGAAGCCAAGTTGGGTAGAAGCTTAGCATGCTTTGCTCCCCTTGAAGCTTGGTTGAACTTGATCCTTGAAGCCTAGTTGGGTATATGATATTGATAAATGTGATAACAAACCAAAGCATTAACTCTGAAAATTGAATTGCATATTAGTGTCTGTTGGGCCCGAGTCTGTCTTTGATGTCCATGTGATATACAAATGTTGAATTAGATGCATAATGAGATCTATGATTGACTTTGTTGACAATGTGACTTATGATTGGTGAATTGTGAATTAAACAATGTTATGAGGTATGATATGTAATGTGTATGTATTGATATGTTGATTGTGAGTATTGGTGATGGATTGTGGTTGGTGTTAATGATTGCCTTGTTGGAAATGTTATTCATGATTGGTAAATGGTGAATAAAATAATGTTATGAAGTATGTTGTGGAATGTGGGTATTGAAATATGATTTAGTTGAGATATATGAAAGGTACAATCTAAAAGAAAAGATATGATAAGCTAAAGTTACATGGAATTGATATATCATTATATGCTAATATTTTTATAATGTATGTGTATATTATATATTTGTACTACTAAGCTCTCGGGCTTAGCGCGGTTGTTTGATCGCGCAGGTGACCAGATGAAAGAGATAAAGTCTTGCGTCATGCCACGAGAAGAGTAAGAGTTTGTCGAGACCAACTAGAGGGTGATGCATACATGTATAATTTAATTATGATGTACTTTTATCAAGAATGTAATCATGTGTATAAATGATGTTTCGAGAAAGATAAGATTATTGTATATTTATAAGATCATTAAAAGTATATCGATTTTGTAAATGTTCTTTAAATTAATGTATTGTGGTTTGAGATATGTTAAAGGTTTTTAAATTGTAACGAAATGTGACATCTTTATACTTTATATATTTACTGTACGTATACCAGGTATATGTGTAGTACTTATATGGAGTATCGGGGTGTTACAAAATTTGCAGAAATAAGAAGTCTTTTATTGGCTTTATGGCAGTTGTCGAGGTACTCTTCTTCCATCAATGTCAATTCCATACTTATTCTTGCATGAATTAGATTTTTTATTATTGTTGTAGGCATGGGCATATGAGCACAATCTTGTGAGGGTGCCTGGTATTTCCCGATAGAGAGTCGTGTATCTGAGATTAAATTTTTAGTTGTCAGATCATATAAAAGTTTCCGGCTCTCACCATGTGCATACCCAATGCTTTGTCTTGAGCTGCTTAACCTGGGACCAGGTAAAATAGCATTAGTATACTTTAAAATTTATATAAAAGTTCACTTACCTTATGTCATTTTATAGGTGAATTTGTCCTGGTGGAATACAGAAGAGCAGACAAACTGAACTTCCTCCATGAATGCCGCACTGTCTTTTCAACATAGCCACCGAGTCATTGTCGCCCCTGTGTCTAGAGGCTGATTTCTCAGGGAGAGAGTATATGAGTGGTTTCCTTGTCCCAAGCAGCGGAGGATCCCGATGCATTGCCCTGAGTATACTTTAAATATCACATCAATGCCGGAGAATGCATGGTGGTTGTCTCGGCACGGTTATGATGTTGAAACCTTTCTCTATCCACCAGGTGCATCTATTACCCAGTTTATTCAAATAGGGCTCTTGAACTTTAATGTATCTCCTGTTGGTGTACGGGAGATTCCCAAGGAAAATGAGAATAGAGATGAGGAGGAGTATCACTGAGAGGGAAGAGAGTCTATCTCACATCTCGGGGCTACTACTTCTCAGGTAAACTTTTATCATTTTTCCCATTGCAATTGCTTCTTTCTTAACTTGTTTTGACTTTTTTAATGATTGTTGCATGTTGCTGGCTTGTTTGGTCATGAGGCTGGACCTTCTTTTACTACTCCTTTGTTTGCTCATTCTAATCAACCGGAGATGTGCCATCTCATCCACAGGGCATTGATATGAATTACCTGGTAGGTTTTCTTATTCCATGATAATTTATGCTATATGTATGCATGATTATGTATTCTCTTACTCTTTTCCTTTCTGGCTCATAGCGGATGCTTGAGGAATAAAACAAGAAACTTTAAGAAGAGTTGGTTGCTAGTCATCAATAGGTTGCCCATTTTGAGAAATTGTATCACTAGTAAGAGTAAGATTTTCGAGACTTTCAATTTTAGGGGATGAGAGATCCTGGTGCTTCGTCATATAGAGGCCCCCAAGCTGTTGACCATGAGATCCTTTTATCTACTTCAGATGAGAACCGTTACAGATCTGAATTCCAGGGTAATAGAGATTCAGGTGCTCCTTCTTCTGGCGGACTCGGGATGGGTGATATGCCTCCTTCTTCAATAGGCGATGACTTTTTTAAGGCTTTGTTTGATCATGATCCACCACCTCATTCTTAGTGATGTATGAGTATTGTTATGCTCGAATTAAGTACTACTACAGGCGACACTCGCAAGTATACGAGGTAATTGTAGCAAAGGTGATCACCCCAAGGTTGTCTCTCAAGGAAGGTGTAGTTAGTAATAGCTTGATTGACAAGTAATTTAAATGCAAGAGTTTGTTGTTTGGATTGCCATTTAAAAACAATTAAAACTAAAAGTAATGAATGTGTAAGGGTTAATGAATGTGATGGTTGTACAAGATCAATTCAATTATTGGGAAGGTGCCTAGGGTTATAGGTCCATTCAATCAAAGCTCAATTCTCAATTATCCATTAACATAACCTTGTAAATTAATTTGTTTCTTAAGGTTAATTAGTCAATTACCAATTCATTAGTTCTCACATTCATGAAATAGCAATAACCAATTATTTTACATTTGCAAATTAATGAAACCCTAGAACTTATATTTCTAATTCATTCATAGGGTGGTTGTAACACCCCGATACTCCATATAAGTACTATACATACACCTGGTATACATACAGTAAGTATATAAAGTATAAGGATGTCACTTTTTGTTACATTTTTAAAACCTTTAACAGAGTTCAAACCACAATACATTAATTTAAAAACCATTTACAAAATCATTATACCTTTAATGATCTTACATATATATATATCATAATCTTATCTTTATCAAAACTTCATTTATACATATAAATACACTCTTGCCAGAAATACATCATAATTAAAAGTTAAACATGTATGCATCACCCTCTAGTTGGTCTCGACAAACTCTTACTCTTCTCGTGGCATAACGAAAGACTTCATATCTTCCACCTAGTCACCTGCTCGATTACACATCTGCGCTAAGCCCGAGAGCTTAATAGTACAAATATAACATATACACATACATTATAGAATTTCTAACATATAATGAAATATCACTTCCATGTACCATTAGTTTCTTATCATGTTTTTCCTTTTTAAAATGCACCTTTCATATATCTTGACTAATTTCATATATTTTATACATATATACATAACATTATCACCAACCACAATCCATCACCAATACTCACAATCAATATATCAATACGCACATTACATATCATACTTCATAACATTATTCTATTCACAATTCACCAATCATGAATAACATTTCCAACAAAGGCAATCATTATCATCAACCACAATCCATCACTAATACTCACAATTAATATATCAATACACACATTACATATCATACTTCATAACATTATTCTATTCACAATTCACCAATCATGAATCACATTTCCAACAAAGGCAATCATTGATCTCATTACTCATTTATTTCAACATTTGTATATCACATTGAAAACAAAGACAGACTCGGGCCCAAAAGACACTAATATGTTATTCAACTTTCAGAGTTAATGCTTTGGTTTTATTATCACTTTCATCAATATCATATTCCCAACTAGGCTTCAAGGATTAGGTTCAACCAAGCTTCAAGGGGAACAAAGCATGCTAAGTATCAACCCAACTTGGCTTCAAGAACCAACCCAACCTAGCTTCAAGGGTTGTAACATCTCAATTAGGCTTCAAGGATCAAATCCAACCTAACTTCAAGAGATTGTTACTATTATTAGGCATGCCACCAACAACAAACTCTGAAAATAGAATAACACATTAGCCACAAAATTCATTGATTATTTCATCATCAATATCATTTTCAATTCTCATCATCATCTAGGCAAACATGCCTTATTTCTTTCAATTGAATTATCATAGCCAACCACAATGGCTTCACATCACATTTAAGTTATCATAGCCAATCACAATGGCTTCACATCACATTTGAATCCACATTATAGCAATTCATCTTTCAAATACACAATCATTTACATCATCATATCCTCCACATTTCATATTTCATCATTGATATATATACAACATCAATTACATTAACTAAACAAACATCTCATTATTCAATCATATCATCTTAGCATGCTACTATCATATTATTCACATCATTATAACTCAAAACATTAGTTTCACATCTCTTTATGTCTCAATTCACATTTCAACATTTCTCAAGACACATGAACATCATTCATTATTAAAACATATATCATAACAAATTGCATTGCACATACCTTTTTGGATGATCATTATAGCTTTCACACTATACAAATAATAACATTAGTCACATTGTATCAACAATATAATAATTTACTTAACACATTTATACAAAATGTGTTAAGTCTCAAAATCATATAAAAGAATACATCCAGATAAGTTTGTATTTACCTCAAGAACTACTCCCATCAACCTATACACTTTTTCTTCCAAGAATCCTCAACACTTAGGTTAGGGCAATTCTACTTCTTCACAACCTAATCCAAAAGGAATAATACACACTTATTTACAATTACACATGAAGTCTAATGCAATTATTCACTTATTAGTCTCATATTAGACCCATAGGTCACAATTTATAAGCCAACTCATCTATCCAAGGCCCCACGGTAGTGGCCTCACAACCCCACGGCCGTGGGTTATCAAACAAATCTGCCCATTTTTTTCCAGAACCCCCACGGGCGTGTCCCTCACTTGCCACGACCGTGGCACTCACTTGCCACGACCGTGGCATCCAATTAGCCTCTATTTTGAACCAAACTCATGTATTTTGTATTTCAAGTTTCAATAAACACAATTATATAGAAAAAAACCCAAGATAATAAGTGATCAAACTCATAACATACATCAATAATAAACTAATTTAACACTTAGATAACTTCAACATATCTATACACTTCACTCTTTCATTATCATCATCTTCACACCCCAACTCTACCAAATATATATACACAATCACTAGAAATCAACACAAGGAAATAAATACTTACTTGAATCTTTGCCAAATCTTCAATCTAAATCTTCAATTCTCTTAAAGCCCTTAAGAATTTGGTGTGAAAGTAAAATAAAATCACATCTCTCTCTCTCTCTCTCTCGCTCTCTCTCTCCACGTCAAGAACAAGAAGAAGAAGAAGAAGAAGAAAGAAATATCTTTTTCTCTTCCTCTTCTCACGTTAATTATATATATAATTATTATTATTATTATTATTATTTCTAAAAAACCTCCACCACACCTTTTTTTCCTCTTTTGACTTTTCTTTTCTTCTTTTTCTATTATTATTATTATTATTATTATTATTATTATTTATTATATAAATTCACTTTTCGTACACCATTTTATACATTAGGTATATGAGATGTATATGTTGGTATATGTATATCTCTTTTATATTGCATTTATATTTTCCATATTTCCCAAATACCACAATACTCTAAAACTTTTAGGGTATATTTTGGGATATTACAGTGGTTAATTGTATAGTTCTGATATCGAATTTCACCTCTCGGTCCGTCATCCAATATTCAAAGATTAATAGGTAGCTAATATATCAACTTAACATTTAATCCAATACAATCAACCAACACAAGGTACATCAATGGAAATATCAAATCAAGACATTCAATCAAATCTACTACAAACCCTAGGCATGGGTATTTAGCTCAACATCATCAATTTAAAACAAAAATTCATCTCAATATTCATCAAATCACAATTGTACATTGAAATATCAATTCTATTAATACAACAATAACAATATAGAAATGAATTAAAAGAGAGAATAGAAAAACCCCTTGTGAAGATGCCAAGAGTAGGATTACTAGTCTTCCTCCTAGCTCCACCTTGATGTATGATGAAGAGCTTAAGCCCTCTTCAATAGTTGATTATTCCTTTGGAAGATGGAATGGAGCTTTCTCAAGTCACCAAACCTTTCAATAAAGCTTCTTCAACCCTCAAGAGCTTGTTTAACCCAATTTATCCCAAGGAACCTCAAAGATCTTGTGTATGGAAGATGGAGAAGATGGAGAGGATAGAAATGGAGGATGAAGATGAAGAGTCAAGGAGAGTGTCACTCTCTCCTTGCCCAAACCGTGTATATCAAAATTTTCCCTCTTCTTCTCTTTTTAATTCCATTCAAAGCTCAACACCATGCCTTCCAACTCACACCATTCTCCTTTGTCCCCCACTATTTTCTTTGTTTAATGTTTCTTTCCACCAATTAGACAAGCTTTTCTTTAATGTTTCTTTTCACAAAAGCAAAGTCCTTGTTCCCCACTTGTCTCCTAATTCCTGCAAAAGAATTCATCACATTAAGAGTAACACGGCCAAGCTTGTTGGCTTCACTTATTGCCCATTTTCTTTCTTTTTCCTTTCTTTATTCTCAAGGAGTGACATAGCCAAGTTTGTGGCCGTGTCATCTTGGCCGTGTCATGTGGGTGTGCCCTCTTCTGTTTTGCTCCTTGCTCTTCTTTGTTCTTTGGAGATGATGGTGACACGACCATGCTTGTTGGCCATGTCACTTGCTGCCATTTCTTTCCTTCTTTTCTTTTCTTTCTTTGGGTTCTTTGGTTTTGGTTTTTAAGTGAGACATGGCCAGTAGCTTGGCCGTGTCAAGCTCTGCCTTCAATTCTTTGAGGTGACACACCCAAGCTTGATTTGGCTTGGCCATGTCTTGCTCGATTCATGCTCGTCTTTCTTTGTTTTGATCTTCCAAGGGAGTTTTGCACATAAACCTAAAACAAACACTTCAAACAAACTTTAAACAAAAATCAATCAAAACAATAACTAAAACACATAAAAATCACACTAAAAACTAGAACAAAAATGATCTAAACAAGAATTGTATCAATTGAGGAAATATTGTATAATAAGTATAATAATAAAAATAATGATGATGATATATAATTTTTATTTTTACTACAACTCTCTTTTTTTTCCTTCTTTTTTTTCTGTTGTTGTTTTTTTCTTTTTTTATCATCATTATTACTATGATACAATTATTAATCTTTCCTCTTTACATTTAATATTTCCACAGTATCACTAACCTATAAAACCAAATGCAACGCGGCAATTCAAGACCTTTCATTGCCAATTCCCTATCCTCGTGCATCTCGGTCTCACACTTTTTCCTTATCAATTTTGGAATAGCACAATCATCCCATATAAATCTCTATTCATGCCATAATTTCATACAGAAGCCAGGAGATTTTCTACTTCAACGTAAAAACTCCTTTTAACAATTCTAATTTTCCTTCACTCGTCAACAATGACCGAACTCCATTTGAAGAAAACAAAAGTTCTATTTAAAAATATGAATGCCATTCATTGGAAACAAATATCTTGGTCAAAAATTGATACTTTGAAGTGTTTTCAAAATGTTAAATTCAACCATTCTTTTTTACATGCCATGGATTCTTTTTGGAACGTGAATTCTAGGACATTTAAAATTAATGGCTTTGAAATATGTCCATTGATTGAAGAATTTGAGGTCATCCTTGGATATCTAAGCAATCAACAAATGGCATTACCTATATTGATTTCCAAGACTCAACAAAAGATGCAAAAGTTATTTCAACTTTCAAAGCCCGAAGTTCTACAATTGATGAGAGGTGAGAAAATTCTGCTTGGTCCCTTAATTGACTTTTGCCTTTCTCACTTGGCTCCTACTAAGGCATGGGGACGTATGCTTTGTCTATGCTTGCTTGGCCAATTCTTTCTTATTTCTTCTTATTGATCCATGAGTATTGGATATCATGGACCAAATTGAAGGAGGCTTATCGCCGATACCTATGATCTTAGCTGAGACTTTAGTTGGATTAGACAATCTTAAATCAGGATTATCAAAGAAACTGACTGGGAGTCCATTATTGCTTCAGGTAATTACCTAAACTGCCCTTTCGGGTTTTCAATTTAGGTTTTTTCTTCTTTTTCTTCCTTTTTTTATATTGCTCTAATTTTTGCCTAGTCTGCCCATGCGGGTTTTCAGAACTAGCGAGTTGTCCTAATTATTGCCTAAGATGCCCTTGCGGGATTTCAACTTAGCGAACCCCTTCTTTTATTATATTTTATATTGCTCTAATTTTTACCTAGTCTGCCCATGTGGGTTTTTGAAACTACTGAGTTGTCCTAATTTTTGCCTAAGCTGCCCTTACGGGTTTTCAACTTATCGGACCCTTTTTTTTAAATTTTTAATTTTCCTTATAGATTTGGTTTCAGGAGCATCTCTTCTTGCTTGATACTTCTGTTAGTAAATCGAAAAAGGATCTGCAACCCTTGCCGCAGCGGATAACAAAAAAAAAAATTTCTTTCGTTTACTCACAGGATCCATGTGATCCATTCAGTTCGATAAAAGAGATTCGAAACTAACCTTTTTTGCGTAGCTTCAAAACGATTAATAGATGCTGCCTTCCGAAGACGAACACCCTCTAACGAAGTCCACACAAACGTACGCCGGTCTGAGTGCTAGCTCACCAACGGCAGTGGCTGAATTTTTTGCAAAAACGAAACTAGGGTTTTTAGGTTTTTTCCTCTTCTTCCGTTTTCTTTCAAAACGAATATAATAATAAATATCATCACGGCCTCTAGTCCTTTTAAAACCGTTTTAAAAGACCTTTCCTTGTCAAAACCCTAACTGTCCATATCCTATATGGACCCACGTTTTTAATAATTATTATCTAATAATAATTACTATAGCAATATTATTATTAATATCTAATAATATCATAATACTAACAACAATAATAAAAATATAATTATTATTGTTTAAGTACAGCCTACGTTCTATGTGTGTGACCCGATAGGCTCATATTAACTGGTAGTGTATTTCAATCTCTATTGAAATGCACAAATCATAATTGGCCTCTAGCAAGACATTACGACTACCCAATGAATCATGAGAATCATTATAAATGAAAACCTGAAATAGTACATGCATTAATCCCTTTGTCACACGATATCTAGTTGGAACATAAGTCATAGTAAATGTCATACTTATATTGTCCAAACTTATCATTACTCGATCTCCAAGTTAACTGATAAACAAATAAGATTGATCTTATATCAACTTATTTGAGCACGGCCATGCATTTCTCAGTTACACTTATCGAGGGGCCCAGAAGATATCTCTCTCATAGAGAGGGACAAATTCCATCTTGATTGTTCATTTTCCTCTACATAATTTATACCATGTTCAAGCATAACCTTTATAATTATCTAGTTACAGATAATGTTTGATCATGTCAAAACATAATATTCCTTATGTTGGAAACTATGACAATCTCAAGTCAAATGATTAAATGAAAACTATTATGAAATACACTTATGACATTAAACCATGAAGTGATATCTATGTGGGTCTATCCAATACACTGTTCTCTAACATGTATCCATAATATTGATTTGTATCTTCATACCTATAATCATCTTATGATTATCAAATCAATATTACACTAGTTATATTTATTATTATCTCCATAACAATAATAAACTAGGGATATAATCATTATTATATATAACATGCAAACATAACAATGATAATAAAAACTTCTTTATTAATAACAAAATGAATAACATTAAGGTCCAAATCAATGGCCTAGGGCATATACACTAACAGTCTCCCACTTGCACTAGGCCTAGACTAACAAATATCTCATGCCCATAGACCTAGTGTGATGATCATGCTTGACCCGCGAGAGAGGCTTTGTCAATGGATCTGCTATGTTGTCATTTGTGTCAACTTTGCATATCTTGATATCACCTCTATCAATGATGTCTCGAATGAGGTGAAATCGCCTGAGTATATGCTTAGATTTCTGATGGGACCTTGGCTCTTTTGCTTGCTCTATGGCACCATTGTTGTCACAATAGATAGCCATAGGATTAGCAATGCTAGGCACCACTCCAAGCTCAGTGATGAATTTCTTCAGCCAAACTGCTTCCTTAGCTACATCTGATGCTACTATATACTCAGCTTCTGTTGTAGAATCTGCTACTGTACTCTGCTTGGAACTTTTCCAAGTAATGGCTCCACCATTCAATTTGAATACAAAACCTGACTGCGATTTGTAATCATCTATATCAGTTTGGAAACTAGCATCTGTGTAACCATTTACAACTAGCTCATCTTCCAAACCTCCATAAACCAAGAAAGCATCCTTAGTTCTTCTTAGATACTTAAGAATGTTCTTAACAGCTGTCCAGTGACCCTCACCAGGATCAGCTTGATATCTACTTGTTGTGCTCAAAGAATATGAGACATCAGATCTAGTACATAGCATGGCATACATAATAGATCCAATAGCAGAAGCATAAGGGATCTTATTCATTCTATCTCGCTCATCAGATGTCTTAGGACATTGATTCTTGCTAAGATGAATACCATGTGACATAGGCAAAAATCCCTTCTTGGAATCTTACATGCTGAATCTCTTCAACACTTTGTCAATGTATGTACTTTGACTTAAGCCAATTATCCTTCTAGATCTATCTCTATAGATCCTTATACCAAGGATATATGCAGCCTCACCCAAGTCCTTCATTGAAAAAGTATTCCCTAACCAATCTTTAACCTTTTGTAAAGTGGGGACATCATTTCCAATGATCAATATGTCATCTACATATAGGACTAAGAACACGATAGCACTCCCACTAACCATCTTGTAAACACATGGTTCATCTTCATTTTGAATGAAACCAAAGTTCTTAACTGTTTCATCAAAACAAAGATTCCAGCTTCGAGATGCTTGCTTCAATCCATAAATGGACCTTTGAAGCTTGCAAACCTTCCCAGAATTCTCAGGATTTACAAAACCCTCAGGTTGTGTCATGTACACATCCTCGAGTAAATTTCCATTAAGGAAAGCAGTTTTGACATCCATTTGCCATATCACATAATCATAGTATGCAGCAATGGCAAGGAGAATCCTAATAGATTTAATCATAGCAACTGGAGAAAAGGTTTCATCATAGTCTATACCATGAGTTTGTTTGAAACCTTTAGCAACTAACCTTGCTTTATAGGTTTGCACATTTCCATCCATGTCAATTTTCTTCTTGAAAACCCATTTGCAACCAATAGTCTTAATACCTTCGGGAGGATCAATTAAGGCCCAAACTTGGTTGTCAAACATGGACTGCATCTCAGAGTTCATGGCTCCAAGCCATTTCTCTGAATCTGGACCTGACACAGCTTCAAGATAGGTAGTTGGCTCATCTTGATCTATGAGCAAAACTTCACGACTTTCAATCATGAGAAATCCATATCTCTCAGGCTGATGACGTGGTCTATCAGATCTGCGCAGAACTTGTGTAACATTTTCAGTTTCCACAATGGCTTGTGGTTCTGAAACTGTTTCTACAGGCGGTTCAATATCTTCTTGTGGTTCTATAAATTCATCTAATTGAACTGTACTCCCACTAGTTCTTTTAGAAATGAATTCTTTTTCCAAAAAGGTTCCATTTCGAGCAACAAACACTTTGTTCTCAGATGGAATATAGAAATAATATCCTTTAGTTTCCTTAGGATATCCCACAAAGATACATTTAGCAGATTTTGGAGCTAACTTATCTGAAACTGGTCTTTTCACATAAGCTTCACAACCCCAAATCTTAAGAAAAGACAAACTAGGTGTTTTGCCAGTCCATATCTCATATGGCGTCTTTTCAACCGCTTTAGATGGTACACGGTTTAAAACAACAGCAGCTGTCTCCAAGGCATAACCCCAAAACGATAATGGAAGATCTGCTTGACTCATCATAGATCGAACCATTTCTAATAAAGTTCAATTTCTTCTTTCAGAAACACCATTCCACTGTGGAGTTCCTGGAGGAGTTAATTGTGAAACAATTCCATAATTTCTTAGATGTTCGTCAAACTCTTCGCTCAAAAATTCACAACCTCGATCAGATCGAAGTGCCTTAATAGTTTTACCAAGTTGATTTTGTACTTCATTTTGAAAAGTTTTGAACATTTCAAAAGCCTCATGCTTATGTTTCATTAGGTAGACATAGCCATACCTACTGAAATCATCAGTAAAAGTAATGAAGTAATTATATCCTCCTCTGGCACTAATGCTTAACGGGCCACATACATCTGTATGTACTAGTCCAAGCAAGTCATTAGCCCTTTCACCTTGTCCGATGAAAGGATTCCTTGTCATTTTGCCAAGTAAACAAGATTCACATTTATCAAATGATTCAAAATCAAATGAATCTAATAATCCATCTTGATGGAGTTTAGAAATGCATTTCTCATTTATATGGCTAAGACGACAATGCCATAAAAATGTAGGGTTTAGGTCATTTGGCTTAATTCTTTTAGAGTTTATGTTATAAATATGATTCTCCCTAGAATCATCTAAGTCAAGGACATAAAGGCCATTAAAAGATCTTGCAATACCAGAAAGCAAATCATCTTTATCAAAAATAGAACAGGTCTTATTTTTAAATAAAAATGAAAAACCTTCATCATCCAAAACTGAAACTGAAATAAGATTCCTACTCAGAGTAGGAACATAATAGCAATTGTTCAAATTTAACAAAAAGCCATTAGGCATATGAAGTTCATAAGATCCTACAGCTAGTGCAGCAACTCTTGCTTTATTCCCAACTCGTAGGTCAACTTCGCCCCTTTTCAGTGATCTATTCCTTTTGAGTCCCTGCACATTTGTACAAATGTGAGAACCACATGCAGTATCCAATACCCATGAAGTAGAAGCAGATAAGTTAATTTCTATAACATATATACCTGAAGATGTAGTCGCACTACCCTTCGATTTCTTCAATTCAGCCAAATAAAGTGGGCAATTTCTTTTCCAATGCCCAGGCTCCTTGCAATGGAAACAAGTTCCTTCCTTAGGAACAGGTGCCTTGGGTTCTTTTGGCTTGGGCTGTCCCTTAGGCTTTGTAGCAACTGTTGCTTTACCCTTTGCCTTGCCTTTCTTCTTCATAGGCTTACCCTTATTGACATTCAATACTTGGGTAGCCTTTGTGGGCTTTTTGATAATCCCTTCAGCAGTTTTGAGCATACCATGTAGCTCAGGAACGGACTTTTCCATGTTGTTCATTTTATAGTTCATAACAAAATGTGAAAAACTGCTGGGCAAAGAATGAAGGATCAAATCCGTGGAGAGTTCTAAACTCAAGGGATATCCAAGTCGGGCAAGGTGATCTATGTAGCCCTTCATTTTCAAAACATGAGCGCTAACCGATTCGCCCTCTGACATCTTGCAGTCAAATAATGTAACAGCAGTGTCGAATCTATCCTGCCTAGCTTGCTGTTGGAAAGCTTGTTTGAGATGGACACTCATCTCATAAGCCTCCAAGTGTTCCAGATCCTTCTGAAGTTCTGGACACATAGTAGCAAGCATAAGACATCCAATGTCATTGGAATCATCCATATGCTTCTTATGCTTGTTCTTATCAGCATTAGAAGCATTAGCAGGAGGTGGCTCAGGGACAGCTTCATCAAGCACATAGGACTTCTTTTCTTGTTTGAGAACAATTCTCAGGTTCCTAAACCAATCAACAAAATTAGTCCCATTCTCTTTCAGTTTTTCCTTCTCAAGGATGGATCGCAGTGATAAAGTGGAGTTATTGTTGGTAGCCATTTCAATCTACAAAATATGCAAATTTTAATTAATAAAAGGTGATAAGTAATTAAAATCCCACTAAAATATAACCCTCAATCATCACAATGACATTTTAGTGGGCTAAGATCCAATTTTTACTTAATATTAAGTCAGCTTTGGCATGACACTTAAAATCAAGTTATTATGGTAGGTAACCCCTTACCAATTACATCACATGTAACTCTTAGATAATATGGGATCATGACATCATATGTCATAGCATGTTATACCCCATCTAATGCCTTAGGCCCAAAACCATTTTGATAGCCTAATTAAGTCTAACTAATTTTAAACGCCTGAGCAGCACCATTACTCATCATATCTTACTAGGATAACCTAAAGTACTTTGCTTTGGCAAAATCTACATTTAGGTGATCTTAGCCTTGATAAGTGTTTAAGATATGGATGGCATTAAAACTTAGATTAATAGTGAGGGTTCATTCCATTTAATTTTGAAAACACGTTAAAATTAACATTTATATATCATATCCCATATGCATACATAAACTATCAAACATGGCATCTCATACATATTCGATAAAAATAAACGTGACATAGTATGGCCAAACTAGATATGATCTTCATGAGACCAAATGAAGATCATATAGGCAACCCTAGGTGAAAAGAAAACCTATCTATTACAACATTTGCAATAGTACATTTCTTCATATCTTGAAAGGCAACTTCATCTCCATGGAATTTTCATCTTCTTCTCCAAGCTTGAGTCTTCATTATTACATTAATAATAAAACTAACTACTAAATTTGTAATAATAAAGTTACAAAAATAAACGACACGCAGGCCGTATATACAATCCAAAGATATGAATAAACAAACACATAGGTCATAAAGCCATACTATGCACCATGCCAAGACATCAAATAATCATAGCATATTCATCACCAACATGTTAAATAGAAACAAATATATTGACATTCTTAATGTCACGGTAACGAACTATAGGGCGCGAACATACGGCGGTCCTGCTAGCCGGTTAGCGGGCAGGGCTCCCGCTGGCCGATCAGCGGGCAGGGTTCCGAAGGGGCAGCGCCCCTCGAAGCTAAACAGAATCATTAATCCAATTAATTATTTTCTGTCAAAACCCTTATTCTGTCAATCATATTAAACAGAATATAATAGCAATCTATTAATCATATTAACAGAGAACTATTACAAGAAACCTTAGAAAACGATTTACTCAATAATCATATTAATCAAAATCGAAATCTATGTATACATTCAATATGAATAAACGAATTGAATTAATCATATTGACCCTAATTCGAAACCATAACAGATTGTATACCAACCCTAGTTCGACTTCACAGAATTGTATCTTATACAATTGGTCATCTTTGACATCATATATCAACAACGATTTAGGTTATATCTCATATAACAGATTCGAATCATCATCAAATGATAAAACGAATCCAATCATGCCATTCGAAAAACAATAGATCACATCAACACATCAACATGGCATATTTCGAATTAAATGGAATCAACAAGAGGCTCTGATACCACTGTTAGTAAATCGAAAAAGGATCTGCAACCCTTGCCGCAGCGGATAACAAAAAAAAAATTTCTTTCGATTTACTCACAGGATCCATGTGATCCATTCAGTTCGATAAAAGAGATTCGAAACTAACCTTTTTTGCGTAGCTTCAAAACGATTAACAGATGCTGCCTTCTGAAGACGAACACCCTCTAACAAAGTCCACACAAACGTACGCCGGTCTGAGTGCTAGCTCACCAACGGCAGTGGCAGAATTTTTTGCAAAAATGAAACTAGGGTTTTTAGGTTTTTTCCTCTTCTTCCGTTTTCTTTCAAAACGAATATAATAATAAATATCATCAAGGCCTCTAGTCCTTTTAAAACCGTTTTAAAAGACCTTTCCTTGTCAAAACCCTAACTGTCCATATCCTATATGGACCCACGTTTTTAATAATTATTATCTAATAATAATTATTATAGCAATATTATTATTAATATCTAATAATAATAATAATACTAACAACAATAATAAAAATATAATTATTATTGTTTAAGTACAGCCTACGTTCTATGTGTGTGACCCGATAGGCTCATATTAACTGGTAGTGTATTTCAATCTCTATTGAAATGCACAAATCATAATTTGCCTCTAGCAAGACATTACGACTACCCAATTAATCATGAGAATCATTATAAATGAAAACCTGAAATAGTACATGCATTAATCCCTTTGTCACACGATATCTAGTTTGAACATAAGTCATAGTAAATGTCATACTTATATTGTCCAAACTTATGATTACTCGATCTCCAAGTTAACTGATAAACAAATAAGATTGATCTTATATCAACTTATTTGAGCACGGCCATGCATTTCTCAGTTACACTTATCGAGGGGCCCAGAAGATATCTCTCTCATAATGAGGGACAAATTCCATCTTGATTGTTCATTTTCCTCTACATAATTTATACCATGTTCAAGCATAACCTTTATAATTATCTAGTTACAGATAACATTTGATCATGTCAAAACATAATATTCCTTATGTTGGAAACTATGACAATCTCAAGTCAAAGGATTAAATGAAAACTATTATGAGATACACTTATGACATTAAACCATGAAGTGATATCTATGTGGGTCTATCCAATACACTGTTCTCTAACATGTATCCATAATATTGATTTGTATCTTCATACCTATAATCATCTTATGATTATCAAATCAATATTACACTAGTTATATTTATTATTATCTCCATAACAATAATAAACTAGGGATATAATCATTATTATATATAACATGCAAACATAACAATGATAATAAAAACTTCTTTATTAATAACAAAATGAATAACATTAAGGTCCAAATCAATGGCCTAGGGCATATACACTAACAACTTCATCTATGGAATTTGTCAGATATTTGCCACGACATCATTATGCTAGAAAACTACTCCACCCTGCTTCTTCATATGCTTACTGGGTTGACTGGATCTACTCACGCGCTGAAGTCAACATCCGTTGGTTACTACCTTGGTGGTAGATTTCTCGTATTACCATGTGGACATACCTGATGTATGTTCCTCTTGCTGCTCTTCGTCAAGGTACTTGCTAGGATCCTGGCCAGCTTGACCATCAATATAGAGCTAAGCCTCGAGGTTATGAATTCACTCCTGATTTAGGCATGCCTTGTCTAACTGAAGCCTACTTAAATCGACTGAAGCAAAGCTGGCCTGCACGTTATACTTATCGTCTGCCATAGATTTTAAATTTATAAATTTCTTTAGAAAGTGTATTGTTAGGGCGAAAATAACAAAATTAATAAGAGATGCTGATTTTCCTTTTATAATTTGTCATCACCTTTTGCTATTGTGTTTATTTTATTTCATCCATATCTGGTCAAATACTTATAACAATGCACATAGAACAATTTTAATATTAATTTTATTTTATTAAATTAGGGAACAACCAAACATAAAGCCAGCATACAAAAGATCACTCCTGTTGCCAACTAGCCCTTTCGGGTTTTCTAATTGACGATTTTCTCTCATTTAGCCCTAATTGTTGCCTGGCCCGCCCATTCAAATTTTTGAAACTAGCAGACTGCTCTAACTTTTGCTAGGCCACCCTTTTGGTTTTTCAACCTAGCAAGCTCTCTTTTTTTTATACATAAAATCTCTTCAACCTGTCAATGTTCACTGGCTCACTAAACTCGTTCCCGTCCATGTTTGATAACTTCATTGCACCCTTGTTCATGACTTGTTTCACAACCATATGGCCCTTCCCAACTTAGCCTAAATTTTCCTCGTGGACCAGATACATTAGGCTTACATTGTTTCAACACTAAATCACTGACTCTAAGTTTTCTGATCTTAACTCTTCTATTATAAGCCCTAGTTATCCTCCTTTGATACAATTGATGATGATATAATGCTTTTAACCTTCTCTCCTCTAGGAAAGCCAATTGTGTATATCTGCTCACTACCCATTCCATTTCAGGAAGTTTAGCTTCCAAGACCACTCTCAATGACTTGATCTCAATTTCAATTGGCAACACTGCTTCCATCCAGTAAACCAAAGAGAATGGTGTCATTCTAGTCGGTGTTCGTACACTTGTTCTATATCCCCACAAAGCAAAAGGAAGCATCTCTAACTAATCCCTGTATGTCTTGGTCATCTTGGATAGGATCTGCTTAATTGTCCTATTTATTTCTTCTACTGCACCATTAGTCTTTGGTCTATAAGGAGATGATCGGTGATGATGGATTTGGTACTTCGAGAATAAATCCTTAACTGCTCCTTGAAACTATACCCCATTGTCTGATATCACACTGTGCAGGACCCCATACCTGCAGATGAGGTTCTTTTCAATAGATCTAGCCATTTGACTTGCCTCCAATATGTTGAAGGATTCGGCTTCGACCCATTTTGAAAAATAATCTACCGCTACTACAATGAAACGGTGACCATTTAAGGCTGTCGAATGTATCTCTCCTATAATGTCGATACCCTAAGTGGCAGAGGGCCAGGGTGAAGACATAGAATGCAATTCTTCAGGAGGCATATGATTTAAATTACCATACATCTGACATTGTTGGCACTTCTTAACAAACTCAATACAATCTCTCTCCATGGTCAGCCAATAGTAACTTTGTCGAATTATCTTCTTAGCTAGGACCAAACCACACAGGTGCGGACCGCAATTTCTCGCATGTATTTTTGACATGATATGCTCCACTTTAGGCTTCCTCAAGCACCTCAAATGCACCCCATCAGGCCATCTTCGATATAACTCTCCATGAAAGGTGATGTATTGGAAGGACCACCGCCTTATGGCTCTTCTTTCTTTCTTTGTTGCCCCCGACGGGTGTCAGTTTCCTTGATTGTCTCATATTCATAGCAAGGAGTTAATGAACTGGTTAAAATCAGAGGCTTGAGGAATAAGTTGACAGGATTTTCCCATAACAAAGCCAATGTGGCTAGGGCATCAGCCATTTTTTTTCTTCTCTTGGTAGGTGTATAAACCTGCACTCCGTAAAGTTCTTCTTCATCATGGTCAATTAATGGTGGTATGGTTTTAATTTCTCTTTTTTCAACTCCCACTCTCCATTTACTTGGGATACTACTAGCAATGAATCACCAAAAACTTCCACCTTATCCACCTTCATAATCATTACCGAATCCAAACCAAAGATTCATGCTTCATACTCCACCATATTATTGGTTGCCCTGAATTTTAACTTTTTGGCTAAGGGGATAAGTTCCCCTTCAGGTAATTCTAGTATGACTCCCAAACCTGCTCCTTTCCTATTCACTGCTCCGTCAAAATATATTTTCCATCCTTGTACTTCAATGGCCTTTAAATGTTCATTCAAAAATTCCAAGACTACCTCTTCACTATCGGATAATGGTTGTTGGGCCAAGAATTCTGCAACTGCTCTACCTTTGATTGTTTTCCTAGTTACATACTCAATCTCAAATTCTTCCAATATTATCAACCATCGCCCATACTTCCCAATCAAAGAGGGTGTCTCCCTTAACTAATTCATTGGATCCAACCTAGAAATTGCTTGCACACTATAAGATTGAAAGTAATGCCGCACTTCTTTAAAGACCAAACCATAGCTATACAGGTCTTTACAATGATACTATACTTAATTTCATAAGGCATGAGCTTTATACTTAAATAGTAAACTGCTTGCTCAATCCTTGACTCATCTGCTTGGGCTAGCATGGCTCCTATTGACTCTTCTTCTACTGATAAGTATAGTAACAAGGGTTTATGTTGCGCAATAATTAACACTACTACAAAGCGTAACTCGCAAGTATACGAGGTAGCTATAGCAAAGGTGATCGCCCCAAGGTCGTCTCACAAGGAAGCTAGAATAGCTAATTGATTATTAGATTATAAATAACAAGTAATTAATAAATTTAAATTGCTAACAACTAAAGAAGACAGAACAATTGGAGTTTAAAACAATAAAAGTAAACTAAGCTGATATATTGATTCACTTAATATAATGGTCTAGCGTTTGCACTTCTCTACTACTAATATGTATGAATGGTTATTCCTCTCAACCAATTTAATTTAAAAGATTAAATCTCAAGCAACTTAATTAATCGAATCAAGGAAATAAGCTCTCGCATTCAAACCTCTTTCAAATAATCTTATTACAATTGAAATAATCTTTTTCTTAAGTTATATCTCTAATTCACCTAAGTCTTTAATTGAATTGCTCCAGCATTAGACTTCATCTCTCAATCCTTCATCTAATACTTAAAACACATAATTGGTGGCCAATCAATTATATATTAACAATAATCCATTCAATCAAGGCTAAAGAAATAATTAAGTTAAGAGCAATAACCAATTCATACATCATAGCAGATCCATACAAACCCTAGACTAGATCAAATTAGTTCATAATAATGCTATCAAACATATTCATCTCATTAAAATTCAAAGAAATCAATTTAGACAATAATATTCATGAATACAATTCCAATGAAACTTAAGAGATAAAGTTTGAGAACAAAACCAAATTACAACTTTCTTAGCTCCTGAAGAATCTCTTGATCAGATCTTGCTCGAAGAATGTTGCAATGGTAAAAACAAATTTAATCTAGACTAGTTTAATCAAAGTGTAATAAAAAATCTCTAAGAAAACAAATATAGAAACCCTAATTTATTCTCTTGACGGCTGAAAAACTCTATAAAAAAAACCTAATTATATTATTTATACGAAACCTCGCTCTAAAAATCCGCATTTTCTTTCTTCTTTTATTCCATGAGTGACACGGCCAAGCTTAGGTGAGCTTGGCCGTGTTTGAGGTGCTTGGAGGGACACGGCCACAAGCTTGGTCGTGTCCTCTGAGTGTGTCCACTTCTGTGTGATTTTCATCTCTTCTTCTTTGGAGTTAAGTGTGACACGGCCAAGCTTGGGTGAGCTTGGCCGTGTTTGGTGTGTTTTGGAGGGACACGGCCTGTCACGACTGGCCATAGCAGGTATGTACAGTAATTATGTGTACAGTATTCACACGTGCTGACAAAGTAGGTATGCTAAAGAGATCCGGCTAACCCTAGACCGTTAAGCTATAATTCATTAAAGGACCGGGGTTAAACGTGGGTGACAAAAATATGCAATAACTAAACACAAGAAAGTAAGGAATTCTCTCAACAGATTAGAGCCAATGTGATCTACGGTGAAGGAGGATGTGAAGATGATGCAGCCGAGGGATGGACACTCAAAATCTTAGCAAGGTTGCTATTAATTTGATCCAACTGTTGCAAGACCGCAACGTGGTTATGATCTACCTTGCCCTCCAGTGCCTCTATCCTATTAAGTATCTCCTGATTATTCGGGACTGGAGCATCTTCTTCCAAATCAAGAGAATCCAAGTCGGACTCCTCTTGAACTCGAGTTCTCTTCTGTCTACCCCCCGGTGCTTCTAGCTCAGCTGAAGCCATCACATATGCCCCTCTCCTGTGCACCACCATGTGCATCTTCTCAATTGTGGCTAAATCCAATGAGTCATTACCCGAAATTTTAGTCATGCGACAGGTACTCGGGTCAAAATCATCAAGAAGGGCTACTGCCAATGTGGTAACCAATCCTCCAATACAAATTGCCCCCTTCTTTTTGTTTGCCACACTATCAAAAACATCGGCCAACCAATAGCTGGAACTAATAGGTATTGCATTACATGCACAATCTAAGAAAAAGAGCTCACTGAGTTCCACTACACCCGGGCTTTCCTTCCTATCAAAGAATCCACAGGACATAAAGCGATGCAAATACCTAAGAGCGGGATTGCTCAATTTAGTTGCCTCGGCCGATTTGGCCACATAAGTTCCCGAGCCCAATGCTCCCCAAGCAAATTGCTGCTTAAAATCCTTAGGTATAGACCTTTCACCGTGTTCATGGAAACCAAATATAACATTCAATTGTTCAATAGTAACCACAAATGATTTTCCAAGCAACTTAAAACTAAACCTAGAGCAAATCTTATGTACATCTCTTTCAACATTAAGAGATGTTAAAAACTCCAAAGTAAGCTCTTGAAATTGCAAAGGTCGACAAGCGACTAGTCTCTCCCACCCAAGATTTTGAACATAACTATAAAAATTGTCCCTAATACGAAGAGCATGAAGGGATTCATCGCTTACATACCTTGTCGGAAAGAAACCCCAAGCCAAAAAAGTAGCTCTCTTTAAAGATGAAGACAATGAAGATGAAGATGCACCTGCAGTTGAAGGTCTCTTCTTCTTGTGGTGGGAAACCATCGTCGTTCTTGGCATATTGAAAGATCTGAAAAAAAAATTGAAATTTAAACCGATTAAATTGATTTTTTATGAGAGAAGAAGAAGATTGAACGGATTAATTTCAGTTTTGGTCAAGGAAATTGAGAATTAATGTAAGTTTAGAAGCTTTGAAAGAACAACAATGGAGTTTTGTGAGAGAGAAGTCGAGAGAGACAAAGGAAACCAAAAAGAAAACTAGGGATTGGAATGAATGAAAAGTGCTAAAAACCGTGTTTTTAAAGAGTGAAATTGAAGGGACACGGCCAAGCTTGGGTGAGCTTGGCCGTGTCTGATGTGTTTTGAGCGACACGGCCAGTGACTTGGCCATGTCCCATGGGTGTGTCACCTACTGTAAAGAAAAGTTGCAAAAACAAAAGAAAAGAGTTTTGGGGTGAAGCTTGGCCGTGTAAGCTTGGCCGTGTCCTATGTGACACGGCGAAGGACACGGCCAAGCTTGTTGGCCGTGTCTCTCACTGCCATTTTTTACTTTTCTTTTTTTTTCTTTTCTTTTATTTTTTTTATATCACCAAATCTTAAAGAAATTGCAAACCTCTTCTTTAATTAACCCTGAAACACATTAGAAAAATAAAAACCGATCAAAGCACCCATTCCATTTATTTAAACCAAACAGAAAATCAAAATTGTTAAATATATAATTATAACTATGAAAAAGAAATGCAAACCTATTGGTTGCCTCCCATTTAGTGCTTCTTTAATGTCGTGTAGCTGGACACCACTGCAAGACTCAAGGATCATATATCAAAGTGCTATCGATGATCCTTACTTCTTGGAATCCTTCATTATATGGTTTAACTCTCTGTCCATTTACTTTAAAAGTCTCATTTGTTTGAGAGTTAAGCAATTCTATGGCACCAGAAGGATATACCTGAGTTATCTCGAAAGTACCACTCCATCGAGACTTGAGTTTACCTAGAAACAGACGGAGACGAGAATTAAAAAGTAAAACTTTCATATATGGGCTCAATGTCTTTCGCACTATAATTCTGTCATGAAGTGCTTTAGTGCGATCCTTATAAATCCTCGAACTCTCATATGCCTCATTCCTCAGTTCATCTAACTCTGAAATTTGCAGAAAATGTTCTCTCTTTGCCTTGTCCAAGTCTAAATTCAGAGTCTTGATTGCCCAATATGCTTTGTGCTCCAACTCCACTGGTAAGTGACCAGCCTTACAAAAAACCAATCGGTATGGACTCATACCCAGAGGAGTCTTGAAAGCAGTCTGATATGCCCACAATGCATCATGCAATCTACTCGCCCAATCCTTCCTTGATAAGTTGACTGTTTTCTCCAGAATTCCCTTTATTTGCTTGTTGGATGTTTCAACTTGTCCAGAAGTCTGTGGATGGTATGGGGTTGCCACCTTGTGTTTCACACCTGATTTTTGCATTAATTTCTCAAAAATTTTGTTGCAAAAATGGCTTCCCCCATCACTGACTATCACTCTTGGCGTGCCAAATCTGCTAAGAATATTTTCCTTCACAAATTTAACAACCACATTAGCATCATTAGTACGGGTGGGGATTGCCTCCACCCATTTTGAAACATAATCAACAACAACTAAAATATATTCATAACCAAAAGACTTGGGAAAAGGACCCATGAAGTCAATTCCCCACACATCAAATAGTTCAACAACAATATACGATTGAAGGGGCATTTCATTCCTCCTCCCAATGTTACCCACTCTTTGACAGCGGTCACAGTGCTTACAATACTCTTGAGCATCTTTAAATAGAGTAGGCCAGTAAAAACCACTTTGAAGCACCTTTTCTGCAGTCTTTCTTCCTCCAAAATGACCACACGGTGAAGGTCATGATAAAATTGAAGAACACTCAGTTGTTCTTCCTCAGATACACACCTGCGAACTATCTCATCTTTGCATATCCGGAATAGATAAGGTTCATCCCAAAAATAAAATTTACTCAAGTGAAAAAACCTTTTCTTTTCCTGAAATGACATGTCAGAACGCAAAATACCACAAGCAAGATAGTTAGCAATATCTGCAAACCAAGGTGCATTAATTACCACAAACAGCTGCTCATCAGGAAATGCTTCTAAATTTTTATGAATGCTATCAGATGCAAGATTTTCACTAAAGAAGGGTAATCTAGATAAATGATCAGCTACAACATTTTCACTTCCCTTAGTATCTTTGATTTAGAAATCAAATTCTTGCAATAATAACACCCATCTAATTAAGCGCGGTTTAGCTTGTTGTTTTGTTAAAAGATATTTTAGAGCTGCATGATCAGAATGCACAATAATTTTTTACCCAATTAAATATGCTCTAAACTTATCTAAAGCAAAAACAACAGCTAACATTTCCTTTTCAGTTGTTGTGTAATTCATTTGCGCACTATTCAGGGTCAACCTAGCATGATATATTACTCACAAAAATTTCTCAACCCTTTACCCAAGAACAGCTCCTACTGCATGATTAGAGGCATCACAAGTAATTTCAAAAGGTAAAGACCAAACAGGAGCTACAATTACCTGTGCACTAGTCAGTTTTTCCTTAAGGGAATTAAAAGCTTGCATGCATTGTGCCGTAAACTCAAATGGAACATCTTTCCCAAACAAATGACACAATGGTTGGCTTATTTTAGAAAAATCTTTAATAAACCTCCGGTAAAAACCTGCATGCCCTAGAAAACTTCTTATTCCCTTAACAGAGGTAGGTGGGGGTAACTTAGTAATTAACTCAACTTTAGCCTTATCCACCTCAATCCCTTTACTTGACACCACATGACCTAAGACAATGCCCTGAGTAACCATGAAATGACTCTTTTCCCAACTCAAAGTGAGGTTACATTCAATGCACCTCTCAAGCAGAAGAACAAGTTTATTGAGGCAATTATCAAAAGAACTACCAAAAACATAAAAGTCATCCATAAATACCTCAATAAAATCATCTATCATGTCTGAGAAGACAGACATCATGCATCTCTGAAAAGTTGCAGGTGCATTGCACAAGCCAAAGGGCATACGCCGAAATGCATAAGTCCCAAAAGGGCAAGTAAAGGTAGTCTTGGATTGATCCTCTGGTGATATCGGCACCTGATAATAACATGAAAGTCCATCCAGAAAGCAATAATGTGAGTGTCCAGAAAGTTTATCCAACATCTGATCAATAAAAGGAAGAGGGAAATGGTCTTTCTTCGTGGCATTATTCAACTTCCTATAATCGATACACATTCTCCACCCAGTAGTAGTCCTAGTAGGAATCAATATATTATTTCATTTTTCACAACAGTGATTCCAGATTTCTTAGGCACTACATGTACTGGGCTCACCCACTCTCTATTAGCTATTGGATATATCACTCCTTCATCAAGCAATTTGAGCACTTCCTTCTTAACCACTTCACTCATATTTGGGTTAAGTCACCTTTGGGTCTCCCTCACAAGTTTAGCTCCCTCTTCTAAGGTGATTCTATGCATGCACATTGAAGGGCTAATACCTTTGATGTCACTCAATCCCCATCCTATTGCTCTTTTCAATCTTTTAAGCTCACTCACCAATCTCATCTCCTCCCCTTCACTAAGTTCACTAGATATTATCACAGGTAAGGTATTGTGATCTCCTAAAAACACATATTTCAGATTTTTAGGTAACTCTTTCAGCTCTAACTCAAGTGAAGGATTCTTCTCTTCCTTTTGGATGGAGGGAAGTTCAAATACTGGGTCCTCCTTCAGTTCCTCTATTTCAGCACTCTCTAATGTCTCAAGGCAACTGGCTATTTCTGAATAAAAAATATCCAAATCACTATCTAAGGTCAGTGCCAGCTCCAATTTATCCGAGGAACCTGTCTGCAAGAAAACATCTGAAACAACTGCATCAATACAATCAAGTAAAGAACAATCCTCATATAAAACAGTTGTAGGAATGGGAGAAGTGTTAAAAATAGAAAATTCAACCGTTTATCCCAAGACAGTCATTGACAATTTACCATTTTTAACATCTATCAAGGTGTTGGTAGTAGCTATAAAAGGCCTACCCAGCAGAATAGTGTGTGCGGATGGTGTAGAGTTATTTCCTTCCATGTCAAGAACTATGAAATCCACCGGCACTATGAACCCACCAACTTTTATTAACACATCTTCTATAACCCCTTTCGGGAATATAAGAGATCTATCAGCTAATTGCAATACCATTTTGGTGGGTTTAAGTTCCCCAAGTTCTAATTCAAGATACACAGAATAAGTCATCAAATTTACACTGGCTCCTAAATCACACATGCCATCAGTCCCCTTTCCATTACCCATAGTAATTTGAATTATGAAACTACCAGGATCCTTTAGCTTCGGAGGTAGTTTATGCTGCAAAACAACACTAGCTACCTCTGACACTATCACCTTTTCATTCGGCTCATACCTCTTTTTCTTGGTGTTCAAATCTTTGAAGAATTTAGCATAAGCTGGCATGTTATTTATTGCTTTAATTAAGGGTAAGTTAATACTTACCTTAGACAGCATGTTGAAGATGTCCGAAAATTGCTTATCTTGTTTATCATTCTTCAACCTGCTGGGGAATGGTATAGGTGGCCGGTATGGATTACTCGCCTTGTGTAAATCAGCCGAAAGGGGATCTCTCCATTGATTTTTCTACATCACCTATGTTCTCTGGTTCTCCTTCCTTTTTGTTCTCTTGTTCACCTGCATTTACAGAATTATTTTCAACATTATTGTTAATTACCTTGCCACTTCTAAGAACAGTCACTGATTGTGCCTGCTCAGGTTGACTTGGAAATTTCCCTTTTTGTTGAATCTGCATCTGTTGTGCAAGTTGTCCCACTTGAGTCTCGACTTTCTTAAAAGATGCTTCTAATGAATCCAGCCTCTTGTTGTTCATCTCTTGATTTTTAGCACTGACTTGGATAAAAGCCTGTAAACTTTCCTCCAAACTCTCTCTCTTAGGCTGCCCTTGATTTGAGGATTGACCCTGCGGTTGGTTCTGTCTCTGGAGCAAATGGAAAGGCTGCTGAGAATTATTTATTGCCCAAGAAAAATTTGGATGATTTCGCCAACCAGGATTATAAGTATTTGAGTAAGGATCATTCCAAGCCCTTGGTTGAAATCCCCCCATAGCATTGACTTGCTCAGCTTCATTACCATAAGACTCATATGCGGAGGGGCAAATATTTGCTCCATGCCCAAAAGTTCCACAAATTCCACAAACTTCTTGAGTGGATGAAGAAGTATTGTTCTTCATGTTCAGCATCTGCACTTGCCTTGTCAATTCAGCTATTTGATTGACCATCTCACTATTGGCTTCCAATTGATTCACCCTTTTACTTCTTCCCCTTACACTTTTCTGTTGAGAATTAGTTCCCAACAATTAAAAGATTTCGTAAGTTTCATCTGCTGTCTTTTCTCCCATGGCTCCCGCAACTGCATTATCAACTGTATTCTGAAATTGCTGGGTTAAACCATCGTAGAAAAATTGATTCAGAAGTTGAAGTGGGTAGTGATGATGTGGACACTGGATCAATAACATCTTAAATCTGTCCCAAGCCTCATGAAATGGCTCTCCTTCAAATTGAGAGAATGTAGCTATTTTCCCTCTCAATTTAGCTGTCTTCTGATGTGAGTAAAACTTGCCCATAAATTTGTTATAAACTTGCTCTCAAGTTGTCAAAGAGTTTTTGGGCAACATCATAAGCCAGCTCTTTGCCCTATCATTCAATGTATACGGAAAACATCTCATCCTCAACTGGTCCACTGTTAGTCCTCCCAATGGAAAAGTGTTGAGGGTGGAGTAGAATCCTCGGATAAAGTTCAAAGGATCTTCATTTGGAACTCCATAGAATGATGGCAGCATGTTGTAATGGATGTTCTTCAACTCATTATTTCCTGCTGCATCTATCAATCTTATACAAGAGGTGGAAGTTCCAATGACAGGTCTAGCAAAATCCCTCATAGTTCTTTGCCTTTCTTCTCCCATAATGACAGATTGTGCAGTATCCGACTCAAAATTAGAAGTGTCCATCTCGGTATCAAATCCGATATATATTTCAAACTCTTCTCTGCTCCTTTTCACTCTCTGAATTTCTAGAATAACTGGGTATAGTTCTCCTTCGAGTGATCTCCTGCCTTGCATAAACAAAAGTTCTGGAAAAAAAATTATTAAAAGCAAAAGACAAATAAAATCAAAAGTAAACAATGAAAAATAATCTAAAGTATCTATGACTAATAAACAATTACGCCAATTAGCTTCCCCGGTAGCAGCGCCAAAAACTTTTTGCGCTCTAATTAACCCTACTACAAAGCGTCACTCGCAAGTATATGAGGTAGCTGTAGCAATGGTGATCATCCCAAGGTCATCTCACAAGGAAGCTAGAATAGCTAATTGATTATCAGATTATAAATAACAAGTAATTAATAAATTTAAATTGCTAACAACTAATGAAGACAGATCGATTGGAGTTTAAAACAATAAAAGTAAACTGAGCTGATATATTGATTCACTTAATAGAATGGTCTAGGGTTTGCACTTCTCTACTACTTATATGTATGAACGGTTATTCCTCTCAACCAATTTAATTTCAAAGATTAAATCTCAAGCAACTTAATTAATCGAATCAAGGAAAATAAGCTCTCGCATTCAAACCTCTTTCAAATAATCTTATTACAATTGAAATAATCTTTTTCTTAAGTTATATCTCTAATTCACCTAAGTCCTTAATTGAATTGTTCTAGCATTAGACTTCATCTCTCAATCCTTCATCTAATACCTAAAACACATAATTGGTGGCCAATCAATTATATATTAACAATAATCCATTCAATCAAGGCTAAAGAAATAATTAAGTTAAGAGCAATAACCAATTCATACAATCATAGCAGATCCATACAAACCCTAGACTAGATCAAATTAGTTCATAATAATGCTATCAAACATATTCATCTTATTAAAATTCAAAGAAATAAATTTAGACATAATAATATTCATGAATACAATTCTAATGAAACTTAAGAGATAAAGTTTGAGAACAAAACCAAATTACAACTTTCTTACCTCCTGAAGAATCTCTTGATCAGATCTTGCTCAAAGAATGTTGCAATGGCAACAACAAATTTAATCTAGACTAGTTTAATCAAAGTGTAATAAAAAATCTGTAAGAAAACAAATATAGAAACCCTAAGTTATTCTCTTGACGGCTGAAAAACTCTCTAAAAAAAACCTAATTCTATTATTTATACGAAACCTCACTCCAAAAATCCTCGTTTTCTTTCTTCGTTTATTCCATGAGTGACACGGCCAAGCTTAGGTGAGCTTGGCCGTGTTTGAGGTGCTTGGAGGGACACGGCCACAAGCTTGGCCGTGTCCCCCGAGTGTGTCTGCTTCTGTGTGATTTTCATCTCTTCTTCTTTGGAGTTAAGTGTGACACGACCAAGCTTGGGTGAGCTTGGCCGTGTTTGGTGTGTTTGGAGGGACACGGCCACAAGCTTGGCCGTGTGCCTTGAGTGTGTCACCTTCTGATCTCTTCATTCCTCTTTCTTTTTCCTTTGTCTTCAAAAACTTGGCTTAGTATGGGACACGGCCAGGCTCCTGGCCGTGTCATGTGACATGGCCAGTGGCTTGGCCGTGTCCTCTGAATGTGTCAGTTACTGCCCAATTTTTCCTTCTCTCTTGGTTCCTTGGTTTTGCCCTTAACATGGTTCCTTGTATATTAACTTAAAATAAAAACTTGAAACAAACTTTAAACAAGAATCAAATAAACATTAACCAACAAAATATAAACACCACACTAAAAACTAGGACAAAAATGACATAAACACTGAAATAAATTAAAACTATCAAAATTAATGAAAACACTAAATAAACATATTAAAACTACCAAAATACCTAAAGAAAACAATAATCATCATAATAAATAAGATACAATTCTATGACAAAAACTAATAAAACAGTTTACCGGGTTTAGGTGGTTTTAAAATAGGTGGATTCAGCAAATACTCTTTTATTTATTCAAAGGCCCTTTGACATTCTTCATTCCACAGGACCGGATGATTCTTTTTACGTAATTTGAAGATAGATTCACAGATTGTGGTGAGCTTTGCTATAAACCTGCTAATGTACTGTAATTTACCAATAAATCCCCGAACTTCTCTCTCCGTCTTAGGGGCTGGTATATCCCTAATTGCTTCAACTTTGTTAGGATCTATCTCAATGCCATTCGGACTAATCACATGTCCCAATAATTTGCCTGAGGTAACCCCAAACACACACTTCTTTGGTTTTAATCTTAACTCATATTTCAATGCTCTATTGAAAAATAATTCTAAGTTTTGGAGGCGTTGTTCCCTCGTATCTGATTTCACCATTATATCATCAACAAATACTTTGACTTCTTTGTGCATCATGTCATGAAATAATGTGGTAGCCATTCTTTGGTAGGTTGCTCCAGTATTCTTTAATCCAAACGGCATCACCCTATAACAAAATATACCCCATGTAGTAATGAAAGTTTTGGCTTTATCCTCTTGGGCCATTAACACTTGGTTGTATCCGGAGAATCCATCTACAAATGAATGTAGCATACTAGAGGTTGCACTATCAATGAGGACATCTATATGGGGTAAAGGAAAATTATCTTTAGGGGAAGCCTTGTTTAAATCTCTATAGTCCACATAGACCCTTATTCTTCCATCTTTCTTTGGCATGGGTACTATGTTGGTTAGCCAATCTGGATATTCTATCACTTCAAGAAACTTTACTTTTATTTTTTTAGTGACCTCTTCTTTAACCAATTCAGTCCACTCGGGTCTTAATTGCCTAAGCTTTTGTTTGACAAGTTTCATGTGAGTGTAAGTAGGAATAAGATGTTCGACTATGTCTCGATCTATTCTAGGCATATCCTCATAAGACCAAGCAAATACTTCTTCATATTTTTTGAATATTTTTTCAAATCTCTCTGTCTCAGCAGGAGTAAGGTCGGATGCTATACTAATGTTTTTTAAGATTTTTGATTGTTCCTAAATTTAATGATTGTGTATCAAAAGAATTAATATTAAAGATGCTCATGTAATTGCTATTTGAATGTATGCAACCATCAGGAGAAACATCACACAAGTAAGCAAAATCAGACTTTATTGCATTCATTTTGGAAAAGAAAATATCATCATCCTCATACAAAGAAAACAAATTAAAATCAAAATTAAAATCATTATTCTCAAAATCATAAAGCAGAATATCTTCAAACTTCTCTTCAACCAGGGTAGCAATCTCCTCCGGAGTCTTCTTGGCTCTCAGGATAGCTTCCTTCTTTTCTTCTGGATAGGGCTCCTTGTCGACTAGCAGGGTGAGCTCTTTCTTCACTTGCTCCACTAGCTCAGCAACATCAGCAAAAATTTCAAAACCAGAGATCAACTTTCCCATGAACATGATTGGCTTGGTTTTTCCTTGGAGTGGTCCCATGTCTGGAAAGTTGACAAAGATTTTTTCAGGAGGCGAGAAGCTCATCTTCTCATTCTTCTTTTGCTAGACATATTTGTTGGCTTCTTCATACCCTAACCCTTTCTTGGAAGTTTGAGTTTTGAAATCTGGAAGCTTTGTCAGACCGGCTTTGCCCTTTCCAAGACCAGCTCTGGGAAGGTAGCTCATGTTCTTCATCATGTTCAAGACCTTAGAGTCCACTACTTTATCATCAAAAATTGTAGCTACTTGGAAACCATTGAGAGGCATCTCAATCATTAGAGCATTAACATCCTCATTAACTTTGGCCTAGATGACCACTGTCTCATCTTTTTTAGGGAACTTGATCTTTTGATGAAGGGTGGAAGGAACTCCACCAAGAGGATGAAACCATGGTCGTCCCAAGAGTAAGTCAAAGGTAACAGGTATGTCCAAAACAATAAATTCAACAATAGATTCAATTGGACCAACCTTGACAGCATCTTTGAAAGTTCCTTCAGCATGTCTTTTGGTGTTGTCATAAGCCCGAATGGTTACCTCAGTTGGGTTTAGATCCCCTATTGACATGGCTAGTTTTGACAATATTTTAAGTGGGCAAACATTTATGGTGGACCCATCATCAACCATTACACATGGTGTCCTTTTCCCTTTGATTTTTATTTTGATAAAGAGAGGACGGATGCAATCTCTCCCCTCTTCCGGTAAATCCACATGTAACACCCCCACATCCAATACACACACACTACAACACCACAATGTAGCATACGTGCACTGAACATAGGAATGCTACGATTTTTCATCAACATTCAAAACATTTTAAAAGATACCATCACCTTTCTCATTATGCATTTTAGAAAAATAAATAATCAACTTGTAATCTAAAACAAAATAGATATATAGATACATTTAGTTGATACGCAGCGGAATTCATAAAAGATTTACACATATGAAAACATTTGAATACATATATACAAATGTGCATATATTTACATTATAAACATTACTTTACAAAATATAAAGAAGTAGTACATGATTGGCAAATCTCCTCTGATCTTTAAGTCCCAATATCCACTCTTCAATGTCTACTCTCACTGGGTCTCGAAGAACTCTCGGGTTCAACTCTATTACCTGCGCGATTAAACACTATCGCGCTAAGCCAACGGCTTAGTAAGACAAATCATGCTAATGTTATGCTTAAGTGCAATGCAATGCCATACACCTTATTAATAAGATCAACATCATAGATGTAAAGCTAACAACATACTTTTACATTCCATAAACTACAACATATGAACATATCACATTTCAACATCTTTCCATATACCTCATTCATCAATTATGTTACCCTTTATGAATCACATTAAACATAGACAAGCATGGGCCCAAAACACACTAATATGCCATTCAATTTTCAGAGTTAATGTTTTGGTTTTATCATCACATTTATCAATATCATAGACCCAACTAGGCTTCAAGGATTAGGTTCAACCAAGCTTCAAGGGGAGCAAAGCATGCTAAGCTTCAACCCAACTTGGCTTCAAGAACCAACCCAACCTAGCTTCAAGGGTGTTAACATCTCAATTAGGCTTCAAGGATTCAATCCAACCTAACTTCAAGAGATTGTTACTCTTATTAGGCATGCCACCAATAACAAACTCTGAAAATGGAATAACACATTAGCCACACAATTCATTTATTATTCAATTATTATTTCCATTCTCAATTCTCATCATCATTTAGGCAAACATGCCTTATTTCTTTCAATTGCACCATCATAGCCAATCACAATGGCTTTGCATCACATTTCACATCTCAATTCATCTTATGCACATAGCATCATTGATATAGCATTTCAAAGTACATTATCCATGTAACACATTATCATTTACAATGCATAACATAACATTGTTCAATTTCAACAATGCAAATAGGGCAAAGAACAATTTATATGATTCATAACTTTAGAATCTTACACATGCATTTGATTAGGGCATTCTTTGTTTTAGATATGTTTAAAGTGTTTATGTTAGGGTTTAGGTACCAAAACACCTTTGAAGAATCAAAACCATGCAAAAAGAACAAAGAATAGAAATATTAACTAACAAACTTGAGGGACACGGGCAGCACAATTGAGGGACACGGCCAAGCTTGTGGCCGTGTCTCTCAACCTCACTTAACAGTAAGCAACACGGGCAAGGGACACGGCCAAGCTTGTGGCCGTGTCTCTCAACCAAAAATCACAGTAGCTAACACAGCTAGGGGACACGGCCGTGTCTCTCAAAAACCAATCGAACACACCCAAATGTTCCATGACTTGGCCGTGTCTCTCCATTGCTTTTGGCCGTGTCACCCATGAACATAACCCTAACCAAATCCAACACTCTTTCAATTGTACTCAAACACAATATACACCATATAATATATTTCAAATGAATACAATCAATGTTCTAAACATATATTCATCACAAGAATCACTTTACAATACATTAATATTACATTTAAACACAAACCATCTCAAAACCCTAAAATCACCATCCTTCTCCACCTTTCAAAATCAACATATACCACTTCCAACAACAACACTTATTTAAACTATTAACTTAAAACCAATTTAACACTTGAAAACACAACACAAACACATCTCAAACCCATCAAATCACAAAATCAACAAACCCTAATTCACTTCAAACACAACTTCAAAATAAGTAAAGAAAACAAGAGAATACTTACTTTAAATGAAGAAATTCCACAAATCTCTAACCAAATCCCTTGATTCCTTCTTCAATTTGAGTATAAAACTCCAAACACCTCTCTAGCTCTTTCTCTTCTTGGATGGCCGGCCTCTTCATGAAAGAAAGAAGAAAATGATAAAGACACAAAGTCAAATAGCTTTTCTTCTTTAAATCTACACCAAGAGATTTTATCCAATCAATTACCAAAATGCCCTCAACCATATAACTAACCTTTTGTCTCTTATATGCCCATATATGTAATTACACACTCAACACAAATAAATATCTCTTCCATTGACTCTCCCTTTGACATATATATATGTTAGTTATATCATCATATAAACAACATATACATTTCTCTCTAAACCCTATTTTCTTTCCCAAAACACATATACACAAGCATTATCTTCTCAATTTCTTTTCTTAACACATAACATATACATTCAATCCAATTTACAACAACAACATAACCAAGACTTCTAGGGCATACATGAGGATATTACACCACATATGAGAAAGATACCGTTCCCATATTAACTATGCTCTTCTCTTGAATATCTTCACATTTCATTACTCCTTCAATCTTTATGAAGATGGCCAGCTCCTCCGGTGTTATGAAGGCAAAAATTGGCATGCTGGCCAAGGCCTTGGCCATAGTTTCTCTGTAACACCCCCACATCCAATGCACACACACTACAACTACAACCATGTAGCATAAGTGCACCAAACATAGGGATGCTACGGTTTTCTTCAACATTCAAAACATTTAAATAGATACAATACTATTATCATTATATAATATAGAAAAGTAGATCATTTACTTTTAAAATAAAACACATTAGATATATATATACATACATATAGTTATTTCACAGCGGAAGTCATAAAATATTTACATATTTGAAAACACTTAATTCCATATTTACAAATATACAATTATGTACATTTAATCAATACTTTACAAAATATAAAAAGAGTTATACATGATTGGCAAATCTCCTTTGATCTTTAAGTCTCCAAAATCAACTCTTCAATGTCTACCCTCACTCGGTCTCGAAGAGCTCTCGGGTTCGATTCTAACAGTTTTATCACCTGCGCGATTAAACACTATCGCGCTAAGCCAAGGGCTTAGTAAGATAATCATGCTAATGATATGACTTCGTGCAATGCAATGTCATTTCTCAAACCATAATATATATGTAACATCATATATGCAAAATTTACAATATACTTTCACATTACATATCACATTTTATTATCTTTTCATATACCTCATTAGTATTCATTTAATCATCAATACAAAGCAAAACAAACATCATTCATGACTCACATTAACCATAGACAAGCATGGGCCCAAGACACACTAATATGCCATTCAATTTTCAGAGTTAATGTTTTGGTTCTATCATCACATTTATCAATATCAATATCATAGACCCAACTAGGCTTCAAGGATTAAGTTCAACCAAGCTTCAAGGGGAGCAAAGCATGCTAAGCTTCTACCCAACTTGGCTTCAAGAACTAACCCAACCTAGCTTCAAGGGTGGTAACATCTCAATTAGGCTTCAAGGATTCAATCCAACCTAACTTCAAGAGATTGTTACTATCATTAGGCATGCCACCAATAACATACTCTGAAAATGGAATAACACATTAGCCACACAATTCATTTACATATCAATTATCATTTCCATTCTCAATTCTCATCAACATTTAGGCAAACATGCCTTCATTCTCTTAATATTAACATCATAGCCAATAACAATGGCCTCACATTTCATTTCACAATATAACACTTCATTATTCAAGTGTATACTTATCTCATCCATGATCACATTATATCTCATATAGCATCATTCATCATAGCCAATAACAATGGCATTGTCTCATATCATATCTTATTTGAATTATCATTTCATCTTTGATACAACATTTCAAGGTACATTACTCATAAAATACAATACCTTTCACAATGCATAACATAACCTTGTTTAAAACTCAACAATGCAATTAGGGCAAAGAACAACTTATATGATTCATAGCTTTAGGATCTTCCATATGCATTTGATTAGTTCATTCATTGATTCAAGTGTGTTTAAAGTGTTTAGGGTTAGGTTTAAGAACCAACCCACCTTTGTAGAACCAAAACAATGCAAAAAGAACAAAGAAACAAAACCCTAACCAACTCATTTGATGGACACGGGCAGCACACATGAGGGACACGGCCAAGCTTGTGGCCGTGTCTCTCAATTCAACTTTGGCAGTAGCAAACACGGCTTAGGGACACGGCTGTGTCACCCAAAAATTAATCCAACACATCCAAAATCATATGACTTGGCCGTGTCTCACATGGCCTTTGGCCGTGTCTCCCAAAACCAAAACCCTAATTGTAACCAACTCTCTTCCAAATGCATTAAAACTCAATATACATCATACCACATGCTTCAAATGAACATCATCAATGTTCTAAATACATATTCATTACAATAATCACTTTAAAACACCTTAATATCACAATTAAACAAACACCATCTCAAAACCCTAACTCAAACTCTACTCTTGATTTTCCACTATCAATCTTCACTTATTTTTCCATAATCACAACCAAACCAACACAACCTCCAATTTTTAACTTACAATCAACTCTAACACTTATAAACACACATCAACACACTAAATCATCATCTCAACAATTCTCAATACACCTTAACCACAATTTCCAAATTAATAAAAGAAAACAAGAAATTACTTACCTAAAGTGAAGAAATTCCACAAATCTTCAACTTGATTCTTCAATTCTCCCTTCAATCTTGATCTTACTATCAAGAACACTTCTCCTTCCCTTTTGCTAATGGAGAGCCGGCCACTACCATCAAGAGGAAGAGAAAATGATCAAGAATCACAAAGTCAATCTTCCTTTTAATCTCCACCACAAAATTTCCAAAAGTAAATTACCTCAAGGCCCTTAACCATATAACTAACCTTTTGTCTTATATGAGCCCATATATGAACTTTCACACTCAACAAGAAAATATCTTCTTCCACTAACCAACACTTTGACTCTCCCTTTGACCATTTTATATGTTATATATATCACAATATACACAACATATAAACTTATCTCTAAACCCTAAATTCTTTCCCAAAACACTTATACTTTTCTTTCTCAATTTAAACCAACAATCCAATAACAACAACAACAACAACATGCAAAACTTCTAGGGCATAAATGAGGATATTACATTCTCGGTGCTTTTTAGAAGTAGCCAATAAATCCCAAATGCTAACACTTTCTTGGGTTCTTTTCAATCGCTTGAGCATAGTATCATCTTCCTCTTCTTTGTTCCCTACTTCAACTTATTTTCCTTTATTAACTTCTACCTCCTTAGGCAGTGCCCTTGCACAAGGCTTACCAGACCTAGTGTTCATTACTCATCTTCCTCAGGCTCGGACTAGGTCCATTCCTCCTCCTTGGGTACAAGATTGTCATCACTATCACTTGAATCCAAAAACCCATTCACAACACAAATTGCTACTTCTTTGCCCACTATAGTTTGTTCAATTTCGCTAAATACCTCTTCTTCTTTGGTTGCTTCTCCACCCACATCTTGGAAAGAAGACATGACAAAACTTTCATGTAAACCTCCTCCAATCATGAAGGTTGCCGATGGTGGTACTTTATTGAACCTTGGTAATGGATTATCTTTGGTGTTCTGCTTGTTGGGCTCGGGCAGCTTTCCACTATCAATCAAATTTTTGATCTCATGCCTCAACCTCACACATCTATCCATGCCGTGTCCTTGCATTTTATGAAATTGACCAAATGTCTTAGTGTCAAAATTAGGTGGGAGAGGGTTAGGCAAAGGACGGGGATTTAAGAATTGTAACAATCCCTTCTTTTGTAGCTTATTGAGAACCCAAGACAGCGGTTTCCCCAATTCTGAAAACTGCCTTCTTGTTCCTTGGCTAGTAGCATTAACACCAACTGCCTTTTGCATGCCTTGGTTACACGACTGATAGTTTCCTTTCTCGTTCCTTCTTGTTGAAAAATGGTTCTTCTCTCTTTCCGATTTTACAATTTACAGACCAGCTTGGAGGAGATCTTTGAAATTATGGATGAGTGTATGAGACATCCTTTCACGAAGACTATGCAACACCCCTCTCACAATCATCCTTATTTGATCAGATTCATCGGGCCTCTTCTTGAGGAAAGCAGCCTTATTTCTCCATCTTTTCACATAGTCCACAAAATTTTCATTTGGACTTTGTCTAATGCACTCCACTTCCATTAAGGTAACTTCCATCTTGACATTGTATCCATATTGGTGGATGAAGGCCTTGTATAGAAAATCCCAACTCTTTTATGTTCCATCATCTAAGGTATTGAACCAATTTTAGATAACAGAGCCCAATGAGAGCATGAAGTACCTTAGAGTTTGAGCCTTAGTAGCTCGGGCAGACTGCATAGCAATGATATACTGCTTCACATGGAGGTGAGGATTTTCGGTTCCATCAAACTTTACTAAGGATGGCATCTTGAATTTGTATGAAACTTCTTCGTCTAGCTCAAATAAGCAAACTTCTTCATCTTGAATTTTCAAATTTCTTTTCCAAATACGCAATCATCTTTTCAACATCAGACGTTTCAATTTTCTCCATAATTGATCTTTCAACAATCTTCGGTTCTTTCTTCTTGTCTTGAGGATCTTGGAAGTATTGAGCCCAATCATCATCATCATCAATGATCACCTTATCATCATCAAAAAACACTTTACCAACTTTAGCCTTCCCCTTGTCCTTTGGCTTCTTAGTGCTAGCAGATACTTCGACATTATTTCCTAAAATTGCAGCCAATTGGTTCCTCATGGTCTTTGCTAGGGCCTCTTTTATTTCTTCCATCTTGGCATTGAGTGCGTCATCCACCATTCTTTGAATTTGTTCAGGCTCCATTGCTTTTGGTGAGAAAGTGATTGAGTTGCTACTAGATTCTTCATCTCCGGCGTAGGTTGAATTGTCGTAAGCTTTTGAACTGTCATAATCCTGGGTTGTGAGCCAGAGAGGACCAATGATATGAGATGCAAATGTATGTATGCATGTATGCACAAACAATAGACAAAGAAAGATAATTAGGATGCTCCTTCCAACATTATAACATCCACACATGAATGGCGAATCTCTTTTCCTAGGTAATGTGGTTAACAAAATACCAACATGGGGTATCGTGTTTTCAAAAATTTCTCTCGGACGTTTCAACCAATAGTTATATTTTTGAAAATGAAAATTAGTTCATGATAATTCCCATTAATTAGGTTTTAATCCATTCAACCAACTAAAGTAGCTTTTATGCTATATTGGATTAAAACTAAATTAAGAGGTTTATTATAAATAGATTTCTCACTTGAAAAAGTGACTAATGATTCATGCAAAAAACAAGCCCATGATTAATTATTCTTAGTATAAACTAGGCTCACAATTGATTTTTGGTATTTCATAATTGACCTAAATAATTTGCAAGCTCTTTGTAAGAAAAGGTTGGATAATTTTATTTCTAAGCCCATTGTAAAAACAAAATTAGAAAAAATGGGTTTAGTATTTGGGTCAAAAGAATTTTTGATTTATTTTTAGAAAAGTTTTATGTCCAAAGACCATCTTGAAAAGTTTTGAAAATAGCTTTGGTCTTTTGGACTTTAAAGAAAAATTTATTTTGAGCTCACCATGTAATTAGGTCATATTAGAAAAAGAACAAACCAAATAAGCCATGATTTAATCCAAGATAAATTAACCATAGTCAAACAACAAGCATTTGGGGTAAAACCTAAGGAAAGTAGCTAGGCCAATTACATGAGCTTTAGTCTTTGGGATAAAAGGCTTAGGTTCCCATAGCAAGTATATATCAAATGGTACGAGGCTATGCGTGGTTATGCCATGCTCGATCTCCATACCTTGAGTGAAAGTATGGTATCCCTTACATAACACAACACGGGTAACATAGGCATCCTAACTCACGCACACGATGCAATCTAGTATGATGCAATGGATAATATCATTATAAGAAATAATAGAATAATAAAAAGACCAACAAAATCAACTTCTCTTATCCTCAGTGGAATCACCACTGTGATTGGGGATTTTTGCCTCCACTCCCGGTGAAATAGTTCTTACCACTTCGGCACTGTTTAGGCTCGGGGTATTAGAGAACACGGGCCTAAGCCCAGAGAAAATGGAGTCGCCACCTAGACGGGCCGGGAAAAAGAAAGGAGTGGATGACTTGATTCCTAAGGAATCCCAACCCCCTAATCAGTTCGGAAAGTTAGGTACGATTGGGGAAGGTGAGAAACGGCCTAGCGCCCCCACAACTATCGATTCATTGGAATCGGCCTCCTTTGCAGGTCTTAATATTATAAAATTCTCAAATATAATAATATTATCCATACTACATACAACAATTAAAAGAAAGCATCATTATATTAAAATCAAAGCAGTGTTCAAACATAGCAAATAAATGGACACCCATCCGAGGATGGAAACATGTCCTTACATCGTTCATGTCTAAACTAAATAGGACACCCACCGAAAGTTGGAAACATGCCCTTTACATTAGTCCAAAAACTTTAAAATAAAATAAATTACATGATGCTCATGACATGAGGTACCCAAAAATATGGAAACATACCTCTTACAATATTTGGAAATCAAAATAAATCATTCATCAAAGATATCAAACACCAATCAAAACATTCATCCAATTTAAATAAAATAATAAATATATTAAATTTAGGGATTCATGCATTAATTAGAGTTTCTATGGTTTCATTTTCAATAACTATGGTTTTGCATATACTAGTTTAATTAGTTGAGAAATATTTTAAGGTAATAGCATAGCTACTGGATGTTTTAAAGATCTATGGTTTTGGATGTTTTTGGATTTGACCTTAAGGGTTTGTAGGTTTACTGTATGAGGGTTTAAAAAATTATGGTTTTTTATTTATCATTTTAGAAGAAATATTGATTCGGGTAATAAATTAAGATTTTGGAAAACAATTATGGCTTTGAGACATTCATGGAATAATTTAGGGTTTTGAGTTTTGGGAAAAATAGTTTAGGGTTTTAAAGTTTAATCAATGACTTAGGCTACTGGATGTTTGGAAAACAAATTAGGATTCAATAAAGCAACTTTGAATTTTAGAATTTAAGGAAATAATTTAGGGTTTTGATAATTGAAAAGCTATTTTGGGGTTTTAGGAGATTCAAGGCAAATTAGGGTTTGGTTCTTAGAGTTTACTAGAGTTGGAGTTTAGAAATTCGGCTTATTGGATCAATTTTAATAATTAAACTATTTGCAAACTTAGGTTTATGGTTTCTATAATTGAGGTTTGGGAATTAGGGTTTTAGAAAGCTAGGTGTGAGCAGGGATTTTCGCTCCCACTCCCAGTGGAATGGTTCTTGCGACTTCGGCACTGTTTAGGCTTGGGGCCTTAGAGAACACGGACCTAACTCCGGAGAAAATGGAGTCGCCACCCGGACGGGCCGGGAAAAAGAAAGGGGTGAATGACTCGATTCCTAAGGAATCCTCAACCCCTAATGGGTTCGGAAAGTTGGATACGTATAGGGAAGGTGGGAAATGGCCCAGCACCCCCCACAACGCCTGGTTCATTGGAACCAGCCTCCTTTACAAGTCTTAATATTATAAAATTCTTAAATATAACAATATTATCCATATTACACACAATTTAAATAAAGCATCATTATATTACAATCAAAGCAATGTCCAAACAAAACAAATAAATGGACACCCATCCGAGGATGGAAACATGTCCTTTACATCATCCAAATCTAAACTAATAGGATACCCACCAAAAGGTAGAGACATGCCCTTTACATTGGTAAAAATATATAAAAGCAATTTAAATTGCATGATATTTAACTAATGAGGTACCCATAAAGTGGAAACATACCTCTTACAACATTTGGAAATCTAAATAAATCGATAGAAGTAAATAACCATTCATTATAAATAAATCATTCATCAAAGATATTAATCAAAATATAAAATAAACATCCATCCATGATAAATAAATAAATCAAGCATTGAAAATAAATCAAAGCATATAATGAACTACACAATCAAATCTAAAAATAAAGCAAGTAAAGACACAGATTGAGGTTTACTGTTTCTATTTAAAATTCTTTAATTAATATATTAGGGTTTTGGAATTTAAGTATTTTAACCTACTGTAAAAGTTTTGGAAAATGGGAATGAATTAGGGTTTCAAGAATCAAATTAGGGTTTAGGGGTAGCATTATGAAATTAGGGTTTTAGGATATTAAAACATTAGGTTTATAGTTCTTGGTTTATGGATTATTGTTTTTAGGCATACTGTGTTGAGTTTTAATATTTAGGTTTATAAGATTTTAAGGTTTTAAGGATTAGCGTTTAGGAAAACTAGGGTTTACAGTTTTAGGGGAATTAGGGTTTAAGAAAACTTAGGGTTTAGGTTTACTAGTTTAGGGTTTACTGTTTTTGGTTTGAAGTTGAATTAGGGTTTTTAGTGTTTCGGAAAATAAATTTGTTTTTATAATTTGAGAAAACAGTTTATAATTTTATAAAGCTTTATGTGATTTTTAGAAGCTGTAGGGTAAATTTAGAGTTTGGTTATCTAACAAAACATTTGGGAATTTAAAAAAAAGTGAGAGGAAAACAATTTAGGATTTTTTAAAAGCTTTTGGAAATAGGAAAAACGTTTTAAGTTTTTGGAAACAAAAGTGTATTTTTTTAGGGTTCTTAAGGTTTAGAAAAGATAGAATTAGGGTTCTTAAATTTTAGAAGAAACAAGATTAGGGTTCTTAAATTTTAGAAGAAACAGAATTAGGGTTCTTGAGTTTTTAAAAGAAACAGAAGGAACGATTTAAGATTTTTGGAAACAAAGATCAAGTTATTACATATTCAAAGACCAAAGTTTTGTATGTATAACCTTATAAGTCAAAGAAACAAAGCTACTGTAAGAAAATAAAACGAAATTAGAGATTCAAACCTTCATTTATTGGTTCCACCAAAAATTGCTTCTTGGATGAACAAGGACAAAGACAAGCTTGTTGCCTTTGATGAATGGTTGATTTGCTTGCTTATTGCTTATTCTCCTCTAAAAAGTCCTATCGGTTTACTGCCAAGTCCAATAAATTTTTTAAAGTTCCATCCCCCTTTCTTCAGTGTCTTTTTTGTCTTATTTATAGGAAATTTAGAATATTAGTTTCAATTGTTTAAGGAAATTATCATTAATTAGGAAAAGCAAACCGAAACCAAATAGAATTTTGTTTCGGAAAAAATTACATCGAAAAAATTTTGCTGGTGAAAAAACTGCTGCAGAGTGCTGCAAGGAACCGTGTTGAAAAATTGCGAGGGGCGAGCTGTAGGCCATTTCGTCCGCAGGAGCTTCCTGCGGTCGAAATGGCCCAAGGCCAGTTCGTCCACTAGTTTTCGGCGACAAATTTTTTCGTCGCCGATTTTTTCATCGTCAATTTTTATTTTTATTTTTTATAATAATTTTTAAAAATTATAAAAAATAAATACTAAAACAAATATTATTTAATTAAGATAACAGAAAAATTATGTTGGACTAAATAAAATATATTGGACCGGACTGGGTAAAAAATTAAGGGTCTACCATTTTCCCTCTGCTTGAACGATCTGAAACTTTAGTAAAAGAGAGTGAAAAGCAATAAGACTTAATTTTGATGAGATGGTTACTTGAATTTTTTTTGGGTACTTGGACCCGAGACTAAACTTGATTTGGGTACTTGGACTCGAGACTATATTGAATTTGGGGACATGGACTTGGGATTGGGTACTTGGACCCGAGATTGATTTGATTTGGGTACTTGGACCCAAGATTGGGTACTTGAACCTGAGATTGGGTACTTAGACCCAAGATTGAATTTGATTTGGGTATTTGGACCCGAGATTGAATTTGATTTAGGTACTTAGACCCGAGCTTGAATTGGGTACTTGGACCCGAGATTGAACTTGATTTTGGGTACTTGGACCCGACATTGGGTACTTGGACCCGAGATTTGGGTACTTGGACCCGAGATTTAATTTGATTTGGGTACTTGGACCCGAGATTGGCTACTTAGACCCGAGATTGAATTTGATTTGGGTACTTGGACCCGAGCTTGAATTGGATACTTGCACCCGAGATCGAACTTGATTTTTGGTACTTGGACCCAAGATTTAGTACTTGGACCCGAGATTAATTTTGATTTGGGTACTTGGACCCGAGATTGTGTTCTTGGACTCGAGATTGAATTGAATTTGGGTGCTTGGACCCAAGACTGAGTTTGACTAACCATTTATCAGTTGAGAATTCTGACATAACTGGTTGTTCTATTTTTATGGATTGTGGGTCTTTACCCACCAAAAATAGATCTTAATCTATTGGAAATTTATGGATCTTTATCCATTAGACATCGGGTCTTTACCCTTGAAATATTGGTCTTTATCCATTAGAAATCGGGTCATTACCCTTAAAATATGGATCTTTATCCATTGGACTTTGGGTTGAAGTATGGATCTTTATCCATTGGAAGTCGGGTGTTTACCCTTGAAACATGGATCTTTATCCATTAGAGATCAGGCCTTTACCCTTGAAATATTGATCTTTATCCATTGAAAATCGAGTCTTTACCATTAAAACATGGATCTCTATCCATTGAAAATCGGATCTTTATCCATTAGAAATCGGGTCTTTACCCTTGAAATATGGATCTTTATCCATTGGAAATCGGGTCTTTGCCCTTGAAAATAGCTCTTTTAGCGGGACCTGATCTTTTGTCTTTTGCATCTTCATTCTTTTGAGAATTCTAATTTTCTTCTTTTCTTTTTTTTCTCTTTCTTTTTTTTTTATTCTTTTTTTGTTCTTCCTTTGCACTTTTGCAAAAAATTCACCTGTTTTTAGCTAGCCTTCATATCCTCTCCTTGCCCCCCTGCATGGTAAAATATTAGAAGTGAGTCTCAAAATGTTTTGTTCATGCATAAACTCAAAAATTGAAAAGGAGAAACTTTGCCCGCTGCGTAGGCCCAAACCCATGATTTTTCTATGCGGGCTCTGATTGATGTTTTTGTTGTCTAGTTCTTCACAAAAGCACACATTTCTTCTCTTTGCAAAATTACTAGAACTTTCTCAAGCAATGGCCTTTCCATGCCCCCCCATGATTTTATATCTTCTTTTGATTGTTTACTTCGCAGGGTGTTTGCTATTTACTTTGATAAGGAATAGACAATACAAGACAAGAAAGTGCGATGTGATATGCTCATGTATGCATGATATGCATGAATAATACTTGCAGTCATTTCATCGTCTCACAGACCAAGGTGATCAGCAGAAGTGTTCTCATTGGTTCCTTTCAGATGCTCGTTTAGGTCTTGCATTGGAATGACACAAAGCTTTGCATTTATGGCTTTATCTTCGAGAATATGAGTGGTGGAGAACCTAAGCTTGCAGAGTCAGGAATACATCCATTTCAAACTTTGTTTTAGCATGTCAGTTGGTAGCTTCTTCATGACCTTAGCAATAATCATTTACTTTGCCCAATGTGTCCTTTGAGGTTCAATGATTCAACATACTTCCCTTAACTTGAAGAAATTGTTTTTTAAAATTTTCAATTTTGAATTTTGATTTTGAAATCAAATGTTGGCTTTGCCAAATCAATGTCAATTTACCTCAGGACTTGATTTTTCAAATTAACTTATCTATAACATGACAATCCTAGTTACCGTAATAAACTCGGGAATCATTTCTATTTAAGCAATAATTGTTGCACTTCAGATAGGCACATACACATTACTTGGCCAAAGGTCTCATTGAGTTTAAATATTGTCCATCTCATATGCATGCTTATTCAAACTATCTCCACTAATAAACTCTACCTACCAAGAGAGATGAATTGGTCTTTAATAGGCTTGAAATGGGGTCTATAAGGGACACGGGTTAAATGAAGGCCATTTGTAAGTTGGACTCGTTGTGATATTATAGGCAAACCCTCACACTACAAATTTCTTGTTTGAACTTTAGGCAGCTGGGAGCAATCTTGCTAGACTCCAAATTCCTTTTATATCTTCTTGGCATTAATCTGGATCTTGATTAGGACAGTCTTTGCCCTTGTAAAAAGTTTGAGACCCAAATTTGTTTCTTTTCTTCTTTTCCCTTTTCTTTCTCTTTATTTTTCTTACTCCACCATTTCTTTAAGCATTTTATCATTTTGTCCTTCTTCCTTGTAGGACTATGAAGTACAGAACTTTCAAGAACTGGATGGTCTTTCTCCTTTTTCTCTAATTTTGATCGAATCTTTGGTTGGGTTGGACCAATTCAAGCCAAATTGTCCTTATAAACCAAACGGAAGCCTTTTGTTGTCTTAGGTAAAAGAGAACTCAATTGGCTTTTTGAACCGCCTTTTTAGGTTTTATTTTTCTTCTTAGTTTTTTCTTCTTTGTTTTTTTTTCTTCTTTTTTTTCTTTTCTTTTTTTTTTCTTCTTCTTTTTTTTCTTCTTTTCTTTTCTCCATTTTTTGTTTTTTTTTTGTTCTAGCTCTAAAAGAGTTGTCTTGTTTGTACCAACTTGAGCTTCCAATAATGGATGAGTGGAGTAACATAAATCTTCTTTAATAGGGATAAATCATTTGTTACTCTGATGTTGTCTTGATATATTGGAGATATTAGGAAAACTTCAACTACCCTTATGGTCTTGAGAACTTCAACTATCCTTACAGTTTTGGCTATGCATTCCATTCTTTGATCTTCTTGCCTCTTTACTTTAGTGATCATAAGACTTGTCAAACTCCTTTAAAGGTTCTTGAGTGTTAGCCTTAGAAAACACTTGTGAAGTTAGGTGTGAACTTGTGAAAACACCAAAGTTGGAAGTGAGCTTGTAAAAACTTCAAGATTAGTGGAACCTTAACAAGTTGTTAAGGAAGTGGATGTAGGATTGAAGTAAAATCCGAACCACTATAAATCTTGTGTGTTCTTTCTTTCTTCCATTACTCAATGATACTTCTACTTTGTTGAGTTTTTTAATTGTCATTATTTCTTGAGGAAACCAATTCACCTCCCCCCCTCTTGGTTGCCATCTTGGGACAACAATTGGTATCAGAGCCTGAAATTTCTTAAACTTAATTGTGAAATTTGATCCACTATGGCAACTTCTTCTTCATCAAGCTCTCATGGAAATCTTAACACTATTCTTAGACCCTACTTTGATGGAACTGACTATTCATACTGGAAACAAAAAATGTATTTGTTTCTAGACAGTGAAGGGATTGAACTATGGGATTTCGTGGAAAATGAGTGGAAATCTCCCACTTATGAAGTTGATGGTATTCAAGTTCCACTTCCCAAAGCTCAATGGTCAACTAGCAATATCAGAGATCGATTCAAGAACAATAGAGCTGCTTCCATCTTGATGAATTCCATTTCAAGAGAAGAAGGTGGAAGAGTTCAGCATTTAACTTGTGCGCATTGCATTTGGAAAACACTTGGAAACTACCATGAAGGTACAACTCAAGTGAGATTCACCAAGAAACAAATGCATGTCCATGAGTATGAGCTATTTAAGATGAAACCAAATGAAAATGTCACCGACATGACAAATCGCTTGCTTGCTATTGTCAATGAACTAAAGAAGTATGGCAAGATATATGATCAAGGTAATGTAAACAGTAAAATCTTGAGAGCCCTAAGAGCTAGAAAGAACTTTGAATCTAAAGTATCATCCATAGAAGAAGCTCATGATCTCAGCACATTAAGAACCGACGAGCTAGTTGGAAAGTTACTCACATTTGAGCTACACAGTGAGAAAGAAGAAGATCAAGGTGAAAAAGAAAAGAGAAAACTAATTGCACTCAAAGCAATAAAAGAAGTTGAGAGCTCAAGCAATGAAGGTACTGATGATGAAGATGAAATGGCAATGTTCTCAAAAAGAATCAATGAATGGAAAAGGAAGAAAAGATTACAAGCAAACAAAGGCACACCTCCAAAATTCTCCTTCAAAGATAAAGAAAAGAAAAATGAGGTAAAATGCTATGAATGTGGAAAAACTGGTCACATTAAATCAGATTGCTTCAAATTAAAGAACAAAAAGAAATGGGATAAAGAAAAGAAAAAGTCTCTCAAAGCCACATGGGATGACTCTTCCTCAAGTGAAGAAGAAGAAGAAGAAGGAATTGCAAATCTTTGTCTCATGGCTATTGAAGATGACTCCAACGAGGTAAGTACTCAATCCTTTGATCAAATAGCACATAATGATACAAATGATATAGATGATAGTGATTTGATTGAGCACATGAATTTTAAGATAGAAAAATATTTTTCTAAAATGAAGCTTTATAAAGAGAAAAACTCTAAGTTAGAAAAAGATTTTATATGCTTAAAGAACTCTACCTTAGAATTGAAAACCTCAAATGAACACTTGATGAATACGATAGGAGAGTTAAAAAAAAACTCACATGACTTAGAAAAATTGATTAAAGAGAATGAAACATTGAAGCATGAGCTAAAAGAACTAAAAGAATCAATTTCCAAATTTCATAAAGGAAAGGAAGCATTAAATACATTAATTAATAATCAAAGATCACCTTCCTTAAAGTATGGATTAGGATTCAATGGATCAACCAACATTGCACCAAGTAAACCAACATTTGTAAAAGCATCTACAATTGAAATTTCTGATGATCATATCAAAGATGCTTGCACCAAGTCTAAAAGTACCAAAAGTACTTCTTATGGTTTGCTAGGAGAAAAAGCTAAAAATAATTATGCATTGTTGTTCACTAAACTTGCACAAAAGAAATATACTTGTAGCTGCATGCATAATACGTTAAATACAAAAAGAAAAATGCAGAAGTATAGAATGCCATGGCAATGCACATTTTGCATGAAATTCGGACATAAAAACTTCTATTGTTATATAAGAAAGGCTCATCTCAAGTTAGAAGATTCTTTTTCTGCTAACCATCAAGGACCCAACTTCATGTGGGTACCTAAAAGAAAATGATCACAATTGTCTTGCAGGTATGCCTAAAATCTACTATCAATGAAAGCACATGGCTTGTGGATAGTGGATGCTCAAGGCATATGACTGGAAATGCAAAGCTTTTTACAAATATTACCTACAAACATGGAGGTAATGTGACTTTTGGAAACAATGCTAAAGGTAAAATTCTTGGTGTTGGCTCCATTGGTTCTATTGGTAAGGATTTAATAGAAGATGTATGGCTTGTTGATGGTTTAAAACATAACTTGCTAAGTGTTAGTCAACTTTGTGATAAAGCATACTTTGTCAATTTTGATTCCAAGGAATGCAAAATCACAAATTCAAATGATATTATCATATTTAAGGGTACTAGAACAAACAACACTTATAATGTAAATATTCATTCAAATCATAAATGTTTAATGTCCACTAATAATGATGCATGGTTATGGCATAGAAGACTAGGACATGCTGGTATGGATCAATTGAAATATATCTGCAATGAAAACTTAGTTGATGGCTTACCTAAGATAAAATATGATAAAGACAGGATTTGTGAACCTTGTTAACATGGTAAGCAACACAAAAGCTCATTTAAAACGAAGAGTGTTATAAGCACCTCTAGACCTTTAGAGCTCATTCATTTGGATTTGTTTGGACCAAATAGAGTCACAAGCTTAGGAGGCAAATCATATGCATTTGTTCTTGTTGATGACTACTCTAGATTCACATGGGTTAATTTCTTAGCTCAAAAGAATGAAGCCTTTAATTACTTCAAAATGTTTGCAAAAAGAGTTCAAAATGAAAAAGGATATGTAATCACATCTATTAGAAGTGATCATGGCAAAGAATTTGAGAATGAAAATTTTGAAGGCTTTTGCAATGAACTTGGCATTTCACATAATTTTTCTGCTCCTAGAACTCCACAGCAAAATGGTGTAGTTGAAAGGAAAAATAGAACTTTAATCGAAATGGCAAGGACAATGCTCAATGAATATGATTTACCATCTTATTTTTGGGCGAAAGCCGTTAATACAGCTTGTTACATTGCAAATCGTGTTTACAAAAGGCATTTAACTAATAAAACTTCTTATGAGCTATGGAATGGAAGAATACCCAGAATTGGATATTTTAGAGTATTTGGATGCAAATGCTTCATATTGAATACCAAGGATAATCTTGGAAAATTTTCATCCAAATCAGATGAAGGCATATTCTTAGGATATTCATCATATAGCAAAGCATATAGAGTATTTAACATGAAAACTCTAGTTATAGAAGAATCAATGCATGTTGTATTTGATGAATCATCTAAACTTGATCAAAAGAAAGGTATTACTTTAAATGACTCTGCAGGTACTCTTGAATCTCTTGAATCTATTGATGCTCCAAAGATCAATCAACTTGAAGAAAAGACTCAGGATCTACCTAAGGATTGGCAATACAAGAAAGATCATCCAAAGGAACTCATCATTGGAGAAACATCTAAGGGAGTAATCACTAGATCTAAAATTAATCATGTAGATGTTAATTTTGCTTTTGTTTCTCAAATTGAGCCAAAGACTGTTGAGGAGGCTTTAAATGATGAAAATTGGATAACTGCAATGCAAGATGAACTTAATCAATTTGAAAGAAATAATGTTTGGCAACTTACTCCTAGACCTACAGATCACTCTATAATAGGATGCAAATGGGTCTATAGGAATAAGCTTGATGAAAATGGTCACATCATTAGAAATAAAGCAAGATTGGTAGCCAAAGGCTATAATCAAGAAGAAGGTATTGACTATGATGAAACCTTTGCCCCCGTAGCTAGATTAAAAGCTATTAGAATATTACTTACTTTTGCATGTCATATGAACTTTAAGCTCTTTCAAATGGATGTCAAAAGTGCATTTCTAAACGGACTTATAAACGAAGAAGTTTATGTAGAACAACCTCCTGGTTTTGAAAACTACAAATTTCCTTATCATGTTTTCAAACTTACCAAAGCTTTATATGGATTGAAACAAGCACCTAGAGCTTGGTATGATAAACTTAGTGCATATTTGCTTGAAAATGGTTTTTCAAAAAGAAAAGCAGACACAACTCTTTTTGTTAAAAAGGACAAGCATAACATTTTGATTGTACAAATTTATGTGGATGACATAATATTTGGAGCTACTAATGAATCCTTGTGCAAAGAATTTGCTTCTTGTATGACTAGGGAATTTGAAATGAGCATGATGGGTGAACTCAAGTTCTTCCTTGGACTGCAAGTCAAGCAATGTGAAGATGGGATCTTCATCAACCAATCCAAATATATGAAAGAACTCATCAAGAAATTTGGACTGGATGGCTGCAAAACTAGCAAAACTCCTATGAGCACATCATTGAAATTAGGTAAAGATGAAAATGGTAAAGCAGTAGATGAGAAGAAATATCGAGGTATCATCGGATCACTACTTTACTTAACCGCTTCTAGGCTTGATATAATGTATAGTGTATGTCTTTGTGCTAGATTTCAAACTAGTCCTAAAGAATCACACTTGAATGCCACTAAGAGAATCTTGAAATATTTGAGTGGTACAATGCATTTAGGACTTTGGTATCCTAAGAATACATCATTTCATATCATAGGCTTTTCATATGCAGATTGTGCTGGTAGTATCTTAGATAGGAAGAGCACAACAGGAGCATGTCACTTTCTTGGTAATTATCTAGTTTCTTGGCATAGTAAGAAACAAGCATCGGTTGCTTTATCCACAACGGAAGCTGAATATGTTGCAGCATGTTTTTGTTGCACACAAGTATTATGGATGAAACAACAATTGCTTGACTATGGTAAAATTTTTAACAATATCTCCATTAAATGTGACAACACTAGTGCTATCAATTTGTCTAAGAATCCTATCCAACACTTTAGATCCAAACATATAGATATTAGACATCACTTCTTGAGAGAAAATGTACAAAATCATAATATAATCCTAGAATTTATAGATACACAAAATCAACTTGCTGATATCTTTACAAAACCTTTGAATGAAGATAGACTTAACTTCATTAAACTCAATTTAGGAATGACTGATGGAATCACTCTGAATTAATTAAAAATTTTACCTATTTATAAAGTTTCTTTGTGCATATATGTATATTTTTGCCTAATCACTAGAAATATCTTCCATCTTTCCTTGAATCTTTCATTTTTAAGTCTCTCGCGGTCACTCCAGTGTCCTTTCATGATCGTTATCGTATCTGCCAGATTCATTCAAACAAATAACTATGTGCGCGGTCGAGAAAATTTATGCGCGGATGCATTAATTTGAATAGTTTCGACCGTTACAAACAGTTTCCTCCCTCGCGAGCGTACCTATCTTGCTAATGATCGCTAGACTGATTGTCGCGATCGTACCCTGTTGAATATGTGACCGCACTCTGTACACTTTGCTCGAAAATTTATAACCGTTGGCTGTGTGACAGGTCGCAAATCTTAACTTTCAACAGTCATAAACGGCTATTTTCTTAATTTCATCTATTTAAGTGTATGTTACATCAGTTTCTTTGATATTTTGCTTATTAAAATACACAAACTTCCCTCTGAATCTCTAAAAACTTCTCAAAATCATATGTTTCTCCATCACCCTCTGTTTTCCAAGTTCTCTTCTGTTCTGTCTTTTTGATGGCTCCCAAAAAGAAAACCACTTCCAAAATCAAAGGACAAGCAAAGAGAGTTCCAGGAATTACAATTAGAGAACCCATAGTTGATCCTCCATCTCCTCCACAATCTAGAAGAGGTGAGAAAATTCACAAACCTCACCACCAAACTTCTGAAGAAGATGTTAGGTATGCTATGTTGAAGAGGAAGAAGGTTGAGGGAACCAAATCTCCTTTTGGTGGAATGCTCTTTGCCCTAAATATCAAGGACGAGATTGAGAGATTGCTAGATGTCCTTGGATGGAGAAAATTTGTATTTCCAGAAGAGGTAGGTTATTCCAGTCTGAGCAAGGAGTTTCTAATGTCTCTCCAAATAGAAAAGAGTGCTAACTCTGCACTAGGATGGTATGGGGTTAGGTTTAACCCTATAAGATTTTGGCAGCATTTGGAACTTCCCTACTGATGGTATAACCTCCTACAATGACCAAATCTTCTCAAACCAAACTCTTTCTGATTTCTGGCAAGAAATTTCTATTGAAACTTCTTTTGAAAAAGAATCTAAAGCCAGACACATCAAAACTCTCACCCATTGGATGCTCCATAGGATTATCACCATCCATCAAAGAGCAGATGGGAATGAGAAAGTAACCAAGAGAGACCTCATCTTTTTATATGCTTTCACCCACAACATTCAAATGAACACAACCAAGTTCTTGATTGACACCCTCTATCATCATGCTGTTACAAGAACTGGCACTTTTTTTCCTATCCTCACAAATTACTCAAATAGCTAGGCACCTAAACCTGCTAAATGATTTAAACTTAGCTACTTTGAGAAACCCTTTCAATCTTGCCTCTAGTGCCATCACTATTGATTACTTAGAGCATGCTGGATGTGTAAGGAAGATTGAAGGCTCATATGTGTACTACTTTGGCAAGAAAGGAGTTGTTGATAGACAGAAAAAAAAAGGCCAAGGTACACAATTGAGGAAGAGGGAGACTCTGTGAAAGTTGCTGTGGAATTACCTCCAAAAGCTGCTTCATCCAAAGCTACTCAAGAAACTACCTCATCCTCTACTCAACTCATCCTCCATGCTATCAAATCTCTCTCCAGGAAACTCTCTAAGTTCAAGAAGAGTGTCTCCAAAAGATTCCAGCACTTGAACAAGAGAATTGACCTTATATCTCACATGCATCATGATCTATATGATAAGCAAGGCAAACTGGACTTGCCTCAATGCAACCTTGAAGATTGGGATATAAGTGATCATACCCAAAGCTTACCTGAAGAAGAAGAGTCAATTAGCACTAGCTCTGCCTCTATTGCTCCTCTTGACAAAGGAAAAGCTCCTTTAGTAGAAGAAGAGATAGATGAGGATGATGAATCTGATTAGATAGCTTTATATTTACATTTTGTGTTCTGCCTTGTTTTATTTTGTTGCCTTTTTTGTTTACTATCTCCTTGTCTTTTTCTCTATATTTTAATAAACATAATGTTCATCAATGTTTAAATCATCAATGTTTAATCATCAAACAATATTTAAACTAAAAAAACATTTTGCATATGACAATGGGGGAGAAATGAAATAACGTGGAATGATTTAACTTGGAATGATTGTTGACATTTGCACCAAGGTATGTTTATTGACAATGGGAGAAATGTTTGCATCAAACAATAACATTTGCACCAAGATAATCCAATAATCACAATGCATTCATGCATATGTTAAGGGGGAGTATTTTAAACTTATTATTTCTTTCATCATTCCATTTGAATTGTCAAAGTCAAAATGGGGGAGATTGTTAGACAAAAGATCTCAATTTTGATCCTTGACAACTCAAATTGAATGATCCATTTAACATGTGTTTGAAGAATCTTGTTCCAGGATTAGGTTGCTTCAAAAAGACTGAACAGAACACTTCTAGCGGTCACACCCGACATACATACGACCGCACCATGCAATTGAAAGATGAAACCTTATCACAGTAGGTTTCGCGGTCAGAAGCCCGACCTAAGTCGCGACCGCACTTCAAGAACAGCGACCGTCCCAAGTTCTGGACGACCACTACTCAAAGGCCTCGAATCATTCTAATCACAGTAAGGTTCGCGATGACAAGAATGGTGAATGTCACGGTCTCACTTGCTGCTGTAGCGACCGCCCATATAGAGTCGCGACCGCTCTACCAATTCAAGAAGAATTTGCTTAAAGAGACAGTAGTGTTTGCGTCCTCAGGTGTGTCCAGAAGTTCGACGCGAGAACCTCAATTTGACCATGAGATGCTACCTAGGGCGACCGCGATATTCAAATTTTGGCGGACATCTTTTCTGCCCTGTCAGAGAATGCCACGTGACATGACCGTTAAAAATCCACTTCAACATTCAAAAAGGGCGACCGCACCTTGATGATGCGCGACCGTCCCACAATCGCAGCATGGGCAAGATTCCAGCTGCAGAGCACTCAAATTCGACCGTTGAAGCTTTTTTAAATACAGCGACTGCACCTTGTCCAAGGACGACCGCGAAATGCTTCGGACAGTTTAAGTAAAGAAGGTCTAAGCTGCCAAGACTTTAATCTCTCTATCAATAACGGCTAGTAAGACCACGTTGGCTATAAATACAATGTCTCTATGAGAAAACAAAAAAATAGTGTGAAGCAAAACAGAATTTGATAGCCAAGCAACAATTTTTCTTTTACTTAAACTTACATTTTGAATTGTAATGAATGTTAGGTGTTAGCATTGAAAACACCATTGTATAAGTTTGAGTGTGAGCTTGGGAAACACTTAGGTTGTTAGAGTAAGCCTTGTAAACTCTTGTTTGGGTTGTGAGAGTAAGCCTTAAAAACTCCTTTAAAGGTTCTTGAGTGTTAGCCTTAGAAAACACTTGTGAAGTTAGGTGTGAACTTGTGAAAACACCAAAGTTGGAAGTGAGCTTGTAAAAACTTCAAGATTAGTGGAACCTTAACAAGTTGTTAAGGAAGTGGATGTAGGATTGAAGTAAAATCCGAACCACTATAAATCTTGTGTGTTCTTTCTTTCTTCCATTACTCAACGATCTCTTAATTCCGCACTTCTACATTGTTGAGTTTTTTAATTGTCATTATTTCTTGAGGAAACCAATTCACCCCCCCCCTCTTGGTTGCCATCTTGGGACAACAGTCTAGAACCTAGAATTTATCCTTGAGTCCAGAACTCAAACCGGGTCCAGAACCCAAAACCTCAATCTCAAAAATTAAGTCTTATTGCTTTTCACTCTCTTTCACTAAAGTTTCAGATTTTTCAAGCAGGGGACAAACTGTGGACCCTTAATTTTTTACCCAATCCGGTCAAATATGTTTTATTTAGTCCAAAATGATTTTTGTTGTCTAATTGGTCCAAAATAAATTTTATTAAATAATTTTTGCTTTAGTATCTAATTTTTATTAATAAACAAATAAAAATAAACAAATAAAAATCAAAAAATAAAAAAAAATCGGAGTAAAAAAAATTGACAGCGAAAAAACAGTCGCACGGGCCAGTGGGCTATTTCGCCCCAGCCCGCCCATTGCTACAGTTTTCTGCGACAATTTTTTTAGCCAGCGCATTTTTTCCTGCGGTAATTTTTTTCGGCATCGCAAATTTTCCGACGCAAATGTTTGGAAACCTAATTCTATTAGGTTTCAGTTTCTTTTTTTATTAATATTACTTACCTTAACTAATTAGGAATAAACAACCTCAAACCACAATAAATAAGGACCAAAGGCAATTAATTTTGGAGGAAGAAAAGTTTTGGCAGTAGCTTGGAAATTGGAAAACCAAATCAGTGAAGGAAAAGTAATAAATTCAATTCAATTGATTTTTAAAGGAGCAGCATCACGATTTAAGCAATTCAAAGGCAAAAAAGGTTTGTCTTTGGAGCTAGTTCATCCATGAAGAATTGTTTTTGGAGGAATCATCAAAAGAATGTATGTGTTAATTGATTTTCTTTAATTGTTTTTTACACAGTAGCAAATCTATGAAATTTAGGTTATTCAAAATTAAAAATCTTTGAACTTTAATTTAGTTTTTCTAAAGTTAAAAACATTAATCCGTTGCTTTATTTCCCAAAGAATTTAAAGTTATTAGTTTTATTTCTTCAAAACCTCAAAACCAAAATTTGTTTTCTAAATTTACAAAATCTTAAAACATATTCTATTTCTCATAAAAAAAAACCCTAAAAACACTTTTCCAATTATATAAATCTTTTCTATTTATAAAAAACTTTAATTTGTTTGGTTTATTTTCATAAAATCACATAAAAGTATCAAATTGATTTTTAATCCTAAAAGTTCCATGCATCACCCGTAACCATAAATTCTAAAAACACTAAATCCAAATTCAACTTCTAAACGTAAAATAATAAGCTCTAAACCCTTTAAAACCTTAAACCCTAACTTTTTCTAAACTTTAATCTTTTAAAAAATTAAAAACCATAAAAATACAAATTTTACAACTTTACACAGTAGCTTAAAAAAACAATGAATCACTATTTAAAACCACAAATCAAAAGTATTTCAAAGTGTCTAAAACCCTAGTTTCATGATTTCACCATTCAAATATTAATTTAGTTAATCAAAGAATCTTACCAACCTTTTAAAACATAAAACCCTAATCTATTTTAATTCCATAAAAAGTCACAGTAGCTATAATTGAACTTTTATTTGCTTTATTCAATTCCATACTTGATTATACTTTGATTTATCTCTTTTGCTTTAATTTATTTAATTTCAATACTTGATTTATTTAATTTATCATGGATGGATGTTTATTTTATATTTTGATTAATAGCTTTGATGAATGATTTATTTATGATGAATGATTATTTACTTTTATCAATTAATTTAGATTTCCAAAAGTTGTAAGAGGTATGTTTCCACTTGATTGGTACCTCATTAGTTAAACATCATGTAATTTAATTTGATTTTCTATTTTAGAACCTATGTAAAGGGCATGTTTCTACCTTTTGGTGGGTGTCATATTTAGGCATGTGATGTAAGGACATGTTTCCATCCTTGGATGGGTGTCCATTTATTTGCTTTGTTTGGACATTGCTTTGATTTTAATATAATGATGCTTTCTGTTTATTGTGTGTAGTATGGATAATATTGTTATATTTAAGAATTTTATAATATTAAGACCTGTAAAGGAAGCCGGTTCCAATGAACCGGGCGTTGTGGGGGTGATGGGCCATTTCTCACCTTCCCCACACGTACCTAACTTTCCGAACCCATTAGGGGGTTAGGGATTCCTAGGAATCGAGTCATCCACCCCTTTCATTTTCCCGGCTCGTCCGGGTGGCGACTCCATTATTCTCCAGACTTAGGTCCGTGTTCTCTAAGGCCCCCAGCCTAAATAGTGCTGAAGTCACAAGAACCATTCCACCTAGGGTTGGGGCAAAAATCCCCGCTCACAGTTACCTTTGATGAATCTGTAACACCCCGATACCTTATATAAGTACTATACATATACCTGGTATACATACGGTAAATATATAAAGTATAAGGATGCCACTTTTCGTTACCTTTTTAAAACCTGTAAAAGAATTCCAATCCATAATACGTTAATTTAAATAACATTTACCAAATCATTATCTTTATTAAAACTTCGTTTATACATATACTTACTTTCTCAAACAAAATACATCAATATAAAAGTTATACATGTATGCATTACTCTCTAGTTGGTCTCGACAAACTTTTACTCTTCTTGTGGCATAACGAAAGACTTCATATCTTCCACCTATTTACCTGCGCGAATACACACCCGCGCTAAGCCCGAGAGCTTAGTAATCCAAATATAAAACAGAAACATATGGTATAGAAGTATTAACATATAATGATATATCAATTCAATATATAATTAGTTCTTATCATACTTTCTTTTCTTTTTAATTTCATCTTTAATATATCCTAGCTAATTTCATATATGATGTATATATATACATAATATTATCACCAACCCCAATGCATCACCAATACTCAAAACTAATATATTAATACACCCACATTATATATACCATACCAATCATTATTGCAATACACACTTTACATATCATACCAATTATTATTGCAATACACACATTACATATCATACCAATCATGAATCACATTTCCAATGAAGACAACCTTTATCATCAACCACAATACATTTACATATCACACTTAATAACATTATATTATTCACAATTCACCAATCATAATTCATTATTAATACTCACAATCAATATTTCAATACTTGCATTTCACATTGACAATAAAGACAGACTCGGGCCCAAAACACTAATATGCCATTCGACTTTCAGAGTTAATGCTTTGGTTTAATTATCACATTTATCATTATCCCAACTAGGCTTTAAGGATTAGGTTCAACCAAGCTTCAAGGGGAACAAAGCATGCTAAGTATCAACCCAACTTGGCTTCAAGAACCAATCCAACCTAGCTTCAAGGGTTGTAACATCTCAATTAGGCTTCAAGGGCTAGACCCAACCAAGCTTCAAGGGGAGTAAAACATGTTAAACTTCAACCCAACTTGGCTTCAAGGATCAAGTCCAACCTAACTTCAAGAGATTGTTACTATTAGGCATGCCACCAACAACAAAACTCTGAAAATGAATAACATATTAGACACATAATTCATTGATCAATTCATCATCAATATCATTCACAATTCCCATCATCATTTAGGAAAACATGCCTCACATGTCTCAATTGAACTGTCATAGCCAATCACAATGGCTTCACAACATATCATATCTCAATCCATATGATACATATAACATTATTGATATAACATTTCAAAATATATTATTCATATAATACATTGCCATTCACAATGCATATAACATAACATTTCATCATTTCTCAAAACACACTAACACCATTCATTATTAGAACATTTATCATAACAAATTACACATACCTTAAGAATGATCCTCATTTCTTCCTACCTTTCCATTTCATATTTCATCCTTTATATTTATATATATAAAGTGATTTACATTCTTCATTTACATCCATAATATAATAGCTTATTTAACACTTTCATCCCAATGTGTAAATGTTCAAAGACATATAAGGATATACAATTAAATAGGGTTTATGCTTACCTTGTTAATGATCTTCATATCCTTCATATCATTATCATCACCTTAGTCCAATTATATTAACAATATATTAAACCACTTAACACATTTGCAAACAAATGTGTTAAGTCTCAAATCATGTAAATAAATACAATCATATGTATTGGTACTTACCTCAAGAACTATTCCCATCCATCTATACATTTCCTCTTCCAAGAATTCTCAACAGTTAGGTTAATGCAGCAAAATCTCTTCAAAACCTAATCCAAAGATCATTATTCATAGGTTTATAATCATCCACATACATTTGTTTAGGTCATTCTTTGATTACGAAGTATTTAGAGTGTATATAAAATGTTTAGGAGCAAAAGACTTTTGAAGAATCAAACAATGCATGAAGAACCAAAAACCATCACAGTAGCAAACACACCCAAGGGACACGGCCAAGCTTGTGGCCGTGTCTCTCAAGACCAAAACTTCCCGAGGCAGACACGGGCAAGGACACAGTCGTGTCTCTCAACACAACTCAGGCAATAGCAAACACATTCAAAGGACACGGCCAAGCTTGTGGCCGTGTCACCCAAAAACCTATCCAACACGGCCAAAATTCTCTAGACTTGGCCGTGTCTCTCAAAAATAATAAGTCTTGGCCGTGTCTCAACTTGCTTTTGGCCGTGTCACTCAAGAACAAAACCCTAATTGTGGCCAAAACACTTCTAATGGCATTTAGACACAATATGCACAACATAAACTCAATCCAATGGATGTAATCAAAGTCATTAACACTTATTTTGCATGTTTAACACAATATTCACAATTAACCATACATTTAATCATTCACCAATTCAAAAACCCTAAAACCAACTTAACTCTTGATCCTTCACAATCAACATCCACTTAAACTTACAATCTTCACAACCAAACCAACACCAATTCAACCTTTTAACTTACAATCAATACTAACACTTATAACACAACTCAAACACACCAAATCACAAAATCAACAAACCCTAATTCACTTCACACAAAACTTCAAAATAACCAAGAAAAACAAGAGAGTACTTACCTTAAATGAAGAAATTCCACAAATCTTTAACCAAATCCTTTGTTTCCTTCTTCAATTTAATTCTTGCATCAAGAACACCTCTCTTGCTCTCTCCTTTCTTGAATGGCCGGCACACCAAAGAGAAGAAAAGAAAATAAACAAAAGTCAACTTCCTCTTCTTCTTTAAATCTCCACCAAGAGATTTTAACCAAGCAATTACCTATATACCCTTTTCCATTTAACTTAACTTTTGTCACTTGTATGCCCATAATAGTAATTTCACATATCCAAATAAATATCCTCTTTTATTGACTCTCCCTTTTGACTAATGTATATGTTAGTTATACCACCATATACCCAACATATACATTTCTCTCTACACCTTACTTTCCTTTTTAAAACAACACATACATATTCTCTTTTAATTTCTTTCCTCTTTCAAATCAAATATACATTCAATCCAATTAAAACAACAACAATATTCAAGACTTCTAGGGCATACATGGGGATATTACAATTCTCTCCCCCTTAAATAATTTCGTCCTCGAAATTATCTAGTATAATTGTAATCCATTCATAATACCATACCATCTTAACTTCCATATGAAGTTAATTATACGCTTAAGTCATTATATCATCAAATCATATAGCTTCAACTCTCCTCTTTAGAATCAACCACCTTCTTTAAATTCCATAACTCATCATTCTATATGTTTATACATCTTGTTACTTCCTTAATCAAACATTCAAAAGAACTCATTACATTTCTTGTTAATGTCTTTATACAAGAATCAGATCATTTTATAGTACACTTATACTCCATCTAATCTTTATATTTAATATATATTATTCTTTCACTCCTTTGTAATTATTCTCTTAACTTTAACCTTAAAAACCATTGACTTATATCTGAGCATTAATTATCCCTTCATTACAATCACTGTCTAAATAGACATTTATCACCCTCAATAGATAACAAAATCCTGATTTTTCATAAATGGAGTTATTTCTTTAGCATGCTTTTCACTTAACTTACATATTAATACATTACCTTTCAATTTATTTTATAAATAACCAATCTTTTTTCTCTTTTTATCATGATTTTCAATTACTACAACCTCATTCATTCATCCAATCACACTTTAAAAAAAAAATTTACATCATATACATTACCATGTAAATAATTACACTCTTGGTACTACTATACACATGAAATTTCAATAATGATTCATAATCTTAGCCAATTCTAGATCCATTGATCTATCTGTCACAATATATCCACATTCAAAACTTATTCAACTTCAACCAACAATTAATATATTTGACTTATCATAAAATTTCACCATATTCATATATGTATATATATAACTTCATTTCATTAGGGCAAACTTATATTCAATTCCTGATCTCTTCTGATCCATTTTCAGTCAAATCATCATGATAACAAATCACTTCAAATTATCTGTTAATATACACATAGTTTATTCTCTATTATCTTATTATAATACCCACCAATTCTTATAAAGATTTTATACCATATTTACTATCTACAATTCATTCACTCAAACCTCGAGTTACATACCTTAAACATATTCAGTATAATTTCCAGTCATATTCTATAATTTCTCCCTTTTTAATATCTCTTCACAATTATAACCAAATTTTTAACATAAAATAATAAAGTACAACTTTATCCATCATAACTTTTAACTATACTTCTTAAACAAAATTTTCAATCTCACCAAACCAGTATTGCAATCATTTTAGTTAAGATCCAAATCCATGGATAACAAATTAACCGATCAAATATACTAGACAAAACACATGGCTTTAAGAGATTAATATTCAAGCCTGGAACTTTCAAATCAATACTGTTCTTCTCATAATTTTATTCTCAATCTATACAAATACAAGACTAAGGTATATCTCAAGAATTACATATTCCTTCTTTGTATTTTTACCATATCAGAAGTTAACACATTCCAATTCTATTTCAAACCAATTTGCACTCGAATAAATGATATTTATCAACTTAATTCATATTTCAACAATATTACTATATACATATTCAGTCATATACAGTTCCCTTACAATTTCTATTCGTCACTTCATTTCTAATCCATCTACAATCTCTTATAATATATATATAGAACTTTCCATATGTGAATACCTTAAAATTCTAAATATCACATGATCATCACATTCAATGCTCATCATAACAATTTCCACTGTCCCATATTACTCAAGTCCCTTTCATGCTCACTTCCACCACATAATCCATCTAGCTTTACACAATTCAAGACCTAATCTCTCTTAGGTCCACTAATACATACAACATCATTTCCATATTACAAATTCTATAATTATACCACATACATATTCGTAACTCACCTACATAAAAATTTTCACTTTTTTTTTATTTTTTTTTATCGTAATTTCATTCATATTGAAAAACTCAGTTCACAAATCATATACATGTATACACTTAATTATATGCTCTTATTTTATTTCCCTTTTTCATACATTCAATACAAATTTAATGGTTATCATTTTCTTTTAAACATTGTCATTCTCATTCTTCCTATATGATGTAAAGCATTTATTCACACTACAATGTATATATATATTCTGACTATACTAACACTTCACATTCATCTTGATCATATTCCCAATGTGACATCTCTTTCACTTTCGTCTTTTTAAAAAAAAAACATTTAATATACTTCCATAACCATCTTTACTCTTTGCAGTTAAAATAACTTAAAATAACTCATTTTCATTTGCTTATCCACTTCCCTTTTTACTTTAAAACAATTTCTCATACTATCAATCACATTACTCAATTCATAATGCTTTAATGTGGAATATTAGTCATTTCGCCTAGCTCATGTATTGAATATACATTAAACCATCAATATACCAATAATTTTTTTTTCAAATTCCACTAAAACTTTTACTTCTCAATTTACTACTTTGTTTAAGCTTCAATTTACCAAACTCATCTTTTCTAATATCACTTAAAAAAAAACATCTTCCAAATATATATCACAAAGCAATATTAAAACATATAATTTCCACAATCATAAAGCTCACTTCAAAAATCTCAAATATCACATATTATCACCATCACCATGAGCTTTCACAATACCCAAGCATCTCACATTTCTAACATTGAATTTACTAGGTTTGCATTAAAATAACAATATCAACTTATTTTCTTACTTAACCAATATCATCTCTTTTTCCTTTAACCAAAACCTTAACTTTATATATATATATATATCCCAACTTTAAATAATCACACTTTGTCTATACTAACCAACTCATTCAATATTCCACCATACTCTCCTCATTTAAATAACATAACTTTCAGTCTTAACATTCCAACAATATTTCCTCTGTCTAATAACCCCAACATAAACTTTATTATAAAGAGGTTCAAAGTGTAGAAGAAAGAGTACATACTCTTATCTTAATTTGTTTTCAACTCATTTTCAACTTTATTCTTCTTTTCATTTCTTTATGTTTCAATTCATATTATGTCCTACATAATATTGCTCATAAACATCAACATTACATTCCATGTTGCACACAACATGACATTTTCATATGCATCATCAATATACATATATCACATTACATTTCACAATTAGTTTCTCATAATCAATTAGGCACTATGCCTCAATTATAATTCATTTCCAACATCATTGCCAACAATCATGGTTTCTCATCACATCAAAATGGTATACACATATATCATCAATTATGTTAAACATCTCATATAACACAAATATTCTACAATTCATATAATGCCACATCCGAGACCAACCTAGGTGTCAATGCATATGCACATATTACAAATTTCATTTAAAAATTTTTTTACTTTTTACTTCTATTTAAACTTTTCAAAACTTTTTTTTTATTCTATTTATATTTCTTCAAAAATTCTCTTTTTTAGTTTCACTTAGGCCGAGAATCTCGAACCTAAGCTCTGATACCAAAATAATTGTAACACCCTGATACCTTATATAAGTACTATACATATACCTGGTATACATACGGTAAATATATAAAGTATAAGGATGCCACTTTTCGTTACCTTTTTAAAACCTGTAAAAGAATTCCAATCCATAATACGTTAATTTAAATAACATTTACCAAATCATTATCTTTATTAAAACTTCATTTATACATATACTTACTTTCTCAAACAAAATACATCAATATAAAAGTTATACATGTATGCATTACTCTCTAGTTGGTCTCGACAAACTTTTACTCTTCTTGTGGCATAACGAAAGACTTCATATCTTCCACCTATTTACCTGCGCGAATACACACCCGCGCTAAGCCCGAGAGCTTAGTAATCCAAATATAAAACAGAAACATATGGTATAGAAGTATTAACATATAATGATATATCAATTCAATATATAATTAGTTCTTATCATACTTTCTTTTCTTTTTAATTTCATCTTTAATATATCCTAGCTAATTTCATATATGATGTATATATATACATAATATTATCACCAACCCCAATGCATCACCAATACTCAAAACTAATATATTAATACACCCACATTATATATACCATACCAATCATTATTGCAATACACACTTTACATATCATACCAATTATTATTGCAATACACACATTACATATCATACCAATCATGAATCACATTTCCAATGAAGACAACCTTTATCATCAACCACAATACATTTACATATCACACTTAATAACATTATATTATTCACAATTCACCAATCATAATTCATTATTAATACTCACAATCAATATTTCAATACTTGCATTTCACATTGACAATAAAGACAGACTCGGGCCCAAAACACTAATATGCCATTCGACTTTCAGAGTTAATGCTTTGGTTTAATTATCACATTTATCATTATCCCAACTAGGCTTTAAGGATTAGGTTCAACCAAGCTTCAAGGGGAACAAAGCATGCTAAGTATCAACCCAACTTGGCTTCAAGAACCAATCCAACCTAGCTTCAAGGGTTGTAACATCTCAATTAGGCTTCAAGGGCTAGACCCAACCAAGCTTCAAGGGGAGTAAAACATGTTAAACTTCAACCCAACTTGGCTTCAAGGATCAAGTCCAACCTAACTTCAAGAGATTGTTACTATTAGGCATGCCACCAACAACAAAACTCTGAAAATGAATAACATATTAGACACATAATTCGTTGATCAATTCATCATCAATATCATTCACAATTCCCATCATCATTTAGGCAAACATGCCTCACATGTCTCAATTGAACTGTCATAGCCAATCACAATGGCTTCACAACATATCATATCTCAATCCATATGATACATATAACATTATTGATATAACATTTCAAAATATATTATTCATATAATACATTGCCATTCACAATGCATATAACATAACATTTCATCATTTCTCAAAACACACTAACACCATTCATTATTAGAACATTTATCATAACAAATTGCACATACCTTAAGAATGATCCTCATTTCTTCCTACCTTTCCATTTCATATTTCATCCTTTATATTTATATATATAAAGTGATTTACATTCTTCATTTACATCCATAATATAATAGCTTATTTAACACTTTCATCCCAATGTGTAAATATTCAAAGACATATAAGGATATACAATCAAATAGGGTTTATGCTTACCTTGTTAATGATCTTCATATCCTTCATATCATTATCATCACCTTAGTCCAATTATATTAACAATATAGTAAACCACTTAACACATTTGCAAACAAATGTGTTAAGCCTCAAATCATGTAAATAAATACAATCATATGTATTGGTACTTACCTCAAGAACTATTCCCATCCATCTATACATTTCCTCTTCGAAGAATTCTCAACAGTTAGGTTAATGCACCACAATCTCTTCAAAACCTAATCCAAAGATCATTATTCATAGGTTTAGAATAATCCACATACATTTGTTTAGGTCATTCTTTGATTACGAAGTATTTAGAGTGTATATAAAATGTTTAGGAGCAAAAGACTTTTGAAGAATCAAACAATGCATGAAGAACCAAAAACCATCACAGTAGCAAACACACCCAAGGGACACGGCCAAGCTTGTGGCCGTGTCTCTCAAGACCAAAACTTCCCGAGGCAGACACGGGCAAGGACACAGCCGTGTCTCTCAACACAACTCAGGCAGTAGCAAACACATTCAAAGGACACGGCCACGCTTGTGGCCGTGTCACCCCAAAACCTATCCAACACGGCCAAAATTCTCTAGACTTGGCCGTGTCTCTCAAAAATAATAAGTCTTGGCCGTGTCTCAACTTGCTTTTGGCCGTGTCACTCAAGAACAAAACCCTAATTGTGGCCAAAACACTTCTAATGGCATTTAGACACAATATGCACAACATAAACTCAATCCAATGGATGTAATCAAAGTCATTAACACTTATTTTGCATGTTTAACACAATATTCACAATTAACCATACATTTAATCATTCACCAATTCAAAAACCCTAAAACCAACTTAACTCTTGATCCTTCACAATCAACATCCACTTAAACTTACAATCTTCACAACCAAACCAACACCAATTCAACCTTTTAACTTACAATCAATACTAACACTTATAACACAACTCAAACACACCAAATCACAAAATCAACAAACCCTAATTCACTTCACACAAAACTTCAAAATAACCAAGAAAAACAAGAGAGTACTTACCTTAAATGAAGAAATTCCACAAATCTTTAACCAAATCCTTTGTTTCCTTCTTCAATTTAATTCTTGCATCAAGAACACCTCTCTTGCTCTCTCCTTTCTTGAATGGCCGGCACACCAAAGAGAAGAAAAGAAAATAAACAAAAGTCAACTTCCTCTTCTTCTTTAAATCTCCACCAAGAGATTTTAACCAAGCAATTACCTATATACCCTTTTCCATTTAACTTAACTTTTGTCACTTGTATGCCCATAATAGTAATTTCACATATCCAAATAAATATCCTCTTTTATTGACTCTCCCTTTTGACTAATGTATATGTTAGTTATACCACCATATACCCAACATATACATTTCTCTCTACACCTTACTTTCCTTTTTAAAACAACACATACATATTCTCTTTTAATTTCTTTCCTCTTTCAAATCAAATATACATTCAATCCAATTAAAACAACAACAATATTCAAGACTTCTAGGGCATACATGGGGATATTACAATTCTCTCCCCCTTTAAAAATTTCTCCAGACTTAGGTCCGTGTTCTCTAAGGCCCCCAGCCTAAATAGTGCTGAAGTCACAACGCTCACAGTTGCCTTTGATGAATCGTTGATTTGCTTGCTTATTGCTTATTCTCCTCGCTTTACTGCCAAGTCCAATCAATTTTTTAAAGTTCCATCCCCCTTTTCTTCTGTGTCTTTTTCGTCTTATTTATAGGAAATTTAGAAGATTAATTTTAATTGTTTAAGGAAATTGTCATTAATTAGGAAAAGGAAACCGAAACCAAATAGAATTTGGTTTCGAAAAAAATTGCGTCGGAAAAATTTCGCCGGCAAAAAAACAGCTGCGGGCTACTGCGAGGAACTGCGTCAAAAAATTACGAGGGCCGAGCTGCGGGCCATTTCGCCTGGAGGAAGCTCCTGCGGGCGAAATGGCCCAAGGTCAGTTCGTCCACTGGTTTTCGGCGATGAATTTTTTTGTCGCCGATTTTTTTTACTTTTATTATTTATTATTATTATAATAATTTTTAAAAATTATAAAAAATAAATATTAAAACAAATATTGTTTAATTGAGATAACACAAAAATTATTTTGGACTAAATAAAATATATTGGACTTTACTTGGTCAAAAATTAAGGACCTACACTAGGGTTTTGGATAATTAGGATTTTCAAAATTAGATTTCTGTCGAACGATTATATTATTTACTTTAATTAAGATCTTAAGTATTGTATGAATTAATTCATGCTACAGCCTAAATTAAATTGAAGGAAGAATTAAATAACTAGTCAGTGTGAAGATGGTTTAATAGATGAAGATTGAATAAAGTAAAGTTAGAACAATTTACCTACGCTTGAGGGCTCCACCAAAAAATTGAATTCTGGATGAGCAATAACAAAGGCATTGTTGCTGCCTTTGATGGATTGATGATTGATGAATGCTTCTTATTGCTAATTTCTTTTTGTCGTCTCTTACTCCTAGGGTTTTCTGTCTCCTTTTTCTTCCCAAGTTAGAAGTCCCCAGTTTCGGTCAAGTAAAATAATTTTTCCCTCGATCCCTAATTCTGTGTTTTAATGAGATATTTATAGGAAAACTAAAAACCTACTTCTAATTGTCTAATGAAATTAAAATTATTTAGAAAAAGAAATCAAAACCAAATAGAATTCAGTTTCAAAAAAACTGCGCTGGAAAATTGCACTGGTAAAAAAATTGTTGCGGCGACGAAATAGCGAGCGCTGGCGGGCCAGCCAATTCACTGCTGAAATTTCCTGTGGCGAATTGGCCCAAGCCAATTCACTTTCGGCCATGAAATTTTTCGTCGCCGATTTTTATTTATTTATTATATTTAACTTTATTAATATTACCTTTTTATTTTTATTCAAAATTATAAATAATAAATACTAAAATAAATATTATTTAATTAAAATACCACAAAAATTATTTTGGACTATAAAAAAATATTGGACCAAACTGGGTCAAAAATTAAGGGTCTACAGTGTAGGAACAACAATTTCCTCTAGGATCAAAGAATTAGAATGAAGAAAGAACTTTTTTTTTATCTATGGTGATATAAAGAGAAGAATAAATATAGAATATTAAAAGTGAAACAATCTAAAATTTAAAAGGGATATGCAAACCTCAAATTTGAAACCTTGGCTCTTATACTAAATTATGAAAATCATCAATTTTGCAACCATTCACCCCAATAGCTAAAGAACTATGATACATATGGAATGCAAATTAACACCCTCCAAATATTTAAATCAAATCTTGGTCATTCAAGAATGAAGAAAGATTAACTATTCTAATAACTTATATCAATGGAATGATGATTAAGTAACTAGAATAGTAGTTTGATTTCCTCAAAATGACACAAACAAAGAGGTTTGATAAGTTAGGAATGAAAGCAAAGATTCTGAAATTTGAATGCCAAAAGCTGAATAGCATGATAAGTTCCAGAGTTCATGCATGAACTTAAGACAAAACACTCTCAAGTGATTAAAATAACTTTTATATATTTCAATTGTATGTTTACAAAGGAAATCAGCCTTCGTTATATATAAGAAGGACATGTACAAAGAGAGCATCAGAATTAAGTTCATATGTAACTCCCATATTAATTAACAGCCCCATTACACCTAATAAATAGCCCCATACTTTGCCAACTCAATATGAACGTTTCGCCATTATTTCCTTGGCTTTTGCAACTCTTTTCTTCATATTTCAACCTTTGTAACTCATACTTCATCAGAATAAACCCTATTAAAAGTAAAAAATGCAAAATTAAAACATAAATAATCTTAAACAACCTATTAATTTGTCTTATTTCATTGGTCTTTTAGACTTTATGACCATGGCAAAATCACCTTTTATTATTCAAAATAGACCTAAATCTTTAGTCTCATAAGCCTGGATTTGGGCCGTCAAGATTAAGTCATGCTTAAATTATGTTGACCAAATTAAGCTCTTCTTGCATCCATGGATCAAACTTAAACAAATCTTGAGCAACTTGTTTTCTCCAAATCCAATCCATGAAGGAAATTAAAGTCTCTTTCAACTTATTATCTAGACCTTGTCATTGGTCCTTCATGTATGGCTAATGGATCTTTAACTTGTTTGCTCATGTCATCATTAGACTGTTGGTGCTTGGCCAATTTTTGATCAACATGTAGTTCCTCATCATATACATTCCACAATTTTCCCTTTTTTAGACCTAAGGCACTTTAACTCTAGAAATCCAATTCAATCAATTCCAAATTGAGTTTTAAGCTTAAATATATCTAAAAGATTACATTTTAGCACATTTCAAACGTTAACTCAATTTAGGAGCTTTCTCTTCAAAACCCTAAATTATGCCCTAATTCACTTCAATTCTGGTTCTTCTCTACAACAAATTCTAAATGGTAATTTAATCTCATTTATATCATAAAAAACATTAAACAAAAAAATTTAAATCATGAAACCAAATAAACATGCATACTTTAACCAACTTCTTCCCAAACCCTAAAATCACTTCTATCTCTTTTAAACTCTAATCAAACCCATCCTCTTCTTTAATATAAATTTAAAATCATTATTTTCTTATCAAAATAACTTCAACTATATCTATTTCAATAATTATAACATATCCCTTCATAAACCCAATTCATACATATTCATAAAATTCCATACAACTTCAAAATAAGGTATGAAAACTTAGCAATGAGTGAAGAAAGCACTGAATCTCACTTCTATCTTTGGAAATCCTTCAAAATTTAGTATTTGGAGCAAAAATAATCCTTGGCCATGGTGAAATTTCGTGCTTGAGAAAGAAGAGAAGAAGAAGAAGAAGATGATAATTTAGTTATTTTAGTTTTCTTTCTTCTTTAAATACCAACCATATGTATATATTATTTTAATATTTTAATTAATTAATTACTTAATTAATTTTAATTCCAAATTTCCCATATTCCATCAAAAATTATTTTTTTTAATTATTTAAATAAATTTTAATTTGTATAAAATTTATTTACCATTTTGCCCCTATTCACTATTTATCTTTTGCCTTTTTCTAACTATGTTTGACTTTATATGTAATGTACATTTTCATTATATTTCACATATATATGTAACACCCTTATACCCTATATACGACAATACATATTTTCAGCATATGTAAAATACACATATACGGTTCAAAAATGTCACAGACCGGTTTACTAAATTTTTTTTTTCACATTTCCAATTTATAATTTCAAATTCTAAATATATAAAAATTAAATAGAATATAAATATTATTTACTTATTATAAGAACCAAAAATAAATAATATATATAAAAATCTCTGGAAAAAATTCGCCAGAGTTTTATCTGTAATTTGGATATACCAAAATTTAGCAATTACTCAACCTGCAAAAAGAAAACACTCCCAAATAATTTCCAATCACCATCTCAACCATACTTCTCAATTTCACCAAGTTTCTCAAACATTTATATATATATATAATATTTAAAACACACTTACTCTCCCATTTCAAATACATTGACCCAAACATTGTTTATAATATAAAATACGTAAAATCCAAAATATAATATATTATGCATAATACTCAAAATGTACAATAACATAAAAATATATACATGCTGCTGGTAGTATTTGTGATCTTGATAGCAACTCAACAAGCTCAACTACAAGTCTAGACCCTACCTGGTCTAGAAGAACTCTCTGGCTTAGCTGGGTCTACCCTGTCACCTGCTCCATGGAAACAATCGCCCTAAGCCGAAGCCTAGTGGTACAAACTTTGATAATAACAATAAAACTCAATGCAATGCCAATGCATAATATATATAGATGTCACATCATTCCACTTTCTTATATTTTTCAAATATTTCATAATTCATAATTCACAATAAAACAAAGACAAGCATGGGCCCAAAAAGGATCTAATATGCTATTCAAATTTCAGAGTTACTGCTTTGGTCCATAATGACACCATGTGTCTAGCCCCATAGGCAATATATCCATGGATAATGCAACAGCCCCAGTCTCTTGGACCTCAATCCGGCTAGACCCTTAGGCCCTATTATCTTGGTCCTCAACCCGGCTAGACTGCTACAATTTTTGAGGATTACAACCTAGTCTTTTCACCCCAAAAATATCATATTTATCAGTTGGCCTAGCTTACGACCCAGTCTTTTTACCATTCCAACATATAGCCCGTAGGTAATCATAGGCATGCCGCCAAACCCAGAACTCTAAAAATTGAATAACATACTAGGCACACAATTTATTCATTTTTCTCATTATTAATCTCTTTCTCTTTGTCACATATTCAATCTAGGCACATTGCCTTATTTTCACATTTTTTTTCTCACTTTTCTCATTTTTCACATCTTTCTCATTTTTCTCACTTTTCTCATTTTTATCAATATCAATTCATTTCATTATTAAACATATCTCATTTTTGTATTCACAACACATTACCTAATTACTTTGTGTATTTTCACATAATATACATATTTCACATGCTACGCAAATTAGCCATTATCAATGGCTTTTCACAATGCATTTAACACATATATGATATTACAAATGTCATAGCATATTATTCATACACAATCAATGAACCAAGTAGCTTAACACATTTTCAACCAAAATGTGTTAAGTCCAAATGTTATGCAAATATAGACATTTTATTCAAAGTTTGTACATACCTCCACTAGCAACCCAAAGCAAGCTAAAAATAACCTTCAATCCAATCTTTCCAACTTGCCCTTCACCACTTGGATGAAGCAAATCAACCTCCCTCAAAGCCTAAATCAAATGTGATAACAAATAATCATTTAGTATCCCATTTAATGGCATTTCCAACATTAAACCATAATTACACATCACTCCTACAAATTTTCAAAAATTTAGCCTTTCCTTACTTCAACAATGGAATTCCATTCTACTACAATTAAATTAGTGTTTTAAGTTTATTTATATTGTTAAAAACATATTTTAATACATTTAAATTATTTACATTATAAAAATACACTCTTATATGGTATAATCTTCTCCCGTTGAAGGTTTTCCATTCCAACACAATCCATTACTCATTCCAAGCTTATATTCATCACTTTTAACACTAAAAAACATGTGTAAACAAATAAAATCACACAATTCAACCACTTTGGAAAATCACTTTTCCAAAACCCTAAATCTCCACTTCCATTCTCAAACTCCAACCCAACACCACCAAATCCAATATTTGACTTTAAAATACTTGTTTATGAATCAAAACAACTCATTTGGAAACAATTTGCACAATTAAAGTTCATGTTTTCAAAGCCCCAAAAATCCATAACCCTAAATTCTCTCTCTTCACCATTCTTTGACCAAACTTCATCATCTCTTCAATCTAACCTTAGAATCACTGTTAACTACCCAAAATAACATCATACACACCAATTCCAACAATTATAACATACTAAATCAAAACCTCAAAACTCACATAATCCAAATTTATAGGGAATTCAAAGAAAAGAGATGCAAACTTACTAATTTTAGTGGAGATCACCAAAAATCCACTTGAAACTTGTTAATTCCTTCAATTTATGGAGTATGGAAGAAGCAAAATCCTTCATCTTCAAACTCCCATGGAAAACACGTCCTTGAAGAAGTAGAAGAAGCAGATGAAGACTTTTATATTCTTTTCCTTTTCATTTTTTTAAACCACTTATATATATATTAAAATAATTTATTCTTTAATTATTTTTTTAATAAATTAAAAGTCTTAATTTTCCTCTTTCATTCAAAAATAATTTGTTTTTGAATTATTTTATTATTTTTGAATTTATAAGATTTAATTACCAAAATACCTTTTTCTTTTTAAAAGTGTTGACTTTTATATATGTTATGTATATTTTGCATATATATCACATATATATTCCACTTTTTCATTTAAAATCCCTTCATTTTTCATTTAAAACCATTAATTTAATTTATCCTTTTAAATTATAATTTATTTTATCAAATTTTCCAAAAATTAGAAATTTTCAAAAATTTTAGGATGTTACAATTCTTCTCCCCCTAAAACAAATTTCATCCTCGAAATTATCTGTCATCAAGTCTAAAACAAATGGGGAAATAGACTTTGCATCAACTGCTCACTTTCCCATACCGCCTCCTCAGTGGCATGATTCCTCCAAAGGACTTTCACAAGTGGCACCCTCTTATTCCTCAATTCTTTAACCTCTTGTGCCAAAATCGCCACTGGTTCTTCCTCGTAAGTCAGATCTGGAGTCACCTCAATGGACTCCATTGACAAAATATGAGATGGGTCAGACCTGTATCTCTGAAGCATCGAGGCATGGAAAACATTATGTATTCGATCCAATTCAGGTGGCAAAGCTAGTCTATAAGCCACCGGACCAACTCTCTCCAACACCTCATATGGTCCTATGAAACGAGGACTCAACTTCCCTTTGCGGCCAAATCTCAAAATCTTCTTCCATGGAGACACCTTCAGAAATACTTTATCTCCCACACTAAACTCTATGTCTCTTCTCTTTAAATCTGAATAGAATTTCTGTCGGTCTGAAGCTGCTTTCAAACGACTCCGAATCACTTTCACTTTCTCCTCTGTTTCCTTAATCAAATTGGGACCAACCAATTTACCTTCTCCAACTTCATCCCAACACAAAGGTGTCCTGCATCTCCTGCCATATAAAGCCTCATAAGGAGTCATCCCAATACTAAACTGATGTTTGTTATTATAAGCAAACTCAATTAATGGCAAAAATCTATACCAATTCCTGGTAAAATCAATGATACAGCTCCTCAACATATCCTCGAGAATCTGTATCACTCTCTCTGACTTTCCATCTATCTGAAGATGGAAAGTAGTACTAAAATGCAATCGAGAACCCAAAGCATCATGCAAACTCTTTTAAAACCTCAAATTAAATTAGGGATCTCGATCCAACACCAAAGAAACTGGGACTCCAAGCAACCTGACTATCTCATTGATATACAGCTCAGCCAACCTCTCAAGAGAATAATCCATCCAAACTGGAAGAAAATGAGTTCTCTTCATCATCTGATCAACTATCACCTAGATTGCATCATGCTTCTTCTGAGTCAAAGGTAGTCCAGTAAAAAAATCCATTGTCACTCGCTCCCATTTCCACTCTGGCACTGATAAAGGTTGGAGCAACCCTGAAGAAACTTGGTGCTCAGCCTTCACTTTCTGGCAAGTGAGACATCTAGATACAAACTGTGCTATGTCCCTCTTCATACCTGACTGCCAATAATGTCGCTTCAAGTCCTGATACAGCTTGGTACTCCCAGGGTGCATAGCAAAAAGTGACTGATGTGCTTCCTCTAATATCATTCTTTTCAATTTGCATCATCAAGAATACACAATCTATCTCTATACCATAGACTGCCATCATCCCTCACATAAAAGTCTCAACTCTCCCCCTTTTGACAAACCAACACAATTTTATGAATTCTCTCATCTGCCAACTGAGCCTCCCTAATATGATCCAACAAGACTGGCCTTAACTACAACTGAGCCATCAGAGCAACATCATCAGAAGACTCAAATCTAGCATGCAACGCTCTCAACTCAACATGCAACGAGAGCGAATAAGCAGTCAAACCTGCCAAAGACTTTCGACTCAAGGCATCAGCAACAACATTTGCCTTACCAGGATGATAATCAATCAAATAGGCATAGTCTTTAATCAACTCTAACCACCGTCTTAGTCGAAGATTCAGCTCTCTCTGAACACCCAGGTATTTCAAACTCTTGTGATCTGTATAAATGAAACACTTTTTCCCATACAAATAATGCTGCCAAATCTTCAAGGCAAAAACTATTGCTGCTAATTCCAAATCATGCGTCGGATAATTCAGCTCATGCAGTTTCAACTGTCGCGAAGCATAAGCTATGACTCTACCCTCCTACATCAAAACACAACCTAAACCATTGTGTGAAGCATCACTGTATATCACATATGGTTTACCTTCCACAGGCAGGGTAAGGAGATGAGCTTGAGTCAACATCTCCCTCAGCTGCTCAAAACTCACCTAACATTGATCTATTCACACAAATTTAACTCCTTTCCGAAGTAATCTGGTGAGTGGTGTAGCTATTATAGAAAAACCCTTCACAAATCGACAATAATAGCCTGCCAATCCCATAAAACTTCTAACCTCTGTCACAGTCTTCGGTGGACTCCAATTCAAGATAACCTCAACTTTACTCGGATCAACTCTAATACCCTCTGCTGAAACCACATGACCAAGAAAAGCTACCTGATCAAGCTAGAACTCACACTTAGACAACTTAGCATACAACTGCTTCTCTCTTAGAGTCTGTAATACGATCCGCAAATGCCTATCATGATCCTCCTCATTATGCGAATATACCAAGATGTCATCAATGAAGACTACCGCAAACTGATCTAAAAATGGTCTAAATACCCTATTCATCAAATCCATAAAAGCTGTTGGTGCATTTGTCAATCCAAAGGGTATCACCAGAAACTCATAATGCCCATACCTCGTACAAAAAGTTGTCCTGGGTACATCCACATCTCTGACTCTCAACTGATGGTACCCTGATCTCAGATCAATCTTAGAGAATAATGCTGCTCCCTTCAACTGATCAAAGAGATCATCTATCCAAGGCAAAGGATACTTGTTCTTGATGGTCACCTTATTCAACTGCCTATAATCAATTCACAATCTCATGCTGCCATCCTTCTTCTTCACAAACAACACTGGTGCTCCCAATGGAGACACAATAGGCTGGACAAACCCTTTATCCAATAACTCCTGCAACTGCACCTTCAAATCTCTCAACTCAGCAGGTGCCATCTGATAAGGGGTAATAGAGATAGGAGTGGTACCAGGCAACAAATCGATACCAAACTCCAATTCTCTCTCAGGAGGTACCCCTGGCAACTCATCAGGGAAAACATCTGGAAACTCGGCAATTGTGGGTATACTTTTAAGCAGGGATCCCACTACTCTAGTATCTACAGCATGAGCAAGATAAGCCTCACATCCCTTCCAAATCATCCTCCCAGCTGAAACAAACATGGATGAAAGATACCTCTGCTCACCAGATACCATCACTTGTTCTCAAAGTAACACATTTCTTCTGACAGTCTACCACAGCCCCATGCTTGGATAACCAATCCATGCCTAAAATCAAATCATATTCCTTGAAAGGCATCTCAATTAGGTCACCGAGAAACTTCTCATCCTGAACAACAATTGGACTATCTCAGTACACCCTGCTCACCACAACACTATTCCCTAAAGGATTTGTAACCAAGACATCAAATCCTAGGTACCCAAAATGCAATTCATTCACAGGCAAGATGGATGCACTTATGTATGAATGCGTAGATCCAGGATCTAATAGAGCAAGGACTGAAATACCAAATAAAGAAAATGTACCCGCAATGATGGCTGAAGCATCTGGCTGCCTCTGCATCATATAAACTCTCTGAGATGGCCCAGCCTCATCTGGCCTACTGTCTCCGGATGTAAAGCCTCCTCTCTGACTAAACCCAGGTCGTCCATGACCCCCTCTTATATAGAATCGAGAAGCTGTAGTATCTGCCTAGCTAACCTCTGGTGGCTTGGGACAATCTCTAATAAAATGGTCTGACGACCCACATCTAAAACACACTCCCGAATGACCTCTCCACCAGCAGACACCTCCATGTACTCTACCACAATGAACGCAAGTAGGTGGAGTAGGTCTCTGAGCCACTAGGGTCGGAGCACTAGCCATTGAAACTGTAGATCTCTGTCTCTATCTTTGCTGTTGTGCTGACCTGCCAAATTGCCCCTGACTCCTACTAAACCGCTAAAAATGTCCCCCTCTGCCTCACTTCACTGATGAAGACCCTACCTCACTCTGGGGTCTCCTAACTCTGGTCTCCAACCCTGGCAGCTGCTGCAAGACTTTGTGCCCTCTTAACACTCCTATCAGCTGGAACTAACTGAAAAAAAATCCTGATACCGAGAGCCTGCAATGATGCACATGATAGAGGGTCTCAGTCCCTCCTCAAACCTTCTGCACCTATCAAACTCATCAGAAATTATCCCACCAACATAATGACTCAACCAGATAAACTCGATCTCATACTCGATCACTGTCCTGTTATCCTGTCTCAGACTCAGGAACTCCATCTTCTTTGCATCTTTATACACTCTCGGAGTATACTTCTGCTCAAATTCTCACAGGAAATCATCATTGGTCAGGACTAGTGTATCATCCAGAGCATATGGAACCGTCTTTCACCAATCATATGCATCTCTCTGCAGAAGAGATCTGGCATAATCAAGCTTCTCTTCTGGACTAGCTTGTAGCTAAATAAATATCCTCTGAACCATGTCTAGCCACTACTTTGCTACAGCAGGGTCTGTAGTACCAATAAAGTCCTCAGCTCCATACTTTCTCAGTTTATCATACTGCCTCACCGGCAACTGCGGCTGCTGCTGTGGCTGTGGCGGCTCTAGAACTGGAGCCTGCCTCAACAACTATACCATATGCCATACCCAGCCAGGCGAAACCTTATCAGCTGCTAGTCTCACAGGCACAAAAATAGATGCCTCGCCAGCAGATACTAATGTGTTGTCCTTTTACTGCCCAACACTCACTGCCATACATCATAGCAGGCCGTATTACAGTGCGGTAAAATTTTCCTTTTAATTTAATTGGCATCTTTCGATCACATTGAACTCCTGTAACACCCCTCCACTTCATCCAACCAGCTTTAATTTATGATTTACATCTTTTTCACAACTTCCATCTTCTTGAAGAATAGAGCCAAGGTGTCTAAAATAGGCACTATGAGGCACTGCTATTCCTTCTAAAATAATTTTGCCTCTTTCTCTATTCTCGCTATTAAATCTGCAATGCATATACTTAGTCTTAGTCCTAATTAGCTTAAAACCCTTAGATTCCAAAGTGCATCTCCATAACTCCAGCTTTTGATTTACCCCTGCTTGAGTCTCATCTATTAATACAATATCATCTGCAAACATCATACACCAAGGGATGTCATCCTGTATATGTCTTGTTAGCTCATCCATGACCAAGGCGAAAAGATAAGGCCTCAAAGCTGAACCTTGGAGTAATCCAATAGAAATGGAAAAATTCTTAGTATCCCCTCCCACGATGCAGACACTGGTGGTAACTCTCTCATACATATCCTTTAAGACTTGGATATATCGTATAGATATTCCCCTATGCTCTAGGACCCACCATAAAACTTCTCTAGGGACTCTATCATACGCCTTTTCTAAGTCAATAAAAACCATATGTAAGTCCTTCTTCATCTCTCTATACTTTTCCATCAAATCTCTTATAAGAAAAATAGCTTCCATAGTTGATCGACTAGGCATAAAGCCAAACTGATTTGAGGAGATACAAGTATCTAACCGTAAATGGTATTCCACAACTCTTTCCCACAATTTCATAGTGTGGCTCATAAGCTTTATACCTCTATAATTTGAGCAATTCTGAATATCTCCTTTATTCTTAAAAATAGGTATCAAATTACTTTGTCTCCATTCATTAGGCATTTTCTTTGAACTTGAGATCTTATTGAACAAAGATGTCAACCATGTAACTCCTGTATCTCCGAAACATTTCCAAACCTCAATAGGTATCTCATCTGGTCCACAGGCTTTACCAACTTTCATCCTCTTTAAAGCTTCTTTAACTTCCAAATTTCTAATCTGTCTAGTGTATTTCATATTTTTCTCCGGCCTAATGTCTAAACTCTCAATGTTATCACTATGGTTACCATTAAGAAGTTAATCAAAATAACTTCTCCATTGTTCCTTAATATCCTCTTCTTGAACTAGAACCTTATTCTCTTTATTTTTAATGCACTTAACTTGGTTTAAATCACGACATTTCTTTTCTCTTATCTTAGCCAATTTATAGATAGCTTTTTCTCCTTCCTTTGTTCCAAGTTTCTCATACAAACTCTCTAAAGATTGCACTCTTGCTTGACTAACTACCTTTTTAACATCTTTTTTTGCTTTTTTATACTGCTCAAAGGCATCATTGTTATTTCACTTGGGCAAACTCTTATACCATTCCCTTTTACTTCTAACCGCTTTTTGCACTTCCTCATTCCACCACCAAGACTCCTTCAAGGGATGTCCACACCCTTTAGATTCTCCAAGAATCTTTCTAGCTATTCTTCTAATTGTTGAAGACATGCATATCCATATATCATTTGATGACATACTCATATCTTCCTCCCACCCTCCAGCTTTGACCAACTCATCCTTGAAAAACAATTGTTTTTCACCTTTTAAAGTCCACAACCTAATCTTAGGACTATTGTTCCTCTTTGGCCTACTAGTCAACCTCTTAAACTTGATATCCAAAACTACTAACCTATGTTGAGTGGTCAAAGCCTCACCTGGAATAACCTTACAATCCTTGAATCGAGTTTGATTGGCTTTTCTTGTGAGTATGAAGTCAATCTGACTTCTATTTTGCCCACTTTTAAAAGTCACTAGATGTGATTCCCTTTTTATAAAATATGTATTTGCCAGAATCAAACCATAGGCTAAAGAAAAATCAAGGATACTCTTACCTTCTTCATTTCTAATACCAAAACCATACCCTCCATGTACCTCCTCAAAACCTACCCTGTCTTTTCCTACATGTCCATTTAAGTCTCCTCCTATAAAAATGTTTTCATCATTTGGAATCCCTCGCATAAGTTCATCCATATCATCCCAAAAATTTTGCTTGCTCTCCCCATCCAATCCAACTTGAGGGGCATATGCACTAACTATGTTGATGGTCTCATTCTGGATCACAAGTTTAATTGAAATAATCCTATCACTTACTCTTTTCACCGATATAACCGTCTCCTTTAGGTTCCGATCCAAAATTATACCTACTCCATTTTTACTTCTATCTGTACCTGTATACCACACTTTATACCCAGTATTCTCAAAGTCTTTACTTTTCCCTCCAACCCATTTAGTCTCATGGATACAAGCAATACTAATTTTCCTTCTCTCCATAGTATCAACAAGTTCTCTCAGTTTACCTGTAAGAGATCCAATATTCCAAGTTCCTATTCTGATCTTACTCCCTAATTGTTCTTTCTTATGCTTCTTCCTATAAATTCTTTTACCATTATATAAACCTGTATCTCTCATATTACTCTTATTATTCGTATTTTTGACTAACTTCTTTACCCACACCCATCCATGATGTGAGAACCCTTGTTTATTATGCACCACATCTGGGCACCGACATGGAGCGTCGCATTCGGGGAACGCCCTACACCCTTGCTTATTCTTCACTACACCCGGGCTCTAATGTAACATGTTGCAAGTAGGGAACGCCCCAATGATATAATAATTAGAATCCATATCATGAGATGTGACAAAAGTTTTACGCTGGTTGTCACCTACCGCAACCCTCCTCCTTTACCCGGGCATGGGACCGACTATACACAAGAAACTCATGTATAGGCGGAGTTTTTGAAAGGGGTGCAACACGAGGACTTCCTAAGAGGTCACCCATCTTGAATGGAAGAGGGATTTTTGGACTTTTAATTTATTAAATAAATAATTAATTAATTATTAAATTAAATTAAATTAAATATAATATATATGGTTGAAATTAAACGATGAAAGGAATGAAAAAAATCAAAAGTTATTTTCATCTTCTTCTTCTTTCTCCTAGGCTGAAACATCCATTGATGGTGTCCAAGGAATTTTTCTCTTCCATACTATATTTATTGAAGGATTTAACAAGTTTTAAGTTAATTTTTGGTGATTTTCACAAAAATTGGTAAGTGTCCATGGAAATTTTGATTATGTGTGATTTTGGATTTTTTAAGTATTGTATTATAATTATTGGAATTGGTGTGTATGATGTTATTTTGGGTAGCTAACAATGATTTTATGGTTGGATTGAAGAAATGGTTGAGTTTGGGTAAGATTGGTGAAGAGAGAGAATTTAGGGTTATGTAATTTTTGGAGTTTTGAAATTATGGTTTTTAATTCTACAAATTGATTCCAAATGAGTTGTTTTGATGCATAAACATGTATTTTAAAGTCAAAAATTGGATTTCATTGTGTTTGGTTGGAGTTTGAGAATGGAAGTGTGATTTAGGGTTTTAGAAAATGATTTTTTCAAAGTCGTTGAATTGTATGATTTTATCTGTTTAATCTTGTTTTTTGGTGATATAAGTGATGAATATATACTTAAAATGATTAATGGATTGTGTTGGAATGGAAAACCTTCAATGAGGGAAGGTTATGACATTTTAGGTTTTTGTGTATAAGAGTGTGTTTTTGTTATGCAAATGGTTTAAATGTATTAAAATATGTTTCTAATAATATAAATAAACTTAATATATTAAAATGAATGGCCTAATATGAGAATCTAATGTTAAAATGAGGTTAGACTTAAATTTTGGATTTTTGCTTGGATGGGGTTTAATTATGGTTTAATATTGAAAATGCCATTAAATGTAATACTAAATGATTTTTTCTATCACATTTGGTTTAGGTATTGTGGGAGATTGATTTGCTTCATCCAAGTAGTGAAGGGCATGTTGGAATGATAGGATTGGAGGTTGTTTTAAGGTTGTTTTGGTTGCTATTTGAGGTAAGTACAAACTTTGAATATATTTGTTATGTTTGCATGACATTTGGGCTTAACACATTTTGGTTGGAAAATGTGTTAAGCTACTTGATACATTGGTTATGTATGAATAATGTGCTAGGACATTTGTAATGTCATATATATGTTAAATGCATTATGAAAAGTCATTGATAATGGCTAAATTGTGTAAAATGTGAAATATGTGAATTATGTGGAAATACCCAAATCTAATTGGGTAATGTGTTGTAAATGCAAAAATGTGGTATAATGTAATGAGATATGTGGAAACATAATAAAATGAATTGATATAGATATAAATTTGAAAAATGAGAAAAATGAGAAAAGTGAGAAAAAGATGAGAAAATAAGGCAATGTGCCTAGCTTGATTATGTGACAATGAGAAAGAGATTGATAATGAGAAATATTAATAAATTGTGTGCCTGGTATGTTATTTAATTTTCAGAGTTCTGTGTTTGGCGGCATGCCAATGATTTGCGAAAATATTTTTGAGGTGAAATGACAAGGTGTTAAGCCTCAAAAACAAGTCCTTAAAGCTGGGCTAGGTGAAATGACTGGGTCATAAGCTCAGACATAGTTGGACTAGTACATTGATATTTTGCCTACGCTGCTAGACATATAGTGTCATTATAGACCAAAATAGTAACTCTGAAATTTGAATAGCATATTAGTTATCTTTGGTCCCATGTTTGTATTTGTTTTTATGTGAATTATGGATTGTGAAATATTTGAAAAGTATGAGAAAATTGAATGATGTGATATGGATAAGCATTTTTCATTGGCATTACTTTACAGTTTTATTATTATCAAAATTTATATCGCTAAGCTTTTAGCTTAGCATGATTGTAATTCGTCACGTAAGTGACATGAGTGACTTGGTAGAGCCGAAGAGTTCTACTAGACCTAGTCGTGTCTAGGCTTGCATTTATCGAGCTTGAAGTGTTTTTGGGTTCATCAAGATTAGAGCCATTTGTCAGCATGTACATATTTGATATTATAGTATATTCTGATATTATGTATATTATGTTTTATTTTTGAAGTATATATTGTAAATTGTAAAGAATGTTTTGGATAATTTGTTTGAAATGGGATTTTATATGTGTTGTTGATATGCATATATATCTCTGTATAAATATTTTGAGAAAATATAGAGCAATTGAGAAGTATTAGTGAAATGGAGATTTGATTTTATTGGGAATGTTTGTTTTATGCAGGTTGAGTTTATTAATTTTTGGGATGTCCATATTACTGACAAAACTCTGGCAAATTTTTTCCAGAGATTTTCATATAAAATGTTTATTTTGGGTTCCTATAACAAGTAAAGAATATTTAAATACTTTTTAAAATTTTAAATCAGAAATGTGAAAATTTTTATTAAACCGATCTGTGTCATTTTTGTACCATATATACATAGTTTACATATGCTGAAAATATGTATTGTAAGTATATCAGGTATAAGGGTGTTATACTTAGAAGTGAGGAGGAAGATAAACTTGTGGGAATGTTGACAAAATTCAAGAGAGCCATTGGTTGGGGGTTAATTGATGTCAAGGGTATTAGTCCCTCTATGTGCATGCATAAGATAGTTTTAGAAGAAGGGGCTAAACCGGTGAGAGAGGCTCAAAGGAGGCTTAAGCCAAATATGGGCGAAGTAAAGAAAAAGGAGGTTCTAAAATTGCTTGATGAAGGGGGTAATCTATCCGATTGCTGATAGTGAGTGGGTTAGTCCTATACATATTATGCCAAAGAAAGCAGGGTTGATTGTGGTTTAGAATGAGAAGGGAGAGTTGTTACCAACACGATCTCAAACCGAGTGGCGAATGTGCATAGATTATAGGAAATTAAATAATGTCACCAAGAAAGATCACTTTCCTCCACCATTTATAGACCAAATGTTAGATTATCTGGACATGTTTTTATTATTTTCTTGATAATCTTTTAGGTTACTACCAAGCCCGATAGCTCCAGAGGATCAACCCAAAACAACTTTCACTTGTCCCTTTGGGACATTTGCCTTTTGGAAGATGCCATCCAGACTTTGCAATGCACTTAGAACATTTCAAAGATGCATGCTTTGTATTTTTCCTAATAAGTTGGACAAGTGCATTGAGGTATTTATGGATGACTTCTTTGTTTTTGGCAAGTCATTTGATGATTGTTTACATAAATTGACTTTATACTTGAAAGATGTAATGAATGTAATCTTACCTTGAGTTGGGAAAAGAGTCACTTTATGGTTGATGATGAGATTATTTTGAGACATGTTATTTCCCACAAGGGGTTGAGGTGGACAAAGTAAGGTTGATTTAATCATGAATCTACCACCACCCACATCTGTAAAGGGGATTAGAAGTTTTTTGGGACATGCGGGATTTTATAGGAGGTTGATAAAGGATTTTTCTAAAATTTCATGTCCTTTGTGTCATTTTCTAGGAAAATATACCCCTTTTTTTTATGATAAGTGCTTAGAAGCTTTTGAGATTTTGGAAGAAAAATTAACTTATGCCCTTATAATTGTAGCCCCTAATTGGGACTTGCCTTTTGAAATCATGTGTGATGCATCAAATTATGCCATTGGAGCTGTTTTTGGCCAAAGAGTGGACAAATTGATGTGTGTAATTTATTATGTAAGTTTATCTTTAAATGATGCACAAGTGAATTGCACAACCACTGAAAGGGAAATGTTAGCTGTAGTATTGGCACTGGACAAATTTAAATCTTATTTGAAAGGTTCTAAACTCATAGTATTTTCTTACCATATGGCCTTGAAATACCTATTAACTAAACCACAAGCTAAACCTAGGCTCATTAGGTGGCCATTGATGTTGCAAGAATTCTATATTGAAATCAAAGATAAGAAAGGAAGTGAGAATGTAGTAGCTGACCATCTTTCTAGATTGAACTTTCACGATAATGATGTGAAAATTGCTTGCAATAATGCTTTTGAAAAATTTCTGGGTGAACACTTGTTTGCTTTAAATCAAGCACCATGGTATGTTGATATTGTTAATTTTCTTTCTTGTAGTGTTGTGAGAAAAAGATTTAAATTTTTAGACAAAGATTGAATTTTTGACCTCTCTTATGGTTGAAAGAGATAAAGTTAAAATTTGCACTAGGTTAGGCATTAAATTGTTTGGGAATCTATATGTTATTGATATTGCTCAATTGAATGGTATTTTTGGTTTCCACCAAGAAGGGGAAAAATGTGTACCTAAAGGTTTTTAAACAACAATTTATATGGGGAGCAATAGGCTCGGGTGGAATGTATGTGGCCAAATCGGCCAAGGCAACAAAATTGGTGAATCCTGCCTTGAGATATTTACATAGGTTTATGTCTTATGGATTCTTTGCACAGAAAGAAAGCCCGAGTTTAGTAGAATTAAGTGAGTTATATTTTTTAGATTATGTGAATAATGCAATACCCGCGAGTATAGGCTATTGGTTAGCCGATATTTTTGATAGTGTGGTAAATAGAAAAAGGGGCGCAATTTGTATAGGTGGATTGATGACCACCTTAGCTATGGCACTTGTCGATGGTTTTGAACGGAGCACATGCAATATGACTAGAATTTTAGGCAGTGATTCATTAGACCTTGCTACTCTAGAAAAAATGCACATGGTCACCAAGAGGGGCAGGGCTTATGTTATGGCTTCTGAAGAGCAAGCTACACAAGGGGACCGGCAAAACAGACCAATAGTTGGTAAGGAGTCTGACTCGGATTCACTCGATTTGGATGAAGATGCTCCGATTCCAAAAAATCAAGAGATTATTAGTAGGATAGAAGCCTTGGAAAACAAACTTGATTGCAATCATATAGAAGTCCTTCACCAATTGGAGCAAATTAACAACAACCTTGCCAAGATTCTTAGGCTCCATTCCTTTAGCAGCATCATCGTCACATCCTCCATCATCGTATATCATGTCTACTTTAACTTTTAGTGAACACTTATTTTATTATTTTCAATTGTTGGATACTTTAAATGTTATTTTCTTTTCTTTTGTTTTTATTATTTTGTTTATGAAAAATTAATATTTTGTGGTTAAAAATGTACCGTTTGTCTCACACAGAGAATGCTAGAAAACAGGTTGTACTTTAACTCATCTTCTTTTTAATTATCCTAGTTTCCATTGAGGACAATGTCAATCTTAAGTGTGGGGTGCTTAGTTTTTTATTTTTAAGCTTTTTTTTTAATTTAGTTGTTTTTGTTTAAGTGTTATGCCTTGTGCCATATTGTTTAGAATGTTATTAAGTTCAATTGTTATAAGCTTATTGATAGATGACCTTTAATTTTTGAAGCATGAATTTGAGAATTGGATAAAATTGGTGCTTGTTGTTGATTTGGATGGGTATTCCTTGCATTACCTTTAAAACTTGTGAGAATTGAGCCATTAAGTTAGATGCCAACTTATTATTCTTTTTATGTGTGAATAATATCCTTGATTGATGAATTGTTAGAACTTGTTTTGACATGCATCTTAAGACTGTATAAAAAATTTCAACTAAGCATCAATATGATTAAGGCAATTAGGTGTATCAACTTTAGCTTAAAAAGACCAACCTTATATTCGACCTTAGTTCGCCAATTTTGAGCTTATTTCATTTTTCCTTTTCTATCTTTCACATCACCATTATCCTTGAACCATTTTGCCATTAACTCTTACCCGTTCATTAGGTCAAGAGTATTTTAAGAGCTTTAGTGATTGAGTGTTGCGTTAAATAGTGTGTGGGGGTTAAAACTAGTGGGTTTAAAATTCCAAACTATTGTGTTCTCTAGTTGTAAACCCTATTTAAATTTTTTTATATAAATAAAGAAAGTACTTAATTGCCTAGCGCTAAGTGAGTGGAAGATGTCTTGGGATTGTTTGCTATTAATATGTTATTTGCTTCATTCTTGAATGCTCTTGAACTTTATCAATAAACTTACTATCCCAAATGTCATACCTTTACCTTAGCCTCGTTACAACCAAATGAAAGACCTTATGATTAATGGTTGATTGAAATTAGTGGTGGAAATTTGATCGATAACGAAGCCTATGGTGATAATCTTTCATTTAATGTTAGAAGTAAACACCACCGTGTTTAAACACTCTTAAGAGTTGGCAAGGGAATGACAACATTAGTTATTCATGGAAATCCACTAAATTACATAAGTATTGGTTTTGTTTGATTTGATATTGATTGTGGATTTATTAAAATGGAAGTCTTGATATATCCTTATAATTGTTGAACTTGACCATATTGTTCTTGTTTTAGTTTATTTTAATTTTAACTTTGCTTGGGGAGAAGCAAAGGATTTAGTGTGGGGTATTTGTTTCAATCAATTATGTCTAAGTTTTTAGGGTAATTTTATTTGTTTTTAGTTAATTTTTCCTTTTATTTTTGTTTAAAGATTGTTTTAAGTGTTTGATTTAGGTTGAAGTGCAAAAATGGAAATTCAATTCAATTTGATGGATGAAGTTTGGAGAAAAGCATTTGACACGGCCAAGACACTTCATGGCTTGGCCGTGCCCCTCATCAAAGTGCAAGAAAGACAAGGAATAAAAAGGACATGACCAAGACTGTAACACCCTCATACCCTATATAAGTACTATACATATACCTCGTATACATACAGTAAGTATATAAAGTATAAGATGTCACTGTTCATTATAATTAAAAAAAAATCCTTACTTCTCAAAACAATCCAAATATATAGTAACAAAACATTTTAGTCAATATACAATATTAAAAAAAATTTTACATGCATGCATCACCTTCTAGTTGGTCTCGACAAACTCTTACTCTTCTTGTGGTAAAACGGAAGACTTCAGATCTACCATCTACTCACCTGCGCGATTAACACATCCGCGGTAAGCCCGAGAGCTTAGTAGTACAAATGAATAATATAAACATACAATACAGAAATTCTAACGTATATCCATATACTAACTTTAAGTACTGTTAGTTTCTTATCGTAGTTTCCCTTTTCAATTACACTTTACACATATCTCAACTAATCTCATATATTACATACATGCATACATATCAATAACACCAACCACAATTCCATCACTACTACTCACAAGGAACATATCAATATACATATTACATAACATATTTCATAACATTTCATTTCCAATTAAGGCAACTATAGATTTCATTATTCATTCATTTCACGTTTCATAAACTACATTGAAAATCAAGACAGACCTGGGCCCCGAACACACTAATATGTTATTCAAAGTTCAGAGTTACTGCTTTGATCCATAATCACAATAATCAAGCCCGTAGGCAACATACATCATATCTCTATCCATGGATAGTGTAACAGACCCAGTCTCTTGGAACATCAACCCGACTAATCGAGAAGATCCTCAACCCGGCAAGACTGTTACTTTTCATATATTTCACATTTATAATTCATATAGTGTAACAGACCCAGTCTCTTGGACCATCAACTCAACAACTTGAGGAGATCCTCAACCCGGCTAGACTGTTAACACTTGTAACAGACCCAGTCTCTTGGACCATCAACTCAACAACTTGAGGAGATCCTCAACCCGGCTAGACTGTTACATTTCATATGTTATAGGCATGCCGTCAAATCCAGAACTCTGAAAGTTGAATTAACATATTAGACACAACTCTTTTCATTTATATCTTTGTACATTTCTTTCTCAATTCATTTCATATTCAAAACAGGCAACCATGCCTCAATTATAATTCATTTACATTCTCATAGCCAACACAATGGCTTCACATCTCATTTGATTCATCATAGCCAATCACAATGGCTTCACCTCTTATCATATTTCAATTCACATTATAGCACTTCATCATTCAAGTATACATAAACAATTATATTGAGCATATATCTTAAATTAATCATCATATAATCAACATGTCTGTTTATTTCATTTCAATCATTATTACCAACTACAATTACAATACATTTCATCATTTCTCAAAGCACATTAGCACAATTCATCATTACAATATTTATCATAACAAATTGCATTGTACATACCTATTTGAATGATCTTCATATCTTTCACATCATCCAATCATAACCTTAATCAAATTATATTGACAATATAGTAATTCACTTAACACATTTACAAACAAATGTGTTAAGTCTTAATTCATGTAAATAAGTGCAATCATATAAACTTTGTACTTACCTTAAAACCAACTTACACCACTCTATACACCTACTCTTCCAAGAATCCTCAACACTTAGATTAGGGCAATTCAACCTCTTCACAACCTAATCCAAAAGGAATATTAGCAAAATGACCATATGAATAGTAAATTCTGGTTTTAGACTAAATTTTATCCTTATTTTGAAAATTTGTATAAAATAATATACTTGACTAAAAACTATAAAATTTTTACAGAACTTAATTTTACATCTTAAAATAATTCCTTTAAAATTTCAGATCAAACTGAACACAAAATCTTGGTCAAATAGTTCACCCAAACAGACTGCCCCAATTGCCCTGCATCCTGGCAGCAGTTCTAAACTTTGTGAATTCCATAAATTAAATTCAATCAACTTGGTTCCAAATTATTTTTCTCAAATACTAGACTCATTAAGTAACAACATATCCAAAATTCAATTGAATATAATATTTCTACATTTTATTAAAAATCCCGAAATATAGCTGTCTCAGTTAAGGTACCTACTGGAACAGGTCTAATAAAAATAATCTTTCCAAATTCATAACCATTCCAAAATCGAATCAACATATTTTTCAGTCATTCTAGACTCATATAGGCACAACATATCAAAAATTCACTTCAGGAACATTTTTCTATATTTAATTAAAAATCATACAAGTCACAGCCTTTACTAGTTGTAAAACATAAAGAAATTCCACTAAACACAACTCTTGCTCTTCAATCACCAACACCAACCTAATTAAATCAAACATACTCCAACATACTACAATAATACAACCCTAATTTCAATTATCAACAATCAAACCTTCATACAACTTCAAATAAACCAAAGAAATCAAGAAAGAGAACTTACTTGGATTCTTAGTCAAATCTTCACTATCCACTTGAAATCCTTAAGTATTTGGTGTAAATAAAAGCAAAATCACCTCCTTCTCTCTCTAGCTTCTCTCTCTCTCTCTCTCCCTCGACCAAAAAGAAGAAGAAGAAGAAGAACACGTTTTTCCTTTTCTTCTCTTCTTATTCTTATCTCAAATATATATATAATAATAATAATAATAATAACAATAATAATAAAAACAATAAATCTCCACCACACACTCTCTTCCAACCTTTGACTTTCTTTTCTCTTTTTCTTTTTGTCCTTATCATCATAATTATTAATTAATTAATTATAAAAATATATACATAACTCACTTTCCCTACACCACTTTATATCCCATGTATATGTGATGTATATGTATATATATCTTTTATATGGTATTTATATTCCCATATTTCCTTATATATATATCATCTTATAATATTTCCCCTTTTTACTTCCATTAAACATATACATTAACTCCAAATATAACAATAACTCCAAAACTTTTAGGGTATATTTTGGGATATTACAAAGACAACTTGGCCTTGCCGTGTCCTTTAGGAAAATTGGGTGGCAAACACCTTCAAGAAATATGGCCAAGCCTTTGGCGGTGTCACATGACACAGCTAGGGTCTTGGTCGTGACCCACCTAAGGAATAAAGAAGAAAGAAGCAAAGAAAGTATACATAAGTGGACACAAGCACCAAACACGATGAAGCCACTAGCCGTGTCACATAACATGGCCTAATGACTTAGCGTGTTCCTGTAACACCCTCATACTCTATATAGGTACTATACATATACCTAGTATACATACAATACGTATATAGAGTGTAAGAATGTCACTTCTAGTTTTAATTTAAAAATCTTATCCAAGTTCAAACAATACTATCTTTAGATTTTTATAACATTTAGTAAATCATTATACATATGAATATATGATTGTGAATAATATAACAAAATTAAACTTTACATGTATGCATCACCTTCTAGTTGGTCTCAGAACACTCTTACCCTTCTCGTGGCATAACTGCTTGATTTCCCGATCAACCGCATAATCACCTGCGCGATCACACAACCGTGCTAAGCCCGAGAGCTTAGTAATACAAATAAATCATATACACATACAATAGAGAAAATCATATTTTCATTTTAACTTATTATGTCATTATTTTCTTACCATTTTTTTCCCTTTTTGGCTATACTTTTCATATATATATACTTCTACTAATGTTTTACCAATATACATATTCATACATTTTATTTCAGTAATTCACAATCCAATGACTTATCAAAGTCTTCATGAAACAATATCCACTATTTCCACATTCATATACATTTCACACATCATATATCATCATATACAATTTGCACATCATAAACTCATCATTTCACATAGCTTCTCAAGCTATACTCATCTTCAATAATTCACTTATGTATTATATGCATCTCATTCCATAGTTATCACTATATATCACACAACATTAATTTCCTTCCATAGTTCACATTAAAACAAGGACAAACATATATCTCATTATTCATTTTCATTATTCAGGAATCACATATATATATATATACATACAAATACACACATGGGCCCAAGAACACTAATATGCCATTCCACTTTCAGAGTTAATGTTTTGGTTTAATTATCACATTTATCATTATCCCAACTAGGCTTCAAGGATTAAGGTTCAACCAAGCTTCAAGGGGAACAAAGCATGCTAAGTATCAACCCAACTTGGCTTCAAGAACCAATCCAACCTAGATTCAAGGGTGGTAACATCTCAATTAGGCTTCAAGGTTTTGACCCAACCAAGCTTCAAGGGGAGTAAAACATGTTAAACTTCAACCCAACTTGGCTTCAAGGATCAAACCAACCTAACTTCAAGAGATTGTTACTATTAGGCATGCCACCCACAACAAAACTCTGAAAATGAATAACATATTAGACACACAATTCATTTATGAGTTCATTATCAATTTCATTTTCAATTGAAATCATCATAGCCAATTACAATGGCTTCTTATATCATTTAGATCATCATAGCCAATCACAATGGCTTCTCATATCATTTAAATCATCATAGCCAATCACAATGGCTTCTCATATCATTTAAATCATCATATCTCAATTCATATCATAGCTTTTCATCTTTCAAATACACAATCATTTATCTCAAATACTACACATTTCATATAACATCATTATCAATCACAATTACATCACATCTTATTTGGTCTCAATTCACATTAGAATGCTTCATTATTTACATATTCATAATCAAACACATTTAACATTCATCAAGAATGATCATCATTGATATACACATATATAATTTACCTTATTCTTAGATTTGGAATCCTCAACATACATTTGTTTCATATATATTTGAAGTATAGATTCAACAAAACCCTTAGAGGATCCAACAATACAAGAATAATAAAGAATAAGAATCATTAACTAACCAATTTGAGGGACACGGCCAGCATCACTTGAGGGACACGGCCAAGCTTGTGGCCGTGTCTCTCAACCCTAATTGGCAGTAGTGAACACGGCCAGGCGACACGGCCGTGTCTCTCAACACAATTTCAGGCAGTAGGTGACACGGCAAGTGACACGGCTGAGCCAGTGGCCGTGTCTCACAACAAAAATCATACAGTCACAGACACGGGCAAGGGACACGGCCGTGTCTCTCCACAAAAATCTGGCAGTGACAAACACGGGCAGAGAACACGGCTGAGACTGTGATCGTGTCTCTCCAAAATCAAACCAATTCCCTTGACTTGGCCGTGTCTCTCCTTGTTTTTGGCCGTGTCACACATGAATTTAAGCCCCTAACATTTATAAATCCCCTTTGGTTGCACTCAAACACTTCATACATAATATGACACCACACAAATGAACATAATCAATGTCCTAAACACATAATTTACATATTTCTCACATTATTCACCTTGCTAAAACACATCAACCAAACATTCAATTCCTTAACACATTTACAAATGAATATGTGTTAAGTTTCAATATCTTATTAATAGATGAATTTAGGTAGTTTACTTATCTTAAGAACCATTCTCAATCTATTCACTTTACCTTCCAAGATCTCTTCACCCATTTAATTTAAAGCAATCCATTTCCTTCACAACCTAAATCAAATCAAATAATAAGATACTTGAATTCCAATACAAATATTCAATAACCAAACTCATATATTCTATATTTTCAACTTCCTTAAACACCAACATACATCACTCATATATCAACTACTCAAATCCCCACTTCATTAACACTAAACACTTATTCAATAATCTCAACAATTCATCATCATCCTCATAACTACCCACATCAAATTCAAACTCAAACCATAGAAATCAATGTAAAGGAATGAATACTTACTTGGTTATTTGCCAAATCTTGAATAAAAATCTTCAATCTTCTCAAAATCATCATCTCTATCTCTCTCTCTCTCTCTCTCGACCACAAAGAAGAAGAAGCAGAAGAAGAAGAAGCAGAAGAAGAAAGAAACTTCTTGCTTCTTCCGTTCTTATCTTATATATATATATAATAATAATAATAATAATAATAATAATAATACTTTAAATCTCCACCACATATTCTTTCTTTGACTATCTTCTTCTCTTTTCTTTTTGTCCTTATTATCATTATTATTATTACTTAATTATACAAATATATATACAATTCACTTTCCCTACACCATTTTATATCCCATGTATATATGATGTATATGTATATGTCTTATATATATTATCTTTATATTTCCCATATACACATATACATTAAATTAAAATAGAACAACAATAACTCCAAAACTCTTAGTGTCTATTCCGGGATATTACAATTCTCTCCCCCTTAAGTAATTTCGTCCTCGAAATTATCTAACACCATAACAACCCATTCTTAACATAATACAATCTTTAATTTCATATGAAGATAATCATATCTTACATTATAATTTATCAAATCACTCAACTTTTACTCTCCCCCTTTAAGTCAATCATAACTCACCATTATCAATCTATTTTTATCTTATAACTTTCTCAACAGAGCCACCCAGATAGCTCATTACATTCCCAAAGAATGTTTTTCTACACAATAATCAATTCTTTTCCCTTTTTATCACTATTTACAACTGATATGACTTCATTCATTCATATCCATCCACATTATAAAAGTTTACATCATATACATTATCATATAAATTTTATACTCTTAGTATAACTATACATATTAAATCTTAATAATGATTCACAATCTTAACGCAACTTAGATCATTGATTTATCTATTACAAAATATTCACACTTCAATCCTATTCAATTCAAACCAACAAATATTTATTTGAATTTATCATTAGATTTCACATTATATATATCCTCATTCCATTCAACCAAACTTATATCCAATTTCTGATCTCTTTCGATCCATATTTAATCAAATTATCATTTCTACCAATTCTTATGATAATCTCATATCATATTGATTATGTACAATTCATTCACTTAAACTTTAAACCCATTCACTTTACACCATACATATATTTAGCATAACTTCCAATCACCTTTTTGTAATTTCTCTCTTTCCAATATCTTTTCATATATCACACCATTGCTATCTTAACAATAAATGTTATCCATACTTAACACATTTTCATAATTCTCTTCTGTTTCCTTACGTTTCATAACTATAACCAGATTTCTAACATAAGATAATAAATTATCACTTTACCACATCATAATTATCAATCTCATCAGAACTATAATATAATCATGTTATCTCAATCCCAAATCAGAAAATAACAAGATTAATCAACCACAATATACTAAATAAACCATAGGATTATAAAAGATTAAGGGTCATAATTGAAACTTATAAATCCATATGGTTCCTTTATTATTCTTTTTCCAACCCTTTCAATTACCATACTAAATTGGATCTCAAGAATTTTGTATTCATTTCCAAACCTTGGCTACCTCAAGAGTCAACACATTCCAACTCCGTTATCACCCAATTTGCACTAGATTATTTAATCATCACTAGCTTAATTCATGTTTCAACAATATTATTATTTTCTTGTATGAACACATATTCCATCATGTAAACATTACATAATTTCTCTTTTGTCACTTCCTTTCTATTCCATTTACAATCTCTTACAATATACAAATACATAATACTTTTCCATATGTGGATACTTTGGAACTCTAAATATTATATGATTATCAAATCTAGTGATCACTATAACAATTTCATTATCCAATATTACACAAGTCTATTCTTACTCTCAATTCCATCATAAAATTCATCTAATTTGTTCAAGTCATAACCTAATCTTTATTAGGTTCACTAATACATTCAATATCATTCTCCATATCAGTAATCCAATAATTGTACCACATATACATCCATAGATCACATTCACAATGTGATGCATATTTCTTACATATCATAATTTAATTCATATTGAAAAACCCAACTCATACATCCTATACATATATACACTTAATTATATGCTCTTATTTTATTTTCCTTTTCCATACATTCCATACAAACTTAATGTTTATCACTTCCCTTTGAACACAATCATTCTCATTTTTTTTCAATATGATTTAGAATATTTATCATTACAATAAATATAAATATTCTAACCATAATAACATTTCACATACATCTTAGTCACAATCCTAATGTGACATCTCTTTCACTTTTGTCTTTAAAAGCATTTACTATATCTTCATATTCATTTTTATCTTTTTTACTCAAATAACTTAAAATAACTCATTTTTACTTGCTTACTTACTTTCTTTAATCTTCAAATAAATTCTCATATTATTAATCACACTATTCAATTCATAATATTGTCATGTGCAATATTATTCACTTCACATAGCTTATGTATTGAATATACATTAAACCATCAATATTCATATAACCTTTATCAAATTCCACTAAAACTTTAACTTTTCAACTTTAAGACATTATATATATATTACAAAGCAACATCGAACATATAATTCTCGCAAGTCTTAAGCTCATTTCAAAAATCCACATATCACATATTATCATTGTTACCATGAGCTTTCACAATATTCAAACACCTCACATTTCTAACATTGAAATCACAATGTTTACATAAAGAAAAACAACATAAACTATACCAATATCATCTCTTTTTCTTTTAAACACAACCTTAGCTTTATATACCCAAATTTTAAATAATCACACTTTGTCTATATTAATCAATTTATTCTATATTCTATCATACTCTCTTCCTTTAAATAACATATCTTTCCATATCAACAATCCCACAATATTTCCTCTTTCTAACAAACTACACATAAACTTTGTCATAAGGATATTCAAAACATAAAGGAAAGAGTACATACTCTAATCTTGATTTTATTTTCAACTTTATTTTCCTTAAGTAAATTCCCACTCCTGAATTTACCAATTAATCTTGTACAAATTTTCATATCATTTCTTTTTCCAATTATTACTTCCATATAAAATTTTATTCACACACTATCATTCATCTCAAATCGTTCCAATACATCACAAATCACATAATGCCACGTTCGAGACCAACCTAGATGTGAATGCATATGCATGTATTACAAATTTCATTTCAAAACTTTTCTTTTCACTTCTCTTTAAGCTTTTCAAAATTTCTCTTTTTAATTCTACTTAGGCCGAGAATCTCGAACCTAAGCTCTGATACCAAAATAATTGTAACACCCTCATACTCTATATAGGTACTATACATATACCTAGTATACATACAATACGTATATAGAGTGTAAGAATGTGACTTCTAGTTTTAATTTAAAAATCTTATCCAAGTTCAAACAATACTATCTTTAGATTTTAATAACATTTAGTAAATCATTATACATATGATATATGATTGTGAATAATATAACAAAATTAAACTTTACATGTATGCATCACCTTCTAGTTGGTCTCAGAACACTCTTACCCTTCTCGTGGCATAACTGCTTGATTTCCCGATCAACAGCATAATCACCTGCGCGATCACACAACCGCGCTAAGCCCGAGAGCTTAGTAATACAAATAAATCATATACACATACAATAGAGAAAATCATATTTTCATTTTAACTTATTATGTCATTATTTTCTTACCATGTTTTTCCCTTTTTGGCTATACTTTTCATATATATATACTTCTACTAATGTTTTACCAATATACATATTCATACATTTTATTTCAGTAATTCACAATCCAATGACTTATCAAAGTCTTCATGAAACAATATCCACTATTTCCACATTCATATACATTTCACACATCATATATCATCATATACAATTTACATATCATAAACTCATCATTTCACATAGCTTCTCAAGCTATACTCATCTTCAATAATTCACTTATGTATTATATGCATCTCATTCCATAGTTATCACTATATATCACACAACATTAATTTCCTTCCATAGTTCACATTAAAACAAGGACAAACATATATCTCATTATTCATTTTCATTATTCAGGAATCACATATATATATATATATACATACAAACACACACATGGGCCCAAGAACACTAATATGCCATTCCACTTTCAGAGTTAATGTTTTGGTTTAATTATCACATTTATCATTATCCCAACTAGGCTTCAAGGATTAAGGTTCAACCAAGCTTCAAGGGGAACAAAGCATGCTAAGTATCAACCCAACTTGGCTTCAAGAACCAATCCAACCTAGCTTCAAGGGTGGTAACATCTCAATTAGGCTTCAAGGTTTTGACCCAACCAAGCTTCAAGGGGAGTAAAACATGTTAAACTTCAACCCAACTTGGCTTCAAGGATCAAACCAACCTAACTTCAAGAGATTGTTACTATTAGGCATGCCACCCACAACAAAACTCTGAAAATGAATAACATATTAGACACACAATTCATTTATGAGTTCATTATCAATTTCATTTTCAATTGAAATCATCATAGCCAATTACAATGGCTTCTCATATCATTTAGATCATCATAGCCAATCACAATGGCTTCTCATATCATTTAAATCATCATAGCCAATCACAATGGCTTCTCATATCATTTAAATCATCATATCTCAATTCATATCATAGCTTTTCATCTTTCAAATACACAATCATTTATCTCAAATACTACACATTTCATATAACATCATTATCAATCACAATTACATCACATCTTATTTGGTCTCAATTCACATTAGAATACTTCATTATTTACATATTCATAATCAAACACATTTAACATTCATCAAGAATGATCATCATTGATATACACATATATAATTTACCTTATTCTTAGATTTGGAATCCTCAACATACATTTGTTTCATATATATTTGAAGTATAGATTCAACAAAACCCTTGGAGGATCCAACAATACAAGAATAATCAAGAATAAGAATCATTAACTAACCAATTTGAGGGACACGGCCAGCATCACTTGAGGGACACGGCCAAGCTTGTGGCCGTGTCTCTCAACCCTAATTGGCAGTAGTGAACACGGCCAGGCGACACGGCCGTGTCTCTCAACACAATTTCAGGCAGTAGGTGACACGGCAAGTGACACGGCTGAGCCAGTGGCCGTGTCTCACAACAAAAATCATACAGTCACAGACACGGGCAAGGGACACGGCCGTGTCTCTCCACAAAAATCTGGCAGTGACAAACACGGGCAGAGAACACGGCTGAGACTGTGATCGTGTCTCTCCAAAATCAAACCAATTCCCTTGACTTGGCCGTGTCTCTCCTTGTTTTTGGCCATGTCACACATGAATTTAAGCCCCTAGCATTTATAAATCCCCTTTGGTTGCACTCAAACACTTCATACATAATATGACACCACACAAATGAACATAATCAATGTCCTAAACACATAATTTACATATTTATCACATTATTCACCTTGCTAAAACACATCAACCAAACATTCAATTCCTTAACACATTTACAAATGAATATGTGTTAAGTTTCAATATCTTATTAATAGATGAATTTAGGTAGTTTACTTACCTTAAGAACCATTCTCAATCTATTCACTTTACCTTCCAAGATCTCTTCACCCATTTAATTTAAAGCAATCCATTTCCTTCACAACCTAAATCAAATCAAATAATAAGATACTTGAATTCCAATACAAATATTCAATAACCAAACTCATATATTCTATATTTTCAACTTCCTTAAACACCAACATACATCACTCATATATCAACTACTCAAATCCCCACTTCATTAACACTAAACACTTATTCAATAATATCAACAATTCATCATCATCCTCATAACTACCCACATCAAATTCAAACTCAAACCATAGAAATCAATGTAAAGGAATGAATACTTACTTGGTTATTTGCCAAATCTTGAATAAAAATCTTCAATCTTCTCAAAATCATCATCTCTCTCTCTCTCTCTCTCTCTCTCTCTCTCTCTCGACCACAAAGAAGAAGAAGCAGAAGAAGAAGAAAGAAACTTCTTGCTTCTTCCGTTCTTATCTTATATATATATATATAATAATAATAATAATAATAATACTTTAAATCTCCACCACATATTCTTTCTTTGACTATCTTCTTCTCTTTTCTTTTTGTCCTTATTATCATTATTATTATTACTTAATTATACAAATATATATACAATTCACTTTCCCTACACCATTTTATATCCCATGTATATATGATGTATATGTATATGTATATGTCTTATATATATTATCTTTATATTTCCCATATACACATATACATTAAATTCAAATAGAACAACAATAACTCCAAAACTCTTAGGGTCTATTCCGGGATGTTACAGTTCCACCTGGAGAAGAAATAAAGAAGAAGAGGTAGCCATGGACATGACCTAATGACTTGGCCGTGTCCAATGCAAACATGAGTGACATGGTCAAGTCACCAATGGCTTGGCCATGTCCTAGGTGATTTCCTTGAATTATTTTCACGTTGGTTGGGAGACAAGTGGGAGACAAAGAAGAGAGTAGAGTTGAAAAGTGTCTTTAAATATTAAAAAATGAAAAAGAATGGAGGTGGGGGGAAATGGAATGGAGATACACGATGGAGACCATATACATTTTAGGGAAGACATCACCATCACCACCATTCTCTTCCTCATCCTCCAATTCCATCTTCCATTTCTCCCATTGATAAGAAAAAGACAATTCTTGGGATGAAAGTGAGTGAATAAGCTTTCAAGAATGTTAGGGTTTGATGAAGACTTGATTGAGGAGTTTAAGCTTGACAGAGTTACCACTCCACCTTTCAAGAAGAGAGCCACTGATTGAAGAGGGCTTGGAAGTTCTTCATCACATTACAGAGACAAGTAGTTCAACTCTTAGCATCTTTAAAAGGGGTTCTTTATATTCTCTATTTTAATTCATTTCTTGATTGTTGTTGTTGTTATGAATATTAATATTTCAATGGACAATTGTGATTCGATGTATATTGAGATGAATACTTTTTTTAAATTGATGATGAACTAATTTATTTCATGCCTTGGATTGTAGTAGATTTGATTAAATGACTTGATTTGATAATTCCATTAATATACCTTGTTATTGGTTGATTGCGTTGGACTTAAAGTTAGATTAATAGATTGGCCACCTATTGATCAATTAATATTAAATGATGGACCGAGAGGTGAAATTTAATATCAGAACTATACAATTTAACCACCCTAAGAATGAATTAGAAATATAAGTTCTAGGGTTTATTTAATTTGCAATTTCAAAACAATTGGTTGTTGTTAATTAATGAATGTGAAAACTAATAAATTGGTAATTGACTATTTAACCTCAACGAACAAGTTAAATTACAAGGTTATATTAACGAACAATTTGAGAATCAAGCTTTGATTAAATTGATCTATAACCCTAGGCACCATTTCAAGAATTGAATTAATCTTGCACAACCACTACTCTTTTTCACTTTTAAATTTTAATTACATTTCACCATTTCATCAACAAACGCTCAAACATTTAATATTTTGTTTTAATCAAATTATTATGAACAACACCTCCCTTGTGAGATGACCTTGGGGCTATCACCATTGCTACAACAACCTTATATACTTATGAGTGTTTCTTTACAGTAGCAATTAATTGAGCACAATAGAAGGATGTAATTATGAATGTCCCGGTTGATTTGTTTCTAAGGATGAGGAAGTAGTCAATTAAGAACTTACCGGTTTGGATTTTTATCCTTTTTTCCAAGCAATAGAGAAATAGATGATCTTTGTGAGTCACTTTCTCATTGCGTTCTCCTCTTACACTTATTGGGTAGGGTGATGATTCTATGGAGGATCCAAAGAGGTAAGGTGTTAAGATATTTAACGTTGGATAAATTATAAAATTCAGTTTCTAAGGAGATTTCTTTCCAAAATTCAAGTAAGATAACATCAGAAACTGAAGGGTCAAGGATATGAAAGATACCTTCCATGTTGGAACCCAAAATTGAAGAAAATTCTTGGAGAGAAATTTGATAGGAGAAATTAAAGAGTTTAAAGGTGATGCTATAGGGTCCTAGAGGTTCCCAACCTAGATTATGTAACATCCCCATACCCTATATAAGTACTATACATATACCTAGTATACATACGGTACGTATATAAAGTATAAGAATGTCACTGATCGTTACTGTTGAAAACCTATATTTGAGTTCAAACAATTACATTTATATAAACAATCTTGTCTGTACCAAAATTCGTTTACACATAGGAATATATTATTATCAAAATACAACATTTTTAAATTACATGTATGCATCACCTTCTAGTTGGTCTCGAGATACTCTTACCTTTCTCGTGGCATAACGATAGACTTCAAATCTACCACCTACTCACCTGCGCAATTACACAACTGCGCTAAGCCCAAGAGCTTAGTAATACAAATAAATATTATAAACATACCTTATAGAAAATCATATTTATATGTTAAATTCATATATCATTATTTTCTTGTCATGTTTTCCCATTTCAATTACACTTTCCATATATACATGTATTTCTACTAATCTCATCATCATATACATACACACATATATTATTGATACAAACTACAATCCATGACTTATTAGAACATTCATAAAATAATATTAACAATGTACATATCCACATTCATATTAAACATCGTATTGTATTTTCATGTTATACTTTCACATCTCATCATTTAACACAGTTTTCAATCCATGATCACTTTCAATAATTTACTTATATATTGTAAGCATCTCATTTCATAATTATCACCATATATCTCATAACATTATCTCTTGTTTCCTAATTCACTTTTTAAACAACAACAAACATAGGTCTCCTTATTCATTCATTTCTCATTTCATAAATCACATTTAACAAAGACAAGCATGGGCCCAAAATACACTAATATGCCATTCAATTTTCAGAGTTAATGTTTTGGTTTAATTTTCACATTTATCATTATCCCAACTAGGCTTCAAGGATTAGGTTCAACCAAGCTTCAAGGGGAACAAAGCATGCTAAGTATCAACCCAACTTGGCTTCAAGAACCAACCCAACCTAGCTTCAAGGGTTGTAACATCTCAATTAGGCTTCAAGGATTAAATCCAACCTAACTTCAAGAGATTGTTACTAATATTAGGCATGCCACCAATAACAAACTCTGAAAATGGAATAACACATTAGCCACACAATTCATTTATTATTTCATTCTCAATTCTCATCATCATATAGGCAAACATGCCTTATTTCTTTCAATTGAATCATCATAGCCAATCACAATGGCTTCATATCACATTTGAGTTATCATAGCCAATCACAATGGCTTCATATCACATTTGAGTTATCATAGCCAATCACAATGGCTTCATATCACATTTGAGTTATCATAGCCAATCACAATGGCTTTCTATTCCATCACATCTCAATCCACATTATAGCAATTCATCTTTCAAATATACAGTCATTTACATCGTACCCTTCACATTATACATATGTCATCATTGATATAAACATAATAAAGTACATTATCCTTATGCATCATCAATATCATCATACTCATCACAACATTTACATTATACCAACATAACATCAATAATATGCATCAACAATGCATTAGGTTTCTCAACACATTAACAAGCAAGTGTGAGTTAAGCCTCAACACCTTATAAATATATGCAATAATGTGCTTTGTACTTACCTTTTGAATGATCTTCATATCTTTCACATCATCCAATCATAACCTTAATCAAATTATATTAACAATATAGTAAATCACTTAACACATTTGCAAACAAATGTGTTAAGTCTCAAATCATGTAAATAAATGCAATCATATAAATTTTGTACTTACCTCAAGAACCACTCACATCAACCTATACACTTTCTCTTCCAAGAATCCTCAACACTTAGGTTAGGGCAATTCAACTTCTTCACAACCTAATCCAAAAGGAATAATACACACTTATTTACAATTACACATGAAATCTAATGCAATTATTCATCTATTAATCTCATATTAGACCCATAGACCACAAATTATAAGCCAACTCATCTATCCAAAACCTCACGGTCGTGGCCTCACAACCCCACGGCCGTGGGTTATCAAACAAATCTGCCCATTTGTCTCCAAAACCTCCACGGGCATGTCCCTCACTTGCCACGACCGTAGCATCCAAATTACCTCTGCTTCGGACCAAAATCATGTATTTTGTGCTTAAAGCTTCAATAAACACAATTATATAGAAAAATCCAAGATAATAAGTGATCAAATTCACAACATACATCAATTACCATCTAATTAACACATAGATAACTTCAACACATCTATATACTTCAATCTTTCATTAACATCATCTTCACACCCCAACCATATAAAATATATACACAATCAATAGAAATCAACACAAGAAAATGAATACTTACTTGAATCTTATGCCAACTCTTTAACACCCATCTTCAATTCTTTCAAAATCCCCTATAGATTTGAGGTGCATATAAATAAAATCACCTCTCTCTATCTCTCTCTCTCTCTCTCTCTCTTTCTCTCTCTCCACGTTCAAGAAGAAGAAGAAGAAGAAAGAAAGAAAATCCTCTTTCTTTATTTTAAACTTATCTCATATATATATATAATAATAATAAAATACATATTACAAAAATTCTCCACCACATATCCTTTCCTTTGACTTTCCTTTCTTCTTTTTCTTTTATTATTATTATTATTATTTAATTATATAAACTTACTTTCCCTACACCACTTTATACATTATGTATATGTGATGTATATGTTGGTATATGTATATCTCTTTTATATTACATTTATATTTTCCATATTTTCCAAATACCAATTATACATATCATCCCTCATATACATCTATCTCTTATAATATTTCATTTTAATTAATTTATCTTCCTTTCTCTTTCCATTAAACATATACATTAAATCCAAATACAACAATAACTCCAAACTTTTAGGGTGTATTTTGGGGTATTACAATTCTCTCCCCCTTAAATAATTTCGTCCTCGAAATTATCTAATACAATAGCAATCCAATCTTAACATAATACCATCTTAACTTCCATATGAAGTTAATTATATTCTTAAGTTATTATGTTATCAAATCATATAACTTTTACTCTCCTCCTTAGAGTCAATCATCTTCTCTAAATTTCATAACTCATCAATATATCTTTATATACCTTATTATTTTCTTAATCAAATATTCCAAATAACTCATTACATTACCAATTAATTCATCTTTATACAAGAATCAGCTCATCTTATAATGTACTTATACTTCGTCCATTCTTTATATTCAAAATATTTTGTCACTTCATCTCTTTATAATTACTCTCTTAACTTAAACTTTAAAAGTCATTGATTATCCCATCATTAAAATCACTTTCAGAATAAACATTTATCACACCTTAATTGATAATAACATCTTTATTTTTCAAATACTTAATTCCTTCTTTAGCATGCTTCTCACTTAACATACATATTAGTACAATGCCTTTCAACTTACTTTACAAATAATTCATCTTTTTCCCTTTTTATCATCATTTACAATTGATATAACTCAATTTATTCATGTCCATTCATTAGTCAGAATATAACATCATATACATTATCACTTAAATTTTATACTCTTAATACAACTATACATATTAAATCTCAATATTGATTCGCAACCTTGGCGAAATCTAGATCAATTGATTTATCTGTCACAAAATATTAACGTCTCAATCTTATTTGATTCAAACCAACAATTAAATTATTTAAATTTATCATTAAATTTCATGATACCTATATGACCTAATTCCATTAGGTCAAACTTATATTCAAATCATGATCTCTTCAGATCCATATTCAGTCAACTTATCATGATAATAAATCACTTCAAATTATCTTTCAATATACACATAGTTTATTTTCCATTATCTTAGTATAATTTCCTCCAATTCTTATGATAATCTCATACCATATTTACTATCTATAGTTCATTCACTTAAACCTTAAATCCATCCACTTATTCACTTTATACTATAAACATATCCAATATAACTTTCAGCCACATTTTGAAATCTTTCCCCTTTTTAATACCTCCTCACATCTCATACTATTATGATATTTACATAATCAGTTTTCTATCACATTAGCCATAACTCAAAACATTTTACATTTTTCTTTTCTCTCCTTTTTTTTCATAATTATAACCAATTTCTAACATAAAGTAATAAAGGACAACTTTACCAATCATAACGTTTGACCATATGTCTATAAACATAATTATCAATTTCACCAAAAATTGTACTACAGTCATGTTATCTCAGTTCCAAATCTGTGAATAACAAAATTAGTCGACCAAAATATACTAAACGAATCATAGTATCATAGAAGATTAATGGTCATGCTTGAAACTTATAAATCCATACTATTTCTTTATTATTCAGCTTCCAGCCTTTCCAATTACAAAACAAAATTAGATCACAAGAATTACATATTTATTCTCTAAACTTTTGCTACATCAAAAGTTAACATATTCCAACTCTGTTTCAACCCAATTTGCACACAATTATATGATCATTATTAGCTTAATTCATGTTTCAACCATATTACTATTAACATTTCTTACATATACATATTTAATCATATGCAAATTTGACATAATTTCCATGTGTTACTTCATTTCTAATTTATTTCTAATCCATTTACAATCTCTTATTATACACATATACATAGAACCTTCCCACATGTGGATACTTTGGAACTCAATGTAATATCCCAAAATGTACCCTAGAAGTATTGGAGTAATTATTGTTATTATTGGATTAAGTGTATTTATTTTATTGGAAAGAGAGTTGAGGTTAGAGTAATGTGTATATGTTGTATATATTGTGATATACTTAACATATACAAATATTTGTTTGAAGGGTATAAAGGTAATTATTTTGAAATTGAGTTAGTGGGTTAAGATGGGTGGATGGTGATGTTTGAGATTATTTTATTTTTTATTTGTGTGGAGGAGAATGTTTTGAGGAGAGAGAGGGTTAATGTTTGACTTTTCTTTCTTTTCCTTTTCTTCCTTCTTCCTCTCTTCTCGTGTCTCTCATTTTCCTTTTCTTCTCCTTTCTTTGCTTTGGACGGCAGCAGCAAGAGAACAAGAGAGAGGGAGAGATTTGACCTTCCAAGCTCAAGATTGAAGAAGTTTTCAAGAGATCAAGGAGGAATTTAAGAGTTTTCTTCATTCTTGGTAAGTTTCCTCTTGATTCCCTTGTTTTCTTTGAGTTTGTGTTGTGGGTTTGGTGATTTATGGTTGTTGATATGGATATGTTTGAGTGTGTTGTGTTTAAGAGTGTTGGGTTTACTTGATCTTTGATTCTTGGGTTGGATTGAAGAAAAGAGTAAGATTGAAAGGAAGAATAAGTTTGTTGGTTAAGATTGAGTTGTGGTTGTGTTTAGAGCTTTTGATGATGTTGTGATTTGGTGTTGGATGTGTATTTTGAGTTGTGTTGGTGTTTTTGCAAGGTTGTTATGGTTTTGGGTGTGTCTAGTTGAGTTTTGTTGAAGTGGGAGATGGTGGAAGATTGTTGTTTGTTGGTTGGATTGTTGTTTTGGTCGGAATCTGGGTTTTTGGCCTGACACGCCCAGGAGCACGTCCAGGTCTTTAGGCGTGTCAATTGTGTTGGATGGCAGTAGGTGTGACACGGCCATTAACACGCCCGTGTTAGTGAGCATGTCATAGCTACTGTGACTTTGGGGAATTGACACGGCCAGGAACACGTTCATGATGTTGGACGTGTCGATACTTCTGAGAGACAGTAGGTATTACACGCCCAGTGACACGCCCGTGGTCCTGAACGTGTAAATGCTTCTGTGTTATGGAGTTAGGGCACGGTCAGGGACACGCCCGTGTGGGTGAGCGTGTCCAGTTTAGAGTTTGCCCTAATTGATTCTTAGTCTTATGATCTTATGTTAGTTTCCTCATTGTTCTGAATTAGGTTGTGAAGAAGGTGAATTGCCTTAATTATTTGGTGAAGGACTTGTTAAGAGGAAGTGTTTAGAATTGTGTGGATTTCTTTTGAGGTAAGTACAAACCTTGCATTATAACATACATTCATGTGATTTTGGAACTTATACATTTGAGTGTGAATGTACTAAGTAATTTCATTGTATTGTTGATATGTTTGAATAATGTTATGTTTTATACAATATGAACCTCATGAAATGTAATATGGTATATGTATGTGTTATGAAAATGAACGATGTGATGATAAGATGATGTGTAAAGCCATTGTGATTGGCTATATTGATTCAAATGAGGCATGTTTGCCTAGTTGATTGTGGAATGAGAAATGAATTGAGAAAAAGATTTATAAAGAGATATATGAAATGGTTGTGTGCCTAATATGTTTATTCAAATTTCAGAGTACTGGTTTTGGTGGCATGCCTATATAAAGGTAACAGTCTAGCCGGGTTGAGGATCTCTTCAATTGAATTGAATTGATGATCCAAGAGACTGGGTCTGTTACACTAAATGAAATGTGAAAATGAAATTTATGAAAAGTAACAGTCTAGCCGGGTTGAGGATCTCCTCGATTAGTCGGGTTGATGGTCCAAGAGACTGGGTCTGTTACTAGTAACAGTCTAGCCGGGTTGAGGATCTTCTCATGTTAATGGGTTGATGGTCCAAGAGACTGGGTCTGTTACACTATCCATGGATAGAGATATGATATATATTGCCTACGGGCTTGATCATTGTGATTATAAACCAAAGCAGTAACTCTGAACTTTGAATATCATATTAAATGCTTGTTGGGCCCATGTGTGTCTATGTTAAATGTGTGAGTAATGGATGATGATACAATTATTGAAATAATGAAATGTAACATCCATAAAATAAAGTGTATTGAGTATGATCTATACTGTTTGAATGTATGACATAGCATAATATCATTATAGTTTGTTCTACTGAGCTGTTGGCTCAGCGCGATTGTGGTTCATCGCGCAGGTGACAGGATTGAACCCGAGAGTTCCTCTAGACCCAGTGAGTCTAGGCGTTGAAGAGTTGATTTTTGGACTTAAAGATCAGAGAAGAGCTGCCACTCATGTATATATTTTATATTTGTAACTTTTGATTTTGATGCAAATGTATTGGGAAACATTTGTTATATTTTCCGCTGCGTTTTAAATAAACTTTCTATCTATTTCATTTTATAAACTCATTTAAATGTTTTGAATTTGTTCATAGTATATAAGAGTCATGTCATGTGTGTTTTGTAACCGTGACATTTCTATATTCAGTATACGTATATTACGATTGTATTAGCATGCTGTGTACGTATACGGGGTATAGGGGTGTTACACTCAAAATATTATATGATCATCAAGTTCAATAATTACCATAACAATTTCACCATCCCATATTACTTGAGTCTATTCTCACTCTTAATTTCGTTACATAGTATATCTAGCCTTGCACAGGTCAAGACCTAATCTTTCTTAGGTCCATTAATACATGCAATAATATTCTTAATATCTTAAAACCCATAGTTATACCACATACACCTTCATAAGTCACGTCCATAATGTGACTCACTTCCCACATTTCTTACATACTTCATTTACAGTCATATAAAAAAAACTCATTTCACATATCCCATACATGTATACACATAATTATATATATATATATAATTTTTCTTTTACATACAATCCATACAAATTTAACATTTATTACTTTTCTTTGAACATTACCATTCTCATTCTTTTGACATAATTTAAATTATTTATCAACTCAACATATATATATATATACTCTAATCATAATAATATTTCACAAAAACTTAGTCACATTCCTAATGTGGCATCTCTCTCACTTTTTGTTTTGTTTTTTTTACGAGTATTTAATATACCTTTAAATCCATTCTTACCCTTTCCAGTCAAATAACTTAAAGTAACTCATTTCCACTTGCTTATTCATTTTCCTTTTATGTCAAAATAAATTTTCATACTATCAATCATATCACTCCATTCATAGTATTCTCATATGCAATAATATTCATGCAAATAACTCATATGTTAACATACATTAAACTATTAATATCTAAATAATCTTTATCAATATTCCATTAAAATTCTAAATTCTCATATCACTATCTCACCCAAACTTCAATTTACAATCTCATCTTTTCTTAATATCAACTTAAAAACATCTTAGATATATATATACCACAAATCAACATCAAAACATATAATTTTCACAATTATTAAGCTCATTTCAAAAATCCAAATTTCACATTTTATCACCATTTTCATGAGCTTTAACATCACTTAAACACATCACATTTTTAACGTTGCAATCACCAGGTTTGCATTAATACAACAATGCAAACAACACCATTATATCTCCTTACTTAATCAACATCATCTCTTTTGCTTTAAAACAAAACCTTAATTTTATATATATACCCAAACCTTAAATAATCACACTTTGTCTATACCAATCAACTCACTCATTATTCCACCATATTCCCTTCATTTTATTTCCATTCCTTTCCATATTAATAGTCCAACAATATTTCCTCTTTCTAGCAACCCAACATAAGCTCTATTATAAAGAGATTCAAAGTATAGAGGAAAGAGTACATACTCTAATCTTGATTTTGTTTTCAACTCATTTTCAATTTTACTCTCTTATTTATTTCTTTATATTACAATCACCTTTCAATAACCAATATTTCAAAATTTACTTTTCTTAAGTAAACTCCCATTCTTGAATTTACCAGTTAAACTTGTACCAATTTTTCATATCATTTCTTTCTCCAATTTTACTTTCATATAAAATCTTATGCACACACTATCATCCATCTTATGTAATTCATATACATCGCAAATCACATAATGCCACGTTCGAGACCAACCTAGGTGTTAATGCATATGCATGTTTTACAAATTCCCATCATTCATCATTATATTTTAAATTATTCCTCTTTTCATTTTACATCTTCTTAAGCTTTTCAAAACATTTCTTTTAAATTTTACTTAGGCCGAGAATCTCGAACCTAAGCTCTGATACCAAAATAATTGTAACATCCCCATACCCTATATAAGTACTATACATATACCTAGTATACATACGGTACGTATATAAAGTATAAGAATGTCACTGATCGTTACGGTTGAAAACCTATATTTGAGTTCAAAAAATTACATTTATATAAACAATCTTGTCTGTGCCAAAATTCGTTTACACATATGAATATATTATTATCAAAATACAGCATTTTTAAATTACATGTATGCATCACCTTCTAGTTGGTCTCGAGATACTCTTACCTTTCTCGTGGCATAACGATAGATTTCAAATCTACCACCTACTCACCTGCGCAATTACACAACTGCGCTAAGCCCAAGAGCTTAGTAATACAAATAAATATTATAAACATACCTTATAGAAAATCATATTTGTATGTTAAATTCATATATCTTTATTTTCTTATCATGTTTTCCCATTTCAATTACACTTTCCATATATACATGTATTTCTACTAATCTCATCATCATATACATACACACATATATTATTGATACAAACTACAATCCATGACTTATTAGAACATTCATAAAATAATATTAACAATGTACATATCCACATTCATATTAAACATCGTATTGTATTTTCATGTTATACTTTCACATCTCATCATTTAACACAGTTTTCAATCCATGATCACTTTCAATAATTTACTTATATATTGTAAGCATCTCATTTCATAATTATCACCATATATCTCATAACATTATCTCTTGTTTCCTAATTCACTTTTTAAACAACAACAAACATAGGTCTCCTTATTCATTCATTTCTCATTTCATAAATCACATTTAACAAAGACAAGCATGGGCCCAAAATACACTAATATGCCATTCAATTTTCAGAGTTAATGTTTTGGTTTAATTTTCACATTTATCATTATCCCAACTAGGCTTCAAGGATTAGGTTCAACCAAGCTTCAAGGGGAACAAAGCATGCTAAGTATCAACCCAACTTGGCTTCAAGAACCAACCCAACCTAGCTTCAAGGGTTGTAACATCTCAATTAGGCTTCAATGATTAAATCCAACCTAACTTCAAGAGATTGTTACTAATATTAGGCATGCCACCAACAACAAACTCTGAAAATGGAATAACACATTAGCCACACAATTCATTTATTATTTCATTCTCAATTCTCATCATCATATAGGCAAACATGCCTTATTTCTTTCAATTGAATCATCATAGCCAATCACAATGGCTTCATATCACATTTGAGTTATCATAGCCAATCACAATGGCTTCATATCACATTTGAGTTATCATAGCCAATCACAATGGCTTTCTATTCCATCACATCTCAATCCACATTATAGCAATTCATCTTTCAAATATACAATCATTTACATCGTACCCTTCACATTATACATATGTCATCATTGATATAAACATAATAAAGTACATTATCCTTATGCATCATCAATATCATCATACTCATCACAACATTTACATTATACCAACATAACATTAATAATATGCATCAACAATGCATTAGGTTTCTCAACACATTAACAAGCAAGTGTGAGTTAAGCCTCAACACCTTATAAATACATGCAATAATGTGCTTTGTACTTACCTTTTGAATGATCTTCATATCTTTCACATCATCCAATCATAACCTTAATCAAATTATATTAACAATATAGTAAATCACTTAACACATTTGCAAACAAATGTGTTAAGTCTCAAATCATGTAAATAAATGCAATCATATAAATTTTGTACTTACCTCAAGAACCACTCACATCAACCTATACACTTTCTCTTCCAAGAATCCTCAACACTTAGGTTAGGGCAATTCAACTTCTTCACAACCTAATCCAAAAGGAATAATAAACTCTTATTTACAATTACACAAGAAATAAAATGCAATTATTCATCTATTAATCTCATATTAGACCCATAGACCACAAATTATAAGCCAACTCATCTATCCAAAACCTCACGGTCGTGGCCTCACAACCCCACGGCCGTGGGTTATCAAACAAATCTGCCCATTTGTCTCCAAAACCTCTACGGGCATGTCCCTCACTTGCCATGACCGTGGCACTCATTTGCCACGACCGTGGCATCCAAATTACCTCTGCTTCGGACCAAAATCATGTATTTTGTGCTTAAAGCTTCAATAAACACAATTATATAGAAAAATCCAAGATAATAAGTGATCAAATTCACAACATACATCAATTACCATCTAATTAACATATAGATAACTTCAACACATATATATACTTCAATCTTTCATTAACATCATCTTCACACCCCAACCATATAAAATATATACACAATCAATAGAAATCAACACAAGAAAATGAATACTTACTTGAATCTTATGCCAACTCTTTAACACCCATCTTCAATTCTTTCAAAATCCCCTATAGATTTGAGGTGCATATAAATAAAATCACCTCTCTCTATCTCTCTCTCTTTCTCTCTCTCCACGTTCAAGAAGAAGAAGAAGAAGAAAGAAAGAAAATCCTCTTTCTTTATTTTAAACTTATCTCATATATATATATATAATAATAATAAAATACATATTACAAAAATTCTCCACCACATATCCTTTCCTTTGACTTTCCTTTCTTCTTTTTCTTTTATTATTATTATTATTATTATTATTTAATTATATAAACTTACTTTCCCTACACCACTTTATACATTATGTATATGTGATGTATTTGTTGGTATATGTATATCTCTTTTATATTACATTTATATTTTCCATATTTTCCAAATACCAATTATACATATCATCCCTCATATACATCTATCTCTTATAATATTTCATTTTAATTAATTTATCTTCCTTTCTCTTTCCATTAAACATATACATTAAATCCAAATACAACAATAACTCCAAACTTTTAGGGTGTATTTTGGGGTATTACAGATTATCTTTCTTCAGGAAAACAAACTTTTCCCACCCAATATATGTTAAGGGTTCTTTTATATAGGATTTAATTCCTAGGGTTTCTAGAGTACAAGAAGAAGGAACTTTGTTGGGTTCACATTTTTAATGCATTCCTTTATTTTTCTTTTTTCACTAAGGTGCCTAGCTTTGTGAGTTCTTGTCCTAAATTCCTCCATTAGGGTGGAAGAGGCAATAATTCCCTTGCCCTTGTCATTCCTTGAAGGCTTCTTCTTGTGAGAGTCTTTTGGAGCCATTTGGAGAAAAGAAAAGGTTCTTAAGTTTGAGAAAAAATGAGAATGATTTTGATGAGCTTGAGTGTTTGAAGGTTTAGAAAGAGATAAAAGGTCATAAAATCTGAAAATTTGAAGTATTTATAGAGTTTTTGGCTAAACTAGCCATTTATAGCTATTGGAGAAGGTTTAGGCACATTTGAAAGAGTTTCCAATGACTATAATTTTTGAAAAATTGTGACTCTTTACGGTCAGACTCCATTTGTTATGGTCAAACTACTTCCAAATTTGACTGTTCAAGCATGCATAAAGGAGTCCAAATGGACCGAGGTCATGACATCATAACGGTTAAAAAATATTGAAAGAGCATGGTTAGACTAGGTCTCAGCATGCTCTATTGAGCAAGATGACCTATGGTATGGTCAGACCAGTGCCTAGTCCGAGTGGACTGAATAAATTTTGTAAAATGAATAGAAGAAATTATGAATCTCAATTTGTGGACTTAATGTATGATCAAAATAGATGTGAATAAAGAATAAGGTCATGTAAAATTTAAACATTCCATCATTGATATGCACATTCAAACTAATCACCAAAATGTTTTTCAATTTAAAGTGCCTCCATCTATCATTCCTATGTATTGTTTTATAAAATTTAATCTTTCTTCATTCAAGGAATTTGTAAAGATATCAGTAAGTTGATTTTGAATGTCTATAAATTCTAGAACAACATTTTAATTTTGAATATTGTCTCTCAAGAAATGATATCTAATATCTATATGTTTTAACCTAGAATGTTGGATTGGATTTTTAGATAGATTAATAGCACTAGTGTTATCACATTTAATAGGAATGTGACCAAATAATTTACCATAATCCAACAATTGTTGCTTCACCCATAGAACTTATGTGCAACAAAAACAAGCAGTAACATATTCAGCTTCTGCAGCAGAAAGAGCAACCATCACTTGTTTCTTGCTAAACCAAGAAACTAGGCAATCACAAAAAAAATGGCATGCATCTGTCATGCTTTTCCTATTCAATGGGCTACCAAAAAATTCCTCATCTGAATTCCTAAAATGTCAAATAATGTATTTCTAGGATAACAAAGTCCTAAATGCAATATTCTACTCAAATATTTCAAAATCCTTTTAGTGGCATTCAAATGTGATTCTTTAGGGCATGATTGAAATCTATCACATAAACAAACACTATATATTATATCGGATCTAGAAGTAATTAAGTGAAGCAGTGATCCAATAATACCTTGATATTTCTTCTTATCAGCTTTCTTACTAAATTCATCTTTGTTTATCTTCAAGGATGTACTCATTGGAGTCTTGCTTTCTTTGCAACCATCCTTGCCAAACTTCTTGAGAAGTTCCTTTGTATATTTGGAGCGGTTGATGAAGATAACATCCTTGCATTGCTTAACTTGTAGACTAAGAAAGAACTTAAGTTCACCCATCATGCTCATTTCAAATTCTTTAGTCATACAAGAAACAGACTCTTGGCATAATGATTCATTAGTAGCACAAAATATCATGTCATCAATATAAATTTATACAATTAACTTGTTATGCAATTTCTTTTTAATAAAAAGTGTAATATCAACTTTGCCTTTTGTAAAATCATTTTCCAACAAATAAGCACTAAGTCTATCATACTAAGCTCTTGGATTTTATTTCAATCCATATAGTACTTTAGTTAATTTAAAAACATGATTTAGAAATTTATAATCTTCAAAACCAGGGTGTTGTTCAACATAATCTTCAAAACCAGGGTGTTTTCATTAATAAAATAATTCAAAATGCACTTTTGACATCCATTTGAAAAAGTTTAAAATTCATGTGATATGAAAATGCAAGTAAATAATTGCTTCTAATCTAGTAACAGGGGCAAATGTCTCATCATAGTCAATACCTTCCTCTTGGTTATAGCCTTTGGCTACCAATCTAGCTTTATTTCTAGTGATGAGACCATCTTCATCAAGTTTGTTCCTATACACCCATTTGCAACCAATAATTTGATGATCCTTGGGTCTAGGAACAAGCTCCCATACAATGTTTCTCTTAAATTGGTTAAGTTCATCTTGCTTGGCAATCACCCCAACATTCATCACTAAGAGTCTCCTCAATAGTCCTTGATTCAATTTAAGAAACAAAAGCATCGTTAGAAAGTAAATATTTAAGCTTTGATCTAGTGGTTACTCCCTTTGATGTGTCACCAATGATGAGTTCTTTTGGATGATCCTTTTGATAATGCCAATCTTCATGTAGTTCTTGAGTCTCTTCAATTTTGATTTCTTCTTGTTCCAATATTTGTTCTAGCTCATCATTGTTTTCCTTTGGAACATTGTTTGTTTCAGGATCTTCAAATGTACCTACAAATTCATCAAGAACACTACCTTTCCTATGATCAAGCTTAGAAGATTCATCAAAGATAACATGTATCGATTCTTTAAACTACTAGAGTTCTCCTATTAAATATTATATATGCTTTACTAGAAGATGAGTACCCTAAGAACACACCTTCATATGATTTGGAAGAGAATTTTTGAAGGTTTTACTTGGTATATAATGTGAAGCATTTGCATCCAAATACTTTAAGGTATGATATTTTGGGTTTTCTTCCATTCCATAACTCATAAGAAGTTTTATTGATCAAAGGTCTTTTGAGCACACGATATGAAATGAAACATGCAGTATTAATGGCTTCTGCCTAAAAGTAAGAAGATAAATTATACTCATTGAGCATTATTCTAGCCATTTTTACCAATATTCTATTTTTTTCTCTCAACCACACATTTTGTTATGGTGTTCTAGGAGATTAAAAATTAAGTGAAATTCCAAGTTCATTACAAAAATTTTCAACATTCTGATTTTCAAATTCTTTGTCATGATCACTTCTAATAGATGTAATCACATTGCCTTTTTCATTTTGAAATCATTTTGCAAAAATTTTGAAATGATTAAAAGCTTCATTCTTTTGAGCTAAGAAATTACCCATGTAAACCTTGAATAATCATTAGTAAGTACAAATGCATACAACTTGCCTCCTAACCTAGCATCTAAATGAATTAATTCTATGGGTCTAGATGTACTTACAATATTCTTTTTTTTAAAGAACTCTTTTGATGTTTTCCAAATTGACAAGGTTCAAAAATTTTATCTTTGTTGAATTTCATTTTGTTGCTTAGACATTGCAATTGGTCCATATTAGCATGTCCTAATCTTATATGCCAAAGCCATGCATCATTACTAATAGTGACTAAATATTCAAAAGAATTATTAGAGTGTAGGTCAATTTTATAAGTGTTACCAATTCTACCTCCTTTGAATGAAAGCTCACCATTTGAAAAGGTGATTTTGCATCCCTTAGAGTTAAAATTGACATTATATCCTTTGTCACACAATTGAATAACACTAAGCAAATTATGTTTCAAAGTATCAACTAACCACACATCATCAATTAAATTCTTACCAAGCATGCCAATAGAACCAATGCCAATAATTTTTTCCTTTAGCATTATTTTCAAATGTCACAATACCTCCTTTCTTATAAGTAAGAGTTGTAAAAAATTTTTAATTATCGATCATGTGCCTTGAACATCCACTATCTACAAGCTAAACACTTTCATGGATAGTAAACTTTAGTCATACCTACAAGACAATAATGTTTATCTTCTTTTAGGTGTCCAAATAAACATGGGTCCTTGGGGGTTAGTTGTAGATGGATCCTCTATTTTGAGGTGAGCCTTCCTAATGTAATAAAATATACTTTTATGACAAAATTTCATGCAATATTGGCATTGATATAGGGTTTTATGTTTTTCTATCATTTTTCTATTGAACTTTGAAGAATTAAATTGACAATCATAATTGTGTATGGAATAGAATTGTTTATGTGCATACTTGTGGCTATGTTTATGCTTTGTGTACATGTATACATAATTTGCTCTTGGTATCTTAGGTCTAGAGCCTAGTGAACCTTGAGTAGTCTTTTTAGGACTTTTAGATTTAATGTATGCATTTGTATTCTTTACAACTTCAACACTAGAGGTTTGAGTTATAGATGCTTTAACAAATATTGGTGCATTGGATGTAGTAGTAGAAGAGCTATTAAACCCTAAGCATACTTTTGAGGAAGGTGACTACTGGACACTAATTAATGTATCCAAGGCTTCCTTACCTTTGTGAAACTTTGAAATAGAATTCTTTAGTTCATTTATTTCTTCTTTTAAAGTGTTATTTTCCTTGATTACCTTTTCTTAAATATGTGAGTTTCTAGACATTTCATCAATGGATTTCAATAATTGTTCATTTTATGTCTTTAATTCTAAAGTATAATTTTTTTTAAAGAAAGAACATCCTTTTCTATTTTAAAGAATTTTTTGTATAGAACTTCATCTTAGAAACATATTTTTGGACTCTTAGGTTTATATGATCGACTAAATCACTGTCATCTAAAGTATTATCAATATTATCACTATATGCATTAATGTTTACGGAATGAATACCTACCTCATTGGTATGATCATCGTCATCTCCAATAGCCATGAGACATAGATTTACAATTCCTTACTCTTCACCCTCTTCTTCTCCACTTGAAGAGTTATCATCCCATGTGGCTTTGAGTGATTTCCTGTTTTCCTTATCCCATTTCTTCTTATTCCTTAATTTGAAAACAATCTACTATGATGTGACCTATCTTGCCACATTCATAGGATTTTATTTCATTCTTCTCTTTTTCTTTGAAAGAGAATTTGGAAGGATTACCTTTGTTTGCTTGCAATCTCCTCTTTCTTTTCCATTCACTTACTCTTCTAGATAACATGGCCATTTCTCATCATCACTATCTTCTTCACTAGAGCTCTCAACTTCTTTAGTGGCTTTGAGAGCTACTGCTATCTTCTTATTCTTCTCACCAGCATCATCCTCTTTTCTAGTATACAACTCAAAGGTGAGGAGTTTTTTTACTACTTCATCGATCCTTAGTGTGCTAAGATCATGAGCTTATTCAATAGAAGAAACCTTTGATTCAAAACTCTTTTTGGCTCTAAGTGTTCTCCATATTTTTCTATTAACATCACCTTGATCATAGAATGTTTCATATTTCTTCAAATCATTGACAATAGCAAGTAACTGAATTGTCATCTCGATGACATTTTCATTTCGCTTCATTTTAAAAAGTTTATACTCATGGACAAGCATTTGTGTCTTTGTGAACCTCACTTGGGTAGTTGCCTCATGATAATTCTCAAGAGTTTTCCAAATGGTTTATGCACTAGAAAGATGTTAGATTCTTCCAACTTCTACTCTGGGCAAGGAATTCACCAAGATGGAGGCTGCTTTAATGTTCTTCTAATGAGCCCTTTCTTGAGCATTAGTCTAGTTGTCTCGAGAAAGAAGCACTTGAACACCATCAACCTCAAGAGTAGGAGGATTCCATTAATTTTTCACACATTCTCATAGCTCAACTCCCTCACTATCAAGAAATAAGTACATCTTGTATTTCCAGCAAGAATTGTAACACCTCTATACCCTGTATACATACCAAGCATGCTTAAACGATCGTAATATACGTATACTGAATATAGAAAATGCCACGGTTTAAAAAGACACAACAAATATCTTTGTAAATAAGTGAAACCAATCTCAGACAAATAAAAGAAATCCAAAAGACACTATATACAAAATGTTTAATAATTCACAGCGGAAGTTATTACAAATATGTTATAAATCAAGGTTTACAAAACATAGAATATATATATACATAATTGGCAGCTCTTCTCTGATCTTTAAGTTCCAAAATAACTCTTCAATGTCTACTCTCACTCGGTCTTGAGGAGCCCTCAGGTTCAACTCTGTTACCTGCGCGATCAAACAATATCGCGCTAAGCCAATGACTTAGTAGTACAAAATATACCAACACTATACTATAAGGCAATGCAATGTCATACATTTGATTACTCAAATCAATATCATAGATGAAAGGATAACCACATACCTTTATATTTCATAAACCACATATATAAACATATCAAATTTCAATATCCTTCCATATATCTCATTAGTTAATCATTTTACCATTCATGAATAACATTCAACAAAGACAAACATGGGCCCAAGACACACTAATATGCCATTCAACTTTCAGAGTTAATGCTTTGGTTTTGTTATCACATTTATCATTATCATAAACCCAACTAGGCTTCAAGGATTTAGGTTCAACCAAGCTTCAAGGGGAACAAAGCATGCTAAGTATCAACCCAACTTGGCTTCAAGAACCAATCCAACCTAGCTTCAAGGGTTGTAACATCTCAATTAGGCTTCAAGGATCCAATCCAACCTAACTTCAAGAGAATGTTACCAATAGGCATGCCACCAACAACAAAACTCTGAAAATGAATAACACATTAGACACACAATTCATTTATTGTTTCATTCTCAATTCTCATCATCAATTAGGCAAACATGCCTTATGTTCTTTCAATTGAATCATCATAGCCAAACACAATGGCTTCACATCACATTTGAGTTATCATAGCCAATCACAATGGCCTCATATCATGTTGTATCTCAATTCATATTATTCACCTAGCATCATCATATTATATCTCAATTCATATTATTCACATAGCATCATTGGTATAACATTTCAAGATACATTATTCATATAACACATTGCCATTCACAAGTTTCACAATGCACAATACCCAACCTTGTTCATATAATATCATATGCATTATCAAGTGTAAGTTCAATCTCAACCATGTAAGAAGAACAAAAGCCAAACATAGTAACCAACACACTCAAGGGACACGGCCAAGCTTGTGGCCGTGTCACTCAAAACAAATTGGCAGTGGCAGACATGGGCAAGGGACACGGCCGTGTCTCCTCCAAAAATCACCCAATATGGCCAAATTTACATGGACTTGGCCGTGTCTCTCATGAATTGGCTGTGTCTCTCCTTGCTTTTGGCCTTGTCTCTCATGAATTGAAACCCTAACATGTTCAAGTCCCCTTTCGTTGCACTCAATTACATTGTACACAATATGTCATAATTCAAATGAATATAATCCATGTTCTAAACACATATTTCACATGTTTACCACAATATTCACCTTAACAACCCATCATCAACACATTTAATCACCTTTCCCTTCAAAACCCTAAAAAAAACAACATCACTTTTAACCTACCATCTTCAACCAAAACCAAACCAACACTAAATTAACTCACAATCAATTTCAACATTTAGAAACTCATCTCAAACATACCAAATCATAATATTATCAAATCACAACACACTTCAAACACATCTTCAAAATACCAAAGGAAAACAAGAGAGTACTTACCTTAGATGAAGAAATTTCACAAATCTCCAACCAAAATCTTTTGATTCCTCCTTCAATTTGAAACTTGAATAAGCAAATCTCACTTTTGCTCTCTTCCTTTGAAATGGCCGGCTATACCAAGAAAAGAAAAGAAAATGAAGACAATTCAACCTTCTTTTCTTCTTTAAATATCCACCAAGCAATTCCATCAACACAATTACTTAAATGCCCTTTTCTATTTGTTCACACTTCCTTTAAAACTCTTGCCCTCTTAAGTAATTTCACTCATCCCAAATAAAAATATCTTCTTCCCTTGACTTTACACTTGACCAACATATATGTTATATATATTAACATATATACAACATATACATTCCATTAACACAATCATTTCCTTTGCTAAAACATATGTACATTTAATTCAAATCAAGAAACAATTAAATTAAAACTTCTAGGGCACACATGGGGATATTACAATTCTCCCCCTCTAAAAATAAATTTCGTCCTCGAAATTACCTGATATCAAGTCTGAAAAAGTTGAGGATATTGATCTCGCATGGTTTGTTCACTCTCCCAAGTTGCTTCTTCTCTCCCATGATTCTTCCACAAAATCTTTACCAAAGGCACTTTCTTATTTCTCAACTCTTTCACATCACGTGCCAAGATAGCAACTGGTTCTTCTTCGAATGTCAAATCTGGACTCACTTCAATAGATTCAATTGGCAACACATGAGATGGATCCGACCTGTATCTCCTCAACATAGAAACATGAAATACATTATGAATCCTTTCTAACTCAGGTGGCAAAGCAAGCCGATAAGCAACTGGCCCAACTCTTTCCAAAACTTCATAAGGTCCAATGAAGCGAGGACTCAATTTCCCTTTCCGACCAAACCTTAAAATCTTCTTCCAAGGAGACACTTTCAAAAATACTTTATCTCCCACATTATATTCAATGTCTCTCCTCTTCAAATCTGAATAAGATTTTTGTCGGTCTGAAGCTGTTTTCAACCTCTCTCGAATCACTTTCACTTTCTCTTCAGTTTCTTTGACCAAATCAGGACCAATTAACTTACCTTCTCCAAGCTCATTCCAACATAAAGGTGTCCTACATCGTCTACCATATAATGCCTCGAATGGTGCCATACCAATGCTTGATCGATGACTGTTGTTGTAAGCAAATTCAACAAGTGGTAAGAATCCATCCCAACTTCTAGAGAAATCAATAACACAACTTCTCAACATGTCCTCGATAATCTGTATCACCCTCTCGGACTGCCCATCTGTCTGCGGATGGAAAGCAGTACTGAAATGCAATTGAGAACCCAATGCACCATGTAAGCTCTTCCAAAACCTTGAAGTAAACCTGGGGTCTCGGTCAGACACTATAGAAATTGGGACACCATGCAGCTTCACAATCTCATGAATATACAGCTCAGCTAACCTCTCCAAAGAGTAATCCATCCGAACCGGAAGAAAATGAGCTGTCTTAGTCAACCTGTCAACAATCACCCAAATAGCATCATACTTTCTTTGTGTCAATGGCAGACCAAATACGAAATCCATGGTTACTCTATCCCATTTCCATTCAGGCACTGCTAAAGGTTGAAGTAACCCTGTTGGAACTTGATGCTCAGCTTTTACCCTCTGACATGTGAGACATTTAGACACAAAATCTGCAATGTCTCTCTTCATACCAGACCACCAATAATGCTGTCTCAAATCATGATACATCTTTGTATTGCCCGGATGCATAGCAAATACTGATTGATGTGCTTCCTCTAGAATAATCCTTGTCAAATTAGCATCATCAGGTACACACATTCTGTTCTTAAACCAAAGACTCCCATCACCTCTCACAATAAAATCTCGACCCTTTCCATTCTGGCAATTTGAAATAATCTTCTGAATCTTCTCATCAGCCAATTGAGCCTCTTTAATCTGATCCAACAATATTGGTTTCAATTGCAACTGTGCCAACAATGCACCATCATCACAAGATACAAAACTGGCATGCAACGCTCTCAACTCAACAAGCAACGAGAGCGAATAAGCAGTCAAACCTGCTAAAGACTTCCGACTTAAGGCATCAGCCACAACATTTGCTTTACCAGGATGATAATCAATCAAACAGTCGTAGTCATTAATCAACTCTAACCATCTCCTCTGTCGAAGATTTAGCTCTCTTTGGACACCCAAATATTTTAAACTTTTATGATCAGTATAGGTAAAACACTTCTCACCATACAAATAATGTCGCCAAATCTTCAATGCAAACACAATGGCTGCCAACTCTAAATCATGGGTAGGATAATTGAGTTCATGCGGTTTCAACTGTCGAGAAGCATAAGCTATCACCTTACCTTCTTGCATCAGAGCACAACCCAAACCACTATGTGAAGCATCACTGTAAATCACATATGGTTTGCTTTCCACAGGTAAAGTAAGAACAGGCGCTTGAGTTAACATTTCTTTTAACTGATCGAAGCTAGCCTGACACTGATCTGTCCACACAAATATAACTCCCTTTCGAAGCAATCTGGTAAGTGGAGTAGCTATCAAAGAAAATCCTTTTACAAACCGTCGGTAATAGCCTGCCAAACCCAGAAAACTTCTAACTTCAGTCACAGATTTTGGTGGACTCCAATTCAAAATAGCTTCAACTTTACTCGAATCAACTCTAATACCTTCTGCTGAAACTATATGACCGAGAAAAGTAACTTGGTCAAGCCAAAACTCACACTTCGACAATTTAGCAAACAATTGCTTCTCTCTCAAAATCTGCAGCACAATCCGCATATGCTTATCATGCTCCTCCTCATTACGCGAATACACCAATATATCATCAATAAAGACCACTACAAACTGATCAAGATAAGGCCTAAACACCCTATTCATCAAATCCATAAAAACTGCAGGTGCATTCGTCAAACCAAAAGGCATAACTAGAAACTCATAATGCCCATACCTGGTCTGAAAGGCGGTCTTAGGAACATCTTCAGCTCTAACTCTCAACTGATGGTACCCTGATCTCAAATCAATTTTGGAAAACACTGCTGCACCTTTTAATTGATCAAAGAGATCATCAATTCTAGGCAAAGGATATTTATTTTTAATAGTCACCTTGTTCAATTGCCTATAATCTATACACAATCTCATAGTACCATCCTTCTTCTTCACAAATAAGACAGGAGCTCCCCACGGTGAAACAATAGGACGAACAAACCCTTTATCCAGCAACTCCTGTAACTGCGCCTTCAGCTCTCTCAGTTCAGCAGGTGCCATTCTGTAAGGAGTAATAGAGATAGGAGTGGTACCAGGCAATAATTCAATACCAAACTCCACCTCTCTATCAGGAGGCAACCCTGGCAACTCCTCTGGAAATACATCTGGAAACTCTGCAACTGTGGGTATATCATCAAGTTGATAACCTTTTACTTTAGTATCCACAACATAAGCAAGGTAAGCATCACACCCTTTTCTAATCAATGTCCTAGCTGCAACAGCTGAAACAAACAAGGATGCTAGCTGTCCCTGCTCACTAGATACTAACACCTCTCTACCATCGCTGGTTTTTAAAGTAACAATTTTCTTTTTACAATCTACCACAGCTCCATGTCTAGATAACTAGTCCATGCCTAGAATCACATCATATTCCTTAAAAGGCATCTCAATCAAATCTCCAAGAAACTCCTCACCTTGCACCATTACTGCACTATCTCGTTGCACCTTACTAACAATCATACTATGCCCTAACGGATTTGTCACCAATACATCAAATCCTAGGGATTCAGCATGCACATCAGACACAGGCAAAACAGATGCACAAATATATGAATGTGTGGAACCCGGATCAATCAAAGCAAGTACTGAAATACCAAATAAAGAAAAAGTACCAGCTATGACTGCCGAAGCATCTAGTTGCCTTTGCATCACATAAATCCTTTGAGAAGATCCAGCCTCCTCTGGTCTACTCTCCCTGGATGTAGAATCTCCTCTAGAACTGAACCCAGATCTACCTCCTCTGCTGAAACCTCTGCCTCCACGACCTCCCCTCACACTAGGTCGAGAAGCTGCAGTATCCACTGACATCCGCTCTTGTCTCTCAGGACAATCTCTAACAAAGTGATCAGGCGACCCACATCTGAAACATACCCCTGTCACACCAATCCTCCAACAAGGACCACCATGCGGTCTACCACAATGAATGCATATGGGCAAGGTGGATCTCTGCATCACTGGGGTCGGAGCACTCGCCACTGAAACTGTAGGTCTAGATCTATGCCTATGAAACTGTACTGACCTACCCGCTGGCCTCTGACTCCTACTAACCCGAGGAACAAAACTTCCTTTACCTCTTTTCACAGATGAAGTGTAACACCCCTATATCCCGTATACGTACCAAGCATGCTTATACGATCGTAAAATACGTATACTGAATATAGAAAATGCCACAGTTTAAAAATACACAAATCATATCTTTAAAAATAAGTGAAACAAATCTCAACATTTAAAAGAAATACAAAAGACACTATATATAAAAACGTTTAGTAATCCGCAGCGGAAGTTATTGCAAACTTTTACAAGTTCAAATACATAAAAATCAAAATATACAAAACATAGAATATATACATGATTGGCAACTTGACTCTTCGATCTTTAAGCTCTAGCCCAACTCATCAAGAACAAACTCAACTAGGTCTAGAAGAATCCTCCGTCTCAAACCTATCAACCCTATCACCTGCGCGATGAACCACAATCGCGCTGAGCCAACAACTCAGTGGTACAAACCATGATGGAATTATGCAATATATATATATATATATCAATGATATGCATTCAACCAATGAAGATCATACTTATAAATGTTGCATCTCATTAATTCAATACTCATATCATCATCCATTATACTCATTCAAAACAGACACCTATGGGCCCAAACTAGTATTTAATATGATATTCAAAGTTCAGAGTTGCTGCTTTGGTCCATAATCACAATAATCAAGCCCGTAGGCAATATACATATCTCTCTATCCATGGATAGGGTAACAGACCCAGTCTCTTGGACCATCAACTCAACAAGCTTGAGGAGATCCTCAGCCCGGCTAGACTGGTACCTGTAACAGACCCAGTCTCTTGGACCATCAACCCGACTAAATCGAGGAGATCCTCAACCCGGCTAGACTGTTACTATTCATATATTTCATATTCACAATTTTCATAGTGTAACAGACCCAGTCTCTTGGACCTCAATTCAACTCAAATTGAAGAGATCCTCAACCCGGCTAGACTGTTACTATTCATATATATTAGGCATGACGCCAAATCCAGAACTCTGAAATTGAATCAACATATTAAACATACAATTATTTCATTTGCCTCTTTATCAATCTCTTTCTCAAATCGTATCTCATACTCAAATAGGCAATCATGCTTTATCAATTTCATTTGCATAACCATAGCCAACAACAATGGTTTTATTACATCTCCATTCACATCAAGACAATTCATCATTATACATATAGCACATTACATTCCACAAGATTCACAATGTACAAAATGTCAAATTATTCATATATATATCAACAATGCCACATCAAATGGATGTATGAAACAATGCAATGTTTGTACTTACCTTAAATGCAACCCTCACAATATTAAACACTTCTTCCTCCAATAATCTTTCACTTCTAGAATTAGGGTAATTCACCTTCTTCACAACCTATCCAAAAGGAAGATGAAACCCACATAAGATCATAAGGCTAAGAACCAACTAGGGTAAACCCTAAACATGACACGCTCAACAACACGGGCGTGTCCCTGACCGTGCCCTAACTCCACAACACAGAAGCTTTTACACGCTCAACAACACGGGCGTGTTCCTGGGCGTGTAATACATTCTGCCTCTCAACATCATCGACACGTCCAACATCATGAGCATGCTCATGGCCGTGTAAATTCCCAAAAACACAGTGGCTATGACACGCTCAGTGACATGGGCGTGTCACTGCTCGTGCCATCCATCCAAAACACAGAACCATCGACACGCCCAAAAATCCTGGTCGTGCCCATGGGCGTGTCAGGCCAAAAACCCAGATTCCGGCCAAAACAACAACATAGCCAACAAAACATTTCCTTTCACCAAAAACCATTTCAACCAAAATCATCTCAACATACCCAAAAACCATAACAAACTTACAAAAACACTAAACAACTAAAAACATTCTTCCAATCTCAAATCAAAAATCATCAACACCAACCTAAAACACAACCTCAAAACAATCACTTCCAACAACTTACTCTTTCCTTCAAACCATCCCCAAAAACAAGAAATCAGTTACCCAAACACTCTTAAACCCATCTTAACAAACATATACACATACCATCCACAAACTCAACTAAAAAACTCAAAGAAATCAAAGAGTCAAGTGAAGAACTTACCAAGGATGAAGAAACTCTTAACTTTTCCACTTGATCTCTTGAAAGCTTCCTTAGATCTTGAGTTTGAAAATCAAAACTCTTCTTGTTCTCTTGTTTCTTTTGTTAGCCGGCCAAAACAAAAGCAAAGGAAGGAGAAGAAGAATGGCCACGGCAAGGAAGAAGAGAAAAAAAAAAGAAAGAGAAAACACAAGTCAACTCCTTTTTCCCTAAAACCCTCTCAACTAAGCAAAAATAATATTAAAATAATCCCATTCAATCTCTTCCACTCAATTAATTTCCTTATTATTTAATTATTAATTCAAACACAAACAAATATCTTCTTCCACTATCTCCAATTGACTTTCCATTGACTTAGGTATATGTTATATATATTCTAATATACACCACATATACACTCTCTTTAAAACCCTTTTCTCTTCCAATAAAACATATACAATAAATCCAATTATAACAATAAAAACCAAAACATCTAGGGTATATTTTGGTATATTACAATTCTCCCCCTCTAAAAAGAAATTTCGTCCTCGAAATTACCTGATATCAAGTCGGAAACAATTGAGGATATTGATCTCGCATCGCTTGCTCACTTTCCCAAGTTGCCTCTTCTCTACCTTGATTCCTCCATAGAACCTTTACCAATGGCACTCTCTTATTTCTCAACTCTTTTACTTCATGTGTCAAAATAGCAATTGGTTCTTCTTCAAATGTCAAATCCGGACTCATTTCAATGGATTCAACTGGCAAAACATGAGATGGATCCGATCTATACCTTCTCAACATAGAAACATGGAAAACATTATGGATTCTATCCAATTCAGGTGGCAAAGCAAGTCGATACGCAACTTGTCCAACCCTCTCCAATATCTCATACGGTCCAACAAAACGAGGACTCATTTTTCCTTTCCGACCAAATCTCAAAATTTTCTTCCAAGGGGACACTTTCAAAAATACTTTATCTCCCACATTATACTCAATGTCTCTCCTCTTTAAATCTGAATAAGACTTTTGTCGGTCTGAAGCTGCTTTCAATCGTCCCCGAATTATTTTCACTTTCTCTTCAGTCTCTCTAACCAAATCAGGACCAATTAACTTACCTTCACCAGTTTCATTCCAACATAAAGGCGTTCGGCATCTCCTACCATACAATGCCTCAAATGGTGCCATACCAATGCTTGATTGGTGACTGTTGTTGTAAGCAAATTCCACAAGTGGCAAAAATCTGTCCCAACTTCCCGAGAAATCAATGACACAGCTTCTCAACATATCTTCAATAATCTGTATCACTCTCTCTGACTGCCCATCTGTCTGTGGATGAAATGCAGTACTAAGTGCAATCGAGAACCCATAGCCCCAGACCTAGAAGTGAACCGGGGATCTCTGTCAGACACTAAAGAAATCGGGACTCCATGCAACTTTACAATCTCATGGATGTACAGCTCAGCTAACTTCTCAAGAGAATAATCCATCCGAACCGGAAGAAAATGAGCTGTCTTTGTTAACCGATCCACAATCACCCAAATAGCATCATGCTTTCTCTGAGTCAATGGTAACCCTGATACAAAGTCCATTGTTACCCTCTCCCATTTCCATTCAGGCACTGTTAAAGGTTGAAGCAACCCTGTTGGAACTTGATGCTCAGCTTTTACCCTTTGACAAGTGAGACATTTGGACACAAATTCCGCTATGTCTCTCTTCATACCAGACCACCAATAATACTGTCTCAAATCATGGTACATCTTTGTACTCCCCGGATGTATAGCAAAAACCGATTGGTGTGCTTCTTCCAAAATGATCCTTTTCAAACTATCATCATCAGAAACACATAACTTATCCTTGAACCAAAGACTACCATCACTCTTCACAAGGAAATCTCGGCTCTCTCCATTTCGACAATCTAAAACAATCTTTTGAATTTTCTCATCTGCCAATTGAGCTTTCTTAATATGATCCAACAATACTGGTCTCAACTACAGCTGAGCTAATAATGCACCATCATTACATACTTCAAAACTAGCATGCAACGCTCTCAACTCAACAAGCAACGAGAGCGAATAAACAGCCAAACCTGCTAAAGATTTCCAACTTAAGGCCTCAGCAACAACATTTGCCTTACTAGGATGGTAATCAATCAGACAGTCATAGTCTTTAATTAGTTCTAACCATCGTCTTTGCCGAAGATTTAGCTCCTTCTGTACACCCAAATATTTTAAACTTTTGTGATCTGTATAGATAAAGCATTTCTCCCCATACAAATAGTGGCGCCAAATCTTCAAAGCAAACACTATAGCCGCTAACTCCAAATCATGAGTCGGATAGTTAAGCTCATGCGGCTTCAACTGCCGAGAAGCATAAGCTATAACTTTACCCTCTTGCATCAAAACACACCCTAAACCACTATGTGAAGCATCATTGAAAATCACATATGGTTTATCTTCCAAGGGTAAAGTAAGAATAGGGGCTTGTGTCAACATTTCTTTCAACTGCTCAAAGCTAGATTGACACTGATCCGTCCACACAAATCTAGATCCTTTCCGAAGCAATCGGGTGAGTGGAGTGGCTATCAAAGAAAAACCTTTTACAAAGCATCGATAATAGCCTGCCAATCCTAGAAAACTTCTAACTTTAGTTGCAGACTTTGGTAGATTCCAATTCAAAATAGCTTCAACTTTACTTGGATCAACTCTTATACCATCTGCTGAAACTATATGACCCAGAAAAGTCACTTGGTCAAGCCAAAACTCACACTTTGACAGCTTAGCATACAATTGCTTTTCTCTCAAGATCTGCAACACTATCCGCAAATGCTTGTCATGCTCCTCCTCATTACGCGAATACACCAAAATATCATCGATAAAGACCACCACAAAATGATCCAAATAGGGTCTAAACACCCTATTCATCAAATCCATGAAAGCTTCCGGTGCATTCGTCAACCTAAAAGGCATTACTAAAAACTCATAATGCCCATACCTGGTGCGGAAAGCTGTCTTAGAAACATCTTCAGCTCTTACTTTCAACTGATGGTACCCTGATCTCAAGTCAATCTTGGAAAACACTGATGCTCCCTTTAATTGATCAAAGAGATCATCAATTCTAGGCAAAGGATATTTATTCTTAATAGTCACTTTATTCAATTGTCTATAATCAATACATAACCTCATGGTACCATCCTTCTTCTTCACAAACAAAACAGGAGCTCCCCAAGGAGAAACACTGGGGCGAATAAATCCTTTATCCAACAACTCCTGTAACTGCACCTTCAACTCTCTCAATTCTGCTGGTGCCATGCGATAAGGAGTGATAGAGATGGGAGTGGTACCTGGTAACAAATCGATACCAAACTCAACCTCTCTCTCAGGTGGCAACCCTGGCAACTCCTCTGGAAACACGTCTGGAAAATCTGTAACTGTGGTAATATCATTAAGTTGAGAACCCCCTACTCTAGTATCCACAACATGAGCAAGGTAAGCATCACACCCTTTTCTAATCAACCTTCTAGCTGTTGCAGCTGATACAAACAAGGATGCAAGCTGTCTCTGCTCACTGGACACCATTACACTCCTACCATCAAAAGTTCTCAAAGTGACACATTTCTTTTGACAATCTACCACAGCTCCATGCCTAGACAACCAGTCCATACCCAAAATCAAATCATACTCTTTAAAAGGCATTTCAATCAAGTCTCCACAAAACTCCTTACCTTGCACCACAACTGCACTATCCCGGTGCACCTTGCTAACAACCACACTATGCCCTAACGGATTTGTCACCAACACATCAAATCCTAGGGACTCAGAATGCATTTCAGACACAGGCAAAATAGATGCACTAATATATGAATGAGTTGAGCCTGGATCAATTAAAGCAAGTACAGAAATGCCAAATAAAGAGAAAGTACTAGCAATGACTGCAGAAGCATCTGGTTGTCTTTGCATCACATAAACCCGTTGAGAAGGCCCAGCCTCATCTGGCTTAGTATCCCTGGACAAGGATCCTCCTCTCTGACTATAACCAGGTCTACCTTCTCTCGTGAAACCTCTGCCCCTTCGACCACCTCTGGCACTAGGTCGAGAAACTGCAGAATCTACCAACCTCTGCTCCTGCATCTCTGGACACTCTATAATAAAATGATCAGGAGAACCACATATGAAGCACACCGCTGGTCCTCTACTCTGCCAACAAGCGCCTCTATGTGACCCTCCACACTGAGAACACACAGGTAGAGTGGATCTCTGAACCACCGGAGTAGGAGCACTCGCTGCTGAAGCTGTAGGTCTCGACCTCGGTCTCTATAACTGAATTGACCTACCAGTCTGCCTCTGACTTCGACTAATCCTGGGAACAAAACTTGTAATATCCCGATGCATGCCCCAGAAGTTTTGTATGTTGTTGTTGTTGTTGTTATTGTTGTTGGTTTAAATTGAGAAAAGAACATATATGTATATGTGTTTTGGGAAAATTTAGGGTTTAGAGACAAGTTTATATGTTGTGTATATGGTGATATATATAACATATAAAATGGTCAAAGAGAAAGAGTCAATGCAAGAGGAGATATTTTTATATGGCATGTGGAATTACTTAATTGGGTTCATAAGAGACAAAAGCTTAGTTAAGTGATAAGGGGTATATGAGTAATTGCTTGAAATGAAATGCTTGGTGGAGGATTTTTGGTAATTAGTAATTATATTATTATTATTATTATTATTATTATTATTATTATATACATATATGTGGCTATCGTGGAAGAGGAAAAAGAAATGAAGATATTCTCTTCTTCTTCTTCTTCTTCTCCTTTTGGTTCTTGCACGAGAGAGAGAGAGAGAGAGGTAGAGAGATGAGTTGATCTTCACCAAAACCTTAGGGTTTTAAGAGAATTGAAGGAAGAATCAAAGGATTAAGTGGAAATTTGGTGGAATTCATCAATTGAGGTAAGTACTTACTTGTTTTCCCTTGTTAATGTTTGAGATAGGTTGTGATGGATTGATTTCATGATTTAGTGTGTTATATATGTGTTTACAAGTATTGAAATTGATTACAAGCTAAAGGATTGGATTGGTGTTGGTTTTGTTGGAAAGATGGTAAGTATTCTCTTGTTTTCTTTACTTAATTGAAAGTGGTGTTGGAAGTGAAGTAAGGTTTGATGATTTTGTGATTTGGTGGGTTTGAGATGTGTTGTGTTGTGTGTTCAAGTGTTAAATTGATTTTAAGTTATGAGTTTAATTAGTGGTTGTTGTTGGAAATGGTGGAGATGTTGATTTTAGGGTTTTGAGTTGAGATGTGTTTAATTGTTATATTAATGTGTTGTGAAGTAATTATTGTGATGAATATGTGTTTAAAACATTGATTATATTCATTTTAAGCATGTTATATGATGAATATTGTGTTTGAGTGCAATTAGAAGAGAATTGGTTTTGGTTATGGGTGACACGGCCATAGGCATTGAAGAGACACGGGCGTGTCCATCAAAGGTGCTGGGCGTGTCAATTATTTGAATTGGCTACTGCCTCTTTTGTTGTTAGTGACACGGGCGTGTTCCATCAAGTGGCTGGGCGTGTCCATCAAATGGGTTGGGCGTGTCCTACAAATGAATTACATATGGCTTTATACTTTGTTTCTTTTTACATTGTTTTGATTCTTCAAAGGTTCCATTGTTTCTAAACTTAAACATGAACATTATAAATATGTTTTAAAAACAAGAATGATCTAATCAAAGGAATGTGGAAGATCATAAGGCTATGAATTATATCAATTGTGTTTTGCCCTAATTGCATTGTTGAGATTTAGCAATGTTATGTTATGCACTTTGAATGATATGTTTGCCTAGTTAATGTAATTGATGTTGTATATATATATATCAATGAGGCTATATGTAAAATGTGAAAAAGAGGATGAAGTTATTGATTATGGATAGCTTGGTGGGAGTAACTCTTGAGGGTGAAAGAGATGAGGATCATCCAAAAAGGTATGTACAATGCAATTTATAATGATGTGAATGATATGTTTACCTAGTTCATGTAATTGATGTTGTATATATATATATCAATGATGGAATATGACATGTAAAGGTTATGATGAAGTAAATGATTATGTATGTAAAAGATGAAATGATAATTCAAATAAGACATGATATGAGACAATGCCATTGTGTTTGGCTATGATGAATGATGCTATATGAGATATAATGTGATCATGGATGAGATAAATATACACTTGAATAATGAAGTGTTATATTGTGAAATAAAATGTGAAGCCATTGTTATTGGCTAATGTGATTCAATGGAGATAAATGAGGCATGTTTGCCTAAATGATAATGAGAATTGAGAATGAAATCTAAATGAATTGTGTGGCTAATGTGTTATTCCATTTTCAGAGTTTGTTGTTGGTGGCTTGCCTAATAAGTGTAACAATCTCTTGAAGTTAGGTTGGATTAGATCCTTGAAGCCTAATTGAGATGTTACCACCCTTGAAGCTAGGTTGGATTAGTTCTTGAAGCCAAGTTGGGTAGAAGCTTAGCATGCTTTGCTCCCCTTGAAGCTTGGTTGAACTTGATCCTTGAAGCCTAGTTGGGTATATGATATTGATAAATGTGATAACAAACCAAAGCATTAACTCTGAAAATTGAATTGCATATTAGTGTCTGTTGGGCCCGAGTCTGTCTTTGATGTCTATGTGATATACAAATGTTGAATTAGATGAATAATGAGATCTATGATTGACTTTGTTGACAATGTGACTTATGATTGGTGAATTGTGATTTAAACAATGTTATGAGGTATGATATGTAATGTGTATGTATTGATATGTTGATTGTGAGTATTGGTGATGGATTGTGGTTGGTGTTAATGATTACCTTGTTGGAAATGTTATTCATGATTGGTAAATGGTGAATAAAATAATGTTATGAAGTATGTTGTGGAATGTGGGTATTGAAATATGATTTAGTTGAGATATATGAAAGGTACAATCTAAAAGATAAGATATGATAAGCCAAAGTTACATGGAATTGATATATCATTATATGCTAATATTATTATAATGTATGTGTATATTATATATTTGTACTACTAAGCTCTCGGGCTTAGCGCGGTTGTTTGATCGCGCAGGTGACCAGATGAAAGATATAAAGTCTTGCGTCATGCCACGAGAAGAGTAAGAGTTTGTCGAGACCAACTAAAGGGTGATGCATACATGTATAATTTAATTATGATGTACTTTTATCAAGAATGTAATCATTTGTATAAACGATGTTTCGAGTAAGATAAGATTATTGTATATTTATAAGATCATTAAAAGTATATCGATTTTGTAAATGTTCTTTAAATTAATGTATTGTGGTTTGAGCTATGTTAAAGGTTTTTAAATTGTAACGAAATGTGACATCTTTATACTTTATATATTTACTGTACGTATATCAGGTATATGTGTAGTACTTATATGGAGTATCGGGGTGTTACAATTATTTTGGTATCAGAGCTTAGGTTCGAGATTCTCGGCCTAAGTGAAATTAAAAGAAAAAGTTTTGAAACGCATAAAATGAACCAAAAAGAAGAGTTTTGAAATGCAATTGGTAATACATGCATATGCATTGACACCTAGGTTGGTCTCGGATGTGGCATTATATGAATTGTAGAATATTTGTGTTATATGAGATGTTTAACATAATTAATGATATATGTGTATACCATTTTGGTGTGATGAGAAACCATGATTGTTGGCAATAATGTTGGAAATGAATTATAATTGAGGCATAGTGCCTAATTGATTATGATAAACTAATTGTGAAATGTAATGTGATATATGTATATTGGTGATGCATATGGAAATGTCATGTTGTGTGCAATATGGAGTGTAATGTTGATGTTTATGAGTAATATGATGTGGGACATAATGTGAATTCAAACATAAAGAGAATAAAGTTGAAAATGAGTTGAAAACAAATTAAGATAAGATTATGTACTCTTTCTTCTACACTATGAACCTCTTTATAATAAGGTTTATGTTGGGGTTAATAGACAAAGGAAATATTGCTAGATTGTTATTATTGAAAGATATGTTACAAAATGAGGAAAGAATGGTGGGATATTGAATGAGTTGGTTATTATAGACAAAGTGTGACTATCTAAAGTTTGAAGTTTGTACATATATAAAGTTAAGGTTTTGTTTAAAGAAAAAGAGATGAGATTGGTTAAGTAAGAATAAGTTGATATTGTTATTTTAATGTAAACATTGTGAATGCAACGTTAGAAATGTGAGATGCTTGGATATTGTGAAAGCTCATAGTAATGATGGTAATATGTGATATTTGAGATTTCTGAAATGAGCTTAATAATTGGAGAAATTATATGTTTTGACTTTGCTTTGTGATATATATACATAAGATGTTTCTAAAGTGATATTAAGAAAAGATGAGTTTGGCAAATTGAAGTTTAAGCAAAGTAGTAAATTAGAAAGTTAAAGTCTTAGTAGAAAGTGATAAACATTAAATTTGTATTGAATGTGTGAAAAAGAAACATAAAATAAGAATATCTAAGTAAGGGTATACATGTATATGATATGTGAATTGATTTTCAATATGAATGAATTTATGATATATAAACAAATGTGTGAATCACATTATGAAAGTGACCTATGAATATGTATGCGGTATAATTATGGAATAAGTGATATGGAAATGATGCAATATGTATTAGTGGACCTAAGAAATATTAGGTTTTGAACTGTGTAAAGCGGAATGGATTATGAGATGGAAGTGAGCATAGAATGGACTTGAATAATATTGGACAGTGAAAATTGTTATAGTGAGCATTGAATTTGATGATCGTATGATATTTAGAGTTCTAAAGTGCTCACATATGGAAATTCCATGTACTTATATATTATAAGAGATTGTAAATGGATTCGAAATGAAGTGACGAAAAGAAATTTTATAGAAAGTACATATGGTTAAATATGTATATAGTAATATTGTTGAAATGTGAATTAAGTTGAGATAGACATTATAATCGAGTGCAAAGTGGTTTGAAATGGAGTTGGAATGTATTAACTTTTGTTATAGCAATAATGTAAAGAAGAAATATGTAATTCTTGAAATACACCTTAGTCTTGTATTTGTAAATTGAGAATAAAATTATGAAAGAACAGAATTGATTTGAGAGTTCCAGGCTTGAATATTAACCTCTTAAGCCATGTGTTTTATTCGGTATATTTGATTGATTAATTTGTTATCCATGGATTTGGGTCTTAGATATAATGATTGTAATACAGATTTGATGAGATTGAAATTATGATGAAAAGTATAGTTAAACGTTATGATGGATAAAGTTGTATCTTATCAATTTGATGTTAAGCATTTGGTTATATTTATGATAGTTAAGAGAGAAAAGGAAATTATGGAAATGTCTCGAGTTATGAATATTATGGCAAAGAGGTAATCAAAATAAGTATAACAAGGAAATGAAATGTGAGGAGATGTTAAAAAGGGAGAAAATACTAATGTGATTGAAAGTTATACTAAACATGTTTATGATATGTGATGAATAAATGAATAAATTTGAGGTTTAAGTGAATGAACTATATATAGTAAATATGGTATAAAATTTTTATGAGAATTGGTTGGAAATTATATTAAGATAATTTGAAGTGATTGGTTATCATGATAATTTGATTGAATATAGATCGGAAGAGATCAGGAATTGAATGTAAGTTTACCCTAATGGAATTAAGTTATATAAATACATATATGAATATTGTGAAATTTTATGATAAGTTTGAATAAATAAATTGTTGGTTGGAATTGAGCAAGATTGGAACGTGGATATATTGTGATAAATAGATCAATGGATCTGAATTGGCTAAGATTATGAATCATTATTGAGATTTGACATGTATAGTTGTACTAAGAGTATAATTGTTTGCATGATAATGTATATGATGTAAATTTCAAAGTGTGAGTGAACATGAATAAATGGAGTTATAATAGTTATAAATCATGATAAAAAGGGAAAAGATTGATTATTTATGAAATAAGTTGAAAGGTAATGTATTAAGATGTAATTTAAATAAAAAGCGTGCTAAAGAAATAACTCCATTTGTGATAAATAAAGATTTTGTTATCCATTGAGGTTTGATAAATGTCTATTTAGACGGTGATTGTAATGACGGGATAATTAATGCTAAGATATAAACCAATGATTTTTAAGGTTAAAGTTAAAAGAGTAATTACAAAGAAGTGAAGGAATAGAATATATTGAATATAAAGATTGGATGAAGTATAAGTGTATTATATAATGATCTAATTCTTGTGTAAAGACATTGATAAAAGATGTAATGAGTTCTTTTGAATGTTTGATGAAGAAAGTAATAAGATATCTAATCATATAAAATGATGAGTTATGAAATTTAAAGAAGGCGGTTGATTTGAAAGGGAAGAGTTAAAATTATATGATTTGATGACACTATGACTTGAGCATATAATTAACTTCATATGAAAGTTGAGATAGTATTTTGTTAAGAATGAATCGTTACGGTACTGATAATTTCGAGGACGAAATTATTTAAGGGGGAGAGAATTGTAATATCCCGATGCATGCCCCAGAAGTTTTGTATGTTGTTGTTGTTGTTGTTATTGTTGTTGGTTTAAATTGAGAAAAGAACATATATGTATAAGTGTTTTGGGGAAATTTAGGGTTTAGAGACAAGTTTATATGTTGTGTATATGGTGATATATATAACATATAAAATGGTCAAAGAGAAAGAGTCAATGCAAGAGGAGATATTTTTATATGGCATGTGGAATTACTTAATTGGGTTCATAAGAGACAAAAGCTTAGTTAAGTGATAAGGGGTATATGAGTAATTGCTTGAAATGAAATGCTTGGTGGAGGATTTTTGGTAATTAGTAATTATATTATTATTATTATTATTATTATTATTATTATTATTATTATATACATATATGTGGCTATCGTGGAAGAGGAAAAAGAAATGAAGATATTCTCTTCTTCTTCTTCTTCTTCTCCTTTTGGTTCTTGCACGAGAGAGAGAGAGAGAGAGGTAGAGAGATGAGTTAATCTTCACCAAAACCTTAGGGTTTTAAGAGAATTGAAGGAAGAATCAAAGGATTAAGTGGAAATTTGGTGGAATTCATCAATTGAGGTAAGTACTTACTTGTTTTCCCTTGTTAATGTTTGAGATAGGTTGTGATGGATTGATTTCATGATTTAGTGTGTTATATATGTGTTTACAAGTATTGAAATTGATTACAAGCTAAAGGATTGGATTGGTGTTGGTTTTGTTGGAAAGATGGTAAGTATTCTCTTGTTTTCTTTACTTAATTGGAAGTGGTGTTGGAAGTGAAGTAAGGTTTGATGATTTTGTGATTTGGTGGATTTGAGATGTGTTGTGTTGTGTGTTCAAGTGTTAAATTGATTTTAAGTTATGAGTTTAATTAGTGGTTGTTGTTGGAAATGGTGGAGATGTTGATTTTAGGGTTTTGAGTTGAGATGTGTTTAATTGTTATTTTAATGTGTTGTGAAGTAATTATTGTGATGAATATGTGTTTAAAACATTGATTATATTCATTTTAAGCATGTTATATGATGAATATTGTGTTTGAGTGCAATTAGAAGAGAATTGGTTTTGGTTATGGGTGACACGGCCATAGGCATTGAAGAGACACGGGCGTGTCCATCAAAGGTGCTGGGCGTGTCAATTATTTGAATTGGCTACTGCCTCTTTTGTTGGTAGTGACACGGGCGTGTTCCATCAAGTGGCTGGGCGTGTCCATCAAATGGGTTGGGCGTGTCCTACAAATGAATTACATATGGCTTTATACTTTGTTTCTTTTTACATTGTTTTGATTCTTCAAAGGTTCCATTGTTTCTAAACTTAAACATGAACATTATAAATATGTTTTAAAAACAAGAATGATCTAATCAAAGGAATGTGGAAGATCATAAGGCTATGAATTATATCAATTGTGTTTTGCCCTAATTGCATTGTTGAGATTTAGCAATGTTATGTTATGCACTTTGAATGATATGTTTGCCTAGTTAATGTAATTGATGTTGTATATATATATATCAATGAGGCTATATGTAAAATGTGAAAAAGAGGATGAAGTTATTGATTATGGATAGCTTGGTGGGAGTAACTCTTGAGGGTGAAAGAGATGAGGATCATCCAAAAAGGTATGTACAATGCAATTTATAATGATGTGAATGATATGTTTACCTAGTTCATGTAATTGATGTTGTATATATATATATCAATGATGGAATATGACATGTAAAGGTTATGATGAAGTAAATGATTATGTATGTAAAAGATGAAATGATAATTCAAATAAGACATGATATGAGACAATGCCATTGTGTTTGGCTATGATGAATGATGCTATATGAGATATAATGTGATCATGGATGAGATAAATATACACTTGAATAATGAAGTGTTATATTGTGAAATAAAATGTGAAGCCATTGTTATTGGCTAATGTGATTCAATGGAGATAAATGAGGCATGTTTGCCTAAATGATAATGAGAATTGAGAATGAAATCTAAATGAATTGTGTGGCTAATGTGTTATTCCATTTTCAGAGTTTGTTGTTGGTGGCTTGCCTAATAAGTGTAACAATCTCTTGAAGTTAGGTTGGATTAGATCCTTGAAGCCTAATTGAGATGTTACCACCCTTGAAGCTAGGTTGGATTAGTTCTTGAAGCCAAGTTGGGTAGAAGCTTAGCATGCTTTGCTCCCCTTGAAGCATGGTTGAACTTGATCCTTGAAGCCTAGTTGGGTATATGATATTGATAAATGTGATAACAAACCAAAGCATTAACTCTGAAAATTGAATTGCATATTAGTGTCTGTTGGGCCCGAGTCTGTCTTTGATGTCTATGTGATATACAAATGTTGAATTAGATGAATAATGAGATCTATGACTGACTTTGTTGACAATGTGACTTATGATTGGTGAATTGTGATTTAAACAATGTTATGAGGTATGATATGTAATGTGTATGTATTGATATGTTGATTGTGAGTATTGGTGATGGATTGTGAGTATTGGTGATGGATTGTGGTTGGTGTTAATGATTACCTTGTTGGAAATGTTATTCATGATTGGTAAATGGTGAATAAAATAATGTTATGAAGTATGTTGTGGAATGTGGGTATTGAAATATGATTTAGTTGAGATATATGAAAGGTACAATCTAAAAGATAAGATATGATAAGCCAAAGTTACATGGAATTGATATATCATTATATGCTAATATTATTATAATGTATGTGTATATTATATATTTGTACTACTAAGCTCTCGGGCTTAGCGCGGTTGTTTGATCGCGCAGGTGACCAGATGAAAGATATAAAGTCTTGCGTCATGCCACGAGAAGAGTAAGAGTTTGTCGAGACCAACTAAAGGGTGATGCATACATGTATAATTTAATTATGATGTACTTTTATCAAGAATGTAATCATTTGTATAAACGATGTTTCGAGTAAGATAAGATTATTGTATATTTATAAGATCATTAAAAGTATATCGATTTTGTAAATGTTCTTTAAATTAATGTATTGTGGTTTGAGCTATGTTAAAGGTTTTTAAATTGTAACGAAATATGACATCTTTATACTTTATATATTTACTGTACGTATATCAGGTATATGTGTAGTACTTATATGGAGTATCGGGGTGTTACAAAACTTCCCCTACCTCTCTTCACAGATGAAGACCCTGCCTCAAACTGAGGCCTCCTAACCCTGGTCTCCTCCTCAGTAGTAGCAGCTGCAATACTTTGGGCTCTTTCCACACTCCTAGCTGCTGCTGCAACATGCGGATTGTATTACAGGTCTTGAGAGAGAAGCAGTTCTATGCTAAACTGTCGAAGTGTAAATTTTGGCTTGACCAACTTACTTTTCTGGGTCATATAGTTTCAGTGGATGGTATAAGAGTCGATCCAAGTAAAGTTGAAGCTATTTTGAATTGGAGTCCACCAAAGTCTATAACTGAAGTTAGAAGTTTTCTGGGTTTGGCAGGCTATTACCGACAGTTTCTGAAAGGTTTTTCTTTGATAGCTATTCCACTCACCAAATTGCTTCGGAAGGGAGTTAGATTTGTGTGGATGGATCAGTGTCAAGCTAGCTTTGAGCAGTTGAAAGAAATGTTGACTCAAGCACCTGTTCTTACTTTACCCGTGGAAGATAAACCATATGTGATTTACAGTGATGCTTCACATAATGGTTTAGGATGTGTTTTGATGCAAGAGGGTAAAGTCATAGCTTATACTTCTCCGCAGTTGAAGCCGCATGAGCTTAATTATCCGACTCATGATTTGGAGTTGGCAGCTATAGTGTTTGCTTTGAAGATTTGGCGACACTACTTATATGGGGAGAAATGTTTTATCTATACGGATCATAAAAGTTTGAAATATTTGGGTGTTCAAAAGGAGCTGAATCTTCGGCAAAGGCGATGATTAGAACTGATTAAAGACTACGACTGCTTGATTGATTACCATCCTGGTAAGGCGAATGTAGTTGCTGATGCCTTGAGTCAAAAATCTTTAGCAGGTTTGGTTGTTTATTCGCTCTCGTTGCTTGTTGAGTTGAGAGCATCGCATGCTAGTTTTGAAGTATGTGATGACGGTGCATTATTGGCTCAGCTACAGTTGAGACCAGTATTGTTGGATCAGATAAAGGAGGCTCAATTGGCGGATGAGGAAATTCAGAAGATTGTATCGGATTGCCGAAATGGGGAGAGCCGAAATTTTCATGTGAAAAGTGATGGTAGTCTTTGGTTCAAGGATAGTTTGTGTGTTTCTGATGATGATAGTTTGAGAAAGATCATTTTGGAAGAAGCACACCAATCGGTTTTTGCTATGCATCTGGGAAGTACAAAGATGTACCATGATTTGAAATAGCACTACTGGTGGTCTGGTATGAAGAGAGACATAGCAGAATTTGTGTCCAAATGTCTCACATGTCAGAGGGTAAAAGCTGAGCATCAAGTTCCAACAGGGTTGCTTCAACCTTTAACAGTGCCTGAATGGAAATGGGAGAGAGTAACAATGGATTTTGTGTCTGGTTTGCCATTGACTCATAAGAAGCATGATGCTATTTGGGTGATTGTTAATCGGTTGACAAAGACAGCTCATTTCCTTCCTGTTAGAATGGACTACTCTCTTGAAAGATTGGCTGAGCTGTATGTAAGTGAAATAGTAAAGTTGCATGGAGTCCCAATCTCTTTAGTATCTGATCGAGATCCACGGTTTACTTCGAGGTTTTGGAAGAGTTTACATGGGGCTTTGGGTTCTCGATTACACTTCAGTACTGCTTTTCATCCGCAGATAGATGGGCAGTCAAAGAGAGTGATACAGATTATTGAGGATATGTTGAGAAGCTGTGTCATTGATTTCTCTGGAAGTTGGGACAGATTTTTGCCACTTGTGGAATTTGCTTACAACAACAGTTATCAATCCAGTATTGGTATGGCACCATTTGAGGCATTGTATGGTAGAAGATGCAGAATGCCTTTATGTTGGAATGAAATGGGAGAGGGCAAGTTAATTGGTCCTGATTTGGTGAAAGAGACTGAAGAGAAAGTGAAGATAATTCGGGATCGGTTAAAAGCAGCTTCAGACCAACAGAAATCTTATTCAAATTTGAAAAGGAGAGACATAGAATTTGATGTTGGAGATAAAGTATTTTTGAAAGTGTCTCCTTGGAAGAAGATTTTGAGATTTGGTCGGAGAGGGAAACTGAGTCCTCGTTTTATTGGACCATATGAAATTCTAGAAAGAGTTGGGCCAGCTGCTTATCGTCTTGCCTTGCCACCTGAGTTGGATAGAATCCATAATGTATTCCATGTTTCTATGTTGCGGAGGTATAGATCAGATCCATCTCATATCTTGCCAGTTGAATCCATTGAAGTGAGTTCGGATCTGACATTTGAAGAAGAACCATTTGCTATTTTGGCACATGAAGTGAAAGAGTTGAGGAATAAGAAAGTGCCATTGGTGAAAGTTCTGTGGAAGAATCATGGGAGAGAAGAGGCAACTTGGGAGAGCGAGCAAGCAATGCAAGATCAGTATCCTCAACTGTTTCAGACTTAATATCAGGTAATTTCAAGGACGAAATTTCTTTTTAGAGGGGGAGAATTGTAATATCCCAAAGTATGCTCTAGAAGTTTTGATATTATTGTTGTAATTGGATTGAATGTATATGTTAAATTTTAAAGAGAAGAGAAATTTAAAAGAAAGTGTATATGTTGTGTATATGGAAATATATACAACATATATACAAGTCAAATGTGATGGTCAAAGGAAGAAGATATTTATTTTGTTAATTATGAAATTACTAAAAAGGGCAATAAGTGAAAGAGAATTAAAACAAATAGAAGAGGGTATTTAAGTAATTTCTTATTTTGGAATGCTTGGTGGAGGTTTAAAGAGATGAAAAGTTTGACTTTGTTTCTTCATTTTCTTTTCTTCTCCTTTGGTGGCCGGACATTATCAAGACAAGAGAGCAAGAGGAAGGTTTTGAGTTCTAAGATCAAATTGAAGGAGTTTTCAAGTGATTAAGTGGAAATTCAAGAAGTTTCATTATTTTGGTAAGTTTCTCTTGACTTTCTTGTTTTGTTTTAAGTTGTTTATGAGTTTGATTGTGGATATTTGAAAGTAGGGTTGTGTTGATGGTAGTATGTTGGTGTTTGTTTGATTTATATGATTGTGGTGTTGGTTTTGAATTGAAAATAAGAAGTTAGGTTGATGTTGGTATTGGAAGAGTAAGGGTGATGTTGGTTTTAGGGTTTTGAAGTGGTAAGTGATGTTTAACTTGAGTTTGATCAATTATTTTCATAGATTTTCATGTTGTTTGTGTTTGTTGGAGTTTTAAGTATAGAATATGTGAATTTGGTTAGAAGCAGAAATGTTTTGGTAGGTGTATAAACCTGCACTCCTTAAAGTTCTTCTTCATCATGGTCAAGTAATGGTGGTATGGTTTTAATTTCTCTTCTTTCAACTCCCACTCTCCATTTACTTGGGATATTACTAGCAATGAATCGCCAAAAATTTCCACCTTATCCACCTTCATAATCATTAGGGTTTCCAAACCAAAGATACATGCTTCGTACTCCACCATATTATTGGTTGCCCTGAATTTCAACTTTTTGGCTAAAGGGATAAGTTCCCCTTTGGACGATTTTAGTATGACTCCCAAACCTGCTCTTTTCCTATTTACTACTCCATTAAAATACATTTTTCACCCTTGTACTTCAATTGCCTCTAAATGTTCATCCAGAATTCCAAGATTACCTCTTTGTTATCCTGTAATGGTTGTTGGGCTAGGAATTCTGCCACTGCTCTACCTTTGATTATTTTCCTTATTACATACTCAATCTCAAATTCTTCCAATATTATCAACCATCGACCATACTTCCCAATCAAAGAGGGTGTCTCCCTTAAGTACTTCGTTGGATCCAACATGGAAATTGCTTGCACACTATAAGATTGAAAGTAATGCTGGAAGACCAAACCACAACTATACAGGTCTTTTCAATGATACTATACTTAATTTCATAAGGTATGAGCTTTCTACTCAAATAGTAAACTGCATGCTCAATCCTTGACTCAACTGCTTGGGCCAGCATGGCTCTTATTGACTCTTCTTCTACTGCTAAGTATAGTAACAAGGGTTTATCGAGTTTAGGTGGTTTCAAAATAGGTGGATTTAGTAGATACTCCTTTATTCACTCAAAGGCCCTTTGGTATTTTTTCTTTTCCATAGGACCGACTGATTCTTCTTAAGAAACTTGAAGATAGGCTCATAGATTGTTATGAGCTTTGCTACAAACCTGCTAAGGTATTGTAATTTACTAATGAATCCCCGAACTTCTCTCCTTGTCTTAGGGGCTAGTATATCCCTGATTGCTTTAACTTTGTCAGGATCAATCTCAATGCCATTCGGACCAATCACATGTCCCAACAATTTGCTTGAGGTAACCCCGAACACACACTTTTTTCGTGTTTAACCTTAGCTTATAATTCAATGCTCTATCGAAGAATAATTCTATTTTTTGGAAGTGTTATTCCCTTGTATCTGATTTCACCATCATATCATCAACATATACTTTAACTTCTTTGTGCATCATGTCATGAAATAGTGTGGTGGCCATCATTTGGTAGGTTGCTCCAGCATTCTTTAAGCCGAACGGCATCACCCTATAACAAAATATACCCCATGTAGTAATGAAAGCAGTTTTGACTTTATCCTGTTAGGCCATTAACACTTGGTTGTATCTGGAGAATCCATCTACAAATGAATGTAGCATGCTAGAGGTTGCACTATCAATGAGGACATCTATATGGGGTAAAGGAAAGTCATCTTTAGGGGAAGCCTTGTTTAAATCTCTATAGTCCATATAGACCCATATTCTTCAATCTTTCTTTGGTATGGGTACTATGTTGGCTAGCCAATCTGGATATTCTATCACTTCAAGGAATTTTACTTGTATTTGTTTAGTGACCCCTTCTTTAACCTATTCAGCCCACTCAGGTCTTAATCGCCTAAGCTTTTGTTTGACAAGTTCCATGTGAGTGTAAGTAGGAATAAGATTTTTGGCTATGTCTCAATCTATTCCAGGCATATCCTCATAAGATCAAGCAAATACATCTTCATATTTTTTGAATATTTTTTCAAATCTATCTCTCTCATCAGGAGTAAGGTCGAATGCTATGCTAATATTTTTAGGATTTTCTGTTGTTCCAAAATTTAATTATTATGTATCAACAGAATTAATATTAAAGATGCTCATGTAACCGCTATTTGAATGTATTCAACCATCAAGAGAAACATCACACAAGTAAGTAAAATCAGATTTTATTGTATTCATTTTGGAAAACAAAACATCTTCATTCTCATACAAAGCAGACAAATTAAAATCAAAATCAAAATCATTGTCCTCAAAATCATAAGGCAGAATATCTTCAAACTTCTCTTCAACCAGGGCAGCAATGTAACACCCCTTCCCGGCCTACGTGTGTAAGCCGAATAAAGGCACCACACTAACCTAATGTTGCTACCAATTTTACTTAGTCAAATTTTAGTTCCGATTTTTACAGAAATTTGGCCAGAGGTTCGCCTAGAAATTGGGTCCCAAGTGTCGACAAAACTGGTTTTTCTGATTTTTGAAAACATTTTTACACAAACCAATGCGAACACAATCAGTCTCAATACACTCCCAATGAATCCCTTTTATAACCTCAACTACAAACCTGCAAGAAGAATTCACACTTCTAGTACAAAATAAAGTAGAGGTTTATTATTATGACATACTACTAACGTACAGTATAACATAGTAATTCCCAATCTTATATATATATATATACATGTCACAACTAGTTAACTCAAAATGGAAACTAAGAGATCTACCCTGAGATGCTGTGGGTCTGGTCGTCGCTTCCCAAGAGTTAGCTACTGCTCCGAACCTACGAGTCAAGGAAAACATAACTCGTTGAGCAATGACGCTCAGTGGGTACTTTACCAATAGAAATAAAAGTAAAGAGTATTTGTACAAGCAAGACAATAAAATATATGAATGTTAAATACTATAAGCAATAAAATATAAAGCTCACTTCAATGATATAAAAACGTACTTCCCGAAAAAGAATTTCAAGTTTTTCAAAATATTTCAACTAATATTGTAAAATATTCACAATTCAACTTATGCCATAAAATAGTCGTGTCATAGTTTGTAAATTTTTGCTGCACTGGTAAAAGCAGAACCACAGCGATAAGGCAATGGCCCTCACCAATGTAACACAGGTGGCCCTCACCACCGATATCGAATCACAGGAATGGCCCTCACCATCCTGGTTATAACCAATGGCCCTCACCATCGGCCCCAATGGCCCTCACCATTGAGTTCAGATCATAACAATTCAATCACAATATCAAGCAGTACTGCATAAGTTAGTATAGTGCACTATACCCTTATCTACCAAGTTCAACCACCAAGTAGAGCATAAGGGTTTAAAATTCAAATCCAAGATTTCCACCAATTTTCAAATGATTTGCACATCCCTTTTAATTTTTACCAAGTCATGTCATTTCTCCGTGTACTAACTCTGTGGCTAAAGGCCGTTTCATTTCCAAGTGTTTACCACCATTCCCAGTCATTTCCACACACTTCAAATCACATTAGAATAATTCCCAAAAATGACCAAAAGAATAGTAACACGGTGCCTAAAATCGGCAACGCAAATGGCATGACCATATGAATAGTAAAATCTGGTTTTCGTCTAAATTTCAGTCAATTTCAGTCATGTATTTGACCAGGTAAATGATCTTATTTTTGGCTGAAATTTAACAAGTAACTTATTTCATATGTTGACTAATTGCATGTAAATTTTCGATGAAAAATTCCATCATTTGCTGCCTCAACCGGCTGCCCAAAGTTGGGTCCAGAATTGGCTCCCAAAGGGCACCAATTCGGCCCCCACTTGCATTTGTTGCAAAATTGTTTATTATTTTTTTTAAACCCATTTCAAAGCTTCCCTAATAATGTATTAAAGACTTAGACACTTCCCTTTAAAAATAACTTGATTGTTTAAATCAATTTGGACTAAATGGAGTTCATAAACTCTTTTACCAAAATCATTGAAAACATTAGATTTCATTTGAATTTAAACAAGCCAATCACCACATGGATTCAAAAATACCACTCAACAATTGAATTCAAACTCAAACAATACATTTAGGCATCCATAGCAAAAGTTCCATAGATAAATTTTTGGCAAGAAAATGAAAGAAAAATTAATTCTTCCAAGGTAAAGTACCGAACCTTGTATTTTAATTTCCTTTTGCTTTCCCTTCTCTTTCAAGCTCTTCCTTCTCCTTATTTCCACCCTTGCCTACAAAAATTTCACAACACAAACTCAACCATAAACCCTAGAAATTTAGAACATGCACTACCCTTCCATTTCTTTTCAAATTAAGTCCTAATATAACCTTATTAAACCTTAGAAACCTTAATTCTTCCATTTAATTAATCAATATCATCACTACTTAAGTTTTCACAAAATCAACCATAAGAACCCTAATTTTTATCTCTCAAATTACTCATTAAAACCTGAAATTAGGATTAGAAATGAACTTACCTTAGTTTAAAACCTTGGATTCCACCAAAACCTTTGATAATAAACCTTAAAACTTGAAAATCACCACCTTTCTTCCTTCTCCTATGGCTTGGACGACACTCCTTCTCAAGAGGGAGTTTTTGCTTTCTTCTTTCATGTGTTTTTGGTCCAAATGGCTGCCCAATTTGGGCTAATAATGTGTTAAGACAAATGCTTAATTCCAATTGGTCCACTTTAAGGCAAAATGGCCATTTTTCATTGGTACAATTGTCTCTCTCTTTTATTTATTTAAGCCCCAAGCCATTGGGCTTTCTTTTAATCATATTTTGGGCCCTCTTCTTGCCTTTGGTGTAATTTTATGATTTAGGATGTGAAAAGACCAAAATACCCTCCGGCGATTGATTGTCTGTAACTTTTAAACCGTGTGGTTCCACGAAGTGAACCACATATGGTTTTGACCCTCTCGACCTCTACTTTCCATTTTTAAGGTCTATTTTGGGTTTCCAAGTCATTTTGAAAAATTACCAATAAGCCCTCGACTTTTTACAAAATTCCCTTTAGGTCCTTTCTTTGCTCGGGTTTGCCCGGGCTCCGTTTCTACTGACGATCATTTCATATTCAACCCCTCGATGTCCTCTACACACTCGTGTGTATATTTCCTACTTTGGATTTATGTATAAATTTTAATTAATAATGACCAAAATGCCCCTAGTCTACGTGTCTTCATTTCTCTCTAACGGGGCGTTCCCGAAGAAAGTCACAGTTCACAATTTTTACCCGGTTTTTCTCTAGTTTCCATTTCATTACACTATCACATACATTATTAAGACTTCCCAGACTGGTCACCCATCGCCGTTAGTTACACACGTTTAACTCCGGTCCTTTAATGAATTATAGCTTAACGGTCTAGGGTTAGCCGGATCTCTTTAGCATGCCTACTTTGTCAGCACGTGTGAATACTGTACACGTAATTACCGTACATACCTGCTATGGCCGGTCGTGACAATTCCTCCCCTGTTAATTTAGGCTTCGTCCTAAAGCCTATCAGGTGGAAATAAATATGGGTACTGCTTCCTCATAGTTTCTTCGCGTTCCCATGTAGCTTCTTCTACTTTGTGATTCCTCCAAAGCACTTTGACCAATGGGATCTTCTTATTCCGCAACTCTTTGATTTTCTGTGCTAGGATTTCTACCGGCTCTTCCTCGTACGTCAGGTTGGACTGAATCTCGATGTTTTGAGCTTGTATGACATGGGTTGGATCTGAACGATACCTCCTTAGCATTGAAACGTGGAAAACATCATGTATTTTACTTAATCCGGGTGGTAACGCCAACTGGTAAGCTACCGGACCTACCCGTTTGATGATCTCATATGGTCCAATGAATCTAGGGCTTAGCTTGCCTTTCTGTTTAAATAGTAACACCTTCTTCCAAGGAGAGACTTTGAGGAATACTCTGTCACCGACCTCGAACTATATGTCTTTCCTCTTTAGATCCGCGTATGATTTTTGCCTGTTTGTCACTGCTTTTAATCGGTCTCGAATGATCTCTACCTTTTCCTCAATTTCCTTAACTATGTCTGGCCCCAACATCTTTTCCTCGCTCAATTCTGTCCAGCAAACTGGAGTTCTGCATTTCTGACCGTACAGTGCTTCATCAGGAGCCATTTGTATGCTGGATTGATAGCTGTTGTTGTACGCGAATTCCATTAAGCTCAGGTATTTCTCCTAGTTGCCTTTAATTTCTAAAATGCACGCCCTCAGCATATCTTCCAAAACTTGAATCACTCTTTCCAACTGTCCGTCTGTCTGGGGATGGAATGCTGTACTGTGGTACGTTCGAGTCCCAAGGGCTGTTTGGAACTTCTGCCAAAAATTTGACGTAAAGCGTGGATCTCAATATGATATGATTGAAGTTGGAACTCCGTGGAGACGTATGATCTCTTTGATGTACAAGTCTGCCAACTTGTCCAGCGAGTAATCCACACGTACTGGTAAGAAATGAGCGGACTTAGTAAGCCGATCCACAATTACCCAGGTCGCGTCATGTTTGTCCCTAGTCATAGGCAATCCTCTGACAAAATCCATAGTAATACAGTCCTATTTCCAAGTTGGAATCGTGATAGATTGTAGTAGTCCTGAGGGTAGTTGATGTTCCGCTTTCACTTGCTGACAGGTCAGACACTTTGTCACATGATCCACGATTTCTCTTTTCATTCCTGGCCACCAGTAATACTCCTTCAAGTCCCGGTACATTTTTGTTGCTCCCGGATGCATTGTGTAAGGACTGTTATGAGCTTCTTGCAAAATCTGTTTCTTCAGTTCCTCGGACTTAGGTACCACCATTCTCTTCTTGTAGTATAGGATATCATCTGGACAAATTTGATAATCTCCTGGCGAATTCTCCTGCGCCTGTTGACTCCACTTCTTCACTTGTTCATCTTCCTTCTGAGCCTCACGTATTTGTTGATGTAAGGTAGGTTGCACGTGCATTTCTGCAAAGATAGCTCCATCATCTGTGGGCTCTAATTCTACCCTCATAGCACGTAGCGCTGGCATTGACTTCCTACTAAGTGCATCTGCTATGACATTCGCTTTGCCCGGGTGATAGTTAATCGTATAGTCATAGTTGGCTAACAGTTGCATCCATTTTCGCTGTCGCAGGTTTAAATCTTTCTGCGTGGGCAGGTACTTCAGGCTTTAATGATCCGTATAAATGTAACACTTTTCCCTGTATAAATAGTGCCTCCACATCTTGAAAGCCAAAACAATCGCTGCTAGTTATAAGTCATGCGTGGGATAATTCTTTTCGTATGGCTTGAGCTGTCGAGAAACATATGCAATGACTTTGCCCTCTTGCATCAATACGCAACCTAACCCGTTGTGGGATGCATCGCTATAGATCACAAAATCTTTTCCTGATTCGGGTTGTGTAAGAATGGGCGCTTCAGTAAGTTTCTGCTTCAGCCTTTCAAAGCTCCGTTGGCAAATGTCGGTCCACTGGAATTTGGCATTCTTCTGAAGTAGCTTGGTCATAGGTACGGCGATCATGGAAAACCCTTTGATGAATCTTCGATAATATCCTGCTAACCCCAAGAAACTACGGACTTCCGTTACTGTCTTAGGTGACTTCCATTCCAATACTGCTTCTATTTTCTTGGGATCGACCCTTATTCCTTCTGCCGATACAATATGTCCCAAGAAGGCTACTTCTTCCAACCAAAATTTGAATTTGCTGAATTTAGCGTATAACTGCTTCTCTCGCAGGGTTTGCAAAACAATCCTAAGGTGGCGATCATGGTCCTCTCGATTCTTTGAATACACCAATATGTCGCCAATGAATACAACCACGAACTGATCCAAATACGGGTGGAAGATTCTGTTCATCAGATCCATGAATACAGCAGGTGCGTTCGTTAATCCGAAAGGCATAACGATGAATTCATAATGTCCATAGCGAGTTCTGAAAGCGGTTTTTGGTATGTATTCGTCTTTGATCCCCAATTGATGATAACCCGACGTAGATCGATTTTTGAAAAGACTCCAGCACATTTGAGTTGATCAAATAAATCATCTATGCAAGGTAGCAGATACTTGTTCTTGATGGTCAGCTTATTGAGTTGACGGTAATCCACTCACAACCTTAGGGATCCGTCTTTCCTTTTCATGAATAATACTGGCGCTCCCCATGGTCACACGCTTGGCCTAATGAACCCCTTGTCTAAAAGTTCCTGTAGCTGTACCTTTAGTTCTTTTAGCTCCGCTGGCGCCATTCGGTAAGGTACGATGGATACTGGTGCAGCTCCCAGGTACATGTCGATGGTGAATTCCACCTCTCGTTTAGGTGGTAATCCGAGTAAGTTGTCAGGAAATACGTCGGGGAAATCACAAACAGTAGGTATATCTTGTAGCTTCGGTGCCTCTTCTTTTGCTTCTAACGCACATAACAGGTATACCTAGCAGTCTTTTTGCACTAACCTCTTAGCCATCATAGCGAAAATGATGTTAGTTAGATAGTCCTTCCTCTTTCCCACTAAGGTCACTTCGTCACCATCTGACGTATGCAGAGTAACTCTCTTCCGTTTACAGTCAACCAGTGCATCGTGTTTGGCCAACCAATCCATCCCAAGGATAGCGTCGAATTCTTGAAATGGTAGTTCAAATAAGTCTCCCCAAAAGATACGTCCGTGTATCTCCACGGGGCAATCTTTCACTACCTTCCTCGTAATCACCTCACTCCCTAATGGGCTAGTAACTAATATTCCCTCTTCCTCTAGTTCTACCTTTAGATTTCCAAGTTTTTCATTTTTCGTGCATATATATGAGTGTGAAGAACCCGGATCTATTAAAATGTAAAGCGGAACTCCAAACATAGACAACTGACCTGCAATCACATCTAGCGCTTCTTGCGACATCTAAAGAACAAAGCAAAATGTATACAATCCCATCATCACTAACGACCCAGACCAACAACATTATATTACCCTAGGTGGCATGTATATAAATATAAAATTCTTAAATAACACATATACAACACAACTTTTATTTATTTCCAAGCAAAAGTATTTACATTACTAGGAAGCCCTTATGTACATTCCAAAATTTAGGACTCCTATATCATCATGTCATACTACCATACAATATCTACACGATACCCCGATGTCACATATGTACATAACTAAAAGAACCTTCAAAAAGCAACACATCTCGAAGCTCAGTGAGTAGGTGCCCTAGGTGAGGTGACACTTTCAGACAAATACTCTTCTATCTCAGGATCAAGCTCTGGGTCATGCGATGCTTCACCAGGTAAGTGCTGGCCTAGCTCCTGGACCCTCTCCTGCAAAGCACGGATCTCTCTATGTGCTACCCCGAGACTCCTACAGGCACTATCAAACTCCACTCTATGACTAAGCCTGTCCTCCTTTAACATCAGCACGTCTCTCCTCAAGGATATAATCATCTCATGTGCTAATCTCAGGTCTTCACGATCTGTAGACTTCGATCTGCCAGGATATCTATGGTATCATCTTGCTCCTACACTATCTGCTTTAGCCTCTCTACTTCCATCCTCAGCTCCCTCATCTCATTGTTTCGATCACCCATAATTACTCCTGTTATAATTAGAATAACATAACTAACAATACTACACACATGTATAGGTGCATATTTAGAACCCCTAACCTAACCCTATTTGTCATACATTTAAGGTTTAGTTCAACTAACTACCCAGAACAGGCTAAACCAGCGCTCTGATACCAAAAATTGTAACACCCCTTCCCGGCCTACGTGTGTAAGCCGAATAGAAGCGCCACACTAACCTAATGTTGCTACCAATTTTACTTAGTCAAATTTTAGTTCCGGTTTTTACAGAAATTTGGCCAGAGGTTCGCCTAGAAATTGGGTCCCAAGTGTCGACAAAACTGGTTTTTCTGATTTTTGAAAACATTTTTACATAAACCAATGTGAACACAATCAGTCTCAATACACTCCCAATGAATCCCCTTTATAACCTCAACTACAAACCTGCAAGAAGAATTCAGACTTCTAGTACAAAATAAAGTAGAGGTTTATTATTATGACATACTACTAACGTCCAGTATAACATAGTAATTGTCAATCTTATATATATATATATACATGTCACAACTAGTTAACTCAAAATGGAAAATAAGGGATCTACCCTAAGATGCTGTGGTTCTGGTCGTCGCTTCCCAAGAGTTAGCTACTGCTCCGAACCTACGAGTCAAGGAAAACTTAACTCGCTGAGCAATGTCGCTCAGTGGGTACTTTACCAATGGAAATAAAAGTAAAGAGTATTTGTGCAAGCAAGACAATTAAATATATGAATGTTAAATACTATAAGCAATAAAATATAAAGCTGACTTCAATGAAATAAAGACGTACTTCCTGAAAAAGAATTTCAAGTTTTTCAAAAGATTTCAACTAAAATTGTAAAATATTCACAATTCAACTTATGCCATAAAATAGTCGTGTCATAGTTTGTAAATTTTTGCTCTACTGGTAAAAGCAGAACCACAGCGATAAGGCAGTGACCCTCACCACTGTAACATAGGTGGCCCTCACCACCGATATCAAATCACAGGAATGGCCCTCACCATCCTGGTTATAACCAATGGCCCTCACCATTGGCCCCAATGGCCCTCACCATTGAGTTTAGATCATAACAATTCAATCAAAATATCAAGTAGTACTGTATAAGTTAGTATAGTGCACTATACCCTTATCTACCAAGTTCAACCACCAAGTAGAGCATAAGGGTTTAAAATTCAAATCCAAGATTTCCACCAATTTTCAAATGATTTGCACATCCCTTTTCATTTTTACCAAGTCATGTCATTTCTCCGTGTACTAACTCTGTGGCTAAAGGCCATTTCATTTCCAATTGTTTACCACCATTCCCAGTCATTTCCACACACTTCAAATCACATTAGAATAATTCCCAAAAATGACCAAAAGAATAGTAACATGGTGCGTAAAATCGACAACGCAAATGGCATGACCATATGAATAGTAAAATCTGGTTTTCGTCTAAATTTCAGTCAATTTCAGTCATACATTTGACAAGGTAAATGATCTTATTTTTGGCTGAAGTTTTACAGGAAACTTATTTCATATGTTGACTAATTGCATGTAAAATTTAGTCGAAAAATTCCATCATTTTCTGCCTCAACCGGCTGCCCAGATTTGGGCCCAGAATTGGCTCCCAAAGGGCACCAATTCGGCCCCCACTTGCATTTGGTGCAAAATTGTTTATTTTTTTTTTCTAAACCCATTTCAAAGCTTCCCTAATAATTTAATGAAGACATAGACACTTCCCTTTTAAAATAACTTGATTGTTTAAATCAATTTGGACTAAATGGAGTTCATAAACTCTTTTACCAAAATCATTGAAAACTTTAGATTTCATTTGAATTGAAACAACCCAATCACCACATGGATTCAAAAATACCACTCAAAAATTGAATTCAAACTCAAACAACACATTTAGGCATCCATAGAAAAAGTTCCATAGGTAAATTTTTGGCAAGAAAATGAAAGAAAAATTAATTCTTCCAAGGTAAAGTACCAAACCTTGTATTTTAATTTCCTTTTGCTTTCCCTTCTCTTTCAAGATCTTCCTTCTCCTTATTTCCACCCTTGCCTACAAAAATTTCACAACACAACCTCAACCATAAACCCTAGAAATTTAGAACATGCACTACCCTTCCATTTCTTTTCAAATTAAGTCCTAATCTAACCTTATTAAACCTTAGAAACCTTAATTCTTCCATTTAATTAATCAATATCATCACTACTTAAGTTTTTCCAAAATCCACCATAAGAACCGTAATTTTAATCTCTCAAATTACTCATTAAAACCTAAAATTAGGATTAGAAATGAACTTACCTTAGTTTAGGACCTTGGATTCCACCAAAACCTTTGATAATAAACCTTAAAACTTGAAAATCACCACCTTTCTTCCTTCTCCTATGGCTTGGACGACCCTCCTTCTCAAGAGGGAGTTTTTGCTTTCTTCTTTCATGTGTTTTTGGTCCAAATGGCTGCCCAATTTGGCTAATAATGTGTTAAGACAAATGCTTAATTCCAATTGGTCCACTTTAAGGCAAAATGGCCATTTTTCATTGGTACAATTGTCTCTCTCTTTTATTTATTTAAGGCACAAGCCATTGGGCTTTCTTTTAATCATATTTTGGGCCCTCTTCTTCCCTTTGCTGTAATTTTATGATTTAGGATGTGAAAAGACCAAAATACCTCCGGCGATTGATTGTCTGTAACTTTTAAACCGTGTTGTTCCACAAAGTGAACCACATATGGTTTTGACCCTCTCGACTTCTACTTTCCATTTTTAAGGTCTATTTTAGGTTTCCATGTCGTTTTGAAAAATTACCAATACGCCCTCGACTTTTTATAAAATTCCCTTTAGGTCCTTTCTTTGCTCGGGTTTGCCCGGGCTCCATTTCTACTGACTATCATTTCATATTCAACTCCTCGATGTCCTCTACGCACTCGTGTGTATATTTCCTACTTTGAATTCATGTATAAATTTTAATTAATAATGACCAAAATGCCCCTAGTCTACGTGTCTTTGTTTCTCTCTAACGAGGCGTTCCCGAAGAAAGTCACAGTTCACAGTTTTTACCCAATTTTTCTCTAGTTTCCATTTCATTACACTATCACATACATTATTAAGACTTCCCAGACTGGTCACCCATCATCGTTAGTTACGCACATTTAACCCCGGTCCTTTAATGAATTATAGCTTAACAGTCTAGGGTTAGCCGGATCTCTTTAGCATGCCCACTTTGTCAGCATGTGTGAATACTGTACACGTAATTACTGTACATACCTACTATGGCTGATCGTGACAAGTAATCTCCTCCAGAGTCTTCTCAGCTTTCAAGACAAGTTCCTTCTCTTCTGGATTAGACTCTTTGTTGGCTGGCAGGGTGAGTTCTTTTTTTACTTGCTCCACTAGCTCGGTAACATCTGCAAAAATTTCAAAACCTGGGATCAACTTTACCGTGAACATGATTGGCTCGGGCTTTCCTTGTAGTGGTCCCATGTCTGGAGCTTTGACAAAGATTTTTTCAAGTGGCGAAAAGCTCATCTTCTCATTCTTCTTTGGCTAGACATCTTTGTTGGCTTCATCATATCCCAACCCAACCCCTTCTTGGAAGTTTGAGTTTTAAAATTTGGAAGCTTTGTCAAACCAGCCTTGCCCTTTCCAAGACTAGCTTCGGAAAGGTAGTTCATCCTCTTCATCATGTTCAAGACCTTAGAGTCCTACTTCATCATAAAAAATTACAGCTATTTGAAAGCGATTGAGAGACCTCTCAATCATTAGAGCATTAACAACCTCATTATCTTTGGCTTCGATGACCACTGTCTCATCGCTGTTAGGGAACTTGATCTTTTGATGCAGGGTGGAAGGAACTCCATCAAGAGGATGAAACCATGGTCGTCCCAAGAGTAATGTAAAGGTAACAGGTATGTCCAAAACAACAAATTCAACAATAGATTCAATTGGGCCAAGTTTAACAGCAGTTTTGAAAGTTCCTTCGACATGTCTCTTGGTGTTGTCATAAGACCGAATGGTTACCTCGGTTGGGTTTAGATCCCTTATTGACATGGCTAGTTTTGGTAATATTTTAAGTGGACAAACATTTATGGGGGACCCATCATCAACCATTACACATGGAGTCCTTTTCCCTTTGATTTCTATTTTGATAAAGAGAGGGCGGATGTGATCTCTCCCCTCTTCTCTTAAATCGACATCTGAGAAAGATACCGCTCCCATATTAACTTCGTTCTTCTCTTGTATATCATCACATTTCATTACTCCTTCAATTTTTATGAAGTTGGTCAGCTTCTCCAGTGTTATGTAAGTGGAAATTGGCATGCTAGCCAAGGCCTTGGCCATAGTTTCTCAGTGCTTTTTAGAAGTAGCCAATAAGTCCCAAATGCTAACACTTGCTTGGGTTCTTTTCAACTGCTTGAGCACGGTATCATCTTCCTCTTCTTTGTTCCCTACTTCAGCTTCCTTTCCTTTATTAATTTCTACCTCCTTAGGCGGTGGCCTTGCATAGGGCTTACCAAATCTAGTGTTCATTACTTCATCTTCTTCGGGCTCGGACCAGGTCCATTCCTCCTTCTTCGATATGAGATCATCATCACTATCACTTGAATCCCAAAACCCATTCATAGCACAAATTGCTACTTCTTTACCCACCATAGCTTGTTCAATTTCCCTAAATACCTCTTCTTCTTTTGTTGCTTCTCCACCCACATCTTGAAAAGAAGACATGACAAAACTTTCATGCAAACCTCCTCCAATCATGAAGGTTGCTTGTGGTGGTACTCTATTGAACCTTGGTAATGGATTGTCTTTGGCGTTCGGCTTGTTGGGCTCGAGCAACTTTCCACTATCAATCAAATTTTGGATCTCATGCCTCAACCTCACACATATATCCGTGTCGTGCCCTTGAATTTGATGAAATTGGCAAAATGCTTTAGTGTCAAAATTTGGTGGGAGAGGGTTAGGCAAAGGATGAGGATTTAAGGGTTGTAATAATCCCTTCCTTTAAAGCTTATTCAGAACCCAAGGCATCTGTTTCCCGAATTCTAAAAACTACCTTCTTGTTCCTTGGCTAGTAGCATTAACACCAACTACCTTTTGCATGCCTTGGTTACCAGACTGATAGTTTCCTTTCTCGTTCCTTCTTGTTGAAAAATGGTTCTTCTCTCTTTCCCATCCTTCAATTTATAGACCACCTTGGAGGAGATCTTTGAAATCACGGATGAGTGTATGAGACATCCTTTCATGAAGACTAGGCAACACCCCTCTCACGATCATTCTTATTTGATCACATTCATCGGGCCTCTTCTTGAGCAAAGCGGCCTTATTTCTCCATCTTTTCACATAGTCCATGAAATTTTCATTTGGCCTTTGTCTAATGGACTTAACTTCCATTAAGGTAACTTCCATCTCAACGTTGTATCCATATTGTTGTATGAAGGCCTTGTATAGCAGATCCTAACTCTTTTGTGTTCCTTCTTCTAAGGTATTGAACCAATTTTGGATAACAGGATCCAATGAAAGCATAAAGTATCTTAGAGTTTGAGCCTTAGTAGCTTGGGCAGACTGAATAGCAATGATATACTGCTTCACATGGAGGTAAGGATTTCTGATTCCATCAAACTTTGCAAAGGATGGCATCTTTAATTTGTATGGAACTTCTTTGTTTAGCTCAAATAATTTGTCAACTTCGGACATTTCTTCAGTTTTCAGCTTCTTCTCAAATTTCTTTTCTAAATCCACAATCATCTTTTCAACATCAGAAATCTTAGTTTTCTCCATAGCTGATCTTTCCACAATCTTTGGTTCTTTCTTCATGTCTTGAGGATCATGGAAGTATTGAGCCCAATCATCATCATCATCATTGATCACCTTATCATCATTAAAAACCACTTCACCAACTTTAACCTTCCCTTTTCCCTTTGACTTCTTAGTGCTAGCAAATGCTTCGGCATGATTTCCTAAAATTGCCGCCAATTGGTTCTTCAAGGTCTTAGCCAGGGGCTCTTTTATTTTTTCCATCTTGGCAATGAGGGCGTCGTCCACCATTCTTTGAATTTGTTTGAGCTCCATTGCTTTTGGTGAGTAAGTAATTGTGTTGCTACTATATTCTTCATCTCCGGCGTAGGTCAAATTATCGTAAGCTTTTGAACTGTTGTAATCTAGGGGTGTGAGCTAGAAGGGATTAATGATATGAGATGCAAATGTATACATGTATGCATGTATGCACAATAAACAAACAAGGATAAATAGGACGTTCCTTCCAACCTTATAACATCCACACACGAATGGCGAGTCTCTTTTCCTAGGTAATATGGTTAACAAAATACCAACATGGGGTATCTTGTTTTCGAATAATTCCCTCAAACGTTTCAACCAATAGTTATATTTTCAAAAATGAAAATTTGTTCATGATAATTCCCATTAATTAGGTTTTAATCCATTCAACCAGCTAAACTAGCTTTTATACTATATTGGATTAAAACTAAATTAAGAAGGTTTATTATAAATAGATTTTTCACTTGAAAAAGTAATTAATGATTCATGCCAAAAACAAGCCCATGATTAATTATTCTAAGTATAAAATAGGCTCACAATTGAGTTTTGATATACCAAATGGTACAAAGCTATGAGTATATACCAAATGGTACAAGGCTATGAGTGGTTATGCCATGCTCGACCTCCGTACCTTGAGTGAAAGTATGGTATCTCTTACATAACACAACACGGGTAACACGGGCTTCCTAACTCACACACACGGTGCAATCTAAATGATACAATGGATAATATCATGATAAGAAAGAATAGAATAATATTAAGACAAACGGAATCAACTTCTCTTATCCCCAGTGGAGTTGCCACTGTGAGCAGAGATTTTTGCCCCCACTCCCGGTGGAATGGTTCTTGCAACTTTGACACTGTTTAGGCTCAGGGCCTTAGAGATCACGGGCCAAAGCCCGGAGAAAATAGAGTCACCACCCGAACGTGCCGGGAAAAATAAAGGGGTGGATGATTCGATTCCTAAGGAATCCCCAACCCCTTAATGGGTTTGAAAAGTTGGGTATGTGTGTAAAAGGTGAGAAATGGCCCAGCACCACCACAATGCCCAGTTCATTGGAACCGGTCTACTTTGTAGGTCTTAATATTATAAAATTCTTAAGTATAACAATATTATCCATATTACATACAACAATTAAAATAAAGCATCATTATATTAAAATCAAAGCAATATCCAAACAAAATAAATAAATGGACACCCATCTTAGGATGGAAACATGTCCTTACATTGTCCATGTCTAAACTAAATAGGACACCCACCGAAAGGTGGAAAACATGCCCTTTACATTGGTCTAAAAACTTTAAAATAAAATAAATTACATTATGCTCACGACATGAGGTACCCACAAATATGGAAACATACCTCTTACAATATTTGGAAATAAAAAAATCAATAAAAGTAAATATTCATTCATAATAAATAAATCATTCATCAAAGAAATCAAACATCAAATAAAATATATAATAAACATTCATCCAATTTAAATAAAATGGTAAATATATTAACTTTAGGTATTCATGCATCAATTAGGGTTTCTAGGGTTTTATGTTCAATAACTAGGGTTTTGCATATACTAGTTTAATTTGTTGAGAAATATTTTTAAAAAATAACATAGCTACTGGATGTTTAAAAGATTTAAGGTTTTGGATGTTTTTATGAAAATAAGGTTACTGCGATTTTAAAAAGTAGGTTTAGTTAGGGTTTTAAGCAAACACCATGAAATTAGGGTTTTGGAACCTTAAGACATTAGGCTTTATAATTTTAAAAGATTGGGTTTTAGATTATGGTTTTAGGTTTATGAGTTAAGAATTAGGATTTAGATTTATTAGATTGAGTTTTAGGATCACTGGATTAGGGCTTTAGGTGTTGATGAACTTGTCATAAAGTTTTGATATTTTAAAAATTAGGGTATAGGAAAACTAGAGTTTACGAGATAGGGTTTTAAGAAGTAATACGATAGTTTAGGGTTTTTGATATTTTAGAAAATGTTTAATCTTAGGATTTAAGAAAAAAGTTTAAAGTTTTATAGAAACAATTATGATTAATGTTTTTAGAAACTGTAAAGAAGATTAGGGTTGGAGATTTAAGAAGACATTTCGAAATTTCAGACAATAAAGTTAGAGCTTAGATGATTAAGAAAACAGTTCGGGGAAAATTAATTTAGTTTTTTAAAGTTTTTAGAAACAGAAGAAATAATTTAGAGTTTTAAAGTTTTTGAAGCAGAAAAGTAATTTAGGGTTTTTAAAGTTTTAGAAACAGAAAAGTGATTTAGGGTTTTTAGATTTTAAAAAACATGGAAGTGGAGTTTTGAAAACCAACTGATTAATGTATTAACCAAAGTAAACAATTAAAGTTATTGAAACAAAGATCAAATTACTACATATTTAAAGATCAAGGTACTGCGTGCATGTTCTTATTAATCAAAGAAACAAAGCTACTATGAATATATAATTTATGATTAAAGATCAAATCTGAGTAGTTGGTTCCACCAAAATTGATTTCTGGATGAACAATAACAAAGGCAATGTTGCTGCCTTTGATGGGTTGATGACTGCTTCTTGTTGCTAATGTCTCTTGCTCCTAGGGTTTTCTGTCTCTTTTTCCTCCCCAAGTCAGAAGTCCCAAGTTTCCTCCTCCAGTAAAATAATTTTTTTCGATCCATAATTTTATGTTTTAATGTGGTATTTATAGGAAAAAATCATAAACCTACTTCTAATTGTCTAAGGAAATTAAAACTAATTAGGAAAAGAAACCAAAAACAAATAGAATTTGGTTTCGAAAAAAACTGCGTTGGAAAATTGCGCTGGCAAAAAAACTGCTGCGGGAAAGATTGCGAGTGCTAGTTGTGAATTGCTACGGGCGGGCGCCAATTCCCTCCAGGAATTTCCTGCGGTGAATTGGCCTGTGGCCAATTTCCTGCGGGCTATTTGGCCCAGCCGATTCACTTTCGGTGATGAAATTTTACGTTGCCGATTTTTATTTATTTATTTATAACTTTACTAACATTAATTTTTTTATTTTTATTTAAAAATTATAAATAATAATAAATACTAAAATAGATATTATTTAATTAAAATACCACAAAAATTATTTTTGACTATAAAAAAATATCGAATCAGACTGGTCATGTAACATCCTCTGACAATTCTTATATAAAAACTATCAGAGAATGTTATGCTATACACTGTTCGCGCTCCAATCAATTCAGAGAAAACTCTCTTTATAAATAAAATTTTCAAAAATAATACAATCTGTATATCACAACCCTTATAGATTCAATATTAAAACCATTTTCCAATATCTCCAATTTTAATCAGATAAACTTTATAAGTTCATCAAATCAAATAAATAAATAATACATTTCTTTCATGATACTCATTCACTAGAATTCTCAAACTTCATTCTCTAAATACATAAATCTTATTATGTTTACATATTTATACAATCTCTCAAATTGCCTAATTGAAGTATCTATATACCTTTTATAACTTACGAATACAATATACACAAGATCTTCATCTGTTCTTAACTTGCTCCGATGTCTTGATACCTGCGTGTCAGAAAACAATTCTAACACGCTAAGCAAAGCTTAATGGTGCTTGTATATACATATTTTATCACTTAATATTAAAGAAATATATTTATGAAAATATAGTAATAACACTTAATTTTAAGGAGTATTTCAATATATTAACTCATTTCAGTAATAAATCAACATACCATGCTGATTATACAAAATAATAACTATCCCTGCATAAAAGTTATCATATAATACACTACTTTCAGTATTGCAGCTTGTCTCATTAAGAATTATTTTATTCAATACTTGCTTTCTCATTTGATAACATTGTTCACAATACATTATTTTGTTTTTCAATAATTCTTCCTTTTCAAGTTCACATATAGGATCATTTCATTCAATATATACTTTTTAGCAATTACATCTATTACTATACTTTAGAGCACTTTGTATCTCACATAGACACTTCCATTCATTTGATTAATTCAATACATTGAGCATATCATTTCCATTACGTTCATTAGAACTTTCATGTGTAAGCAGTTATATATATATGACAATCCCTTTTTCACTAGAACACAATACTTCAATTTCACGTAATTGACTTATATTAGTATTTTACATTTCTTTCATAAGTCACAACTATCATGTTCACATATATTTTCATTAATTATGCCCAAACATACTAAACTTGGATCATAGGTTTGGATAACGTGTTAGTGTAGCAATCTCAAGAATTTATAATGGCAATTATGCCCACTATCACTGACAATACAATGTGTCCATTAATGGCACGAGGTGCCCACTATCACTGTGGCTATCCATCCTCTGGTTAGCCATTCAATCCAAAGCTAGAAATAAATTTAGTATGATTTGGGCAATTCATTAATTTTTGATGAACACTACATTGTTTATTTCATTTCATTGGTACTATACTTTTATCAACATTTGGTATATGTGTGTCACTTGTCTAAAGTTTATCACTCGTTTTCATACATTTAACACATTAACACAAAAGTATGGACTATACACATATTAGTATCATGTTATTGATTAACACTTGTTTATATCATTTCACTTGTTTATATCAATTTTTCTTGTTTATACCATGATCTTGGTACATTACTCTTAGCAACATTTAGTATGATATATATTTGTCACTTATCTAAAGTTTCTCACTCTTTTTCATGCATTTAACACATACACATGAAGTCTCAATACAATTATTCACATATTAGTCTCATACTAGGCCCGTAGATCACAAATTACAAGCCAAAAACATTATTTAGGTACCCCACGGCCGTGGCATCTCAACCCCACGCCCATGGGATCCGAAATGAAGCTGTAAATGAAGTTTGAAGACCCCACGGTCATGGCCTTCAAGGGCCATGGTCGTGGCATCTCAAACTTTTCTGTTGTCTCGAATTTTTTTGAAGAACCAACATCACTTTCAATCCCACGGTCCTGGCACTCAAGGGCCACGGTCGTGGCATTGATTTCGGGACTATTTTCGGAGTAAAATCATTTATTCTGCACTTTTAACTTCATTAAACACAAACATATTGAAGATCTAAAATAATAATTGATCAAACTCAATATTTTGACATAAAAAGTGTTCATATCAAATACCTTCACTTGATTAAACTTTTAACCATTTCATATGGATAAAAACATAATCAAATCCTTCACTTCTCATCAAAATATCATTATACATAACTTAATCAATCAATTAAATCATTTAAACTTGTAAAAAGTCATATTTTTATAAAATATAAATCAAAAGCACATACCTTGTTGATAATCACCACTTTTCCAACTTAATCTTAAGTTTTGATTCAACTCATGGAAAGAAGGAAGAAGAAAGAAGTGAAGATGGTGATGATGGCGTGGAGAGAAGAAGAAATCAGAAACTTCTCCACACTCACACACATATGCACACACACACACACATATATATATATTTAATCTAGTGAGGGTAGGCTCATAATAACTATGGTGCACCCTCATTCTTAACCGTTGATTTTAAATCGAGTTTTAATCTCGTAAAACAGTAAAAATACTCTTTTCAGTAAACACAATGTACTATTCTTTACGTGTAGCATTTATCCATCACACTTTTGTCACTATACACTATGCATTTTTCAATATTTGTTAAAATGTCCCTGATTAAAATCTTGACCATTACAGGTCAAAAATTAAGAGTCTACACCTAACTTCACCAAACTCAATCATTTCCGCAAACTAACCTTAAACTCATTACATATGCATCCAAACAACTTGAAAACAACCCATACTAACAATTATAGTTACTTCCATAGAAATTTCAAATTACACAATCATAAACTCAAAGAAAAACTTCTTAACTTAAAAAAATACTTACCTAATTCTTCATTATTCTTCAAAAACACCTTGATTCCTTTGAAAATCAATGTGAGATTTGTTGTATAAGATGAAGCAAAAATTCCCTTTTTTGCCTCAAAAAATTTTGGCCATCCTTGTTGGAAGAGGAAGTAGATGAACTATTTTATATACTAAAATTTCAACATTGCCACTCATCTTTTTTTGAAATTACGAATAATTAAATAATAAAATACTTAGATATTTTTGCTTTTCCTATCAAAAAATAAATTTAATTTTTTAAAATAATAATATACTTAATTAATTATTTTTTTAAATTTGTACTATTTGACTTTTAACTTTATTTTTTTTTTGACATTTTTTATCTTTTAGTGAATTTTATACTTTAGGTATATTTTACATATACCCAGCTTTTACATTAAATATTTTCTCCTTCCAACCCATCTTTTAATCTTTCTAAATTAATTATTTATTTATATTGTAGCCAAAATATGGATATTACAACTCTCTTCCCCTTAAATAATTTTATCATTGAAATTATCTACTATAGTAAATATACCCCACCAAAATCAAACATAAATATGATCTCCTTATAAATTAAACCACACAATTATAATCATAACTATCACCATTACTAACCACATAATCCTCTACTCCCCCCGGTATAGATACTCTTAATCATTTTTATAATTACCATTGTGGGGATCAATAATAAAAATTAATTCCTCATTTAAAATAGTAAACCATTTATCTATATTCACATTTTAATTACTCATATTTAGGTATAACATAGAAAATAATAAATATTGATGGTTGCTTATAATATGGATTATCATTAAATTTTGATTTACTTATATTAAATCAATAAATCTTAACTTAACCAAAACTATAAAACTCTAAATTCAATCTTGAGACATCTACATATTCATATGTAAATGTTCATAATTTGCTTCATTCATTTGCTACACAAAATTTAATTTATTTCCAAATCCACATATATGCCAGATTTCCTAACTTCCTTGAAAGTCTAACTTTACAACTTCTAATTCATCATTATATCTTCACTAGAAATGACAAAATTTTAAACATATGTAATAGACGCATATATGGACTTATATGAAAATTTTCAAATTTTTCTAAGTTTATTTGTTATATTTGAAAATTAGGTTTTCCAAAACTACATATTCTGTTTCTTTAACATGTTCTCTGGCAATGCCCATTTGCCAATTTTACTCAGATACCAAATCTTTATAAAACTTCATAGCTTTTTATCCACATGATACAAACAAGTGTAAAATGTTATATCTAGAATATCAGAATTTTATACATTCATTTACTATATTTTTAAATTATGTTCATTCAACCCTATAGATTCTATTCTTTCAGTCACTACCATGGCAGTATCAATTTTTTATTTTATTTTCATTACTAAAACTTCATTAAAATTTATCAAAATTTAACCATATCTCTGATACATATCTCCTATACAAACATATAATCTTGTATGTAAAATTTTAAATTTCTTATGGGTTCGTTTATTATAATTTTCAAATATGTATCTAATAATATGTTTTCTTCTATTTTTCTTAAATATAAAACATCCTTAAAAAAATTATAAAATTTTATATACCAACTACTAACACATAAATAAACTCTCAATTAAAATTTCATACTCATTGAGCTTCTTTAGATAAGTCTAAAAATTAAGTTAATATCATAGAACATAAACAGAAATTCCAGCACCCATCATACTCATATTTTGATGCTTTTCTTCCATTCTTTAAATTAATTCTTTTATTCAAGTTAATTATCAATTAAATCAAATATATTTCTTAATATACAAGTGAGTTTTCCTTTATATTATCTTCCTAAAACTTTTAAAATAAGAATTGTTGGAACACTCATTATTTCCAATATTTAACTTCTATAATTTAAATATTATTATTATTATTATTATTATTATTATTATTATCCTCCTCTTAGCTTTCTTATCTTACTCTCCCAGCTATCTGAAATCATCAATGCTTTCTTAATTTGTTATTCTTCTTATTTTGTTTCTCAAATTGTCTTCTTTCCCCACAAATAATGTAAATTCCTTTAATCACATACAACTGTTTTTTATCCATTCTCCAACTATACCCTTATTTTAATAATCAATATACATATATCAAACTCTTCCCATGTAAATTTTACTTTTTAATCTCATCTAATGAATTAGTCTCATTTTTATCTTTAATAATCCGATATCAATTGTAAAGCTTCCAAGCATAAATTTGTAACACCCCCACATCCAATGCACACACACTACAACTACAACCATGTAGCATAAGTGCACCAAACATAGGGATGCTACGGTTTTCTTCAACATTCAAAACATTTAAATAGATACAATACTATTATCATTATATAATATAGAAAAGTAGATCATTTACTTTTAAAATAAAACACATTAGATATATATATACATACATATAGTTATTTCACAGCGGAAGTCATAAAATTTTTACATATTTGAAAACACTTAATTCCATATTTACAAATATACAAATATGTACATTTAATCAATACTTTACAAAATATAAAAAGAGTTATACATGATTGGCAAATCCCCTTTGATCTTTAAGTCTCCAAAATCAACTCTTCAATGTCTACCCTCACTCGGTCTCGAAGAGCTCTCGGGTTCGATTCTAACAGTTCTATCACCTGCGCGATTAAACACTATCGCGCTAAGCCAAGGGCTTAGTAAGATAATCATGCTAATGATATGACTTCGTGCAATGCAATATCATTTTTCAAACCATAATATATATGTAACATCATATATGCAAAATTAACAATATACTTTCACATTACATATCACATTTTATTATCTTTTCATATACCTCATTAGTATTCATTTAATCATCAATACAAAGAAAAACAAACATCATTCATGACTCACATTAACCATAGACAAGCATGGGCCCAAGACACACTAATATGCCATTCAATTTTCAGAGTTAATGTTTTGGTTCTATCATCACATTTATCAATATCAATATCATAGACCCAACTAGGCTTCAAGGATTAAGTTCAACCAAGCTTCAAGGGGAGCAAAGCATGCTAAGCTTCTACCCAACTTGGCTTCAAGAACTAACCCAACCTAGCTTCAAGGGTGGTAACATCTCAATTAGGCTTCAAGGATTCAATCCAACCTAACTTCAAGAGATTGTTACTATCATTAGGCATGCCACCAATAACATACTCTGAAAATGGAATAACACATTAGCCACACAATTCATTTACATATCAATTATCATTTCCATTCTCAATTCTCATCAACATTTAGGCAAACATGCCTTCATTCTCTTAATATTATCATCATAGCCAATAACAATGGCCTCACATTTCATTTCACAATATAACACTTCATTATTCAAGTGTATACTTATCTCATCCATGATCACATTATATCTCATATAGCATCATTCATCATAGCCAAACACAATGGCATTGTCTCATATCATATCTTATTTGAATTATCATTTCATCTTTGATACAACATTTCAAGGTACATTACTCATAAAATACAATACCTTTCACAATGCATAACATAACCTTGTTTAAATCTCAACAATGCAATTAGGGCAAAGAACAACTTATATGATTCATAGCTTTAGGATCTTCCATATGCATTTGATTAGTTCATTCATTGATTCAAGTGTGTTTAAAGTGTTTTAGGGTTAGGTTTAAGAACCAACCCACCTTTGAAGAACCAAACAATGCAAAAAGAACAAAGAAACAAAACCCTAACCAACTCATTTGATGGACACGGGCAGCACACATGAGGGACACGGCCAAGCTTGTGGCCGTGTCTCTCAATTCAACTTTGGCAGTAGCAAACACGGCTTAGGGACACGGCTGTGTCACCCAAAAATTAATCCAACACGTCCAAAATCATATGACTTGGCCGTGTCTCACATGGCCTTTGGCCGTGTCTCCCAAAACCAAAACCCTAATTGTAACCAACTCTCTTCCAAATGCATTAAAACTCAATATACATCATACCACTATCAATCTTCACTTATTTTTCCATAATCACAACCAAACCAACACAACCTCCAATTTTTAACTTACAATCAACTCTAACACTTATAAACACACATCAACACACTAAATCATCATCTCAACAATTCTCAATACACCTTAACCACAATTTCCAAATTAATAAAAGAAAACAAGAAATTACTTACCTAAAGTGAAGAAATTCCACAAATCTTCAACTTGATTCTTCAATTCTCCCTTCAATCTTGATCTTACTATCAAGAACACTTCTCCTTCCCTTTTGCTAATGGAGAGCCGGCCACTACCATCAAGAGGAAGAGAAAATGATCAAGAATCACAAAGTCAATCTTCCTTTTAATCTCCACCACAAAATTTCCAAAAGTAAATTACCTCAAGGCCCTTAACCATATAACTAACCTTTTGTCTTATATGAGCCCATATATGAACTTTCACACTCAACAAGAAAATATCTTCTTCCACTAACCAACACTTTGACTCTCCCTTTGACCATTTTATATGTTATATATATCACAATATACACAACATATAAACTTGTCTCTAAACCCTAAATTCTTTCCCAAAACACTTATACTTTTCTTTCTCAATTTAAACCAACAATCCAATAACAACAACAACAACAACATGCAAAACTTCTAGGGCATAAATGAGGATATTACAAAATTAATAATTCACTTAGTAAATCAAATAAATAGATACTATCAAACTCTCCAAGAACTCAATCAATTCATGCTAAAATAATTATACAATGGCACTTCCATTTTCTTTTCCATATATAAATATATGTTTATTTCTTTTCTAAAATACCATTACCATTATCTTTAATTATGACTTATTAACTCAAAGTTTTCCATTAGTATAATAACCATTTAGCTTCACACGCACTTTCTACCAATAAACAAATAGTTCACTAATTCAACTTTTAACTCATACTCCTGAAATAACAATTCGATCCCAAAATGAAACACAGCTCAATTCAAAACTAAATTATTAACACTCCCATTACATTTTCCATTCATTTCCTTAAGTTTGTCCATCTTTCCAAATTTCACCAACAAATTGAATAATCCTTCTTCAATATCTTATGAACAACATTCCATTAACTATTTACACCTCTCAATTTTTTTCTACAACTCTAAATAAGCACATCTCAACCATATAACTCTATAAATCCCATTACAATTAATTTTTAAACACAACTTATTTAAACCAGAGCCATCTTATATACTTCAAGTAGCCATTTTTCTCAACATGCATTTTCTATCCATAAACAAATAATTCACATTTTGATGCCCCAAATAATTTTTAAATCAAATTATCCAATGTACTTCAAGTAACCATTTAATCTCATTAACACAATTCTCGACAATATCAATTAATTTAATATTTTGATAACTTGAAGTTTCATTTACACCCTTTTTATCAAAATATAAGATTTTCTCTCTTTTTTTTAAATTACCAATTCCGCTAATAACTAACTTTAATCACTATCACATTATATCTCATTTCCACATTCTATATTAAATTTCACTTTCTTATTCATATTAAGCATAACCCTCAACACTATCCTCCTCTAATCTATGTGTCCCTAGTGCTATCTCAACTTATATCTATTACAACACATAAATATTGCCACATCTGGGACCAACATAAGCACTAATGTATATACATGTATCACAACTCAAATCACATTTTAAAATTCCCTTACCTTTTCTTTAAAACACACTTTGGTCAAGAATCTTGAAACCAAGCACTGATAGCAAAATTAATATAACACCCTTATACCCTATATGCGTACAATATATATACCCCATATGTGTAAAGTATATTATGCCAAAATGGATAATGCTACACATACATACTCGAACTAAATATTAATAAAGTATGTTCTGACCTTGATTGTACCAAGTTCCAAGCTCTAATCACCTTCCAACTTTAACTTCACCAATTACCCTTCTTTACTTAAATTTTTGCAAGTCTACTTTACTCACTTTTAAACATTATAAGTACAAAAATAGCATTAGTATCTCATTCTAAACCATTTTAAATCAATTAACAACATTTACAACCATTTTTTTTTCTCAAAATCCACTAAAACCCTAATTCACCCTTACTGCCTCCTTTAAACTATCACCCAACCATTCCATTTTCATCATCCACCCATAAATTCATTACATACATATCAATATAAAATCAAAACAATTAATTTTAACAATTTTAAACATTATCATCAAAAACACTAAATTCACATAACCTAGTTATAAACCCTAACTTCACCAAACTTAATCATTTCTACCAACTAATCTTAAAATCATTACATATGCATCTAAACAACTTCAAAACAGCCCATACTAACAATTATATTTACTTCCTTCAAAACTTCAAATTACACATAATCATAAACTCAAAGAAAAACTTCTTAAACTTAGAAAATACTTACCTATTTCTTGATTATTCTTCCAAAACACCTTGATTCCTTTGAAATTTTTGTGGGGTTTGGTGTATAAGATGAAGTAAAAATTTCCTACTTTGTTCCCAAAAATTTTGGCAATCTTGTTGGAAGAGGAAGAAGATGAATTATTTTATATACCAAAATTTCAACTTTTCCCCTCACCTTTTTATGAAATTACCAATAATTAAATAATAAAATATTTAGATATTTTTCCTTCTTCCAATACAAAAATAATTTTAATTTTTTTAAATAATAATAATATATTTAATTAATTAATTAATTAATTTTTACTATTTAACTTTTAACTTTTTTTTAACTTTTTATCTTTTAGTGAATTTTATACTTTAGGTATATTTCACATATACCCAACATATACATTAAATATTTTCTCCTTCCAACCCATCTTTTAACCTTTCCAAATTATTTATTTTATTATATTTTAAACAAAATATGGATGTTACATGTTCGGTCGGTCTGATCCCAGTATGTTGAGATTCTGGGAGTACAAATGATAGTGAGCTCTACTAGAATTCTTTAAGACTTTCAATCCATAGATAGGTCCAATCAGACTACCTTCACGTCTGGTTAGTATATCCTGGTGTGCTTAGAATTTGGGAGTATCAATGACCATGAGCTCTACTGGAACTACTTAGGATTTTGATCTCTGGGCTTGGTTCAATTGGACTACCTTCAGGTCCGATCAGGATGTCCTAGTATGTTGAGATTTTGAGAGTACCACTGACCATGAACTCTACTGGATGTCTTTGGTGTGATTTTCTATCCTTGGTCCAGTCGATCATCTAGATGGTCTAGTAGTACTTAATTATGAGACTTCCAATTTTTAATTCCAGTAAATTTAAACTTGATACAAATGTCAATATTATTCAAATTGATTGCCTAAGATCAAAATAGGGTTCATCATGCCAATGGTTTGGCTAACAATCTCCTCCTTTTTGATATTAGAAATTAAATTGAATTGTGAAAAGTTTTAATGTATAAAGAATTAATCTCCCACTTAATTTATTACATTTTCTCCCCCATTCAATTTGATTACCTTCTCCTTAATTTAAATTAAATTTTGTAAAATTTTAATGTCTAAAGATTTAATCTCCCCCATAATTTATTACATTTTCTCCCCCTTTCAATTTGATTACCTTCTCCCTAATTTAAATGGAATTATGCAAGTTTTTAATGTCTAAAGATTTAATCTCCCCTTAATTTATTACATTTTCTCCCCCATTCAATTTGATTACCTTCTCCCCCTTTAACAAAGTAAAAAAAAAATTTCTATAAGTAAAGGCAAAATGAAAAAATAGGTAAATAAGTAAAGTTACAATTGTAAACATAAAGTTTAAGTGCCACAAAACTAGGAGTGATCATACACAAAAGTAATGAAAAGAGGATCTAAGGAAGGGAAGAGTAGTGATATTCCTCATCATTACCACTACCATCATCATTGTCATCTCCATTTGCTTCTTCTTCTTCTTCTTCTTCTTCTTTATCTCATTCTTCTTCTTCAGTTCCTCCTCCAACTTGTTCTTTGACTCCAACTTCTCCAATGTTGGGTTCTTTATCATTATCGCAAATCATAGATTGAGGGAAACCCATTGCAACTTGCATATCCCTAATGTCCATATGAAGATGGGAATGTCTTTTGGAAATAGTATTAACCTTAGAGGTTTGAGAGGAGATTTGTCCTTGATTCTCTTAAAGGATGGAGAGGATAAAACTTTAGCCTCTTGGAGTTTGGGGTCTATGTGAGAGGGTATTTTCGCCCCCACTCCCGGTAGAATGGTTCTTGCGACTTCGGCACTATTTAGGCTCGGGGCCTTAGAGAACATGAACCTAAGTCCGGAGAAAATGGAGTCGCCACCCGGACGGACCGGGAAAAAGAAAGGGGTGGATGACTCGATTCCTAAGGAATCCCCAACCCCCTAATGGGTTCGAAAAGTTGGGTACGTGTGGGGAAGGTGAGAAATGGCCCAGCACCCCCACAACGCCCGTTCATTGGAACCGGCCTCCTTTATAGGTCTTAATATTATAAAATTCTTAAATATAACAACATTATCCATATTACACACACTAAATAAAAAAAAGCATAATTATATTAAAATCAATGTAACATCCAAACAAAGCAAATAAATGGACACCCATCCAAGGATGAAAACATGTCCTTACATCATATGCCTAGATACTACACCCACCAAAAGGTAGAAACATGCCCTTTAAATAGGTTCTAAAACAAAAAAGCAAATTAAATTACATGATATTTAACTAATGGGTACCCACCAAGTGGAAACATACCTCTTACAACATTTGGAAGTCTAGATAAAAGTAAATAACCATTCATAATAAATAAATCATTCATCAAAGCTATTAATCAAAATATAAAATAAACATCCATCCATGATAAATTAAATAAATTAAGTATTGAAATTAAATAAATTAAAGCATAAGAGATAAATCAAAGTATAATCAAGTATAGAATTAAATAAAGCAAATAAAAGCCCAATTATAGCTACTGTGACTTTTTATGGAATTAAAATAGATTAGGGTTTTATGTTTTAAAAGGTTGGTAAGACTCTTTGATTAACAAAATTAAGGTTTGAATAGTGAAATCATGAAACTAGGGTTTTAGACACTTTAAAATACTTTGATTTGTGATTTTTGGCTATTGGATTTCTAAGCTACTGTGTAAATTTTATGTTTTTATGTTTTTATGTTTTTTAATTTTTTAAAAGGATTAGGGTTCATAAAAATTAGGTTTTAAAGTTTTAAAAGGATTAGGGTTCATTATTTTAGGTTTAAAAGTTGAATTTTGGATTTTAGGATTTAGAATTAGGGTCACGGGTGGTGAATTAATTTTGGAAATTTTGAAATCAATTTGATAATTTCATGAAGTTTTATGAATTTAAACAAACAAATTAAAGTTTTTATAAGTAGAAAAGATGTTTTTTAAGTCTTTTTGAATGAAATAGAACCTACTTTAAAATTTTAAAAGAAACAGAATTTAAATCTTAGTTTTGTTGAAAAATATGTTCAATTAGAGTTTTAGGATTTTTAAGAAGTGAAAATAACAATTTTAAGCCTTTTTGGAAAATAAAGTAATGTATTAGTGTTTTAACCTTTGAAAAACTAAATTAAAGCTCAAAGGTTTTTTATTTAAAAAACCTAAATTTCATTGATTTGCTACTGTGAAAAGATAAATAAAAAAAAATTTAACATACCTCCTTTTGTTGATTCTCCAAAAATAATTCTTCTTGGATGAACAAGCTCCAAAGACAAGCCTTTTTTGCCTTTGAATACTTTAAATTGTGCCTCTCCTCCTTTAAAAATCAATTGAATTGAATTTATTACTTTTCCTTCACTGATTTGGTTTTCCAATTTCCAAGCTACTGCCAATTTTTTGCCCCCCTTTAATTTGGTTGCCTTTGGTCCTTATTTATAAGGGTTTGATGTAGTTTAATCCTAATTAGCTAAGGCAAGTAATATTAATAAAAAAGAAGAAACCAAAACCTAATTGGATTAGGTTTCGAAAAATTTGCGTCGGAAAATTTGCACTGCAGAAAAAAACCGCTGCGGAAAAACTGCGCTGGCAAAAAAATTTGCCGCAGCTGGCTGCGACAGCGCGCGCAGAGCTGGCCCGCAAGCTATTTCGCAGGTAGAAAATTTATGCGTGCGAAATAGGGCTATTTCACAGGCAGAAAATTTCTGCGTGCGAAATAGCACAGTGATTTCGCCCGCAGGAATTTCCTGCAGACGAAATGCCCACGGGCCCGCGCGATGATTTTTTCGTCGCTGATTTTTCCGACTATGATTTTTATTATTATTATTATTTGACTTTTATTTGTTTATTTCTATTTTTTATTAATAAAAATTAGATACTAAAGCAAAAATTATTAATAAAAATTATTTTGGACCAATTAGACAACAAAAATCATTTTAGACTAAATAAAACATATTGGACCGGAATTGGTCAAAAATTAAGGGTCTACAGTATGTCCCCTGCTTGAATGATCTGAAAACTTAGTGAAAGAGAGTGAAAAGCAATAAGACTTAATTTTTGATGAAATGGTTGAGGTTTTGGGTTCTGGACCCGGTTCGAGTTCTGGACTCAAGGATAATTCTAGGTTCTGGACCTAAGGAAAATTTGGATTCTGGACCCAATTTGAGTTCTAGACTCAAGAGTAATTCTAGGTTCTCGACCTAAGGAAAATTTGAATTCTGGACCCGGTTTGAGTTCTGGAGTCAATGGATGATTCTAGGTTCTCGACCTAAGGAAAATTTGGGTTCTAGATGTTTAGATAATTTTTGTACTAGTTTTTAGTATGATTTTATGTGTGTTTTAGTTAATGTTTTGATTAATTTTTGTTTTAAGTGTGTTTAAAGTGTTGTTTTTAGGTTTAAGTGCAAAAACACCCTTGGAAGATCAAAACAGTGCAAGAAAAGCATGAACCAAGCAAGACATGGCCAAACCAAATCAAACTTGGCCGTGTTCCCTCAAGAAATTCAAGGCAGAGCATGACACGGCCAAGCCTCTAGCCGTGTCTCATTCAAAGAGCAAAACAAAGAACAAAGCAAAGAAAGAGCAAAAATGAAGAAGCAGGAAGAGACACACTCAGTGACACGGTCAAGCCACTAGCCGTGTCACATGACATGGCCAGCAAGCTTGGCCGTGTCCCATCTTGAGCCAAAGAAGAGAAGGAAAAGAAGCAAGCAGAAGCACACACACTCAGTGACACGGCCAAGCCACTGGCCGTGTCACATGACACGGCCAGCAAGCTTGGCCGTGTCCCATTTCATGCCAAAGTCCCTTGGAGCAAGCAAAGAAGGAAAGAAAAGAAGCAGAAGCAAACACACTCACATGACACGGCCAAGCTTGTGGCCGTGTCACATGAGACACGGCCAAGCTTGTGGCTGTGTCACATGAGACACGACCAAGCTACTCTTGGCTTGGCCGTGTCACCCCTTATGACCAAAGAAAAGAAAAAAAAGAAAGAAAGAAAGAAAGAGGCAGTGAGGGACATGGCCAGCAAGCTTGGCCGTGTCCCAAGGAAAATTGAGAGACACTGCCAAGCCACTCTTGGCTTGGCCATGTCACACTAAAAAAATTTGAATTCTTTCACACGAAGTGGGGGACAAAGTGGGGAACAAAGCCTTTTGCTTTCCAAAAGAAATATTAAACAAATAAAAGTGGGGAACAAAGTGAAATGGTGTGAGTTGGAAGGCATGGGTGTTTATTTTTGAATGAATTAAAAAGGAGAGGAAGAGGAAATTGGAGAGAGTTCTTCTTTGTTCTTGAACAATTTCTGCAAAAACGTGGGAGAGGGAGAGAGTGACACTCTCCCTTGTCCCTTCATCTCCATCTCCATTTCCATCATCTCCACCTTCTCCATCTTCCATTGATAAGATCTTTGAGGTTCTTTGGGATAAATTGGGTTAACAAGCTCTTGAAGGTTGAAGAAGCTTCATTGAAAGGTTTGGTGACTTGAGAAAGCTCCATTCCATCTTCCAAAGGCAAAATCATTTGAAGAGTTGGTGACTTGAGAAAGCTCCATTCCATATTGCAAAGGGGAATCAACCATTGAAGAAGGCTTGAGTTCATCATCAAATATCAAAGTGGACCTAGGAGGAAGACTAGTAATCCTACTCTTGGCATCTTTATAAGGGGTTTTTCTATTCTCTCTTTTAATTCATTCTTATTGTTGTTGTTGTATTAAGAGATCGATATTGCAATGGACAATTTGTATTTGTTTGATATTGTGTTGAATGAATGTGTTAAATTGATGATGTTGAGCTAAATACCCATGCCTAGGGTTTGTAGTATATTTGGTTGAATGTCTTAATTTGATACTTCCATTGATGTTCCTTGTTGATTGGTTGATTGTATTGCATTAAATTCTAGGTTGATAGATTAGCTACCTATTGATCTTTGAATATTGGATGACGGACTGAGAGGTGAAATCCGATATCAGAAATATATAATCAACCACCCTACGAATGAATTAGAAATATAAGTTCTAGGGTTTCATTAATTTGGTAATGTAAAAGAATTGGTCATTGTTAATTCATGAATGTGAGAAATAATGGATTGATAATTGACTAATTAACCTTAAGGAACAAATTAATTTACAAGGTTATGTTAATGGATAATTGAAAATTGAGCTTTGATTGAATGGACCTATAACCCTAGGCACCTTCCCAAGAATCGATTTGATCTTGTACACTCATCACACACTTCAACCCTACGCACGTTAATTTTAGGTTTAAATTATCTTTCCACAATTCCGAACAACAAACACTTTCTCATTTAAATACTTGTCAATCAAGCTATTACAAACCACACCTTGTTGGGGAAACGACCTTGGGGCGATCACCTTTGCTACAGCTACCTCGTATACTTGCGAGTGATGCTTTGTAGTAGTACTTAATTCGAACGCAACAAGTTTTTGGCTCCGCTTCCGGGGAAGGTTGTCGAAGTAGTAATAGTTCGATATTTTTTTTATTTATTTACTCGGTTGTTTATTTTCTTTAAATTTCTTTAAATTTAATTATTTATTTGTTTTCTTTAAATTGCTAAGTGCCTTTTGTAAAGATGCAGTTTTCAAGGCACGGGGGAGTTTATGATAGGAACAATGATTTTGAAATGGCATGGCAATTAGCAGAATTGACGAATCAACTTAAGGTGCTAAATGCAAGAGGAAGAGCACCTATGCCATGCTAAGAGATATGTGCAGCATGTGGCAATGTAGGCCATAGTGCAAACACTTATTCAATGGGTTTTGGACGATGCCAAGAATGGCAAGAGGAAGAATATGACTACCAAGGTTTCCAGCAAATGGGTAGAAATGACACATATTCCAATCCTTATAATCCCAGCTGGGGAAGCCAACCAAATTTTTCTTGGGAAAATCAGTAGCACATTCCACCTCCAAATTTTTTTCAACATTACCAAAGAGACTCTTACTCTCAAGAGCAAAATTCAAATCAAAATTACCTTAAGACACCCACATTTGAAGATAGTTTGAATGCCTTCATTCAAACTAGCGCACAAAATCAAGATAAACTTAAGGAACCCACTTTGGAAGATACTTTGAATGCCTCCATTCAAATTAGCTCGCAAAACCATGATCAATTTGATAAATCCACAGTGGAAGATGATTTGAATGCTTACCTTCAAATTAGCACACAAAATCAGGAAGGGAGCAATGAGAGGTTTGATTCTTTGGAGGAATCATTGAAGAGGGTGGAAATGCGAGTTGGGCAACTGGCACATCAACTCCAAGCACAACAAAAGGAGGAATTTCCTAGCCAATTGGGGCAAGTCAAGGTAATCACAAATTTGATGAGTGAACAGGTGATATATAACAATTTTTGTGATTCCTTTGATGTAGGGACTAATCAAGAAGACAATGGTGAGGAGATGCTGCCCAACATGGAGAAACCAAGTCAATCAAAGGAGGAGGAGAATTTGGACTCATCAACTTCATCACATTTGTATGAACCTCCGAATCCTTTGCCACCAATTCCATTCCCAAGTAGGCTCAAAGAAGAGGAGAAAGGTAAGCAACTTTCTAACATCTATGATATGCACTCCCAAGGAGAAAGTGGAAATAAGCTTAAGATGGGTATGCCTTTAGAAGGAGAACATGAAATGCCCAACTTAGAACTTGAGGAGTGTAAGCTAGTTTTAGATGCTGAGGTTGTTGAGAGGGGACTTGACATTGTTAAAGTGGATGAAGAAGTGATTCAACCAAACTTGGTTGAACTTAAAGAGTTCCCAAAAATCATCTCCTCTACTCTTGGTGGTGAAGAAGAGCAGAAAGCTAATATGCCCATGTTGCACAAAGACAAAGATTATTACCACGTTCCTATAGCACGGGAGGATCACCCCGAGGTGACCTTCACATGTCCCTTTGAGACAAGTTCTCTTCAAGAAATACTATTTAGGGGTTGCCGTACATCGGGTACATTTCAAAGTTACATGTTGTTCATTCTCTCAGTCATGGGCTCCAATTGCATTATGGGTGGAAGGAGCCTGTTGTCCCAAGATGGCAACCAAGAGGGGGGGTGAATTGGTTTCCTCACGAAATGATGGCAAATTAAAAAACTCAACAAACACAAATGCGGAATAGAAAGTTGGTTGAGTAATGAAAGAAATAAAGAACACACAAGATTTATAGTGGTTCGGATTTACCTCAATCCTACATCCACTTCCTTAACAACTTGTTAAGGTTCCACTATTCTTTGAAGTTTTTACAAGCTCACTTCCAACTTTGGTGTTTTCACAAGTTCACACCTAACTTCACAAGTGTTTTTCTAAGGCTCACACTTACAACCCAATCAAGAGTTTTACAAGGCTCACTCTCACAACCCAAGTGTTTCCCAAGCTTACACTCAAACTTATACAATGGTGTTTTCAATGATCACACCTAACATTCATTACAATTTAATTGTAAGTTTAAGTAAAAGAAAATTTGTTGCTTGGCTATGAAAATCTGATTTCTTGATTGTTCTTTTCACTTCACTCTTTTGTTTTCTCATAGAGACATTGTATTTATAGCCAATGTGGTCTTACTAGCCGTTATTGAAGTTTTGAATAAAGTCTTGGCAGAATAGACCTTCTTTACTTAAACTGTCCGAAGCACTTCGCGGTCGCCCTTCATGCAAGGATGGTCGCGCTCATGCTTCTCGCGGTCGTCCTTTAACAAGGGACGGTCGCTGCTTTTGAAAAAGCTACAACGGTCAAATTTTAGTGCTCTGCAGCTGGAATCTTGTCCATGCTGTGTTTGTCGGACCGTTTCTTGCCCATGCTTTGTTTGTCGGGACGGTCACGCCAAGCAGAGGTGCGGTCGCCCTTTTTGAATCTTCGAGTGGGTTTACAACGGTCATATTACGTGTCATTCTCTGACAGAGCAAAACTGAATGTCCGCCATAATTTGAATCTCGCGGTCGCCCTATGCAGAATCTCGCGATCGAACTCACAGTTTCGCGTCGAACTTCTGGACGCACCTGTGGACGCGAACACTACTGTCTCTTTGAGCAATTTCTTCTTGAATTGTTGGGCGGTCGCGATTCTTAATGGGCGGTCGCTAAATTGATTAGCGAGGTCGAATCATTCACCGTTCTTGTCACCGCGAACCTTACTGTGATTGTAATGATTTAAGTTCCTTGAGTAGCGGTAGGGCAAGTATTTTGGACGGCCGCCATTCTTGAGGCGCGGTCGCGACTGAGGTCGAACTTCTGACCGCAAAACCTACTGTGATAAGGTTTCATTCTGTAATTGCATGTAGCGGTCGTATTCTGGTCTGGTGCGACCACTAGAATTGTTCTGTCTTGCTTTACTTAAGGCAACCTAATCCTGCAACAAGATTCTTAAACACAAGTTAAATAGATCATCCATTTGAGTTGTCAAGGATCAAAATAGAGATCTTTTGTCTAACAATCTCCCCCATTTTGACTTTGACAATTCAAATGGAATGATGAAAAAATAATAAGTCTAAAATGCTCCCCCTTGATTTATGCATAAGTCATGATTAAGAGCATTGTGATAATCTTGGTGCATTAGGTTATGTATAAACAGTTTAAACAATTCATTGTACTATTTTCTCCCCCATTGTTTCTCCCCTATTATGTTTACTGAGTTTCATTCCATTCATTCCATTATGTTGTTATTTTCTCCCCCATTGTCATAGGCAAAATAAATCAAATGTTTAAACAAATGTGTCTTCCATTGGATAAGATATTAAAAGCAACAATCAAAACAACAACAAATAAGGAAAAACAAATAACATTTGAAACAAACATGTTTATTAAGGATAGAGAAAAGTACAAAGGCAGAAAATAAAGCAATAATCATATGAAAATGCAAACAATAGAGACAAAAAGTTTTAAGCTATTCAGAGTCATCATCTACATCTAGTTCTTCTTCAACTAAAGGAGCTTTTCCTTTATCTTTAGGAGCAACAGAGGCAGAGCTAGTGCTGATGGACTCTTCTTCTTCAGGAATGATTTGGGTATGATCACTTATATCCCAATCTGCAAGGTTGCACTGAGGCAAGTCCAATTTTCCTTGCATGTCATAGAGATCATGGTGCATATGAGATATAAGGTCAATTCTCTTGTTCAAGTGCTGAAATCTCTTGGAGACACTTTTCTTGAACTTGGAGAATTTCCTGGAAAGAGTTTTGATAGCTTGGAGGATGAGTTGAGTGGAGGATGAAGTAGTTTCTTGAGCAACTTTTGATGAAGTTGCTTTTGGAGGTAATTCCACAGCAACTTCAACTGAATCTCCTTCTTCCTCAATTGTATATCTTGGCCTCTTCTTTTGTTTATCCATTACTCCTTTCTTGCCAAAGTAGTATACATATGATCCTTCAATTTTCCTAACACATCCAGCATGCTCTAAGTAATCTATTGTGATAGCACTGGAAGCTAGAGTGAAAGGGTTTCTCAAGGTAGCTAAGTTCAAATCATTCAGAAGGTTTAGGTGCCTAGCTATCTGAGTAACTTGAGAGGATAGGAAGAATGTACCAGTTCTTGTAACAGCATGATGAAAGAAGGTGTCTATCAAGAACTTGGTGGAGTTTATTTTGATGTTATGGGTGAAAGCATACATAAAGATGAGGTCTCTTTTGGTGACTTTCTCATTTCCATCTGCTCTTTGGTGGATGGTATAAGTGATAATCCTATGGAGCATCCAGTGGGTGAGAGTTTTGATATGTCTGGCTTTGGATTCTTTTTCAAAGGAAGTTTCAATGGAAATTTCTTGCCAGAAATCAGAAAGGGTTCGGTTGGAGAACATTTGGTCATTGTAAGAGGTTATACCTTCAGAAGGGAAGTTCCAAATGCTACCAAAATCTTCTAAAGATAGGGATTGGTATTGATCAAAGAGCTTAAATCTAACTCCATACAACCCTAGTGCAGAATTTGCACTCTTTTCTATTTGAAGAGACATCAGAAATTCTTTGCTAAGACTAGAGTAGCCTACCTCTTCTGGAAAGACAAATTTTCTCCATCCAAGGACATCCAACAATCTCTCAATTTCGTCCTTGATGCCCAATGCAGAAAGCATTCCACCAAAAGGTGATTTGGTGCCTTCAACCTTCTTTTTCTTAAGCATAGCATACCTAATGTCTTCCTCAGAGGTTTGGTGGTGAGATTTGTGAATTTTCTCACCTCTTTTGGATTGAGGAGGAGATGGAGGTTCAACAACAGGTTCTCTAATGGTGATTCCTGGAACTCTCTTGGCTTGACCCTTAATTTTGGAGGTGGTTTTTCTTTTGGGAGCCATTGAAACAGAAAGAACAGAAGAGAGCAGGAAAACAGAGGTTCAATTGAATGACAGATGATGAGGAGAAGATTTTAGGGTTTCAGAATGTTTTTAGAAGCAAAATATCAAAGAAAATTATTTATTATGCTCTTAAATAGATTAAATAACGAAAATAGCCGTTTATGACTGTTGAAAGTCAAGATTTGCGACCTGTCACACAGCCAACGGTTATAAATTTTCGAGCAGAGTGTACAGGGTGCGGTCGCACATTGAACAAGGTGCGATCGCGAAATGAGGTCTAGCGACCATTTTCAAGATAAGTACACTCGCGAGAGAAGAAATTGTCTGTAACGGTCGAAACTATTCAAATTGGTGCGGCCGCGCACAAAATTTTCTCGACCGCGCACAGAGTCATTAGTTTGAATGAAACTGTCAGACAAGATAACGATCGCGAAAGGACTCTGGAGCGACCGCTAAAGACTTAAAAATTGAAAGATTCATGGAAAGATAGAAAATATTTCTAGAGTGTTAAGAACCATTAAATTCATGCACATAGAAACTTCATTGATAGGCAATTAATTCAAAGTATTTCCATCAATCATTCCTAAATTAAGTTTAATAAAATTAAGTCTATCTTCATTCAATGGTTTTGTAAAGACATCCGCAAGTTGATTTTGTGTTTCAATAAATTCTAGAATTATGTTCTGATTTTGCACATTTTCCCTCAAAAAATGATGTCTAATATCTATATGCTTGGATCTAGAATGTTGTATAGGATTCTTAGACAAATTGATAGCACTAGTGTTGTCACATTTAATGGAAATATTGTTAAAAACTTTACCATAGTCAAGCAATTGTTGTTTCATCCATAATACTTGTGTGCAACAAAAACAAGCTGCAACATATTCAGCTTCCGTTGTGGATAAAGCAACTGATGCTTGTTTCTTACTATGCCAAGAAACTAAACAATTACCAAGAAAGTGACATGCTCCTGTTGTGCTTTTTCTATCTAAGATACTACCTGCATAATCTGCATCTGAAAATCCTATAATATGAAATGATGTGTTCTTTGGATACCAAAGTCCTAATTGCATTGTACCACTTAAATATTTCAAGATTCTTTTAGTGGCATTCAAGTGTGATTCTTTAGGACAGGTTTGAAATCTAGCACATAGACATACACTGTACATTATATCAGGCCTAGATGCGGTTAAGTAAAGTAGTCATCTGATGATACCTCGATATTTCTTCTCATCTACTGCTTTACCATTGTCATCTTTACCTAATTTCAAGGATGTGCTCATGGGAGTTTTGCTAGTTTTGCAGCCATCCATTCCAAATTTCTTCATGAGTTCTCTTGTATATTTGGATTGGTTGATGAAGATCCCATCTTTACATTGCTTGACTTGCAATCCAAGGAAGAACTTGAGTTCACCCATCATGCTCATTTCAAATTCCCTGGTCATAGAAGAAGCAAATTCTTTGCACAAGGCTTCATCAGTAGCTCCAAATATTATGTCATCCACATAAATTTGTACAATCAAAATGTTATGCTTATCCTTTTTAACAAAGAGAGTTGTGTCTACTTTTCCTTTTGCAAAACCATTTTCAAGCAAATATGCACTAAGTTTATCATACCATGCTCTAGGTGCTTGTTTCAATCCATATAAAGCTTTGGTAAGTTTGAAAACATGATCATGAAATTTGTAGTTTTCAAATCCAGGAGGTTGTTCAACATAAACTTCTTCATTTATGAGTCCGTTTAGAAATGCACTTTTAACATCCATTTGATAAAGCTTAAAATTCATATGACATGCAAAAGCAAGTAATATTCTAATAGCTTCTAATCTGGCTACAGGGGCAAAGGTTTCATCATAATCAATACCTTCTTCTTGATTATAACCTTTGGCTACCAATCTTGCTTTATTTCTAATAATGTGACCATTTTCATCAAGCTTATTCCTATAAACCCATTTGCATCCTATTATAGAATGATCTTTAGGTCTAGGAGTAAGTTGCCAAACATTATTTCTTTCAAATTGATTAAGTTCATCTTGCATTGCAGTTATCCAATTTTCATCATTTAAAGCTTCCTCAACAGTTTTTGGTTCAATTTGAGAAACAAAAGCAAAATTAACATCAACATGATTAATTTTAGATCCAGTGATTACTCCCTTAGATGTTTCTCCAATGATGAGTTCCTTTGGATGATCTTTCTTGTATTGCCAATCCTTAGGTAGATCCTGAGTCTTTTCTTCAAGTTGATTTATCTTTGGAGCATCAATAGATTCAAGAGGTTCAAGATTATCTGCAGGGTCATTAAAAGTAATACCTTTCTTTTGATCAAGTTTAGATGATTCATCAAATACAACATGCATTGATTCTTCTATTACTAGAGTTTTCATGTTAAATACTCTATATGCTTTGCTATATGATGAATATCCTAAGAATATGCCTTCATCTGATTTGGATGAAAATTTTCCAAGATTATCCTTGGTATTCAATATGAAGCATTTGCATCCGAATACTCTAAAATATCCAATTCTGGGTATTCTTCCATTCCATAGCTCATAAGAAGTTTTATTAGTTAAATGCCTTTTGTAAACACGATTTGCAATGTAGCAAGCTGTATTAACGGCTTCTGCCCAAAAATAAGATGGTAAATCATATTCATTGAGCATTGTTCTAGCCATTTCAATTAAAGTTCTATTTTTCCTTTCAACTACACCATTTTGCTGTGGAGTTCTAGGAGCAGAAAAATTATGTGAAATGCCAAGTTCATTGCAAAAGGTTTCAAAATTTTCATTTTCAAATTCTTTACCATGATCACTTCTAATAGATGTGATCACATATCCTTTTTCATTTTGAACTCTTTTTGCAAATGTTTTGAAGCAATTAAAGGCTTCATTCTTTTGAGCTAAGAAATTAACCCATGTGAATCTAGAGTAATCATCAACAAGAACAAATGCATATGATTTGCCTCCTAAGCTTGTAACTCTATTTGGTCCAAACAAGTCTAAATGAATGAGCTCTAAAGGTCTAGAGGTACTTATAATACTCTTTGATTTAAATGAGCTTTTATGTTTCTTACCATGTTGACAAGGTTCACAAATTCTATCTTTATCATATTTTATCTTAGGTAAGCCATCAACTAAGTTCTCATTATAAATATATTTCAATTGATCCATACCAGCATGTCCTAGTCTTCTATGCCATAACCATGCATCATTATTAGTGGACATTAAACATGTATGATTTGAATGTATGCTGACATTGTAAGTGTTGTTTGTTCTAGTACCTTTAAATATGATAACATCATTTGAGTTTGTGATTTTGCATTCCTTGGAATCAAACTCGACAAAGTATGCTTTATCACAAAGTTGACTAACACTTAGCAAGTTATGTTTCAAACCATCAACAAGCCATACATCTTCAATTAAATCCTTACCAATAGAACCAATGGAGCCAACACCAAGAATTTTACCTTTAGCATTGTTTCCAAAAGTTACGTTACCGCCATGTTTGTAGGTAATACTTGTAAAGAGCTTTGCATTTCCAGTCATATGCCTTGAGCATCCACTATCCACAAGCCATGTGCTTTCATTGGTAGTAGATTTTAGGCATACCTGCAAAACAATTGTGATCATCTTCTTTTAGGTACCCACTTGAAGTTGGGTCCTTGATGGTTAGTAGAAAAAGTGCCTTCTAACTTGAGATGTGCCTTTCTTATATAACAAGAAAAATTTTTGTGTCCAAATTTCATGCAATATGTGCATTGCCATGGTATTCTGTTCTTCTACATTTTTCTTTTTGCATTATACATACAACTACAAGTATGTGATTTCTTTTGTGCAAATTTAGTGAACAACAATGCATAATTATTTTTGGCTTTATCTCCTAGTGAACCATAACTAGTTCTTTTAGACTTGGTGCAAGCATCTTTGATATGAACATCAGAAATTTTAGTTGTAGATGCTTTCACAAATGTTGGTTTGCTAGGTGCAATGTTGGTTGAGCCATTGAATCCTAATCCATATTTCAAGGAAGGTGATCTTTGATTATTAATTAATGTGTTCAATGCTTCCTTTCCTTTATGAAATCTGGAAATTGATTCTTTTAGTTCTTTTAGTTCATGCTTCAATGTCTCATTCTCTTTAATCACTTTTTCTAAGTCATGTGAGCTTTTCTTTAATTCTCCTATTGTGTTCATCAAGTGTTCATTTGAGGTTTTCAATTCTAAGGTAGAATTCTTTAAGCATATATAATCTTTTTCTAACTTAGAGTTTTTCTCTTTGTAAAGCATCATTTTAGAATAAAATTTTTCTATTTTAAAATTCATGTGCTCAATCAAATCACTATCATCTATATCATTTATATCATCATGTGCTACAAGATCAAAGGATTGAGTACTTACCTCATTGGAGTCATCTTCAATAGCCATGAGACATAGATTTGCAATTCCTTCTTCTTCTTCTTCCTCACTTGAAGAAGAGTCATCCCATGTGGCTTTGAGAGACTTTTTCTTTTCTTTATCCCATTTCCTTTTGTTCTTTAATTTGTAGCAATCCGATTTGATGTGACCAGTTTTTCCACATTCATAGCACTTTACCTCATTTTTCTTTTCTTTATCTTTGAAGGAGAATTTAGGAGGTGTAACTTTGTTTGCTTGTAATCTTTTCTTTCTTTTCCATTCATTGATTCTTTTTGAGAACATTGCCATTTCATCTTCATCATCAGTACCTTCATTGCTTGAGCTCTCAGCTTCTTTGATTGCTTTGAGTGCAATTGGTTTTCTCTTTTCTTTCTCACCTTGATCTTCTTCTTTTTCACTGTGCAGCTCAAAAGTGAGTAATTTACCAACTGGCTCGTCGGTTCTTAATGTGCTGAGATCATGAGCTTCTTCTGTGGATGATACTTTGGATTCAAAGTTCTTTCTAGCTCTTAGGGCTCTCAAGATTTTACTGTTTACATCACCTTGATCATATACCTTGCCATACTTCTTTAGTTCATTGACAATAGCAAGCAAGCGATTTGTCATGTCGGTGACATTTTCATTTGGTTTCATCTTGAATAGCTCATACTCATGAACATGCATTTGTTTTTTGGTGAATCTTATTTGAGTCGTACCTTCATGGTAGTTTTCAAGTGTTTTCCAAATGCAATGTGCACAAGTTAAATGTTGAACTCTTCCACCTTCTTCTCTTGAAATGGAGTTCATCAAGATGGAAGCAGCTCTATTGTTCTTGAATCGATCTCTGATATTGCTAGTTGATCATTGAGCTTTGGGAAGAGGAACTTGAATACCGTCAACTTCATGAGTAGGAGATTTCCACTCACTTTCCACGAAATCCCATAGTTCAATCCCTTCACTATCTAGAAACAAGTACATTTTGTGTTTCCAGTATGAGTAATCAGTTCCATCAAAATAGGGTCTAAGAATAGAGTTAAGATTTCCATGAGAGCTTGATGAAGAAGAAGTTGCCATAGTGGATCAGATTTCACAATTAAGTTTAAGAAATCTCAGGGCTCTGATACCAATTGTTGTCCCAAGATGGCAACCAAGAGGGGGGGTGAATTGGTTTCCTCACGAAATGATGGCAAATTAAAAAACTCAACAAACACAAATGCGGAATAGAAAGTTGGTTGAGTAATGAAAGAAAGAAAGAACACACAAGATTTATAGTGGTTCGGATTTACCTCAATCCTACATCCACTTCCTTAACAACTTGTTAAGGTTCCACTATTCTTTGAAGTTTTTACAAGCTCACTTCCAACTTTGGTGTTTTCACAAGTTCACACCTAACTTCACAAGTGTTTTTCTAAGGCTCACACTTACAACCCAATCAAGAGTTTTACAAGGCTCACTCTCACAACCCAAGTGTTTCCCAAGCTTACACTCAAACTTATACAATGGTGTTTTCAATGATCACACCTAACATTCATTACAATTTAATTGTAAGTTTAAGTAAAAGAAAATTTGTTGCTTGGCTATGAAAATCTGATTTCTTGATTGTTCTTTTCACTTCACTCTTTTGTTTTCTCATAGAGACATTGTATTTATAGCCAATGTGGTCTTACTAGCCGTTATTGAAGTTTTGAATAAAGTCTTGGCAGAATAGACCTTCTTTACTTAAACTGTCCGAAGTACTTCGCGGTCGCCCTTCATGCAAGGATGGTTGCGCTCATGCTTCTCGCGGTCGTCCTTTAACAAGGGACGGTCGCTGCTTTTGAAAAAGCTACAACGGTCGAATTTTAGTGCTCTGCAGCTGGAATCTTGTCCATGCTGTGTTTGTCGGACCGTTTCTTGCCCATGCTTTGTTTGTCGGGACGGTCGCGCCAAGCAGAGGTGCGGTCGCCCTTTTTGAATCTTCGAGTGGGTTTACAACGGTCATATTACGTGTCATTCTCTGACAGAGCAAAACTGAATGTCCGCCATAATTTGAATCTCGCGGTCGCCCTATGCAGAATCTCGCGATCGAACTCACAGTTTCGCGTCGAACTTCTGGATGCACCTGTGGACGCGAACACTACTGTCTCTTTGAGCAATTTCTTCTTGAATTGTTGGGCGGTCGCGATTCTTAATGGGCGGTCGCTAAATTGATTAGCGAGGTCGAATCATTCACCGTTCTTGTCACCGCGAACCTTACTGTGATTGTAATGATTTAAGTTCCTTGAGTAGCGGTAGGGCAAGTATTTTGGACGGCCGCCATTCTTGAGGCGCGGTCGCGACTGAGGTTGAACTTCTGACCGCAAAACCTACTGTGATAAGGTTTCATTCTGTAATTGCATGTAGCGGTCGTATTCTGGTCTGGTGCGACCACTAGAATTGTTCTGTCTTGCTTTACTTAAGGCAACCTAATCCTGCAACAAGATTCTTAAACACAAGTTAAATAGATCATCCATTTGAGTTGTCAAGGATCAAAATAGAGATCTTTTGTCTAACAGAGCCCTACACATCGTATATGGGAACAATGGAAATCAGGTTTCATCTAAACCCTCCCTATAGTATGCATGCTCACATTGAGGACAATGTGAATCTTTAAGTGTGGGGTGCATTATGTGTTTTGTGTTTTTATTTTTGTTTTTGTGTTTTTACTTTTAAGTTATTTTTGTTTAAGTTTAGTTAATGTTTTTGAATGTTTTTCGTTGAATAAATGAGTTTTAGAAAGTTCAATTGTTATAAAAATTGTTGATAGATGACCTTTGAATTTTTGAAGCATGAATTGGAGAATTGAGTAGAATTGGTGCTTATTGTCAATTTTGTCAGTTTTTCTTTGCATTACCATTAACCTAGTGAGGAATTGAGCCATCAACTTATCATTATTATTGTGGGTGAACATCTTTGATTGATGAATTGCTAGAACTTGATTTGACATACATTTTAAGATTAAATAAAAATTTCAATTAGGCATCAAGATGATTAAGGCAATTAGGTGAACCCACTTTGGCTTAAAAAGACCAACCCTATATTCAATTTTAGTTAGCCAATTTTGAGTTTATTTTATTTTCCCTTTTCTTTCTTTTTCACAACACCATTAGCTTGAACCTTGTTGTTTAACTCTTATCCTTTCATTAGGTCAAGAGCATTTTAAGAGCGTTTATGACCGAGTATTGTGTTGAATTAAGTGTGGGGTTAAATTTAGTAGGTTTAAGATTGCAAAGCAAAAATAAAAAAAAGAAAAAAATATATATATAATAAGAATAATTTTTGTTCTTGTTGAAAGGGTTAGAATGTATCATTGCAAGATTTAATAAGTGAGTTCCCTTGAAAAGTTGTTTAATGTCAAGGGGTAGATGAGAGGAAGGTGTTTTGGGATTGATGGGTTATGTATATGATCGGGTACTTCATTCTTAAAGTGCTCTTGAACTTAATGATTAAGCTCACATTTCCTAAATGCCATGCCTTTACCTTAGCCCCATTACACCCAATAAAGACCTTTTGATTGATGCTTGATTGTTATTTTGTGGTGGAGATTTGATTGATAAGAAAGCCTATGGCAATAATCTTTCATTGATTGTTATGAGTGTAAACACCACCATGATCAAACACTTGTAAGAGTTGGTGAGGGAGCAACAACATAGGTTATGCATGGAAAATCACTTAATTGCATGAGTGCCGATTTTGTTTAATTCGATATTGATTGTGGATTTAGGGATAGGGAAGTCTTGATGCACGCTTATAACTCTTGAACTTAACAAAATTTATCTTGTTAGCGTGTTTTGATTTTAGCCTTGCTTGGGGACAAGCAAGGAATTAAGTGTGGGGTTTTTAGCCTTGCCAGTGTCACCTACTGTTTCTTTTCTTTCTTTGTTTGGTCCTTCTTGACTTTGTCCTTTAGGTGAGACACGGCCAGTGGCTTGGCCGTGTCGCCTGCCCGTGTCATATTCTGCCAAAATTTCTTTTGAGGTGACATGGCTAAGCTCGATTTGGCTTGGCCATGTCTTGCTTGATTCATGCTCTTCTTTCCTTGTTTTGATCTTCCAAGAGAGTTTTTTGCACTTTAACCACTTTTCCCTTGCAACTGATTTTTCTTTCTATGATTCTTTAATCATTGTTGCACGCTGTTAGCTCGTTTGATCATGAGGCTGGACCTTCTTTCACTGCCCCTTCGTTTGCTCATTCTAGCCCGGCAGATACGCCATCTCATCCGCAGGGTATTGATATGAACTACCTGGTACGTTCCTCATTTCATAATAGTTTACGCTATATGTATGCATGATTATGTATGCTCTTACCTTTTTCTCTCTTGGCTCACAACGGATGCTTGAAGAACAAAATAAGAAACTTCAAGAAGAGTTGGCTGCAAGTCGTCAGCAAGCTTCTCATTTTGAAAGTTTATATCATCAATCCAAACAAAATTTCTGTGACTTCCGATTTCAATGAATGAGGGATCCCGGTGCTTCTTCATCGAGAGGCCCCCAGACCGATGGCCATGAGATCCTTTCGTCTACTTCTGATGAGGACCATGACAAATCGAAACTCCAAGGCAATAGGGATTTTAGTGCTTCTGCTTCGGATGATCCCGGGACGAGTAATTTGCCCCCTCCTCCAATAGGCGACGACTTTTTCAAGTCTTTATTTGGTGACCTACCACCACCCTCTTAGTGATATGTAAATATTGTAGCAATTGTAAAACATTGTACAATAATGAAAAATATACAATTTTCCTCTTTACTGTAATCTTTTTTTTTTGTTACTGCCAAAATTATTTATTTATTATTATTATTATATATATAGTACATCATAATTAATATCCACTTATTTTGTTAAACCAAATCCAAAGTGGAAAAAGAAATTGTGCCCACTTCCTTTCCTTATGCCATATGGTCTTATCCTTTCCCATCGTCTTTTCCATTTCGCTTTTGGAAAAGGTTTATTTTCTTGTATATAAATCACCTTGCATGCCATATTTCAATTCATAAACCAAAAAATCTCTCTCTTTCAACGTGAAGACTCCCTTTAGCAATTTTGGTTCCCCTTTATTCATCAACCATGACCGAGCACCATTTAAAGAAAATAAAAATTCTATTTAAGAATATGGATGCCAGCCATTGGAAGCAAATTTCATGGTCAAAGCTTGATGTTTTAAAATGCTTTCAAAATGTCAAATTGGACCACTTCCTCTTACATGCCGTGGCTTTCCTGTGGGATACGGATTCTAGGGTATTTAGAATTAATGGCTTTGAAATGTGTCCCTTGGTTGAAGAATTTGAGGCCATCCTTGGACATCCTAATAATCAACAAATGGTGTTACCCACATTGATTTCCAAAACTCAACAGAAGATGCAAATGTTATTTCAAATTCTGAAACCCGAGATTCTTCGGTTGATGAGAGGTGAAAAAATTCTACTTGCTCCTTTGATTGACTTTTGTTTCTCTCATTTGGCTCCTACTAAGGCATGGGGATGCATGCTTTGTCTTTGCTTGCTCTGCCAATTCTTGCTTGTTTCTTTTGACGGTGATATTGACCCACGAGTATTGGATATCATGGATCAAATGGAAGGAGGCTTGTCTCCGGTACCTGTGATCTTAGCCGAGACCTTAGTTGGATTAGACCGATTTAAATCGGGATTATCAAAGAGACTGACTGGTAGTCCGTTGCTACTTCAGGTAATTACCTAAATTGCCCTTTCGGATTTTCAATTTAGGTTTTTATTATTATTATTATTATTATTATTATTATTATTATCATTGCTCTTACTTTTGCCTAGTCCGCCCATGCGGGTTTTCAGAACTAGCGAGCTGTCCTAATTTTTGCCTAAGCTGCCCTTGTGGGTTTTCAACTTAGCGGACTCTTTTTTCTTCTTCTTTTTATTATTATTATTAATTTAATTCTTTCTTTACAGATTTGGCTTCAGGAGCGTCTTTGTTTGCTTGATACTCCTTCCATGGATTTTGCCAGATACTTTCCATGTCATCTTTCTGCTAGGAAACTACTCCATCCTGCTTCTTCATATGCTGACTGGGTTGACTGGATCCACTCATGCTCTGAAGTCAATATCCGTTGGTTGGTACCTTGGTGGAAGATTTCTCGTATCACCATGCGAACATACTTGATGTACGTTCCCTTTGCTGTTCTTCGTCAAGGTACATGCTATGATCCTCGCCGACTTGGGCGTCAGTATGGAGCTGAGCCTCATGATTCTAACTTTGCTCCTGACCTAGACATGCCTTGCTTGACTGAAGCCTACTTGGATCGGTTAAGGCAAAGCTGGCCTACACGTTACACTTATCGACTGCCATAGATTTTACATTTATCAATTCAGAAAGTGTTTTGTTAGGATGAAAAATAACTAAAGCAATAAAAGATGCTTCTTTTCCATTGATAATTTGTCATCACCTTTTGCAATTATAATTATTTATTTCATCCGTATTTGGTCAAATACTATAACAGTGCACATAGAACAAATTTAATCATTAATTCTGTTTTATTAAATTGGGGAACAACCAAACGTAAAGCCAGCATACACAAGATCACTCTTGTTGCCAATTAGCCCTTTCGAGTTTTCTAATTGACGGTTTTCTCTCATTAGCCCTAATTGTTGCCTATCCCGCCCTTTTGGGTTTTCGGAACTAGCGGACTGCTCTAACTTTTGCCTAGGCCACCCTTTTTGGGTTTTCAACCTAGCGAGCTCTCTCTTTTTTATTTTTCATACATAAAACTTCTTCAACTTGTCAATATTTACTGGCTCAATAAATTCATTCCCATCCATGTCTGATAACTTCACCGCACCTTTGCTCATGACATGTTTCACAACATATGGCCCTTCCCAACTAGGTCTAAACTTCCCTCTTGGATCAGATACATTAGGCTTACATTGCTTCAACACCAAATCCCCAACTCTAAATTTTTTGACCTTGACCCTTCTATTTTAGGCCCGAGCTATCTTCTTTTGATACAGTTGGTGATGATACAGTGCCTTTAACCTTCTCTCTTCCAGCAGAGCTAACTGTGTGTATCTGCTTGTTACCCATTCCGTTTCAGGTAGCTCCGCTTCCAAGACTACTCTCAATGACTTGATCTCAATTTCAATTGGCAATACCGCTTCCATCCCATAAACCAAAGAGAATGGTGTCATCCCAGTAGGTGTTCGCACACTAGTCCTATATCCCCATAAAGCAAAGGGAAGCATTTCCGACCAGTCCCTATAAGTCTTGGTCATCTTGGATAGAATTTGCTTAATTGTCTTGTTTGTTGCTTCCACGACACCATTAGCCTATGGTCTATAAGGAGAGGATCGATGATGATGGATTTGGTACTTGGAGAATAAATCCTTAACTGCTCCTTGAAACTATACTCCGTTGTCTGATATCACACTATGTGGGACCCCATATCGGCAGATGAGATTCTTTTCGATAAACCTAGCCATTTGACTTGCACCCAGCTTGTTGAAGGACTCAGCTTCGACCCATTTTGAAAAACAATCAACTGCTACTACAATGAAACAGTGACCGTTTGAGGCTGTCAGATGTATCTCTCCTATAATGTCGATACCCCAGGTGGCAAATGGCCAGGGTGAAGACATTGAATGCAGTTCTTCAGGAGGCATGTGATTCAAGTTACCATACATCTGACATTACTGGCACTTCTTGACAAACTCAATACAGTCTCTCTCCATGGTCAACCAATAGTAACCTTATCGAATAATCTTCTTAACTAGGCCCAAACCACTCATGTGCCGATCGCAACTTCCCGCATGTATTTCAGACATGATGCACTCCACTTCAAGCTTTCTTAAACATCTCAAATGCACTCCATCAGACCATCTTCGATATAACTCTCCATGGAAGGTGATGTATTGCAATGACCACCTCCTTATGGCTCTTCTCTCTTCCCTTGTTGCCTCCGGCGGATATTCTCTTTCCTCCAAAAATCACCTTATAATATCATACCATGCATCATGGTCCGTATCAACTTCCATGATTGTCTCATATTCATAGCAAGGAGTTGATGAAATAGTCAAGATCAGAGGCTTAAGGAATAAGCTGGCAGGATTTTCCCATACCGAAGCCAATGTGGCTAGGGCATCAGCCATCTGATTTTCTTCTCTTGACTGGTGTATAAACCTACACTCCTTAAAATTCTTCTTCATCATGGTCAGGTAATGGTGGTATGGTTTCAATTTTTCTTCTTTCAACTCCCACTCTCCATTTACTTGGGATACTACTAGCAATGAATCACCATAAACTTCCACCTTATACACCTTCATAATCATTAGGGTTTCTAAACCGAAAATACAAGCTTCGTACTCCACCATATTATTAGTTGCCCTAAATTTCAACTTTTTGGCTAAAGGGATGAGTTCCCCTTTAGGCGATTCTAGTATAACTCCCAAACCTGCTCCTTTCCTATTTATCGCTCCATCAAAATACATTTTCCACCCTTGTACTTCAATTACTTCTAAATGTTCATCTGAAAATTCCAAGATTACCTCTTCACTTTCTGGTAATGGTTGTTGAGCCAGGAATTCTACCACCATTCTACCCTTGATTGTTTTCCTGGTTACATACTCGATCTCAAATTCTTCTAATATTATCAACCATCGACCATATTTCCCAATTAAAGAGGGTGTCTCCCTTAAGTACTTCATTGGATCCAACCTCGAAATTGCTTGCACACTGTACGATTGAAAGTAATGCCGCAACTTCTTAGAAGACCAAACCACGGCTATACATGTCTTTTCGATGATAGTATACTTAATTTCATAAGGTAGGAGCTTTCTACTCAAATAGTAAACGACATGCTCAATCCCCGACTCATCTGCTTGGGCTAGCATGGCTCCTATCGACTCTTCTTCTACTGCTAAGTATAGTAATAGAGGTTTTCCGGGTTTGGGTGGTTTCAAAACAGGAGGATTCAACAAATAGTCTTTTATTCGGTCAAAGGCCTTTTGACATTCTTCGTTTCATACGACCGGCTGATTCTTTCTAAGCAATTTGAAGATAGGCTCACAGATTGTTGTGAGCTTTGCTATAAATCTGCTAATGTACTGCAGTTTACCAATGAATCCCAAACTTCTCTCTCCGTCTTTGGGGCGGCATATCCCTGATTGCCTTGACTTTCTCAGGATCAATCTCAATACCATTCGGACCAATTACATGTCCTAACAATTTTCCTGAAGTAATACCGAATACACACTTCTTCGGGTTTAATCTTAGTTTATACTTCAATCGGGTTTAATCTTAGCTTATACTTCAAAGCTCTATCGAAGAATAATTCTAAGTTTTGGAAGTGTTGCTCCCTTGTATCCGACTTCACCATCATATCATCAACATATACTTCAACTTCTTTGTGCATCATGTCATGAAATAGTGTGGTGGCCATCCTTTGGTAGGTTGCTCCAGCATTCTTTAAGCCGAAAGGCATCACCCTATAACAAAATATACCCCATGTAGTAGTGAAGGCAGTTTTGGCTTTATCCTCTTGGCCCATTAACACTTGATTGTATCCGGAAAATCCATCTACAAACGAGTGTAGCACGTTAGAGGCTGCACTATCAATGAGAACATCTATATGAGGTAAAGGAAAATCATACTTAGGGGAAGCCTTGTTCAAATCTCTATAGTCCACACAGACCCTTATTCTTCCATCTTTCTTTGGCATGGGTGCTATGTTGGCTAGCCAATCTGGGTATTCTATCACCTCAAGGAACTTCACTTGTATTTGCTTAGTGACCTCTTCTTTAACCAATTCAGCCCACTCAGGTCTTAATCGCCTAAGCTTTTGTTTGACAGGTTTAATGTGAGTGTAAGTAGGAATGTGATGCTTGGCTATGTCTCAATCTATCCCTGGCATATCTTCGTAGGACCAAGCAAACACTTCTTCATATTTTTTGAATATTTTTTTAAATCTCTCTCTCTCATCAGGAGTAAGGTCGGATGCTATGCTAATGTTTTTAGGATTTTCAGTTGTTCCCAAATTTAATGATTGTGTGTTAACAGAATTAATAATAAAGATGCTCATGTAACTGCTATTTAATTGTATGCAACCATCAGGAGAAACATCACACAAGTAAGCAAAATCAGACTTTATTGCATTCATTTTGGAAAAGAAAACATCAACATCCTCATACAAAGCAGACAAATTAAAATCAAAATCAAAATCATTGTTCTTAGAATCATAAAGCAGGATGTCTTCAAACTTTTCCTCGACCAGGGTAGCAATCTCTTCCGAAGTCTTCTCGGCTTTCAGGGCAGCTTCATTCTTCTCTTTTGGATTGGATTCTTTGTTGGTTGACAGGGTGAGCTCTTTCTTCACTTGCTCCACTAGCTCAGCAACATCTGCAAAAATTTTAAAACCTGGAATTGACTTACCCATGAACATGATCGGCTCGGGCTTTCCTTGGAGTGGTCCCATATCTAGGGCTTTGACAAAAATATCTTTGAGCGGTGGGAAGCTCATCTTCTCATTCTTCTTTGGCTGGACATCATTGTCTTCATCATAACCTAACCCCTTCTTGGATGTTTGAGTTCTAAAATCTGACAACTTTGTCAAACCGGCCTCACCTTTTCCAAGATCAGCTCCGAGAAGGTAGTTCATGTTCTTCATCATATTCAAAACTTTGGAGACCACTACTTCATCATCAAAAATTATAGCCACTTGAAAACCATTGAGAGGCCTCTCCACCATTAGAGCATTAACAATCTCATTATCTTCAACTTCAATGACCACTGTCTCATTTCCATTGGGGAATTTGATCTTTGGATGAAGTGTGGAAGGAACTCCACCAAGAGGATGAAACCATGGTCGTCCCAAGAGTAAAGCAAAAGTAACTGGTATGTCTAAAACAACAAATTCAACAATAGATTCAATTGGCCCAACCTTGACGGCCGCTTTGAAAGTCCCTTCAACATGCCTCTTAGTGTTGTCGTAAGCACGAATTGTCACCTCGGTTGGGTTTAGATATCTTGTTGACATGGCTAGCTTTGACAATATCTTAAGTGGGTAAACATTTATGGCAGACCCATTATCGACCATTACACATGGAGTCCTCTTCCCCTTGACTTCTATTTTGATAAAGAGAGGGCGGATGTGGTCTCTTCCCTCCTCCGGTAAGTCCGCATCAGAAAAAGAAACTGCTCCCATATTAACTTCACTCTTTTCTTAGACCTCTTCACATTTCATTACTTCCCCAATTTTTATGAAGTTGATTAACTCCTCCGGTGTTGCAGAGGTAGAAATGGGCATGCTAGCTAAGGCTTTGGCCATAGTTTCTTAGTGCTTTTTAGAAGTAGCTAACAAGTCCCAAATGCTTACACTTGCTTGGGTTCTTTTCAATTGCTTGAGCACAGCATCATCTTCTTCCACTTCAACTTCCTTTCCCTTATTCATTTCCATCTCCTTAGGTGGTGGCCTTGCGTAAGGCTTACCGGATCTAGTATTCATCACCTCATCTTCTTCGGGCTCGGACCAAGTCCACTCCTCCTTCTTGGGTATGATATCATCATCACTATCACTTGAATCCCAAAACCCGTTGACAACACAAATTGCTACTTCTCCACCCATCATAGCTTGTTCAATTTTCACAAATGCCTCTTCTTCTTTGATTGCTTTTCATCCACATCTTGAAAAGAAGACATGACAAAGTCCTCATGCAAACCTCCTCCAATCATAAAGGTTGCCGGCGGTGGTACCCTATTGAATTTTGGCAATGAATTGTCTTTGGTGTTTGGCTTATTGGGCTCGGGTTGCTTCCCATTATCAATTAGGTTTTGGATCTCATGTCTCAACCTCATACATCTATGCGTGTCATGTCCTTGCATTTGGTGAAACCGACAAAATGTTTTGGTGTCAAAGTTAGGTGGGAGAGGGTTGTAGCAATCCTTTTCTTTGAAGCTTGTTGAGAAACCAAGACATCGGTTTTCCCAATTCCAAAAATTGTCTCCTTGTTCCTTGGTTAGTAGCATTAACACCAACGGCCTTTTGCATTGGCTACCAGGTTTATAGCTCCCTTTCTCGTTCCTTTTTGTTGCAAAGCGGCTCTTCTCCCTTCCCCATTCTTCAACTTGCAAACCAGCTTGGAGAAGGTCTTTGAAATCTCGGATGAGTGTATAAGACATCCTCTCATGAAGACTAGGCAACACCCCTCTCACAATCATCCTTATTTGATCAGATTCATCGGGCCACTTCTTGAGTGAAGCGGCCTTGTTTCTCCATCGCTTCACATAGTCCACAAAATTCTCATTTGGCCTTTGCCTTATGGACTCCACTTCCATTAAAGTAACTTCTAACTCAACATTATATCCATATTGTTGGATGAAGGCTTTGTAAAGTAGATCCCAACTCTTTTCTGTTCCATCATCTAAGGTATTGAACCAATTTTGGACGACGGGGTCCAATGAGAGCCTAAAATACCTTAGGGTTTGAGCCTTAGTAGCTCGGGCAGACTGCATGGCAGTGATGTACTGCTTCACATGAAGATGAGGATTTCCGGTGCCATTGTACTTAGCAAAGGAAGGCATCTTGAATTTATAAGGGAGACCTCTTCATCTTGTTCAAATAGTTAGTCGATCTCAGACATCTCTTCGGTTTTCAACTTCTTCTCAAATTTCTTTTCTAAATCAGCAATCATCTTTTCAACATCGGATGTCTCGGTCTTTTCAATACTTGCCTTCTCAACAGCCTTTGGTTCTTTCTTCTTTTCTTGAACCTCTTGGTAGTATTGAGCCCAATCATCATCATCATCAATGATCACCTTTTCATCATCAAAAACCACTTCACTAACTTTAGTCTTCCCTTTGTCCTTTGGTTTCTTAGTGCTAGCAGATGCCTCGGCATGATTCTCTAAGATTGTAGTCAATTGGTTCTTCATGGTCTCTGCTAGGGCCTCTTTGATTTCTTCCATCTTGGCATTAAGGGCTTCATCCACCATCCTTTGAATTTGTTCGGGCTCCATTGTTTAGGTGAGCAAGTGATTGAGTCGTTGCTAGATAATTCGTCTCCAGCGTAGGTCGGATTATTGTAAGCTTTAGAACTATCGTAATCCAGGGCTGTGAGCCAGAGAGGATCAATGATATGAGATGCAAATGTATGCATGTATGCATGTATGCACAAATAATAGACAAACAAGAATACTTAGGACGTTCCTTCCAACCTTATAACATCCACACACGAATGGCGAGTCTCTTTTCCTAGGTATATGGTTAACAAAATACCAACATGGGGCATCTTATTTTCGAATAATTCCCTCGGACGTTTCAACTAATAGTTATATTTTTGAAAATGGAAATCAATCCATGATAATTTCCATTAATTAGGTTTTAATCCATTCAACCAACTAAAGTAGCTTTTTGGATTAAAATGAAATTAAGAGGTTTATTATAAATAGATTTCTCACTTGAAAAGAGTAACTAATGGTTCATGCCAAAAACAAGCCCATGGTTAATTTATTTTTAGTATAAACTAGGCCCACAATTGATTTTTGGTATTTCATAATTGACCTAAATATTTTTGCAAGTTCTTTGTAAAAAATGGTTGGGTGAAAATAGTTTTGTTTCAAAACCCATTGTAAAAGATTTTAGAAAAATGGATTTTGGGGTTAGTATTTGGGCCATGGGCCAAAAAATCTTTTTGACTTGTTTTTAGAAAAAATCTTATGTCCAAAGACCATCTTGAAAAATTTTGAAAATATCTTTGGTCTTTTGGATTTTAAAGAAAAATTTATTTTGAGCTTACAATATACTTAGGTCATATTAGAAAAAGAACAAACCAAATAGGCCATGATTTAGACTAAGATAAACAAACCATAGTCAAACAACATGCATTTGAGGTAAAACCTAAGGAAAGTAACTAGGCCAATTACATGAGCTTTAGTCTTTGGGTTAAAAGGCTTAGGTTCCCATAGCAAGTATATACCAAATGGTATGAGGCTATGAGTGGTTATGCCATGCTCGATCTCCATACCTTCAGTGAAAGTATGGTATCTCTTACATAACATAACACGGGTAACACGGGCGTCCTAACTCATGCACACAATGCAATCTAAAATGATGCAATGGATAATGTTATTATAAGAAAGAATAGAATAATAAAAAGACCAATGGAATCAACTTCTCTTATCCCCAATGGAGTCGCCACTGTGAGCGGGGATTTTCTCCCACACTCCCGGTGGAGTGGTTGTTGGGACTTTGGCACTGTTTAGGCTCGGGGCCTTAGAGAACACGGACCTAAGTCTGGAGAAAATGGAGTCGCCACCCGGACGGACTGGGAAAAAGAAAGGGGTGGATGACTCGATTCCTAAGGAATCCCCAACCCCCTAATGGGTTCGAAAAGTTAGGTACGTGTGGGGAAGGTGAGAAATGGCCCAGCACCCCCACAACGCCTGGTTAATTGGAACCGGCCTCCTTTACAGGTCTTAATATTATAAAATTCTTAAATATAACAACATTATCCATATTACACACAATAAATAAAAGAAAGCATAATTATATTAAAATCAAAGCAACGTCCAAACAAAGCAAATAAATGGACACCCATTCAAGGATGGAAACATGTCCTTACATCATATGCCTAGATAGGACACCCACCAAAAGGTAGAAACATGCCCTTTAAATTGGTTCTAAAATAAAAAAAGCAAATTAAATTACATGATATTTAACTAATGAGGTACCCACCAAGTGGAAACATACCTCTTACAACATTTGGAAGTCTAGATAAAAGTAAATAACCATTCATAATAAATAAATCATTCATCAAAGCTATTAATCAAAATATAAAATAAACATCCATCCATGATAAATTAAATAAATCAAGTATTGAAATTAAATAAATTAAAGCATATGAGATAAATCAAAGTATAATCAAGTATAGAATTAAATAAAGCAAATAAAAGCCCAATTATAGCTACTGTGACTTTTTATGGAATTAAAATAGATTAGGGTTTTATGTTTTAAAAGGTTGGTAAGACTCTTTGATTAATAAAATTAAGGTTTGAATAGTGAAATCATGAAACTAGGGTTTTAGACACTTTAAAATACTTTGATTTGTGATTTTTGATTATTGGGTTTCTAAGCTACTATGTAAAATTTATGTTTTTATGTTTTTATGTTTTTTAATGTTTTAAAAGGATTAGGGTTCATAAAAATTATGGTTTAAGGTTTTAAAAGGATTAGGGTTCATTATTTTAGGTTTAAAAGTTGAATTTTGGATTTTAGGATTTAGAATTAGGGTCACGGGTGGTGAATTAATTTTGGGAATTTAGAAATCAATTTGATAATTTCATGAAGTTTTATGAATTTAAATAAACAAATTAAAGTTTTTATAAGTAGAAAAGATGCTTTTTAAGGCTTTTTGAATGAAATAGAACCTACTTTAAAATTTTAAAAGAAACAGAATTTAAATCTTAGTTTTGTTGAAAAATATGTTCAATTAGAGTTTTAGGATTTTTAAGAAGTAAAAATAACAATTTTAAGCCTTTTTGGAAAATAAAGTAACTTATTAGTGTTTTAACCTTGGAAAAACTAAATTAAAGCTCTAAGGTTTTTGATTTAAAAAACCTAAATTTCATAGATTTGCTACTGTGAAAAGATAAATCAAAAAAGAATTTAACATACATCCTTTTGTTGATTCTCCAAAAATAATTCTTCTTGGATGAACAAGCTCCAAAGACAAGCCTTTTTTGCCTTTGAATCCTTTAAATTTTGCCTCTCCTCCTTTAAAAATCAATTGAATTGAATTTATTACTTTTCCTTCACTGATTTGGTTTTCCAATTTCCAAGCCACTGCCAATTTTTTGCCCCCCTTTAATTTTGTTGCCTTTGGTCCTTATTTATAAGGTTTTATGTAGTTTAATCCTAATTAGCTAAGGCAAGTAATATTAATAAAAAAAAAGAAACCAAAACCTATTTGGATTAGGTTTCAAAAAATTTACGTTGGAAAATTTGCGCTGCCGAAAAAAAACTGCTGCGGAAAAGCTGCGCTGGCGAAAAAATCTGCCGTAGCTCGCGCGGAGCGGGTCTGTAAGCTATTTCGCATTTCTGCATGTGAAATAGCACAGTGATATCTCCCTCAGGAATTTTCCACTGGCCAAATGCCCACGGGCCCGCGTGACAATTTTTTTGTCGCCAATTTTTTCGACTCTGATTTTTATTTTGACTTTTATTTTTTGACTTTTATTTGTTTATTTCTATTTTTTCTTAATAAAAATTAGATACTAAAGCAAAAATTATTTAATAAAAATTATTTTGGACCAATTAGACAACAAAAATCATTTTAGACTAAATAAAACATATTGGACTGGATTGGGTAAAAAATTAAGGGTCTACAGTCTAGGAATTTCTACTTGGAAAGTTTCTTCAGTTTCATCAAGAATTCTTGCCCTTTTACTTTGTTTGGCTCTATTTCCTTGAGCACCAAATGCATAGTTATATGTTCCATCAATCTCAATTATACATATAGAGTGATTCAAGTATTGGATGTTGATGGGGTTGGCGGCTGGATAAGTGCATTGGAGAGAGTAGCTCTATTGGTTGGAGTGAGTGCACCTATATGCTTAGAAATTTGGGTAAAGAAATAGGTGTTCATGATGGTTATGGTTGATTTATTCTTTATTGTGAGAAATGAAACAATCAAGAATTTTATGGTTTGAATCTTTTTCCCTCTGATAGGGCAATTGAGAATTATGAGATCCTTATAGGTAACCTTTTCATTACTTTCTCCCCTAGCATTAATGGTGTAGATGATTATCCTATGTAATAGCCAATAAGTGAGGGTTCTAAAGTGCTTAGCATTGGAGAGTTTGTGAAAATCAGTTTCAATTGAAAGTTTTTCCCAAAATGCAAATGTATGTAATATGCCTTCTGCGCTGAATCCCCAATGGATGCAAAGTCTTTTAAGGTCATTTGGTATTCTTGGTTAAATAGTTTAAATGGTATGCCATAATGACCTAGTGGTTAAACATCTTTCTTTTCAACAACCAAGGTTGCAAGAAAATCCTTCGTTAGAGACTCTTATCCCAAAAAATCTTCTTCTAGAAAAACAAAGGTTTCCCACCCAAGATTAGAGAGGTAGGCTCTAATTTCATTTTCTATAAAGAGAGACTCTACAGAGAAGAGAGAGGGTACCCTATTTGGCTTAGTTTTCTTTTCTAAAATAAGATTGTATCTTTTCCACTCTCTTCATTTATGTGTCTTGGTCTATGAGTTCTTATTCTTAGAGTATCTTTCATAGGAGTGGAAGAGGTAGCTATTGTTAGTGTATATGCCCTAGGCCATTGATTTGGACCTTAATGTTATTCATTTTGTTATTAATAAAGAAGTTTTTATTATCATTGTTATGTTTGCATGTTATATATAATAATGATTATATCCCTGGTTTATTATTGTTATGGAGATAATAATAAATATAACTAGTATAATATTGATTTGATAATCATAAGATGATTATAGGTATGAAGATACAAATCAATATTATGGATACATGTTAGAGAACAGTGTATTGGATAGACCCACATAGATATCACTTCATGGTTTAAATGTCATAAGTGTATCTCATAATAGTTTTCAATAATCCTTTGACTTGAGATTGTCATAGTTTCCAACATAAGGAATATTATGTTTTGACATGATCAAACGTTATCTGTAACTAGATAATTATAAAGGTTATGCTTGAACATGATATAAATTATGTAGAGGAAAATGAACAATCAAGATGGAATTTGTCCCTCTCTATGAGAGAGATATCTTCTAGGCCCGTCGATAAGTGTAACTGAGAAATGCATGGCCGTGCTCAAATAAGTTGATATAAGATCAATCTTATTTGTTTATTAGTTAACTTGGAGATCGAGTAATCATAAGTTTGGACAATATAAGTATGACATTTACTATGACTTATGTTCAAACTAGATATCGTGTGACAAAGGGATTAATGCATGTACCATTTCAGGTTTTCATTTATAATGATTCTCATGATTAATTGGGTAGTCATAATGTCTTGCTAGAGGCCAATTATGATTTGTGCATTTCAATAGAGATTGAAATACACTACCAATTAATATGAGCCTATCGGGTCGCACACATAGAACGTAGGCTGTACTTAAAATAATAATAATTAAATTTTTATTATTGTTGTTGGTATTATTATTATTAGATATTAATAATAATATTATTATAATAATTATTATTAGATAATAATAATTAAAGACGTGGGTCCATATAGGATATGGACAGTTAGGGTTTTAAAAAAAAAAGGTCTTTTAAAACGGTTTTAAAAGGACTAGAGGCCTTGATGATATTGATTATCATTTTCGTTTTGAAAGAAAACGGAAGAAGAGGAAAAACCGAAAACCCTAGTTTCATTTTTGCAAAAGAAGTTCATCCACTGCCATTGGTGAGCTAGCACTCAGAATGGCGTACGTTTGTGTGGACTTCGTTAGAGGGTGTTCGTCTTTAGAAGGCAGCATCTGTTAATTGTTTTGAAGCTACACAAAAAGGTTAGTTTTGAATCTCTTTTATCGAACTAAATGGATCACATGGATCCTGTGAGTAAATCGAAAGAAACTTTTTTTGTTTTCCACTGCGGCAAGGGTTGCATATTCTTCTCAATTTTCTAACAGTGGTATCAGAGCCCCTTGTTGATTCCATTTAATTCGAAATATGCCATGTTGATGTGTTGATGTGATCTATTGTTTTTCGAATGGCATGATTGGATTCGTTTTATCATTTGATGATGATTCGAATCTGTTATATGAGATATAACCTAAATCGTTGTTGATGTTGATTCCATTTAATTCGAAATATGCCATGTTGATGTGTTGATGTGATCTATTGTTTTTCGAATGGCATGATTGGATTCGTTTTATCATTTGATGATGATTCAAATCTGTTGTATGAGATATAACCTAAATCGTTGTTGATATATGATGTCAAAGATGACCAATTGTATAAGATACAATTCTGTGAAGTCGAATTAGGGTTGGTATACAATCTGTTATGGTTTCGAATTTGGGTTAGTATGATTAATTCAATTCGTTTATTCATATTGAATGTATACATAGATTTCAATTTTGATTAATATGATTATTGAGTAAATCGTTTTCTAAGGTTTCTTGTAATAGTTCTCTGTTAACCGGCTAGCGAGACCGCCGTATGTTCGCGCCCTATAGTTAGTTACCGCGACATTGAGAATGTCAATATATTTGTCTCTATTTAACATGTTGGTGATGAATATCTTATGTTTGTTTGATGTCTTGGCATGGTGCATAGCATGGCCTTATGACCTATGTGATTGGTTTATTCATATCTTAATTTTGGGTTAATACGGCCTGCGTGTCGTTTATTTTGTTGTAATTCATTTTACTAGTAGTTAGATTTTCTTTTATTGTAATAAATGAAGATTCAAGCTACAATGATTGCGATGGAGATTTATACCAAGGAGAAGATGGTTCCATGGTGATGGAAGCACAAGCTCAAGTTTTGAAGATATGTACTATTGCAAATGTTGTAATAGATAGGTTTTCTTTTCACCTAGGGTTGCCTATATGATCTTCATTTGGTCTCATGAAGATCATATCTAGTTTGGCCATACTATGTCACGTTTATTTTTATCGAATATGTATGAGATGTCATGTTTGATCGTTTATATATGCATATAGGATGTGATATATAAATGTTAATTTTAACATGTTTTCAAAATTAAATGGAATGAACCCTCACTATTAATCTAAGTTTTAATGCCATCCATATCTTAAACACTTATCAAGGCTAAGATCACCTAAATGTAGATTTTTCCAAAGCAAAGTACTTTAGGTTATCCTAGTAAGATATGATGAGTAATGGTGTTGCTCATGCGTTTAAAATTGGTTAGACTTAATTAGGCTATCAAAATGGTTTTGGGCCTAAGGCTTTAGATGGGGTATAACATGCTATGACATATGATGTCATGATCCCATATTATCTAAGAGTTACATGTGATGTAATTGGTAGTGTCATGCCAAAGCTGACTTAATATTAAGTAAAAATTGGATCTTAGCCCACTAAAATGTCATTGTGATGATTGAGGGTTATATTTTAGTGGGATTTTAATTACTTATCACTTTTTATTAATTAAAATTTGCATATTTTGTAGATTGAAATGGCTACCAACAATAACTCCACTTTATCACTGCGATCCATCCTTGAGAAGGAAAAACTGAAAGAGAATGGGACTAATTTTATTGATTGGTTTAGGAACCTGAGAATTGTTCTCAAACAAGAAAAGAGGTCCTATGTGCTTGATGAAGCTGTCCCTGAGCCACCTCCTGCTAATGCTGATAAGAACAAACATAAGAAGCATATGGATGATTCCAATGACAATGGATGTCTTATGCTTGCTACTATGTGTCCAGAACTTCAGAAGGATCTGGAACACTTGGAGGCTTATGAGATGAGTGTCCATCTCAAACAAGCTTTCCAACAGCAAGCTAGGCATGATAGATTCGACACTGCTGTTGCATTATTTGACTGCAAGATGTCAGAGGGCGAATCGGTTAGCGCTCATGTTTTGAAAATGAAGGGCTGCATTGATCACCTTGCCTGACTTGGATATCCCTTGAGTTTAGAACTCTCCACGGATTTGATCCTTCATTCTTTGCCCAGCAGTTTTTCACATTTTGTTATGAACTATAATATGAACAACATGGAAAAGTCCATTCCTGAGCTACATGGTATGCTCAAAACTGCTGAAGGGAATATCAAAAAGCCCACTGAGGCTACCCATGTATTGAATGTCAATAAGGGTAAGCCTATGAAGAAAAAAGGCAAGGTAAAGGGTAAAGCAACAATTGCTACAAAGCCTAAGGGACAGCCCAAGCCAAAAGAACGCAAGGCACCTGTTCCTAAGGAAGGAACTTGTCACCATTGCAAGGAGCCTGGGCATTGGAAAAGAAATTGCCCACTTTATTTGGCTGAATTGAAGAAATCGAAGGGTAGTGCGACTACGTCTTCAGGTATATATGTTATAGAAATTAACTTATCTGCTTCTACTTCATGGGTATTGGATACTGCATGTGGTTCTCACATTTGTACAAATGTGCAGGGACTCAAAAGGAGTAGATCACTGAAAAGGGGCAAAGTTGACCTACGAGTTGGGAATAAAGCAAGAGTTGCTGCACTAGCTGTAGGATCTTATGAACTTCATATGCCTAATGGCTTTTTGTTAAATTTGAACAATTGCTATTATGTTCCTACTCTGAGTAGGAATCTTATTTCAGTTTCAATTTTGGATGATGAAGGTTTTTCATTTTTAATTAAAAATAAGACCTGTTATATTTTTGATAAAGATGATTTGCTTTATGGTATTGCAAGATCTTTTAATGGCCTTTATGTCCTTGACTTAGATGATTCTAGGGAGAATCATATTTATAACATAAACTCTAAGAGAATTAAGCCAAATGACCTAAACCCTACATTTTTATGGCATTGTCGTCTTAGTCATATAAATGAGAAACGCATTTCTAAACTCCATCAAGATGGATTATTAGATTCATTTGATTTTGAATCATTTGATAAATGTGAATCTTGTTTACTAGGCAAAATGACAAAGAATCCTTTCATCGGACAAGGTGAAAGGGCTAATGACTTGCTAGGACTAGTACATACAGATGTATGTGGCCCGTTAAGCATTAGTGCCAGAGGAGGATATAATTACTTCATTACTTTTGCTGATGATTTCAGTAGGTATGGCTATGTCTACCTAATGAAACATAAGCATGAGGCTTTTGAAATGTTCAAAACTTTTCAAAATGAAGTACAAAATCAACTTGGTAAAACTATTAAGGCACTTCGATCTGATCGAGGTGGTGAATTTTTGAGCCAAGAATTTGACGAACATCTAAGAAATTATGGAATTGTTTCACAATTAACTCCTCCAGGAACTCCACAATGTCTGAAAGAAGAAATCGAACTTTATTAGATATGGTTCGATCTATGATGAGTCAAGCAGATCTTCCATTATCGTTTTGGGGTTATGCCTTGGAGACAGCTGCTTTTGTTTTAAACCGTGTACCATCTAAAGCGGTTGAAAAGACACCATATGAGATATGGACTGGCAAAACGCCTAGTTTGTCTTTTCTTAAGATTTGGGGTTGTGAGGCTTATATGAAAAGACCAGTTTCAGATAAGTTAGCTCCAAAATCTGCTAAATGTATTTTTGTGGGATATCCTAAGGAAACTAAAGGATATTATTTCTATATTCCATCTGAGAACAAAGTGTTTGTTGCTCGAAATGGAACCTTCTTGGAAAAGGAATTCATTTCTAAAAGAACTAGTGGGAGTACAATTCAATTAGATGAATTTATAGAACCACAAGAAGATATTGCACCGCCTGAAGAAACAGTTTCAGAACCACAAGTCATTGTGGATACTGAAAATGTTACACAAGTTCTGCGCAGATCTGATAGACCACGTCATCAGCCTGAGAGATATGGATTTCTCATGACTGAAAGTCGTGAAGTTTTGCTCATAGATCAAGATGAGCCAACTACCTATCTTAAAGCTGTGTCAGGTCCAGATTCAGAGAAATGGCTTGGAGCCATGAACTCTGAGATGCAGTCCATGTTTGACAACCAAGTTTGGGCCTTAATTGATCCTCCCGAAGGTATTAAGACTATTGGTTGCAAATGGGTTTTCAAGAAGAAATTTGACATGGATGGAAATGTGCAAACCTATAAAGCAAGGTTGGTTGCTAAAGGTTTCAAACAAACTCATGGTATAGACTATGATGAAACCTTTTCTCTAGTTGCTATGATTAAATCTATTAGGATTCTCCTTGCCATTGCTGCATACTATGATTATGTGATATGGCAAATGGATGTCAAAACTGCTTTCCTTAATGGAAATTTACTCGAGGATGTGTACATGACACAACCTGAGGGTTTTGTAAATCCTGAGAATTCTGGGAAGGTTTGCAAGCTTCAAAGGTCCATTCATGGATTGAAGCAAGCATCTCGAAGCTGGAATCTTTGTTTTGATGAAACAGTTAAGAACTTTGGTTTCATTCAAAATGAAGATGAACCATGTGTTTATAAGATGGTTAGTGGGAGTGCTATCGTGTTCTTAGTCCTATATGTAGATGACATATTGATCATTGGAAATGATGTCCCCACTTTACAAAAGGTTAAAGATTGGTTAGGGAATTCTTTTTCAATGAAGGACTTGGGTGAGGCTGCATATATCCTTGGTATAAGGATCTATAGAGATAGATCTAGAAGGATAATTGGCTTAAGTCAAAGTACATACATTGACAAAGTGTTGAAGAGATTCAGCATGCAAGATTCCAAGAAGGGATTTTTGCCTATGTCACATGGTATTCATCTTAGCAAGAATCAATGTCCTAAGACATCTGATGAGCGAGATAGAATGAATAAGATCCCTTATGCTTCTGCTATTGGATCTATTATGTATGCCATGCTATGTACTAGACCTGATGTCTCATATTCTTTGAGCACAACAAGTAGATATCAAGCTGATCCTAGTGAGGGTCACTGGACAGCTGTTAAGAACATTCTTAAGTATCTAAGAAGAACTAAGGATGTTTTCTTAGTTTATGGAGGTTTGGAAGATGAGCTAGTTGTAAATGGTTACACAGACGCTAGTTTCCAAACTGATATAGATGATTACAAATCGCAGTCAGGTTTTGTATTCACAATGAATGGTGGAGCCATTACTTGGAAAAGTTCCAAGCAAAGCATAGTAGCAGATTCTACAACAGAAGCTGAGTATATAACAGCATCAGATGCAGCTAAGGAAGCAGTTTGGCTGAAGAAATTCATCATTGAGCTTGGAGTGGTGCCTAGCATTGCTAATCCTATGGCTATCTATTGTGACAACAATGGTGCCATAGCGCAAGCAAAAGAGCCAAGGTCCCATCAAAAATCTAAGCACATACTCAGGCGATTTCACCTCATTCGAGACATCATTGATAGAGGTGATATCAAGATATGCAAAGTTGACACAAATGACAACATAGCAGATCCATTGACAAAGCCTCTCTCGCGGGTCAAGCATGATCAGCACACTAGGTCTATGGGTATGAGATATTTGTTAGACTAGGCCTAGTGCAAGTGGGAGACTGTTAGTGTATATGCCCTAGGCCATTGATTTGGACCTTAATGTTATTCATTTTGTTATTAATAAAGAAGTTTTTATTATCATTGTTATGTTTGCATGTTATATATAATAATGATTATATCCCTGGTTTATTATTGTTATGGAGATAATAATAAATATAACTAGTATAATATTGATTTGATAATCATAAGATGATTATAGGTATGAAGATACAAATCAATATTATGGATACATGTTAGAGAACAGTGTATTGGATAGACCCACGTAGATATCACTTCATGGTTTAAATGTCATAAGTGTATCTCATAATAGTTTTCATTAATCCTTTGACTTGAGATTGTCATAGTTTCCAACATAAGGAATATTATGTTTTGACATGATCAAACGTTATCTGTAACTAGATAATTATAAAGGTTATGCTTGAACATGATATAAATTATGTAGAGGAAAATGAACAATCAAGATGGAATCTGTCCCTCTCTATGAGAGAGATATCTTCTGGGCCCCTCGATAAGTGTAACTGAGAAATGCATGGCCGTGCTCAAATAAGTTGATATAAGATCAATCTTATTTGTTTATTAGTTAACTTGGAGATCGAGTAATCATAAGTTTGGACAATATAAGTATGACATTTACTATGACTTATGTTCAAACTAGATATCGTGTGACAAAGGGATTAATGCATGTACCATTTCAGGTTTTCATTTATAATGAATCTCATGATTAATTGGGTAGTCATAATGTCTTGCTAGAGGCCAATTATGATTTGTGCATTTCAATAGAGAATGAAATACACTACCAATTAATATGAGCCTATCGGGTCGCACACATAGAACGTAGGCTGTACTTAAAATAATAATAATTAAATTTTTATTATTGTTGTTGGCATTATTATTATTATTAGATATTAATAATATTATTATTATAATAATAATTATTAGATAATAATAATTAAAGACGTGGGTCCATATAGGATATGGACAGTTAGGGTTTTATAAAAAAAAAGGTCTTTTAAAACGGTTTTAAAAGGACTAGAGGCCTTGATGATATTGATTATCATTTTCGTTTTGAAAGAAAATGGAAGAAGAGGAAAAACCGAAAACCCTAGTTTCATTTTTGCAAAAGAAGTTCAGCCACTGCCGTTGGTGAGCTAGCACTCAGAACGGCATACGTTTGTGTGGACTTTGTTAGAGGGTGTTCGTCTTCAGATGGCAGCATCTGTTAATCATTTTGAAGCTATGCAAAAAGGTTAGTTTCGAATTTCTTTTATCGAACTGAATGGATCATATGGATCCTGTGAGTAAATCGAAAGAAATTTTTTTTGTTTTTCGCTGCGGCAAGGGTTGCAGATTCTTCTCGATTTTCTAACAGCTATACCTTTACTCTTTTCCATTCTTGAAGCTTTCTTCTTATGAGATTCTTTTAGAGCCATTAATTTTGATGAGGATTCGATAATGAAAATGGAAGAACAATTTGAGTGTTTGATGTTTTAGGAACGAAATCAATTGATAGTCATTGGAGGGGTTTATATAGAGTTTGGGGACCAATTTATGACTATTGGAAATTAAATTTGCATGTTTTCAACAAGTATCCAATGACTATAATTTTTGAAATTCAGAGGCTCTTCTTGGTTGAACTAGGTGTAGTATGATCGAACTAATGTTTATCTGGATGGACTAATCACTATCTGGACTGACCAATCATAGCGGTCAAAAAATTTAAATTTTTATGGTCGAACTAAGATAGTGTATGATCGTGTTTTGTCAGTTTTTAAATTTTGGACAATTTGGCCTAAGGTACGGCCGGACCAAAGGGTGGTCTCCATGGGAGTATTGAAAATTTTAGAGATTAAGTAAATTTTTAAAGAAAATTTGTGTATATCTCAATTTATAGCCTAAATATATGATCAAAATATATGTAAATGAAAAATTAGGCAATGCAAAATGAATACATTTACACGTAATTTTATTCCATCATTGGTACGTTCATTCAACAATTCAAAATTCATTCAATCTAAAGTGTTACCATTTGTTATTCCTATTTGTTGTTTTATAAAGTTTAACCTTTCTTTATTTAAGGGTTTTGTAAAAATATCTGCAAGTTTTTTTTGGGTGTCAATGAATTCTAAAACAACATTTTGATTTTGAACATTATCTCTTTCGAAATGATGCCAAATGTCAATATGTTTAGACCTAGAATGGTGAATGGGATTTTTTGATAGGTTTATGGCACTTGTGTTATGACACTTTATGGGAATGTGATCAAATACTTTACCATAGTATAACAATTGTTGCTTCATCTATAGAACTTCTATGCAACAAAAGCAAGATGTAGCATATTCAGCTTCCACAGTAGATAGAGCAACTAACACTTGTTTCTTGCAAAACCAAGAAACTAGGCAATTACCAAGAAAATGGCATACACCGGTAGTGCTCTTCCAATCTAGTAGGCTACTGGCATAATCTGCATCCGAAAAACCTAATATATCAAATTATGTATTTCTAGGATACTATAATCCTAAATGCAATGTTCCACTTAAAAATTTTAAATTCTTTTAGTGGCATTTAAATGTGATTCTTTTGGGCATGATTGAAATCTAGCCCACAAGCAAACACTATACATTATAGCGAGTCTATAGGTGGTAAGGTAAAGAAGTGATCCGATAATACCTTGATATTGTTTCTCATCAACTTTCTTACCAACTTGTGAGTGGGGATTTTCGCCCACACTTCTGATGGAATGGTTCTTGCGACTTTGGCACTGTTTAGGCTCGGGGCCTTAGAGAACACGTACCTAGGTCGGGAGAAAATGGAGTTGCCACCCGGACTGGCTGGGAAAAAGAAAGGGGTGGATGACTCGATTCTTAAGGAATTCGTAACTCCCTAATGGGTTCGAAAAGTTGGGTATGTGTGGGGAAGGTGAGAAATGGCCCAACACCCCCCACAACGCCCGGTTCATTGGAACCGGCCTCCTTTATAGATCTTAATATTATAAAATTCTTAAATATAACAATATTATTCATATTACATACAATAATTAAAATAAAGCATCATTATATTAAAAAATTAAAGCAATGACCAAACAAAGCAAATAAATGGACACCCATCCAAAGATGGAAACATGCCCTTACTTAATCCATGCCTAAATAGGACACCCACCGAAAGGTAGAAACATGTCCTTTACATTGGTTATAAAATAGAAAAGCAATTTAAATTACATGATATTTAACTAATGAGGTACCTACTAAGTGGAAACATACCTCTTATAACATTTTGAAATCTAAATAAATCCTTAAAAGTAAATAACCATTCATCATAAATAAATCATTCATCGAAGGTATTAAACAACAGTAGAATGTAAACATCTATCCATGATAAATTAAATAAATCAAACATTGAACTTAAATAAATCAACTAAGCATTGAAAATAAATTAAAGCATAATCAAATATAAAATTGAATAAGGCAAATAAAGATTCAAATTAGGGGCAACTGTTTCCATTTAAGTTTCTTTATTTAATATGTTTAGGGTTTTGGGAATTCATGGGTTTAAGCTACAGTGAATTTTCAAAGAATTGAGATGGAGCCAAGTTTTAGACTTTAATAGGTTGATAAAGTTCTTTGATTAACCAAATTAATGTTTGAGAAGTGAAATCATGAAACTAGGGTTTGGACACTTTAAAACATTGGATTTATGATTTACGGTTAAAGAATTGTTGTTTTGGCTTACTGTGTTTGAATTTTAATATGTATGTTCATAAGGTTTTAAAGGATTAGGGTTTAGAAAAATTAGGGTTTAAGGTTTTAAAGGAGTTAGGGTTCACTGTTTTGGGTTTTGGAGTTGAATTAGGGTTTTAGAATTTTAGAATTAGGGTTTCGGAGGATGCATTAGGTTTTAGAATTTGAAGAAACAATTGATAATTTTATGAAACTTTATGAAAATAAACAAAATGATTTAAGGTTTATAGAAACAGAAAAGATGTTTTTTAGGGTTTTTGGAAACAAACATATTCAATTTAGGGCTTTAAAAATTAAAAAGCAAATTAGGGTTTTGAGATTTTCAAGAAACAAAAATAACAATTTTAAGATTTTGGGAAAACAAAGAAACGAATTAAGGTTTTTAAACTTTAGAAAAGGTAAATTAAGGTTTTAGGTCTTTTGGATTTTAAAGAAACAGAAACAATAATTTTTGATCTTGAGTGATGAAGCTACGGTAAATTAATGAAACAAATAAAAAAATTCAGACCTTTGTTTGTTGGTCCACCAAAAATCACTTCTTGGATGAACAAGAACAAAGACAAGCTTTGTTGCCTTTGATGGATTGAATTGCCTGTTTGCTCTCTCAAAAAGTCTTATTTATAGAAGATTTTTTTTTATTAATTCTAGTTATTCACGAAATATAACATTCATTAAGAAAAGGAAACCCAAACCTAATTGTATTAGGTTTCGGAAAAAATGCACTGGCAAAAAAACTGCCGCAGCTGGCTGCGGGCTGCGTGCGCGAATTGGCCTGCTGGTTATTTCGCACGCAGGAAACTCCTGCGGGCGATTCGTCCCATAGCCATTTCGCCCCACGCTGATTTTCGGTGATGATTTTTTCGTCGCCAATTTTTCCGTCTCTAATTTTTATATTTTTATTTTTTACTTTTTTTGTTTATTATTATTTTTTATTTTTTATTAATAAAAATTAGATACTAAAGAAAATATTATTTAATTAAGATAATACAAAAATTATTTTGGACTAATTAAAATATATTGGACAAAAGAAAAATTATTTTGGACTAATTGAAATATATTGGACTGGACTGGGTAAAAAAAAAGTTTTGGTCAAAAAATCGGCAGCGCACGAGCTGTCGGGCCCGTGGGCTATGCTGGCAGCAATTGCGCTGGCAAAAATGGGCGCAGCGGGCCAATTCGCCCCCAGATGCCATCTGCGGCGAAATGGAACAGCCCAATTCGCCCCCAGATGCCACTGGCTGCGAAATTGGTGTGCCAATTCGCCTCCAGATGCCACTGGCTGCGAAATTGGTGTCCCAATTCGCCCCCAGATCATTTCTGCGGCGAATTGGGCTGCCGCGCGGCGTTCGCCGATCCGTCTAATTTTTTATTTTTTTCATTTTATATATATATTTTTATATTTTTTATATTTTTATTTTTATTAAAAATAACTATGAAAAAACATTAGTAATTAAAATATTGTTAAAATAAATAAAATACCACAAAAAATTATTTTAGACTATCAGATTTGAATGGGTCAAAAATTAAGGGTTTACAGTTTGCCCCCTGCTTGAAAGATTTGAGACTATGGCAAAAGAGAGTGAAAAGCAATAAGACTTAATTTTGATGAGATGGTTACTTGAATTTGTTTTGGGTACTTGGACCCGAGACTGAACTTGAATATGGGTACTTGGACTCGAGAATGAATTTGATTTGGGTACTTGGACCCGAGAATGGGTGCTTGGACCCGAGCTTGAATTTGATTTGGGTATTTGGACCCGAGATTGGGTACTTGGACCCGAGCTTGAATTTGATTTGGGTAGTTGGACCCGAGAATGGGTACTTAGACCCGAGATTGAATTTGATTTGGGTACTTGGACCCGAAATTGGGTACTTGGACCCGAGATTGATTTGATTTGGGTACTTGGACCTGGGATTGGGTACTTGGACCCGAGATTGGGTACTTGGACCTAAGATTGATTTGATTTGGGTACTTGGACCTGAGATTGGGTACTTAGACCCGAGATTGATTTGATTTGGGTACTTGGACCCGAGATTGGGTCCTTGGACCCTACACTGAATTTGATTTTGGTTCTTGGACTCGATAATGAATTTGATTTGGTTACTTAGACCCGGGATTTGGTACTTGGACCCCAGATTGAATTTGATTTGGGTACTTGGACCCGAGATTAGATTGATTTGGGTACTTGGACCCGAGATTGGGTACTTAGACCCAAGATTGGGTACTTGGACCCAAGCTTGAATTTGATTTGGATTCTTGGACCCGAGATTGGGTACTTGGACCCGGGATTGGGTACTTAGACCCGGGATTGAATTTGATTTGGGTACTTAGACCCGAGATTAGATTTATTTGGGAACTTGGACCCGAGCTTGAATTTGATTTGGATACTTGGACTCGAGATTGGGTACTTGGACCTGAGCTTGAATTTGATTTGGGTACTTGGACCCGAGATTGAGTACTTGGACCCGAGATTGATTTGATTTAGGTACTTGGACCCGAGATTGGGTACTTGGACCCGAGATTGGATTGAATTTGGGTTTGGGACCCGAGCTAAGTTCTGGACTTAGAAGAGATTCTATGTTCTGGACCTAATCAAAATTTTGGTTCTGGACCCAAGCTAAGTTCTAGACTTAGAAATGATTCTAGGTTCTGGACCTAAGGGTAATTTGGGTTCTGGACCCGATATTGAATTTAATTTGGGTGCTTGGACCCAAGACTAAGTTTGACTGACCTTTTATCTTTTGAGAAGTTAGACTGCTCCGGTTATTCTTTGCATTGTGGTCTTTACCCTCAAAATGGATCTTCATCCTTTGAGATCGAGTCTTCATCCTTGAAAATGGATCTTCATCCTTCGAGATCGGGTCTACACCCTTGAAAATGGATCTTCATCCTTTGAGATTGGGTCTTCACCCTTGAAAATGGATCTTCATCCTTTGAGGTCGGGTCTTTACCCTTGAAAATGGATCTTCATCCTTTGAGATCAGGTCTTCACCCTTGGAACATGGATCTTTATCCATTGGAGGTCGGGTCTTTACCCTTGAAAATGGATCTTCATCCTTTGAGATTGGGTCTTTACCCTTGCTTTAGCTTTTTTATAGCTAGACTGATCTTTTGTCTTTTGTATCTTCATTCTTTTGAGAGTTCTAATGTTCCATTCTTTTGTTCTTCCTTTTTGTAAAAATTCAGCTATTTTAAGTTGGCTCTCATATCTTCTCCTGCCCCCTGAGTGGCGAAATATTTGTAAGTGAGTTTGAAAATATTTTATATATAGACTCAAAAAATTGAAAAGGAGAAACTTTGCCCCCTGTGTAGGCTCAAACCCATAATTTTTCTAATTGATGTTTTTGCCGTCTAGTTCATCGCACAAGCACGTATTTCTTCTTTTGCAAAACAACTGGAGCTTCCATAAGCGAATAGGCTTTTCATGCCCCCTTGATTCAATATCTTCTTTTGATTCTTTACTTTGCAAGGTTTTTGCTGTTTATTTTGACAAGGAATAGACAATACAAGACAAGAAAGTGCGATGTGATATGCCCATGTATGCATGATATGCATGAATAATTCTTACAGTCGTTCCATCGACTCACAGACCGAGGTGATCAGCAGAAGTGTTCTCATTGGTTCCTTTTTGACGCTCGTTCAAGTCTTGCATTGGAATGATCGAAAGCTTTGCATTTGTGGCTTTTATCTTCAAGATGTTGAAAACACGAGTGGTGGAGATCCCAAGTTGCAGAGTCAAGGATTCGTCTATTTAGAACTATGTTTCAGCATGTCAATTGATAGCTTCTTCACGACCTTGCCAATGATCATTTCCTTTGCCCAATGTGTTCTTCAAGGTTTGATAGTTCAACATACTCCCCTTAACTTGAAGGCTTCGTGTGACAAAAACATTTTTTTTTATTTTTTTTTTGAATTTTGATTTTGAAATCAAATGTTGGCTTTTCCAAATTAATGTTAATGTACCTCAGGACTTGATTTTTCCAAATTAACATATCTATAACATGAAAACCCTAGTTACTGTACTAAACTTGGGATCATTTCTATTTAAGCAAGAATTATTGCACTTCAGATAGGCACATACACATTACTTGGCCAAAGGTCTCATTTGTGTTTAAATATTGTCTATCTCATATGCATGCTTATCCAAACTATCTCCACTAATATATTCTACCTACCAATAGAGATCAACAGGTCTTTGATAGGCTTGAAATGGTGTCTATGAGGGATATGGGTTAAATGAAGACCATTTTGAGATAGGAGCTGATGTGACACAATGGACAAACCCTTACACTATAAATTTCTTGTTTGAATTTTAGGCAGCTTGGAGGCAATCTTGCTAGACTCCAAATTCCTTCTATCTTCTTGGCATTAATCTGGATCTTGATTAGGACAGTTTTTGCCCTTGCAAAAAGTTTGTTACCCAAATTTGTTTCTTTTCTTCTTCTCCTTTTTCTTTTTTTTTCTTTTTCTTACTCTTTCCTTTCTTTTATCATTTTGTCCTTCTTTCTTGTAGGACTATCAAGTACAGAACTTTCAAGAACTGGATGGTCTTCCTCCTTCTTCTCCAATTTTGATTGAATCTTTGGTTGGGTTGGACCAATTCAAGTAAAAATGTCTTCATGAACCAAATGGAAGCCTTTTGCTACTTTAGGTAAAAGAGAACTCAGTTGGCTTTCTGAACCGCCTTTTTAGGTTTTATTTTATTTTCTTTTCCTTTTTTCTTCTTTATTTTCTTTTCATTTGTCTTTTTTTTTATTTTATTTTCTTCTTCTTCTTTCTTCTTTTTTGTTTTTTGTTTGTTTGGCTCTAGCTCTAAAAGAGTTGTCCTGTTTGTACTAACTTGGGCTTTCAATAATGGATGAGTGGAGTAACATAAATCTTTTTTAATAGGGATAAATAATTTGTTACTCTGCTGTTGTCTTGATATATTGGAGATATTAGAGAAACTTCAACTACCCTTATGCTATTGAGAACTTCAACCACTCTTACAGTCTTGAGAACTTCAACTATCTTCATGGTATTCATTTCTTTCTTTGATCTTCTTGCCTCTTCATCTTAGTGATCATAAGACTTGTCAAAAGTATCATAACAGCTCAGGGTAGGTTATTGGGGTCTTTAAGCCAATGAATAGAAAGCTAAGATTTTATGAAGGCTCAAAGGGACAACTAGGGATTGATATCTAATTGGGTAGATACTAGTTGTTGGCTAACCAAACAATGCCTAGATCATCTCTCCCTTAAATAAGTAGAGTTCAATTTCGCCTCAAAAGTTTGTCAAAGCATGTTCTAAGACTGACTAGGACCTAGACAATAATAATTATGCAGGAATACTCTCTAAGTAAGTGTTAGGAAATCAGAGAGATCACTGTTGATGAAAAACACGCAGCGGAAAAATATTTGATCTCTGATTTCCCACCAGGATCCATGCTGTTCGTTTAATTCGACAAAAGTGTTCAAAGAACTAACCTGTTGATGATTCGAAATCACAGTTTGGAAGAGATGCCTCGATCGCGAAACACCCTCTATCGCGTATCCACACGAATGCTACCGTTTGGAGTGCTAGCTCTCTGCAACGGCGAAGGCTGGAAAAACATTTTTTCTAAAAACGTATTAGGGTTACCTTTTTCGTTCCTCTTTGTTTTTATTGTTACCTCTGAGAAGACTTAACGTCTGGAGTGAATATAATCACTCTAGAATCCAATTCAAAATTGGATACGGAAAGTCAAATTCAGAATCCAAGTCTAATTAGGATTCTGAATACATTATCTAATAATATATATAATTGGATAAGGTAAGTCAAATTCAGAATCCAAATCTAATTAGGATTCTGAATATATTATCTAATAATATATATATATAAAAACGAAAATAATAATAATAATAAATATTAATATCTAATATTAATATTATTAATATTATATCCAGCCCAAAACGCATTCTTGTGTGTGACCCTATAGGCCCATATTAATTGGCAGTCAATTTAATCTCTATTAAATCAACAAGTCATAATTGGCCTCTAGCAAGGCGTTACAACTACCCAATTAATATAAGGAATGTCCAATTTGCCTAATAATAGTATATGCATTAATCCCTTTGTCACACGATATCTAGCTTAAACATAAGTCATGGTCAACGTCATACTTATATTGTCCAAACTTATGATTACTCGATCTCCAAGTAGACTGATAAAAACAAATGAAATTGATCACACTATCAATTCATTTGAGCACGGCCATGCATTTCACAGTCTCACTTATCGAGGGGCCCAAAAGATATCTCTCTCAAAGAGAGGGACAAATTCTATCTTGATTGTTCATTATCCTCTACATAATTTCTATCATATATGAACATAACCTTTATTACTATCCAGTTACGGATAATGTTTGATCATGTCAAAATATAATAGTCCTTATATTGGAAACTATGACAATCTCAAGTCAAAGAATTAATACATAACTATCATGAGATTTACTTATGACACTAACCCATGTAGTAATCTCATGATGGGTCTATCCAATACATTATTCTCTAACAAGTATCTATGAAATTGATTTGTATCACTATACACATAACCATCTAATGATTATCAAATCAATGTTCATACTGGTTAAGAATTATTTTTTTTTTATCTCTATAACAATAATAAACCAGGGACAAATATCAAAATTGTGTAACATGCAAACAAACAATAATGATAATAAAACCTCATTTATTAATAATGAATGTATAACATAAAGATCCAAATAAATGGCCTAGGGCACATACACTAACAGTAAGCATACACAACTCAATGCTATAGAGCAATTCCCATACCTAGTAAAGTCATTCAAGTCATGATGCATAGATATATTGATACAAAGGAAACATGATGCTATTTGGGTGATTGTTGACAGGTTGACTAAGACAGCTCATTTTCTTCCGGTTCGGATGGATTACTCTTTGGAAAGGTTAGCTGAGCTGTACATCCATGAGATTGTGAAGTTGCATGGTGTCCCAACTTCTATAGTATCTGATCGAGATCCCCGATTTACTTCAAAGTTTTGGAAGAGTTTACATGGTGCTTTGGGTTCTCGATTGCACTTTAGTACTGCTTTTCATCCGCAGACAGATGGGAAGTCAGAAAGAGTGATTCAAATTATCGAGGACATGTTGAGAAGCTGTGTCATTGATTTCTCTGGAGGTTGGGATAGATTCTTATCACTTGTGGAATTTGCTTACAATAACAGTCATCAATCCAGCATTGGTATGGCACCATTCGAAGCATTGTATGGTAGACGGTGTAGGACACCTCTATGTTGGAATGAACTTGGTGAAGGTAAGTTAATTGGTCCTGATTTGGTTAATGAAACTAAAGAGAAAGTGAAAGTAATTCGAGATAGGTTGAAAACAGCTTCAGATCGACAGAAATCTTATTCAGACTTAAAAAGGAGAGACATAGAGTTTGATGTGGGACATAAGGTATTTTTGAAAGTGTCTCCTTGGAAAAAGATTTTGAGATTTGGTCGGAAAGGGAAATTGAGTCCTCGTTTCATTGGACCGTATGAAGTTTTGGAAAGAGTTGGGCCAGTTGCTTATCGGCTTGCTTTGCCACCTGAGTTGGATAGGATCCATAACGTATTCCATGTTTCTATGTTGAGGAAGTACAGGTCATATCCATCTCATGTTTTGCCAATTGAATCAATCGAAATGAATTCAGATCTGACATTTGAAGAAGAACCAGTTGCCATCTTGGCACGTGAAGTGAAAGAATTGAGAAATAAGAAAGTGCCTTTGGTGAAGGTTCTATGGAAGAATCATGCAAAGGAAGAAGCAACTTGGGAAAGTGAGCAAGCCATGCGAGATCAGTATCCTCAGTTTTTTCAGACTTGATATCAGGTAATTTCGAGGATGAAATTTCTTTTTAGAGGCGGAGAATTGTAATATCCCAATGTGTGCCCTAGAAGTTTGGATATAATTGTTGTTTGTTTGAATTATGTGTATATGTTAGTTGCAAAAGAAAAGAAATTGAAAAGAGAATGTTTATGTATTGTTTAAAAAGGAAAGTAGAGTGTAGAGAGTAAGTGTATATGTTGGGTATATGGTAATATAAATAACATATATATAAGTCAAAAGGGATGGTCAATGGAAGAGGATATTTATTTGTTGTGTGTGAAATTACCTAAATGGGCAAGTAAGTGAAAAGAGAGTTAAAACAAATGGAAAGGGGTATTTAAGTAATTTCTTGTTTTGGAATACTTGGTGGAGATTTAAAGAGAAGTTGACTTTGTTTTCTTCATTTCCTCTTCTTCTCTTTCCCATATGTTGGCCGGCCATTCCAAAGCAAGAGAGCAAAGTGATTTTTGTTTGTTTCAAATTCAAAATTGAAGGAAGAATCAAAGGATTAATTTGGAGATTTGTGAAATTCATCAACTTTGGTAAGTTCTTTTCCTTGATTTTCCTTTGTTCTTTTAAATTTGTGTTTGGGGTTGATGAATTGATATGGATGGTTGATTAGATTTGTTTGTGGTATGTTTTTAAGTGTTGAATTTGATGTTAAGTTGAGAAGTTAACTGTTATTGATTTTGGAAGTGTTGAAGTTGAGTTTATTTTAGGGTTTTGAGTTGGTATGTGTTGTTAATGTTAAGTTTTGTTGATTATTTTCATAGATCTTCATGTTGGGTGTGTTTGTTGGAGTTGTAAGCATTAAACATGTGATTTTGGTCGAAGGCAGTAGCATTCTAGATGCCACGCCCGTGGCCCTTTGGTGCTATGGCCGTGGAGGTGTTGGATATTTTGGACAGATTTGGTTTCTATCCCACGCCCGTGGGGATTGGGGTGGCCACGGCCGTGGGCTATAATGTGTGTTGATGGATTGTTAATTATGATCTAAAGGTCTAAAAGGAGGTTAACAAGTGCTAAATTGTATTGGAATTGATGTGGTTCATCATTGTTTTGGGTTAGGTTGTGAAGAAGGTGATTTGCCCTAATTTGGAAAGTGAAGAATCTTGGAAAAGGAAAGTGTTTAGAGTTGTGTGAATTGTTATTGAGGTAAGTACAAATCTTACATTATTGCATTGTTAATGCATATGAATAATGTTATGTTGTGTACAATGTGGAACATACATTCATATGCTGTTGAGATTGAATATACATTTGATGATATTGATGATGCTTATGACCAATGTACTTTGTTATATTTATGTCAATGATGCCATAAGTATAATGTGAAGGATATGATGTAAATGATTGTGTATTTGAAAGATGAGTTGCTATAATGTTATGTTTTGCATAATGTGAATTGAGATAAGTGAGGCATGTATGCCTATGTGATGATGTTTAATGTATTTGGTTATGTATACTTGAATAATGAAGTGTGATAATGTAAATTGAGACATGATAAGATATGAGGCCATTGTGATTGGCTATGATGATTCAAAAGAGACATGAGGCCATTGTGATTGGCTATGATGATTCAAAAGAGACATGAAGCCATTGTGTTTGGCTATGATGATGAGAATTGAGAATGAAATGAATAATGAAATAATAAATGAATTGTGTGCCTAATGTGTTATTCCATTTTCAGAGTTTGTTGTTGGTAGCATGCCTATTATTAGTAACAATCTCTTGAAGTTAGGTTGGACTTGGTCCTTGAAGCCTAATTGAGATGTTACCACCCTTGAAGCTAGGTTGGGTTGGTTCTTGAAGCCAAGTTGGGTTGATACTTAGCATGCTTTGTTCCCCTTGAAGCTTGGTTGAACCTAATCCTTGAAGCCTAGTTGGGTTTATGATAATGATAAATGTGATAACAAAACCAAAGCATTAACTCTGAAAATTGAATGGCATATTAGTGTATGTTGGGCCCAATGCTTGTCTTTGTTTAAATGTGATTCATTAATGATAAAATGATTGAATAATGAGATCTATGGAAGGACTTTGCATTGGGATATGTATATATGTGTATGGTTTGTAAACTTTGGTTTGTAACATATTTGTAATAACTTCCGCTGTTAATTAATAAACATTTTATATATATCTATATATGGTGTCTTTTGAATTTCTTTTAAAATGTTTGAGATTGATTTCACTTATTTACAAAGATATATGTTGTGTTTTTTTTTTAAACTGTGACATTTTCTATATTCAGTATACGTATATTACGATCGTTTAAGCATGCTTGGTACGTATACGGGGTATAGGGATGTTACAATTGTTTTGGTATCAGAGCCTAGGTTGGAGATTCTCAACCTAGGTGAAGTGTAAGAAAAAGAGTATTTTGACTTGAAAAATTTGGTTTTTGAATAATATACGTGTTTGGGATTGGCAGTCTCTGATCTTTAATAAGATGTATTCTGCTGTGTTTGCAGACATAGGTTGTGATGGATTCTCACTTGCGACAGTCAGTAGAGGGTAGTGCGGAGAGCGTAGCTCCTGATGAGGTTAGAGAGGGAGCTAGAATGGATAGTGCTGGAGATGTACCTGCTTCTGTGTCGAGGAGACCAGCTGGTGAGGAGGTTCCACCAGTCTGCCTTAGGCATGTGGTAGAGGCTTTGCGGCCAGTACCAGTGCAACCACCGCCACCACCCCCACAGCCTTTGGTATCAGTGAGGCATTATGATAAATTAAGGAAATATGGAGCAGAAGATTTCTTAGGTACTATTGATCCAGTTGTAGCTGAGCAGTGGCTAGATAAAGTACAGAGAATATTTGTTCAGTTGCAAGCCACTCTAGAAGAAAAATTTGATTATGCAACATCCTTGTTGCAGAAGGATGCATATAACTGGTGGAAGACAGTGCCTCATGCTATGGATGATCCACCTACATTGTCCTATGCTGATTTCTTAAGAGAGTTTGAATTGAAGTATACTACGATGGAGTATAAGGATGTGAAGAAAATGGAGTTTCTAAGCTTAAAGCAAGATCACCGGACTGTGACGGAATATGACTTAGAGTTTATCCGGTTGAGCCAGTATGCTGGGGGTATTATATCTGATGAGATAGATAGATGCAGGAGATTTGAGGAGGGATTGAGGCCCTCTATCTTCTGTCTTGTGGCTGGATCTAGATATCATGATTTTTTCGCAGCTTGTGGCAGCAGCTCGGAGTGTGGAAAGAGCTCAGGTTATTGCAGCTGCTTCAGAGGAAGAGATCAGGGTTAGAAGGCCCCAGTTTGAGGCAGGGTCTTCATCTGCGAAAAGAGGTAAAGGAAGTTTTGTTTCTCGGGTTAGTAGGAGTCAGAGGCCAGCTGGTAGGTCAGTACAGTTTCAGAGGTAGAGATCTAGACCTACAGTTTCAGTGGCGAGTGCTCCGACCCCCGTGACTCAGAGATCCACTCTACCCATCTGCATTCATTGTGGTAGGCCACATGGTGGTACTTGTTGGAGGACTGGTGTGACAAGGGTATGTTTCATATGTGGGTCGCCTGATCACTTTGTTAGAGATTATCCTGAGAGGCAGGAGCAGATGTCAGTAGATTCTGCAGCTTCTCGATCTAATGTGAGGGGAGGTCGAGGAGGCAGAGGTTTCAGCAGAGGAGGCAGATCTGGGTTCAGTTCTAGAGGAGGTTCTACATCAAGGGAGAGTAGACCAAAGGAGGCTGGATCTTCTCAGAGGATTTATGTGATGTAGAGACAACCAGATGCTTCGGCAGTCATAGCTGGTACTTTCTCTTTATTTGGTATTTCAGTACTTGCTTTGATTGATCTCGGATCTACACATTCATATATTAGTGCATCTGTTTTGCCTGTGTCTAATTTGCATGCTGAATCCCTAGGATTTGATGTATTGGTGACAAATCCTTTAGGGCATAGTGTGATTGTTAGTAAGGTGCACCGAGATAGTGCAGTAGTGGTGCAAGGTGAGGAGTTGCTTGGAGATTTAATTGAAATGCCTTTTAAGGAATATGATGTGATCCTAGGCATGGACTAGTTATCTAGACATGGAGCTGTGGTAGATTGTAAAAAGAAAATTGTTACTTTGAGAACTGGTGAGGGAAGAGAGATAATAGTATCTAAAGAGCAGGGACAGCTAGCATCCTTGTTTGTTTCAGCTGTTGCAGCTAGGAGATTGATTAGAAAAGGATGTAACGCTTATCTTGCTTATGTGGTGGATACTAGAGTTAAGGGTTCTCAAATTGGTAGTATACCTACAGTTGCAGAATTTCCAGATGTGTTTCTAAAGGAGTTGCCAGGGTTGCCTCCTGAGAGAGAGGTAGAGTTCGGTATTGAATTATTGCCTGGTACCACTCCTATCTCTATTACTCCTTATAGAATGGCACCTGCTGAACTGAGAGAACTTGCAACACCTCCATACTCTATATAAGTACTATACATATACCAAGTATACATACAATACGTATATAAAGTATAAGAATGTCACTTTTCGTTTCCAATTAAAAACCTTTATCCAAGTTTAAGCAATATTGCAATTAATTAAAGAGCATTTACAAAAATCATTATTCTTATAAAAACTACAACATAATTAAAGTCACACATGTATGCATCACCTTCTAGTTGGTCTCGAGACACTCTTACCCTTCTCGTGGCATAACAGCTGGACTTCTAGATCAACCGCATAACCACCTGCGCGATTACACCACCGCGCTAAGCCCGAGAGCTTAGTAATACAAATAAATATAAAATATATATACTTTACATAAAGATCATACCTTATACTTTTAGCATCATGTTTTATTGTTTTCTTACCCTATTTTCCTTTCTCAAAGCATTCTTCATATATTCCCACTGATCTCATAAATCATACACATATTTACACAGAACATTCACAAAACTATACTTACCATTTCTATCTCATATACATATACATATACATCATTTTAACAAATCATTATTCAATGATCTATCCAAACCTTCATGAGAACAATTCTCACAAATTCCACATTAATAAACATTTTACACATCATACTATATTCTCATAAACTCATATCTCAACAAAACTCCTCAAGCCATATTCATTTTCAATATATCATTACACACATTACCAAATCATACTTCATAACATTATTTTATTCACAAATTTATCAATCATGAAAACACTTCCAACAAAAGCAACCATAGATCTCATTACTCATTTAGTTCAACATTTGGATATCACATTAACAACAAAGACAGACTCGGGCCCAAACAAAACACTAACATGCCATTCCATTGTCAGAGTTAATGCTTTAGTTTAATCATCACATTTATCATTATCCCAACTAGGCTTCAAGGATTTAGGTTCAACCAAGCTTCAAGGGGAACAAAGCATGCTAAGTATCAACCCAACTTGGCTTCAAGAACCAATCCAACCTAGCTTCAAGGGTTTTAACATCTCAATTAGGCTTCAAGGATTTGACCCAACCAAGCTTCAAGGGGAGTAAAGCATGTTAAACTTCAACCCAACTTGGCTTCAAGGATCAAGTCCAACCTAACTTCAAGAGATTGTTACTCATATTAGGCATGCCACCAATAACAAACTCTGAAAATGGAATAACACATTAGCTATACAATTCATTTATCAATTTCATTCTCAATTGAATTATCATGACTAATAACAATGGCTTCACATGTCATTTGAATCATCATAGCCAATAACAATGGCTTCACATGTCATTTGAATCATCATAGCCAATAACAATGGCTTCACATGTCATTTGAATTATCATTGCCAATCACAATGGCCTCATATCTCAATTTATGTTATAACCTTTCATTATTCGAGTATACATAATCAATTACCCAATCATATCACTCACATTTTACATATAGCATCATTAGTATCACATTTCAAATACATTATTCATATAACACATCACCATTCACAAGACTTACAATGCATAGTACATAACCTTGTTCATATAATATCATATGCATTATCAAATGTAAGTTCAATTCCAATCATTTAAGAAGAACAAAAACCAAACACAGTAACCAACACACCCAAGGGACACGGCCAAGCTTGTGGCCGTGTCTCTCAATCTAACACTTCAGTAGCAAAAACGGGCACAGGACACGGCCAAGCTTGTGGCCGTGTCTCTCAAAACAAATTGGCAGTGACCAACACTGGCATAGAACACGGCCGTGTCTCCTCAAAATCCACCCAACACGGCCAAAATTCCCTTGACTTGGCCGTGTCTCTCATGAATTGGCCGTGTCTCTCCTTGCTTTTGGCCGTGTCACTCATGGATTGAAACCCTAACATACACAAGTCTCCTCTAATTGCACTCAAACTCATCATACACAAAATAGCATGGTTCAAACGAATGAAATCAATGTTCTAAACACAAATTCTACATGTTTATCACAATATTCACCTTATTAAAACACATCCACAAAACATTTAAACACATACTATCTCAAAACCCTAAAACCAACATCCTTCTCCATCTTCCAAAATCAACATCCACCACTTCCAACAACAACACCTATTTAAACTCTTAACTTAAAACCAAATTTAAAACTTGAAAACACATTACAAACACATCTCATCATCAAATCAACAAACCCTAATTAACTTCAAATACCACTTCAAAAGAATAAAAGAAATCAAAGAAAAGAACTTACCTTAGTTATAAACTTCTTGAATCATCACTCGATCACTTAATCTTCCTTCAATTTGAGCTTAACTCTTCAAGATCTTCTCTTTGTCTCTTGCTTTCCTTTGTCTATGGAGGAGCCGGCCAACAATGGAGAAGAAGAAGAAATCATGAAGAAAACAAAGTCAATTCTTCTTTAAATCTCCACCAAGAGTTTTTAACCAAACAATTACCTATATACCCTTATCCATTTAACTAACCTCTTGTCTCTTATCTGCCCATATAAGTAATTTCACCTATCACAAATGAAAATATCTTCTTGCATTGACTCTCCCTTGACCAACTTATATGTTATATATATTATCATATAAACAACATATACATTTCTCTCTAAACCCTCTTTTTTTTCCCAAAACACATATACATAAGCATTCACTTTCCAATTCCTTTTTTTTTCTTTCAAATCAACATATACATTCAATCCCATTTAAAACAACAACAACAACAACATCAACAACAACAACATTCAAAACTTCTAGGGCATATATGGGGATATTACAGAACTGAAGGTGCAGTTCCAGGAGTTGCTGGATAAAGGATTTGTTCGCCCTAGTGTTTCACCGTGGGGAGCTCCTGTTTTGTCTGTGAAGAAGAAAGATGGTACTATGAGATTGTGTATCGATTATAGGCAATTGAACAAGGTGACTATTAAAAATAAATATCCTTTGCCTAGAATTGATGATCTCTTTGATCAATTGAAGGGTGCAGCAGTGTTTTCTAAGATTGATTTGAGATCAGGGTACCATCAGTTGAGAGTCAGAGCTGAAGATGTTCCTAAAACAGCCTTTCGTACAAGGTATGGGCATTATGAGTTTCTAGTAATGCCTTTTGGTTTGACGAATGCACCTGCAGCTTTTATGGATTTGATGAATAGGGTGTTTAGGCGCTATTTGGATCAGTTTGTGGTGGTTTTCATCGATGATATTTTGGTGTATTCGCGTAATAAAGAGGAGCATGACAAGCATTTGCGGATTGTGTTGCAAATTTTGAGAGAGAAGCAATTGTTTGCTAAATTGTCGAAGTGTGAGTTTTGGCTTGACCAAGTAACGTTTCTCGGTCATATAGTTTCAGCGGAAGGTATTAGAGTTGATCCGAGTAAAGTTGAAGCTATTTTGAATTGGAGTCCACCAAAGTTTGTGACTGAAATTAGAAGTTTTCTGGGTTTAGCGGGCTATTATCGACGGTTTGTGAAAGGATTTTCTTTGATAGCTACTCCACTTACCAGATTACTTCGAAAAGGAGTTAGATTTGTGTGGACAGATCAGTGTCAGGCAAGCTTCGAACAGTTGAGAGAAATGATGACTCAAGCACCTGTTCTTACTTTACCTATGGAAGATAAACCATATGTGATTTACAGTGATGCTTCACATAGTGGTTTGGGTTGTGTTCTGATGCAAGAAGGTAAAGTTATAGCTTATGCTTCTCGACAGTTGAAACCGCATGAGCTCAATTATCCGACCCATGATTTAGAGTTAGCAGCCATTGTGTTTGCATTGAAGATTTGGCGACACTATTTGTTTGGAGAGAAATGTTTCATATACACTGATCATAAAAGTTTAAAATATTTGGGTGTCCAAAAAGAACTTAATCTTTGGCAGAGAAGATGATTGGAATTGATTAAAGACTATGACTGTTTGATTGATTATCATCCTAGCAAAGCAAATGTTGTTGCTGATGCCTTGAGTCGGAAGTCTTTAGTAGGATTGACTGTTTACTCGCTCTCGTTGCTTGTTGAGTTGAGAGCTTTGCATGCCAGTTTTGTATCTTGTGATGATGGTGCATTGTTGGCACAGTTGCAATTGAAACCAGTATTGTTGAATCAGATTAAAGAGGCTCAATTGGCTGATGAGAAGTTTCAAAAGATTATTTCAGATTGTCAGAATGGAAAGAGTCGAGATTTTATTGTGAGAGGTGATGGGAGTCTTTGGTTTAAGAACAGATTGTGTGTACCTGATGATGCTAATTTGAGAAGAATTATTTTAGAAGAAGCACATCAGTCAGTATTTGCTATGCATCCGGGCAATACAAAGATGAATCATGATTTGAAGTAGAATTACTGGTGGTCTGGTTTGAAGAGAGACATTGCAGATTTTGTATCCAAATGTCTCACATGTCAGAGGGTAAAAGTGGAGCATCAAGTTCCCACAGGGTTACTTCAACCTTTGTCAGTGCCTGAGTGGAAATGGGAAAGAGTGACAATGGATTTTGTGTCTGGTTTGCCATTGATACAAAGGAAACATGATACTATTTGGGTGATTGTTGACAGGTTGACTAAGACAGCTCATTTTCTTCCGGTTCAGATGGATTACTCTTTGGAAAGGTTAGCTGAGCTGTACATCCATGAGATTGTGAAGTTGCATGGTGTCCCAACTTCTATAGTATCTGATCGAGATCCCCGATTTACTTCAAAGTTTTGGAAGAGTTTACATGGTGCTTTGGTTTCTCGATTGCACTTTAGTACTGTTTTTCATCCGCAGACAGATGGGCAGTCAAAGAGTGATTCAGATTATCGAGGACTTGTTGAGAAGCTGTGTCATTGATTTCTCTGGAGGTTGGGATAGATTCTTATCACTTGTGGAATTTGCTTACAATAACAGTCATCAATCCAGCATTGGTATGGCACCATTCGAAGCATTGTATGGTAGACGGTGTAGGACACCTCTATGTTGGAATGAACATGGTGAAGGTAAGTTAATTGGTCCTGATTTGGTTAAAGAAACTGAAGAGAAAGTGAAAGTAATTCGAGATAGGTTGAAAACAGCTTCAGACCGACAGAAATCTTATTCAGACTTAAAAAGGAGAGACATAGAGTTTGATGTGGGACATAAGGTATTTTTGAAAGTGTCTCCTTGGAAAAAGATTTTGAGATTTGGTCGGAAAGGGAAATTGAGTCCTCGTTTCATTGGACCGTATGAAGTTTTGGAAAGAGTTGGGCCAGTTGCTTATCGACTTGCTTTGCCACCTGAGTTGGATAGGATCCATAACGTATTCCATGTTTCTATGTTGAGGAGGTACAGGTCATATCCATCTCATGTTTTGCCAATTGAATCAATCGAAATGAATTCAGATCTGACATTTGAAGAAGAACCAGTTGCCATCTTGGCACGTGAAGTGAAAGAATTGAGAAATAAGAAAGTGCCTTTGGTGAAGGTTCTATGGAAGAATCATGCAAAGGAAGAAGCAACTTGGGAAAGTGAGCAAGCCATGCGAGATCAGTATCCTCAGTTTTTTCAGACTTGATATCAGGTAATTTCGAGGATGAAATTTCTTTTTAGAGGGGGAGAATTGTAATATCCCAATGTGTGCCCTAGAAGTTTGGATATAATTGTTGTTTGTTTGAATTATGTGTATATGTTAGTTGCAAAAGAAAAGAAATTCAAAAGAGAATGTTTATGTATTGTTTAAAAAGGAAAGTAGAGTGTAGAGAGTAAGTGTATATGTTGGGTATATGGTAATATAAATAACATATATATAAGTCAAAAGGGATGGTCAATGGAAGAGGATATTTATTTGTTGTGTGTGAAATTACCTAAATGGGCAAGTAAGTGAAAAGAGAGTTAAAACAAATGGAAAGGGGTATTTAAGTAATTTCTTGTTTTGGAATACTTGGTGGAGATTTAAAGAGAAGTTGACTTTGTTTTCTTCATTTCCTCTTCTTCTCTTTCCCATATGTTGGCCGGCCATTCCAAAGAAAGAGAGCAAAGTGATTTTTGTTTGTTTCAAATTCAAAATTGAAGGAAGAATCAAAGGATTAATTTGGAGATTTGTGAAATTCATCAACTTTGGTAAGTTCTTTTCCTTGATTTTCCTTTGTTCTTTTGAATTTGTGTTTGGGGTTGATGAATTGATATGGATGGTTGATTAGATTTGTTTGTGGTATGTTTTTAAGTGTTGAATTTGATGTTAAGTTGAGAAGTTAACTGTTATTGATTTTGGAAGTGTTGAAGTTGAGTTTATTTTAGGGTTTTGAGTTGGTATGTGTTGTTAATGTTAAGTTTTGTTGATTATTTTCATAGATCTTCATGTTGGGTGTGTTTGTTGGAGTTGTAAGCATTAAACATGTGATTTTGGTCGAAGGCAGTAGCATTCTAGATGCCACGCCCGTGGCCCTTCGGTGCTATGGCCGTGGAGGTGTTGGATATTTTGGACAGATTTGGTTTCTATCCCACGCCCGTGGGGATTGGGGTGGCCACGGCCGTGGGCTATAATGTGTGTTGATGGATTGTTAATTATGATCTAAAGGTCTAAAAGGAGGTTAACAAGTGCTAAATTGTATTGGAATTGATGTGGTTCATCATTGTTTTGGGTTAGGTTGTGAAGAAGGTGATTTGCCCTAATTTGGAAAGTGAAGAATCTTGGAAAAGGAAAGTGTTTAGAGTTGTGTGAATTGTTATTGAGGTAAGTACAAATCTTACATTATTGCATTGTTAATGCATATGAATAATGTTATGTTGTGTACAATGTGGAACATACATTCATATGCTGTTGAGATTGAATATACATTTGATGATATTGATGATGCTTATGACCAATGTACTTTGTTATATTTATGTCAATGATGCCATAAGTATAATGTGAAGGATATGATGTAAATGATTGTGTATTTGAAAGATGAGTTGCTATAATGTTATGTTTTGCATAATGTGAATTGAGATAAGTGAGGCATATATGCCTATGTGATGATGTTTAATGTATTTGGTTATGTATACTTGAATAATGAAGTGTGATAATGTAAATTGAGACATGATAAGATATGAGGCCATTGTGATTGGCTATGATGATTCAAAAGAGACATGAGGCCATTGTGATTGGCTATGATGATTCAAAAGAGACATGAAGCCATTGTGTTTGGCTATGATGATGAGAATTGAGAATGAAATGAATAATGAAATAATAAATGAATTGTGTGCCTAATGTGTTATTCCATTTTCAGAGTTTGTTGTTGGTGGCATGCCGATTATTATTAACAATCTCTTGAAGTTAGGTTGGACTTGGTCCTTGAAGCCTAATTGAGATGTTACCACCCTTGAAGCTAGGTTGGGTTGGTTCTTGAAGCCAAGTTGGGTTGATACTTAGCATGCTTTGTTCCCCTTGAAGCTTGGTTGAACCTAATCCTCGAAGCCTAGTTGGGTTTATGATAATGATAAATGTGATAACAAAACCAAAGCATTAACTCTGAAATTTGAATGGCATATTAGTGTATGTTGGGCCCAATGCTTGTCTTTGTTTAAATGTGATTCATTAATGATAAAATGATTGAATAATGAGATCTATGGAAGGACTTTGCATTGGGATATGTATATATGTGTATGGTTTGTAAACTTTGGTTTGTAACATATTTGTAATAACTTCCGCTGTGAATTAATAAACATTTTATATATATCTATATATGGTGTCTTTTGAATTTCTTTTAAAATGTTTGTGATAGATTTCACTTATTTACAAAGATATATGTTGTGTATTTTTTTTAAACTGTGACATTTCCTATATTCAGTATACGTATATTACTATCGTTTAAGCATGCTTGGTACGTATACGGGGTATAGGGATTGTAACACCCCGATACCCTATATAAGTACTATACATATACTTAGTATACATACAGTAAGTATATAAAGTATAAGGATGTCACTTTTCGTTATCTTTTAAAAACTTGTAACATAGTTCAAACCATAATACGTTAATTTAAATAACATTTACAAAATCATTATCTTTATCAAAACTCCATTTATACATATAAATATTCTCTCACCAGAAATACATCATAATTAAAAGTTTTACATGTATGCATTACCCTCTAGTTGGTCTCAACAAACTTTTACTCTTCTCGTGGCATAACAAAAGACTTCAAATCCTCCACCAAGCTACCTGCGCGATTACACATCCGCGCTAAGCCCGAGAGCTTAGTAGTACAAAAATAACATATAAACATACATTATAAAAATACTAACATATAATGATATCTCAATTCCATGTGCCATTAGTTTCTTATCATGTTTTCCTTTTAAATTGCACCTTTCATAAATCTTAACTAATTTCATGTATTATATACATATCATTTTTACCAACCACAATTCATCACTAATAATCACCATCGACATACTAATACCCACATTAATACTCACAATCAATATTTCAATATACATATTACATAACATTTCATGTCATTATTTTATTCACAATTCATCAACCATGAATCACATTTCCAACCAAATTCACCATAGATTTCATTACTCGTTTATTACAACATTTATATATATCATATTGACAACAACGACAGACTCGGGCCCAAACGACACTAATATGCCATTCAATTTTCAGAGTAATGCTTTGGTTCATTCATCACATTTATCATTATCATAGACCCAACTAGGCTTCAAGGATTAGGTTCAACCAAGCTTCAAGGGGAGCAAAGCATGCTAAGCATCAACCCAACTTGGCTTCAAGAACCAATCCAACCTAGCTTCAAGGGTTGTAACATCTCAATTAGGCTTCAAGGACTTAGCCAACCTAACTTCAAGAGATTGTTACTCATTTTAGGCATGCCACCAACAACAAACTCTGAAAATGGAATAACACATTAGTTACACAGTTCATTTAATACTTTCATTCTCAATTCTCATCATCAATTAGGCAAACATGCCTTTTGTCTTTCAATTGAATCATCATAGCCAATCACAATGGCTTCACATCACATCTGAATCATCATTATACATATACAACATCAATTACATTAACTAAACAAACCGATCATTAGCTTTACATCTCTTTATGTCTCAATTCACATTATACACTTCATTATTCAAGCATACATAATCAATTTCATTGCACATGTATCTTAAATTCATCATCATATAAACAACATATCCCTTTATAACATTTCAATCATTATTATCAACCATGATGATCTCACATTTCATCATTTCTCAAAACACACTGACAACATTCATTATTAAGGCATTTATTTTAATAAATTGTATTGCACATACCTTTTTGGATGATCCTCATCTCTTCCACACTATACAAGTCATAATATTAGTCACATTGTTCATATAACATACTACCATTCACAAGATTCACAATGCAGAACATAACATTGTTTATACATAATCATATGCATCATTGATACAATATTTCATAGTACATATCACATTACCATTCACAATGCATATAGCCTAACATTGTTCATATGCTTCATCAATCTCATCAAATGTGTGTTATAATCTCAACATCATATGAATGTATGTTCCACATATATTTATTTAGATCATTCTTTGTTTTCAAAGTGTTTAGAGTGTTTATGTTTAGGTTTAGGAACAACAAAACCTTTGAAGAATCAAAACAAAGTGAGAAAAGTCAAGAACCATCACAGTAGCAAACACCTTCATGGGACACGGCCAAGCTTGTGGCCGTGTCTCTCAAAACCAATTGGCAGTAGCAAACACATGCATAAGACACGGCCGTGTCCCTCCAAAATCAATCCAACATGGCTCAATTTTCCTTGACTTGGCCGTGTCTCTCATGAATTGGCCGTGTCTCTCCTTGCTTTTGGCCGTGTCACTCAAGAACAAAACCCTATTTGTGGCCAAAACACTTCTAATTGAATTTAAACACATGATACACAACATAAACTCATTCAAAAGGATGTAATCAAAGTCATTAACACTTATTTTGCATGTTTAACACAATAATCACAATTAACCATACATTTAATCATTCATCACATCAAAACCCTAAAACCAAATTCACTCTTGATCTTCCACTATCAACCTCCACATAACTTACCATATTCAAGACCAAACCAATCACCAATTCAATCTTTTAACTTACAATCAATTCTAACACTTATAAACACAATTCAAACACACCAAATCATCACATCAACAAATCACAATTCACCTTAGACACAACTTCAAGATTAATAAAAGAAAACAAGAGAGTACTAACCTTAGATGAAGAAATTTCACAAATCTCCAACTTCATCCTTTGATTCATCCTTCAATTTGATGTTAGAAATCAAAACACCTCATTTGCTCTTCCTTTCCCTTTGGTAGCCGGCCACACCAACAAAGAAGAGAGAAAAAAGAATACAAATTCAACTTCTCTTCTTCTTTAAATATCCACCAATCAATTTAACAAGACAATTACCTAATTGCCCTCATCCATTCAACTTAACTTTTGTCACTTATATGCCCTTTATAGTAATTTCACTAAACACAAGTTAAAATATCCTCTTACCTTGACTCCCCATTTGACCAACTTATATGTTATATATATTACAATATACACAACATATACATTTTCTTAACACACTCATTTCCTTTACAAATATATATATACATTTAATTCAAATCAAAACAACAATTGTATCCAACTTCTAGGGCACACATTGGGATATTACAGGGATGTTACAGGCAGACTGCATAGCAGTGATATACTGCTTCACATGGAGATAAGGATTTCCAGTTCCATCAAACTTTGCAAAAGATGGCATCCTGAACTTGTACGAAACTTTTTCATCTAGCTTAAATAATTTTTCAACTTCGGACATTTCTTCGGTTTTCAGTTTCTTCTCAAATTTCTTTTCTAAATCAGCAATCATCTTTTCAACATCAGAAGTCTCGGTCTTTTCAATAGTTGCCTTCTCAATAACCTTTGGCTCCTTTTGTCTTAAGGATCTTGGTAGTATTAAGCCCAATCATCATCATCAATGATCACCTTATCATCATCAAAAACTACTTCACCAACTTTAGTCTTCCCTTTGTCCTTTGGCTTCTTAGTGCTAGCAGATGCTTCGGCATGATTTTCTAAAATTGCACTCAATTGGTTCTTCATAGTCTCATATAGGGCCTCTTTTATTTCTTCCATTTTGGCATTGAGGGCTTCATCCACCATTCTTTGAATTTGTTTGAGCTCCATTGCTTTTGGTGAGCAAGTGATTGAGTTGTTGCTAGATACTTCGTCTTCGACGTAGGTCGAATTGTCGTAAGCTTTTGAACTATCATAATCTAGGGCTGTGAGCCAGAAAGGATCAATGATATGAGATGCAAATGTATGCATGTATGCACAAACAATCAACGAAGAAAGATAATTAGGATGTTCCTTCCAACCTTATAACATCCACACACGAATGGCGAGTCTCTTTTCCTAGGTAAATGGTTAACAAAATACCAGCATGGGGTATCTTGTTTTCGAATATTTCCCTCGGACGTTTTAACCAATAGTTATATTTTCAAAAATGGAAATCAATTTATGATAATTCCCATTTATTAGGTTTTAATCCATTTAACCAACTAAAGTAGATTTTATGCTATATTGGATTAAAACTAAATTAAGAGGTTTATTATAAGTAGATTTCTCACTTGAAAAATAACTAATGATTCATGCCAAAAACAAGCCCATGATTAATCATTCTTAGTATAAACTAGGCTCGCAATTATTTTTGGTATTTCTTAATTGACCTAAATAATTTGCAAGCTCTTTGTAAGAAAAGGTTGGATAAAAACAATTTTGTTTCTAAGCCCATTGTAAAAAGATCTTAAACAAAATGGATTTGGGCTTAGTATTTGGGCCATGAGCAAAATAATTTTTGATTTATTTTTAGAAAAGTCTTATGCCCAACGACCATCTGAAAATAGCTTTGGTCTTTTGGATTTTAAAGAAAAATTTATTTTGAGTTTACAATATACTTAGGTCATATTAGAAAAAAGAACAAACCAAATAAGCCATGATTTAAGCCAAGATAAATTAACCATAGTCAAACAACATGCATTTGGGGTAAAACCTAAGGAAAGTAGCTAGGCCAATTACTTGAGCTTTAGTCTTCGGGTAAAAAGGCTTAGGTTCCCATAGCAAGTATATACCAAATGGTACGAGGCTATGAGTGGTTATGCCATGCTCGATCTCCATACCTTGAGTGAAAGTATGGTATCCCTTACATAACACAACATGGGTAACGCGGGCGTCCTAACTCACGCACACGATGCAATCTAATATGATGCAATGGATAATATCATTATAAGAAAGAATAGAATAATATAAAGATCAACGAAATTAACTTCTCTTATCCCCAGTGGAGTCGCCACTGTGAGCGGGGATTTTCGCCCCCCACTCCCTGTGGAATGGTTCTTATGACTTCAGCACTATTTAGGCTCGGGACCTTAGAGAACACGGACCTATGTCCGGAGAAAATGGAGTCGCCAGCCAGACGGGTCGGGAAAAAGAAAGGGGTGGATGACTCGATTCCTAAGGAATCTCCAACCCCCTAATGGGTTCGAAAAGTTGGGTATGTGTGGGGAAGGTGAGAAATGGCCCAGCACTCCCACAATTCCCAGTTCATTGGAACCAGCCTCCTTTACAGATCTTAATATTATAAAATTCTTAAATATAACAATATTATCCATATTACACACAATAATTAAAATAAAGCATCATTATATTAAAAAATCAAAGCAATGTCCAAACAAAGCAAATAAATAGACACCCACCGAAATAATTCATGACCTTACAAAGCAATGTCCGAAGATGGAAACATGCCCTTACATAATTCATGACTAAATAGGACACCCACCGAAAGGTAGAAACATGTCCTTTACATTGGTTCTAAAATAGAAAAGCAATTTAAATTACATGATATTTAGCTAATGAGGTACCCACCAAGTGGAAACATACCTCTTACAACATTTGGAAATCTAAATAAATCAATAAAAGTAAATAACCATTCATCATAAATAAATAATTCATCGAAGGTATTAAACAACAGTAGAATGTAAGCATTCATCCATGATAAATTAAATAAATCAAGCATTGAACATAAATAAATCAATTAAGCATTGAAAATAAATTAAAGCATAATCAAATATAAAATTGAATAAGGCAAATAAAGATTCAAATTAGGGGCTACCGTTTCCATTTAAGTTTCTTTATTTAATATGTTTAGGGTTTTGGGAATTCATGTGTTTAAGCTACTGTGGACACTTTAAAAATAAGGTTTTGAGAACAAAAACAATTTTAATATGTATGTTCATAAGGTTTTGAAGGATTAGGGTTTAGAAAAATTAGGGTTTGGACACTTTAAACATTGGATTTATGATTTACGATTAACGAATTGTTGTTTTGGCTTACTGTGTTTGAATTTTAATATGTATGTTCATAAGGTTTTAAAGGATTAGGGTTTAGAAAACTTAGGGTTTAAGGTTTTAAGGAAGTTAGGGTTCACTATTTTGGGTTTTGGAGTTGAATTAGGGTTTTAGAATTTTAGAATCAAGGTTTCGGAGGATGCATTAGGTTTTAGAATTTGAAGAAACAATTGATAATTTTATGAAACTTTATGAAAATAAACAAAATGATTTAAGGTTTATAGAAACAGAAAAGATTTTTTTAGGGTTTTTGGAAATGAACATATTCAATTTAGGGCTTTGAAAATTTAGAAAGCAAATTAGGGTTTTGAGATTTTGAAGAAACAAAAATAACAATTTTAAGAATTTGGGAAAATAAAGAAATGAATTAAGGTTTTTAAACATTAGAAAAGGTAAATTAAGGTTTTAGGGCTTTTTGATTTTAAAGAAACAGAAACAACAATTTTTGATCTTGAGTGATGAAGTTACTGTAAATTAACGAAACAAATAAAGAAATTCATACCTTTGTTTGTTGGTTCCACCAAAAATCACTTCTTGGATGAACAAGAACAAAAAGAAGCTTTGCTGCCTTTGATGGATTGAATTGCCTGTTTGCTCTATGAAAAAGTCCAATTGATTCTAAGTTTTCCTCCTCAATTTCGGTCTCAATTTCTCCTCCCAATTTCCCTCCCAATTTTTGATCCATTTTATGTTGATTTTGGTCTTATTTATAGAAGATTTTTTTTTATTAATTCTAGTTATTAATGGAACATAACATTCATTAAGAAAAGAAAATCGAAACCTAATTGTATTATGTTTCGAAAAAATTTGCGTCGGAAAAATTTCACTGGCAAAAAAAAACTGCTGCGGAAAAAATTCGCAAGAGAAAAAACTGCCGCAGCTGGCTACGGGTTGCGGGAGCGAATTGGCCTGCGGGCCATTTCGCCCACAGGAAACTCCTGTGGGTGAAATAGCCCACAGCCATTTCATCATACGCTGATTTTCGGCGATGATTTTTTTATCGCTGATGCCTTGGTTAATTTAAAAACATGATTTGTACAATTAATATGTTATGCAATTTCTTTTTAACAAAGAGTGTGGTATCAACTTTGCCTTTTGAAAATCCATTTTCCAACAAATATGCACTAAGTCTATCATACCAATCACTTGGATCTTGTTTCAATCCATATAATGCCTTGATTAATTTAAAAACATGATTTGGAAGTCTATAGTCTTCAAAATTGGGAGGTTGTTCAACATAAACTTCTTCATTAATAAAGCTATTTAAAAATTTACTCTTTACATCCATTTGAAAAATTTTGAAATTCATATGACATGCAATTGCATGTAAAATTCTAATTGTTTCTAATCAAGCTATACACCCATTTGCATCTAATATTTGGATGATCTTTGGGTATGGGAATAAGTTCCCACACTTTGTTTCTTTCAAATTGGTTGAGTTCATCATGCATTGCAATCACCTAACATTCATCACTAAGAGCCTCCTCAATAACCCTTGGCTAAATTTGAGAGACAAAAGGAACATTATAATCTAAATATTTAAGTTTTGATCTAGTAGTTGCTCCCTTTGAAGTATCACTGGTGATGAGTTCTTTAGAGTGATCCTTTTGATAATGCCAATCTTTGGGTAGCTCTTGAGTTTCTTCAATCTTTAACCCTTATTGTTCCATTATTTATTCTATTTCATCATTATTTTCCTTTAGAACATCATTTGTATCAAGCTCTTCAAATGTACCTATAAGATTATCAAGAATACTACCTTTCCCATGACCAAGCTTAGAGGATTCATCAAGATGACATGCATTTATTCTTAAACTACTAAAGTTCTCCTATTAAATACTCCATGTGCTTTACTAGAAGATGAGTACCCTAAGAACACTCCTTCATTTCATTTGGATGAGAATTTTCCAAGGTTGTCCATGGCATTTAATATAAGCATTTACATCCAAATACGCTAAGGTATGAAATTTTTGGTTTTCTTCCATTCTGTAGCTCATAAGAAGTTTTATTCATTAAAGGTCTTTTGAAAACTTGATTTGAAATATAAAATTCGGTGTTAATGGCTTTCGCCCAATAGTAAGAAGGTAAATTATAATAATTGAGCATTGTTCTAGCTATTTTTGCCAATGTTCTATTTTTCCTTTCAACTACACTATTTCATTGTGGTGTTCTAGGTGCTGAAAAATTATGTGAAATACTAAATTCATTGCAAAAATTTTCAAAGTTTTCATTTTCAAATTATTTGCCATGATACAAAATTCATTGCAAAAATTTTCAAAGTTTTCATTTTCAAATTCTTTATCATGAGCACTTCTATTAGATATGATCACATAGCCTTTTTCATTTTAAACTCTTTTGCAAAAATTTTGAAATTGCTAAAAGCTTCGTTCTTGTGAGATAAAAAATTAACCCACGTAAACCTAGAATAATCAACTATAAGGACAAATTCATATAATTTGTCTCCTAGACTAGCAACTCTATTAGGAGCAAACAATTAAAGTACTTACAATATTTTCGGTTTTGAAAGAACTTTTATGTTGTTTTCCAAATTGAGAAGGTTCACAAATTTTATCTTTATTAAATTTCATTTTTGAGAGTCCATCCACAAGCTCTTCTTTGCTTAGACATTGGAGTTTATCCATATTTACATGTCCCAATCTTCTATGCTAGAGCCAAACATCATTGCTAATGGTAACTAGACATTCAAAAGCATTGTTAGAGTGTAAGTCAATTTTATATGTGTTACTAATTCTAACTCCTTTGAATGCAAGTTCACCATTAGAGTTAAAATAGACACTATATCTTTTATCAGACAATTAGCTAACACTAAGCAAATTGTGCTTTAACCCATCAACTAACCATACATCATCAATCAAATTCTTACCAAGCAAACCAAAGGAACCAATGCATGTAATTTTACCTTTAGTATTGTTTCCAAACGTTACATTACCTCCTTCCTTATAGGTGTGGGCTGTAAAAAGTTTTGTATACCGGTCATATGCCTTTAGCATCCACTATCTACAAGCCAAGTGCTTTCATGGGTTGTAGATTTTAGACACACCTACAAGACAATAAGGTTCATCTCCTTTTAGGTACCCAAATGAACATAGGTCCTTGATGGTTAGTTGTTGAGAGATCCTCTAATTTGAAGTGAGCCTTCATAACATAATGAAATGTACTAATATGACAATATTTCATGCAATAATGGCATTGATGCAGGGTTTTATCTCCTTGCATTTTTTTCTATTGAACAGTAAAGAATTATATTGATAACCACATTTATGTATGTGATAGAATTGTGCATACTTGTGCTTGTGTTCATACTTTATGTACATGTATACGCAATTAGCTCTTAGAATCTTAGTTATAGAGCCTAGTGAGCCCTGAGTGGTCTTTTTGGGACTTTTAGGTTTAGTGTGTGCATTTGTGTTCTTTACAACTTTAACACTAATGGGTTGAGTTATGAAGCTTTAACCAATTTTGGCATGATCCTGTTGTGCAAAACTGGTTCAATACCTTAGGGAAGAGCACTCAAAAAAACTGGGATTTGTTTTACAAAGCTTTCATCCAAAAATATGAGTACAACATTGAGTTAGAGGTAACCTTGTTGGAGGTTGAGTCTATCAGATAGAAAAAAATGAGGGCTTTGTTAACTACATAAAGAGATGGAGAAACAAGAAAGCCCTTCTTAAGAAAAGACCAGATGAGTCCAACCAGATACGGATGATAGTTAAGAGTGCTTGTTTCTACATAAAGAGGTAACAAGAAAGAATGGCTAAGACACTTATAATGGATTTAAGGATCTTCTACAAGTAGGTCTTCAGTTGGAATAATGGGAGAGAGAAAAGAATAAATACAATGGAAAAGGGAGCAATTCTAGGGGAAAAAGTCAAAAGGGACAAAAGATGTTGAGTTGAATGCAATAAAGAAGTGTCAATTCTCAGAACTGAGCCATCCACTCTCTTGGGTCTTCAACAAATTATAGAAGAAGGGATTAGTATAGCCTTGAACCCCTCAACCATTGCCGGGTCCTCTACCCTCCAATTTTGATACAAATGTTTTTTTATTGCATGAAATACAAAACATCATCGATGATGGAAAGATTCTTACCCCAACATGTCCAAGTAAATGAAACATTTTCCACTCCAACTCAAAAAACTTCCCTTGGCTTATGTGTTGCTGAACTTATTTTCTTTCTTTGGTGTTTTTTGAATAATTATGTTTTTCAAGTTAAAATTGATTAAATAAATTAATTTTTTATTTATAATTTTGTTTATTTTTGTCATTTTGTTGCTCAATCAATGATGAATTTAGCTTGATATTCATAAATTATTATATCTATGCATCATGATTCCAATAACTTTACTAGGTGAGAGAATTATTCTATAACATTGAGCTGTGTATACTTACTTAGGGAGGGCTCCTACATAATTACTCATGTCTAGTCAATCTTAGAACATGTTTTGATGCACTTTTGAGATGAAATTGAACTCTGCTTATTTAAGGGAGAGATGATATAGGCATTGTTTGACGAGCCAACAACTAGTATCCACCCTTTTAAAATGAATCCTTAGTTTTACCTTTTTGAGCCTTCATGAGATTTTAGCTTAATTTTTATTGGTTTGTAAACCCTGATAACCTACCCTAAGATGGTGTGACACTTATGACAAGTATGATGATCATAGAGCTACCAAGAAGCAAAAATATTAAAGAAAAGGATGCATAGTCAAGACCATAAGGATAGTTGAAGTTTACTTGAACTAGACATTATATCTCAGATCTATTTCATCATTAAGATGGCATCGGGGCAACAAAGTATCCATTCTCGTTAAAGCAAACTTGTGCTACTCCATGGTAAGAAACATAAGACAGTACAAAATAAGATGACATTTTAGAGCCAGAACCTAAAAAAGTAAAGGTAAAAAAGAAAAGAAAAATAAAAAGCTCACTAAGTTAAAAAGCCGAAAGGGCATCCTAGGCAAAAATTTGCACTAAAGAAAGAGAAAATTGTAAAAGTTTAAATTGAAAACCCAAAATGGTGACTCATAAAGCCAGCATAGTTCTTTTTACCTGAAGATGTAGAAGGTTTTCGTTCAGCCTACGAGAAGAGTTTGACTTGAATTAGTCCAGCCCAACTAGAGACTCAGTTAAAATAAAAGAAATAGGAGAAAGAACATCTTTCATTTGGTACATGATGTCCAATAAAACTCTAAATCAACCATCTTGAAAGTCTTAGACTTGATATTCCAAAAGGGGAAAGGGGCAGAATAATGAAATGAATGCAAAAAAATATATATAAAAAAAGAAGAAGAAAAAAAAAAGAATGAAGAAGAAAAAGGGTCCTAAGTTTTTGCAAAAAGAAAAAAGAATATGTTTGTCCTAGTCAGATTAGATCCAAATTTCTACCAAGAAGGTGGAAGAACATTCAAGTTCTATCTTTTCATGAAGCAAGATAACAAGATACCTAAAATGTGGAAATAATGCCAAGAGTTTAAGGATCTTCCCAACTGCATATGATTTCACCAGAAAGTTTGAAGTATGAAGATCTGTTAGCAGTGTCACATCAGCTCCAGTTTAAAAAATGGCATTCTCTTAAGAAAATATCCCTTAGAAAATCCTTTTGAAGCATGTTCCTATTGATCTCTTTTGGTAGGTGGAGTTTATTAATAGAGATTATTTGAGAAAGCATGCATATGAGATAAACAATATTTAAACTTAATGAGACCTTTACACAAGTAATGTGTATGTGCCAATCTAAAGTGCAACAGGTCTTGCTCAAATGGAAATGATTTCGAAATTTAGTATGGTAACTAGGGTTATAATGTTATAGATATGTTAATTCGAAGGACCAAGTCTTAAGATATGTTGACACTAATTTGACAAAGCCAAAATTTGATTTCAAAATTAAAATTAAATTAAAAAAAAAAGAAAAAAAGGTGTTTTCTTGTCACATGAGCCTTCAAGCATAAGGAAGCACATTGAAATATCAAACTTTAAAGGATATATTGGGAAAGATAGGCTAATGAAAGAATTGTTCACAAGGTTATAAAGAAACTATCAACTAATGTGCTGAATCATGGTTTGAAATGGATGTCTCTTGCATCTCTAATTATCCTCCTTGGACCCCACTACTCATGTTTTCTATATCTTAAAGATGAAGCTATGAATATGATCTCTCATGATGATCCAATGCAAGGCCTAAAGAACATCTTAAAGATGCCAAGGGGAGTCCTATGGCCTATAACCTAAGTCTGTGAGTCAGTATAACCATTGTAAGTATCATTCATGTATATCATGCATACATGCATACTTAAGCATATCACATTGCATTCTTATTGTCTTGTATTGCCTATTCTTTATCATAATGAATAGTTGATACGTGATGAAGTAAACAATGAGAACCAGATATAGTGTCAGGAGGCATAAAAGACCCATTGTTTGAGAAAGATCCAATCACATTGCAAAAATGGAGACACATTCTTACGCAAAGAGTGAGACAAAACAAAAACATCAGTTGGGTTTTACATGGGAACAAAATTATTGGTTTTGTAATATCCCCATATATGCCCTAGAAGTTTTGAATGTTGTTATTGTTGATGTTGTTGTTGTTGTTGTTTTAAATGGGATTGAATGTATATGTTGATTTGAAAGAGAAAAAGGAATTGGAAAGTGAATGCTTATGTATATGTGTTTTGGGAAAGAAAAGAGGGTTTAGAGAGAAATGTATATGTTGTTTATATGATAATATATATAACATATAAGTTGGTCAAGGGAAAGTCAATGCAAGAAGATATTTTTATTTGTGATAGGTGGAATTACTTATATGGGCATATAAGAGACAAGAGGTTAGTTAAATGGATAAGGGTATATAGGTAATTGTTGGTTTAAAACTCTTGGTGGAGATTTAAAGAAGAATTGACTTTGTTTTCTTCATGATTTCTTCTTCTTCTCCATTGTTGGCCGGCTCCTCCATAGACAAAAGGAAAGCAAGAGACAAAGAGAAGATCTTGAAGAGTTAAACTCAAATTGAAGGAAGATTAAGTGATCAAGTGATGATTCAAGAAGTTTATAACTATGGTAAGTTCTTTTCTTTGATTTCTTTTATTCTTTGAAGTGGTATTTGAAGTTAATTAAGGTTTGTTGATTTGATGATGAGATGTGTTTGTGATATGTTTTCAAGTGTTACAATTGGTTTTAAGTTAAGAATTTAAATAGGTGTTGTTGTTAGAAGTGGTGGATGTTGATTTTTGGAAGATAGAGAAGGATGTTGGTTTTGGGGGTTTTAAGATGGTATGTGTTTAAATGTTTTGTTGTTGTGTTGTAATAAGGTGATTATTGTGATAAACATGTAGAATTTGTGTTTAGAACATTGATTCCATTCATTTGAACCATGCTATATTGTGTATAATGAGTTGAGTGCAACCAAAGGAGAATTGAACATTTAAGGGTTTATGCATGAGAGATACGTAATTTGGGGCGGTCGCTATTATTCTTGTGCGGTCGCGACTTAGGTCGGGCTTCTGATCGTGAAACCTACTGTAATAAGGTTTCATCTTTTGATTGTGAAGTGCGGTCGCGACTTAGGTCGGGCTTCTGACCGCGAAACCTACTGTGATAAGGTTTCATCTTGTAATTGTTTGGAGCGGTCGTATTCAGGTGAGGTGCGACCGCTAGAAAGGTTCTGTTCACCTTATTGAAAGCAACCTAATCCTGCAACAAGATTCTCAAATACATGTTAAATAGATCATTCATTTGAGTTGTCAAGGTTCAAAATAGAGATCATTTGTCTAACATCATTGTTGAATCATAAAATGTGAGATGATATGGAATGTGATTTAAAGCCATTGTTATTGACTATGATGATTTAATTGAATGAAACAAGGCATGATTGCCAAAATGATAATGAGAAGTGATAATGGAATTGATAATGCATATGATATCACATGAACAAGGTTATGTTTTATGCATTGTGAATCTTGTGGATTGCAATGATGCTATATATATTGTGAAGGATATGATGAAGTAATTGCTTATGTATAATTGAATAATGAAATATTATGATATGATTTGAGATATCATATAATGTGAAGAAATTGTTATTGACTATGATGATTCAAATATAATGTGAAGTCATTGTTATTGACTATGATGACTCAAATATGATGTGAAGCCATTGTGATTGGCTATGATGATTCAAAGGAAATGTGAAGCCATTGTTATTGGCTATGATAATTCAATTGAGAATAAAATTGATAAATGAATGGTATAGCTAATATGTTATTCCATTTTCAGAGTTTGTTGTTGGTGGCATGCCTAATAAGTGTAACAATCTCTTGAAGTTAGGTTGGATTGAATCCTTGAAGCCTAATTGAGATGTTACCACCCTTGAAGCTAGGTTGGGTTGGTTCTTGAAGCCAAGTTGGGTTGAAGCTTAGCATGCTTTGCTCCCCTTGAAGCTTGGTTGAACCTAATCCTTGAAGCCTAGTTGGGTCTATGATATTGATAAATGTGATGATAAAACCAAAGCATTTACTCTGAAAATTGAATGGCATATTAGTGTGTTGTTTGGGCCCGAGTCTATTTTTGTTGTCAATGTGATATTCTAATGTTGAAATAAATGAGTAATGAGATTATGGCTGCTTTTATTGGAAGTGTGATTCGTGAATGATGCATTGTGAATAAAATGATATTATGAGATATGATTTTATAATATGTGTATTGATATATTAAGAGTGAATATGGCTTGAGGAACTTTGTTGAGATATGAGGTTATGAAAATGTAGTATGATGTGTAAAATGTATATGAATGTGGAATTTGTGAGAATTATTTTCATGAAGGTTTGAAAAGGGACATTGAATAGTGTTTTGTTGAAATGATGTATATGTATATGTATATGAAATAGAAGGAGTAAGAATTGTGTTATGAATGTTTTATGTAATTATGTATCTAACTTATGAGTTTAGTGGGAACATATGAAGAAATGCTTTGAGAAAGGAAAACAAGGTAAGAGATCAATAAAACATAATGCTAAAAATATAAGGTATGATCCTTTTGTAAAGTATATATTTTATATTTATTTGTATTACTAAGCTCTCGGGCTTAGCGTGGTTGTGTAATCACGCAGGTGGTTATGCGGTTGATCTGGAAGTCCAGCTGTTATGCCACGAGAAGGGTAAGAGTGTCTCGAGACCAACTAGAAGGTGATGCATACATATATGATTTTTAATTATGTTGCATTTATAATATGAATTATGGTTTTTTTGTAAATGTATTTTAAAGTAATGTAAAATTGTATGAATTCGGATAAAGGTTTTTAAATTGAAATTAGACGTGACATTCTTATACTTTATATACGTATTGTATGTATACTAGGTATATGTACGGTACTTATATGGAGTATCAGGGTGTTACAATTATTTTGGTATCAGAGCTTAGGTTTGAGATTCTCGGCCTAAGTGAATTTAAAAAGAAAATTTTTGAATAATTTAAATACGAATTAAAAAGAAGAGTTTTGAAATGTAATTGGTAATACATGCATATGCATTCAAATCTAGGTTGGTCTCGAACGTGGCATTATGTGAATTGTGATGTATTTGAATTTCATGAGATAAATAATAGTATGTAAATGAGGTTTCATATGAAAGCAAATTTTAAAATGTTGAAAATTGAGAGGTGATTGAGATATAAAGAAATGATATGGAATTTATAGGCAAAAAGTTTGATTATCGATATGTGTTTGACATGTAAAGAAATGACTAGAAGAATAAAGTTGGGAATAAATTAAAATAAAATAAAATTGAGATTAAAGTATGTAATCTTTTCTTTATTATTTGAACCTCTTTCTAATAAACCTTATGTTTGGATTTCTAGAAAGAGGAAATATGGTTGTATGGGTAATATGGAAAGATATATTATTTAAATGAAAAGAGTACGGTGGAATATTGAATGAGAGGATTGGTATAGGTTAAGTGTGACAATTTAAGGTGTGGATATATAAAGTTAAGGTTTTGTTTAAAAAGGAAACAGAGATGATGTTGGTTAGGTATAAAGAGATAGTGGTGTTGTTTGTATTGTTCTTTTAATACAAATATGGGGATTTCAATGTTAGAAATGTGATATGTTTGAATATTGCAAAAGCTCTTGGGAATGGTGGTAATATGTGATATTTAGATTTTTGGAATGAGCTTAGTAGATGTGAAACATATATGTTTGATGTTACTTTATGGTATATACATATAAGATGTTATAAGGTTGATATTAAGAGAATGAGATGAATAAATTGAAGTTTAAGTAAATTAGTAAGTCGAGAATTTATGGTTGTAATGGAATGTGGATAAAGATCATTTAGAAATTGATAGTTTAATGTATTCAATACATGAGATATATGAAATGAATAGTAGTGCACATGAAAGTATTATGAATTGGGAGATGAGATTGATAGTAGGAAAATTTGGTTAGGAATAAAAGAAAAAGGATTGAGTAAATGGAAATAAGTTACTTTAAGGAATTTAATTGGAAAGGATGAAAATGAATATGAAAGATATGTTAAAGGTATTTAAAAACAAATGTGACAGAGATATCACATTGGAAATGTGATTAAGCTCCTTGTAAAATGATATTAAAAGTAGAGTGTATATATTTATTGAAGTTAATGAATAATTTAAGTTATGTTAAAAGAATGAGAATGATATTAGTCAGAGGAAAGTGATAAATATTAAATTTGTATAAACTATATGCAAAAGAGAAATTTAATTAATTGCATGATTATGTGTCTATATAAAGAAGATATGTGAAATGAACTTATCAATATGAATGTAATGGTTATATGTAAGAAAGGTGGGAAGTGAGTCACATTATAACGTGACCTATGAATGTGCATATAAAATGTTTATTATTTTATACCATTATATGTTTAATGGTAATAGAAAGTGAGAATGGACTTGGATAATATTGAACAGTGAAATTGTTATGTCAATAACTAAGTGAGGCTATCATAAGATGTTTTGGAGCTCAAAGTATTTGTGTGTGGAGATGTTTTATATATAAGTATATAATAAGAAATTGTAAGGAAAGAATATTGTATTTGAAAATTTTTAGAAGAAATGGTTTGGAAATGGAGTAATGAATGAAACTTGTGTAAGATTTGTATTTGATTGAAGGTTGGGCGTAGAAAATGTTAAAGATAATATTATTGAATATGAGTTAGGTTAATGATGATCAAATAATCAAAAGCAAACTGTTTTGAGATGGAGTTAAAAGGTGTTAATTCTTGGTGTAATAAAAATTTGGAGAATATATATACATATATATAATTTTTGTGATATAATCTAGCATTATAGTTGTAAAGGCTGGAAATCAAATAATAGAAGAACAATATTGAATTACAATCTCTAAATGTGATTATTAATATATTATGGTCATATGACTTGGTTAGTTTTATTATCTTCAGAGTTTGATCTGAGATGATATGATTGTAATACAGATTTGGTGAGATTGAAAATTTTGTTTGAAAAGTATAGTTAAAAGTTATGGTAGATAAAGTTGTACCTTAACATTTTATGTTAAGAATTTGGTTATAAATTATGAAGGTAAAGAGAGAAAAAGGAAATTATGGAAATGTGTTGAGTTATGGATAGTATGACAAAAAGGTAATTGAAATAAATATAACAATGTTTTGCAATTGATTATATTGTTAATATAATATGACTAGTGTTATGACTTATATCGTGTAAAAGAGGCGAGGATCATTCAAAAAGGTACATGCAATGTGATTTGTTATGATAAATGTTTTAATAATAAATGATGTTAATGTGTTTTGAGAAACAATAATGAAATGTGATATCATCATGGTTGATAATAATGATTGAAATGAAATAAATGGACATGTTGTTTATATGACGATGAAATTAAGACACATATGCAACGAAATGATTATGTATGCTCTAATAATGAAGTGTATGATGTGAATGATATGATTGAAGCATGTCTAGATGATATGAATGAATAATGAGATGTTCAATATAGTTGATGATATATGTGTATATTATTTTAATGTGATGAGAAACCATGATTGTTGACAATGATGTTGGAAATAAATTATAATGGAGGTATAATGCCTAATTGATTAAAAAAAATGAATTGTGAAAAGATAATTGAGCGGACTTATCTGCCTCCTGCGGAACCATGCGGACCCATTGTGTTGGGCAACCGAACTTGGACTACCGACCTGGTTGGGGGAAAGTTCGTTTATGAGGTTATAGTTGTTGGCTATATTGATAAACTTTGAATGAGTATGAGAGATGATGATATAATTATAATAATAATAATGAAATGTATATTTATAAGCATAATTCTTATTGATTGAATATATGAATCTGAAAAGACTAGAATTTGAACATAAGTTTGATCTAATGAAATTAGGTTATATCTATGTGTATATTGTGAAATCCAATGATAAATTTTGATAAGTTAATTGTTGATTTGAATCGAATAAGGTTGAAATGTTAGTATATTGGGATAGATAGATCGATTGATCTAGATTTCGCTAAAGTTGCGAGTCAATATTGAGATTTAATATGTACAGTTGTGCTGAGAGTGTAAAATTTAAATAGTAATGTGTAAGATATAATATTTTGACTTATGAATGAACTTAAATAAATTGAATTATATTATTTGTATATAATGAGGAAAAAGGAAAATGTTGTTTACTTGTTGAGTAAGTTTAAAGGTATTGTATTGATAATTATCTTAAGTGAGAAGCAAGCTAAAGAAAGTAGGGATATTGCTATCCAATGAGGTTTGGTAAATGTTTATTTTGAAAGTGATTGTAAGAATGGAGTAAACAATGCTAAGATATTAGTCAATGATTTTGAGGTTCAGGTTAAGAAAGTATCTATAAAGAGATAAAGTGATAATCTGACTCTAGTACAAAGATAAAATTCATTGGAGATGTTATGAGTTATCTTGATTGCTTTGTTGAGAAAGTAATAAGATACAAAGATATATATATACCTATACAATGATGAATTATGAATTTCAGAAAAGATGAGTATCTTTAAGGGGGAGAGTAGAAGTTATGAAATTTGATGAAATCATAGTGTAAGAATATGATTGTCTTCATATGAAAATTAAAATAGTAATTTGGTTTAAATGGGTTGTTGTTGTGCTGGATAATTTCGAGGACGAAATTATTTAAGGGGGAGAGAATTGTAATATCCCCATATATGCCCTAGAAGTTTTGAATGATGTTATTATTGATGTTGTTGTTGTTGTTGTTTTAAATGGGATTGAATGTATATGTTGATTTGAAAGAGAAAAAGGAATTGGAAAGTGAATGCTTATGTATATGTGTTTTGGGAAAGAAAAGAGGGTTTAGAGAGAAATGTATATGTTGTTTATATGATAATATATATAACATATAAGTTGGTCAAGGGAAAGTCAATGCAAGAAGATATTTTTATTTGTGATAGGTGGAATTACTTATATGGGCATATAAGAGACAAGAGGTTAGTTAAATGGATAAGGGTATATAGGTAATTGTTGGTTTAAAACTCTTGGTGGAGATTTAAAGAAGAATTGACTTTGTTTTCTTCATGATTTCTTCTTCTTCTCCATTGTTGGCCGGCTCCTCCATAGACAAAAGGAAAGCAAGAGACAAAGAGAAGATCTTGAAGAGTTAAACTCAAATTGAAGGAAGATTAAGTGATCAAGTGATGATTCAAGAAGTTTATAACTATGGTAAGTTCTTTTATTTGATTTCTTTTATTCTTTGAAGTGGTATTTGAAGTTAATTAAGGTTTGTTGATTTGATGATGAGATGTGTTTGTGATATGTTTTCAAGTGTTACAATTGGTTTTAAGTTAAGAATTTAAATAGGTGTTGTTGTTAGAAGTGGTGGATGTTGATTTTTGGAAGATAGAGAAGGATGTTGGTTTTGGGGTTTTAAGATGGTATATGTTTAAATGTTTTGTTGTTGTGTTGTAATAAGGTGATTATTGTGATAAACATGTAGAATTTGTGTTTAGAACATTGATTCCATTCATTTGAACCATGCTATATTGTGTATGATGAGTTGAGTGCAACCAAAGGAGAATTGAACATTTAAGGGTTTATGCATGAGAGATACGTAATTTGAGGCGGTCGCTATTATTCTTGTGCGGTCGAGACTTAGGTCGGGCTTCTGACCGCGAAACCTACTGTAATAAGGTTTCATCTTTTGATTTTGAAGTGCGGTCGCGACTTAGGTCGGGCTTCTGACCGCGAAACCTACTGTGATAAGGTTTCATCTTGTAATTGTTTGGAGCGGTCGTATTCAGGTGAGGTGCGACCGCTAGAAAGGTTCTGTTCACCTTATTGAAAGCAACCTAATCCTGCAACAAGATTCTCAAATACATGTTAAATAGATCATTCATTTGAGTTGTCAAGGTTCAAAATAGAGATCATTTGTCTAACATCATTGTTGAATCATAAAATGTGAGATGATATGGAATGTGATTTAAAGCCATTGTTATTGACTATGATGATTTAATTGAATGAAACAAGGCATGATTGCCAAAATGATAATGAGAAGTGATAATGGAATTGATAATGCATATGATATCACATGAACAAGGTTATGTTTTATGCATTGTGAATCTTGTGGATTGCAATGATGCTATATATATTGTGAAGGATATGATGAAGTAATTGCTTATGTATAATTGAATAATGAAATATTATGATATGATTTGAGATATCATATAATGTGAAGACATTGTTATTGACTATGATGATTCAAATATAATGTGAAGTCATTGTTATTGACTATGATGACTCAAATATGATGTGAAGCCATTGTTATTGGCTATGATGATTCAAAGGAAATGTGAAGCCATTGTTATTGGCTATGATAATTCAATTGAGAATAAAATTGATAAATGAATGGTATAGCTAATATGTTATTCCATTTTCAGAGTTTGTTGTTGGTGGCATGCCTAATAAGTGTAACAATCTCTTGAAGTTAGGTTGGATTGAATCCTTGAAGCCTAATTGAGATGTTACCACCCTTGAAGCTAGGTTGGGTTGGTTCTTGAAGCCAAGTTGGGTTGAAGCTTAGCATGCTTTGCTCCCCTTGAAGCTTGGTTGAACCTAATCCTTGAAGCCTAGTTGGGTCTATGATATTGATAAATGTGATGATAAAACCAAAGCATTTACTCTGAAAATTGAATGGCATATTAGTGTGTTGTTTGGGCCCGAGTCTGTTTTTGTTGTCAATGTGATATTCTAATGTTGAAATAAATGAGTAATGAGATTATGGCTGCTTTTATTGGAAGTGTGATTCGTGAATGATGCATTGTGAATAAAATGATATTATGAGATATGATTTTATAATATGTGTATTGATATATTAAGAGTGAATATGGCTTGAGGAACTTTGTTGAGATATGAGGTTATGAAAATGTAGTATGATGTGTAAAATGTATATGAATGTGGAATTTGTGAGAATTATTTTCATGAAGGTTTGAAAAGGGACATTGAATAGTGTTTTGTTGAAATGATGTATATGTATATGTATATGAAATAGAAGGAGTAAGAATTGTGTTATGAATGTTTTATGTAATTATGTATCTAACTTATGAGTTTAGTGGGAACATATGAAGAAATGCTTTGAGAAAGGAAAACAAGGTAAGAGATCAATAAAACATAATGCTAAAAATATAAGGTATGATCCTTTTGTAAAGTATATATTTTATATTTATTTGTATTACTAAGCTCTCGGGCTTAGAGTGGTTGTGTAATCACGCAGGTGGTTATGCGGTTGATCTGGAAGTCCAGCTGTTATGCCACGAGAAGGGTAAGAGTGTCTCGAGACCAACTAGAAGGTGATGCATACATATATGATTTTTAATTATGTTGCTTTTATAATATGAATTATGGTTTTTTTGTAAATGTATTTTAAAGTAATGTAAAATTGTATGAATTCGGATAAAGGTTTTTAAATTGAAATTAGACGTGACATTCTTATACTTTATATACGTATTGTATGTATACTAGGTATATGTACGGTACTTATATGGAGTATCAGGGTGTTACAATTATTTTGGTATCAGAGCTTAGGTTTGAGATTCTCGGCCTAAGTGAATTTAAAAAGAAAATTTTTGAATAATTTAAATACGAATTAAAAAGAAGAGTTTTGAAATGTAATTGGTAATACATGCATATGCATTCAAATCTAGGTTGGTCTCGAACGTGGCATTATGTGAATTGTGATGTATTTGAATTTCATGAGATAAATAATAGTATGTAAATGAGGTTTCATATGAAAGCAAATTTTAAAATGTTGAAAATTGAGAGGTGATTGTGATATAAAGAAATGATATGGAATTTATAGGCAAAAAGTTTGATTATCGATATGTGTTTGACATGTAAAGAAATGACTAGAAGAATAAAGTTGGGAATAAATTAAAAAAAAATAAAATTGAGATTAAAGTATGTAATCTTTTCTTTATTATTTGAACCTCTTTCTAATAAACCTTATGTTTGGATTTCTAGAAAGAGGAAATATGGTTGTATGGGTAATATGGAAAGATATATTATTTAAATGAAAAGAGTACGGTGGAATATTGAATGAGAGGATTGGTATAGGTTAAGTGTGACAATTTAAGGTGTGGATATATAAAGTTAAGGTTTTGTTTAAAAAGGAAACAGAGATGATGTTGGTTAGGTATAAAGAGATAGTGGTGTTGTTTGTATTGTTCTTTTAATACAAATATGGGGATTTCAATGTTAGAAATGTGATATGTTTGAATATTGTAAAAGCTCTTGGGAATGGTGGTAATATGTGATATTTAGATTTTTGGAATGAGCATAGTAGATGTGAAACATATATGTTTGATGTTACTTTATGGTATATACATATAAGATGTTATAAGGTTGATATTAAGAGAATGAGATGAATAAATTGAAGTTTAAGTAAATTAGTAAGTCGAGAATTTATGGTTGTAATGGAATGTGGATAAAGATCATTTAGATATTGATAGTTTAATGTATTCAATACATGAGATATATGAAATGAATAGTAGTGCACATGAAAGTATTATGAATTGGGAGATGAGATTGATAGTAGGAAAATTTGGTTAGGAATAAAAGAAAAAGGATTGAGTAAATGGAAATAAGTTACTTTAAGGAATTTAATTGGAAAGGATGAAAATGAATATGAAAGATATGTTAAAGGTATTTAAAAACAAATGTGACAGAGATATCACATTGGAAATGTGATTAAGCTCCTTGTAAAATGATATTAAAAGTAGAGTGTATATATTTATTGAAGTTAATGAATAATTTAAGTTATGTTAAAAGAATGAGAATGATATTAGTCAGAGGAAAGTGATAAATATTAAATTTGTATAAACTATATGCAAAAGAGAAATTTAATTAATTGCATGATTATGTGTCTATATAAAGAAGATATGTGAAATGAACTTATCAATATGAATGTAATGGTTATATGTAAGAAAGGTGGGAAGTGAGTCACATTATAACGTGACCTATGAATGTGCATATAAAATGTTTATTATTTTATACCATTATATGTTTAATGGTAATAGAAAGTGAGAATGGACTTGGATAATATTGAACAGTGAAATTGTTATGTCAATAACTAAGTGAGGCTATCATAAGATGTTTTGGAGCTCAAAGTATTTGTGTGTGGAGATGTTTTATATATAAGTATATAATAAGAAATTGTAAGGAAAGAATATTGTATTTGAAAATTTTTAGAAGAAATGGTTTGGAAATGGAGTAATGAATGAAACTTGTGTAAGATTTGTATTTGATTGAAGGTTGGGCGTAGAAAATGTTAAAGATAATATTATTGAATATGAGTTAGGTTAATGATGATCAAATAATCAAAAGCAAACTGTTTTGAGATGGAGTTAAAAGGTGTTAATTCTTGGTGTAATAAAAATTTGGAGAATATATATACATATATATAATTTTTGTGATATAATCTAGCATTATAGTTGTAAAGGCTGGAAATCAAATAATAGAAGAACAATATTGAATTACAATCTCTAAATGTGATTATTAATATATTATGGTCATATGACTTGGTTAGTTTTATTATCTTCAGAGTTTGATCTGAGATGATATGATTGTAATACAGATTTGGTGAGATTGAAAATTTTGTTTGAAAAGTATAGTTAAAAGTTATGGTAGATAAAGTTGTACCTTAACATTTTATGTTAAGAATTTGGTTATAAATTATGAAGGTAAAGAGAGAAAAAGGAAATTATGGAAATGTGTTGAGTTATGGATAGTATGACAAAAAGGTAATTGAAATAAATATAACAATGTTTTGCAATTGATTATATTGTTAATATAATATGACTAGTGTTATGACTTATATCGTGTAAAAGAGGCGAGGATCATTCAAAAAGGTACATGCAATGTGATTTGTTATGATAAATGTTTTAATAATAAATGATGTTAATGTGTTTTGAGAAACAATAATGAAATGTGATATCATCATGGTTGATAATAATGATTGAAATGAAATAAATGGACATGTTGTTTATATGACGATGAAATTAAGACACATATGCAACGAAATGATTATGTATGCTCTAATAATGAAGTGTATGATGTGAATGATATGATTGAAGCATGTCTAGATGATATGAATGAATAATGAGATGTTCAATATAGTTGATGATATATGTGTATATTATTTTAATGTGATGAGAAACCATGATTGTTGACAATGATGTTGGAAATAAATTATAATGGAGGTATAATGCCTAATTGATTAAAAAAAAATGAATTGTGAAAAGATAATTGAGCGGACTTATCTGCCTCCTGCGGAACCATGCGGACCCATTGTGTTGGGCAACCGAACTTGGACTACCGACCTGGTTGGGGGAAAGTTCGTTTATGAGGTTATAGTTGTTGGCTATATTGATAAACTTTGAATGAGTATGAGAGATGATGATATAATTATAATAATAATAATGAAATGTATATTTATAAGCATAATTCTTATTGATTGAATATATGAATCTGAAAAGACTAGAATTTGAACATAAGTTTGATCTAATGAAATTAGGTTATATCTATGTGTATATTGTGAAATCCAATGATAAATTCTGATAAGTTAATTGTTGATTTGAATCGAATAAGGTTGAAATGTTAGTATATTGGGATAGATAGATCGATTGATCTAGATTTCGCTAAAGTTGCGAGTCAATATTGAGATTTAATATGTACAGTTGTGCTGAGAGTGTAAAATTTAAATAGTAATGTGTAAGATATAATATTTTGACTTATGAATGAACTTAAATAAATTGAATTATATTATTTGTATATAATGAGGAAAAAGGAAAATGTTGTTTACTTGTTGAGTAAGTTTAAAGGTATTGTATTGATAATTATCTTAAGTGAGAAGCAAGCTAAAGAAAGTAGGGATATTGCTATCCAATGAGGTTTGGTAAATGTTTATTTTGAAAGTGATTGTAAGAATGGAGTAAACAATGCTAAGATATTAGTCAATGATTTTGAGGTTCAGGTTAAGAAAGTATCTATAAAGAGATAAAGTGATAATCTGACTCTAGTACAAAGATAAAATTCATTGGAGATGTTATGAGTTATCTTGATTGCTTTGTTGAGAAAGTAATAAGATACAAAGATATATATATACCTATACAATGATGAATTATGAATTTCAGAAAAGATGAGTATCTTTAAGGGGGAGAGTAGAAGTTATGAAATTTGATGAAATCATAGTGTAAGAATATGGTTGTCTTCATATGAAAATTAAAATAGTAATTTGGTTTAAATGGGTTGTTTTTGTGCTGGATAATTTCGAGGACGAAATTATTTAAGGGGGAGAGAATTGTAATATCCCCATATATGCCCTAGAAGTTTTGAATGATGTTATTGTTGATGTTGTTGTTGTTGTTGTTTTAAATGGGATTGAATGTATATGTTGATTTGAAAGAGAAAAAGGAATTGGAAAGTGAATGCTTATGTATATGTGTTTTGGGAAAGAAAAGAGGGTTTAGAGAGAAATGTATATGTTGTTTATATGATAATATATATAACATATAAGTTGGTCAAGGGAAAGTCAATGCAAGAAGATATTTTTATTTGTGATAGGTGGAATTACTTATATGGGCATATAAGAGACAAGAGGTTAGTTAAATGGATAAGGGTATATAGGTAATTGTTGGTTTAAAACTCTTGGTGGAGATTTAAAGAAGAATTGACTTTATTTTCTTCATGATTTCTTCTTCTTCTCCATTGTTGGCCGGCTCCTCCATAGACAAAAGGAAAGTAAGAGACAAAGAGAAGATCTTGAAGAGTTAAACTCAAATTGAAGGAAGATTAAGTGATCAAGTGATGATTCAAGAAGTTTATAACTATGGTAAGTTCTTTTATTTGATTTCTTTTATTCTTTGAAGTGGTATTTGAAGTTAATTAAGGTTTGTTGATTTGATGATGAGATGTGTTTGTGATATGTTTTCAAGTGTTACAATTGGTTTTAAGTTAAGAATTTAAATAGGTGTTGTTGTTAGAAGTGGTGGATGTTGATTTTTGGAAGATAGAGAAGGATGTTGGTTTTGGGGTTTTAAGATGGTATATGTTTAAATGTTTTGTTGTTGTGTTGTAATAAGGTGATTATTGTGATAAACATGTAGAATTTGTGTTTAGAACATTGATTCCATTCATTTGAACCATGCTATATTGTGTATGATGAGTTGAGTGCAACCAAAGGAGAATTGAACATTTAAGGGTTTATGCATGAGAGATACGTAATTTGAGGCGGTCGCTATTATTCTTGTGCGGTCGCGACTTAGGTCGGGCTTCTGACAACGAAACCTACTGTAATAAGGTTTCATCTTTTGATTTTGAAGTGCGGTCGCGACTTAGGTCGGGCTTCTGACCGCGAAACCTACTGTGATAAGGTTTCATCTTGTAATTGTTTGGAGCGGTCGTATTCAGGTGAGGTGCGACCGCTAGAAAGGTTCTGTTCACCTTATTGAAAGCAACCTAATCCTGCAACAAGATTCTCAAATACATGTTAAATAGATCATTCATTTGAGTTGTCAAGGTTCAAAATAGAGATCATTTGTCTAACATCATTGTTGAATCATAAAATGTGAGATGATATGGAATGTGATTTAAAGCCATTGTTATTGACTATGATGATTTAATTGAATGAAACAAGGCATGATTGCCAAAATGATAATGAGAAGTGATAATGGAATTGATAATGCATATGATATCACATGAACAAGGTTATGTTTTATGCATTGTGAATCTTGTGGATTGCAATGATGCTATATATATTGTGAAGGATATGATGAAGTAATTGCTTATGTATAATTGAATAATGAAATATTATGATATGATTTGAGATATCATATAATGTGAAGACATTGTTATTGACTATGATGATTCAAATATAATGTGAAGTCATTGTTATTGACTATGATGACTCAAATATGATGTGAAGCCATTGTGATTGGCTATGATGATTCAAAGGAAATGTGAAGCCATTGTTATTGGCTATGATAATTCAATTGAGAATAAAATTGATAAATGAATGGTATAGCTAATATGTTATTCCATTTTCAGAGTTTGTTGTTGGTGGCATGCCTAATAAGTGTAACAATCTCTTGAAGTTAGGTTGGATTGAATCCTTGAAGCCTAATTGAGATGTTACCACCCTTGAAGCTAGGTTGGGTTGGTTCTTGAAGCCAAGTTGGGTTGAAGCTTAGCATGCTTTGCTCCCCTTGAAGCTTGGTTGAACCTAATCCTTGAAGCCTAGTTTGGTCTATGATATTGATAAATGTGATGATAAAACCAAAGCATTTACTCTGAAAATTGAATGGCATATTAGTGTGTTGTTTGGGCCCGAGTCTGTTTTTGTTGTCAATGTGATATTCTAATGTTGAAATAAATGAGTAATGAGATTATGGCTGCTTTTATTGGAAGTGTGATTCGTGAATGATGCATTGTGAATAAAATGATATTATGAGATATGATTTTATAATATGTGTATTGATATATTAAGAGTGAATATGGCTTGAGGAACTTTGTTGAGATATGAGGTTATGAAAATGTAGTATGATGTGTAAAATGTATATGAATGTGGAATTTGTGAGAATTATTTTCATGAAGGTTTGAAAAGGGACATTGAATAGTGTTTTGTTGAAATGATGTATATGTATATGTATATGAAATAGAAGGAGTAAGAATTGTGTTATGAATGTTTTATGTAATTATGTATCTAACTTATGAGTTTAGTGGGAACATATGAAGAAATGCTTTGAGAAAGGAAAACAAGGTAAGAGATCAATAAAACATAATGCTAAAAATATAAGGTATGATCCTTTTGTAAAGTATATATTTTATATTTATTTGTATTACTAAGCTCTCGGGCTTAGCGTGGTTGTGTAATCACGCAGGTGGTTATGCGGTTGATCTGGAAGTCCAGCTGTTATGCCACGAGAAGGGCAAGAGTGTCTCGAGACCAACTAGAAGGTGATGCATACATATATGATTTTTAATTATGTTGCATTTATAATATGAATTATGGTTTTTTTGTAAATGTATTTTAAAGTAATGTAAAATTGTATGAATTCGGATAAAGGTTTTTAAATTGAAATTAGACGTGACATTCTTATACTTTATATACGTATTGTATGTATACTAGGTATATGTACGGTACTTATATGGAGTATCAGGGTGTTACAGGTTTAGCCTATATAGTGGGCAAAACTTCTCCTTTTCAATTTTTGAGTTTATGTATGTATAAAAAATTTTCCAACTCTCTTTCACTGTTTTTCCATGCAGAGGGCAAGGGAGCATATGAGGGCTAAAAAATAGCCGAATTATTTACAGCAAAATTCATTAAAGTATCGAAAGCAAGATCCATTAAAGAATGGAACAAGTAGCTAGAAGAAATTTTGAACTCTCAAATGAATGAAGATACAAATGATAGAAGGTCAGTCAAGCTAGAAGAGCTAAAGTCAATGCAGGACAAAGGTCCAATCCCAAGAATAAAGAATCAAGATGAAGTTCCATTTCTACAATGGCAGACATATTTCTAGATTTATTAAAGTATTAAGAATCAAGTCTTTATTGATGTGCAACCTCAATGAATTTGATGAATTATTCAAACCTCCAAACTATATTTGATTTGTTAAAGTATCATGACGGCGCAATTTTGTGGATTTTGGGTAAAACATCTAAACCTCCACCCTATATTGGATTTGTTAAAGTATCTTCACGGTGCAGTTTTGCTGATTTTGTAAAACATCAAAACCTTAAACCTATATTGGATTTGTTAAAGTATCATGATGACACAGTTTTGCGGATTTGTTAAAGCATCTAAATTTTCTAAACAAGCTCAAGTTTATTTAAAGAACCTAAACAAACTCAAATTTATTAAAGCATCTAGATTTTCCAAACTAGAATGAGTTTATTTAAAGCACCTGAACCTACTAGAATTTATTAAAGCTTCTAGTTTTTCCAAACTAGCTCGAGTTTATTTAATGTACCTGAACCAATACGGATTTGTTAAAGCATCCAAACTAGCTCGGGTTTATTTGAATCACCTGAACCTGCTTGGGTTTATTGAAGTATCCAAGATCAGCTTAAATCTATCAAATCAGATTACTTTTCACTCTTTGAATAAATTTAAGATAGTTCAAGCAGGGGATAAGACTGTAGACCCTTAATTTTAGCCCTAAATGGCCTTAGTTCTAATTAAAAGGGCCAAATTATGTCTAATCCGATTTTAAAAGCTTGAAATAAGTTCAGTCTAATATAAAAAGTTTAAATTAGATCCGGTTCAAATTTAAAAGAGAAAACCAAATTTTGTCTGATTTAAAAGCTAAAATTACTAAACCAGCCCAAATCATGACGAATTGGCCATGACAATTCATCATGAGCTCTTAAATCCGGCCTAATTTAGTTTGCCCTAATGCTGCCTATAAATACAAAGGAAATTTGTAGAATTCAGGAGGCCACAATCAGGAATTAGGAAGCACTAGCCACATTTTAGCAAAAAGCAAGAATTGACCATTAAGCAAGAAATGAAAAATCAAAAGAAAGAGAGAAAGAGAGTAATAAACAAACAATAGACAATTTGTGAGAATTTGTAAACAATCTCCGAATTGTTTAAACATCAACTAAGAACCTTAATTGATCTAGACATTGTACAATTTAAGGAGTGACCTTGGTTCAACAAAACCATCTTTGTTAAGCCAACAATGTAGGTATGATTTCATTAATTAATTCTATTTAAATTGATCATCTCCATTATTCATTTTACTATCCCTTTTAAATTTTGAGTTTGATTTTGAAATACCATCCAGTAAACCATAACTTTAGGATTAAGTCCAATTATATTATGAAACCCTAATTTTACATGTTAAACCCTAGTTTTAGGATCAAACCCTAATTTTGCATGATTAAACCCTAGTTTCAGGATTTAAACCTTAAATTTGTAGGTTAAACCTTATTTTAGGACCAAACCATAAATTTGCATATTAAACCCTTGTTTAGGATTAAAACTCTAATTTGTATGATTAAAACCATAAATTGTATGATAAAACCCTAATTCTACAATAAAACGCGAATTATAATGCAAAACCCTAATTTTCTGTGTTTTAACCGTATTCTCGTAACCAAACCCTAATTAGATACTAAACCCTAATTTTATTAATTAAAGCTAAATTTTATTATTATTTTGGTGATTAGTTGATAAGGATCAACAAGGGGATGATTCATCTAAGGTTAAAGGTAACATCATGAAGGATCCTTTAACCATTCATAGAGGACCAGTGACAAGATCTAAAGCTAAAAGGATGAAAGAAACATTAACTTGCTTACCTGAAGACATTTGGAAGGAACAAGCTCATATAGATTCGCTCAAGGACCTTTGTATGCAAGAATACCTTAACATTGTCAACATATTTCAAGTATGTTCAAATATGAAAACAATAGTCCAACCCATAATGTCTGAATCAATCTAGCCCATTGAAGAATAAAGGGCCACTCGTCCTTTATTAAGTGATCATAGATCTTGAGATGTCATTTTATGTTATTTATTAATTTGTGTATATTTTATTTGCTCTGTATATTCAACATATCAGATTTAGGGTTTTATTCTTGTTAAGTGTGAGATTTAATGCATTTTAATGAGTACATTTAGTTTGGGGTGTGATTAGTTGTCATTTGGGAGTTACAAAACGAGTTCATTTAATGTATAACTATAAAACCCTTACACCCCATATATGTATAACACATACACACCCAGTATATGTAAAATATGCATATACGGTATACAAATATCATAATTGTAATATCCCAATGTTTGCCCAAGAAGTTTGGATATAATTGTTGTTTGTTTGAATTATGTGTATATGTTATGTTGGTAAGAAAAGAAATGGAAAAGAGAATGTTTATGTATTGTTTAAAAAGAAAGGCATGTGTAGAGAGAAAGTGTATATGTTGGGTATATGGTAATATATATAACATATACATTAGTCAAAATGGATGGTCAATGCAAGAGGATATTTATTTGTGGTATGTGAAATTACTTAAATGGGCATATAAGTGACAAAGGTTAAGTTAAATGGATGAGGGCATTTAGGTAATTGCCTTGTTAAAATTGCTTGGTGGATATTTAAAGAAGAAGAGAAGTTGGATTTGTCTTCATTTTCTCTTCTTTGTTTGGTGTGGCCGGCTACCAAAGGGAAAGGAAGAGCAAGTGAGGTGTTTTGATTTCTAACATCAAATTGAAGGAAGAATCAAAGGATGAAGTTGGAGATTTGTGAAATTTCTTCAATTGAGGTAAGTACTCTCTTGTTTTCCTTTGTTATTTTTGAAGTTGAGTTTGAAATGAGTTGTGGTTTCTTAACATTATGATTTGGTGTATTTGAGATGTGTTTATGAGTATTGGAATTGATTGTGAGTTAAAAAGGTTAAATTGGTGTTGGTTTTTTTTTGAAAATGGCAAGTTAAGTAGATGTTGTTATTGAAAGAAGAAGATTGATGTTGGTTTTAGGGTTTGATGTGGTAATTGATTGAATGTATGGTTAGTGTAGTGTTAATGTGAATATTGTGATGAATATGTGTTAATAACATTGATTACATTCATTTGAATGAGGTTGTGTTGTGTATAAGGTGTTGTTAATTCAATCAAAGGAGTTTTGGTTATGTTTAGGGTTTCATTCATGAGAGACACGGCCAAACCAAGGAAGAGACACGGCCAAGCTAAAGAAGTTTTGAGACACACGGCCAAGTCTATGAAATTTTGGCCGTGTTGGGTGATTTTTGGAGGAGACACGGCCGTGTCCCTTGCCCATATTGGCTTCTGTTGCTTTTGGTTGAGAGGCTTTTGGTTGAGAAACATGGCCACAAGCTTGGCCGTGTCCCTTGGGTGTGTTGGCTACTGTGATTGTCCTTTGCTCTTCTTGCTTTGTGGAGATTGAACATGCATTTGATGATGCATATGATTCTAAATGAACAATGTTATGTTATGCATTGTGAATCTTGTGAATGATAATGTGTTATATGAACAATGTGACTAATATTATGACTTGTATAGTGTGGAAGAGATGTGGATCATTCAAAAAGGTATGTGCAATGCAATTTCTTATCATGAATTACCTTAATGTTAATTGAGACATAAAGAAATGTAGAACTAATGTTTTGAGTTATAATGATGTTAATGATATGATTGGAACATGCCTAGATGATATGATTGAATAATGGTATGTTGTTTAGTTAATGTAATTGATGTTGTATATTATAATGATGAATCAAATGGGTTATGAAGTCATTGTGATTGGCTATGATGATTTAATAGAATTGTGAAGCCATTGTGATTGGCTCTAATGATACAATTGTGATAATTGAGGCATGTTTGCCTAGATGATGATTCAATTGAGAATGGAATGGAAAATGAAATAATAAATGAATTGAGTGGCTAATGTGTTATTCCATTTTCAGAGTTTGTTGTTGGTGGTATGCCTAATATTAGTAACAATCTCTTGAAGTTAGGTTGGCTAAGTCCTTGTAGCCTAATTGAGATGTTACAACCCTTGAAGCTAGGTTGGATTGGTTCTTGAAGCCAAGTTGGGTTGATACTTAGCATGCTTTGTTCCCCTTGAAGCTTGGTTGAACCTAAATCTTTGAAGCCTAGTTGGGATAATGATAATGATAATGTGATAATTAAACCAAAGCATTAACTCTTAAAGTCGAATAGCATATTAGTGTCTGTTGGGCCCGAGTCTGTCTTTGTTGACAAGGTGATATACAAATGTTGAAATAAATGAATAAATGAGATATATGATTGCCTCTGTTGGAAATGTGATTTATGATCGGTGAATTGTGAATAAAGTAATGTTATGAAGTGTGAAGTGCAATATGTGTATTGATATATTAATTGTGAGGATTGATGATGGATTATGGTTGCTGATAATGATATGTATATATGTATATCATATATGAAATGAGTTGAGATATAGGAAAGGTGCAATTCAAAAGGAAAATCATGATAGGAAACTAATGGTACATGGAATTGATATATCATCATATGTTAATATTTTTATAATGTATGTTTATATTTTATATTTGTACTACTAAGCTCTCGGGCTTAGCGCGGATGTGTAATCGCGCAGGTGACTAGGTGAAAGATGTGAAGTCTTTCGTTATGCCACGAGAAGAGTAAGAGATGTCGAGACCAACTAGAGGGTAATGCATACATGTATAACTTTTAATTATGATGTATTTCTGACGAGAGAATAATTATTTGTATAAAAGAAGTTTTAATAAAGATAATGATTTTGTAAATGTTATTTAAATTAACGTATTATGGTTTGAACTGTAATATCCCAATGTTTGCCCAAGAAGTTTGGATATAATTGTTGTTTGTTTGAATTATGTGTATATGTTATGTTGATAAGAAAAGAAATTGAAAAGAGAATGTTTATGTATTGTTTAAAAAGGAAAGGAATGTGTAGAGAGAAAGTGTATATGTTGGGTATATGGTAATATATATAACATATACATTAGTCAAAATGGATGGTCAATGCAAGAGGATATTTATTTGTGGTATGTGAAATTACTTAAATGGGCATATAAGTGACAAAAGTTAAGTTAAATGGATGAGGGCATTTAGGTAATTGCCTTATTAAAATTGCTTGGTGGATATTTAAAGAAGAAGAGAAGTTGGATTTGTCTTCATTTTCTCTTCTTTGTTTGGTGTGGCCGGCTACCAAAGGGAAAGGAAGAGCAAGTGAGGTGTTTTGATTTCTAACATCAAATTGAAGGAAGAATCAAAGGATGAAGTTGGAGATTTGTGAAATTTCTTCAATTGAGGTAAGTACTCTCTTGTTTTCCTTTGTTATTTTTGAAGTTGTGTTTGAAATGAGTTGTGGTTTGTTAACATTATGATTTGGTGTGTTTGAGATGTGTTTATGAGTATTGGAATTGATTGTGAGTTAAAAAGGTTAAATTGGTGTTGGTTTTGTTTGAAAATGGTAAGTTAAGTAGATGTTGTTATTGAAAAAAGAAGATTGATGTTGGTTTTAGGGTTTGATGTGGTAATTGATTGAATGTATGGTTAGTGTAGTGTTAATGTGAATATTGTGATGAATATGTGTTAATAACATTGATTACATTCATTTGAATGAGGTTGTGTTGTGTATAAGGTGTTGTTAATTCAATAAAAGGAGTTTTGGTTATGTTTAGGGTTTCATTCATGAGAGACACGACCAAACCAAGGAAGAGACACGGCAAACTAAAGAAATTTTGAGAGACACGGCCAAGTCTATGAAATTTTGGCCGTGTTGGGTGATTTTTGGAGGAGACACGACCGTGTCCCTTGCCCATGTTGGCTTCTGTTGTTTTTGATTGAGAGACACGGCCACAAGCTTGGCCGTGTCCCTTGGGTGTGTTGGCTACTGTGATTGTCCTTTGCTCTTCTTGCTTTGTGGAGATTGAACATACATTCGATGATGCATATGATTCTAAATGAACAATGTTATGTTATGCATTGTGAATCTTGTGAATGATAATGTGTTATATGAATAATATGACTAATATTATGACTTGTATAGTGTGGAAGAGATGCGGATCATTCAAAAAGGTATGTGCAATGCAATTTCTTAAGATGAATTACCTTACTGTTAATTGAGACATAAAGAAATGTGGAACTAATGTTTTGAGTTATAATGATGTGAATGATATGATTGAAACATGCCTAGATGATATGATTGAATAATGGTATGTTGTTTACTTAATGTAATTGATGTTGTATATTATAATGATGAATCAAACGGGTTATGAAGTCATTGTGATTGGCTATGATTCTTTAATAGAATTGTGAAGCCGTTGTGATTGGCTATGATGATACAATTGTGATAATTGAGGCATGTTTGCCTAGATGATGATTCAATTGAGAATGGAATGGATAATGAAATAATAAATGAATTGTGTGGCTAATGTGTTATTCCATTTTCAGAGTTTGTTGTTGGTGGCATGCCTAATATTAGTAACAATCTCTTGAAGTTAGGTTGGCTAAGTCCTTGAAGCCTAATTGAGATGTTACAACCCTTGAAGCTAGGTTGGATTGGTTCTTGAAGCCATGTTGGGTTGATACTTAGCATGCTTTGTTCCCCTTGAAGCTTGGTTGAACCTAAATCCTTGAAGCCTAGTTGGGATAATGATAATGATAATGTGATAATTAAACCAAAGCATTAACTCTGAAGGTCGAATAGCATATTAGTGTCTGTTGGGCCCGAGTCTGTCTTTGTTGACAATGTGATATACAAATGTTGAAATAAATGAATAAATGAGATATATGATTGCCTCTGTTGGAAATGTGATTTATGATCGGTGAATTGCGAATAAAGTAATGTTATGAAGTGTGAAGTGTAATATGTGTATTGATATATATTGTGAGGATTGATGATGGATTATGGTTGCTGATAATGATATGTATATATGTATATCATATATGAAATGAGTTGAGATATATGAAAGGTGCAATTCAAAAGGAAAATCATGATAGGAAACTAATGGTACATGGAATTGATATATCATCATATGTTAATATTTTTATAATGTATGTTTATATTTTATATTTGTACTACTAAGCTCTCGGGCTTAGCGCGGATATGTAATCGCGCAGGTGACTAGGTGGAAGATGTGAAGTCTTTCGTTATGCCACGAGAAGAGTAAGAGTTGTCGAGACCGACTAGAGGGTAATGCATACATGTATAATTTTTAATTATGATGTATTTCTGACGAGAGAATATTTAAATGTATAAAAGAAGTTTTGATAAAGATAATGATTGTGTAAATGTTATTTAAATTAACGTATTATGGTTTGAACTTTGTTACAGGTTTTAAAATTGTAATGACAAGTGGCATCCTTATACTTTATATACTTACTGTATGTATACAAGGTATATGTATAGTACTTATATAGGGTATTGGGGTGTTACAATTATTTTGGTATCAGAGCTTAGATTCGAGATTCTCGGCCTAAGTAGAATTAAAAAGAGAAAGTTTTGAAAAACTTAAAGAGAATTAAAAAGAAGAGTTTTGAAATGTAATTGGTAATACATGCATATGCATTGACACCTAGGTTGGTCTCGGATGTGGCATTATATGAATGGTAAAATATCTGTGTTATATGAGATGGATGCTAGTGTGTGAATGATGTTTTACATGAAAGTAAAGCTAGAGAAAGAAATGATATGGATTTATATAAGTTAAGTTGATTAATTGAAAATATATATATATATATGGAAATTTATGCAAGTAAAGTGAATTGTTAAATGTGTTGAAGTATAAAGAGATGAAAAGGAGAATAGAGTTGAAAATGAGCTGGAAACAAAAATCAAGATTAGAGTATGTACTCTCTCCTCTACACTATGAATCTCTTTATAATAGAGTTTATGTTGGTTTTGCTAGATAGAGGAAATATTGTTGAATTGTTAATATTGGAAGATATGTTACTAAAATGAGAAAAGTATGGGGGAATATTGAATGAGTTGGTTAGTAGAGACAAAGTGTGAATATTTAAAGTTTTGGGGTATATATATAAAGTTAAGATTTTGTTAAAAGGAAAAAGAGATGATATTGGTTAAGTAAGAATATAAATTGGTATTGTTATTTTAATGCAAACATGGTGAATTCAATGTTAGAAATGTGAGATGCTTGGATATTATGAAAGCTCATGGTAATGGTGATAATATGTGATATTCGAGATTTTTGAAATGAGCTTGATAATTGTGGAAATTATATGTTTTGATATTGCTTTGTGTTATATATATATATAAGATGTTTTTAAAGTTGATATTAAGAAAAGATGAGTTGGCAAATTGAAGTTTAAGTGAAGTAGTAAGTTGAGAAGTTAAAATTTTAGTGGAATTTGATAAATATTATTGGGATATTGATGATTTAATGTATATTCAATACATAAGATAAGTGAAATGACTAATATTGCACATAAAAGTATTATGAATTGAGTAATGTGATTGATAGTATGAGAATTTGTTTTGAAGTAAAAAAAAAGAGGGTAAAAATGGATATGGAAGTATATTAAATGTTTTTTAAAGATGAAAGTGAAAGAGATGTCACATTGGGAATGTGACTAAAATGGATGTGAAGTTTTATTATAGTCAATATATATATATATATTTGTGCTGTGTGAATAAATATTTTATATCATACTGGAAGATTTGGTACTGGATTGCGCTCGCTGGCTCTCTTAAGTGGGAGGTCAGGTGTTCGATCCAGGGAGGCGACTTGCACTCATGTGTCTTGGGTGTAAGCGAAACAAACGATTCCTACAGGAGGGCCCGTGAGGGCAGTTTAGTACTGTAGCAGCCCAGCCCAGAGGCCCTGGGGGTTTCTCCGGATAGGAATGGCTCAGCAGGTGGACTGGGACTGTTGTTACAGTTATAAAGGAAAATTTGTATTGACTGTATGATAAATAAGAGTATCTAATTAAGGGTATACATGTATATGATATGTGAATTGAGTTTTCAATATGAATGAAATTATGATATATAAACAAATGTGTGAATCACATTATGAAGGTGACCTATGAATATGTATGTGGTATAATTATAGAATTAGTGATATGGAAAATGATGTTATATGTATTAGTGGACCTAAGAGATATTAGGTCTTGAACTGTGTAAAGCTAGATGGATTATGAGATGGAAGTGTGAATGGCATGGACTTGAGTAATAGTGGACAGTGGAAATTGTTGTGATGAACACTGAACGTGATGATTATATGATATTTAGAGTCCCAAAGTATTCACATATGGAAAGTTCTAAATAATTATATTATAAGAGATTGTAAATGGATTAGAAATGGAGTGACGAATAGAAATTGTATAAGAACTGCATATGATTGAATATGTATATAGTAATATTGTTGAAACATGAATTAGGTTGATAAGGATCATATAATCGAGTGCAAATTGGTTTGAAATGGAGTTGGAATGTGTTAATTTCTGTTATACCAAAAATGTAAAGATTGAGAATAAAGTTATATAAGAACAGTATTGATTTGAAAGTTTCAAGCTTGAATATTAATCTCTTAAAGCCATGTGTTTTGTTCAGTATATTTGATCGGTTAATTTGTTATCCATGGATTTGGATCTTAGATTAAATGATTGTAATACAGATTTGGTGAGATTGAAAATTATGTTGGAGAAGTATAGTTAAAAGTTATGATGGATAAAGTTGTACCTTATCATTTTATGTTAAGAATTTGGTTATAATTATGAAGGTAAAAAGAGAAAAGGAAATTATGGAAATGTGTTGAGTTATGGGTAATATGACAAAAAGGGTAATCAATATAACTATAACAATGATATGAAATGAGTTCATAATACTTTCATTTATGGTATGTAATGAATGAATGAACTCGAGGTTTGAGTGAATGAATTATAGATTATAAATGTGGTATAAAAAAATTATTATGAGAAATGGTGGGAATTATAATAAGATAATAGAGAAAAAAATTATGTGTACATTGAAAGATAATTTGAAGTGATTTGTTATTATGATAATTTGATTGAAAATAGATAGGAAGAGATCAAGAATTGAATTTAAGTTTGCCCTAAGGGAATTAAGTTATATATATACATATATGGATATTGTGAAATTTCATGATAAGTTAAATAAATTAATCGTTGGTTGAAATTGAACAAGATTGGAATGTGAGTAGATTGTGACAGATAGATCAATTGATCTAGATTGGGCTAAGATTATGAGTCATTATTGAAATTTAATATGTATAGTTGTACTAAGAGTATAATTATTTACATGATAATGTATATAATATAAAATTTTAAAGTGTGAATGGACATGAATAAATGGAGTTATAGTAGTTATAAATCATGATAAAAAGGGAAAAGATTGGCTATTTATAAAATAAGTTGAAGAATAATGTATTAATATGTAAGTTAAGTGAAAAGCATGCTAAAGAAGTAACTCCATTTGTGAAAAATAAGGATCTTGTTATCCATTGAGGTTTGATAAATGTCTATTTAGATAGTGATTGTGATGACGGGATAATTAATGCTCAGATAAAAACCAATGGTTTCTAAGGTTAAAGTTGAGAAAGTATTATTAAAGAGATGAAGGAACAAAATATATTAAATATAAAGATTAGACGAAGTATAAGTGTGCTATAAAATGATCTGATTCTTGTATAAAGATATTAATAGAAAATGTAATGAGATCTTGTGAATGTTTGATCAAGGAAGTAATAAGTTGTATAAACATATAGAATGATGAGTTATGGAATTTAAAGAAGGTGGTTGATTCTAAAGAGGAGAATTGAAGTTATATGATTTGATAATATAATAACTTAAGCATATAATTAACTTCATATGGAGGTTAAGATGATATTGTATTATGAATGGATTACAATTATACTAGATAATTTCGAGGACGAAATTATTTAAGGGGGAGAGAATTGTAATATCCCAATGTTTGCCCAAGAAGTTTGGATATAATTGTTGTTTGTTTGAATTATGTGTATATGTTATGTTGATAAGAAAAGAAATTGAAAAGAGAATGTTTATGTATTGTTTAAAAAGGAAAGGAATGTGTAGAGAGAAAGTGTATATGTTGGGTATATGGTAATATATATAACATATACATTAGTCAAAATGGATGGTCAATGCAAGAGGATATTTATTTGTGGTATGTGAAATTACTTAAATGGGCATATAAGTGACAAAAGTTAAGTTAAATGGATGAGGGCATTTAGGTAATTGCCTTGTTAAAATTGCTTGGTGGATATTTAAAGAAGAAGAGAAGTTGGATTTGTCTTCATTTTCTCTTCTTTGTTTGGTGTGGCCGGCTACCAAAGGGAAAGGAAGAGCAAGTGAGGTGTTTTGATTTCTAACATCAAATTGAAGGAAGAATCAAAGGATGAAGTTGGAGATTTGTGAAATTTCTTCAATTGAGGTAAGTACTCCCTTGTTTTCCTTTGTTATTTTTGAACTTGTGTTTGAAATGAGTTGTGGTTTGTTAACATTATGATTTGGTGTGTTTGAGATGTGTTTATGAGTATTAGAATTGATTGTGAGTTAAAAAGGTTAAATTGGTGTTGGTTTTGTTTGAAAATGGCAAGTTAAGTAGATGTTGTTATTGAAAGAAGAAGATTGATGTTGGTTTTAGGGTTTGATGTGGTAATTGATTGAATGTATGGTTAGTGTAGTGTTAATGTGAATATTGTGATGAATATGTGTTAATAACATTGATTACATTCATTTGAATGAGGTTGTGTTGTGTATAAGGTGTTGTTAATTCAATCAAAGGAGTTTTGGTTATGTTTAGTATTTCATTCATGACAGACACGGCCAAACCAAGGAAGAGACACGGCCAAACTAAAGAAATTTTGAGAGACACGGCCAAGTCTATGAAATTTTGGCCGTGTTGGGTGATTTTTGGAGGAGACACGGCCGTGTCCCTTGCCCATGTTGGCTTCTGTTGCTTTTGATTAAGAGACACGGCCATAAGCTTGGCCGTGTCCCTTGGGTGTGTTGGCTACTGTGATTGTCCTTTGCTCTTCTTGCTTTGTGGAGATTGAACATACATTTGATGATGCATATGATTCTAAATGAACAATGTTATGTTATGCATTGTGAATCTTGTGAATGATAATGTGTTATATGAATAATATGACTAATATTATAACTTGTATAGTGTGGAAGAGATGTGGATCATTCAAAAAGGTATGTGCAATGCAATTTCTTATGATGAATTACCTTAATGTTAATTAAGACATAAAGAAATGTAGAACTAATGTTTTGAGTTATAATGATGTGAATGATATGATTGAAACATGCCTAGATGATATGATTGAATAATGGTATGTTGTTTAGTTAATGTAATTGATGTTGTATATTATAATGATGAATCAAATGGGTTATGAAGTCATTGTGATTGGCTATGATGATTTAATAGAATTGTGAAGCCATTGTGATTGGCTATGATGATACAATTGTGATAATTGTGGCATGTTTGCCTAGATGATGATTCAATTGAGAATGGAATGGATAATGAAATAATAAATGAATTGTGTGGCTAATGTGTTATTCCATTTTCAGAGTTTGTTGTTGGTGGCATGCCTAATATTAGTAACAATCTCTTGAAGTTAGGTTGGCTAAGTCCTTGAAGCCTAATTGAGATGTTACAACCCTTGAAGCTAGGTTGGATTGGTTCTTGAAGCCAAGTTGGGTTGATACTTAGCATGCTTTGTTCCCCTTGAAGCTTGGTTGAACCTAAATCCTTGAAGCCTAGTTGGGATAATGATAATGATAATGTGATAATTAAACCAAAGCATTAACTCTGAAGGTCGAATAGCATATTAGTGTCTGTTGGGCCCGAGTCTGTCTTTGTTGACAATGTGATATACAAATGTTGAAATAAATGAATAAATGAGATATATGATTGCCTCTGTTGGAAATGTGATTTATGATCAGTGAATTGTGAATAAAGTAATGTTATGAAGTGTGAAGTGTAATATGTGTATTGATATATATTGTGAGGATTGATGATGGATTATGGTTACTGATAATGATATGTATATATGTATATCATATATGAAATGAGTTGAGATATATGAAAGGTGCAATTCAAAAGGAAAATCATGATAGGAAACTATTGGTACATGGAATTGATATATCATCATATGTTAATATTTTTATAATGTATGTTTATATTTTATATTTGTACTACTAAGCTCTCGGGCTTAGCGCGGATATGTAATCGCGCAGGTGACTAGGTGGAAGATGTGAAGTCTTTCGTTATGCCACGAGAAGAGTAAGAGTTATCGAGACAAACTAGAGGGTAATGCATACATGTATAATATTTAATTATGATGTATTTCTGACGAGAAAATATTTATATGTATAAAAGAAGTTTTGATAAAGATAATGATTATGTAAATGTTATTTAAATTAACGTATTATGGTTTGAACTTTGTTACAGGTTTTAAAAATGTAATGACAAGTGGCATCCTTATACTTTATATACTTACTGTATGTATACTAGGTATATGTATAGTACTTATATAGGGTATCGGGGTGTTACATGAACTTTGTTACAGGTTTTAAAAATGTAATGACAAGTGGCATCCTTATACTTTATATACTTACTGTATGTATACTAGGTATATGTATAGTACTTATATAGGGTATCGGGGTGTTACAATTATTTTGGTATCAGAGCTTAGGTTCGAGATTCTCGGCCTAAGTAGAATTAAAAAGAGAAAGTTTTAAAAAACTTAACGAGAATTAAAAAGAAGAGTTTTGAAATGTAATTGGTAATACATGCATATGCATTGACACCTAGGTTGGTCTCGGATGTGGCATTATATGAATGGTAAAATATATGTGTTATATGAGATGGATGCTAGTTTGTGAATGATGTTTTACAAGAAAGTAAAGCTAGAGAAAGAAATGATATGGATTTATATAAGTTTAATTGATTAATTGAAAAAAAAAATATATATATATATATATGGAAATTTATGCAAGTAAAGTGAATTGTTAAATGTGTTGAAGTATAAAGAGATGAAAAGGAGAATAGAGTTGAAAATGAGCTGGAAACAAAATCAAGATTAGAGTATGTACTCTTTCCTCTACACTATGAATCTCTTTATAATAGAGTTTATGTTGGGTTTGCTAGATAGAGGAAATATTGTTGAATTGTTAATATTGGAAGATATATTACTAAAATGAGAAAAGTATGGGGGAATATTGAATGAGTTGGTTAGTATAGACAAAGTGTGAATATTTAAAGTTTTGGGGTATATATATAAAGTTAAGATTTTGTTAAAAGGAAAAAGAGATGATATTGGTTAAGTAAGAATATAAATTGGTATTGTTATTTTAATGCAAACATGGTGAATTCAATGTTAGAAAGGTGAGATGCTTGGATATTATGAAAGCTCATGGTAATGGTGATAATATGTGATATTCGAGATTTTTGAAATGAGCTTGATAATTGTGGAAATTATATGTTTTGATACTGCTTTGTGATATATATATATATAAGATGTTTTTAAAGTTGATATTAAGAAAAGATGAGTTGGCAAATTGAAGTTTAAGTGAAGTAGTAAGTTGAGAAGTTAAAATTTTAGTGGAATTTGATAAAGATTATTGGGATATTGATGATTTAATGTATATTCAATACATAAGATAAGTGAAATGACTAATATTGCACATGAAAGTATTATGAATTGAGTAATGTGATTGATAGTATGAGAATTTGTTTTGAAGTAAAAAGGAAAGTGGATAAGCAAATAAAAATGAGTTATATTAGGTCATTTTAATGAAAAGGGTAAAAATGGATATGGAAGTATATTAAATGTTTTTAAAGATGAAAGTGAAAGAGATGTCACATTGGGAATGTGACTAAAATGGATGTGAAGTGTTATTATAGTCAATATATATATATATATTTGTGCTATGTGAATAAATATTTTATATCATACTGGAGGATTTGGTACTGGATTGCGCTCGCTGGCTCTCTTAAGTGGGAGGTCAGGTGTTCGATCCAGGGAGGCGACTTGCACTCATGTGTCTTGGGTGTAAGCCAAACAAACGAATCCTACAGGAGGGCCCATGAGGGCAGTTTAGTACTGTAGCAGCCCAGCCCAAAGGCCCTGGGGGTTTCTCCGGATAGGAATGGCTCAGCAGGTGGACTGGGACGGTTGTTACAGTTATAAAGGAAAATTTGTATTGACTGTATGAAATATAAGAGTATCTAATTAAGGGTATACATGTATATGATATGTGAATTGAGTTTTCAATATGAATGAAATTATGATATATAAACAAATGTGTGAATCACATTATGAAGGTGACCTATGAATATGTATGTGGTATAATTATAGAATTAGTGATATGGAAAATGATGTTATATGTATTAGTGGACCTAAGGGATATTAGGTCTTGAACTGTGTAAAGCTAGATGGATTATGTGATGGAAGTGAGAATGGCATGGACTTGAGTAATAGTGGACAGTGGAAATTGTTATGATGAACACTGAACGTGATGATTATATAATATTTAGAGTTCCAAAGTATTCACATATGGAAAGTTCTAAATAATTATATTATAAGAGATTGTAAATGGATTAGAAATGGAGTGACGAATAGAAATTGTATAAGAACTGCATATGATTGAATATGTATATAGTAATATTGTTGAAACATGAATTAGGTTGATAAGGATCATATAATCGAGTGCAAATTGGTTTGAAATGGAGTTGGAATGTGTTAATTTCTGTTATACCAAAAATGTAAAGATTGAGAATAAAGTTATATAAGAACAGTATTGATTTGAAAGTTTCAAGCTTGAATATTAATCTCTTAAAGCCATGTGTTTTGTTCAGTATATTTGATCAGTTAATTTGTTATCCATGGATTTGGATCTTAGATTAAATGATTGTAATACAGATTTGGTGAGATTGAAAATTATGTTGGAAAAGTATACTTAAAAGTTATGATGGATAAAGTTGTACCTTATCATTTTATGTTAAGAATTTGGTTATAATTATGAAGGTAAAAAGAGAAAAGGAAATTATGGAAATGTGTTGAGTTATGGGTAATATGACAAAAAGGGTAATCAATATAACTATGATAATGATATGAAATGAGTTCATAATACTTTCATTTATGGTATGTAATGAATGAATGAACTCGAGGTTTGAGTGAATGAATTATAGATTATAAATGTGGTATAAAAAAATTATTATGAGAAATGGTGGGAATTATAATAAGATAATAGAGAAGAAATTATGTGTATATTGAAAGATAATTTGAAGTGATTTGTTATTATGATAATTTGACTGAAAATGGATCGGAAGAGATCAAGAATTGAATTTAAGTTTTCCCTAAGGGAATTAAGTTATATATTTACATATATGGATATTGTGAAATTTCATGATAAGTTAAATAAATTAATCGTTGGTTGAAATTGAACAAGATTGGAATGTGAGTATATTGTGACAGATAGATCAATTGATCTAGATTGGGCTAAGATTATGAGTCATTATTGAAATTTAATATGTATGGTTGTACTAAGAGTATAATTATTTACATGATAATGTATATGATGTAAAATTTTAAAGTGTGAATGGACATGAATAAATGGAGTTATAGTAGTTATAAATCATGATAAAAAGGGAAAAGATTGGTTATTTAAAAAATAAATTGAAGAATAATGTATTAATATGTAAGTTAAATGAAAAGCATGCTAAAGAAGTAACTCCATTTGTGAAAAATAAGGATCTTGTTATCCATTGAGGTTTGATAAATGTCTATTTAAACAGTGATTGTGATGACGGGATAATTAATGCTCAGATTAAAACCAATGGTTTCTAAGGTTAAAGTTGAGAAAGTATTATTAAAGAGATGAAGGAACAAAATATATTAAATATAAAGATTAGATGAAGTATAAGTGTGCTATAAAATGATCTGATTCTTGTATAAAGATATTAATAGAAAATGTAATGAGATCTTGTGAATGTTTGATCAATGAAGCAATAAGATGTATAAACATATAGAATGATGAGTTATGGAATTTAAAGAAGGTGGTTGATTCTAAAGAGGAGAATTGAAGTTATATGATTTGATAATATAATAACTTAAGCATATAATTAACTTCATATGGAGGTTAAGATGATATTGTATTATGAATGGATTACAATTATACTAGATAATTTCGAGGACGAAATTATTTAAGGGGGAGAGAATTGTAATATCCCAATGTTTGCCCAAGAAGTTTGGATATAATTGTTGTTTGTTTGAATTATGTGTATATGTTATGTTGATAAGAAAAGAAATTGAAAAGAGAATGTTTATGTATTGTTTAAAAAGGAAAGGAATGTGTAGAGAGAAAGTGTATATGTTGGGTATATGGTAATATATATAACATATACATTAGTCAAAATGGATGGTCAATGCAAGAGGATATTTATTTGTGGTATGTGAAATTACTTAAATGGGCATATAAGTGACAAAAGTTAAGTTAAATGGATGAGGGCATTTAGGTAATTGCCTTGTTAAAATTGCTTGGTGGATATTTAAAGAAGAAGAGAAGTTGGATTTGTCTTCATTTTCTCTTCTTTGTTTGGTGTGGCCGGCTACAAAAGGGAAAGGAAGAGCAAGTGAGGTGTTTTGATTTCTAACATCAAATTGAAGGAAGAATCAAAGGATGAAGTTGGAGATTTGTGAAATTTCTTCAATTGAGGTAAGTACTCTCTTGTTTTCCTTTGTTATTTTTGAAGTTGTGTTTGAAATGAGTTGTGGTTTGTTAACATTATGATTTGGTGTGTTTGAGATGTGTTTATGAGTATTTGAATTGATTGTGAGTTAAAAAGGTTAAATTGGTGTTGGTTTTGTTTGAAAATGGCAAGTTAAGTAGATGTTGTTATTGAAAGAAGAAGATTGATGTTGGTTTTAGGGTTTGATGTGGTAATTGATTGAATGTATGGTTAGTGTAGTGTTAATGTGAATATTGTGATGAATATGTGTTAATAACATTGATTACATTCATTTGAATGAGGTTGTGTTGTGTATAAGGTGTTGTTAATTCAATCAAAGGAGTTTTGGTTATGTTTAGGGTTTCATTCATGACTGACACGGCCAAACCAAGGAAGGGACACGGCCAAGCTAAATAAATTTTGAGAGACACGGCCAAGTCTATGAAATTTTGGCCTTGTTGGGTGATTTTTGGAGGAGACACGGCCGTGTCACTTGCCCATGTTGGCTTCTGTTGCTTTTGGCTGAGAGGCTTTTGGTTGAGAGACACGGCCACAAGCTTGGCCGTGTCCCTTGGGTGTGTTGGCTACTGTGATTGTCCTTTGCTCTTCTTGCTTTGTGGAGATTGAACATACATTTGATGATGCATATGATTCTAAATGAACAATGTTATGTTATGCATTGTGAATCTTGTGAATGATAATGTGTTATATGAGTAATGTGACTAATATTATGACTTGTATAGTGTGGAAGAGATGTGGATCATTCAAAAAGGTATGTGCAATGCAATTTCTTATGATGAATTACCTTAATGTTAATTGAGACATAAAGAAATGTAGAACTAAGGTTTTGAGTTATAATGATGTGAATGATATGATTGAAACATGCCTAGATGATATGATTGAATAATGGTATGTTGTTTAGTTAATGTAATTGATGTTGTATATTATAATGATGAATCAAATGGGTTATGAAGTCATTGTGATTGGCTATGATGATTTAATAGAATTGTGAAGCCATTGTGATTGACTATGATGATACAATTGTGATAATTGAAGCATGTTTGCCTAGATGATGATTCAATTGAGAATGGAATGGATAATAAAATAATAAATGAATTGTGTGGCTAATGTGTTATTCCATTTTCAGAGTTTGTTGTTGGTGGCATGCCTAATATTAGTAACAATCTCTTGAAGTTAGGTTGGCTAAGTCCTTGAAGCCTAATTGAGATGTTACAACCCTTGAAGCTAGGTTGGATTGGTTCTTGAAGCCAAGTTGGGTTGATACTTAGCATGCTTTGTTCCCCTTGAAGCTTGGTTGAACCTAAATCCTTGAAGCCTAGTTGGGATAATGATAATGATAATGTGATAATTAAACCAAAGCATTAACTCTGAAAGTCGAATAGCATATTAGTGTCTGTTGGGCCCGAGTCCGTCTTTGTTGACAAGGTGATATACAAATGTTGAAATAAATGAATAAATGAGATAGATGATTGCCTCTGTTGGAAATGTGATTTATGATCGGTGAATTGTGAATAAAGTAATGTTATGAAGTGTGAAGTGCAATATGTGTATTGATATATTAATTGTGAGGATTGATGATGGATTATGGTTGCTGATAATGATATGTATATATGTATATCATATATGAAATGAGTTGAGATATAGGAAAGGTGCAATTCAAAAGGAAAATCATGATAGGAAACTAATGGTACATGGAATTGATATATCATCATATGTTAATATTTTTATAATGTATGTTTATATTTTATATTTGTACTACTAAGCTCTCGGGCTTAGCGCGGATGTGTAATCGCGCAGGTGACTAGGTGGAAGATGTGAAGTCTTTCGTTATGCCACGAGAAGAGTAAGAGTTGTCGAGACCAACTATAGGGTAATGCATACATGTATAACTTTTAATTATGATGTATTTCTGATGAGAGAATAATTATATGTATAAAAGAAGTTTTGATAAAGATAATGATTTTGTAAATGTTATTTAAATTAACGTATTATGGTTTGAACTTTGTTACAGGTTTTAAAAATGTAATGACAAGTGGCATCCTTATACTTTATATACTTACTGTATGTATACTAGGTATATGTATAGTACTTATATAGGGTATCGGGGTGTTACAATAATCCAAGTTAATAAAAAAATTTCTTATTCCATATTCGTCAAAACGTTTATACATTTGTATATATAGGTCAAAATATATAAATCTCATCTTACTCAACTATACAAAACATTCTTTATAATTTACAAAATATATATTTGTACTCTATAAACATAATACATTATACATAATGCCAAAAAGTACTAAGACATAAAATATATACATGTTGGAAAAATGGCTTTGATCTGGATGTAGCATAAGTACTTCAAGCTCAGCAAGCACAAGCCTAGACCAGACTAGGTCTAGTAGACTCTCCGGTTCTACCGAATCACTCCTGTCACCTGCATGATGAGTTATAATCTCTAAGCCAAAAGCCTAGTGGTACAAACTTTGATAATAATAATAACACTTTAAAAACAATTCAAATGCAAAATGCTCATATGCTATTGTAGACTCTTAATTTTGACCCCAATTTGATATGGTCCTAATTAAAGGATGCAAAAATAAATTTGATCCAACTTCAAATATTTAAACATAGTTTATAATTTTTAAAGGAGTCGGTTCAGATTAAAGAGGCATATATTTGATTGTAAAACCCTAAAACCAAGTGGAATTGGCCCAAATTAAAATTTTTCGGTCTATAAGTTAAAAAAGGTCAGAATAATTTAATTGAGGCCGGCCTGGGAGACATTAGCATGCTTCATGTCGACCTTGGCAGCCCAAGATCGACATGAGCATGCCTCATGTCAACTTGGGCAAGCTAGGTCGACATGAGCATGCTTCATGTTGACCTTGGGAGGCTAGGTCAACATGAGCATGCCTCATGTCGACCTTGGCAGCCCAAGATGGACATGAGCATGCCTCATGTCGACCTAGGACAACTAGATCGACATGGGTTCAATATGTTTCCTAATTCAACTAGAATTTATTTTAGGGATTGTTTTATATTAGGTTAAGGATTCTGAATAAGGTTCGGGTATAAATATTAATGTTTCAAAATTAAGAGGGGGGAGAAATCATTAATAAGGGAACATTAAGAGGGGATGGCAAGGAACATTAACAAGATAGCAAAGAGATGGCAACAAACATAAAAGATTAGCATTAAACATTCACCAGTAATCATCTATCAAAGACAGTGGTGCCGTCTTTGTTAATTGTTCATCTAGAAGTTAATTGTAGAGTAACCAACGAGTGGAGGTTTGATCTTTAATCATGAATTATTTATGTTTATAGTAGTTTCATTTCTTTGATTAATAAGAACATGCATGCATGCAGTAACTTTGAATACACAGTACCTTGATCTTTGAACATGTAGTAAATTGTTTTTTATTTTAATAACTTTAATCGTTTGCTTTGGTTTTTGTTTTAATAACTTTAATCGTTTGCTTTAATTATCATATTGATCAATTGGTATTCGTAATCCCACTGGCATATTTCATAAAACATAAAACTATCTAGTAGTCAACAATTAATTGTTAAAATCTACCTTGTTTACTTTAACTTCAAGAACCGTATGTTATTTCTTTAAAACTCAAAACCTCAAACTATTTTTATCCAAAAGCCTAAACCATTTCATTATTAAACTCCAAAATATTGATTATTTTTCCAAAACCTTAATTTATTTTTCCAAAACCAAAATTATATTTATTTAGGCAGTAAGTCAATTCCAAAAACCCTAATTATCCAAAACCCTAATTCCAAAACCCTAGTTTTAAAAACCATAATTCCAAAACTCTAGTTTTAAAAACCCTAACTATCCAACACCCTAATTCCAAAACCCTAGTTTTAAAAACCCTAATTCCAAAACCCTAGTTTTATAATCCGTAATTTCAAAACCCTAGTTTCCAAAACCATAGTTTTAAAAAACCCTAATTCCAAAAACCTAGTTTCCAAAACCCTAGTTTCAATAACCCTAAAAATTCTAATTTCAAAACTCTAATTATAAAACTTTAGTTTCTAAAACCCTAAGTTCCAAAACCTTAACTTCAATTGATAATTCTTTAAAACCCTAAATTTATATATTTATTGCTTTATTTAATTGTAGATTTAATTATATAGTTTATTATATTTTTTGATGGTTGATTTATTTAATTTCAATACTTGATTTATTTAATTTATCATGGATGAATGTTTATTATATATTTTGATTGATATTTAATATCTTTGACGAATGTTTTATTTATGATGAATGGTTATTTATTTTTATTGATTTATTTTGATTTTCAAACGTTGTAAGAGGTATGTTTCCACTTTGTGGGTACCTCGTTAATTAAGTTTCATGTAATTTAAATTGCTTTTCTATTTTAGAACCAATGTAAAGGACATGTTTCTACCTTTTGGTGGGTGTCCTATTTAGGCATGGATTATGTAAGGGCATGTTTCCATCTTCGGATGAGTGTCCATTTATTTGTTTTGCTTGGACATTGTTTTAATTTTTAATATAATGATGCTTTATTTCAATTGTTGCATGTAATATGGATAATATTGTTATATTTAAGAATTTTATAATATTAAGACTTGTAAAGGAGGCCGGTTCAAATGAACCGGGCGTTGTGGGGGTGATGGGTCATTTCTCATCTTCCCCACACGTACCCAACTTTCCGAACCTATTAGGGGGTTGGGGATTCCTTAGGAATCGAGTCATCCACCCCTTTCTTTTTCCCGGCCCGTCCGGGTGGCGAGTCCATTTTCTCCAGATTTAGGTCCGTGTTCTCTAAGGCCCCGAGCCTAAACACTGCCAAAGTCGCAAGAACCATTCCACCGGGAGTGGGGGCAAAAATCCCCGCTCACAGCTATGTCATAATATGACACTCAAGTTCACTTTTAGATATATACTTTCATCACTCATTAATTCACACAAACCCATACGCAAACATGGGCCCAACTAATACATCATTCAAATCCTAGAGTTATTATTTTGGTCCATAATGACACCAAGTGTCTAGCCCCAAAGGCAATCATATCACAGTGACGCCGGGCGTCTAGCCCCAAAGGCAAATCATATCACAGTGATGCCAAGCGTCTATCTTCGAAGGCAAATAGTGAGGATAACCTCATAGGCATGCCACCAAACCTAGAACTTAAAACATTGAGTAACATACTAGTCACACAATTATTTCATATTTTCCATTCTCAATTCCTTTCTCATTTTCCCATTTTCTCATTCATATCAATGTCATTTCATTTCAACATTTCATCACAATATAGGATATTTCATAATGAAACCACATTACCTAAACACTTTGGGTCATTTTCACATTTTGCACATAATTCACATTTTATTCAATCTAGCCATTAACAATGGCTTTTCATAATGCATGTCACAACACAATGTTCATGTATCAAATAGCTTAACACATTTTTCATCCAAAAGGTGCTAGGCCAAATGTAATGCAATCGGATTCCATTGATCAAGAGTTTGTACATACCTTAGAAAGCACTCCAAAACAAGCTTCAAAATATCCTTCAACCTTCTCTTCCAAGTTCCCCTTCAACACTAGGGTTGGGCAAACTACTCTCTCTCAATGCCTAGGTCAAATGTGATCATAAATAGCCATTTAATATCACATTCTAAGGCATTCTCAACATCAAACCATTTAAATTAAAAAATATAAATGAAAGACAAAGAAAAGAGTTATTTTGGACAATTCCTTCAAGTAACACACCCAACAACACGAGCATGCTAATGACCGTATCATTAACCCACTCTTACTGAAGCTTTGATACATCCAATGACATGAGTGTGTCACTACCTGTGTCATTAATTCTGCATTACAGAAACTTTGACATGCTCAACAACACGGGCGTGTTAATGACCGTGTCAATTATTTTGTCTTACAGAAGCTATGACATGCTTAGGGACATGGTTGTGTTACTGGTCATGTCATCAATGTTGAAACGCAACACCGTTGACATGCCCAACGACATGGCCGTGTGACTAGCCATGTCAGGCAAAATTCGTACATTTTGTATACTCAATCATTCAATACAACCGCTTCCAAACTCAACTTAATTTTAATCACTTCTTCAATCCAACCTTAAAATCGTTATTAACTACTCACAACAACTTCATACATACCCAAATAAGCTATTAAAACATGCTAATACACAATTTCAAAATCCACATATCATGTTCTTCCATAGAATTCCAAAGAACTTACAAAATTGATAAAGAAACTTACCAATTGATGAAGAATCCTCAAAAACTCCACTTTAATCCTTGAAATTCCTTTAATCTTTGGACTAAATAAGAAGAACTCACTCTCTTCTCACCTCTTTCTCCATATCATGACAAATGAACAAGAAGAAGAAGAAACAAAAGAAAATATCTCTTCCTTTAATTCATGCTTATCTATATATATTAACTATTTTATATTTTAGCTTTTATTCCTTTTATATGTGATGTATTTGTTAGGTATGTGTATATGTCTTGTAAATATCATGTTTATTTCATTTATATTTTAGATATACATTATACTTTTTCACTTAAAATCCTTTAAATTTTCCATTTAAATCATTTATTTAATTTATCCAATTTATTTTTAATTTATTTTATTTAAATTTTTCAAAAAGTAAGGGTGTTACAATAATAACTCTTTTCAATGGAAGTTAGTGCGGATTAAAGGGGAGAACATCGGAGAGTTATAATAACAACCTTACTTTGGCTATACATATATCAAAGCCAAACTCATTTGTAAAAAAATTATTGATGAATGACAATCTGAAATTGCTCTTTATGAGTGTTTTTGCTTAAGTTATTTCATGAACCTTGAACTTATCAAACTAATTCAGTTTGTGGCATTCTCTAACAAAATAAATCATGTGTTTAACTCTAAACTTATCAAATCATATTTGGTTTGTGGCATTGTGGGTTGAATTCAGGTAATAGTTTCATTGGTAAACAATAACAATTGGAACTAGTTTTTCCCTAACTTCACTTGAGGAGGTCCTTGGGTTTTGGAATCATCTTGACTAGAGGGTGTTTTCTTGCAATCCATATGTAACATAACTTAATAGTATTGGGGTATATGGTTGCTAAGATGATGATTTCTTATCTTTAGTTGTATGTTTAAGTCAATTATTTTGTATGAATGGTTAAATTGTATTTATTTACTATTTGGATTTTAAGGAAGGTGTAAAAGGCATGTTTCCACTCGTGGGTGCCTTATTTGTGAAGGCTGTTTAATTTAATTTATTTTGAGGACTTTGGACTAATTGTAAGGGACACGTTTACATTCTTTGATGGGTGTCTTATTTTATTTTTTTAATAGGTTATGGATTTTTTGACATTATAAGGGCATGTTTCTATCCTTGTATAGATTCCCATTTTATTTGTTTGTTTAATTTATGAAATGATTATTCCTTATTTACTTTAAATTACGTACCCAAATTTTGAAACCTAGTAGGAGTTAGTTATTCCTTAGGAATTGAATCATTCACCCCTTCTATTTTCTTCCCGGCCCATCTAGGTGGTGACTTCTAGTTATGAAGTCACAAGAACAATTTTACCAGGAGTGGGGGAAAAATCCCTTCTCACATGTTCGCTACATTATGAAGAAACTATCAACTAATGTGCTGAATCATGGTTTGAAATGGATGTCTCATGTATCTCTGACTATCCTGCATTTGGCCCCCACTACTCATAGTTTTTATACCTTGGAGATGAAGCTATGGATATGACTACTTCTGATTATCCATTGCGACACCTAAATGAACATCTTGAACGTGCCAATGGGAGTTCTATGGCCTATCACACCTCATTCCAAGAGTTAGTATAATCACTGTAAGTGTCATTCATGCATATCATGCATACATGCATACGTGAGCATATCACACTGCATTCTTGTTGTCTTATGTTGCCTACTCCTTTCACAGTTGATACTTTATGAAGGAAAAAGTGAGAAGTAGACATAGCATCAGGGGGCATGAAAGGCCCACTACTTGAGAAAGATCTAATCACTTTACAAAAATGACGACGTATGCTTGTGCAAAGAATGAGACAAAATAAAAACATCAGTTAGAGCCTACATGGGAAAAAAATCATTGGTTTGAGCCTATAGAATGGACAAAACTTATCCTTTTCAATTTTTGAGTTTATGCATGTATAAAATATTTTTAGACTCTCTTTCAATGTCTTCTCATGCAGAGGCCAAGGGAGCATATAAGGGATAAAAAATAGTCAAATTTTTTGCACGAAAATTTATTAAAGAATCAAAAGAAAAATCCATTAAAGAAAGGAACAAGTAGCTAAAAGAAAGCCAAAATTCTCACATGAATGATGATACAAATGATGGAAGGTCAATCTATCCAGAAGAGTTAAAGTCAATACAGGACATAGGTCCATTTTCAAGAATAAAGAATCAATGTCAATATCTAATAGGAAATCATCATCTTAGCAACCATATACCCCAATACTGTTAAGTTAAGTTACATACAGAATTCAAGAAAACATCCTCCAGTCAAGATGATTTCACCACAAACAAAATTATTTTGATAAGTTCAAAGTTCATGAAATAACTTAAGCAAAAACACTCACAAAAGAGCAAATTTCAATTATCATTCATCAATAGTTTTTTTACAAATGTGTTTTGCTTTGATATTTATGGCCGAAGCATGGTAGAAGAAACCTAAATGGCTATTATTAGAGCTCCCCATGTTCTCCCTTTTAATCCCCTATAACTTTTATTGAAAAGAGTTGTTATACATTAAATGCACTCATCTGTTACTCCTAAATGACAATTAATCACACCCCAAACTAAATGCACTCATTAAAACACATTAAAACTCACACATAACAAAAATAAAACACTAACTATGATATGTTGAATTCACAGTGCAAATAAAATAAACCCAAATTAAAAAATAACATAAAATGGCAGCCCAAGATCTATGATCACTTAATCAAGGCTGAATGGCCCTTTTTCTTCAATGGGCTGGATTGATTTAGATAATGTGGGTTAGACTGTCTTCATATTTGAACAGACATGAAATATGTTGACTGTGTTAAGGTCTTCTTGCATAAAAAATGCCCTTAACCGAATCTAGATGAGCTTGTTCCTTCCAAATGTCTTCAAGTAAGCAAGTTAATGCTTCTTTCATTCTTTTAGCTTTAGCTCTTGTCATTGGTCCTCTATGAATTGTTAGAGAATCCTTCTTGATGTTACCTCCAACCTTAGCTAAATCATCTCCTTGTTGATCCTCATCATTTCCCATCTTTCATAGGCACTAAAATTATAGGAATCGTACATGGACTCATGGTTTCTCTGACATACCCCTTATCCATAAGCTCATTTACTTTTTTTTTGGATTTCTTTTGTCTCGTCGGGGTTGCATCTATATGTTGGCCTATTTGGTAGGCTAGCACCTGGAAAGAAGTCAATTTGGTGTTCAATCCCATGAATTGGTGATAATCCTTTAGACATTTCTTAAGGAAACAAATCTTCATATTCATGTAAAATCTCAAAAACAACACTAGGCAATTTCTTATTCAGATCATTAGAAATAACCAAAACTTCCTTGTATATAAGTATAAGTAAGAGTTTCCTTAAGGTTAGTGTTTTCCTCACATCACTTGGCTTTGCATACACAGTCATTTTTCTTTCTCCCTCATCTCCCTTGTTTTCTCTCACCTTGTGTTTTCCCATTGCACTCACTTTTACCACTCATCTCACCTTTTTCTTTTTCTCTCTTTCTTGCTTCCTACCCAAATTTTCCCCATATGAAGATTCAAGCTCTTCATATTGCTGTTTTATTCTTATTTCATCATAAAAATGGTCTTAGGAGGTATTGGTCCGAGATTGAACTTTTGTCCTTCCATAATCAAGGAATATCGATTCTTGAACCCATCATAAATCACATATCTATCATATTGCCAATGTCTTCCCAATAAAACATGACCACCATACATGGGAAACACATCATAAAGCACCTCGTCCTTATATCTCCCAATGGAAAAATAAATTAGCACTTGCTTATTTACCTTCACAGTACCACTATCATTCAACCATTTCAATTTGTAAGGCCTTGGATGTTTGTTAGTTGATAATTTCAGTTTCTCCACAAGCAATGTACTAGCAACATTAGTATAACTTCCACTATCAACAATCATGTTACACAATTTATTAGCAATTAAGCAATGAGTATGGAACAAATTCTCATGTTGCTCCCTATGTTCTTCATATTTACATTGCAAATTAAGTGTGTTTTGTACTACTAACACATCACCCTTAGCACATTCAACATCACTTGTATCTTCTAAAGGTGGCATGTCATCATTTTCATTTTCACTTTTAGATTCAACAACCCCATTCCTCATGATCATTACCCTTTTATTAGGACATTCATGTGCCATGTGACCATGTCCTAGGCACTTAAAACATTTAATTCCTCTAGTTTGATTCTCACTTTTACCCTTGCTGCATATTTCATTTTCATTTTTAGTTTTTTCTATTTTAAGCTTAAAAATGGGTTTATCATCCTTTTTACTCCAATTTGATCTCCAATAAGAGGAAGATATTGAAAAAGGTTTAGAATCATACCTTGTGCCTTATACTTTGAGTTGTCTTTCAATTTTCATAGCCATATTCAACATGTCCTGCATCTCCACGTAATGTTTTAACTCTAAACAATCAACAATTTGCTTATTTAGTCCACTAAAAAATGGTGCCACAGTAGCCTCACGATCCTCCTCCATATCAGCCCTTATCATGGCCATTTCCATCTCTCTATGGTACTCTGCACTCATAAAGCCTTGTGTCAAAGTTTATGGCCTTTGATGCAATTATTGTATCTTCTAAAGGTGGCATGTCATCATTTTCATTTTCACTTTTAGATTCAAAAACCCCATTCCTCATGATCATTACCCTTTTATTAGGACATTCATGTGCCATGTGACCATGTCCTAGGCACTTAAAACATTTAATTCCTCTAGTTTGATTCTCACTTTTACCCTTGCTACATATTTCATTTTCATTTTTAGTTTTTTCTGTTTTAAGCTTAAAAATGGGTTTATCATCCTTTTTACTCCAATTTGATCTCCAATAAGAGGAAGATATTGAAAAAGGTTTAGAATCATACCTTGTGCCTTATACTTTGAGTTGTCTTTCAATTTTCATAGCCATATTCAACATGTCCTCCATCTCCACATAATGTTTTAATTCTAAACAATCAACAATTTGCTTATTTAGTCCACTAAAAAATGGTGCCATAGTAGCCTCATGATCCTCCTCCATATCAGCCCTTATCATGGCCATTTCCATCTCTCTATGGTACTCTGCACTCATAAAGCCTTGTGTCAAAGTTTATAGCCTTTGATGAAATTCTTTATAGTAATAACTTGGGACAAATCTCTTTCTCATGATTTGCTTCATCTCCCTCCATGTTTCTATGGGTCTTTCACGATTTCTACGTCTTTCCTTGCAAATTTGATCCCATCAAACAATAGCATAATCACAAAATTCAATAATAGCAATTTTTACCTTTTTCCCTTCGGAATAATGGTGACATTTAAAGATCAGCTCCACTTTTCGATCCCATTACAAGTAAGTATCTAGATTATTCCTTCATTGAAATGGGGAAATTTTATCTTAATGCTGCCAATGTTGCAATCTACATCATCAACACCTCCCCTCCTAACATGCCTCCTAGGATTGATGTTTTGAGCAACTAAAGTGATTTGATCATCCTCCATATCGTCCTTGCCATGATAATCTTCTTGACCAAAGGCTGGGTGTCTTCATTGAATTGGTTCACCATGCAAATGTTTGAGAACATCATCATGCCTTTCAAGGCGATCATTGATTTCTCCCATCATGTTAAACATCCTCTCATACTGTTGTTGCAAAGCTTGTATCATTGGATCATTTGAGGAAGAACTTGCTTCTTTTTCTTTGTTAGACATCTCTAAAACCTAAAAGACAAGTTAAAATAGCCCCACACACTCCCTTATGCATTTCACTCAAATAATAAATCACATCACTAGTGGTTTACACAAAAAATTTGCTTTTCTCGATGCTAGTCTTACCACTCTTGCCTTTTACCTCTCTTGCTTTTGCTTTGGGCTTATAAATGAATTAATCATCTAAACAACCCAAATTAGATTACGGCAATTCAATGGAGTGAAAAGGGCTAGTCTAGTTTAAGATTTTAGGTAAGGACAAATTTAAAATAGCTAAACACAAGAAAACAAGACCTGAGTGCTGAAATTTAGGTCCCTTAGCCTCAAAACAATTCTGAAACTTTAAGAACTAGAATTCCACCCTTTTGCAATTCTGATTTTCTTTAAAAAAAATTTGTTTCTTTCTTTTTTTTTATGATATTAACGAAAGTGCAGAAATTTTAAGATTAACACAAGAAAGTAACAATAAGAGAAGGGATAACAAAACTTGTTGTGTCAACACAAAGAGGTATTAACTCAAATCAAATAATACTTAATAGTACAGAATTAAAACAAGAAGATTTAGCACAAGCAAAGAAAAATAAGACGAAGATGATAAACGTGAACAAAAAAAACACACAAAGATAATCAAACCTCAACTTGAGCCTTGCTCTGATACCAAATGATAGGAATTCATCATCTTAGCAACCATATACCCCAATAACTATTAAGTTAAGTTGAATATGGAATGTAGGAAAACACCTTCCAATCAAGATTATTCCAAAACCCAAGGACCTCTTCAAGTGAAGTTAGGGAAAAACTAGTTCCAATTATTTTTGTTTACCAATGAAACTAGTACTTGAATTCAACTATCAACGTCACAAACCAAATATGATCTGATAAGTTAAGAATTAAAAATAAGATTTTTTTTTGTTAGACAATGCCACAAACCAAATTATTTTGATAAGTTCAAAGTTCATGAAAGAACTTAAGCAAAAACACTCACAAAGAGCAAATTCAGATTATCATTCAACAATAGTTTTTTTACAAATGTGTTTGGCTTTGATATTTATAGCCAAAGCATGGTAGAAGAAACCTAAATGGTTGTTATTATAGTTTCCCCACGTTCTCCCCTTTAACCCCCACTAACTTTCATTGAAAAGAGTTGATATACATTAAATGCACTCATCTATAACTCCTAAATGACAATTAATCACACCCTAAACTAAATGCACTCATTAAAACACATTAAAACTCACACTTAACAAGAATAAAATCATAACTCTGATATGTTGAATTCACAAACAAATAAAATAAACCCAAATTAATAAATAACATAAAATGATAGCCCAAGATCCATGCTCATTTAATCAATGCTGAATGACCCTTTATTCTTCAATGGGCTAGATTGATTCAGACAATGTGGGTTAGAATATTGTCTTCATATTTAAACATACGTGAAATATGTTGGCAGTGTTAAGGTCTTCTTGCATACAAAGGCCCTTAACCAAATCTAGATGAGCTTGTTCCTTCCAAATGTCTTCAAGTAAGCAAGTTAATGCTTCTTTCATTCTTTTAGCTTTATCTCTTGTCATTGGTCCTCTATGAATGGTTAAAGGATCCTTCTTGATGTTACCTCCAACCTGAATCATCTCCTTGTTGATCCTCATCAATATCCATTTCTATAAATGTTGACACTTTTTTAGATTTGTTAAAGTACTCATAATCAAGTTTCTATCAATGTAGATCCATCCAAACTGCTAGCCTATATTGGATTTTTTAAAATATCCTGACATTAATTTTATGGATTTAGTAAAGCATCCAGACTTTAAGTCTATATTTTATTTGTTAAAGCATCCCGATGACATAGTTTTACGGATTTGGTAAAACATCCAAAATCTTAGTATCCAGGTTAGTTCCTAATGAGATATTAGAGTCGCTTACTATCCTATAGAGATATTAAAGTCACTCAAAGGTTGTTGTTTTACTAAATATTAAAATTGCTTGGTGACTTCATTGAGATATTAAAGTCACTCAATGGTGTTGTTTTACCAAAATATTAAAATTGCTTAGTGGTTTCACCGAGATATTAATGTTGCTCGATCAATTTTTTTACCAAGATATTAAAATTGCTTGTTAGTTTCATCGAGATATTAAAGTTGCTCGATGGTTTTTATTTTACCAATATATTAAAATCGCTTGGTGGTTTCATTAAGATGTTAAAGACTCTCGATGGTTGTTGTTTTACTAAGATATTAAAATTGCTTAGTTGTTTCATCAAGATTTTAAAGTCGCTCGATGGTTGTTATTTTTAGCTATATATTAAAATTGCTTGATGGTTATTATTTTACCAAGATATAAAAATTGCTTGGTGGTTTCATCGAGATATTAAAGTAGCTCAATGAACCCATTGGGATATTAAAGTTGCCCAGTGGTTAGATGTCGATACTTAATGGTTCCTCACTATAGGGTGCCCATCCATTGGATTTTTATTTGTTTGGCATCTCTATTTTTTGATTTGCAGATACTTGGGGAAATAATCTAGAAGTTGTATCATTACTTTTCACTCTTATACACTAAAGTTTTAGATTGTTCATCAAGGGGCAAGACTATAGACCAATTTTAGCTCTAGATCAAATTCAGTCCATAATATAAGGCTTAAATTATATCCAATCCAATTTTAAAAGCTTGAATTAAGTCTGGTCCAATTTTAAAAGCCCAAATCAAACAAGTGCCAATTAAAAGCCCAGTTAAAGCTTGGATTATAGAAATAACCTTAAAAGGTCATGGTGAATTGGTCTTGTCTATGGCCAGGGCCTAATTCAATTTAAATTCTACTTAAGCTCGAGTTTATTTAGATGAAGATAGGGCTTTACTAATGAATCTGGACTTTCTAACCAGGATTAAGAGTATTTAACTCTAATCTTCACCTATTAAAAATGCTACAATTAGCAACCATAAAATATATAAATAGCAAATAGAAACTAAAGTAAAAAGAGATGAATAATAATTAATCAGAGAGTGGCTAAGAGGGAGAAGTAACAAAGGCAACAAACAAAAGGCAGCAAACAAAAAGACAATTAAAGATACATAAACTAAAACTAGGAAAAGAGACAGAGGAAAAATTGATTTATTGATATTGGACCGTAAAAGACTCAAACTAAGTCATTAAGAGATGGGCATTGGAACGGATTTTACCAAAGGAGTTTGTTGTTGCTGCAAAAAGGCTTGAGTTCTACAAAGTTGACATAAAGACTAAAAGAATCAACAACATGATGTGAACCATGGTAATGGAGATGATCTCACATGCAAAGGGGATGAAAAGCTAATAATGCCACCTGGTCCTATCACAAGATCAAGGGCAAGTAAGCTTAAGGAAACCCTGCATTCTTATGTTCAAAGCTTGATGCAAGAGAGATCAACGAAGAATCATGGATTCAGCTTGATGAGGTGAAATTGAATGAAGGTCAATGGTTGATTACCTTGCGTTGGTGTGTGAGGATAATCATAAAGAGTAGCCCAATGGGCTAAGCAAGGCAAAACTATCATAAAGAAGATGAGTATTCCATCTTATTTATCCAGCCATATAGGATTGGTTTAACATAGTTAATTATTTTAACTAGGCCAAATAAAGCTAATTTAATCTAACTTATTGCAGTAGAGGCAAAGGCCTTGTTTGATTGCCTTTAAATTAAAGCATTATTTTACTTTAAATAATAGTGGACATCCAAACATTCCCCTTATATTTTAAAAAAGGCTAGCACATTTTAGGGTATAAAAACCATAGTCAGATTTATTTTTGATTGAAATTTGATAGTTCTCTTCTAAGTGAGGTTGTGTTCTCCATTGGTTACTTCATGTAATATCCCAAAGTATACCCTAAATGTAACACCCTAATACTCCATATAAGTACTATACATATACCTAGTATACATACAATACGTATATAAAGTATAAGAATGTTACTTTTAGTTTCAATTTAAAAACCTTTATCCAGATTCATAAAATTGAACATTTATTTAAAACACATTTACAAAAGTCAGTATTCTTATTTATCAAAACTTCATTCATCCATATGAATATATATATTAACTCAAAAATACAATATAATTTAAAATCACACATGTATGCATCACCTTCTAGTTGGTCTCGAGACACTCATACCTTTCTCGTGGCATAAAAGCTGGACTTCCAGATCAACCGCAACCACCTACGCGATTACACAACCGCGCTAAGCCCGAAAGCTTAGTAATACAAATAATAATAAAATATACCTTACTAAAGAATCATACCTCATATTTTTAGCATCATATTTTATTTTCTTTCTCTTACCCCGTTTTCCTTTCTCAATGCATTCTTCACATATTCCTACTAATCTCATAAATTATACACATATTTACACAGAACATTCACCAAGCAATACTTACCATTTCTATCTCATATACATATCCATATACGTTATTTCAACAAGTCACCATTCAATGATTTATCCAAACCTTCATGAAAACAATTCTTACAAGTTCTACATTCATATACATTTACACATCATATTATATTTTCATAAACTCATTTCTTATCAAGGCTCCTCAACCCATATTCATTTTCAATATATCAATACACACATATATTATATATCATACCAATCATGAATCACATTTGCAATAAAGGCAACCATAGATCTCATTTCTCATTTATTTCAACATTTAAATATCACACTGACAACAAAGACAGACTCGGGCCCAACAGACACTAATATGTTATTCAAAGTTCAGAGTTTCTGCATTGGTCCATAATCACAATGATCAAGCCCGTAGGTAATATATCTCATATCTCTATCCATGGATAGCGTAACAGACCCAGTCTCTTGGATCATCAACTCGGCTAAACTCGAGGAGATCCTCAACCCGGCTAGACTGTTACTACAATTCACATTTCACATTTTATCAAGTAACAGACCCAGTCTCTTGGATCTCAATTCATCTCAATGCAAAGAGATCCTCAACCCGGCAAGACTGTTACCTTTCATGTATTTCGTATCAATAATTCACATAGTGTAACAGACCCAGTCTCTTGGACCTCAATTCACTCAAATTGAAGAGATCCTCAACCTGGCAAGACTGTTACATTTTCACATTTTCTAGGCATGCCGCCAAATCCAGAACTCTGAAAATTGAATCAACATATTAGACACAAAATCTTTTCATATTCATTTCATTCTCAATTGAATTATCATAGCCAATAACAATGGCTTGACATCTCATTTGAATCACTGTAGCCAATCACAATGGCTTCATATCTCATTTGAATCATCATAGTCAATCACAATGGCTTCACATCACATTTGAATTATCATAGCCAATAACAATGGCTTCACATCATATCATGTCTCAAATCATACTGTAATATTTCATTATTCAATTATACATAATCAATTATCTCATCATATCCTTTACATTATAAAGTACATCATTCATATAACACATTACAATTCACTAGATTCACAATGCATATAACATAACATTGTTTATATAATATCATATGCATCTTCATTACCATCAAAAGTATGATCAATCATTGATATACACATATATAATTTACCTTATTCATAGATTTGGAATCCTCAATATACATTAGTTTAGGTCATCTTTGTTCAAGTATATTTAAAGTGTAGATACAAAAAGACCTTTGGAGGATTCAACAATGTAAGAATAATCAAGAATAAATATCCTTAGCCAACACACTTAAGGGACACGGCCAAGTTTGTGGCCGTGTCTCACAACACCAATTCAAACAGTAGCAAACACGGGCAATGGACATGGCCGAGCCAGTGGCCGTGTCTCTCAACACCAAAAATTCAGTAGCAGACACGGGCAAAGGACACGGCCGTGTCTCTCAACATAAAATAGGCAGTGGCAAACACAGTCAAGGGACACGACCAAGCCAGTGGCCGTGTCTCTCCAAAATCATCCAACACGGCCAAGTTTGCCCTAACTTGGCCGTGTCTCTCATAACTTGGCCGTGTCCTTCAATGATTTAAAGACCAAATATTTCAAAATTCATACAAGCCCTTTAAAATTCACCCAAGCCCTTTAAAATTCACACCACAACCATCTTAATCATCATCTTTATTAATATTTATCAATTTCCTATCACTTTAACATTTATATAACTTCATTATATCATCATAATAATCAATATATATATATCACTATAATCAATTACTCAAAGTACCAATTCATTTATACTAAACTCTAACTCAACAATTTATCATCATCCTCACAAATACCCCAACTTATCATCACTTAAATATCAATTCAACACATTTACATACTTCAATCTTTCATTATCATCATCTTACACACCAACCATAACCTCAATCAAAAGAAATCAAGACAAGAAGATAAAGGCTTACATATATATATAATCAATAAAATCAACTCAAGAGATGAGTACTTACATGAATAGCTTGCCAAATCTTCAACTCCACTTGCAAATCTCTTGATACCCTTAATCTTTGGTGTAAATAGAAGCAAAATCACCTTTCTCTCTCTAGCTTCTTTCTCTCTCTCCATCTCTCTCTCTCTCTCTCTCACAAAGAAGAAAAGACGAAGAAGAAGAAGAAAGAAAGAAAGAATTCTCTTCCTTCTTTCGTTCTTATCTCAAATATATATATATATATAATAATAATAATAATAATAATAATAATAATAACAGTAACAATAACAATAACAATAATAATAATAATAATAATAATAATAATAATAATTTCTCAATTAATCTCCACCTCTTAAATTTCCTTTGACTTTCTTCTTCTCTTTTCTTTTTGTCCTTATCATCATTATTATTATAATTGATTATATATATATATATATATAACTCACTTTTCCTATCCCCAATTTATCTCTCATTTATATGTAATGTATATGTATATGTCTTTTATATTGTAATTATATTTCCCAAATATACATATACATTAAGTCCAAATGCAACAATAACTCCAAAACTTTTAGGGCATATCTTGGGATATTACACTAAAAGTGTTGGGGTTATTGTGGTATTTGAATTCAATGTGTGTATTGAAGGGAAAGAGAAAAGAAGTGAAGAGAAGATTTGGGAAATATAAATGCAATATATATAAGACATATACATATACATCACATATACATGATGTATAAAGTGGTGTAGGAAAAGTGAGTTATATATATATATATTTGTATAATTAGTTAATAATAATAATAATGATAATAAGGATAAAAAGAAAGAAGAAAGTCAAAAGGAATGGTGTGTGGTGGAGATTTAATTGTATTATTATTATTATTATTATTATATATATATGGGATAAGAACGAAGAAAGAGAAAAGGAAATTCATTTTTTCTTCTTCTTCTTCTTTTTCTTAGTGAACGAGAGAGAGAGAGAGAGAGAGAGAGAGAAGCTAGAGAGAGAAAGGTGATTTTGCTCCTAATTACACCAAATATTAAGGATATTAAGAGATTTGCAAGTGGAGTTTGAAGATTTGGAAAGCTATACAAGTAAGTACTCACCTCTTGAGTTGATTTTATTGATTATGTATATATAAATCTTTATCTTCTTGTTTTGGATTTCTTTTGATTGAGGTTATGGTTGGTGTATAAGATGATGGAAATGAAATATTGAAGTATGTAATTGTGTTGAATTGATAATTAAGTGATGATAAGTTGGGGTATTTGTGAGGATGATGATGAATTGTTGAGTTAGGGTTTAGTATGAATGAATTGGTATTTTGAATAATTGATTATAGTGATGTATATATATTGATTATTATGATGATATAATGAAGTTATATAAATGTTAAAGTGATAGGGAATTGATAAATATGAACAAAGATGATGATTAAAAGGGTTGTGGTATGAATTTTGAAGGGCTTGATCTTTAAATCCTTGAAGGACACGGCCAAGTTATGAGAGACACGGCCAAGTTAGGGCAAACATGGCCGTGTTGGATGAGTTTTGGAGAGACACAGCCACTGGCTTGGCCGTGTCCCTTGCTTGTTTTGTTACTGTGGGATTTTTTGTTGAGAGACACGGCCGTGTCCCTTGCCCGCGTCTGCCTCGGTTTGAATTGTGGTGAGAGACACGGCCACAAGCTTGGCCGTGTCCCTTGAGTGTGTTGGCTACTAGTTGTTTGTGTTGAGAGACACGGCCACAAGCTTGGCCGTGTCCCTTGAGGGTGTTAGCTATTGTGTTTGTTATTTGTTCTTCTTACATTGTTGGATCTTCAAAGGGTCTTTTGTACCTAAACACACTTAAAACAATAATGATCCAACCAAATGGATATGGAAGATTCTAAATCCATGAGTAATGGGAATTGTTATGTATATATCAATGATGTTATAGGAAATGTGGAAATTATAATGATCATTGAAAAAGCATGTGCAATGCCATTGATTATGTATACTTGAGTGATGAATTGACCAATATGATTTGATGATAATAATGATGCATAGGATACTTTATGAACAATATTATGTCTTATGCATAGTGAACCTTGTGAATTGTAATGTGTTATATGAATAATGTAATTTGTGATGTTATACTAATGATATATATATATATAATGTGAAGAATATGATGAAGTAATTGATTATGTACAAATGAATAATGAAATATTATGATATGATATGAAGCCATTGTGATTGGATATGACAACTCAAAGGAAATGTGAAGCCATTGTGATTGGCTAGGATGATTCAAAAGAAATGTGAAGCCATTGTTATTGGCTATGATAATTCAATTGAGAATGAAATTGATAAATGAATTGTATAGCTAATGTGTTATTCCATTTTCAGAGTTTGTTGTTGGTGGCATGCCTAATATGAGTAACAATCTCTTGAAGTTAGGTTGGACTTGATCCTTGAAGCCTAATTGAGATGTTACAACCCTTGAAGCTAGGTTGGATTGGTTCTTGAAGCCAAGTTGGGTTGAAGCTTAGCATGCTTTGCTCCCCTTGAAGCTTGGTTGAGCCTAATCCTTGAAGCCTAGTTGGGATAATGATAATGATAAATGTGATAATTAAACCAAAGCAATACTCTGAAAATTGAATGGCATATTAGTGTGTTGTTTGGGCCTGAGTCTGTCTTTGTTGTCAATGTGATATTCAAATGTTGAAATAAATGAGTAATGGGATTTATGGTTGACTTTGTTGGAAGTGTGATTCATGCTTGATGAATTGTGAATAAAATGATGTTATGAAGTATGATTTTGATATATGTGTATTGATATAATGAAAGTGAATATGACTAGAGGAGTTATGTTGAGATATGAGTTTATGAAAATGTTGTACGATGTGTAAAATGAATATTAATGTGGAATTTGTGAGAATTGTTTTCATGAAGGTTTGGATGGGTCATTGAATGGTATTTTGTTGAAATGATGTATATGTATATGTATATGAGATAGAAAGGGTAAATATTATGTTATCAATGTTCTATGTAATTATGTATCTAATTTATAAGGTTAGTGGGAATATATGAAAAAGGCATTGAGAAAGGAAAACGTGGAAAGAGAACAATAAAAAATAATGATAAAAGTATGAGGTATGATTCGTTTGTAAAGTATATTGTATTATTTATTTGTACTACTAAGTTCTCAGGCTTAGCGCGGATGTGTAATCGCGCAGGTGGTTATGCGGTTGATCTAGAAGTCCAGCGGTTATGCCACGAGAAGGGTAAGAGTGTCTCGAGACCAACTAGAAGGTGATGCATACATATGTAATAATAATTATGTTGTATTTTTTATAAGAATAATGATTTTTGTAAATGTTCTTTTTATGAATGTAATAGTGCTTGAATTTGGATAAAGATTTTTAAATTGAAACAAAAAGTGACATTCTTATACTTTATATACGTATTGTATGTATACCAGGTATATGTATAATGCTTATATAGAGTATAGGGGTGTTACACTTCAAGGATTGTTTCACTTAGAAGGTTTATTCTAAATTGTGGCATTAATTCAATTATCTCCCTTATACTCTCTATTACTGGTTCCTTGTTGAATTAGGGGTGAATGGTTACTTTCTCAATTGACAAAATTGGGTTTTGAAGCTTGAATTGATTTGGAGGTCGTCTAGACTTAGATTCTAGGGAGTTGTCGTATCACAATGTTGGTATGGTCTTCTAATACCCTTTTTTATTTAATTTTAATAAATTAACATCTTCGTTTGTTTTTAACTTTGCAAAGTATATTTTACTTTACTTTATTGTGTTTGATCATATATTAAAACCCTAGTTTTGCAATTGAAACTTTAATTTAGTGTTTACTCCTTTCAATCACAACCCTAATTTCATGTCTAAAACCCTATTTTTAGGATTAAAACCTTAATTTTACATATTAAACCCTAGTTTTAGGATAGAAATCATAATTTTGTAATTAAAAACTTAACTTTGCATGTTAAATCCTAGTTTTAGGATTAAATGCTAAATTACGATTTAAAACCCTAATTTATATTTTGGAGGTAGCAACTTATTTATTAAGTATGGTAAATCATTTACCTTTTGGGAGGAGCCTAGCCCCTTAACCCCCACCCGCTAATCGGGTAGTGGGACTGTCGTGTGCATCACGCCCTATATTTTGTTAATAGATTAATATTAAGATTTGCATGTGGATTGCAATTGTTGTGATTAATCTTGATTTTCTTTTAATTAAGCTCTAATTTTATAATTTTTTGTATGATGATTTATATGTTTGTGAATTGCAATTTTTATTATTTGGATTTTAAGGTTGTAAAAGGCATGTTTCCATTTTGTGGGTGCCTTGTTAATTTAATTTGCTTCTTTTATTTAATTTATATTTGGAGACAATTGTAAGGGACATATTTCCACCTTTTGGTGGATGTTCTATTTAATTGTATTATGAACATTTGGAATTGTAAAGGCATGTTCTCATCCTTATAGGTGTGTCTATTATATTTGTTTGTTTGATTTATTATATGATTATTCGTATTTATTTTAAATTATTTGTAATATGAATAATATTGTAATAAGATAAAATTTTAATAATATTTAGATTTGAAAAGGAGGTCAGTTCCAATGAACTGAGTGTTATGGGAGTGCTGGGTCACTTCTCACCTTCCCCATGTATGCCTAACTTTCTGAACCATGTAGGGGTTGGGGATTCCTTAGGAATATATTCATCCACCCATGTGGTGACTCCTATTCTTTGGGATTAGGTTCGTGTTCTCTAAGGCTAAGAGCCTAATAGTGCTGAAGCCACAAGTGCCATTCTACCATGAGTGGAATCCTCGCCCACAGTGCTGTAGCACTCTAAGTCACCTAGTATGATCCATAGTCTGGATTCATCTGGCTAGTAACTCCCTCACATATATGATTCAGACAACCACGCTAAGCAATACATCTTAGTAGTACATACTCAACAGTAATGTTTGAACATTTTAAAACTTATTGTTTGTTTTACAATTCAATCATCATATATATATAAATATTCTATCTCACTAACATATCCAAATTCACACATAAATGCACATTGGGCCCAATACAATTTCCAAGTCCATTTATCATAATATTATTCACTCGACCAAGCTTTGCTAGGGTTCATTATCATTCTCATTTTCATGACCTAGCTTTGCTCAGGTCTATCAATGCATACATAATCAATCTCAATAATACTAGAAAAATTATATAGGTTACAAACACGCAATAACTTATTTTCCTTTCACATTCTCATCTCATTATCACATTTCGCAATTGATCATTCTTATCATGATCACTTTGACATCACATTTCTATATCTTATCAATTTTTCAGGACTTTCATTCTTTTTCCCCAATTGTCCATATTTTCTACATATTACATGTCACATCCGTGATTTTGGAGATATAAAATTTTATATACACTCAATATATATATCTAGAGTATATATATAACATATACATATGGTATATTATAGTATATGTTGGATTAATACATTACATACTTAATATTTAATATACATATAAGGTACATTTGATGTTTATATAAGGTACACATTACTTGTGCATATGTGTAATATCCCAAATTTTTGAAAAGTTCTAATTTTTTGAAATTTGATAAAATAAATTATAATTTAAATGGATAAATTAAATTAATGGATTCAAATGAAAAATATAGGAGTTTTAAATGAAAAAGTGGAACACATATGTGATATATATGTAAAATATACATAACATATAAAAGTCAACACTTTTTGAAAGAAAAGTCAAAGTAAAAGGGTATTTTGGTAATTAATCTTAGAAATTCAAAATTAATAAAATAATTCAAAAATAAATTATTTTTTATTGGAAGAGGGAATTTATAACTTTTAATTTATTAAATAAATAAATAATTATTAAATTATTTTAATATATATATGGTTAAAAATAAAAGATGAAAAGAAAAAGAAAATTTAAAAGTTTTTCATCTTCTTCTTCTTCTTTCCTTCAAGGACGACTTTCATGGCCAATGAGGGAGATTTTTAGCTTCTTCCATCATCAAATTCTTCAAGCTTTCAAGGGAATAGGAGTAGTTTTGGTGATTTTCCAACAAGTAAGTAGTAAGTAAGCTTTATTTCCATAATTATGAAGTTCTTTAAAGCTTATGAATATGTATGAATTGAGTTTTTGAAAGAGCATGTTATAATTGTTGAAATGGCTATGGAAGATGTTCTTTTGATGAGTAAATAATGATTTTAAGGTTGGATTAAAGAAATGGTTGAGTTTGGGTAAGATTGGTGAAGAGAGAGAATCTAGGGTTGTGGAACATTTGAGTTTTTGAAATCATGATTTTAAATTGTGCAAATTGATTTCAAATGAGTTGTTTTGATGCATAAACAAGTATTTTAAAGTCAAATATTGGATTTGGTTGTGTTTGGTTAGAGTTTGAAGAGGGTAATATTGATTTAGGGTTTTGGAAAAGTGAATTTTTAAAGAACTATTAATTGTTTGATTTTAGTGCTTAAATCATGTTATTTAATGATATAAGTGGTGGAAATAAGATTGAAATGATAATTGGATTGAGTTGGAATGGAGATCCTTCAATGGTGAAGATTATGCCATTTTAGGGTTTTGAGTATAAGCATGTGGTTAATTAATGTAATTGGTTTAAACATGCTAAAACATGTTTCTAATGATATTAATAAACTTAAAACACTAATTTAAATTGCTTGATATGGTTTTTCAAAGTTAAAGTGTGGTGAAGCTTAATTTTGGGATTTGGTTTAGAGTGATGTTTAATTATGATTTGATGTTGAGAATACCTTAGAATGTGATATTAAATGATTATGTATGATCACATTTGGTATAGTCATTGAGGGAGGTTGATTTGCTTCATCCAAGTGGTGAAGGGCAAGTTGGAAGGATAGGATTGGAAGTTGTGTTAAGCTTGCTTTGGGTTGCTAGTAGAGGTATGTACAAACTTTAAATATATTGTTTATATTTGCATGGCATTTGGGCTTAACACATTTTGGTTGAAAAATGTGTTAAGTTACTTGGTTCATTGATTATGAATAATGTACTATGACATTTGTAATGTCATATATGTGTTAAATGCATTATGAAAAGCCATTGATAATAGCTAAATCATGTAAAATGTGAAATATGTATATTATGTGAAAATACCCAAAGTAATTGGATAATGTGTTGTGAATGCAAAAATAAGATATGTGGTATAATGAAATGAATTGATATTGATAGAAAAGAGAAAAGGGAGAAAAATTAGAAAAATGAGAAAGATGTGAAAAATGAGAAAAGCGAGAAAAAAATGTGAAAATAAGGCAATGTGCCTAGATTGAATATGTGAAAATAAGAAAGAGATTAATAATGAGAAATATGAATAAATTGTGTGCCTAGTATGTTATTCAATTTTTCAGAGTTCTGGTTTTGGCGGCATGCCTATAATTGCCTACGGGCTAAACGCTGGAATGGTGAAAAGACTGGGTCGTAAGCTAGACCAGCTGATAAATATGATGTTTTTGGTGTGAAAAGACCGGGCCGTAAGCCTAAAAAAAAACTATAGCAGTCTAGCCTGGTTGAGGACCAAGATACTGGGGCCTAAGGGTCTAGCCGGGTTGAGGTCCAAGAAACTGGGGCTGTTACATTATCCATGGATATATATATTGCCTATGGGCTAGACTCATTGTGTTATTATGGACCAAAGCAGTAACTCTGAAATTTGAATAGCATATTAGATCCTTTTTGAGCCCATGCTTGTCTTTGCTTTAACGTGAATTATGAATTGTGATACAATTGAGCAATATAATGCTATGAGTTATGATTATGAAATATTTGAAAAATATAAGAAAGTAGAATGATGTGACATCTATATGCATTGTGCATTGGCATTGCATTGAGTTTTATTGTTATTATTAAAGTTTGTACCATTAGGCTTCAGTTTAGTGCGATTGTAATTCGTCGCGCAGGTGTCATGGAGGATTTGGTAGAGACTGAGAGTTCTACTAGACCTAGTTGGGTCTAGGTTTATATTTATTGATCTTGAAGAGTTGTTTTTGGGGACATCAAGATCAGAGCCAGTTGCCAGCATGTAGATATTTGATATTATAATATATTTTGATATTATATATGTTATGATATATTTTTAAAGTATATAATATAAATTGTAAAGAATGATTTGAATAATTTGTTTAAGATGGGATCTTATATGTGATATTGATATATATACCTATATATAAGTATTTTGAGAAAATATGGAGAAATTGAGAAGTATTGGTGAAATGGTGAATTGATTTTATTTGGAGTGTTTATTTTATGCAGGTTGTGTTTTGTTGAATTTTGGGAACTTCCAAATTACAAACAAAACTCTGGCGAATTTTTTCCAGAGATTTTCATATAAAATATTTATTTTGGATTCTTATAACAAGCAAAGAATATTTATATACTATTTATTTTATATATTAGTATTTGAAATCTTAAAACAAAAATGAGAAAATTTTTATTAAATCTGTCAGTGACATTTTTATACTGTATATGCATATTTTACATATGCTAAAAATATGTATTGTACGTATATAGGGCATAAGGGTGTTACATGACAATTATTACCCACTTTTTTCCAAGTGATCACCACCTTCCATGATCACTCTACATTTGACCACATTTTAGTTATTTTTCTCATATTCAACACCATGAGTTACAGTCACAATGTGACTCATTCTATCTAGATTTTATTACATCTTTCAATATACCCAATTTAGATATTCTACTACATAATCTTTATGCACCTCAAGGATATCATAAATAAGCACTAACTTTACGTTGGACAAGTGCCCAATATGACATTGTCACATAACTATGCCATATTGCATAGATTATGTGGTTCTCCACATTTCCAAGTAACTTTACATGCATAATGCTAACTCACATTTGATGAAAATATAAAATTTTAAGATATGTACTGACCTTATTCCCTTTTCCAAGCCAAACCCTTTACCACTTTTATCACTTTAACCTACACACATACAACCTAATAATAAATAACATTATTCATTTAAAATTTCTTCCATTTTTATTGTATTTCAAATTATCATTATTGCTACAATTTTCATCAAAATCGCATTAAAACCCTAAATTTACAACTTACTACTTTATTCAAACTACAACCAACTCGATTCATTTACAATATTTAATCATAAAATCATTACTTACATACCAAGATAAAAATAAAACAACTCATTTTCATAATTATCATAACCTTTTTCAAAACCCTAATTACACATAACATACCCATAACCCTAACCCTAACTTTATCCAAACCTACTCATATTCATTTTATAACCATAAAAGCACAACATATACATTAAAACAACATTAAATTATCCCATTACAATAATTATATGCACCCATACCAAAACCCTAATTTTTAAATAACCATTCCATAACCCTAAATTTATTAACTTTGTCCATTTCAACCAACCAACCATCAATTCATCATATACTCATCATTTAAACTTCATTATGACCTATTTTAGCAATTAAAGACAACTTTCTCTCCCTAACTATTTCTAATATAATCTTAAAATTAAACAAAAATAAGCTTAGAAGAAGAATTACTTCCTTCAATCTTGATTTTTCTTCAAATCCCACTTGATTTCTTGGAAATTATTATCAACATTGAGAGAATGAAGATGAATAGTATTTTTTCTCTTTTTTTTCTTCTACTATCCATAAATATTAATTAATTAATTAATTAATTAATTTCTACTTTAATTCTCAACCATATATTTCTTTCTTCCTTTGACTTTCTTTTCTTTTTATTTATTTATTTAATTTTCTTTATATATCATTTATATTCTATCAGTGGATCTGTTCCTTGTTAATGTTGCCTTTCCCTACTTCTTTATGCCAATGGGAGATGCCTCATTAGCATTATTGATGATCTCTAGATTTTCAATCATCTAGGTCATCATAATTTTAGACAATTGATCCCGTAGCTCGACCATTCTAGCTTTGACAACTTCATCGACTATATCCCTTAGTTGGTTTTCATCCATCCTCCCAATGAAGCACTTGAATTAAAATCACTGTTGTAGGTGGTGTCGTTGTGTTGCTCTTGAACTGCTGTACTCCAGGTCTATGAGCCAGAAAGTATCAATGCCATGTAATGCATTTCATGTATGCATGTATGTACAAGTAAATGACAAAGAAAGATAATTAGGACATTTTTTCCAACCTTATAACTTCCACACACAAATGTCAAGTCTTTTTTCCTAGGTATATGGTCAACAAAATACCAACATGGGATATCTTATTTTCAAATGATTCTCTCAGACAATTTAACCAATAGTTGTATTTTCAAACCTAGAAATTGATCCATGTTAATTCTCATTAATTAAGTCTTAATCAGTTAGGTCAACAAAGGGATAGCTTTTATGCTATATTTAGGATTAAAACCAAATTAAAGAGTTCATCATAAATAGATTTCCTCATTTGAAATAGCAACTAATGATTCATGCCACAAACAAGCCCATGATTAACAATTCTTAGTATGAATTAGGCCCATAATTGATCTTTAGTATTCTATAATTGGCCTAAATAGTTGTAAGTGCATTTAAGAAAAAAAGGTTATGAGAAAAGTTTTCATGAAAAAATAGTCTTGATATCATCTTTTAATAAAATTTAAGAGCCCATTGTGAAAAAATGAGTGTTGAGCTTTATATTTGGGCCATGAGGTGAAAATGAAATTTTTGATCCATCTTTAAAAGGTTTTATATCCAAAGACCATCTTGAAAAGTTTTTAAAATAATTTTGGTCTTTTGTTTAAAGGAATAAAGCTATTTTGTGGTTGCAACATAATTATGTCATATTAGAAAAAGTAACAAACTAAATAAGCCATGGTTCACACAAAAATATATAAATCATAGTCAAACAACAAGCATTTGGGTAAAAATCTAAAGAAAGTAACTAGACCAATTACACGAGCTTTAGTCTTTCGGTTGAAAAGTTTAGGCTCCCATAGCGAGTATAAACCAAATGGTAAAAGGCTATGAGTGGTTATGTCATGCTCGATCTCCATACCTTGACTGAAAGTATAGTATCCCTTATAACTCGGGTAACATGGGTGTCTTAACTCACACAGACAATGCAATCTAAATGATGCAATGGATAATATCATAATAAGAAAGAATAAAGTAATATAAAGACCAATGGAATCAACTTTTCTTATCCCCAGTGGAGTCACCACTGTGAGCGGATATTTTTGCCCCCACTCCCGTGTGGAATAGTTCTTGTGACATCTTCACTGTTAGGCTCAGGGCCTTAGAGAACATGGGCCTAAAGTAGGAGAAAATGGAGTCGCCACTCGGATGGACAGGAAGGGGTGGATGAGTCAATTCTTAAGGAATCCCCAACCTCTTTATGGGTTCGAAATGTTGGGTATGTGTAGGAAAGGTTAGAATGACCCAGCACCCCCCACAACACCCGATTCATTGGAACCAGCCTCCTTTTTAGGTCTAACCATTATTAAATGCTTAAATATTATAACATCATCCATATTACACGTGATTTATAAGAAATAAACATCCATCACTTTATTAGGATAAAAGAAAATAAAATAGACACCCATCCAAGGATGGAAACATGCCTTTATGAAAGTCCAATGTCAAAAAAAGAAAACAAAGTAAATAAAAGTAGACACCTACGAAAGGTGGAAATGTGCCTCTTAAAATAGTCCCAAAATCCTTAAAAGATAAGTTAAATTACATAATAAAAATCAAGGCACCCACAAAGTGGAAACGTGCCTTTTACAACTTTAGAATCTAAATAAACAAACAACTGAATAAATTAAACCATTCAAGCATGATAATTAAAAGTAAAACATCTATTATAAAATAAAATAAACCATCTATCATAAAAGCATGTAACAAACCAAATAATCAAAACTAGAGTTTAAAGTATTAAATGTACAAAATTGTTGTTTACATACTAAATTTGGGTTTATGGGTTTAAATAATGGTTTTAGGGTTTTTGGAAATAAGATTAAGACTTTGAAGTTTTGGGGTCATGACTACTAGATAAGGTTTTTTTTTTATTTTTATGGATTGGGGTTTTGGAAGTTTGGGGCTACTGGATGAGGTTTAGGGTTTTGGTTACAAAAATTACGCTATTGGATGTTGGGATATTAGGGTTTGAAAATTTTTTTAAAAGTTTTTACAAAATTAGGGTTTAGAGAACAAATCCAGGGTTTTTGGTTTTTAGAGAAATAGAATTTAGGGCTTTGGGATTTTATAAAACAGATTTAGGGTTTTATGTTTTCATAAAATAGATTTAGGGTTTTGATAAAACTTGATTACTATAATAAAATTCTAAGGCCATTGTCACATTGACTTATAGTAGAGATTTGCACAACACACATTCTTGGGAATGGCTACTGAATTGAACAAACTCAAATATATAACCTACTATGAATTATAAAATCAATAGCCATTGGTCATGCTTCAAAAAACTGATGAGTATAGCATGCTGGACTTAATTTAGACAAAGGATAAAAGCATTCAGTATTTAAAAACAATTATCAAAGCCTCTTGTATTGAATTAGTTTAGAATGTACCGTCATTTGTTGGCTCCACCACAATTGAATATTGATTAAACTTCTGCTTACAATAATTTGGAATTCTGGCTGAGCAAAAGCAAAGATAGTGTGTTATTTCCTTTGGGGTGTTTTGTTTTTGTGTCTCTTTTCTCCTTTTGGTAGTGTTCACTAGGGCATCCTCCCAGTCCCTTTAAACTTCGGATAAATAATACCTAAATGGCCTCGGAGAATCCAAGTGTGAAAATAATACACAATTAGTTACTAACCAAGCCTATTGAATTGGCTCTTGCCAATCTTGGCACGAGCAATTGCTCATGCCAAATTGGCATGGGCCAATTCGACATGAGCAAACTTGCTTAGATTAAATTGGCATGGCTTGGGCCAAGCCATGGTCTGACGAAATGACCTTTTAAACATATTAGTCGTAATAAAACCGAATCGACACGATCCAAATATTGAATAATTATAATTTGTTTGCGTTGGTCCTTCAAACAAAAATTATATTTGGACGGGTCCAATAATTAAGGGTCTACAGGTTTAAAAAAGAAGATATATTAACCACCCAATTATTAAATGTATTTTGGAGAATCATATTTTCTTTCTTTGATACCAACCTTTCGTAAACAATCATGGGAATGAGCCAATTTTCTTGTGAATAGTCGTGAGGTTTGTATACAGGCCTTATAAACCTTTTTTCAACTGTGGCTCAATTTCTTTAAATCTTCAACTTCCATATTTTATGTTTTCTTTGCTTTTCTTTCTTTATTTCTTTTCATATTTTTTTTCTTTTTCCTTTCCTTCTTTCTTTTCTTTTTTTTTCTTCCTTCTATTTTTTTTTGTTTGTTTTTCCTTCTTTTCTTTTTTTTTAATAGTTTTTCCTTTGTTGATACACTTTCATTCCAAGTTATCTTAAGAATTAAGTCACATAATTTTTATTGTAATCTTCTAATTCCCCCATGTTTTGCTTATCAACGTAGATGGCTAACTCTATTTTAAGGGGTGTAACTCCTGAAGTTTTATTAAATATAATTAAATAAATAATTTGGAAGATATAGACCCTTAATTTTAGCCCTGACTAAATATAGACTCAATTAAAAGGCCCAAATCAAATACAGTCCTGGCTGATTAAAAAGTCTAAACTAAATATAGTCTAATTAAAAAAATCTCAAACTGAGTCTAGTCTAATTAAAAAGCCAAAATTACTAAACTAGGCCTTGTAATCATGACGGATTGGCCATGTTTGCCATGGCTCATGGGCAAGTTCATCATGTGCCATAAGCTAGGGCCTATTTCAATTTTAAATGTCCTAATACTACTTAGAATTGGATGGATTCGAATAAGTAGGAGTTTTCTAATAAAATATGGATTTTTTAACCAATATGGAATCGGATTATTGCCCTAATGATGCCTATAAAAACAAACCAATTAGAAGAAATTAGGGGAAAATAAAGAGAGACGGAGAAAAATCATATAAAGAGATAGTAGCTAAAGCGTGTGAACACAGTAGGTAATCTTCATATTATTTAGCTCAGCAGAACCTATTTTGATCCAAGCAAATTATAGCATCATCAAGTTCTAGCCTCTGTGAATATATTGTGTGCTTGGGGCAAGGTTTTATTCAAGGAAATTATTTGGTGGAGCTAACAACATAGGTACACTCTTCATTAACTAAATCGATTTAATTCAATTGAGTATCACCATTATTTAACCTTGTAAGTTTACTGTATTTTCATTTAGTTTTAAAGTGCAATCTAAGAACTAAACTTTTACTCTAAACCCAAATTATGCATTCAAAACCCCAATTTCATCCATTTAAACCCTAATTTGATCCCCAAAACTTTAGTTTTAAGATCGAAACATAATTGTATACCAAAACCTTAATTTTTTAGTTAAAACACTAATCTTGTAATTTGAAACTCTAATTTATCACGAAAATCCTAATTGAATGTCCAAAACTCTAATTTTGCATGTTATACCCTAACTTTGTATGCTAAACTATAGTTTTAGGATTAAATCCTAATTCTGCATGTTAAATCCTAATTTTATGATAAAATCCATAATCTTCCAAAACCAAATAAACCCTAATTTGATAATAAAACCCTAATCTTGTAATTGAAACTCTAATTTTGCTAATGAAACCCTAATTTTATTAGTTTAATCCTAATCTATTATTGTTTAAGTGATGGTTGGTCATGAATGTTTGAATTGTTTGATTATTATAAATGTTGAATCTGTGATTAATCATTTATGGATCTGAGGTTGTAAAGGCATGTTTCTACCTTCTTGTGGGTGTCACATTCTACTTTATTTATATTATGGACATTTGGACATTATAAGGACATGTTTCCATCTTTGTATGGGTGCCCACTTTGTTGTTTATTTGTTTACTTTATGACATGATTTATTTACCTTCAATTTTTTGTAATATAAATAATATCATAATATTTTAAAATTTTAATAAATTTAGTTCTGAAAAAGAGGCCGGTTCCAATAAACTGGGCATTATGAAGGTGATGAGTCACTTATCAACTTTCCCATGTGTACCTAACTTTTTGAACCCAGTAAGGATTAGGAATTCCTTAGGAATCGAGTCATCTAGTCCTTCTATTTTCTTCCCGGCATGTCCAGGTGGCGACTCATATTCTTTGGGCTTAGGCCTGTGTTATCTAAGGCCCAGAGCCTAATAGTGCCAAAGACGCAAGAACCATTCCACCGGTAGTGGGGGGTAAAAATCCCTACTCATAGTGGGGATAAGAGAAGTTGATTTTGTTGATCTTTATATTATTTTATTTTCTCTTATTATGATAATATTCATTGCATCACTTAGAATTACATTATGTATGTGAGTTAGGATGCCCTGTGGAACCCATATTATGTGTGTGTAAGTGATACCATACTTTCATTCAAGGTATGAAGATGGAGCACCACATAGTCACTCATATTCTTATACCTTTTCGTATATACTTGCTATGAGAACTTAAACCTTTTATCCTAAAGACTAAAGCCCATGTAATTAGCCTAGGAACTTTCCTTAGGTTTACATTAATTTTTTGTTGTTTGAACATGGTTAACATGTCTTAGTTTGAGTTATAGCCCATTTGGTTTATCTTTTCCTAATATGACCTAATTATTGTATAAGTCCAAAATCATTTTCAAAACTTTTTAAAATAAGCTTAAAACCTTTTCAACAAAGATGGATCAAAATAATTTTTCACTTTATGGCCCTTTTTCCAAGTCAAGCTTTCATTCGACTTTGAATTAAAACCTTTTTACAATGGGTCAAAATTTTTGAAGCGGGCTTTGAGAAATTTTCAAGCTTTCATTGGACTTTATAAGTAAAACTCTTCTATAATGCATCAAAATTGTTTGGAATGGGCTTGTAATCAATTATGGGCTTTATTTATGCCAAGATTTGTTAATTGTGGGCTTGTTTATGGACTGGATCATTAGTTGCCTTTCTAAATGAGAAGTCTATTTATGATAAACCTAATAATTTATTTTTAATCCACAATATTACAAAAATCTTGCTAACCAAAACACCTAGGAAAAGAGACTCGCCACTCACCATAGTTGTTTGAGGGCTTACGATAATTTGACCTACGTCAATGACTCAGAATTTAGTAAAGGTTCAGTTAACTTTGTACCAAAACCAATGGATAATGAGCAAGTTTAAAATATGGTAAATGAGGCCCTCACATCCAAGATGAAAGAATTAAAAGGTGATAAGGATGTGAGAAGGTAGCTAGCAGTATTATTGGAAGATAACACTGCTAAATTATCTTCTAGTACTAAGAAGTAGAAGGACAAAAAAAAGGCTAAGGTAGCTGAAGTAGCCTTTGATGAAGAAAAGGTGGTAATTGATGATGATGACTAGGATGCATACTTTCAAGACTAATAAGAAAATGAAAGAGAAAAAAGGTTGTGGAGAAGATTGAATCTATTGACATTGAAAAGATGATTGTTGATTTAGAAAAGAAGTTTAAAAAGAAGCTAGAGACTAAAGAAGTGTCAAAGGTAGACAAGTTGTTTTAGGAAACTGAAGGAATCCCTTACAAATTCAAGATGCCTCCTTTTGCTAAGTTTGATGGAACAAGGAATCCTCACTTGCATATCAAGTAGTACATCACTACCATATAGTCTGCTAGAGCCACTAAGCCTCAAACCTGAAGGTATTTTATGCTTTCTTTGGATCATGTGGTTTAAAACTAGTATATCACTTTATAGGAGAGGACTTAGAAAGACTGGTATAACAATTGAGTTAGAGGTAACCTTGATATAGGGTGAGTCTCTCAGACAAATACTGATTGAAAACTTTGTTGATGATATAAAAAGATGGAGGAATAAGGCAGCCCTTCTCACAGAAAGAATGGCTCAGATCCTTGTAAAGGATTTCAAGGATCTTTTACTGTTAGGTCTTCAGCTAAAAGAATGGAAGAGAGAAAATAACATATACTATAGAAAAGGGAGCAATAAGAGTAGCTATCAGTCTGGTGGACAAGGTGGACAAAGTCAAGGGGGGAAAAAGATGCTAATGTGAATGCAACAACTGAACTAGCAAGGAAGCGTCAATTCTCATAATTAGTAAAGCCATTATCTTTGTGTGAGCACTCTAGGTGGAATGGTTCTTACGACTTTGGCACTATTTAGGCTCAGGGCCTTAGAGAACACAGGCCTAAGCCTAGAGAAAATGTAGTCACCACCCGGACAAGCCAAGAAAAAAAAAGGGGTGGGTGACTCGATTCCTAAGGAATCCCTAACCCCCTAATGGGTTCGGAATGTTGGGTACGTGTGGGAAAGGTGAGAATGGCCCAACAATCCCACAACACCAGTTCATTAGAACCGGCCTCCTTTGCAGGTATTAATATTATAAAATTCTTAAATATAACGACATTATCCATACTACATGTGATATGTCCAAACAAAATAAATAAATGGACACCCATCAAAGGATGGAACATGTTGTTACATCGTCCATGTCTAAAATTGAAGAGGACACTCACCGAAAGGTGGAAATATGTCCTTTACATTAGTCTGAAAAACTTTAAAATAAAATAAATTACATGATGCTCACAATATGAGGTACCCAAAACATGGAAACATACCTCTAAAAATGTTTTGAAATAAAAACAAATCAATAAAAATAGCCAACCATTCGTTATAAATAAATCATTCATCAAAGACATCAAACATCAATCAAAATATATAATAAACATTTATGTAATTTAAATAAAATAGTAAGGATATAAATTTAGGGTTCATGCATCAATTTTGGTTTCTTTGGTCTCATGTTTAACAATTAGGGTCTTGTAATTTAGTTTATTGGATTAAACAATTTGGGAAATATTTAATACAAAAGAAGTAATATAGCTACTGGATTTTTTAAGATTTAAGGTTTGAAAAAAATTAGGGTTTGAAACTAAAGAAAGGATATTTTGGATTTAGGGTTTCAAAAGTTGTGGGAAAATAATATTAAAATTTAAGGTTTAAATAAATAAGATTGAAAATCATAAAATTTGGATTTTAAATTTAGTTATTTGGAAAGAATAGGCTGCTGTGATTTCATAAAAAATAGGTTTGGTTAGGGATTTAAGAAAATAGATTATTATTTTGTGGTTTTTAGAAAAGTGTAATTAGGGTTTTAGATTTTAAAAATATGTTTTACGGGTATTAAGATATTAGGGTTTTGAAAAAAGGTTTTTAGAATTTTCAATAGAGTTTGGATGGTAAACAGAATAATCGATCAAATAATAAAAACATCATCTATTGTATGTTTAAACAATTGATCAATTGAATAATGAAGCTACTGTAAAAAAAATAAATAAATAGAAACTCAAACATTCGTTGTTGGTTCCACCACAACTTGAATTCTGGTTGAACAATAACCAAAGACATAGTATGCTACCTTTGATGGATTTCTTCTTACTTAGTGCCTCTTGCTTTTTCAAGTCCAAGGTTCTAAAAAAGTCCGATCTCCTTAAAAGATCAAAGTCTCAAGTATCAAGCTCAAAAGTCTAAATAATTGCTAAAAGTCCCTTTTGTGTGTTTTGATGTGGTATTTATGTAACACCCCGATACTCCATATAAATACTATACATATACCTTGTATACATACAGTAAGCATATAAAGTATAAGGATGTCACTTTACGTTACACTTTAAAAACCTTTAACTGAGTTCAAATTATATCTTTCATAAAGTAATTCTTTTAATGATCTTATACTTAAATATAATAATAATCTTATCTTTAACAAAACTTCATTTATACATATGAATACATTCTTGTAGTAAAATACAGCATAATTAAATTATACATGTATGCAACACACTCTAGTTGGTCTCAGAACACACTTACCTTACTCGTGGCATACCGATTGACTTTTAGATCAACCACCTATTCACCTGCGCGATTTACATAATCACGCTAAGCTAAAAAGCTTAGTAGTACAAAGAAATAATTTAAAATATACATTTCAAATAAATCATATTTCATATATTAACATCATGTATTACCATTTTCTTATCATATTTACCCTTTTTATTGCACTCTCTATATATTTCCACCATTCTCATAATATATATATATATATACTCCTATACATCATTCCAACAAATCATAATTCAATGACTTAACAAAACCTTCATGAAATAATGCTCACAATTTCCACATCCATAAACATTTTACACATAATATTATGTTTTCATAAACTCATCATTCAACATAGCTTCTCAAGCCATATTCACTTTCAATCATTTACTTATGTATTGTATACATCTCATTCCATGATTATCATCATATATCACATAATGTTATATTTCATTCCATAATTCACATTAAAACAAAGACATGCATGGGCCCACAAGACACTAATATGCCATTTAACTTTCAGAGTTAATGTTTTGGTTTAATTTTCTCATTTATCATTATCCCAACTAGGCTTCAAGGATTAGGTTCAACCAAGCTTCAAGGGGAACAAAGCATGCTAAGTATCAACCCAACTTGGCTTCAAGAACCAATCCAACCTAGCTTCAAGGGTTGTAACATCTCAATTAGGCTTCAAGGACTAGACCCAACCAAGCTTCAAGGGGAGTAAAACATGTTAAACTTCTACCCAACTTGGCTTCAAGGATCAAGCCCAACCTAACTTCAAGAGATTGTTACTATAGGCATGCCACCAACAACAAACTCTGAAAATGGAATAACACATTAGCCACACAACTCATTTATTATTTCATTATCAATTCCATTCTCAATTCTCATCATTATCTAGGCAAACATGCCCCACTTGTTTCAATTGAATCATCATAGCCAATCACAATGGCTTCACATGTCATTTGAATTATCATAGCCAATCGCAATGGCTTCACATGTCATTTGAATTATCATAGCCAATCACAATGGCTTCACATGTCATTTGAATTATATCTCAATTCACATTACAACACTTCATCATTCAAGTATACATAATCAATTTCATTGAACATATAGACAATATGTCCATTTATTTCATTGCAATCACTATTACCAACCATAATGACATCACATTTCATCACTTCTCAAGGCACATTAATATAATTCATCATTAAAATATTTATCATAACCAATTGCATTGCACATACCTTTTTGAATGATCACCATAGCTTTCACACTATACAATTAATAACATTAGTCACATTGTATTAACCATATAATAAATTACTTAACATTGTTGTAGGTCACAAAATCATATAAAAGAATGCATCTATGTAAGTTGTACTTACCTCAAGAACTACTCCCATTAATCTATACACTTCCTCTTCCAAGAGTTTTCACATTAGGTTAGTGCAACATAATCTCTTCCAAACCTAATCCAAAGATAATTACACCCATAAGAAGTAAGAATGATGACTGACTAGGGCAAACACAACACATGACACGCTCACCAACAAGGGCGTGCTCCTGATCGTGCCCTAAACCAACAATACAGAAGCTTTGACACGCTCAGTAAAAAGGGAGTGTTAATGGACGTGTCACTCATTCTGCCTCACAGAAACATTGACACGCCCAACAACACGGGCGTGTTCATGGCCGTGTCAATTACTTTTTCTCACAGTAGCTATGACACGCTCAGTAACATGGCCGTGTTAATGGTCGTGTCGCAAACATCCAACTCAGTACCATTGACACGCCCAACATTGTGGCCGTGTCACTGGCCGTGTCAGCCAAAAATCATGAATTCGAACTCTCATCCATGAAAACACAAACACTTCAAAACTCATACTTCATCACCCTTAATCAACATCTTGGTTATATTCATCAATTACCTATCAATTTAACACTTATATCACTTCAATATATCATAATAATAATCATTATATACACCACCATATATCAACTACTCAATTTCCCCAATTCATTCATATGAAACCTTTACTCAATAATTTCAACAATTCATCATCATCCTCACAATTAACCATATTATCTCACAATTAACCATATTATCATCATCTAAATACCAAATCCACACATATATATATTTCAATCTTTCATTATCATCATCATCACACATCAATCATATCAAATCCAAACTCAAACAATAGAAATCAATACAAGGAAATGAATACTTACTTGACTATTATGTCAAATCTTCAATAACCATCTTCAATTCTCTCAAAACCCATAAGAATTTGGTGTATATGTAGATAAAATCACCTCTGTTTCTCTCTATCCCTCTTTCTCTTTCTCTCTCTCTCGTCCAAGAAGAAGAAGAAGATAAAGAAGATGAAAAGAAGATCTTTTCTTCTTTTTCTCATGCTTATCATATATATATATATATTAATAATTAAATACCTTCAAATCTTCACCATACACTTGTCACTCTTTGACTTTCTTTCTTCTTTTTCTTTTAATTATTATTATTATTATTAATTAAGCTTACTTTCCCACACCACTTTATACCTCATGTATATGTGATGTATATGTTGGTATATGTATATTTCTTATATATCACTTTTATATTCCCATATATTTTCCCAAATACCATATATACATATTATCCTTACATATATTACCAACATATCTTCTCACAGCTACTACTCCAATGTACACAAAAATCGGGGTATTAAATTAATTCGTTACTCTTCTTTTGATTTTCAATAGACATTCACATTAAATCCATATACAACAATAATTACTCCAAACTTTTAGGGCATATTTTGGGATATTACAATTTATAAGAAAAATCAAAACCTAATACTAATTGGTTAAGAAAACAAAAACCATTCAGGAAATAAATTAAAAACCAAAACTAATTAGAATAGGGTTTTGAAAAAAATTTCGTTGGCAAAAATTATGCTCGCAGGTTTTTCCTGCTGCGAATTGGCCCAAGCCAATTCGTCGCGAGAGACGAAATGATTCTGCCCGTCGCCGATTTCTATTTTCAATTTTATTTATTTTTTTATCTTTTCTCTCTTCTTTTTTAATATTTTTTATTTTAATTAAAAATAAATACTATAAGTAATAAATATTATTACAAAAACCACAAAATTTATTTTGAACTATCTAAAAATATCGGACTGGACTGAGTCAAAAATTAAGGTTCTATAGTTTACCCCCTGCTTGAATGATCTGAGACTACAACAAAAGAGAGCAAAAAGCAATGTGATTTTCGACTGAGTTTAGAGCCATACTGGACTCCATAATAAAGGTTAGTTTGAGTTTTGGACTAAAATAATTTGGGTTCTGAACCTGGGATATGTTTTTGACTTGAAAGAATAACTTGGGTTCTGGACCCAGGGTAAGCTCTAAACTTAAAAGATAATTTGGGTTCTAGACCTGAGATAAGTTATGGACTTAAGAAATAATTTGGGTTATGGACCCGGGATAAGTTCTGGACTTAAAAGATAATTTGTGTTCTGGACCTGAGATAAGTTCTGGACTTAAGAAATAATTTGGATTCTAAACCCGAGATAAGTTATGGACTTAAGAAATAATTTGGGTTCTGGACCTGAGATAACTTCTGGACTTAAGAAATAATTTGGGTTCTGAAACTGAGTTAAGTTCTGGACTTAAAAAAAAATTTAGGTTCTGGAATCGAGATAAGTCTGGTACTTAAAAGATAATTTGGGTTTTGGACCTGAGATAAGTTCTAGACTTAAAAGATAATTTTAGTTCTAGACTCGAGATAAGTTCTGGACTTAAAAGATAATTTGGGTTCTGGACCCGAGGTAAGTTCTGGACTTAAGAAATAATTTGGGTTCTGGACCTAAGATAAGTTTTGGACTTAAAAGATAATTTGGGTTCTGGACCCTAGGTAAGCTCTTGACTTAAGAAATAATTTCGGTTATAGACCCATGATAAGTTATGAACTTAAAAAAATAATTTAGGTCTGGACTTGAGGTAAGTTTTGGACTTAAGAAAAAATTTAGTTTCAGGACCTGAGATAAGTTCTGGACATAAAAAAATAATTTTGGTTTTGGACCCAAGGTAAGTTCTAGACCTTAAAAATAATTTGGGTTCTGGACCCGGGATAAGTTATGGACTTAAAAATAATTTGGATTCTGGATCTGAGTGAGTTTTGGACTAAAAAATAATTTGGGTTCTTGACCCGAGTATGTTCTGGACTCAAAAAATAATTTTTGTTCTAGACCCAAAGTAAGTTCTAGAATTAAAAATAATTTGGGTTCTGGACCCGAGATAAGTTCTGGACATTAAAAATAATTTGGATTATGTACCCGGGATAAGTTCTAGACCTAAAAATATTTGGGTTTTGGACTCGAGCAAGTTCTAGACTCAAAAATAATTTGGGTTCTGGACCCAAGCGAGTTCTCGACTCATAAAATAATTTGGATTCTGGAACCGAGGTAATTCTGAACTTTAAAATTAATTTAGATTCTGGACCTGAGGTGAGTTTTAGACTAAAAAATAATTTGGGTTCTGGACCCGAGGTAAGTTCTGAACATAAAAATAATTTAGGTTCTAGACCCGAGCAAGTTATGGACTAAAATATGATTTGGGTTCTGGACCCGAGCGAGTTCTAGACTTAAGAAACAATTTCGGTTCTGGACCCGAGGTGTAATATTAAAATTTTGGAAATGCTAATTGTTGAAATTGAATTAAATGATTTAAAGAGTGTATATTAGATTAAGTGAAAAGATAAGAGAAAGGGAAGTGTGTATATGTTGTATATATGAAGATATAGACAACATATACAAGTTAACAAGTTGAGTTGGTCAAATGATATATTTAATTATTTAAATAGAAATTAAATGTTAGTGGAAGATGATATTTGATATTTATATTATTATAATAATTTAATTGCTTGGTGGAGATTAAGTGGGGATTTAAGTGGTTAAGAGTAGAGGTTGGTTTGACTATTTTCATCAATTTATTATTTCTTCTCAAAGAGGGCTGACCATCACCATTGTCAAAGGCAAAAGAGGTTTTGTTTCTTCCTAACTCAAGCAATTAAAGGATTTCAAATGATCAAGTTGGAGTTTTAAGGATTTTCTTCATATTTGGTAAGTTTCCAACTTGTTTCTTTGATTTCTTTTGAGTTTGTGTTTCTGAGTTTTGTGGATGGTTGGTGTAGTTGGGTATATGGATGATTTTGGTGTATTTGAGGTTGTTTTGTCTAGTTAACTTTGATTTTAGGGTTGGATTGAAGAAAAGGGTTAAGTTGGTGAAGAAAATAAGAGTTATGGATTGTGAAAGTTTTGAGTTGTTTTGATGTTTATGCAAGTTTATTATGGTATATCGATGATTTTAGTTAAGTTCCTTGGAGTGGAAAAGGGTAAAAGAAAGATGTTCGTTGGATGTGGTGTTTTGGTGTCGATTTCAGGTTTTTAGCCTGACATGTCCAGTAGCACGGACATGTCTATAGTCATGTCGATGGTTCTGTTTTCAGTGTGGGTGACACGATCAGTGACACACCCATGTCACTGAGCGTTAACAGCTTCTGTGTAGTAGTAGTATTGACACGTCCAGTGGCACTCCCAGGTCCCTGAGCATGTCACAGCTACTGTGTTGTTGGGGTTTTGCCACGTCAAGTGACACGCCCATGTCACTGAGCGTGTTATAGCTACTATGTTGCTGGAGAATTGACACGTGTAGTGACACGGCCATGTCACTGAGCGTGCCAAAGCTTCTGTGTTGTGTGTTTAGGGCACATCCATGAACTCGCCCGTGTTGATGAGCGTGTCAAGTGTAGAGTTTGCCCTAGATAGTTCTTGTTCTTATTTCCATAGGTGAATCACTAAGTGAATATTTATAATCACAATTGGATTAGGTTTTGAAGAGATTTGAGTTACCCAATACAAGGATTGAGGGATATCTTGGATGAGGAGATCAAAATTGGTATTTGTTGCTCTTAGAGGTAAGTACAAATCTTAAATGATTGCATGCATTCACATGACCTTCAGGATTTAACACATTTGGTTGGAAAATGTGTTAAGTTAACTATTATATTGTTCGTGTATGAGAATGGTGCTATGATTTCCATAATGTGAAATATGTGAAATATATAATGATGATTTAAAATGTATGGATAATGCAATTTGTTATGTATACACTAATGATAGTGTGTGAAGCCACTGGTGATGGCTATATTGATATAAATGGGATATTTGAGGCATTGTGCTTATAATGATCATGAGAAAATGAAATAGGATTTGATAATGAAATAATAAAAGAATTGTGTACCTAGTATGTTATTCAATTTTTAGAGTTTTGTTGTTGATGGCATGCCTAAAAAGTAACAATCCCTTAAAGTTGGGTTGGGCTTGCTCCTTGAAGCCTAGTTGGGTGATGCTGTGCTCTCCTTGAAGCTGGGTTGGCCTAGCCCTTGAAGCCTAGTTGGGATGTTACATATGAGGTAATCCTCATAGTGATAATGATTCACCTTTAGGCTAGATAAATGTGATTATTGGACCAAAGCAGTAACTCTGGATTCAGAAAGGCATATTAGATTCTTTTGGGCCCATGCTTGTCTTTGCTTTAATGTGAATTATGAATGATAAAAAAATTGAACAATATAATGAGATTTAATGTTATGAAATATGATATCCTTGTATAGTGTTTATAATTCTTGAAAGTTTGACATTGGCATTACATTTGAACCATATTGTTATCAAGGTTTGTACCACTAAGTTTCTGGCTTAGTACAATTGTGAATTATCGCACAGGTGACAGGGTAGATCCGGTTGAGCAGGAGAGTTCAGCTAGACTGAGTTGAGTTTAGGCATGAGATTGTAAGGGTGGTGTTGATTTGGACATTAAGATCAGAGATGAACTGCCAACATGTATTGATTCTATATTTTTGTAAATATTGATTTTGATTTATACAGATGTATAATCCACTGCATATTCCACTGCTTAAATGGATGTTTTGGATAAACTTTTGGGTAATGAAGATATATATATATGTTTTAACAAGTTTTATTTATTATTTTTATGATATCAATTATATATTTTAAATTTATACAGATTTTATAAGCGATGGTTTGATTTCTTAAATGGATTGTGGCATTCTTGTATCCGATATACGTATATTACATATGTGGGTGTATGTGGCGTACGTATATGGGGTACAAGGGTGTTACACTTGTTTTGGTATCAGAGCCTAAGTTTGAGGTTCTCAACCTAGGTGAATTGTAAGAAAAAGAAAATTTAGATTTCAAAATATGGCTTTTAATTAAGATACATGCATTGGCACTAGTAGTTTCTAATCTTTGATGAGGTAATTTCTGCTGTGTTTGCAGATATAGGTAGTGATGGCGTCTCAGAAAAGTCAGTCCATAGAGGGTAATGCTGAGAGTGTAGCCCCTATTGAGGGTAGAGATGGAGCTAGAGTTGAGATAGTTGGAGAGGTACCTGCTCCTGTGCCAGAGAGACTAGTTGTTGATGAGATTTCACCGGTTTGGTTACGGCATATTGTAGAGTTGTTGAAGCATGCTCCAGTGCAGAAGTCGCCACCGCAATCGCAGCCGCAAGTACCGATGATGCATATTGATAAATTGAGAAAGTTCGGAGCTAAGGACTTCTTTGGTACTACAGATCCTTCTGTACATAAGCAGTGGTTAGGTAGAGTTCAGAGGGTATACATCCAGCTGCAAGCTACTCCTGGAGAAAAGTTATATTATGCTAGATCCCTTCTGCAGAGAGATGCATATGATTGGTGGAAGACAGTTCCACATGTGATGGATGATCTACCAACCTTGACTTATGGTGATTTTCTGCTAGAGTTTGAGCAGAAGTATACTTCGAGGGAGTATAATGATGCAAAAAAGATGGAGTTTCTGAGTATGAGACAAGATAATCGAATAGTGAAAGAGTATGAGATTGAGTTTATCTAATTGAGTCATTATGCCGGTGAGATTAATTTAGATGAGATAGACCGGTGCAGGAGATTTGAGGAGGGTCTGAGACCCTCTATCATGTGCATTATTGTAGGCTTCCAGTATCAAGACTTTTCTCAGTGTTGAGAGAGCATAGGGTATTGCAGCAGCTGCTACTGAGGGGGAGACTAAAGTTAGGAGATCCCTGAGTGAGGCAGGGTCTTCATATGTGAAGAGAGGTAGAGGAGGTTATTTTTTGAGGTTCAATAGGAGCCAGAGGTAGCCTAGTAGGTCAGCACAGCATCAGAGGCCAGTTTCTTATACATGTGTCCATTGTTGTAGGGCATATGGGGGTGCTTATTAGAAGAAAGGTGGACCAAGAATTTCTTATAGATGTGGGTCACCGGATCATTTCCTCAGAGATTGCCCTGAGCTACCTGAAGATAGATAGACTGATACTGCAGCTTCTCGACCAAGTGTTAGAGGAGGTCGAGGGGGAAGAGGTTTTAGTAGAGGTGGTCGACCTGGGTTTAGTCAGAGAGGAGATTCTACATCCGGAGGCAGTAGGCCAGATGAGGCAGGGCCACCACAGCGAGTGTATGTGATGCAAAGGCAGCCGGATTCTTCAGCCATCATTGCGGGTACATTTTCTTTATTTGGTATTTTAGTTCTTGCTCTAATAGATCCTGGATCTATGCATTCATACATTAGTGCATCCATTTTGCCTGTGACTAAATTGCATTCAGAGTCCCTAGGATTTGATATTTTGGTGACAAATCCTTTAGGGCATAGTGTTGTAGTTAGCAAGATGCACCATAATAGTCCAGTTGTTGTTCAAGATGAGGAATTCCTTGGTGATTTGATTGAGATGCCTTTCAAGGAGTATGATATGATTTTAGGCATGGATTGGTTATCTAAGCATGGGGCTGTGGTAGATTGTCAGAAGAAGTGTGTTACCCTGAGAACCTGTGATGGTATCTAGTGAGCAGAAATAACTTGCATCCATGTTTGTTTCGGCTGTTGCAGCTAGGAGGTTGATTTGGAAAGGATGTGAGGCTTATCTTGCTCATGTTGTAGATACCAGGGTAATGGGTTCTTAGCTTGATAGTATACCCACAGCTGCTAAATTTCTAGATGTTTTTCCTGAGGAGTTGCCAGGGATACCCCCAGAGAGAGAGGTTGAGTTTGGTATCGATTTGTTGCTTGGTACCACTCCTATCTCTATTACTCCCTATCGAATGGCACCTGCTGAGTTGAGAGAGTTGAAGGTGCAGTTGCAAGAGTTGTTGGATAAAGGGTTTGTTCACCCTAGGGTGTCTCCGTGGGGAGCACCTGTTTTGTTTGTGAAGAAGAAGGTTGGTACTTTGAGACTGTACATTGGTTATTGGCAGTTGAATAAAGTGACCATCAAGAACAAGTATCCTTTGCCTAGGATAGATGATCTCTTTGATCAATTGAAGGGAGCATTAGTATTTTCTAAGATTGATCTAAGATCAGGGTATCATCAGTTGAGAGTCAGAGCTGAAGATGTACCTAAGATAACTTTTCGTACAAGGTGTGGGCATTATGAGTTCTTGGTAATGCCTTTTGGATGGATGAATGCACCAGTCGCATTCATGGATTTGATAAACAGGGTGTTTAGTGTTTAGTTCATTTTTATACTAGTTTTTAGTATGATTTTATGTGTGTTTTAGTTAATGTTTTGATTGATTTTTGTTTTAAGTTTGTTTAAAGTGTTTGTTTTTAGGTTTGAGAGCAAAAACACCCTTGGAAGATCAAAATCGGGCAAGAAAAGCATGAACAAAGCAAGACATGGCCAAGCCAAGCAAGACATGGCCATGTACCTCAAAATTTCTTCAAGGTAGTAGCTGACACACCTAGAGACACGGCCAAGCCTCTGGCCGTGTCTCATTCAAAAGGCAAAACAAAGAACAAAGAAAAGAAAGAGCAAAAAATGAAGGCAGGAAGAGACACACTAAGAGACATGGCCAAGCTTGAAATGGCTTGGCCGTGTCCCATTCATACCAAGAACAAGAGAGCAAGCAAAGAAGGAAAGAAAAGAAGCAAAGACTGACACTGTCAAGGGACACGGCCAGGACACTGGCCGTGTCACATGACACAGCCGTGTCCTCTGGCCGTGTCTCATTCTGTATCAAAGAGAGTGAGGGGCACGGCCAGGAGCTTGGCCATGTCCCAAAGAAAAAAAAATCAAGAGACACAGCCAAGCTCCAAATGGCTTGGCCGTGTCACCTCTCACAACCAAAGAGAAGAAAGAAAGAAAAGAAAGGTCCAGTGAGGGACACGGCCAAGTGACAGGGCCGTGTCCCATGAAAAATCAAGAGACACGGCCAAGCCACTCTTGGCTTGGCCGTGTCACCTCAAGGAAGAGACCAAGAGACACGGCCAAGCTTGTCTTGGCTTGGCCGTGTCCCACCTGAAAAGTCAAATTTCTTTCAACAAACTGGGGGACAAAGTGGGGGACAAACACTATTGCTTGCCAAAAGAAATAGAAAAAAAGAAAAAGTGGGGGACAAAGGGAAATGGTATGAGTTGGAAGGCATGGGTGTTTATTTTTGAATGAATTAAATGGAGAGGAAGAGGAAAATGGAGGAGTTCTTGGCTTCTTGGAGCCAATTTTCTGCAAAACGTGGGAGAGGGAGAGAGTGACACTCTCCCTTGTCCCTTCACCTCCAAACCTCCATTTCCATCCTCTCCACCTTCTCCATCTTCCATTGATAAGATCTTTGAGGTTCTTTGGGATAAATTGGGTTACAAGTTCTCAAAGGTTGAAGAAGCTCCATCCAAAGGTTTGGTGACTTGAGAAAGCTCCATTCCATCTTCGAAAGGCATATCCATTGAAGGTTGGTGACTTGAGAAAGCTCCATCCAAAGGTTTGGTGACTTGAGAAAGCTCCATTCCACATTGCAAAGGGAAATCAACCATTGAAGAGGGCTTGAGTTCTTCATCAAATACATCAAGTGGAGCTAGGAGGAAGACTAGCAATCCTACTCTTGGCATCTTCACAAGGGGTTTTTCTATTCTCTCTTTTAATTCATTTCTTATTGTTGTTGTTGTATTAAGAGATTGATATTGCAATGGACAATTTGTATTTTTTTTATATTGAGTTGAATGAATGTTATAAATTGATGATGTTGAGCTAAATACCCATGTTTAGGTTTTATAGTACATTTGGTTGAATGCTTTGATTTGATATTGAAATTGATGTTCCTTGTTGATTGGTTGATTGTATTGCATTAAATGCTAGGTTGATAGATTAGCTACCTATTGATCTTTGAATATTGGATGATGGACCGAGAGGTGAAATCCGATATCGCAACTATATAATCGACCACCCTATGAATGAATTAGAAATATAAGTTCTAGGGTTTCATTAATTTGGTAATGTAAAAGAATTTGTCATTGTTAATTCATGAATGTGAGAACTAATGGATTGGTAATTGACTAATTAATCTTAAGGAACAAATTAATTTCAAGGTTATGTTAATGGACAATTGAGAATTGAGCTTTGATTGAATGGACCTATGACCCTAGGCACCTTCCCAAGAATCGATTTGATCTTGTACACCCACACACATTACTCTCTACGCACGATAAATTTTAGGTTTAAATTAATCTCGCACATCTCATACAGCAAACACTTTCGCATTTAAATACTTGTCAATCAAGCTATTACGAACCACACCTTCTGGGGGAAACGACCTTGGGGCGATCACCTTTGCTACAGCTATCTCGTATACTTGCGAGTGACGCTTTGTAGTAGTACTTAATTTGAGCGCAACATTTAGTCCCTATTTAGATCAGTTTGTGGTGAACTTTTTTTATGATATCTTGGTGTATTCATGCAATGAGGAGGAGCATGACAAGCATTTGTGGATTGTATTGCAGACTTTGAGAGAGAAGCAGTTGTATGCTAAGTTTTCTCTATATGAGTTTTGGCTTGATTAAATGACTTTTCTCTATCATGTTGTTTTAGCGGAGGGTATAAGAGTTGATCCGAGTAAAGTTGATGCTATTTTGAATTTGAGTCCATCGAAGACAATGACTGAGGTTAGAAGTTTTCTGGGTTTGGCAGGCTATTATCGACGGTTTGTGAAGGGTTTTCATTTGATATCTGCTCCACACACCAGATTACTTCAAAAGGGAGTTAGATTCGTGTGGACAGATAGATGTCAGGTGAGCTTTAAGCAGTTGAAGGAGATGTTGACTCAAGCTCATGTTCTTACTTTGCCTGTGAAAGATAAACCATATGTGATCTACAGTGATGCTTCACATAGTGGTTTATGTTGTGTTTTGATGCAGGAGGGTGGAGTCATAGCTTATGCTTCTCTGCAGTTGAAGCCACATGAGTTTAATTGCCCGGCACATGATTTGGAATTGGCAGCTATAGTTTTTGCTTTGAAGATTTGGCAACATTACTTGTATGGGGAGAAGTGTTCCATTTATACGGATCACCAGAGTTTGAAATACTTGGGTGTTTAGAGAGAGCTGAATCTTCAGCAGAGATGGTGGTTGGAGTTGATTATAGACTACGACTGTTTGATTGATTATCATCTTGGTAAGGCAAATGTTGTTGCTGATGCCTTGAGTCGAAAGTCTTTGGTAGGTTTGACTGCTTATTCGCTCTCGTTGCTTGTTGAGTTGAGAGCGTTGCATGCTAGTTTTGAATCATGTGATGATGGTGCTTTATTATCTCAGTTGCAATTGAGATCGGTGTTGTTGGATCGTATTAGAGAGGCTCTGTTGGCAGATGAGAAAATCCAACAAATTGTTTTGGATTGCCAAAAGGGCGAGAGTCGAGATTTCCATGTGAGGAATGATGGCAGTCTTTGGTACAATGATAGATTGTGTGTTCCTAATTATGGAAGACTAAAAAAGATAATTCTGGAGGAAGCACATCAGTCGGCTTTTGCCATGCACCCTGGGAATACCAAGATGTATCATGATTTGAAGCAATATTATTGGTGGTAAGGTATGAAGAGGGACATAGCAGAGTTTGTATCCAAATGTCTCATTTGTCAGAGAGTGAAGGCTGAGCACCAAGTTCCTAAGGGATTACTTCAGCCATTATCAATGCCTGTGTGGAAATGGGAGCATGTAACGATGGATTTTGTCACTGGTTTGCCGTTGACTCAGAATAAGCATGATGCAATTTAGGTGATAGTTGATCGGTTGAAGAAGATAGCTTATTTTCTTCCAGTTCGAATGGATTATTCTCTTGAGAAGTTGATTGAGCTGTATATTAGTGAGATAGTGAGATTGCATGGTGTCCTAATTTCTTTGGTGTCGGATTGAGATTCCTGGTTTACTTCGAGATTTTGAAAAAGTTTGCATGATGCTTTGGGTTCTCGATTGCATTTTAGCACTACTTTTCATCCTTAGATAGATGGGAAGTCAGAGAGAGTGATACAGATTTTGGAGGACATGTTGAGGAGCTGTGTCATTGATTTCTCTGGGAGTTGAGATAGATTTTTGCCATTGATTGAGTTTGCCTATAACAACAGTCATCGGTCCAGTATTAGAATGGCATCTTATGAGGCATTGTATGGTAGAAGATGCAAAACGCCTCTATGTTGGGATGAGGTTGGAGAAGGTAAGTTGATTGGTCCTGACTTGATAAAAGAAACAGAAGAGGAAGTGAAGATAATTCAGGATCTTTTGAAAGCAGCCTTAGATCGACAAAAATCATATTCAGATTTGAAGAGGAGAGACATAGAGTTCAATGTTGGAGATAAAGTATTTTTGAAAGTGTCACCTTGGAAGAAAATTTTGAGATTAGCCTCAAAGACAAGTTGAGTCCTCATTTTATTGGACCTTATGAGGTACTAGAGATAGTTGGACCAGTGGCCTATAGTCTTGCTTTGCCACCGAAATCGGATTGAATTCATAATGTCTTCCATGTCTCTATGCTGCAGAGGTACAGGTCAGAACCATCTCATATTTTGTCAGTGGAATCTATTGAGGTGAACCCGGATCTGACTTTTGAGGAAGAACCAGTGGCTATTTTGGCACGTGAAGTGAAAGAGTTGAGAAATAAGAAAGTACCACTTGTGAAGGTTCTTTGGAAGAATCATGCTAAGGATGAGGCAACTTGGGAGAGTGAGCAAGTGATGCGAGATCAATATCCTCAGTTGTTCCAGACTTCAGATCGAGTAATTTTGATGATGAAATTTATTTGTAGAGGGGGAGAATTGTAATATTCCAAATAATACCATAAAATTTTGGAAATGCTAATTGTTGAAATTGAATTAAATGATTTAAATTGTGTATATTTGATTAAGTGAAAAGATAAGAGAAAGGGAAGTGTGTATATGTTGTATATATGAAGATATATACAAATCAACAAGTTGAGTTAGTCAAATGATATATTTAATTATTTAAATAGAAATTAAATGTTAGTGGAAGATGATATTTGATATTTATATTAGTATAATAATTTAATTGCTTGGCAGAGATTAAATGGGGATTTAAGTGGTTAAGAGTAGAGGTTGGTTTGACTATTTTCACCATCTTCTTCTTTCTTCTCCAAGAAGGCCGTCCATCACCATTGTTAAAGGGAAAAGAGGTTTTATTTCTTCCTAACTCAAGCAATTGAAGGATTTCAAGTGACAAAGTTGGAGTTTTAAGGATTTTCTTCATATTTGGTAAGTTTCCAACTTCTTTCTTTGATTTCTTTTGAGTTTGTGTTTATGACTTTGGTGGATGGTTGGTGTAGTTGTGTATATGGTTAATTTTGGTGTATTTGAGGTTGTTTTGTTTAGTTAACTTTGATTTTGGGGTTGGATTGAAGAAAAGGGTTAAGTTGGTGAAGAAAATAAGAGTTGTGGATTGTGTAAGTTTTGAGTTATTTTGATGTTTATGCAAGTTTATTATGGTATATCGATGATTTTGGTTAAGTTGTTTGGAGTGGAAAGGGGTAAAAGAAAGATGTTTGATGGATGTGGCATTTTGGTATTGATTTCAGGTTTTTGGCCTGACACGTCCAGTAGCACGGGAATGTCTTTGGGAGTGTTGATGCTTTTGTTTTCAATGTGTGTGACACCCCCATGTCACTGAGAGTGTCACAACTTCTGTGCAATAGTAGTATTGACATGTCCAGTGATGCACTCATGTCACTGAGCGTGTCACAGCTACTATGTTGTTGGGATTTTGTCACGTCCAGTGACACGCCCATGTCACTGAGCGTGTCACAGCTACTGTGTTGTTAGGATTTTGACACGTCCATTGACACGCCCATGTCACTGAGCATGTCATAGCTACTGCGTTGTTGGAGAATTGACACATGTAGTGATGTAACACCCCTATACCCCGTATACGTACACAGCATGCTAATACGATCGTAATATACGTATACTGAATATAGAAATGCCACATTTTACAAATCACTCATGTTATCACTCTTATATAATGTAAACAAATTAAAAACTTTTGAAAGAGTTTATAAAACCAAATAAATAGAAAGTTCATTTAAAACGCAGCGGAAAATAGAACAAATGTTTACAAATACTTATACATCAAAATCAGAATATACAAATATAAAATATATACATGACTGGCAGCTCTTCTCTGATCTTTAAGTCCAAAAGTCAACTCTTCAATGTCTAGACTCACTCGGTCTCAAAGAACTCTCGGGTTCAACTCTGTTACCTGTGCGATGAACCACAATCGCGCTGAGCTAACAGCTCAGTAGTGTAAATTGTACAACCATGATGCTTTAATGCGATGCACATGTCACCATAATACATTTCATAAACCATACATAATCACAACACATTTTATAATTATATACTAGATCTTATTATTCAATTGTTTCTTCATTTATAAATCACATATTACAACTAAGACAGACACGGGCCCAAAACACACTAATATGTTATGCAAAGTTCAGAGTTACTGCTTTGGTCCATATTGACACCTTGTGTCTAGCCCCGAAGGCAATATATATATCCATGGATAATCAACTAGATTTGAGTTTACGACCCAGTCATTTCACTCAATCTAGTTCCAATAATATGTTTTTGAGGTTTACGACCCGATCATTTCACCCCAAAAACATCATATTTCACATTTATCAACTGGATTCGGCTTACGACCCGGTCATTTCACCTATCCAGTTATTCATAGGCATGTCGCCAAACTCAGAACTCTGGAAATTGAATAGACATATTAGATACACAATGATTTCATTTATCTCTTTATCAATTTCTTTCTCAATTCATTTCTCATCTCATGATCCATAATCAACTAGGCAACCATGCCTTAATTATCTCATTTTCATTATCATAGCCAACAATCATGGCTTCATATCTTTCACATTATATTTAATCAATTCATTATTCACATGGATATAATTAATGGCATCAACACATATTTTACATGCTCATCACAACATTCACATATAATCAATTATGTCTCAATTCTCAATATCATATGAGTGTATGCAATAATGTATTTTGAACTATTTCAAAATGACCCACACAACTCTAAACACTTACCTTTCAAGAATCTATCACCACTTGAGTTAGGGTAAATCACCTTCTTCACAACCTATTCTAAAAGAATGAGGAAACTCTCATGAGATCATAAGGTTAAGAATTAATTAGGGCAAACTCTAGACTTGACACGCTCACACACACGGGCGTGTCCCTGATCGTGCTCTAACTCCACAACACAGAAACATTTACACGCTCAGAACCACGGGCGTGTCACTGGGCGTGTAATACATTCTGTCTCTCAAAAATAACGACACGTCCAACATCATGAGCGTGCTCATGGCCGTGTAAATTCTCAAAACTCACAGTAGCTATGACACGCTCAACAACACGGGCGTGTTAATGGCCGTGTCACACCTACTGCCACTCAGAACAATTGACACGCCTAAGGACCTGGACGTGCTCCTGGGTGTGTCAGGCCAAAAACCCAGATTCCGGCCAAGACAACACCACTACCAACAAAACACTTCTATCCATCAACATCCACTTCAAACAAACTTCACAAAACATACCCAAAAACCATCTCAAACTTACAACAACACCACAACAAGCTAAAACACACATCAAACACAAATCACAACATCATCAAAACTCTAAACACAACCTCAACTCAATCTATCCCAACCAACTTACTCTTTTCTTCAATCCAACCCCAAAATCCAAAACCACATAAACCAAATACTCTTAAACACAACATAATCAACCCAAACACATTCTCAAACACAACTTCAACTCACAAACCCACATAACTTCAAAAACAACACAAGAAATCAAGAGAGAACTTATCAAGGATGAAGAACTCTTAGATTCCAACTAAATCTCTTGTAAACTTCTTTAATCTTGATCTTGTAAGGTCAAATCTCTCCCTCTCTCTTGTTCTCTTGTTGCTGCCGTCCAAGACAAAGAAAAGAGAAGAAAATGGAATGAAAGCCACGAAGGAAGGAGAAGGAAAGAAGAAAAGGAAAAGAAGTACAAAAGCAAAGTCAACTTCTCTTTCCTCAAAACAATCTCCTCCACACAATAAACAATATAATATTCAAAATATCTCCATCCACTCATCTTATTCCACTAACTCAATTTCAAATTAATTTCCTTTATACCCTTCACCCTTAGAATGGTATATGTTGTGTATATTACAGTATAACTAACATATGCACTCTACTCTTACAACATATCTCTTTCCAATTAAACACAAATACACTTAATCCAAATAAAACAACAATTATATACCAAACTTCTAGGGTATATTTTGGGATATTACAAGTGACACGCCCATGTCACTAAGCGTGTCAAAGCTTATGTGTTGTGGGTTTAGGTCACATCCATGAACACGCCCGTGTTGTTGAGCATGTCAAGTGTAGAGCTTTCCTTAGATAGTTCTTATTCTTATTTCCTTATGTGAATCACTAAGTGAATATTTATATTTACATTTGGATTAGGTTTTGAGGAGATTTAATTTACCCAATCCAAGGATTGAGGGATATCTTGGAAGAGGAGATCAAAATTGGTATATGTTGCTCTTAGAGGTAAGTACAAATCTTAAATGATTGCATACATTCATATGACTTTGGGACTTAACACATTTGGTTGGGAATTATGTTAAGTAACCTATTATATTGTTGGTGCATGAGAATGGTGCTATGATTTGCATAATGTGAACTATGTGAAATATATAATGATGATTTAAAATGTATGGATAATGCAATTTGTTATGTATACACTAACGATAGTGTGTGAAGCCACTGGTGATGGCTATATTGATATAAATGGGATATTTGAGGCATTGTGCTTATAATGATCATGAGAAAATGAAAAAGGATATGATAATGAAATAATGAAAGAATTGTGTGCCTAGTATGTTATTCAATTTTCAGAGTTGTTCCCCTTGAAGCTGGGTTGGGCCTAGTCCTTGAAGCCTAGTTGGGATTTTACATATTAGGTAATCCTCATTGTGATAATGATTCGCCTTCTGGCTAGATAAATGGGATTATTGGACCAAAGCAGTAACTCTGGATTTTGAATGGCATATTAGATTCTTTTGGGCCCATGCTTGTCTTTTCTTTAATGTGAATTATGAATGATGGAACAATTGAACAATATAACGAGATTTAATGTTATGAAATATGATATCCTTGTATAGTGTTTCTAATTCTTGAAAGTTTGACATTGGCATTACATTTGAACCATATTGTTATCTAGTTTTGTACCACTAAGCTTCTGGCTTAGCACGATTATGAATTATCGCGCAGGTGACAGGGTAGATCCGGTTGAGCAAGAGAGTTCAGCTAGACCGAGTTGAGTTTAGGCTTGAGATTGTGAGGGAGGTGTTGATTTGGACATCAAGATCAGAGACGAACTGCCAGCATGTATTGATTATATATTTTTGCAAACATTGATTTTGATGTATACATATGTATAATCCGCTTCATATTCCGCTGCTTATTAAACGAATGTTTTGGATAAACTTTTGGGTAATGAAGATATATATATATATATATGTTTTAACAAGTAGTGTTTTATTTATTATTTTTATGATATCAATTGTATATTTTAAATTTATACAGACTTTATAAGTGATGGTTTGATTTCTTAAATGGATTGCGACATTCTTGTATCTGGTATACGTATATTACATATTTGGGTGTATGTGGTGTACGTATATGGGGTACAAGGGTGTTACACGAGGTAAGTTTTGGACTTTAAAAATAATTGGGTTCTGGACCCGAGGTGAGTTCTAGACTAAAAAATAATTTGGGTTATGGACCCGAGGTGAGTTCTAGACTTAAAAATAATTTAGGTTTTGGACCCGAGGTGAGTTCTCGACTAAAAAATGATTTGGGTTATGGACCCGGTGGCTGCAAAAGATAATTGTAGTTAGTAGGAAATTAATTAAAAATCTGCATAAATTTTAGCTATTTTTTAGCTGGCCTTCATATTTTCTCATTACCCCCTGCATGGCAAAATATTTGAAAGTGAGTTTGAAAATATTTTGTATACACATAAACTCAAAAATTAAAATGGAGAAAGTTTTCCCCCTGTGTAGGCTCAAACCAATGATTTTTCTCATGCGGCTTTGGTTGATGTTTGTAGACTATCTAGTTCTTCGAACAAGCATGCATTTCTTATTTCTTTTGCAAAATTATTGGAGCTTCCTCACGCAATGAGCTTTCCATGCCCTTGATTCTATACCCGCTTCATGTTTTCTTTATAAAGTGTTGTTCACTTTGACAAAGAATAGATAATATAATAAAATGCAATGTGATATGTTCATGTATGCATGAATAACACTTACAATGGTTCTATCGACTCATGGATCGAGATGATCAACTGAAGTGTTCTCATTGACTCCTTCCAGATGCCTGTTTAGGTCTTGCTTTGGAATGATAGGATGCTTCACATTTATGGCTTTTATCTTCAAGATGTTGAGAATATGAGCGGTGAGACCCAAGCAGCGGAGTCAGGGACACATCCATTTCAAACTATGTTTCAGCATGTCAGTTGGTAGCTTCTTCATGACCAGGCCAATAATCATTTACTTTGCCTAATGTGTCATTTGAGGTTTAATGGTTTGACAAACTTCTCTTAACTTGAAGGCATCGCATGACAAAAACATTTTTTTTAAAAAAATCTTAAAATCATATTTTGGCTTTGTCAAATCAGTGTCATTATACCTCAGAACTTGATTTTCCAAATTAGCATATCTATAACATGGCAACCTTAGTTACCGTACTAAACTCGGGAATCATTTCTATTTAAGCAAGAACTATTGTACTTCAGATAGGCACATACACATTACTTGGTCAAAGGTCTCATTTGTGTTGGAATATTGTCTATCTCATATGCATGTTTATCCAAGCTATCTCTAATAATAAACTCTACCTACCAAGAGAGATCAACAGGTCTTTAATAGGCTTGACATGGGGTCTATAAAGGACATGGGTTAAATGAAAGCCATTTTGAGATTAGAGCTGATGTGACATAATTAACAAACGCTTACACTACAAATTTCCTATTAGAACTTTAGACAGTTGGGAGCATGAAAAGATAGAGGTTTGAGTGTTCTTCTTTCTTTTTGACATGAATCTAGATCTTGATTGGGACAGTCCTTGCCTTTACAAAAAGTTTGGTACCCATATTCATCATCATTTTTTTTTCTCTTTCTTTTCCTTACTCTTCCTTTTCTTTGAGCATTTTATCATTTTGTCCTTCTTCCCTGTAGGCCTGTCAAGAATTGGATGACCTTTCTTCTATCTATCTAATTTTGATTGAATCTTTGGTTGAGTTAGACCAATTCAAGTCAAACTGTTCTTATGGAAGTCTTTTGCTGCTTTGGGTAAAAGAGAACTTGGTTGGCTTTCTGAACCGTTTTGGGTTTTATTTTTTCCTTTTTTTTCTTTCTTCTTCCTTCTTTTTTCTCCATATAACATGTCCTATTTAGGCATGGATTATGTAAGGACATGTTTCCATCTTCGGATGGGTGTCCATTTATTTCTTTTGCTTGGACATTGTTTTGATTTTCAATATATCGATGCTTTATTTCAATTGTTGCGTGTAATATGGATAATATTGTTATATTTAAGAATTTTATAATATTAAGACCTGTAAAGGAGGCCGGTTCCAATGAACCGGGCATTGTGGGGGTGCTGGGCCATTTCTCACCTTCCCCACACGTACCCAACTTTTTGAACCCATTAGGGGGTTGGGGATTCCTTGGGAATCGAGTCATCAACACCTTTCTTTTTCCCGACCCGTCCGAGTGGTGACTCCATTTTCTCCGGACCTAGGTCCATGTTCTCTAATGCCCCGAGCCTAAACAGTGCCGAAGTCACAAGAACCATTCCACCGGAAGTGGGGGCAAAAATCCCCGCTCACAGTAGCGACTCCACTAGGGATAAGAGAAGTTGATTCCATTGGTCTTTATATTATTCTATTCTTTCTTATAATGATATTATCCATTGCATCATATTAGATTGCATCGTGTGCGTGAGTTAGGACGCCTGTGTTACCCTTGTTGTGTTATGTAAGGGATATCATACTTTCACTCAAGGTATGGAGAACGAGCATGGCATAACCACTCATAGCCTCGTACAATTTGGTATATACTTGCTATGGGAACCTAAGCCTTTTAACCCAAAGACTAAAGCTCATGTAATTGGCCTAGTTACTTTCCTTAGGTTTTTACCCCAAATGCATGTGGTTTGACTATGGTTAATTTGTCTTGGCTTAAATCGTGGCTTATTTGGTTTGCTCTTTTTCTAATATGACCTAAGTACAGTGTAAGCTCAAAATAAAATTTTCTCTAAATCCAAAAGACCAAAGCTATTTTCAAAACGTTTTCAAGATGGTCTTTGGACATAAAATTTTTCTAAAAACAAATAAAAAATTCTTTTGCTCATGGCCCAAATACTAAGTCCAAAATCCATTTTTTCTAAGATCTTTTTATAATGGGCTTAGAAATAAAAATATTTGTATCCAATTTTTCTTACAAAGAGCTTGCAAATTATTTGGATCAATTACGAAATACCAAAAATCATGTAATTAATCATGGGCTAGTTTCTGGCATGAACCATTAGTTACTCTTTTCAAGTGAGAAATCTATCTATAATAAACATCCTAATTTAGTTTTAATCCAATATAGCATAAAAGCTACTATAGTTGGTTGAATGGATTAAAACCTAATTAATGGCAATTATTATAAATTGATTTCCATTTTTGAAAATATAACTATTGGTTAAAATGTCCGAGGGAAATATTCGAAAACAAGATATCCCATGTTGGTATTTTGTTAACCTAGGAAAAGAGACTCGCCATTCGTGTGTGGATGTTATAAGGTTGGAAGGAATGTCCTACTCGTCCTTGTTTGTCTATTGTTTATGCATACATGCATACATACATACATTTGCATCTCATATCATTAATCATCTCTGGCTCACAGCCCTGGATTATGATAGTTCAAAAGCTTACGACAATCCAATCTACGCCGAAAACAAAGAATCTAGCAACGACTCAATCACTTGCTCACCAAAAATAATGGATCCCAAACAAATTCAAAGAATGGTGGATGATGCCCTCAACACCAAGATGGAAGAAATAAAAGAGGCCCTAGCTGAGATAGTGAAGAACCAATTGACTGCAATCTTAGAAAATCATGCCGAAGCATATGCTAGCACTAAGAAGCCAAAGGACAAAGGGAAGACTAAAGTTGGTGAAGTGGATTTTTATGATGATAAGGTGATCATTGATGATGATGATTGGGCTCAATACTATCAAGATCTTCAAGACAAAAAGGAGCCAAAGGTTGTTGAGAAGACAACTATTGAAAAGACTGAGACTTCTGATGTTGAAAAGATGATTGCTGATTTAGAAAAGAAATTTGAGAAGAAACTAAAAATCGAAGAAATGTCTGAAGTTGACAAATTATTTGAGCTAGATGAAGAAGTTTCATACAAGTTTAAGATGCCATCTTTTGTGAAGTTTGATGGAACCGAAAACCCTCATCTCCATGTGAAGCAGTATATCACTGCTATGTAGTCTGCCCGAGCTACTAAAGCTCAAACTCTGAGATATTTCATGCTCTCATTGGATGCTATTGTCCAAAATTGGTTCAACACTTTAGAGGAAAGTACTCAAAAGGATTGGGTCATGTTATACAAGTCTTTCATTCAGCAATATGGATATAATGTTGAAATGGAAGTTACCTTAATGGAAGTTGAGTCCATTAGACAAAGGCCAAATGAGAATTTTGTGGACTATACGAAAAGATGGAGAAACAAGGCCGCTTTGCTCAAGAAAAGGCCCGATGAATCCGATCAAATAAGGATGATCGTGAGAGGCGTCTTGCCCAATCTATGTGAAAGGATGTCTCACACCCTTATAAGGGATTTCAATGATCTTCTCCAAGCTGGTCTACAAATTGAAAAGTGGGAAAAAGATAAAAATTGCTTTTCAATAAGAAGGAATGAGAAACGAAATTATCAACTAGGCAATCAAAGCACACAAAAATAAGTTGATGTTAATGCCACTAGTCAAGGAGGAATGAGGCAGTTATCAAAATTAGGGAAGCCACTGTCTTGGGTTCTCAATAAGCTACAAAAGAAGGGATTGTTACAACCCTTGACTCCTCATCCTTTGCCTAATCTGCTTCCACCTAACTTAGATACTAATGCATTTTGCCTATTCCATCAAAGGCCTGGACACAAAATGGACAATTGTATGAAGTTGAGGCACGAGATCCAGAATTTAATTGATGATGGCAAGTTGCCTGAGTCGGATAAGCCCAATACCAAAGGTAATCCATTTCCAAGGTTCAATAGGGTGCCACCACCAGCAACCTTCATGGTAGGAAAAGGATTAGAAGTGGATTTTGTTTTATCCTCCTTTCAAGATGGGGATATTGAAGATATGAAAGGAAAAGAAGCTTAAACTCAACAAACTTTCCTTAGCTTGAACGTTGCTTTTCAATTTTACTTTCTTTAATATTTAAATGGAACTATCGTGTTTTTCAAATTTAAATTTGTTTGAATAATTTACTTTTATAAAAAATTTTGTTGGTCTTTGTTCATTTTGGTGCTCAACCGATGAGGAATTTAGTTTGATGTTTATAAATTAATGTGTCCGGGCATCATGACTTGAATGACTTTACTAGATGAGGGAATTGCTCTATAGCATTAAGTTATTTATGCTTACTTAGAGAGGGCTCCTGCATAATTCCATTTGTCTAGATCCTAGTCAGTCTTAGAACATGCTTTGACAAACTTTTGAGGTGAAATTGAACTCTGCTTATTTAAGAGAGAAATGATCTAGGCATTGTTTGGTTAACCAACGACTAGTATCCACCCAATTAAATATCAATCCCTAGTTGTCCCTTTGAGCCTTCATAAAATTTTTGCTTTCTTTTCATTGGCATATAGCCCCAACAACCTGCTGAACTGTTGTGATACTTTTGGCAAGTCTTATGATCACTAAGATGAAGAGGCAAGAAGATCAAAGAAAGCAATGATTAGTCCAGATCATGAGGATAGGTGAAGTTCTCAAGACCATGAAGATAATTGAAGTTCTTAAAATGATAAGGGTGGTTGAAGTTCTCAATACCATAAGGGTAGTTGAAGTTTTCCTAATATCTCCAATATTTCAACATCAACATCAGAGTAACAAATAATTTATCCCTATTAAAGAAGATTTATGTTATTCCACTCATCCATTATTGGAAGCCCAAGTTGGTACAAATAAGACAACTCTTTTAGAGCTAGAACAAAAAAAAAACAAACAAACTAAACAAAAAAAAAGAGAGAGAGAAGAAAAGAAAATAAAAAAAGACAAAAAAAAAAGAAAAAAAAAGAAAAAAAAAGAGAAAAAAAAAGAAAAAGCAAAAAGAAAAGAAAACCCAAAATGGTTCAGAAAGAGAACTGAGTTCTCTTTCACCTAAAGCAGCAAAAGGCTTCCATTTGGTTCATAAGACATTTTTACTTGAATTGGTCCATCCCAACCAAAGATTCAATCAAAATTGGAGAAAAAGGAGGAAGACCATCCAGTTCTTGAAAGTTCTGTACTTGATAGTCCTACAAGAAAGAAGGACAAAATGATAAAAGAAAGGGAAGAGTAAGGAAAGAGAAAGAAAAGGGAAGAGTAAGAAAAATAAAGAGGAAAGAAAAGGGAGAAGAAGAAAAGAAATAAATTTGGGTAACAAAATTTTTGCAAGGGTAAAAACTGTCCTAATCAAGATCCAGATTAATACCAAGAAGCTAGAAGGAATTTGGAGTCTAGCAAGATTGCTTCCAGTTGCCTAAAGTGTAATATCCTCATTTATGCCCTAGAAGTTTTGTATGTTGTTGTTATTGTGGTTGTTTTAAATTGCAAGATTAAGAATTGAGAAAAGAAAAGTATTTGTGTTTTGGGAAGGATTTAGGGTTTAGAGAGAATGGTATATGTTGTGTATATGTTGATATATATAACATATAAATGGGTCAAAGAAGAGTCAAGGTGTTGGTTAGTGGAAGAAGATATTTTTGTGTTGAGTGTGTAAGTACATATATGGGCTTATATAAGACAAAAGGTTAGTTATATGTTTGAGGGCATTTTGGTAATTGTTTGGATGAAATGCATGGTGGAGATTAAAAGAAGGAAAGAGAGGTTGACTTGTGCATTTTCTTTTCTTTTCTTGAAGAGGTGGCCGGCTCTCCAACAACAAGGGGGAAAGAGAAGTGTTCTTGATGCTATACTCAATTGATGAAAGAATTGAGAGATTTGGTGAAAGATTTATGGAATTTCTTCATATAAGGTAAGATCTTCTCTTTAATTTCTTCAATTCTTTTGAAGTGGTGTGAGAAAGGAATTAGGTTTTGTTGGTGTGATGATGAGATGAGTTTGTGTTATGTTTTTAAGTGTTAAAATTGATTGTAAGTTAAAAGATGGAATTAGTGTTGGGTTGATTGTGAAGATTGTATGTTTAAATGGATGTTGTTTTTGAAAGATGAAAAAGGATGGTGATTAATTAGGGTTTTGAGATGGTGTTTGTTTAATTGTGATATTAATGTGTTTTAAAGTGATTATTGTAATGAATATGTGTTTAGAACATTGATTATGTTCATTTGAAGCATGTGGTATGATGTATATTGAGTTTAAATGCAATTTGGAAAGTGTTGGCTTTGGTTAGGGTTTTGATTATGGGTGACACAGCCAAAAGCTATGGGAAACACGGCCAAGACATGAAATTTTGAAGGTGTTGGATTGATTTTTGGGAGACACGGCCGTGTCCCCAAGCCGTGTTTGCTACTGCCAAAGTTTGGTTGAGAGACACGACCACAAGCTTGGCCGTGTCCCTTGCCCGTGTTGCTTACTGTCCAATTGGTTTGAGTGACACGGCCACAAGCTTGGCCGTGTCCCTCAAGTGGCTGCCCGTGTCCCTCAATTGTGTAGGTTAAGGTTTTACTTCCTTGTTCTTTTTGCATTGCTTTGGTTCTTAAAGGGTAGGTTGGTCCCTAAACCTAACCCTAAACATTTTAAATACACTTGAATCAATGAATGATATAATCAATTACATGTGTAAGGTTCTAAAGCTATGAATCATATCAATTGTTCTTTACCCTAATTGCATTGTTGAGATTGAATAATGTTATGTTATGCATTATAAATGGTAATGTGTTTCATGAGTAATGAATATTGAAATGTATATCAAAGATGCAATGATAATTCAAATAAGACATGATATGAGACAATGCCATTGTGGTTGGCTAAGATGTGATGCAATTGAAAGAAATAAGGCATGTTTGCCTAAATGTTGTTGAGAATTGAGAATGGAAATGATAATTGAATAATAAATGAATTGTGTGGCTAATGTGTTATTCCATTTTCAGAGTTGGTTGTTGGTGGCATGCCTAATAAGTGTAACAATCTCTTGAAATTAGGTTGGATTGAATCCTTGAAGCCTAATTGAGATGTTACCACCCTTGAAGCTAGGTTGGGTTGGTTCTTGAAGCCAAGTTGGGTTGAAGCTTAGCATGCTTTGCTCCCCTTGAAGCTTGGTTGAACCTAATCCTTGAAGCCTAGTTGGGTTTATGATATTGATAAATGTGATGATAGAACCAAAACATTAACTCTGAAAATTGAATGGCATATTAGTGTGTCTTGGGCCCATGCTTGTCTTTGCTTAATGTTGATTATGAATGATTAAATGAATACTAATGAGGTATATGATAAGATGTTGAAATATGATATGTCTATTTATGTTGAGTTATGAAATGTAAAGGCATGTTGTTAGTTTTGCATATATGATGTTACATGTATAATATGGATTGAGAATTGGCATTGCATTGCATCAAAGCAAAACATTAGCATGTTTTATCTTACTAAGCCGTTGGCTTAGCGCGATAGTGTTTGATCGCGCAGGTAGTAGAGTTGGTAGAGTTGAACCCGAAAGTTCATCAAGACCGAGTGAGAGTAGACAGTGAAGAGTTGATTTTTGAGGACTTAAAGATCAGAGCAGACTTGCCAATCATGTATACTTCTTTTATATTTTGTAAAGTAATGTTTATAATGTAAATATGTACCTAATTTATAACTTCCGCTGTGTAATATTTAAATGTATATATGTATATCTAACATGTTTATATTTTAAGTCAATGACTTAATTTCTATAATGTATAATGATTAGGGTATTGTATCAAGTTTAAAATGTTTTGAATGTTGAAGAAAACCGTAGCATCCCTATGTTTGGTGCACTTATGCTACATTGTTGTGATTGTAGTGTGTGTGCATTGGATGTGGGGGTGTTACAATTGTTTTGGTATCAGAGCCTAGGTTTGAGATTCTCAACCTAGGTAAAATGTAATAAAAAGAATATTTTTACTTAAAAAGTGGTTTTAAATAACACATATGTTTGGGATTGGCAACCTCTGATCTTTAATAAGGTGTGTCCTTTTTTGTGTTTGCAGTGTAGGTGTTGATGGATCCTCATTTGAGACAATCGGTTGAGGGTAGTGAGGAGAGTGTTGCTCCTGAGGATGGAGCTAGGGTTGATAGTGCTGGTGAGGCACCTGTTTCTGGGTCGGGTAGACCAGTAGGTGATGAGGTTCCGCCAGCCTGGTTTAGGAATATGATGGAAGCTATGAGACAAGCACCTGTGCAACCACAGCCACCACCCCCTCAGCCTTCAGTACCAGTAAGGCATTATGATAAACTGAGGAAATATGGAGCGGAGGATTTCTTAGGCACAGTTGATCCAGCTGTGGCAGAACAGTGGCTTGACAGAGTTCAGAGAGTATTTGTTCAGTTGCAAGCCACCTCAGAGGAAAAGTTTGACTATGCAAGATCTTTGCTTCAGAAGGATGCCTACGATTGGTGGAAGACGGTGCCCCATTCTATGGATGATCCTCCAACACTGTCTTACACTGATTTCTTGAGAGAATTTGAGTTGAAGTATACTCCAAGGGAGTATAAGGATATGAAGAAGATGGAGTTCTTGAGCTTGAAGCAAGATAGCAAGACTGTAACTGAATATGAGGTTGAGTTTATTAGATTGAGTCATTATGCTGGTGGCATTATTGCTGATGAGATAGATAGATGCCGGAGGTTTCAGGAGGGATTGAGACCCTCTATCATGTGCTTAGTGGCCGGGTCTAGATATCACGATTTCTCCCAGCTAGTGGCAGCAGCTCGAGATGTAGAAAGGGCTCAAGTGATTGCAGCTGCATCAGAGGAAGAGGTCAGAGTGAGAAGGCCTCAGTTTGAGGCAGGGTCTTCTTCAGCAAAGAGGGGTAGAGGAAGCTTTGTTCCTCGGAGTAGTAGGAGCCAGAGACCAGCAGGTAGATCAGTGCAGTTCCAAAGGCAAAGATATAGACCTGCAGCTTCAGTGGCAAGTGCTCCGACCCCTATGGTTCAGAGATCCACCTTACCTATCTGCATCCATTGTGGGAGGCCACATGGTGGTCCTTGTTGGAAGGCTGGTGTTGCAGGGGTTTGTTTCAGGTGTGGGTCACCGGATCACTTTGTGAGAGACTGTCCGGAGAGACAGGAGTTTATGCCAGTTGATTCTGCCGCTTCTCGAGCCAGTGTGAGGGGAGGTAGAGGAGGCAGAGGTGCCAGCCGAGGTGGTAGAGCAGGGTTCAGTTCTAGAGGTGGTGCTACATCCAGGGAAACTAGACCGGAGGAGGTTGGTTCTTCCCAGAGGATGTATGTTATGCAGAGACAGCCAGATGCATCGGCGGTCATAGCTGGTACTTTTTCTTTATTTGATACTGCAGTACTTGCTTTGATTGATCCGGGTTCCACCCATTCTTATATTAGTGCATCTGTATTGCCTGTGTTTGATGTGCATGCTGAGTCCCTAGGATTTGATGTTTTGGTGACAAATCCGTTAGGGCATAGTGTGATTGTGAGTAAAGTGCATCGGGATAGTGCAGTGAGGGTGCAGGGTGAGGAGTTCCTTGGAGATTTGATTGAGATGCCATTTAAGGAATATGATGTGATTTTAGGCATGGATTGGGTATCTCGACATGGAGCTGTGGTGGATTGTAAAAAGAAGATTGTTTCTTTGAGAACTAGTGATGGTAGAGAGGTGATAGTATCTAATGAGCAGGAACAGTTAGCCTCCTTATTTGTTTCAGCTGTTGCAGCCAGGAGATTGATTAGAAAGGGATGTGAAGCTTATCTTGCTCATGTGATAGATACTAGAGTAAGAAGTTCTCCTATTGATAGCATTGCCACAGTTGCAGAGTTCCCTGATGTTTTTCCTGAGGAGTTGCCAGGATTGCCGCCTGAGAGAGAGGTGGAGTTTGGTATTGAATTGTTGCCTGGTACCACTCCTATCTCGATTACTCCTTACAGAATGGCACCATCAGAACTAAGAGAGTTAAAAGTGCAATTACAGGAGCTGTTGGATAAGGGATTTATTCGCCCCAGTGTTTCTCCTTGGGGAGCTCCAGTGCTGTTTGTGAAGAAGAAAGATGGTACCATGAGGTTATGTATCGACTATAGGCAATTGAACAAGGTGACAATTAAGAATAAATATCCTTTGCCTAGAATCGATGATCTCTTTGATCAATTAAAGGATGCAGCTGTGTTTTCTAAAATTGATCTGAGATCTAGGTACCATCAGCTGAGAGTCAAAGCTGAAGATGTTCCGAAGACCGCATTTCGGACCAGGTATGGGCATTATGAATTTTTAGTTATGCCTTTTGGTCTGACGAATGCACCTGCAGCTTTCATGGATTTGATGAATAGGGTGTTTAGGCCCTATTTGGATCAGTTTGTAGTGGTCTTCATCGATGATATCCTGGTGTATTCGAGGAATGAAGAGGAACATGATATGCATCTGCGGATTGTGTTGCAGATTTTGAGAGAAAAGCAGTTATTTGCCAAATTGTCGAAGTGTGAGTTCTGGTTGGATCAAGTAGCTTTTCCTGGACATATTGTTTCAGCAGAAGGCATCAGAGTTGATCCGAGTAAAGTTGAAGCAATTTTGAATTGGAGTCCACCCAAGTCAGTGACAGAGGTTAGAAGTTTTCTGGGTTTGGCAGGCTATTACCGACGGTTTGTGAAAGGGTTTTCTTTGATAGCTACTCCACTCACCAGATTGCTTCGTAAGGGAGTGAGATTTGTGTGGACGGATCAGTGTCAGGCTAGCTTTGAGCAGTTGAGAGATATGTTGACTCAAGCGCCTGTTCTTACTTTACCTGTAGAAGGCAAACCATATGTAATCTACAGTGATGCTTCACATAGTGGTTTGGGATGTGTGCTGATGCAGGAAGGGAAAGTTATAGCTTATGCATCTCGTCAGTTGAAACCGCATGAGCTTAACTACCCCACCCATGATTTGGAATTGGCAGCCATTGTGTTTGCATTAAAGATTTGGCGCCATTATCTGTTTGGGGAGAAATGTTTCATTTACACTGATCACAAAAGTTTGAAGTATTTGGGTGTTCAGAAAGAGCTCAACCTTCGGCAGAGGAGATGGTTGGAATTGATTAAAGACTACGACTGCTTGATTGATTATCATCCAGGTAAAGCAAATGTAGTTGCTGATGCCTTAAGTCTGAAGTCTTTAGCTGGTTTAACAGTTTACTCGCTCTCGTTGCTTGTTGAGTTGAGAGCGTTGCGTGCCAGTTTTGTACTTTGTGATGATGGTGCATTATTGGCACAGTTGCAATTGAAGCCGGTTTTGTTGGATCAGATCAAAGAGGCTCAGTTGACTGATAAGAAGATTCAGAAGATTATTGCAGATTGTCAGAGTAAAGAGAGTAGAGATTTTGTTGTGAGGAATGATGGGAGCCTATGGTTCAAGAACAGATTGTGTGTACCCGATAATGCTGATTTGAAGAGGGTCATTTTGGAAGAGGCACATCAGTCGATGTTTTCTATGCATCCGGGTAATACCAAGATGTATCATGACTTGAGACAGCATTACTGGTGGATTGGGTTGAAGAGAGACATTGCTGAGTTTATATCGAAATGTCTCACTTGTCAGAAGGTTAAAGCAGAGCATCAAGTTCCAACTGGGTTGCTTCAACCGTTGTCAGTGCCAGAATGGAAGTGGGATAGAGTGACCATGGACTTTGTGTCTGGTTTGCCTTTGACACAAAAGAAACATGATGCCATATGGGTGATTGTGGATAGATTGACTAAGATAGCTCATTTCCTCCCAGTTCGGATGGATTATTCTTTGGAGAGGTTGGCTGAGCTGTACATCCAGGAGATTGTGAAATTGCATGGTGTTCCAACTTCTTTGGTGTCTGATCGAGATCCCAGGTTTACTTCAAGATTTTGGAAGAGTTTGCACAGAGCTTTGGGTTCTCGACTACACTTCAGTACTGCTTTTCATCCACAGACGGATGGACAGTCTGAGAGGGTGATACAGATTGTTGAGGATATGTTGAGAAGCTGTGTCATCGATTTCTCTGGAAGTTGGGATAGATTCTTACCTCTTGTGGAGTTTGCTTACAACAACAGTCACCAATCCAGCATCGGAATGGCCCCATTCGAGGCATTGTATGGCAGACGGTGCAGAACACCTCTTTGTTGGAGTGAACTTGGTGATAGCAAGTTGATTGGGCCTGATTTGATTCAAGAAACTGAAGAGAAAGTGAAGTTGATTCGGGGCAGGTTAAAAGCAGCTTCAGACCGACAGAATTCCTATGCAGATCTGAAGAGGAGAGACATTCAGTTTGATGTTGGGGATAAGGTATTTTTGAAGGTATCTCCTTGGAAGAAAATTTTGAGGTTCGGTCGGAAAGGGAAATTAAGTCCTCGTTTCATTGGACCGTATGAAGTATTGGAAAGAGTTGGGCCAGTGGCTTATCGGCTTGCTTTGCCACCTGAGTTGGATCGTATTCATAATGTGTTTCATGTTTCTATGTTGAGAAGGTACAAGTCGGATCCATCTCATGTGTTGCCATTTGAATCTATTGAAGTGAGCCCAGACTTGACATTTGAAGAGGAACCAGTTGCTATCTTGGCACGGGAAGTGAAAGAATTGAGGAACAAGAGAGTGCCATTAGTGAAAATTCTTTGGAAGAATCATGCAAAAGAAGAAGCAACTTGGGAGAATGAGCAAACCATGCGAAAGCAATATCCTCAGCTGTTTCGGCCTTGATATCAGGTAATTTCGAGGACGAAATTTCTTTTTAGAGGGGGAGAATTGTAATATCCTCATTTATGCCCTAGAAGTTTTGTATGTTGTTGTTATTGTGGTTGTTTTAAATTGCAAGATTAAGAATTGAGAAAAGAAAAGTATTTGTGTTTTGGGAAGGATTTAGGGTTTAGAGAGAATGGTATATGTTGTGTATATGTTGATATATATAACATATAAATGGGTCAAAGAAGAGTCAAGGTGTTGGTTAGTGGAAGAAGATATTTTTGTGTTGAGTGTGTAAGTACATATATGGGCTTATATAAGACAAAAGGTTAGTTATATGTTTGAGGGCATTTTGGTAATTTTTTGGATGAAATGCATGGTGGAGATTAAAAGAAGGAAAGAGAGGTTGACTTGTGCATTTTCTTTTCTTTTCTTGAAGAGGTGGCCGGCTCTCCAACAACAAGGGGGAAAGAGAAGTGTTCTTGATGCTATACTCAATTGATGAAAGAATTGAGAGATTTGGTGAAAGATTTATGGAATTTCTTCATATAAGGTAAGATCTTCTCTTTAATTTCTTCAATTCTTTTGAAGTGGTGTGAGAAAGGAATTAGGTTTTGTTGGTGTGATGATGAGATGAGTTTGTGTTATGTTTTTAAGTGTTAAAATTGATTGTAAGTTAAAAGATGGAATTAGTGTTGGGTTGATTGTGAAGATTGTATGTTTAAATGGATGTTGTTTTTGAAAGATGAAAAAGGATGGTGATTAATTAGGGTTTTGAGATGGTGTTTGTTTAATTATGATATTAATGTGTTTTAAAGTGATTATTGTAATGAATATGTGTTTAGAACATTGATTATGTTCATTTGAAGCATGTGGTATGATGTATATTGAGTTTAAATGCAATTTGGAAAGTGTTGGCTTTGGTTAGGGTTTTGATTATGGGTGACACGGCCAAAAGCTATGGGAAACACGGCCAAGACATGAAATTTTGAAGGTGTTGGATTGATTTTTGGGAGACACAGCTGTGTCCCCAAGCCGTGTTTGCTACTGCCAAAGTTTGGTTGAGAGACACGACCACAAGCTTGGCCGTGTCCCTTGCCCGTGTTGCTTACTGTCCAATTGGTTTGAGTGACACGGCCACAAGCTTGGCCGTGTCCCTCAAGTGGCTGCCCGTGTCCCTCAATTGTGTAGGTTAAGGTTTTACTTCCTTGTTCTTTTTGCATTGCTTTGGTTCTTAAAGGGTAGGTTGGTCCCTAAACCTAACCCTAAACATTTTAAATACACTTGAATCAATGAATGATATAATCAATTACATGTGTAAGGTTCTAAAGCTATGAATCATATCAATTGTTCTTTACCCTAATTGCATTGTTGAGATTGAATAATGTTATGTTATGCATTGTAAATGGTAATGTGTTTCATGAGTAATGAATATTGAAATGTATATCAAAGATGCAATGATAATTCAAATAAGACATGATATGAGACAATGCCATTGTGGTTGGCTAAGATGTGATGCAATTGAAAGAAATAAGGCATGTTTGCCTAAATGTTGTTGAGAATTGAGAATGGAAATGATAATTGAATAATAAATGAATTGTGTGGCTAATGTGTTATTCCATTTTCAGAGTTGGTTGTTGGTGGCATGCCTAATAAGTGTAACAATCTCTTGAAGTTAGGTTGGATTGAATCCTTGAAGCCTAATTGAGATGTTACCACCCTTGAAGCTAGGTTGGGTTGGTTCTTGAAGCCAAGTTGGGTTGAAGCTTAGCATGCTTTGCTCCCCTTGAAGCTTGGTTGAACCTAATCCTTGAAGCCTAGTTGGGTTTATGATATTGATAAATGTGATGATAGAACCAAAACATTAACTCTGAAAATTGAATGGCATATTAGTGTGTCTTGGGCCCATGCTTGTCTTTGCTTAATGTTGATTATGAATGATTAAATGAATACTAATGAGGTATATGATAAGATGTTGAAATATGATATGTCTATTTATGTTGAGTTATGAAATGTAAAGGCATGTTGTTAGTTTTGCATATATGATGTTACATGTATAATATGGATTGAGAATTGGCATTGCATTGCATCAAAGCAAAACATTAGCATGTTTTATCTTACTAAGCCGTTGGCTTAGCGCGATAGTGTTTGATCGCGCAGGTAGTAGAGTTGGTAGAGTTGAACCCGAAAGTTCATCAAGACCGAGTGAGAGTAGACAGTGAAGAGTTGATTTTTGAGGACTTAAAGATCAGAGCAGACTTGCCAATCATGTATACTTCTTTTATATTTTGTAAAGTAATGTTTATAATGTAAATATGTACCTAATTTATAACTTCCGCTGTGTAATATTTAAATGTATATATGTATATCTAACATGTTTATATTTTAAGTCAATGACTTAATTTCTATAATGTATAATGATTAGGGTATTGTATCAAGTTTAAAATGTTTTGAATGTTGAAGAAAACCGTAGCATCCCTATGTTTGGTGCACTTATGCTACATTGTTGTGATTGTAGTGTGTGTGCATTGGATGTGGGGGTGTTACATAAAGTTCAAACAAGAAATTTATAGTGTGAGGATTTGTCCATTGTGTCACACCAGCTCCTATCTCAAAATGGCCTTAATTTAACCCATGTCCCTTATAGACCCCATTTCAAGCCTATCAAAGACCTTTTGATCTCTCTTGGTAGATAGAGTCTATTAGTGGAGATAGTTTGGATAAGCATGCATATGAGATTGACAATATTTAAACTCAAATGAGACCTTTGGCTAAGTAATGTGTATGCGCCTATCTGAAGTGCAAGAATTCTTGCTTAAATAGAAATGGTTCCTGAGTTTAGTACGGTAACTAGGGTTGTCATGTTATAGATATGTTAATTTGAAAAATCAAACCCTGAGGTACATTGACATTAATTTGGAAAAGCCAACATTTGATTTCAAAATCAAAATCCAAAAAAAAAATAAAAAAAAAGAGTGTTTCGTCATACAAAGCCTTCAAGCTAAGGGGAGTATGTTGAACTGTTGAATCTCCAAAGGACACATTGGGTAAAGGAAATGATTATTGGCAAGGTCATGAAGAAGCTATCAACTGACATGCTGAGACATAGTTTGAAATAGGTGAATCCCTGACTCTGCTGTTTGGGGTCTCCATTATTCATATTTTCAACATCTTGAAGATAAGAGCCATAAATGCAAAGCTCTTTATCATTCCAATGCAAGACTTGAACGAGCGTCGAAAAGGAGTCAATGAGGATACTTCTGCTGATCACCTCGATCTGTGAGTCGATGGAACGACTGTAAGTATTATTCATGCATATCATGCATACATGAGCATATCACATCGCACATTCTTGTCTTGTATTGTCTATTTCTTGTCAAAATGAACAGCAAACACCCTGTGAAATAAAGAATCAAAAGAAGATATTGAATCAAGAGGGTATGGAAAGCCTATTTGCTTGTGGAAGCTCCAGTCATTTTGCAAAAGAAGAACTAAGTACTTGTGAGGCGAACTAGACGGAAAAAACATCAATCAGAGCACGTATAGAAAATCATGGGTTTGAGCCTACACAGGGGGCAAAGTTTCTCCTTTTCAATTTTTAGAGTTTATATATAAAACTTTTCAAACTCACCTACAAATATTTCTTCACACAGGGGGCAAGGAGAGGATACAAGGTCCAATTAAAAATAGCTAAATTTTTGCAAAAAGGAAGAACAAAAGAATGGAACATTAGAACTCTCAAAAGAATGAAGATGCAAAAGACAAAAGATCAGTCCAGCTAAAAGAAGCTGAAGCAAGGGTGAAGACCCGATCTCAACGGATGAAGATCCATTTTCAAGGATGAAGACACGATCTCTAAGGATGAAGATTCATTTACGAGGGTGAAGAACCATAATGCATAGAATAGCCGGAGCAATCAGACTTCTCAACTAAATAAAAGGTTAGTCAAACTCAGTCTTGGGTCTAAGCACCCAAAATTCAATTCATTCTTGGGTCCAAGCACCCAAATCAAATCAGTCTCAGGTCCAAGTACCCATTCTCAGGTCTAAGCACCCATTCACGGGTTCAAGTACCCAATCTCAGGTCCAAGTACCCAATCTCGGGCCTAAGTACCCAAATCAATTCAATCTCGGGTCCAAGTACCCAAATCAAATCAATCTCGGGTCTAAGTACCCAAATTTCAAAATCAATCTCGGGTCCAAGTACCCAAATCAAATCAATCTCGGGTCCAAGTACCCAAATTCAAAATCAATCTCAGGCCCAAGTACCCAATCTCGGGTCCAAGTACCCAAATCAAATCAATCTCGGGTCCAAGTAACCAGATTCAATCCAATCTTGGGTCAAGTACCCAATCTCAGGTCCAAGTACCCAAATCAAATCAATCTCGGGTCCATGTACCCAATCCTGGGTCTAAGTATCCAAATTCAATCCAATCTCGGGTCCAAGTACCCAAATCAAGTTCAATCTCGGGTCCAAGTACCCAAAACAAATTCAAGTAACCATCTCATCAAAAATTAAGTCTTATTGATTTTCATTATCTTTCACTAAAGTCTCAGATCATTCAAGTAGGGGGCAAACTATAGACTCTTAATTTTTGACCCAGTCCGGTTCATTATATTTTAGTTAGTCCAAAATAATTTTTATGGTATCTTGATTAATTTTAATATTTATTTAAGTAAAAAATGTTGAATTGAATAAAAATTCAAAAATAATAATAAAAAAAATCAGGGATGAAAAAATCGACGCCGAAAGTCAGCGCGGGCCCATGGGCATTTCACCCGTAGGCCAATTCGCCCGCCGCTGCAGCAGCTTTTTCGCCAGCGCAATTTTTCCGCAGCAGTTTTATTTCGCCAGCGAAATTTTTCCATCACAAATTTTTCAAAACCTAATACAATTAGGTTTCGGTTTTCTTTTCTTAATGAATGTTATATGCTGTGAGTGACTAGAATTAATCATAGAATTCTTCTATAAATAAGGACTAAAGCAACACAAAAAAGGAGGAAATGGTGACGAAAATTTGGAGAAAAGTGATACCGAAACTGAGTAGGAAAAGCTTTGAATCAATTTGATTTTTTTTGAGACAGCAAACAACAATTCAATCCATCAAAGGCAGCAAATCTTGTCTTTGCTTTTGTTCATCAAAGAAGAAATTTTTGGTGGAATCAACAAACGGAGGTATGCATCAATTGTTTAATTTCTTCACAGTGGCTTAAAATCATCCTATTGTTTCTTTTAATTCAAAATCCCTAGAACCTTAATTCCTCTTTTCTAAAGTTTAAAGACCTTAATTCATTGCTTTGTTTTCCAAAAAGCTTAAAATTGTTATTTTTATTTCTTCCAAATCTTAAAACCCTAATTTGCTTTCCAAATTTTCAAAACCATAATTTGAGCCTGTTTCTTTCCACAAACCCTAAATACATCTTTTCTGTTTATATAAACCTTAAATCATTTTGTTTACTTTCATATCAATTGTTTCTTCAAATTCTAAAACCTAATGTATCCTCAGAAACCCTAATTCAAAAATCCATAAACCCTAATTCAACTCTAAAACTCAAAACATTGAACCCTAACTCCCTTAAAACCTAAACCTTAAAGTTTTCTAAACCCTAATTCTTTAAAACTTTAAAAACCCTATAAATCTAAATGTTTTAATTTAGACACAGTAAGCTTAAAGACCCTAATTCAGTAACCGTAAATCATAACTCTAAATTTTTTAAAGTGTCCAAAACCTAATTTCATGATTATACATCTTAAACCCTAATTTGGTGAATCAAAGAATTTTATCAACCTCTTAAATCATAAAACCTTAATCTATTTTAATTCCTTTTAAAAACTCACAGTAGCCTAATTCCACAAATTCCAAAACCCTAAACACATGGAATAAAGGATCTTAAATAGAAACAGTAGCCCTAATTTGAATCTCTATTTGCCTTATTCAATTTTATATTTGATTATGCTTTGATTTATTTTATATGCTTTAATTTATTTAAGTTCAATGCTTAGTTATTTAATTTATCATGGATGGATGTTTACATTCTATTGTTGCTTAATATCTTTGATGAATGATTTATTTATGATGAATTACTTTTATTAATTTATTTAAATTTCAAAATGTTGTAAGAGGTATGTTTTCACTTGTTGGGTACCTCATTAATTAAACAACATGTAATTTAAATTGCTTTTCTATTTTAGAACCAATGCAAAGGACATGTTTCTACCTTTTGGTGGGTGTCCTATTTAGGCATGGATTATGTAAGGACATGTTTCCATCTTCGGATGGATGTCCATTTATTTGTTTTGCTTGGACATTATTTTGATTTTCAATATATCGATGGTTTATTTCAATTGTTGCATGTAATATGGATAATATTGTTATATTTAAGAATTTTATAATATTAAGACCTGTAAAGGAGGTCGGTTCCAATGAACTGGGCATTGTGGGGGTGCTGAGCCATTTCTCACCTTCCCCACACGTACCCAACTTTTTGAACCCATTAGGGGGTTGGGATTACTTAGGAATCGAGTCATCCACCCCTTTCTTTTTCCCGGCCCGTCCGGGTGGCGACTCCATTTTCTCCGAAACTAGGTCCGTGTTCTCTAAGGGCCCGAGCCTAAATAGTGCCGAAGTCACAAGAACCATTCCATTGGGTGTGGGGGCGAAAATCCCGCTCACAGGATTCCTTAGGAATCAAGTCATCCACCCCTTTCTTTTTCCTAGCCCGTCCGGGTGGCGACTCCATTTTCTCCGGACTTAGGTCCGTGTTCTCTAAGGACCCGAGCCTAAACAGTGTCGAAGTCGCAAGAACCATTCCACCGGGAGTGGGGGCAAAAATCCCCGCTCACACTAATGGTCATGGCTATTCATTCCATTCTTTGATCTTCTTGACTCTTCACCTTAGTGATCATAAGACTTGTCAAAAGTGTACCGACAACTCAGGGTAGGTTGTTGGGGGTTGTAAGCCAATGAACAGAAAGCTAAAATTTTATGAAGGCTCAAAGGTACAACTAGGGATTGATATATAATTTGGTGGATGCTAGTTGTTGGCTAATGAAATAATGCCTAGATCATTTCTCTCTTAAATAAGCAGAGTTAAATTTCACCTCAAAATTTTGTTAAAGCATGTTCTAAGACTGACTAGGACCTAGAAAAAAGTAATTATGCAAGAGCCCTCTCTAAGTAAGCATACACAACTCAATACTATAGAATAATTTCCTCACCTAGTAAAGTCATTAAATAATAATGCATAGATATATTAATTTATAAATATCAAGCTAGATTCATCATTGGTTGAGCACCATAATGAATAAAGACTATGAAAAATTTGATAAAAATAATTTATTCAAACAAACATAATTTAAAAAAATATAATTGTTCCAAGAAAGCAAAATAAATAGAGCAACACTCCGAGCTAAGGGAAGTTCATTGAGTTGGAGCCAAAGATACTCCATTTATTTAAACATATTAAGGGCAAGGGTTTTTTCAACATCAAGGATCATTGCTTCATCATCCATAATTAGTCCAAGCACATCATCTTTAGCAGCTTCTCTATCCATATTATAACAAGATGATAAGATAAACTCTTCATGAAGGTTGTAAGCGGTGGCTCCCTTCCAAATTTAGGCAAAGGATTATTCTCAGTATTGGGCTTATCAGGCTCAGGCAGCTTTCCACTATCAATTAAATTTTGGATCTCATGCCTCAACTTCATACAGTTGTCCATTTCATGTCCAAGCCTTTGATGGAATTGGAAAAATGCCTTAATATCAAAGTGAGATGGAAGAGGATTAGGCAAAGGACGATGAGTCAAGGGTTACAACAATCCCTTCTTCTGTAGCTTATTGAGAATCCAAGATAGCGGCTTCCCCAATTCTGAAAACTGCTCATTCTTCCTTGACCAGTGGCATTAACATCAGCTTCCTTTTGTGTATTTTGATTGATATGCTGATAATTCCATTTTGTAGAAAAATGGTTCTTCTCTCTTTCCCTTTGACCTTGCCCACTAGGGTGGTAGCCGCCCTTATTGCTCCATTTAGATAGCACATGGTTCGGTTGGTCTCATAGAATAGGGATTGATCCCTCATTTTTCATTTGATCTCTATTAGTGAACATGTTCCCTATTGATGTTGCCTTTCCCTTCTTTCTTATGTTGATGGGAGATTCCTCGTTAGCATTGTTGGTGAGCTCCAGAATTTCAATTAACTGGGTCTTCATAATTTCAACCAATTTATCTCGTAGCTCAGCCATCCTAGCTTTGACAACTTCATCGACTATGTCCCTTAGCTGGTTTGCATCCATCCTTCCAATGAAGCACTTGAATAAAAAATCGATGTTGTAGGTGGTGTCATTGTATGCTCTTGAATTGTCGTACTCTAGGTCTATGAGCCATGAAGGATTAATGATATGTCATGTGATGCATGCATGCACAAACAATAGACAAAGATAAGTAGAACATCCCTTCCAACCTTATAACTTCCACACACGGATGGCGAGTCTCTTTTCCTATGTACATGGTTAACAAAATTCCAACATGGAGTATCTTGTTTTCAAAAAATTCTCTCAGATGTTTCAACTAATATTTATATTTTAAAAATGAAAATTATTTCATGATAATTCCCATTAATTAGGTTTTAATTAATTCAACCAACTAAAGTAGCTTTTATGCTATATTGGATTAAAACTAAATTAAGAGGCTTTTTTTATTATAAATAGATTTCTCACTTGAAAATGTAACTAATTATTCATGCCAAAAACAAGCCCATGGTTAATAATTCTTAGTATAAACTAGGCTCGCAATTGATTTTTGGTATTCCTTAATTCACCTAAATAATTTGTAAGCTCTTTTAAAAGATTATGAAAATAATTTTGTTTCTAAGCCCATTAGTTAAAAGATTTTAGAAAAAATGAATTTTGAGCTTTGTATTTGGGTCATGAGAAAAGAATTTTTAATTTGTTTTTATTAGAAAAGTTTTATGTCCAAAGACCATCTTGAAAAGGTTTTGAAAATAGCTTTGATCTTTTGGGTTTTAAAGAAAAATTTATTTTGAGCTTTCAATGTACTTAGGTCGTATTAGAAAAAGAACAAACCAAATAAGCCATGATTTAAACTAAGATAAATTAACCATAGTCAAACAACAAGCATTTAGGGTATAAACCTAAGGAAAGTAACTAGGCCAAATACATGAGCTTTAGTCTTTGGGTTGAAAAGGCTTAGGTTCCCATAGCAAGTATATACCAAAAGGTATAAGGCTATGAGTGGTTATGCCATGCTCGATCTCCATACCTTGAGTGAATGTATGGTATCCCTTACATAACACAACACGGGTAACACGGGCATCCTAACTCATGCACACGATGCAAACTAATATGATGCCATGGATAATATCATTGTAAGAAAGAATAGAATAAAATAAAGACCAACGTAATCAACTTCTCTTATCCCTAGTGGAGTCACCACTGTGAGCGGTGATTTTTCCCCCACTCCCGGTGGAATGGTTTTCCGGGCTAAGGCCCATGTTCTCTAAGGCCCTATGCCAAAACAGTGCCAAAGTCACCCATTAGAGGGTTAGGGAAGGTGAGAAATAGCCCAGCACCTCCACAATGCTCGTTTCATTAGAATCGGCCTCCTTTGCAGGTCTTAATATTATAAAATTCTTAAATATAATAATATTATCCATACTACATGTGATCATAAGAATAAAAAAAATACTTTATTTAAATCACAACAATGTCCAAACAAAACAAATAAATGGACACCCATCAAATGATGGAAACATGTCCTTACATCGTCCATGTCTAAACTAAATAGGACACCCACTGAAAAGGTGGAAGCATGTCATTTACATTGGTCCAAAAAAATTTTAAATTAAATAAATTACATGATGCTCACGACATGAGGTACCCAAAAAATGGAAACATACCTCATACAATGTTTTGAAATCAAAACAAATCAATAAAAATAGCCAACCATTTGTTATAAATAAATCATTCATCAAAGACATCAAACATCAATTAAAATATATAATAAACATTCATCTAATTGAAATAAAATAGTAAGTATATAAGTTTAGGGTTCATGCATCAATTTAGGTTTCTTTGGTTTCATGTTTAACAATTAGGGTCTTGTAATTTAGTTTATTGGATTAAACAATTTTGAGAAATATTGAATCTAAGGAATGGATGTTTTGGATTTAGGATTTCAGAAGCTATGTGAAAATAATAGTAAATTTTAATGTTTAAATAAATAAGACTGAAAATCATTAAATTTGGATTTTAAATTTAGGTATTTGGAAAGAATAGGCTACTGTGATTTCAAAAAAATAGGTTTGGTTAGGATTTTAAGAAAACAGATTATTGTTTTGTGGTTTTTAGAAATGTGTAATTAGGATTTTAGATTTTAAAAATATGTTTTATGGGTATTAAGATATTAGGGTTTTGAAAAAAGGTTTTTAGGGTTTTTAATATAGTTTGGATAGTAAACAGAATAATCGATCCAATAACAAAAACATCATCTATTGTATGTTTAAACAATTAATCAATTGAATGATGATGATACTGTAAACAAAAATAAATAAATAGAAACTCAAACCTTTGTTGTTGGTTCCACCACAACTTGAATTCTGCTTGAACAATAAGCAAAGACAGAGTATGCTACCATTGAGGGATTCCTTCTTGCTTATTGCCTCTTGCCTTTTCAAGTCCAAGTTTCTAAAAAAGCCCAATCTCCTTAAAAGATCAAAGTCTCAAGTCTCAAGTCTCAAGCTCAAAAGTTTGAATAATTGCCAAAAGACCCTTTTTTGTGTGTGTGTTTTGATGTGGTATTTATACGAAAAATCAAAACCTAATACTAATTGGTTAAGAAAAAAAACCGTTTAGGAAATAAATTAAAAACCAAAACCAAGTAGAATACGGTTTTGAAAAAAATTGCGCTGACAAAAATTGTGTTGGCAAAATTTGCTGTGGGCACGCTGGCTGGGCGAGGAACACAGGCCAGTTGGTCGCAGAAAAAACCTGCGACAAATTGGCTTGTGGCCAATTTGTCGTAGAATTTTCCTACGGGGAATTGGCCCATGGCCATTTCACCGCCAGTAAAACCTGCGGTGAATTGGCTTGTGGACAATTCGTCGCCAGCGATGAAAAATAAATACTATAAGTAATAAATATTATTAAAAATAGCATAAAATTATTTTGGACTGGGTAAAAAATTAAGGGTCTATAGACCCTTAATTGTGCCCTAAATTAATACGGTCTTAATTAAAGAATGCCAAAATATAATTAATCCGATCTACAACTTCTAATAAGTCGGTCTGATTTTAAAACGTATAAACTTAGCTACAAAACCCTAAACCAAGTCTTTTTTTAGAAGGTCCAGTCCAAAAAATTAAAAAATACAAAATTAGTTCAAGTTCAAACTGCCCAATTGACATGAACCTTGGCTCATGTCGACCTCGAGGCCTCAGGTCTACATGAGCCAAAGGACATGTCGACTTGGATGTCCTAAGTCGACATGGCTTTGGTCCATGTCAATTTGGTTGTCCCAGGTCGACATGGCTTCAATTGTTTTTTGAAATTAGTTTTCGAATTGAATTAAAATTTGTTTTAAGATCGGATTAATATTAGGGTTAGGGATTCTGATTGATATTTGCCTATAAATAATAACGTTTCAGAATTTAGAAAGTTAGCAATTAACATTAAGGAGGTCAGTAATTAACATTAAGGAGGTCGGCAATTGACATTAACAAGGGTCAACAATTAATATTAAGAGGGATTAAACCACAAAACAGAAGAGACGGCAACAAACAGAGAAGAACAACAGCAGCATTTTTTGGAGAATGAAGGAACCAACAAAAAGAAATATCAAGACAACAAAAAAAGAAGGTAGAGTACATGTTGTATTCACATTGTTCATCTAGAAATCAATTTTTTTGGTGGAATCAGCTACACAGGTTTGATCTTTAATCATAAATTATTCATGCTTACAGTAGCTTCGTTTTCTTTGATTAATAAGAACATGCAGTAACTTGATCTTTGAACATGCAGTAAATTGATCTTTGCTTTAATAACTTTAATTGTTTGCTTTAATTAATAAATTAATCAGTTGGTGTTCGTAACTCCACTTGCATGTTTTACAAAAAACTTAAAAGTACCCAGCAACCGTCAAGGATTTAAATTAATTGTCAGAATCTATTTTTGTTACTAAAACTTCAATGAACCATAAATTATTTTATTAAAACTCAAAACCTTAAACTATTTTTATACAAAAGCTTAAACCATTTCATTATTAAACTCCAAAATATTGATTATGTTTCCAAAAACTTATTTTATCTCTCCAAATCCAAAATTATTTTTTTAAGGCAGTAAGTAAAACCCTAATTCCAAACCATAAATTCTGAAACCCTAATTCCAAAACCCTAGTTTCAAAAACCCTAATTCCAAAACCCTAATTACAAAATTCTAGTTTCCAAAACCCTAGTTTCTAAAACCATAAGTTTCAAAACCCTAAGTTCTAAAAACAAACCCTAAACTTATAGACATGGACGATGTAAGGACATATTTCCATCCTCGGATGGGTGTCTATTTATTTATTTTGTTTGGACATTGTTTTGATTTTAATATAATGATGCTTTATTTTAATTTTTGCATGTAGTATGGATAATATTGTTATACTTAAGAATTTTATAATATTAAAACCCACAAAGGAGGTCGGTTCCAATGAGCCGGGCGTTGTGGGGGTGCTGGGCCATTTCTCACTTTCCACACATGTACCCAACTTTTCGAACCCATTTGGGGGTTGGGATTGCTTAGGAATCTAGTCATCCACCCGTTTCTTTTTCCCAGCTCGTCCAAGTGGAGACTCCATTTTCTCCCGGCTTAGGCTGTGTTCTCTAAGGCCCCGAGCCTAAACAGTGTCAAAGTCGCAAGAACCATTCCACCAGGAGTGGAGGCAAAAATCTCCGCTCATAGTGGCGACTCCACTGGGGATAAGAGAAGTTGATTCCATTGGTCTTTATATTATTCTATTCTTTCTTATCATGATATTATCCATTGCATCATTTAGATTGCATCGTGTGCATCAGTTAGGATGCCTATATTACCCGTGTTGTGTTATGTAAGGGATACCATACTTTCACTCAAGGTATGGAGATCGAGCATGGCATAACCACTCATAGCCTTGTACTATTTGGTATATACTTGCTATGGGAACCTAAGCCTTCTAACCCAAAGACTAAAGCTCATGTAATTAGCCTAGTTACTTTCCTTAGGTTTTACCCCAAATGCTTGTTGTTTGACTATGGTAAATTTATCTTAGCTTAAATCATGACTTATTTGGTTTGTTCTTTTTCTAATATGACCTAAGTACACTGTAAGCACAAAATAAATTTTTTCTTTAAAGTCCATAAGACGAAAGCAATTTTTAAAATTTTTCAAAATGGTTTTTGGGTATAAAACTTTTCCATAAACAAATTCTTTTCTCATGACTCAAATACAAAGCCCAAAATCCATTTCTTCTAAAATATTTTTACAATGGGCATAGAAATAAAATTATTTTCAAAGAGCTTGCAAATTATTTAGGTCAATTCCGAGCCTAGTTTATACTAAGAGTTATTAATCATGGGCTAGTTTTTGGCGTGAATCATTAGTTACTTTTTCAAGTGAGAAACCTATTTATATTAAACCTCTTAATTTAGTTTTAATCCAATATAGCATAAAAGCTACTTTAGTTGGTTGAATGGATTAAGACCTAATTAATGGGAATTATCATGAACTGGTTTCCATTTTTGAAAATATAACTATTGGTTGAAACGTCCAAGGGAAATATTCGAAATAAGATACCCCATGTTGGTATTTTGTTAACCATATACCTAGGAAAAGAGACTCGCCATTCATGTGTGGAAGTTATAAGGTTGGAAGGAACATCCTATTTATCCTTGTTTGTTTATTGTGCATACATGCATACATGCATCACATGACATATCATTAATCCTTTCTGGCTCACAGACTTGGTGTACGGCAATCCAAGAGCATACAACGATACCACCTACAACATTGATTTTTTATTCAAGTGCTTCATTGGGAGGATGGATGCAAACCAACTAAGGGATATAATCAATGAAGTTGTCAAAGCTAGGATGGCTGAGCTACAAGATCAATTGGTTGAAATTATGAAGACCCAGTTGATTGAAATTCTAGAGCTCATCAACAATGCTAAGGCAGCATCCATGAAGAACATTTTCACTAATAGAGATCGAATGAAAAATAAGGGACCAATCCCTATTCTACGAGACCAGCCGAATCATGTGCTATCTAAGTGGGGCAATAAGGATGGCTATCACCCTAGTGGAAAAAAGTCAAAGGGAAAGAGAGAAGAACCATTTTTCTGCAAAATGAAATTACAGCCTAGCAATCAAAATACACAAAAGGAAGCTGATGTTAATGCCACTGGTCAAGGAGGAATGAGGCAGTTTTTGAAATTGGGGAAGCCGCTATCTTGGGTTCTCAATAAGCTATAAAAGAAGGGATTGTTACAACCCTTGACTCCTTGACCTTTGCCAAATACTTTACCCGCAAAATTTGATACTAAGGCTTTTTGTCAATTTCATCAGACTTAAGGACATGAGACCGATAGATGTACCCGATTGAAGCACGAGATCCAAAATCTAATCGACAGTGGTAAGCTGCCTGAATCTGATAAACCCAACACTAAGAATAATTCTCTACCTAAATTTGGAAGGGCGCCACCGCTTACAACCTTCATGAAGAGTTTTATCTTGTCATCCTGTGATGATATGGATAGAGAAGCTGCTAAAGATGATGTGCTACTAAGAAAGCTTGGACTAACTGTGGATGATGAAAAAATGATCCTTGATGATGGAAAAAATCCTTGCTTCCAACTCAACAAAATTTCCTTAGCTTGAATATTGCTCTATTTATTTTGCTTTCTTTAATATTTAATTGGAACAATTGTGCTTTTTCAAATTTAAATTTGTTTAAATAAATTACTTTCATCAAAATTTATGTTGGTCTTTATTCATTTTGGTGCTCAACCAATGAGGAATCTAGCTTGATAATTAATGAATTAATATATTTATGCATCATGACTTGAATGACTTTTCTAGGTGAGGGAATTACTCTATAGCATTGAGGTGTGTACGCTTACTTAGAGAGGGCTCCTACATAATTACCTTTGTCTAGGTCCTAGTCAGTCTTAGATCATGCCTTGACAAACTTTTGAGGCGAAATTGAACTCTGCTTATTTAAGGAAGATATGATCTAGGCATTGTTTGACGAGCCAACAACTAGTATCCACCCTATTAATTATCAATCCCTAGTTGTCCCTTTGAGCCTTCATGAAATTTTAGCTTTCTTTTCATTGGCTTGCAAACCCCAACAACCTACCTTGAGCCATTGTGATACTTTTGACAAATCTTATGATCACTAAGATGAAGAGGCAAGAAGATCAAAGAAAGGAATGAATAGTCAAGACTATGAAGATAGTTGAAGTTCTTAAGACCATAAGGGTAGTTGAAGTTCTCAAGACCATAAGGGTAGTTGAAGTTCACCTGAATTAGACCAAATATCACAAATAAAGTCAAGACTAAAGCATATTAATACCACTCCACTCATCCATTATTAGAAATACAAATTGGTACAAATAAGACAACTCTGTTAGAATTAGAACCCCAAAAAAACAAAAAAAAGAAGAAAAAAAAGAAGAAAAAAATAGAAAACAAAGAAGAAAAGAAAAAAGGGATAAAAGAAAAAAAGGGAAAAAGAAAAGAAAAGAAAAAGAAAGATGAAACCTAAAAAGGCAGTTCAGAAAGCCAGCTGAGTTCTCTTTTACCTAAAGTAGCTAAAGGCTTCCATTTAGTTTATAAGGACAGTTTGACTTAAATTGGTCCAATCCAAGCAAAGATTCAATCAAAATCGGAGAAAAAGGAGAAAATTCATCCAGTTCTTGAAAGTCCTTTACTTAACGGTCCTACATAAAAGAAGGACAAAATGATAGAGTGCTCAAAGAAAGTGAAGAGTAAGAAAAATAAAAAGAAAGAAAAGGGAGAAGAAGAAAAGAAATGAATTTGGGTACCAAACTTTTTGCAAGGGCAAAGACTATTCCAATCAAGATCCAGATTAATACCAAGAAGATGGGAGAGCACTCAAAGCTCTATCTTTTTATGTTCCCAACTACCTAAAGTTTAAAAAAGAAATTTGTAGTGTGAGGATTTGCCCATAATGTCACAATGGCTCCAACTTATGAATGGCATTCATTTAACCCATGTCCCTTATAGACCCCATTTTAAGCCTATCAAAGACTTGTTGATCTCTCTTGGTAGGTAGAGTCTATTAGTGGGGATAGTTTGAATAAGCATGCATATGAGATAGATAGTATTTAAACTCAAAGAGACCTTTGACCAAGTAATGTGTATATGCCTATCTGAAGTGCAACAGTTCTTGCTTAAATAGAAATAATGCCCGAGTTTAGTATGGTAATTAGGGCTGTGATGTTATAGATATATTAATTTGGAAAGTCGAGTTCTGAGGTACTATGGCACTAATTTGATAAAGCCACTGTATCTAAATAAAAAAAAAGTGAACAAAAAAAATTATTATCATCATTACCATTTTTGCTTAATTTTTTTACAAATTTTATTACAAGTTTTATATTTTTGTCACTGCGAGGAAGGAGGCGGTCCATAATTAGACAAAGCCCTAAGAAAATCATCACACGTTGGAGGAGGGGGCATATTATCCATCCAATATTCGCTCGAAGAAGAAATATCTAAACCTCCAGGACTTCAAAAATCGGTTCTATCATCGCCTAAATAGGGAGGTGGTATATCATGGATAATAGTCCAGGATCCCCTTGATGAAGAGGCATTTGGTTCCCTCATGCCCTGAAATAGAAAGTATCAGAAGTCCTGTGCCTCTTGTTTATACATTTCCTCAAAATGGGCCGTATGTCGATGACTCGCTGCTAATTCCTCCTGAACCAATCATGTACTCTCTCACCTTGAAACCACCCATAAGAGTTCGGGCCAGCAATAATTCAACGAGAATTGTGCAAAGGCATTGCATCAATCATTCATTTAATCTAGCCATTTTTCTCTTCGGCTCTCCACCAAGCTGTATCCACCTGCAGAAAAGCAAACTGGTAATTTATCTTTTATCATAGGTTTGATATTAATATTAACATTTTTCTTACTTGATCCCAGGTCAGACGACTCAAGTGGTAACGGCGAGAGTGCACATGGTGACTCCAGGACACTTCCCTCTGACCTGACAACCAAACACCCAACCTTGGAAAATTAACTCATGGCTGCGTAATGTTTGGACCCCTCACCAAGTTATGCTCATATGCCCAGACCTATACATGAAAGAGAAAATCAAGCCTATGAGCATGCATTGTGTGGATCAATAATTTTAAATAAAGTAGCACCTCAGTAATGGCTACGAAACCAAAAAAGGATATTTTCTTCCTACAGAGTGCATCAAAACCATGATAAAGACAAGCTAGACCAGCTTCTCCCCATGCATAAGAAGATATGTGATCCAAGTTAGAAAGGTCACGCAACACAAATAAGTGAATAGCAGACTCGGTGCTACCCAAAATGGTTGCCCCCAATAAATATAACAAAAATCCAAGAGTATATTATTTTTCCCTCTCACCCTGCACGGGTCAAGTGTACTTTACCCAATACTCTCGGATGGGCTCATATCAAATCTTATACGACCTCCTATATTGGAGCTTGACACCAATCAACTATCGGATTTCTTCTTCTTTCAAGATATTACTAGTCAAAGGGACGGGGGTTCCGTCACATTGGTGGCCGGTTATAGCAGCAAAGTCAATCGGACCAATTGTCATCTCTCCAATGGCCAAATAAAAAGTATGAGTTCAGTCCAACCATCATTCAACAAGCGCCTGGATCATGCTCCAATCTATTTGATATCCCCGTGCTAGTAATTGCAAAATGAAGTCCTCAAAATCGCTTTCCCGCATCATTCTCTTTACTGCAGGCGGGGCCTGGTCATACCACTTACGAACCTTGTGAATATTTCCCCCCACTTTAATATCGCAACCATCATGCTGTCCAAATACAGGTAAGTACACATGTAATTTTTCTCACACACTTTTGAAAAAGTATAACTAAATAAAATGTAAATAATAGTAACATAAAATAGTAAATAATATAGAATATATTAAATAATAAAAAATAAAATAATGTTGTATAAATATATAAAGCAATATATTTATGTATATAATAAAAAAACATATAATAAATAATAATAAATAAAAATAAATAATAATAAAAAATGGACACATACAAATAATTTCTCGCACAACAATTGATGTGTTTCATTCTTAGACAATCATTTTAGTACATCTGAAGTTTCATGCATAAATTTGTAGATTTTGTTATACAAATAAATTCTGCTACATAGGTATTTTGTATATCAACTTTCATACTTATTCTTGTATAATCTACATGAACATAATTATACTAGCAAACCTTGCAATAAATTACTTATATGTATAGAAAAGTACCACTTATCGGTGTTTTATCTTTGGAACTACGATGGAGATGCATGCCGGGTAATAACGGAATTTGCACAACTTCATTGTCTTGAAGGTAAGAAATCAATTCATTATTTGATCCAGTCATATGCCTTGAAGAGTGTTGGACGCTTGCCATGGTAAGTGCTTGAGCTTTAAAAATCTTACAATGGAATTGAAATATTATGTGTGACAGTATTTAGTTTGCAAGAAGAGAAATAGCGTGTCCTCTTTATAAAGAATGAAATGTCCATAAGTAAAAAATAGTAAATATAATAAAAAATCAAATAAAAGGGGGGACAAGTTCACGTGTTGGTGCCATTTATTATAAATTTCTTTATGTAAAGTCATTTAACTTTAGTTATCAAAATTGTCTACTTCATCTTTTATCCATTTCAATAATGTGTATAGTATTTCGTTATGAGTACAGATAATTTCAATAGATATTTATTTCATCTAACAAAAAAAAAAGAGAATAATAATAATAATAATAACTTAATTTTTACAAAATATTTTACTGACCCTAATTTATTTTTGCAGGTATCTCGGGTCCAAAATCCAAGTCTTTTTTTGAGTCCAGAACTCGAATCAAGTCCAGAACCCAAACCATCTTGGGTCTAGAACCCATGTCTTTTTCGAGTCTAGAACTCGAACCTGGTCCAGAACCCAAATTATCCTGGGTCCAGAACCCAAGTCTTTTCTGACTCCAGAACTCGAACGGGTCAAGAACCCAAACCATCTTGGGTCTAAAACCCAAGTCTTTTTTTAGTCCATAACTCAAACTGGGTCCAGAACCCAAACCATCTTGGGTCCAGAACCCAAACCATCTTGGTTCCAGAACCCAAGTCTTTTCCGAGTCCATAACTCTAATTGGGTCCAGAACCCAAACCATCTCGGGACCAGAACCCAAGTCTTTTTCGAGTTCAGAACTAGAATCGGGTCCAGAACCCAATCATTTTGGGTCCAGAACCTAAGTCTTTTTTTAGTCCAGAACTCGAACCAAGTCCAAAACCCAAACCATCTTTGGTCTAGAACCCAAGTCTTTTTCGAGTCCAGAACTCAAACCGGGTCTAGAAACAAAACTATCTCGGGTCCAAAACCCCAAACCAAAACTGTAAAACTCCTATATCCCGTATACGTACATAGCATGCTATTACGATTGTAATATATGTATATCGAATATAGAAATATCACGAATTTCTAAACAAATGATTCACTTCTTTTATACTCATATGAGCAAATTTAAAACATTTAAAGAAATTTATAAAACACAATAAATAAAAAGTTTATTCAATACACAGCGAAAAATATAACAAATATTTACAAATACATATACATCAAAACTCAAGTTTTACAAAAACATAAAATATATACATGTTTGGCAGTATGTCTTCGATCTTTAAGCTTCACTATCAACACCACCGGATCTAGACTCTACTCGGCATAGAGGAACTCTCTGGTTCTTCCCTGTTACCTGCGCGATAAATCATAATCGCGCTAAGCCAATGGCTTAGTGGTATAAACAATAATAATATTATGTTTTGATGCAATGCCAATGTCACACAATTAATTCCATACACCATTCACAAGAAATGTTATACTTCAATATCTTACTTTGCTTAAGATCATAACAAACATTAGTACTGATACAATATCAATAATCTCTATATTCATTGGTTTCACCATTCAAGAATCACATTGAAAACAAAGACAAGCATGGGCCCAAAAGACACTAATATGCCATTCAACTTTCAGAGTTAATGTTTTGGTTTAATTATCACATTTATCATTATCCCAACCAGGCTTCAAGGATTTAAGTTCAACCAAGCTTCAAGGGGAACAAAGCATGCTAAGTATCAACCCAACTTGACTTCAAGAACTAAACTCAACCTAGCTTCAAGGGTTGTAACATCTCAATTAGGCTTCAAGGACTAGATCCAACCATGCTTCAAGGGGAGTAAAACATCTTAAACTTCAACCCAACTTGGCTTCAAGGATCAAGCCCAACCTAACTTCAAGAGATTGTTACTAATAGGCATGCCACCAACAACAAAACTCTGAAAATGAATAACACATTAGACACACAATTGATTTATTATTTCATTATCAATTCCATTCTCAATTCTCATCATCATTTAGGCAAACATGCCCCCACTTATTTCAATTGAATTATCTTAGCCAATCACAATGGCCTCACATTTCATTTGAATCATCATAGCCAATCACAATGGTTTTGCATCTTATCTCAAATCACATTAAAGCAATTCATCATATCTTTCACATGTTATATTGCATTTCATTATCATATAGACAAATATATTTTAACCATCCTATTTATATCATTATAACCAATCACATTGGTTTCACATTTCATTATATCTCAATTCATTATTCAAGTGTGCACAACCAATTGTCTTAACATACATTTTACATGCTCATCACAAAATTCACATTATACCAACATAACATTATTAATATGTATCAACAATGCATTAGTTTTCTTAACACATTTACAAACAAGTGTGTGTTAAGCCTCAACATCATATAAATGTATGCAATAATGTAGTTTGTACTTACCTCAAGAATCCTCACACGACTCTATACTCTTCTTCTTCCAAGAGTTCTTCACTTCTTAAATTAGGGCAAATCACTTTCTTCCAAAACCTAATCCAAAAATGATACAATACATGAATTCCAATACAATTTATCACTTATTAGCCTCATCTTAGACCTTTAGATCACAAATTATAACTCAACACCACATAATAGAGCCCACGGCAGTGGCCACCCCAACCCCCACTAGCGTGGGATAGAAAGCAATTCTGCCCAATTTGTTCAACACCCCCACGGCCATGGCATCTAAGGGCCACTGGTGTGGCATCCAAGATGCTACTGTCTTCGATCAAAATCACATATTCTAGGCTTACAACTCCAACAAACACAAACAACATGAAGATCTATGAAAATAATTGATCAAACTCAAGTTAAACATCACTTACCACTTCAAAACCCTAAAGCCAACATCACTCTTACTCTTTCAATACCATCATCAATTTAACTCCTTATCTTAAAATCAATTTCAACACTTATAAACACACCACAACCAACCATAATCATACTATCAACAACCATTCATCAACCTCAAACACAACTTCAAAAAGAACAAAGGAAATTAAAAGAGAGAACTTACCAAAATTGATGGAACTTCACAAATATCCAACTTAATCACTTGAATCTTCCTTCAATTTGATCTTAGAACTCAAAACCTTCCTCTTGCTTCCTTGTCTTGATGATGTCCGGCCACCAAAGGAGAAGAAAAGAAAATGAAGAAACAAAGTCAAACTTTTCATCTCTTTAAACCTCCACCAAGCATTCCAAAATAAGAAATTACCTAAATACGCTCTTCTTATTTGTTTTAACTTCCTTTCACTTACATTCCCTTTTTAGTAATTTCATAGTTAACAAAATAAATATCTTCTTCTTTTGACCATCCATTTGACTTTTGTATATGTTATATATATATCAATATATACAACATATACACTCTCTTTTAAATTCTTTTCTCTTTCCAATTACACATATACATTTTAATTCAAATAAAACAACAATTACATCAAAACTCCTAGGGCACACTTTGGGATATTACAAAAACCATCTCAAGAAAATTAAGTCTATTTTAGCCAAAATTAAAAGTCTTGTTGCTTTTCACTCTCTGAATGAATTCAAGATCATTCAAGCAGGGGGCAAGCTATAAACCGTTATGAGATGGCCTTAACCTTATGAGAGGAAGTTGAAATTTCTGATGTGGAAATTGAAGAGTGCAAGTTGATGTTATATGGTGAGATTGATGAGAGAGGACTTGCTAATGTTAAAGTAGGTGAAGAGGAGGTTCAACCAAAATTAGTTGAACTTAAGGTACTCCTAAAACATTTGAAGTGTGTTTTTCTTAGGGAGCACAATGTGTAACCAGTGATCATTTTTGCAACTCTCAATAGCAATGAAGAGGAGGAACATGTAAGGCTACTAAAGAGACTTAAGAAAGCCATTGGTTAGGGATTGAGTGATATCAAGGGTATTAGTCCTTCCATGTGTATGCATAGAATAGTTTTTGAGTAAGGAGTTAAATAAGCAAGAGAGGCCCAAAGGAGACTCAATCTAAACATGAGAGAGGTAGTCTAAAAGGACGTTCTTAACTCCTTTATGAGGTGGTGATTTACCCTATCGCTGATAGTGAATAGGTTAGTCCCATTTATGTTGTACCAAAGAAAGCGAGCCTAACTATGGTTCAAAATGAGAAGGGAGAATTGGTACCAACAAGCACACAAACCGGGGAGAATGTGCATAGACTATAGTGTATACCCTTAATTTTTGACCCAGTCCGGTCCAATATATTTTAATTAGTCCAAAATAATTTGTGTTGTCTAATATATTTTTTAGTCCAAAAAAACAATTTTTGTTATTTTAAGTAAGTAATATTTTCTTCAAAAATAATAAATAAAGAGATAAATATATAAATAAAGAGATAAAAAATAAAAATGAAAATAAATAAAAGGGGGTCAGATTAGCCGAAGGCCATTTCGCCCCCAGATTTTTTCTGCGAGCGAAATGGCCCGCAGGCGCACTCTGCCCGCCCGCAGGCCTACTCCCCGCCTCCTGCCGCAGCCAACAACAGCAGATTTTTTCGCCAGCAAAATTTTTTGACTCAAATTTTTCGAAACCTAATACAATTAGGTTTCAGTTTCCTTTTCTTATTAAATATTGTATGCCGTGAGTAACTAGGTAAAAACCATAAAAAAATCTCTATAAATAACAACACAAAAAGGGAGTAAAAGGGATCAAAATTAGAGGCCAAAAAGGGGAGAAATTAGAGGGGACTTGAAACCGAATCTATGAAGGAAAGTAGTGAAATTAAATCTGACTTTTTGAGAGATGAAGAAGAGAAAGAAACCATTAAAGGCACCAATTGTCTTTGTTTTAATTCATCCAAGAGAAATGATTTTTGGAGGAATCATCAAAAGGAGGTATGTATTAAATTCTTTTTTGCTTTTCACAGTAGCTTAGATTATACAATTTGGTCTTTCAAAATCAAAAATCCCAGAACCTTAATTCCCTTTGGTCAAAGTTTAAAAACCTTATTTCGTTGCTTTGTTTTCCAAAAAACTTACAATTGTTATTTTTGTTTCATCAAAATCTTAAAACCTTAATTGAACAATGTTTTTCAACAAAACCAAAATTTGATTCTATTTCATACAACAAACCCTAAAAACACTTTTTCCATTTACATAAACCTTAAATCGTTGGTCTACTTTCATAAAATTATCAAATTGCTTTTTCCAAATTCTAAAAACCTAAGTATCCACCGAAACCCTAAATCCAAAATACTAAACCCTAACTCAACTCCTTACCTAAAATAGTAAAACCCTAACCCTTTTAAAGTCTTAAACCCTAATTTTTTATAAACCTTAATCCTTTAAAAACTTAAAAATCATATAAACACAATTACTTTAATTTTACACAATAAGCTTGAAATCATCATTTAAAACCACAAATCAAAAGTATTTTAAAGTGTTCAAAACCCTATTTCATGATTTCACCATTCAAACCTTAATTTGGTTAATCAAAGTGTCTTACCAACATTTTAAAACATAAAATCCTTAATCTATTTTAATTCTTTAAAAAGTCAAAGTAGCTTAAACCCATGAAAATCGAAAACCCTAAATACATAAAATAAATGGAACCCAAAATGGAAACAGTAGCTATGATTTAGATTTTTATTTGCCTTATTCAATTCTATATTTAATTATGCTTTGATTTATTTTATATGCTTTAATTTATTTATGTTCAATGCTTGGTTTATTTTATTTATCATGGATGGATGTTTACTTTTTATTGATATTTAGTACCTTTGATGAATGATCTATTTATTATGAATGATTATTTACTTTTATCAATTTATTTAGATTTCCAAATGTTGTAAGAGGTATGTTTCCACTTGATGGGTACCTCATTAGTTAAATATCATGTAATTTTATTTGCTTTTCTATTTTAGAACCTATGTAAGGACATGTTTCCATCTTCGGATGGGTGTCCATTTATTTGTTTTGCTTGGACCTTACTTTGATTTTAATATATATTGATGCTTTCTTTTAATTATTGTGTGTAATATGGATAATGTTGTTATATTTAAGAATTTTATAATATTAAGACCTGTAAAGGAGGCCGGTTCCAATGAACCGGGTGTTGTGGGGGTGTTGGGCCATTTCTCACCTTCCCCACACGTACCCAACTTTCCGAACCCATTAGGGGGTTGGGGATTCCTTAGGAATCGAGTCATCCACCCCTTTCTTTTTCCCAGCCCGTCCGGGTGGAAACTCCATTTTCTCCGGACTTAGGTCCATGTTCTCTAAAGCCCCGAGCCTAAATAGTGCCGAAGTCGCAAGAACCATTCCACCGGGAGTGGGGGCAAAAATCCACGCTCACAGTGGTGACTCCACTGAGGATAAGAGAAGTTGATTTCGTTGGTCTTTATATTATTCTATTCTTTCTTATAATGATATTATCCATGGCATCATATTAATTTGCATCCTGTGTGTGAGTTATGATGCCTGTGTTACCCGTGTTGTGTTATGTAAGGGATACCATACTTTCACTCAAGGTATGGAGATTGAGCATGGCATAACCACTCATAGCCTCGTACCATTTGGTATATACTTGCTATGGGAACCTAAGCCTTTTTACCCAAAGACTAAAGCTCATGCAATTGGCCTAGTTACTTTCCTTAGGTTTTGCCCTAAATGCATGTTATTAGAATATGGTTCATTTATCTTGGCTTAAATCATGGCTTATTTGGTTTGTTCTTTTTCTAATATGACCTAAGTACGTTGTAAGCTCAAAATAAATTTTTCTTTAGAAAATCCAAAAGACCAAAGCTATTTTCAAAATTTTTCAAGATGGTCTTTGAACATAAGGCTTTTCTAAAAACAAATAAAAAACTCTTTGACCCATGGCCCAAATACTAAGCCCGAAATCTATTTTTCTAAAATCTTTTTATAATGGGCTTAGAAACAAAATTTTTTTTAGCTAACCTATCCTTACAAAGAGCTTGCAAAAATATTTAGGTCAATTAAGAAATACCAAAAATCAATTATGAGCCTAGTTTATACAAAGAACAAATTAACCATGGGCTCGTTTTGGCATGAATCATTTGTTACCTTTTTCAAGTGAGAAATCTATCTATGATAAATCTCTTAATTTAGTTTTAATCCAATATAGCATAAAAGCTACTTTAGTTGGTTGGATGGATTAAAACCTAATTATAGACCCCTAATTTTTGACCCAATCCGATCCAATATGCTTTATTTAGTCCAAAATGATTTTTGTTGTTTAATTGATCCAAATTAATTTTAATTAAATAATTTTTACCTTAGTATCTAATTTTTATTAATAAAAAAGGAAAATAAACAAATAAAAATAAAAATCGGAGTTGGAAAAAAAATCGGCAGAAAATGGAGTTGAGAAATCTACCTTTTTCAAGTGAGAAATCTATCTATTATAACTTCCCGCAGGAAATTTCCGCGCGGAAAATTTTCACTCGCTGGAATTTCCTGCTGGCTGGCACGCCCACGGGCCTGGCAGCACAGTTTTCGCCAGCGCAAAATTTTTTAACGCAATTTTTTGAATCCTAATCCAATTAGGTTTTAATTTCTTTTTTTTATTAATATTACTTACCTTAATTAATTAGGAATAAACAACCTAAAAACCACTATAAATAAGGACCATTAGAACCAAATTGGGGGAGGAAAAAATTTACACAGTGACTTTAGGATTTGAAACCAAATCAAGGAAGGAAAAGCAAGAATTCAATTGAAGTGATATTTAAAGCAGCAGTAGCACGTATTTGGAATTCAAAGGCAACCAAGACTTGTTTTTGGAGCTAGTTCATCCAAGAAGAGTTATTTTTTGGAGAATCAACAAAAGAAGGTATGCTAAATTCTTTTAATTTATGTTTCACAGTAGCAAATCCATAAATTTAAGTTTTTTTAAATAAAAAATCTTAGAGTTGTAATTTAATTTTTCCATAATCAAAAACACTAAAACTTGATCTTCTTTTTCTAAAAAGACTTAAAATTGTTATTTTTTCTTCTTAAAAATCTTAAAACTCTAATTGAACATATTTTTCAACAAAACCAAAATCAAATTTTGTTTCTTTCAAATTTTTAAATTAGGTTCTATTTCATTCAAAAAGCCTTCAAAAACATCTTTTCTACTTATAAAAACTTCAATTGATGTGTTTAAATTCATAAAACTTCATAAATCATCAAATTGCTTTTTAAAACTCTAACTCAAATTCATTACCCGAGAACCCTAATTTTAAAGCCTAAAATCCAAAATTCAACTTTTAAACCTAAAATAATGAACCCTAATCCTTTTAAAACCTTAAACCATAACTTTTATGAGCCCTAATCCTTTTAAAACATTAAAAAACATAAAAACTCAAAAATTACACAGTAGCTTAAAGTTCAATAAACCAAAAATCACAAATTAAAGTATTTTATGGTATTTAAAACCCTAGTTTCATGATTTCATCATTCAAACCTTAATTTGGTTATTCAAAGAGTCTTACCAATCTTTTAAAACATAAAACCCTAATTTATTTTAATTCCATAAAAAGTCACAGTAGCCATAATTGAACTTTTATTTGCTTTATTCAATTCCATATTTATTTATACCTTCATTTATCTTTTATGCTTTAATCTATTTAATTTCAATACTTGATTTATTTAATTTATCATGGATATATGTTTATTTTATTGATATTTAAATACTTTTAATGAATGATTTATTTATTATGGATGATTATTTACTTTTATCAATCAATTTAAATTTCCAAAAGTTGTAAGAGGTATGTTTCCACTTGGTGGGTATCTCATTATTTAAACATCATGTAATTTAATTTGCTTTTCTATTTTAAAACTTATGTAAAGGGCATGTTTCTACCTTTTGGTGGGTGTCCTATCTAGGCATGTGATGTAAGGACATGTTTCCAACTTTGGATGGGTGTCCATTTATTTGTTTTGTTTTGTTTGGACATTGCTGTGATTTTAATATAATGATGCTTTCTTTTTATTGTGTATAGTATGGATAATATTATTATATTTAAGAATTTTATAATACTAAGACCTGTAAAGGAGGCCGGTTCCAATGAACCGGGAGTTGTGGGGGTGCTGGGCCATTACTCACCTTCCCCACACATACCCAACTTTTCGAACCCATTAGGGGGTTGGGGATTCCTTAGGAATCGAGTCATCCACCCCTTTCTTTTTTCCCAGCCCGTCCGGGTGGCGACTCCATTTTCTCCGGACTTAGGTCCGTGTTCTCTAAGGCCCCGAGCCTAAACAGTGCCGAAGTCGCAAGAACCATTACACTAGGAGTCGGGGGCAAAAATCCCCGCTCACAGTGGCGACTCCACTGGGGATAAGAGAAGTTGATTCCGTTGGTCTTTATATTATTCTATTCTTTCTTATAATGATATTATCCATTGCATCATATTAGATTGCATTGTGTGCGTGAGTTAGGACCCCTGTGTTACCCGTGTTATGTTATGTAAGGGATACCATACTTTCACTCAAGGTATGGAGATCGAGCATGGCATAACCACTCAAAGCCTCATACCATTTGGTATATACTTGCTATGGGAACCTAAGCCTTTCTACCCAAAGACTAAAGCTCATGTAATTGGCCTAGTTACTTTCCTTAGGTTTTACCCTAAATGCATGTTGTTTGACTATGGTTAGTTTATCTTAGTCTAAATCATGGCTTATTTGGTTTGTTCTTTTTCTAATATGACCTAAGTATATTGTAAGCTCAAAATAAATTTTCAAAATTTTTTAAGATGGTCTTTAGACATAAGACTTTTCTGAAAAAATAAATAAATTCTTTAGCCCATGGCCCAAATGCTAAGCCTGAAATCCACTTCTCTAAAAATCTTTTTATAATGGGCTTAGAAACAAAATTCTTACAAAGAGCTTGCAAAATATTTAGGTCAATTATGAAATACCAAAAATCAATTGTGGGCCTAGTTTACACTAAGAATAAATTAACCATGGGCTTGTTTTTAGCATAAACCATTAGTTACTTCTTTTCAAGTGAGAAATCTATCTATGATAAACCTCTTAATTTTGTTTTAATCCAATATAGCATAAAAGCTACTTTGGTTGGTTGAATGGATTAAAACCTAATTAATGGGAATTATCATGGATTGATTTCCATTCTCAAGGATATAACTATTGGTTGAAACGTCCGAGGGAATTATTCGAAAGCAAGGTACCCCATGTTGGTATTTTGTTAACCATATACCTAGGAAAAGAGACTCGCCATTCGTGTGTGGATGTTATAAGGTTGGAAGGAACGTCCTATTTATCCTTATTTGTTGTTTATGCATACATGCATACATGTATACATTTGCATCTCATATCATTACTCTTCTCTGGCTCACAGCCCTGGATTACGAAAGTTCAAAAGCTTACGACAATCCGACCTATGCCGGAGACGAAGTATCTAGCAACGACTCAATCACTTGCTCACCAAAAACAATGGAGCTCGAACAAATTCAAAGGATGGTGGATGAGGCCCTCAATGCCAAGATGGAAGAAATTATAGAGGCCCTGGCTGAGACCATGAGGAACCAATTGACTGCAATCTTAGAGAATCATGTCGAGGCTTCTGTTAGCACTAAGAAGCCAAAGGACAAAGGGAAGACGAAAGTTAATGAAGTGGCTTGTGATGATAAGAAGGTGATCATTGATGATAATGATTGGGCTCAATACTACCAAGATCTTCAAGATAAAAAGGAGCCAAAGGTTTTTGAGAAGGCAACTATTGAAAAGACCGAGACATCCGATGTTGAAAAGATGATTGCTGATTTAGAAAAGAGATTTGAGAAGAATCTGAAAACCGAAGAGAAGTATGAGATTGACAAACTGTTTGAGCTAGATGAAGAAGTCCCGTACAAGTTCAAGATGCCATCTTTTGCCAAGTACAATGGCACCGGAAATCCTCATCTCCATGTAAGCAGTATATCACTGCCATGCAATCTGCCCGAGCTACTAAGCCTCAAACCCTAAGGTACTTTATGCTCTCATTGGACCCTGTTGTCCAAAATTGGTGCAATACCTTAGATGATGGAACACAAAAGAGTTGGGATCTACTTTATAAAGCCTTCATCCAACAATATGGATATAATGTTGAAATGGAAGTTACCTTAATGGAAGTTGAGTCCATTAGGCAACGACCAAATGAAAATTTTGTAGATTATGTCAAGAGATGGAGAAACAAGGTTGCTTTACTCAAGAAGAGGCCCGATGAATCCAATCAAATAAGGATGATTGTGAGAGGGGTGTTGCCTAATCTTCGTGAGAGGATGTCTCACACGCTCATACGTGATTTCAAAGATCTTCTCCAAGCTAGTCTACAAATTGAAGAGTGGGAAAGGGAGAAGAATCGCTTTTCAATAAAAAGGAATGAGAAAGGGAATTACCAGTCGGGCAATCAAAGCACACAAAAAGAAGTTGATGTTAATGCCGCTAGTGAAAGAGGAATGAGGAAATTTTCAAAATTAGGGAAGCCAGTGTCTTGGGTTCTCCATAAGCTACAAAGAAAGGGATTGTTACAACCCTTGACTCCTCGTCCTTTGCCTAATCATCTTCCACCTAACTTTGATACTAATGCATTTTGCCAATTCCATCAAAGGCCTAGACACGAAACAGACAATTGCATGAAGTTAAGGCATGAGATCCAAAATTTAATTGATAATGGCAAGTTGCCCGAGCCCGACAAGCCCAACACTAAAGATAATCCATTTCCAAGGTTCAACAGAGTGCCACCACCAGCAACCTTTATGGTGGGAAAAGGATTGGAAGAAGATTTCGTTTTATCCTCTTTTCAAGATGGGAATGTTGAAGATGTGAAAGGAAAAGAAGCCTAACTCAATGAACTTTGCTTAGCTTGAATGTTGCTTTTCAATCTTACTTTATTTAATATTTTGGAACTATCGTGTTTTTCAAATTTAAATTTGTTTGAATAAATTACTTTCATCATAAATTTTTGTTGGTCTTTGATCATTTTAGTGCTCATCCAATGAGGAATCTATCTTGATAATTCATGAGTTAATATATTTATGCATCATGACTCGAATGACTTTACTAGGTGAGGGAATTACTCTATAGCATTGAGTTGTGTATGCTTACTTAGAGAGGGCTCCTGCATAATTACCTTTCTCTAGGTCATAGTCAGTCTTAGAACATGCTTTGACAATTGGAAGAAATCTCGGCTCTCCCCATTTTGGCAAAATGACACAATCTTATGAATTTTCTCATCCGCCAATTGAGCCTCTCTTATCTGATCCAACAATATTGGTCTCAAATGCAACTGAGCTAACAATGCACCATCATCACATGATTCAAAACTGGCATGCAACGCTCTCAACTCAACAAGCAACAAGAGCGAATAAGCAGTCAAACCTGCTAAAGACTTCTGACTCAAGGCATCAGCAACAACATTTGCCTTACCAGGATGATAATCTATCAAACAGTCATAGTCTTTAATCAATTCCAACCAACGTCTTTGCCGAAGATTCAGCTCCTTCTGAACACCCAAATATTTCAAACTTTTATGATCTATATAGATAAAACACTTCTCTCCATTCAAGTAGTGTCACCAAATCTTCAAAGCAAACACTATGGCTACTAACTCCAAATCATGAGTCGGATAATTTAGCTCATGCGGCTTCAACTGCCGAGAAGCATAAGCTGCAACTTTACCCTTTTGCATCAAAACACAACCTAAACAATTATGTGAAGCATCACTATAAATCACATATGGTTTATCTTCCACAGGTAAAGTAAGAACAGGTGCTTGAGTCAACATTTCTTTCAACTGCTCAAAACTAGCTTGACACTGATCTGTCCACAAAAATCTAACTCCCTTCCGAAGCAATCTGGTGAGTGGAGTAGCTATCAAAGAAAAACCTTTCACAAAACGTCGATAATAGCCTGCCAAACCCAGAAAACTTCTAACTTCAGTCACAGACTTCGGTGGACTCCAATTCAAAATAGCCTCAACTTTACTCGGATCAACTAAAATACCATCTGCTTAAACTATATGACCAAGAAAAGTCACTTGATCAAGCCAAAACTCACACTTCGACAGCTTAGCATACAATTACTTCTCTCTCAAGGTCTGCAACACAATCCTCAAATGCTTGTTATGCTCCTTTTTATTATGTGAATACACCAAAATATCATCAATGAAGACCACTACAAACTGATCTAGATAGGGTCTAAACATCCTATTCATCAAATCTATGAAAGCTGGAGGTGCATTCGTCAACCCAAAAGGCATCACCAAGAACTCATAATGCCCATACCTTGTGCGGAAAGCTGTCTTAGGAACATCTTCAGCTCTGACTCTCAACTGATGGTACCCTGAACTCAAATCAATCTTTGAAAACACTGCTGCTCCTTTCAATTGATCAAAGAGATCATCAATTCTAGGCAAAGGATACTTATTCTTGATAGTCACTTTGTTCAATTGTAAATAATCAATGCACAACCTCATAGTACCATCCTTCTTCTTCACAAATAAAACAGGAGCTCCCCATGGAGAAATACTAGGGCGAATAAATCCTCTATCCAACAACTCCTGCAATTGCACCTTCAACTCTCTCAACTCAGCAGGTGCCATTCGATAAGGAGTGATAGAGATGGGAGTGGTATCAGGCAACAATTCGATACCAAACTCAACCTCTCTCTCAGGGGGTAACCCTAGCAACTCCTCAGGAAACACATCTAGAAAATCTGCAACTGTGGGTATACTATCAAGTTGAGAACCCACTATTCTGGTATCTACAACATGAGCAAGATAAGCATCACACCCTTTTCTAATCAACCTTCTAGCTATTACAGCTGAAACAAACAAGGATGCAAGTTGTCTCTGCTCACTAGACACCATCAAATTTCTACCATCACTGGTTCTCAAAGTAACACATTTCTTTTGACAATCTACCACAACTCCATGCTTAGACAACCAATCCATGCCTAAGATCAAATCATATTCCTTAAAATGCATTTCAATCAAATTACTCAAAAATTCCTCACCTTGCACCACAACTGCACTATCACAGTGCACCTTACTCACCACAACACTATGTCCTAAAGGATTTGTCACCAAGACATCAAATCCTAAGGACTCTGAATGAAATTCAGACACAGACAATATGGATGCACTTATGTATGAATGAGTAGATCTTGGATCAAACAAAGCAAGAACTAGAATATTAAATAAAGAAAATGTACCAGCTGTAACTGCTGAAGCATCCGGCTGCCTCTGCATCACATATACTCTCTGAGAAGATCCAGCCTCATCTGGCCTATTGCCTCCGAATGTAGATCCTCCTCTCTGACTAAACCCAGGTCTGCCACCTCTACTGAAACCTCTGCCCCCTCGGCTACCTCTGCTGACACTGGGTCAAAAAGCGGCAGTATCAGTTTGTCTATCATCCTGCATCTCAGGGCACTCTCTAATGAAATGGTTAGGCGATCCACACCTGAAACACCCGGCTGATCCACCAATCTTCCAACAAACAGCCCCATGGGTCCTACCACAATGAACACATACAGGTGGAGTAGACCTCTGAACCACTGGAGTCGGAGCACTAGCTACAGAAACTGTAGGTCTCGGCCTTTGTCTCTGATATTGAACAGACCTACCAGACTGCCTCTGGCTCCTACTGATCCTCGGCACAAAACTTCTTCGACCTCTCTTCATAGATGAAGATCCTGTCTCAAACTGGGATCTGCTAACTCTAGTCTCTTCCTCGGTAGCAGCTGCTGCGATACCTTATGCTCTCTCAACACTTCTAGCTGCTGCAACTAGCTGAGAAAAATCCTGGTACCGAGAACCAGCAACAATGCACATAATAGAGGGCCTCAGTCCCTCCTCAAATCTTCTTCACCGGTCTATTTCATCAGAAATAATTCCCCCAGCATAGTGACTCAACCGGATGAACTCTATCTCATACTCTGTCACTGTCCGGTTATCTTGCCTCAAATTCAAGAATTCCATCTTCTTAACATCTTTATACTCCCTCCGAGTATATTTCTGCTTGAACTCCCTCAGAAAATCCCCATAAGATAATGTAGGTGGATCATCCATGGCATGAGGAACCGTCTTCCACCAATCATAAGCATCCTTCTGCAATAAGGATCTAGCATAATCAAATTTCTCATCTGGAGTAGCTTGCAACTGGATAAATATTCTCTGCACTTTATCCAACCACTGCTCCGCTACTGCAGGATCTGTAGTGCCCAAAAAATCCTCAGCTCCATATTTTCTCAACTTATCATAATGTCTCACCGGTACTTGAGGCTGTGGTGGCGATGGTGGCTGCTTCACTGGAGTTCCCCTCAACAGTTCTACCATATGTCTTAACCAACCCGGAAGAACCTCATCAGCAGCTGATCTCCCTGGCACAGAAACAGGGACCTCACTAACTCTCTCCACTCTAGTTCCATCTCTACTCTCATCAGGAGCTACGCTCTCAGCACTACCTTCTACAGACTGACGTGAACGAGACGCCATCACTACCTATATCTGCAAACACAGTAGAATATACCTCATTAAAGATCAAAGACTGCCATTACCAAAACATGTATCTTAATTGAAAACCAACTTTTAAAATCAAAATATTCTTTTTCTTACAATGGACCTAGGTTGAGAATCTCAAACCTAGGCTCTGATACCAAAACAATTGTAACACCCCTATACCCCGTATACGTACACAACATGCTAATACGATCGTAATATACATATACTAAATATAGAAATGCCACGGTTTACTAACAAACGACTCACTAATTTTAAAATAAGATAAACAAATTCAAAACATTTAAGTTATCTTTTGAAACACACTAGATAAAACATTTATTCAATACACATCGGAAAATATAACAATATTTACAAATACATATACATCAAAACTCAAGTTTTACAAAACATAAAATTTATACATGTTTGGCAGTTAGTCTTTGATCTTTAAGCCCTCTATCAACTCTTAAAAGTCTAGACTCGACTCGGTCCGGCTGAACTCTTTGGTTCTACACTGTCACCTGCGCGATGAACCACAATCGTGCTAAGCCATAGGCTTAGTGGTACAAACTACAATAATATTATACTATAATGAAATGCACATGTCATAATTTCAAACATATAAACAATTCTCAAGAATCTCATTATTTATTTATTTCATCATTCATAAATCACATTGAAAACAAAGACAAGCATGGGCCCAAAAGACACTAATATGTTATTCAAAGTTCAGAGTTACTGCTTTGGTCCATAATCACAATCATCAAGCCCGTAGGCGATACATATATATATATCTCTATCCATGGATAGTGTAACAGACCCAATCTCTTGGACCTCAACCCGGCTAAACTCGAGGAGATCCTCAACCCGGCAAGACTGTTACCTATAACAGAGAAGATCCTCAACCCGGCAAGACTGTTACTATTTTTGAGGCTTACGACCTAGTCTTTTCACCCCAAAACATCATATTTCACATTTTTCAACTGGAATCGGCTTACGACCCGGTCTTTTCACCTATCCAGTGATTCATAGGCATGCCACCAAACCCAGAACTCTGAAAATTGAATTAACATATTAGGCACACAATTCATTTATCAATTTCATTCTCATTTCCTCATCATCATTTAGGCAATTATGCCTCAATCATCTTATTTGCATCATTATCATTGTAGCCAAAATTCATGGCTTCATATCTCATCAATAGAGTATACATAATTAATTGCATTGAATATCATCATCTAGGCAAACATGCCCCACTTATTTCATTTGAATCGTCATAACCAATCACATTGGCTTTGCAACTCATTATATCTCAATTCATCATTCAAATGTACACAACCAATTACGTTAACATACCTTTTTAAATGCTCATCAATCATTCACATTATACAAATCATAACATTCATCAAATGTATTAACGATGTAATCAATTACTTAACATATATGCAACCAAATATGTTAAGTATCAAAATCATGTAAATGTATGCAACCATATAGTTTGTACTTACCTCAAAACCAACTCACACCAATCTATACACTTCCTCCTCCAAGAATCCTCAACACTTAGGTTAGGGCAATTCAACTTCTTCACAACCTAAACCAAAGGTAATCATACACACTCACTTAGAAATACACATGAAATAGTAAGGCTAAAAACCAACTAGGGCAAACTCTACACATGACACGCTCAATAACACGGGCGTGTCCATGACCGTGCCCTAACTCCACAACACAGAAGCTTTGACACGTTCAGAACCACGGGCGTGTCACTGAACGTGTAATACATTCTGTTTCACAGAAACATTGACACGTCCAACAACATGGGCGTGTTCATGGCCGTGTCAAACCTTCACCAACACAGTAGCTATGACACGCTCAGTGACATGGGCGTGTCACTGGACGTGTAAATGGTACTGCAACACAGAACCATCGACACGCCCAAAGACTTGGCCGTGCTCATGGGCGTGTCAGGCCAAAATTACAGATTCCCGCAACAACAACCTCACATCCAACAATCCTCTTACTTCCACCATTTTTCACTTCAAACAAACTTAACTAAACACACCAAAAATCATAACAAACTTGAAAAAACACAAAAACAACTCAAAACATACCTCAAACACAAATCATAATCATCACTACATACCCAAAACATAACCACAACACTTTCTCTTCCAACAACTTACTCTTTCCTTCAATCCAACCCCAAAATCCAAAATCAACTGAACCAAAACTCTTAAAAACACCACAATTAAACAAACACATATCAATGCCAACCTCAACTCACAAACTCAAAGAAAATCAAAGAATCAAGTGGAGAACTTACCAAGGATGAAGAAACTCTTAAATTTCCAACTTGATCACTTGAATACCTCCTTCAATCTTGAGCTTGGAAGATCAAATCTCTCTCTTGCTCTCTTGCTATGGAGTGCCGGCCAAAACAAAGAAAAGAAAAGGAAAGACAATGGCCACAAAGAAGAAAGAAAGAAAGAAAGAAGAAAAGAAAGAAAACAAAGTCAAACACTCAACCTTCTCTCTCCTCAAAACCCTCTCCTGCAAGCATTTAATATTAAAATAATCCAATTAATTCTCTTCCATTCAATTAACTTTTTCCCATTTTCCATTAATTAAATAAAATCAATAAATATCTTCCTTTGACCATCCCATTTTTGACTTGTGTATATGTTGTATATATTTCCATATACACAACATATACACTCTCTCATAAATTCTTTTCTCTTTTCAATTTCTCATGTACCTTAAATCCAAATTCAACAATAATTACTTCAAAACATCTAAGGCATATTTTGGGATGTTACATATCCTCTCTGGCTTACAGTCCTGGATTACGACAGTTCAAAAGCTTATGACAATCCGACCTACGCCGGAGATGAAGTATCTAGCAATGACTCAATCACTTGCTCACAAAAAATAATGGATCCCGAACAAATTCAAAGAATGGTGGATGATGCCCTCAATGCCAAAATGGAAGAAATAAAAGAGGCCATGGCCGAGACCATAAAGAATCAACTAGCTGCAATTTTAGGAAACCATGTCGAAGCATCTGCTAGCACCAAGAAAGTCAAGGGGAAGGCTAAAGCTGATGAAGTAGCTTTTGATGATGATAAGGTGATCATTGATGATGATGATTGGGCTTAATACTATGAAGATCTTCAAGACAAAAAGGAGCCAAATGTCGTTTTGAAGGCAACTATTGAAAGGACCGAGACATCAGATGTTGTGAAGATGATTGCTGATTTGGAAAAGAAATTTGAAAAGAAGCTGAAAACTAAAGAAATGTCCGAAGTTGATAAATTATTTGAGCTACATGAAGAAGTCCCGTACAAGTTCAAAATGCCATCTTTCACAAAGTTTGATGGAACCGAAAATCCTCATCTCCATGAGAAGCAGTATATCACTGCTATGCAGTCTGCCCGAGCTACTAAGGCTCAAACTCTAAGGTACTTCATGCTCTCATTGGATCCTGCTGTCCAAAATTGGTTCAATACTTTAGATGATGGATCACAAAAGAATTGGGATTTGCTATACAAGGCCTTCATCCAGCAATATGGGTATAATGTAGAGTTGGAAGTTACCTTAATGGAAGTTGAGTCCATTTGGCGGCCAAATGAGAATTTTGTGGACTATGTGAAACAATGGAGAAATAAGGCCGCTTTGCTCAAGAAAAGGGCTGACGAATCCGATCAAATAAGGATGATTGTGAGAGGTGTTCTGCCCAATCTCCGTGAAAGGATGTTTCACACCCTTATAAGGGACTTCAAAGATCTTCTCCAAGCAGGTCTACAAATTGAATAGTGGGAAAAGGAGAAGAATCGCTTTTCAATAAAAAGGAATGAGAAAGGGAATTACCAGTCAGGCAATCAAAGCACACAAAAAGAAGTTGATGTTAATGCCACTAGTCAAGGAGGAATGAGGCAGTTTTTAGAATTAGGGAAGCCACTATCTTGGGTTCTCAATAAGCTATAAAAGAAGGGATTGTTACAACCCTTGACTCCTCATCCTTTGCCTAACCTCTTCCACTTAACTTTGATACTAATGCATTTTGCCAATTCCATCAAAGGCCTAGACACGAAGCAGAAAATTGTATGAAGTTGAGGCATGAGTTTCAGAATTTAATTGATAATAGCAAGTTGCCTGAGCCGGACAAGCCCGATACCAAAGGTAATCCATTTCCAAGGTTTAACAGAGTACCTCCACCGGCAACCTTCATGGTGGGAAAAGGATTGGAAGAGGATTTTTTTTTATCATCCTTTCAAGATGGGGATATTGAAGATATGAAAGGAAAAGAAGCTTAAACTCAACAAACTTTCCTTAGCTTGAATGTTGCTTTTCAAGCTTACTTTCTTTAATATTTTGGAACTATTGTGTTTTTCAAATTTAAAGTTGCTTGAATAAATTACTTTCATCAAAAATTTTGTTGGTCTTTGTTCATTTTGGTGCTCACCCGATGAGGAATCTAGCTTGATAATTCATAAATTAATGTGTCTAGGCATCATGACTTGAATGACTTTATTAGATGAGAGAATTTCTCTATAGCATTGAATTGTGTATGCTTACTTAGAAAGGGATCCTGCATAAATACCTTTGTTAAGGTCCTAGTCAGTCTTAGAACATGCTTTAACAAGCTTTCGAGGCAAAATTGTAACTCTATTTATTTAAGAGAGAAATGATTTAGGCATTGTTTGGTTAACTAACATCTAGTATCCACCCTATTAAATATCAATCCCTAGTTGTCCCTTTGAGCTTTCATAAAATTTTAGCTTTCTTTTCATTGGCATATAACCCCAACAAATCTACCCTGAGCTGTTGTGATACTTTTGGCAAGTCTTATAATCACTAAGATGAAGAGGCAAGAAAATCAAAGAAAATAATGATTAGTCCAGATCATGAGGATAGGTGAAGTTCTCAAGACCATGAAGATAGTTTAAGCTCTCAAAACCATAAGGGTGGTTGAAGTTCTCAATACCAAAAGGGTAGCTGATGTTCCCTTAATATCTCCAATATATCAAGACTACATAAACATCGGAGTAACAAATTATTTATCCCTGTTAAAGAAGATTTATGTCACTCCACTCATCCATTATTCGAAGCTCAAGTTAGTACAAACAAGACAACTCTTTTAGAGCTAGAACCAAAAAATAAATAAACAAACAAACCTAACAAAAAGAAAGAGAGAAGAAAAGAAAACAAAAAAAGACAAAAGAAAAGAAAAAGAAAAAAAAATAAAAGAAGAAAAGAAAAGAAAACCTAAAAAGGTGGTTCAATAAGCCAACTGAGTTCTCTTTTACCTAAGACAACAAAAGGCTTCCATTTGGTTTATAGGACGGATTGACTCGAATTTGTCCAACCCAACCAAAGATTCGATCAAAATCAAATGAAAAGGAGAAAGACCATCTAGTTCTTGAAAGTTTTGTACCTGATAGTTGTAACACCCCCATATCCAATGCACACACACTACAACACCCACAATGTAGCATAAGTACATCGAACATAGGGATGCTACGATTTTCTTAACATTCAAAACATTTTAAACTTGATACCATAATCTTTATCACTATATATTATAGTAAATAAGTGATCAATTTGTAATACAAAACAAAATAGAGACATTTATTTAAAATGCAGCGGAATTTATAAAATCTTTACATATTTGAAAACACTTAATTCCATATTTACAAATGTGCATATATTTACATTATAAACATTACTTTACAAAATATAAAGAAGTAGTACATGATTGGCAAGTTTCTTCTGATCTTTAAGTTCCCAAAATCGACTCTTCAATGTCTACTCTCACTCGGTCTCGAAGAGCTCTCGGGTTCAACTCTAACAACTCTATTACCTGCGCGATTAAACACTATCGCGCTAAGCCAACGGCGTAGTAAGATAAATCATGCTAATGCTATGCTTTAGTGCAATGCAATGTCAATTCTCAATCCATATTATACATGTAACATCATATACTCAAAGCTAACAACATACCACATTTCAACATCTTTTCATTAACTCATAACATTGTTTAAGACATTCATATAACCTAGACACCTATGGGCCCAACAAGTATTTAATACGATATTCAGAGTTCAGAGTTACTGCTTTGGTTCATAATCACAATAATCACGCCCGTAGGCAATATATATATATATATATATATATCTATCCATGGATAGTGTAACAGACCCAGTCTCTTGGACCATCAACTCAACACATTTGAGGAGATCCTCAACCCGGCAAGACTGTTACAAATCATATATCTCATATTCACAATTCTCATAGTGTAACAGACCCAGTCTCTTGGACCGTCAACTCATCACATTTGAGGAGATCCTCAACCCGACAAGACTGTTACAAATCATATATCTCATATTCACAATTCTCATAGTGTAACAGACCCAGTCTCTTGGACCGTCAACTCAACACATTTGAGGAGATCCTCAACCCGGCAAGACTGTTACCTTTCATCATTTCTTAGGCATGCCACCCAAATCCAGAACTCTGAAACTGAATAACATATTAAACAAACAAATCATTTATTATATAGTTACCATTTCCATTCTCAAATTCTCATCACATTTAGGCAAACATGCCTTCTTTCTTTCAATTGCATCATCATAGCCAATCACAATGGCTTTACATCATATCACATCTTTGATACAAGATTTCAATGTACATTACTCATGAAACACATTACCATTCACAATACATAACATAACATTGTTCAATCTCAACAATGCAATTAGGGCAAAGAACACTTAATATCATTCATAGATTTAGGATCTTCCACATCCATTTTGTTAGACAAATGACCTAAATTTTGATCCTTGACAACTCAAATGGATGATCTATTTAACTTGTGTTTGAGAAATCTTGTTGCAGGATTAGGTTACTTCAAATAAGGTGAACAGAACACTTATAGCGGTCGCACCTCACCAGAATAGCGACCGTCCGAATATTTGCACGACCGCTACTCAAGGAACTTAAATCATTACAATCACAGTAAGGTTCGCGGTGACAAGAACGGTGAATGACTCAACCTCGCTTATCACTTTAGCGACCGCCCCATTCAGAATCGCGACTGCTCTACCATTCAAGAAGAAATTGTTTGAAGAGACAGTAGGTTTCGCGTCCTCAGGAGCGTCCAGAAGTTCGACGCGAGTTTCTCAATTCGACCGCGATAATCGACATAGGGCGACCGCGACATTCAAATTATGGCGGACAATCAATTTTGCCCTGTCAGAGAATGACACGTAATATGACCGTTATAAACCCACTTGATTATTCAAAAAGGGCGACCGCACCATTGCTAGGCGCGACCGTCTCGACAAACACAGCTGGGCAAGAAGCCGGTCCGACAAACACAGCATGGGCAAGATTCCAGCTGTAGAGCACTAAAATTCGACCGTTGAAGTCTTTTCAAAAGTAGCGACCGTCCCCTGTTAAAGGACTACCGCGAGAAGCATGAGCGCGACCATCCTTGCATGAAGGGCGACCGCGAAGTGTTTCTGGCAGTTTAAGTAAAGAAGGTCTAATCTACCAATACATTATTCTTAATGTCTATAACGGCTAGTAAGACCACAATGGCTATAAATACAATGTCTCTCTGAGAAAACAAAAAAAGGGAATAAGCAAGAAATCAGATTGTAATAGCCAAGCAACAAATTTTCATTTACTTAAACTTACAATTAAATTGTAATGTATGTTAGGTGTTAGCATTGAAAACACCATTGTATAAGTTTGAGTGTAAGCTTGGGAAACACTTGGGTTGAGAGAGTAAGCCTTGTAAAACTCTTGTTAGGTTGTGAGAGTAAGCCTTGTAAAACTCTTGTTTGGGTTGTGAGTGTGAGCCTAAGAAAAACACTTGTGAAGTTAGGTGTGAACTTGTGAAAACACCAAAGTTGGAAGTAAGCTTGTAAAAACTTCAAAGATTAGTGGAACCTTAACAAGTTGTTAAGGAAGTGGATGTAGGATTGAAGTAAATCCGAACCACTATAAATCTTGTGTGTTCTTTCTTTCTTCCATTACTCAACCAACTCTCTATTCCGCATTTCTTGATTGTTGAGTTTTTTAACTTGTCATTAATTCTTGAGAAAACCAATTCACCCCCCCCCCCTCTTGGTTGCCATCTTGGGACAACAATTGGTATCAGAGCCCTTAGATTTCTTAAACTTAATTGTGAAATCTGATCCACTATGGCAACTTCTTCTTCATCAAGCTCTCATGGAAATCTTAATTCTATTCTTAGACCCTACTTTGATGGAACTGATTATTCATACTGGAAACACAAAATGTATTTGTTTCTAGATAGTGAAGGGATTGAACTATGGGATTTCGTGGAAAATGAATGGAAATCTCCTACCCACGAAGTTGACGGTATTCAAGTTCCACTTCCCAAAGCTCAATGGTCAACTAGCAATGTCAGAGATCGATTCAAGAACAATAGAGCTGCTTCCATCTTGATGAATTCCATTTCAAGGGAAGAAGGCGGAAGAGTTCAACATTTAACTTGTGCACATTGCATTTGGAAAACACTTGAAAACTACCATGAAGGTACGACTCAAGTGAGATTTACCAAAAAACAAATGCATGTTCATGAATATGAGCTATTCAAGATGAAACCAAATGAAAATGTCACCGACATGACCAATCGCTTACTTGCAATTGTCAATGAACTAAAGAAGTATGGCAAGGTATATGATCAAGGTGATGTAAACAGCAAAATCTTGAGAGCCCTAAGAGCTAGAAAGAACTTTGAATCCAAAGTATCATCCATAGAAGAAGCTCATGATCTCAGCACATTAAGAACCGATGAGCTAGTTGGAAAATTACTCACATTTGAGCTACACAGTGAGAAAGAAGAAGATCAAGGTGAGAAAGAAAAGAGAAAACCAATTGCACTCAAAGCAATCAAAGAAGCTGAGAGCTCAAGCAATGAAGGTACTGATGATGAAGATGAAATGGCAATGTTCTCTAAAAGAATCAATGAATGGAAAAGGAAGAAAAGATTACAAGCAAACAAAGGTACACCTCCTAAATTCTCCTTCAAAGATAAAGAAAAGAAAAATGAGGTAAAATGCTATGAATGTGGAAAAACCGGTCACATCAAGTCGGATTGCTACAAATTAAAGAACAAAAGGAAATGGGATAAAGAAAAGAAAAAGTCTCTCAAAGCCACATGGGATGACTCTTCCTCAAGTGAAGAAGAAGAAGAGGAAGGAATTGCAAATCTTTGTCTCATGGCTATTGAAGATGACTCCAATGAGGTAAGTACTCAATCCTTTGATCTTGTAGCACATGATGATATAAGTGATATAGATGATAGTGATTTGATTGAGCACATGAATTCTAAAATAGAAAAATATTTCTCCAAAATGATGCTCTATAAAGAGAAAAACTCTAAGTTAGAAAAGGATTTTATATGCTTAAAGAACTCTACCTTAGAATTGAAAACCTCAAATGAACATTTGATGAATACAATAGGAGAATTAAATAAAAGCTCACATGACTTAGAAAAAGTGATTAAAGAGAATGAGGCATTGAAGCATGAACTAAAAGAACTAAAAGAATCAATTTCCAGATTTCATAAAGGAAAGGAAGCATTGAACACATTAATTAATAATCAAAGGTCACCTTCCTTGAAATATGGATTAGGATTCAATGGCTCAACCAACATTGCACCTAGCAAACCAACATTTGTGAAAGCATCTACAACTGAAATTTCTGATGTTCATATCAAAAATGCTTGCACCAAGTCTAAAAGAACTTCTTATGGTTCACTAGGAGATAAAGCCAAAAATAACTATGCATTGTTGTTCACTAAACTTGCACAAAAGAAATCACATACTTGTAGTTGTATGTACAAACCAAAAAGAAAAATGCAGAAGCATAGAACACCATGGCAATGCACATATTGTATGAAATTTGGTCACAAAAACTTCTATTGTTATATAAGAAAAGCTCATCTCAATTTAGAAGGCACTCTTTCTACTAACCATCAAGGACCCAACTTCATGTGGGTACCTAAAAGAAGATGATCACAATTGTCTTGCAGGTATGCCTAAAATCTACTATCAATGAAAGCACATGGCTTGTGGATAGTGGATGCTCAAGGCATATGACTGGAAATGCAAAGCTCTTTACAAATATTACCTATAAACATGGAGGTAATGTAACTTTTGGAAACAATGCTAAAGGTAAAATTCTTGGTGTTGGCTCCATTGGTTCTATTGGTAAGGATTTAATTGAAGATGTATGGCTTGTTGATGGTTTGAAACATAACTTGCTAAGTGTTAGTCAACTTTGTGATAAAGCATACTTCGTTAAGTTTGATTCCAAGGAATGCAAAATCACAAATTCAAATGATGTTATCATATTTAAGGGTACTAGAACAAACAACACTTACAATGTTAGCATACATTCAAATCATACATGTTTAATGTCCACTAATAATGATGCATGGTTATGGCATAGAAGACTAGGACATGCTGGTATGGATCAATTGAAACATATTTGCAATGAGAATTTAGTTGATGGCTTACCTAAGATAAAATATGATAAAGACAGAATTTGTGAACCTTGTCAACATGGTAAGCAACACAAAAGCTCATTTAAAACAAAGAGTGTTATAAGCACCTCTAGACCTTTAGAGCTCATTCATTTAGATTTGTTTGGACCAAATAGAGTTACAAGCTTAGGAGGCAAATCATATGCATTTGTTCTTGTTGATGACTACTCTAGATTCACATGGGTTAATTTCTTAGCTCAAAAGAATGAAGCCTTTAATTTCTTCAAAACGTTTGCAAAAAGAGTTCAAAATGAAAAAGGATATGTGATCACATCTATTAGAAGTGATCATGGCAAAGAATTTGAAAATGAAAATTTTGAAGACTTTTGCAATGAACTTGGCATTTCACATAATTTTTCTGCTCCTAGAACTCCACAGCAAAATGGTGTAGTTGAAAGGAAAAATAGAACTTTAATCGAAATGGCTAGGACAATGCTCAATGAATATGATTTACCATCTTATTTTTGGGCGGAAGCCGTTAATACAGCTTGTTACATTGCAAATCGTGTTTATAAAAGGCATTTAACTAATAAAACTTCTTATGAGCTATGGAATGGAAGAATACCCAGAATTGGATATTTTAGAGTATTTGGATGCAAATGCTTCATATTGAATACCAAGGATAATCTTGGAAAATTCTCATCCAAATAAGATGAAGGCATATTCTTAGGATATTCATCATTTAGCAAAGCATATAGGGTATTTAACATGAAAACTCTAGTTATAGAAGAATCAATGCATGTTGTATTTGATGAGTCATCTAAACTTGATCAAAAGAAAGGTATTACTTTCAATGACCCTGCAGGTACTCTTGAACCTCTTGAATCTATTGATGCTCCAAAGATCAATCAACTTGAAGAAAAGACTCAAGATCTACCTAAGGATTGGCAATACAAGAAAGATCATCCAAAGGAACTCATCATTGGAGAAACATCAAAGGGAGTAACTACTAGATCTAAAATTAATCATGTTGATGTTAATTTTGCTTTTGTTTCTCAAATTGAACCAAAAACTGTTGAGGAAGCTTTAAATGATGAAAATTGGATAACTGCAATGCAAGATGAACTTAATCAATTTGAAAGAAATAATGTTTGGCAACTTACTCCTAGACCTATAGATCATTCTATAATAGGATGCAAATGGATTTATAGGAATAAGCTTGATGAAAATGATCACATCATTAGAAATAAAGCAAGATTGGTAGCCAAAGGTTATAATCAAGAAGAAGGTATTGACTATGATGAAACCTTTGCCCCAGTAGCCAGATTAGAAGCTATTAGAATATTACTTGCCTTTGCATGTCATATGAATTTTAAGCTTTATCAAATGGATGTTAAAAGTGCATTTCTAAACGGACTCATAAATGAAGAAGTTTATGTTGAACAACCTCCTGGTTTTGAAAACTACAAATTTCCTGATCATGTTTTCAAACTTACCAAAGCTTTATATGGATTAAAGCAAGCACCTAGAGCTTGGTATGACAAACTTAGTGCATATTTACTTGAAAATGGTTTTGCAAAAGGAAAAGTAGACACAACTCTTTTTGTTAAAAAGGATAAGCATAACATCTTGATTGTACAAATTTATGTGGATGACATAATATTTGGAGCTACTAATGAAACCTTGTGCAAAGAATTTGCTTCTTGTATGACTAGGGAATTTGAAATGAGCATGATGGGTGAACTCAAGTTTTTCCTTGGACTGCAAGTCAAGCAATGTAAAGATGGGATCTTCATCAACCAATCCAAATATACAAAAGAACTCATCAAGAAATTTGGAATGGATGGCTGCAAAACTAGCAAAACTCCCATGAGCACATCATTGAAATTAGGTAAAGATGAAAATGGTAAAGCAGTAGATGAGAAGAAATATCGAGGTATCATCGGATCACTACTTTACTTAACTGCTTTTAGGCCTGATATAATGTTTAGTGTATGTCTTTGTGCTAGATTTCAAACTAGTCCTAAAGAATCACACTTGAATGCCACTAAGAGAATCTTGAAATATTTGAGTGGTACAATACATTTAGGACTTTGGTATCCTAAAAACACATCATTTCATATTATAGGATTTTCAGATGCAGATTACGCTGGTAGTATATTAGATAGGAAAGGCACAACAGGAGCATGTCACTTTCTTGGTAATTGTCTAGTTTCTTGGCATAGTAAGAAACAAGCATCGGTTGCTTTATCCACAACGGAAGCTGAGTATGTTGCAGCTTGTTTTTGTTGCACACAAGTATTATGGATGAAACAACAATTGCTTGACTATGGTAAGGTTTTTAACAATATTTCCATTAAATGTGACAACACTAGTGCTATCAATTTGTCTAAAAATCCTATACAACATTCTAGATCCAAGCATATAGATATTAGACATCATTTTTTAAGGGAAAATGTGCAAAATCAGAACATAATTCTAGAATTTATTGAAACACAAAATCAACTTGCGGATGTCTTTACAAAACCCTTGAATGAAGATAGACTTAATTTTATTAAACTTAATTTAGGAATGATTGATGGAAACACTCTGAATTAATTGCCTATCAATAAGGTTTCTATGTGCATGAATTTAATGCTTCTTAACACAATAGAAATATTCTCCATCTTTCCTTGAATCTTTCATTTTTAAGTATGTCGCGGTCGCTCCAGTATTCTTTAGCGGTCGCTATCCTGTCTGTCAGTTTTCATTCAAACTAATGACTCTGTGCGCGGTCGAGAAAATTTGTGCGCGGCCGCACCAATTTGAATAGTTTCGACCGTTACAGTTACATTCCTCACTCGCGAGCATACTTATCTTGACAATGGTCGCTAGATCATAATTCGCGATCGCACCTTGTTAAATCTGCGACCGCACCCTGTACACTCTGCTCGAAAATTTATAACCGTTGGTTGTGTGACAGGTCGCAACTCTTAACTTTCAACAGTCAAAAACGGCTATTTTCTTAAATCCATCTATTTAAGAGTGTTTTGCATCAGTTTATCTGATATTTTGCCTATTAAAGCACACAAACCTTCCTCTGAAACCCTAAAAACCTCTCAATATCATCTGTTTCTCAATCACTCTCTGTTTTCCTACTCTCTTCTGTTCTAATGGCCCCCAAAAGAAAAACCACTTCCAAAATAAAAGGTCAAGCCAAGAGAGTTCCAGGAGTCACCATTAGAGAACCCATTGTTGATCCTCCATCTCCTCCTCAATCTAAAAGAGGTGAGAAAATTCACAAACCTCACCATCAAACCACTGAAGAAGATGTTAGGTATGCCATGCTAAAGAGAAAGAAGGTTGAAGGCACCAAATCTCCTTTTGGTGGGATGCTTTCTGCCTTGAACATCAAGGACGAAATTGAGAGATTGCTGGATGTCCTTGGATGGAGAAAATTTGTCTTTCCAGAAGAGGTAGGCTACTCTAGTCTGAGTAAGGAGTTTTTAATGTCTCTTCAAATAGAGAAGAGTGCAAATTCTGCACTAGGGTGGTATGGGGTCAGATTTAAGCTCTTTGATCAATACCAAGCCCTATCTCTAGAAGATTTTGGCAGCATTTGGGACTTCCCCTCTGAAGGTATAACCTCCTACAATGACCAAATCTTCTCAAACCCAACACTTTCTGATTTCTGGAGAGAAATTTCCATTGAAACCTCTTTTGAAAAGGAATCTAAAGCCAGACATATCAAATCTCTCACCCACTGGATGCTCCATAGGATTATCACCTATACCATTCACCAAAGAGCAGATGGGAATGAGAAAGTAACCAAGAGAGACCTTATATTTCTGTATGCTTTCACCCACAACATCAAAATAAACACCACCAAGTTCTTGATTGATACTCTTTATCATCATGCTGTAACAAGAACTGGTACCTTCTTCCTATCCTCTCAAGTTACTCAAATAGCTAGGCACCTAAACCTTCTGAATGATTTGAACTTAGCTACTTTGAGGAACCCTTTCACTCTAGCCTCCAATGCTATCACAATGGATTACTTAGAGCATGCTGGTTGTGTAAGGAAGATAGAAGGGTCATATGTATACTGCTATGGCAAGAAAGGAGTTATGGATAAACAAAAGAAAAGGCCAAGGTATACAATTGAGGAAGAGGGAGATTCTGTAGAAGTTGCAGTAGAATTACATCCAAAAGCAACTTCATCAAAAGCTGCTAAAGAAACTGAATCAAGCTCCACACAACTCATTCTCCAAGCTATCAAGACTCTCTCAAGGAAACTCACTAAGTTCAAGAAAAGTGTTTCCAAGAGATTCCAGCACTTAAACAAGAGGATAGACCTTATATCCCACATGCATCATGATCTTTATGATATGCAAGGCAAATTGGACTTGCCTCAATGCAATCTTGAAGATTGGGATATAAGTGATCACACCCAAAGCGTTGCTGAAGAAGAAGAGTCCATTAGCACTAGCTCTGCCTCTGTTGCACCTCAAGATAAGGGGAAAGCTCCTTTAGTTGAAGAAGAGTTAGAGTTAGATGATGACTCAAAATAGCTTAGCTTTAGTCTGTTTTTGCTTGCATTTTCATATGTTTGCTAATTTGCTTTCTGTTTTGTATTTTCCTCCACTTCAATCTATATCTTTCCATGTTTATATTTCCATTTGTATTTTGCTTAACATTTATTTCATTTTGCCTATGCCAATGGGGGAGAGAAAATTATAAATGGAATGTCAATAAAATTATGGGGGAGAAATAAGAACAAGAACAACAATCTGTTTGAACATTTGCAAATTAGGGAAAAATGTTTATGGGGGAGTTAATTTCTTGTTGAAATTTATTGAACATTTGCAAATAAGAAAAAATGTTTGCATCAAACAATAACATGTGCACCAAGATAATCTAATAATCACAATGCTCTTAACCATGATTATTGCATATGTTAAGAGGGAGCATTTTAGACTTATTATTTTTCTTATCATTCCATTTGAAATTGTCAAAGTCAAAATGGGGGAGATTGTTAGACAAATGACCTTAATTTTGATCCTTGACAACTCAAATGGATGATCTATTTAACTTGTGTTTGAGAAATCTTGTTGTAGGATTAGGTTACTTCAAATAAGGTGAACAGAACACTTATAGCGGTCGCACCTCACCTGAATACGACCGCTCCATGTAATTAAAAGAAGAAATCTTATCACAGTAGGTTTCGCGGTCAGAAGTTTGACCTATGTCGCGACCGCTCCTACAGAATAGCGACCGTCCGAATATTTGCACGACCGCTACTCAAGGAACTTAAATCATTACAATCACAATAAGGTTCGCGGTGACAAGAACGGTGAATGACTCGACCTCGCTTATCACTTTAGCGACCGCCCCATTCAGAATCGCGACCGCTCTACCATTCAAGAAGAAATTGTTTGAAGAGACAGTAGGTTTCGCGTCCTCAGGAGCGTCCAGAAGTTCGACGCGAGTTTCTCAATTCGACCGCGATAATCTACATAGGGCGACCGCGACATTCAAATTATGGCGGACATTCAATTTTGCCCTGTCAGAGAATGACACGTAATATGACCGTTATAAACCCACTTGATTATTCAAAAAGGGCGACCGCACCATTGCTAGGCGCGACCGTCCCGACAAACACAGCTGGGCAAGAAGCCGGTCCGACAAACACAGCATGGGCAAGATTCCAGCTGCAGAGCACTAAAATTCGACCGTTGAAGTCTTTTCAAAAGTAGCGACCGTCCCCTGTTAATGGACGACCGCGAGAAGCATGAGCGCGACCATCCTTGCATGAAGGGCGACCGCGAAGTGCTTCGGGCAGTTTAAGTAAAGAAGGTCTAATCTACCAATACATTATTCTTAATGTCTATAACGGCTAGTAAGACCACAATGGCTATAAATACAATGTCTCTCTGAGAAAACAAAAAAAGGGAATAAGCAAGAAATCAGATTGTAATAGCCAAGCAACAAATTTTCATTTACTTAAACTTACAATTAAATTGTAATGTATGTTAGGTGTTAGCATTGAAAACACCATTGTATAAGTTTGAGTGTAAGCTTGGGAAACACTTGGGTTGAGAGAGTAAGCCTTGTAAAACTCTTGTTAGGTTGTGAGAGTAAGCCTTGTAAAACTCTTGTTTGGGTTGTGAGTGTGAGCCTAAGAAAAACACTTGTGAAGTTAGGTGTGAACATGTGAAAACACCAAAGTTGGAAGTAAGCTTGTAAAAACTTCAAAGATTAGTGGAACCTTAACAAGTTGTTAAGGAAGTGGATGTAGGATTGAAGTAAATCCGAACCACTATAAATCTTGTGTGTTCTTTCTTTCTTCCATTACTCAACCAACTCTCTATTCCGCATTTCTTGATTGTTGAGTTTTTTAACTTGTCATTAATTCTTGAGAAAACCAATTCACCCCCCCCCCCTCTTGGTTGCCATCTTGGGACAACACATTTGATTAGATCATTCCATGCTTTAAGTATGTTTAAAGTGTTTAGGATTAGGTTTAGGTACCAAAGTACCTTTGAAGAATCAAAACAATGCAAAATGAACAAAGAAATAAAACCCTAACCAACACAATTGAGGAACACGGGCAGCTCACTTTGAGGGACACGGCCAAGCTTGCGGCCGTGTCTCTCAACACCAAAACTTCCCGACACAGACACGGGCAGATGACACGGCCGTGTCTCTCAACCAAAGACAGACAGTAGCAAACACCTTCAAGGGACACGGCCAAGCCAATGGCGGTGTCACCCCAAAACTTGCCCAACACGGCCAAGATCCTTCCAACTTGGCCGTGTCACCCAAATTTCTCAAGTCTTGGCCGTGTCTCTCATTGATTCCAGCCGTGTCACTCAAAAACACAACCCAAATCAAAACCAACACTCTTCCAAATGCATTTTCACACCCTTTTGCACAACAATAACTTCATTCAATTGGTTCTAATCAATGTTATTAACACATACCATACATATTCATCACATTAACCACTTAAACAACACATAAACATTACATTAAAACATTCACCAATACCAAACCCTAAAACCAACTTCCCCCTTGATCTTCCACAATCAACCTCCACATATCTAACCATATTCACAACCAAACCAACACCAATTCCATCTTTTAACTTACAATCACTTTAAACACTTATAAACACATATCAAACACACCAAATCATCACATCAACAAATCACAATTTCATTTAGACACAACTTCAAAATTGACAAAAGGGAAACAAGAGAATTCTTACCTTAAATGAAGAAATTCCACAAATCTTCAACTTGGTTCTTCAATTCTCCCTTCAATCTTGATTCTAGCATCAAGAACACTTCTCTTTCCCTTTCTCTTCTTCAATCGTCGACACCCAAAATGAGAGGAAAGAAAAATAACCAAAATAATTGTAACACCCCGATACCCTATATAAGTACTATGCGTATACCTAGTATACATACAGTAAATATATAAAGTATAAGGATGTCACTTTTCGTTACCTTTTAAAAACCTGTAACAGAGTTCAAACCATAATACATTAATTTAAATAACATTTACAAAATCATTATCTTTATCAAAAACTTCATTTGTACATATAAATACTCTCTCGTCAGAAATACATCATAATTAAAGTTTATACATGTATGCATTACCCTCTAGTTGGTCTCGACAAACTTTACTCTTCTTGTGGCATAACAAAAGACTTCATATCTTCCATCTATATACATGCGCGAATAAACACCCGCGCTAAGCCAGAGAGCTTAGTAGTCCAACTATAAAATATAAACATATAGTATAGAAGTATTGACATATAATGATACATCAATTCAATATATAATTAGTTCTTATCATATCTTCTTTTCTTTTTAATTTCATCTTTAATATATCCTAGCTAATTTCAAATATGATGTACATATATACATAATATTATCACCAACCCCAATGCATCACCAATACTCAAAACCAATATATTAATACCCCTACATTATATATACCATACCAATCATTATTGCAATACACAAATTACATATCATACAAATCATAAATAACATTTACAATAAAGACAACCTTTATCATCAACCACAATTCATTTACATATTACACTTAATAACATTATATTATTCACAATTCACCAGGCATAATTCATTATTAATACTCACAATCAATATTTCAATACTTGCAATTCACATTGACAATAAAGACAGACTAGGGCCCAAAACACTAATATGTTATTCAAAGTTCAGAGTTACTGCTTTGGTTCATAGTCACAATCATCACGCCCATAGGCAATGTATATACATGTATCTCTATCCATGGATAGTGTAACAGACCCAGTCTCTTGGACCATCAACTCAACACATATGAGGAGATCCTCAACCCAGCAAGACTGTTACAAATCATATATCTCATATTCACAATTCTCATAGTGTAACAGACCCAGTCTCTTGGACCATCAACTCAACACATATGAGGAGATCCTCAACCCGGCAAGACTGTTACCTTTCATCATTTCTTAGGCATGCCACCCAAATCCAGAACTCTGAAACTGAATAACATATTAAACAAACAATTCATTTATTATTTCATTATCAATCTCATCATCAATTAGGCCAACATGCCTTATCTCTTTCAATTGAATTATCATAGCCAATCACAATGGCTTCATATCATATCATATCTCAATCCATATGATACATATAGCATCATTGATATCACATTTTAAAGTATATTATTCATATAATACATTGCCATACACAAGATTCACAATGCATATAACATAACATTTTCTCACTTCTCAAAACACATTAACATCATTCATTACTAGAGCATTTATCATAACAAATTGCACATACCTTAAGAATGATCCTCATTTCTTCCTACCTTTCCCATTTCATATTTCATCCTTTATATATATTCTTCATTTACATTCACAATATAATAGCTTATTTAACACTTTCATCCCAATGTGTTAATGTTCAAAGACATATAAGGATATACAATCAAATAGGGTTTATGCTTACCTGGTTAATGATCTTCACATCCTTCACATCATTCAATCATCACCTTAGTCCAATTATGTTAACAATATAATAGATCACTTAACACATTTGCAAACAAATGTGTTAAGCCTCAAATTATGTAATTAAATACAATCATATGTATTGGTACTTACCTCAAGAACTAGTCCCATCAATCTATACATTTCTTTTCTTTCCAAGAATTCTCCACATTTAGGTTAATGCAACCCAATCTCTTCAAAACCTAATCCAAAGGAATATTAGCAAAATGACCATATGAATAGTACATTCTGGTTTAAGACTCCATTTTATCCTTATTTTGAAAAATTGTATAAAATAATCTACTTGACTAAAAATTCTAAAATTTTTACAGAATTTAGTTTTGTATCTTAAAATCATTCCTTTAAAATTTCAGATCAAACTGAACACAAAATCTTGGTCAAATAGTTCACCTAACCAGACTGCCCCAATTGCCCTGCATCCTGGCAGCAGTTCTGAACTTTGTGAATTCCATAAATCAAATTCAATCAACGTGGTTCCAAATTATTTTTCTCAAATACTAGACTCACTAAGCAACAACATATCCAAAATTCAATTGGATATGATTTTTCTACATTTTATTAAAAATCCCGAAATATAGCTGTCTCAGTTAAGGTACCTGCTGGAACAGGTCTAATAAAAATAATCTTTCTAAACTCATAACCATTCCAAAATCGAATCAACATATTTTTCAGTCATTCTAGACTCATAGAGGCACAACATATCAAAAATTCACTTCAAGAACATTTTTCTATAATTAATTAAAAATCATACAAGTCACAGTCTTTACTAATTGTAAAACAGAAAAAAATTCACTAAACACAACTCTTACTCTTCCATCACCAACACCAACCTAGCTTCTTATCTTTAATTCCATTTCAACACTTTTACACACACCATACACAAACACACTCCATCAACCATCCATATCAACTCACCAATCCCAAACACAATTTCAAAAGAACAAAGGAAAATCAAGAGAAAGAACTTACCTAAGTTGTTGAATTCCACAAATCTTCAATTAAATCCTTTGATTCTCCCTTCAATTTGATGTTAGAATTAAACAAATCTCACTTTGCTCTCTCTTGTCTAAGGAGGAGCCAACCAACGTGGAGAAGAGAAGAAGAAGAAGAAGGAAATGAAGAAAAGACAAAATATCACCTCTTTAAATCTCCACCAAGTGATTCAACAAGAGTAATTACCTAAACACCCTTATACCATTTGTCTTGATTACCATTCATTACATGCCCTTTATAGTAACTTCACACTTAACAAAAATAAATATCTTCTTTCCTTGACTCTTCATTTTGACCAACTTATATGTTATATATATAATCATATACACAACATATACCATTCTCTCTAAACCCTAAATTCTTTCCCAAATCACATATACATAAACATTCTTTTCTCTATTTCTTTTCTCTTGTAATTTAACACATATATTCAATCCAATTATATAACAACAACAACAACATAATCACAACTTCTAGGGCATATATGAGGATATTACAGTCAAACCTTCTTTTCTTCTTTAAATCTCCACCAAGAGATTTTACCCAAATATTTACCAAAATGCCCTTATTCATATAATTACCTTTTTGTCTCATATATGCCCAATTAAGTAATTATACAAATCTCAAATAAATATCTTCTCTTGCATTGACTCTCCATTTGACTTATGTATATTTTAATTATATCATCATATAAACAACATATAAACTTATCTCTAAACCCTCTTTCTTTCCCACAACACATATACATATACACTTTCCTTTAATTTATTTTCTCTTACAATATAAACAACAACAATAACAACAACAAAATCAAAACTTCTAGGGCATGCATGAGGATATTACAATAGTCCTACAAGAAAGAAGGACAAAATGATAAAAGAAAGGGAAGAGTAAGGAAGAGAAAGAAAAGGGAAGAGTAAGAAAAATAAAGAGGAAAGAAAAGGGAAAAGAAGGAAAGAAACGAATTTGGGTCTTAAACTTTTTGCAAGGGCAAAGACCATCCTTATCAAGATCCAGATTAATGCCAAGAAGACAGAAAGAATTTAGAGACTAGCAAGATCGCGCCCAACTGCCTGAAGTTCCAACAAGAAATTTATAGTGTGAGGGTTTGTCCATTGTGTCACATAAGCTCCTATCTCAAAATGGCCTTCATTTAACCCATGTCCCTCATAGACCCCATTTCAAGCCTATCAAAGACCTATTGATCTCTCTTGATAGGTAGAGTCTATTAGTGGAGATAGTTTGGATAAGCATGCATATGAGATAGATAATATTTAAACTCAAATGAGACCTTTGGCCAAGTGTTGTGTATGTGCCTATTTGAAGTGCAACAATTCTTGCTTAAATAGAATTGATTCCCGAGTTTAGTATGGTAACTAGGGTTGTCATGTTATAGATATGTTAATTTGAAAAAATCAAGTCCTAAGGTACATTGACATTAATTTGGCAAAGCCAACATTTGATTTCAAAATCAAAATTCAAAAAGAAAATAAAAAAAAAGGAAAGGAAAAAAAGTGTTTTGTCAGACAAAGCCTTCGAGCTAAGGGAAGTATGTTGAATTGATTATTGGCAAGGTAATGAAGAAGCTATCAACTGACATGCTGAAACATAGTTTGAAATAGATGAATCCCTAACTCTGCTGCTTGGGGTATCCATTATTCATATTTCTAACATCTTGAAGATAAAAGCCACAAATGCAAAGCTTTCGATCATTCCAATGTAAGACTTGAACAAGCATCAAAACAGAACCAATCAGAACATTTCTGCTGATCACCTTGGTCTATGAGTCGATGGAACAACTGTAACTATTATTCATGCATAACATGCATACATGAGTATATCACATCACACTTTCTTGTCTTGTGTTGTCTATTCTTTGGCAAAATGAACAGCAAACACCCTGCGAAGTAAAGAATCAAAAGAAGATATTGAATCAAGAGGGCACGGAAAGTCTATTTTGCAAAAGAAGAAATACGTGCTTGTGCGACGAACTAGATGGCAAAAACATCAATCAGAGCCCGCATAGAAAAATCATGGGTTTGAGCCTACACACACTACAAAAAAAAGCGTAATCAGCGACGCATTCTGCGACAACTCTTATTTCGTCGCTGATTAGCGACTTTATCAACGACAACTTTACGACAAAGAATCAAGATAAGCGTCTTTCCAACATTTCGTCGCTGAATGGGTCGCTAAATGTGTCGCTGATTAACGACAAAAAAATGGTCGTAGAATCTGTCGCTGAATAGCGATAAAAGGTCGTTTCTCGCTGAATGTGTCGCTGAATTTTGCGCCAAATTTTGGCACCAACAATCAGCGACGACGTTACGACTAATTTACGACAAATTAGCAAAGAATGTGTTTATTTTTTATTGGAAAGTTTTTTGTCGCTAATTAGTCGCTAAATGGCTCGCTGATTTGCGAGAAAAATAGTTAGTCGCAGAATTGTCGTTAATTTGCGAGAATATAGCGACCAATTAGCGAGAAATTAATTTTATTTTCTATTTTAAAGTAATTGGTCTCTAAATGGCTCGCTAATTTGCGAGAAAAATAGTTAGTCGTAGAATTGTCGTTAATTTGCGAGAATATAGCGACCAATTAGAGAGAAATTAATTTTATTTTCTATTTTAAAGTAATTGATCGCTAATTAGTCGCTAAATGGCTCGCTGATTTGCGAGAAAAATAGTTAGTCGCAGAATTGTCGTTAATTTATTTAAATTTATTTTTTTAATAATATCTATAAAATTAAAATTCTCAATATATGAAATGGTTATTAAAGATATAAATAATTTTTATTTTATTTTTTTTAATTATACAAAAAAAATAAGACACTTAAAATTTAAAATTTAAAATTTAAATAAAAATAATATATAATTTTAACCACTAAACTACTATCTCAATTATTAATAATTTTTATTATATTATTTATAATATAAAATAAAAATTATTAATAATAATATTTTAAAATTAGTAATTAATGAAATTAAATGATAAATATTTAGTTTTATAATTTTTAAATTATTTTAAAAATATTTCATTAATAATTATATGATAATTAGTATTTTATAATTATTTAAAAAAATAAAAAATAAAAAATAAATAATATAATTATTAATTTTTAAAGAGAAACTTCGGTCGGCCTCTCATACAAAAAAAATATTATAAAATATGTCTAATCATAATTTTTTATATATGTTTTATATATTATTTTTTCAAAATAAATTTAAATATGAATCAATCATTAATAAATTAGATTAAATTTAATTATTATTTGATTAAACTATATATCCAATTAATAAAAATCTCAAAAAAAAATTAATTCTCTTCCGCCGAGCCAACGCAAACATTTCATGACGCAGACACGACCCAACATTGACACCCATACCCTTCTTCTTCTTCTTCTTCTTCTTCCTCTCTCGATTTTTTTTCATCTTCAATTCAGTATTTTTCTTTTCTTTTATTGTCCATTATTTTTACTAATTCTTTCTATATTTTTAGTTAAATTTATATACAACCCATAATATTCATTTTTTTAAATTTTTTTTTCTATGTTGATCTCATATTTTTCTTGTTTTCTCAGCTAATTGTCATTCTTCGTTTCTCGATCTGCATTCGCGTTTTGAGCTTAGCAGTTCTTTTTTTATTTTATTTTTCTTTGTTAAATTTAAGGTAAGAATTTGTATATTATTGTTTTTTTTTTGTAAAATCCCCAGGTACACCCTAAAAGTTTTGGAATAATTATTGTGGTATTTGGATTTAAGGAGTATGTTTAATGGAAGGAGAAAGAAGTGAAGGTATATATAACATATATAAGTTAAACTAATGAAAGTCAAAAGAAGATAAATGAATTAATTTAATACCTGATTTTGGTGTACATTGGAATGGTAGTTGTGAGAAGATATGTTGGTAAAATATGTAAGGAAAATATTATAAGAAATAAGTGTATATGAGGGATGATATATATTTATGTGGTATTTGAAAAATATGGAAAATATAAAGGAAATATAAAAGAGATATACATATACCAACATATATATTACATATACATAATGTATAAAGTGGTGTAGGAAAAGTAAGTTTATATAATTAATTAATTAATTAATTAATAATAATAATATTAATAATAATAATAATAAAAGAAAAAGAAGAAAGAAAAGTCAAAGGGAGAAAAGTGTGTGGTGGAGGTTTTTAGAAATAATTTATTTTATTATATTATTATTATTATATATATATGTGATAAACATGAAAAGAAGAAGGGAAAAAAGATATTTTTCTTCTTCTTCTTCTTCTTACACGAGAGAGAGAGAGATAAAGAGAGAGAGAGATGTGATTTTACTAATATTCACATCAAATCCATAGGGATTTTGAGAGAATTGAAGATGGATGTTGAAGATTTGGCATAATATTCAAGTAAGTTCTCTCTCTTGATTTCCTTTGTTCTTTTTGAAGTTGTGTTTGAGGTGGATGAATTATTGTTGATAGTATGATTAAGGTTGTTGTAGTGTGTTTATAAGTGTTGAAATTGAATTAAGGATAAGAAGTTAGGTTGGTGTTGGTGATGAAAGAGTAAGAGTTGTGTTTAGTGAAGTTGAAATTTTTCTGTTTTACAATTAGTAAAGGCTGTGACTTGTATGATTTTTAATTAAATATAGAAAAATGTTCTTGAAGTGAATTTTTGATATGTTGTGCCTCTACGAGTCTAGAATGACTGAAAAATATGTTGATTCGATTTTGGAATAGGTATGATTTTGGAAAGATTATTTTTATTAGACCTGTTCCAGCAGGTACCTTAACTGAGACAGCTATCTTTCGGGATTTTAAATAAAATGTAGAAAAATCATATCCAATTGAATTTTGGATATGTTGTTTCTTAGTGAGTCTAGTATTTGAGAAAAATAATTTGGAACCACGTTGATTGAATTTAATTTACGGAATTCACAAAGTTCAGAACTGCTGCCAGGATGCAGGGCAATTGGAGCAGTCTGGTTGGGTGAACTATTTGACCAAGATTTTGTGTTCAGTTTTATCTGAAATTTTAAAGGAATGATTTTAAGATGTAAAACTAAATTCTGTAAAAATATTAGAGTTTTTATTCAAGTAGATTATTTTATACAATATTTCAAAATAAGGATTAAGTTGAGTCCAAAACCAGAATTTACTATTCATATGGTCATTTTGCTAATATTCCTTTTGGATTAGGTTGTGAAGAGGTTGAATTGCCCTAATCTAAGTGTTGAGGATTCTTGGAAGAGTAAGTGTATAGATTGGTGTGAGTTGGTTTTAAGGTAAGTACAAATTACATTATTTCATACATTCATATGATGTTGAGATTTAACATACATTTGATTGTAAATGTGTTAAGAAATCTAATGCATTGTTAATGCATATTAATAATGTATGTTTGGTATGATGTGAATGTTGTGATGAGCATGTAAAATATGTATTAATGCCATTGATTATATCCATTTGAATGATGAAATGAAATATGGAATATGAAATGTAAAAGAGGTGATGATGAAATGAAATGTGAAAGATATGATATTATGAAGAATTGCCCTATTGTGATTTGAGATCATATGAGATATGAGGCCATGGTTGTTGGCTATGATAATGCAAATGAAATATATATAATGGAGGCATGGTTGCCTAATTAATTGATAATGAGATAAATGAAATGATTGTGTGCCTAATATGTTTATTCAATTTTCAGAGTTCTGGTTTTGGTGGCATGCCTATAAAGTACTGGATAGGTGAAAAGACCGGGTCGTAAGCCGATTCCAGTTGATAAATGTGAAATGTGAATTATAGTAACAGTCTTGTCGGGTTGAGGATCTCCTTGGTTTATCCGGGTTGAGGTCCAAGAGACTGGGTCTGTTACCCTATCCATGGATAGAGATATATATATATCGCCTACGGGCTTGATGATTGTGATTATGGACCAAAGCAGTAACTCTGAACTTTGAATAGCATATTAGTGTCTTTTGGGCCCATGCTTGTCTTCGTTTAAATGTTATTCATGAAATGTGAAATGAATGAATAATGAGACCAATAATTATTTTTGTTTAAATGTGAATTATGGAATACGATGTAATGTTATGAGATATATGATGATAATTATGAATGTTTTAATAAGTCATGGAATTGTGGGTTGTATTAATGAAATACGTGCTTATGTATATAATTATGAGATTAGTAGAAATATATATAAGGTGTAATTAAAATTGGAAAATATGATAAGAAAATAATAATATATGAAGTTAACATATAAGTATGATTGTCTGTTATGTATGTTTATAATATTTATTTGTACTACTAAGCTTTCGGGCTTAGCGCGGTTGTATAAATCGCGCGGGTGAGTAGGTGGTTGATCTGGAAGTCAAACTGTTATGCCACGAGAAGGGTAAGAGTATTTCGAGACCAACTAGAAGGTGATGCATATATGTATAATTTCGTTATGTTGTATTTTCTGACAAGAATGTATTCATAAGTATAAAAGAAATTTTGGTAAAGACAAGATTATCATATATATGTAAGATTATTGAAAGTATAATGATTTTGTAAATTTTCTATATTTAAATTAATGTAATATTATTTGAACTCAGATATAGGTTTTTAAACTGTAACAAAAAGTGACATTCTTATACTTTATATACATACTGTATGTATACCCGGTATATGTATAGTACTTATATAGAGTATGGGGGTGTTACAGTTATACTGTACGTTAGTAGTATGTGATAATAATAAACCTCTACTTATTTTGTATTAGAAGTGTGAACTCTTCTTGCAGGTTCGTAGTTGAGGGTATAAGGTGGATTCATTGGGAGTGTATTGAAACTGATTGCATTGTTTTGTGTAAAAATGTTTTCAAAAAAAAAATCAGTTTTGTCGACACTTGGGATCCAATTTCTAGGCGAACCTCTGGCAAAATTTCTGTAAAACCGGAACTAAAATTCGAATTAAGTAAAATTGGTAGCAACATTAAGATAGTGTGGCGCCTCTACTCGGCTTACACATGTAGGCTGGGAAGGGGTGTTACAATTTTTGGTATCAGAGCTTAGGTTCGAGATTCTCGGCCTAAGTAGAATAAAAAGAGAAAGTTTTGAAAAGCTTAAAGAGAATTAAAAAGAAAAGTTTTGAAATGAAATTTGTAATACATGCATATGCATTAACACCTAGGTTGGTCTCGGATGTGGCATTATGTGAATTGTAATGTATTTGAATTAGATGAGATGGATGATAGTATGTGGATGAAGTTCTACATGAAAAAAAAATGATATGGAAACAGTCATATGAGTTTAATTGATAAATTAAAGAATGGAAATTTATCCAAGTAAAGTAAATTGTTAAATTTTTGATTTTTGAAATGTGTTTGAAATATAAAGAAATGAATAAGAGAATAAAGTTGAAAATGAGCTAAAAACAAAATCAAGATTTAAGTAGGTACTCTTTCCTCTGCAATTTGAATCTTTTTCTAATAAAGCTTATGATTGGATTATTAGAGAGAAGAAATATTATTCGGATGTTAAAATGAATAAATATGTTATTAACTTGAAGGAAATATGGTGGAACATTGAGTGAGTTGATTGGTATAGACAAAATGTGATCATTTAAAGTTTGGGTGTATAAAGTTAAAGTTTTGTTTAAAAGAAAAAGATATGATGTTGGTCAAGTAAAAAGATATATTGGTATTGTTTGTATTGTTATTTTAATGCAACATTGTGATTTCAATGTTAGAAATGTGATATGTTTGAATATTGTGAAAGCTCATGTTAATGGTGGTAATATGTGACATTTGGATTTTTGAAATGAGCTTAATAATTGTGAAAATTATATGTTTGGATGTTGCTTTGTGGTATATATATAAGATGTTTTTAAAGTTGATATTAAGAAAAGATGAGAATTGTAAGTTGAAGTTTAGGTGAAATAGTGATTTGAGAATTTAGAATTTTAATGGAATGTTGATAAAGATTATTTAGATATTAAACATATGAGCTATTTGCAATGAATATTCTTGCATATGAGAATACTACGAATTGGGTAATGAGATTGATAGTATGAGAATTTGTTTTGAAAAAAAAAAGTGATTGAGCGAGTGAAAATGAGTTACTTTAAGTCATTTGACTAGAAAGGGTGAAAATGGATATGAAGGTACATTAAATGCTTTAAAAAAAGAATGAGAGAGATGTCACATTAGAAATGTGACTTGAATATGTCTGAAGTGTTATTATGGTTAGAATGTATATATTTGTTGTGTTGATGAATAATTTAAATCATGTCAAAAGAATGAGTATGATAATGGTCAAAGAAAAATGATAAACATTAAATTTGTACAGATTGTATGCAAAAGAGAAATTAAATAAAATTACATGATTAAGTGTATACATGCATAGGATATGTGAAATGAGTTTTTCGATATGAATGTAATTGTATTATGTAAGAAATGTGGGAAGTGAGTCACATTATGGATGTGGCCTATGAATATGTAGATGGTATAATTACTGGTATAATGATATTAAGAATGATATTGCATGTATTAGTAGACCTAAGAGAGATTAGGTCTTGAACTGTGCAAAGCTAGATGGATTATGTAACGAAATTAAGAGTGAGAATGGACTCGAGTAATATTGGATGGTGAAATTGTTATGGTAATCACTGAACCTGATGATTATATAATATTTTGAGTCCCAAGGTATCGACATGTGGGAAGGTTTTATGTATATGTGTATAATAAGAGATTGTAAATGGATTAGAAATAGATTCGAAATGGAGTAACGAAAGGGAAATTGTGTAAGAATTGCATATGATTGAATATGTATACATAAGAGATGTTAATAATAATATTGTTGAACATGAGTTAGGCTAATGATGAACATAATCGAGTGCAAATTGTTTTGAGATAGAGTTGAAATGTGTTAACGCTTGGTGTAGTAAAAGTTAGAGAATGAATATGTAATTCTTGTGATATGATTTAGCATTGTAATTAGAAAGGTTGGAAGTTGAATAATAAAGGAACAGTATGGATTTATAAGCTTCAGGCATGACCATTAATCTCCTATAATTCTATGATTTGTTTAGTATATTTTGGTCGATTAATTTTGTTATCCACAGATTTGGAACTGAGATAACATGACTGTAGTGCAGTTTTGGTGAGATTGATAATTATGTTTCTAGAAACATGGTCAAGAATTATGACTGGTAAAGTTATACTTTATCATTTTTTTTTTAGAAATTTGGTTATAATTATGAAAAGTAAGGAAAGAAAAGAGAAATGTAAAATGTTTTGAGTTATGGCTAATGTGATAGAAAGCTGATTATATAGAGATTGTAATGGTATGAAATGTTAGAAGATATTAAAAAGGGGAAATTACAAAATGTGACTGAAAGTTATACTGAATATGTTTATGGTATAAAGTGAATAAGTGAATGGACTTAAGGTTTAAGTGAGTGAACTATGGATAGAAAGTATGGTATGAGATTATCATGAGAATTGGTGGAAATTATACTAAGATAGTAGAAAATAAACTATGTGTATATTGAAAGATAATTTAAAGTGATTTGTAATCATGATAATTTTACTGAATATGGATCTGAAGAGATCAGGATTTGAATATAAGTTTGCTTTAATGGAATTAAGTTATATATATATATATATTGTGAAATTTCATGATAAGTTTAAATAAATTAATTGTTGATTTGAATTAAACAAGATTGAAACTTGGGTATATTGTGACAAATAGATCAATTGATCTAGATTCTATGAAGATTATGAATCATTATTGACATTTAATGTGTACAGTTGTACTAGGAGCATAAGATTTAAGTGATAATGTATATGATGTAATATTCTAATAAATAAATGAACGTGAATGTATTGAGTTAAATCAGTTGTAAATGATGAAAAAAGGAAAAAAAATTAATTACCTGTAAAGTAATTTGAAAGGCATTGTACTAATATTTATGTTAAGTGAGAAGCATGTTAAAGAAAGAAAAAAAGAAAAAAAAAAATTAAGCGTAGGAAAAATAAGGATATTATTATCAATTAAGGTGTGATAAATGTCTATTCTGGAAGTGATTTTAATGATGGGATAATCAATTATTTTTAAGGTTGAAGTTAAGAGAGTAATTATAAAGAGATGAAGTAATAAAATATCTTGAATGTAATAATTAGACAAAGTACATGTATAATATAAGATGATCTGATTCTTGCATCAAGATAAATTAATTGGGAATGTAATGAGATATTTTGAATGTTTGGATAAAAAAGTAATAAGATATATAAATAGATCTAATGATGAGTTATGAAATTTAGAGAAGATGATTGACTCTAAGGGAGAGAGTAAAAGTTATATGATGTGATGACATAATAACTTAAGAATATAATTAACTTCATATGAAAGTTAAGATGGTATTATGTTAAGAATGGATTGCTATTGTACTAGATAATTTCGAGGACGAAATTATTTAAGCGGGAGAGAATTGTAATATCCCCAGGTACACCCTAAAAGTTTTGGAATAATTATTGTGGTATTTGGATTTAAGGAGTATGTTTAATGGAAGGAGAAAGAAGTGAAGGTATATATAACATATATAAGTTAAACTAATGAAAGTCAAAAGAAGATAAATGAATTAATTTAATACCTGATTTTGGTGTACATTGGAATGGTAGTTGTGAGAAGATATGTTGGTAAAATATGTAAGGAAAATATTATAAGAAATAAGTGTATATGAGGGATGATGTATATTTATGTGGTATTTGAAAAATATGGAAAATATAAAGGAAATATAAAAGAGATATACATATACCAACATATATATTACATATACATAATGTATAAAGTGGTGTAGGAAAAGTAAGTTTATATAATTAATTAATTAATTAATTAATAATAATAATATTAATAATAATAATAATAAAAGAAAAAGAAGAAAGAAAAGTCAAAGGGAGAAAAGTGTGTGGTGGAGGTTTTTAGAAATAATTTATTTTATTATATTATTATTATTATATATATATGTGATAAACATGAAAAGAAGAAGGGAAAAAAGATATTTTTCTTCTTCTTCTTCTTCTTACACGAGAGAGAGAGAGATAAAGAGAGAGAGAGATGTGATTTTACTAATATTCACATCAAATCCATAGGGATTTTGAGAGAATTGAAGATGGATGTTGAAGATTTGGCATAATATTCAAGTAAGTTCTCTCTCTTGATTTCCTTTGTTCTTTTTGAAGTTGTGTTTGAGGTGGATGAATTATTGTTGATAGTATGATTAAGGTTGTTGTGGTGTGTTTATAAGTGTTGAAATTGAATTAAGGATAAGAAGTTAGGTTGGTGTTGGTGATGAAAGAGTAAGAGTTGTGTTTAGTGAAGTTGAAATTTTTCTGTTTTACAATTAGTAAAGGCTGTGACTTGTATGATTTTTAATTAAATATAGAAAAATGTTCTTGAAGTGAATTTTTGATATGTTGTGCCTCTACGAGTCTAGAATGACTGAAAAATATGTTGATTCGATTTTGGAATAGGTATGATTTTGGAAAGATTATTTTTATTAGACCTGTTCCAGCAGATACCTTAACTGAGACAGCTATCTTTCGGGATTTTTAATAAAATGTAGAAAAATCATATCCAATTGAATTTTGGATATGTTGTTTCTTAGTGAGTCTAGTATTTGAGAAAAATAATTTGGAACCACGTTGATTGAATTTAATTTACGGAATTCACAAAGTTCAGAACTGCTGCCAGGATGCAGGGCAATTGGAGCAGTCTGGTTGGGTGAACTATTTGACCAAGATTTTGTGTTCAGTTTTATCTGAAATTTTAAAGGAATGATTTTATGATGTAAAAATAAATTCTGTAAAAATTTTAGAGTTTTTATTCAAGTAGATTATTTTATACAATTTTTCAAAATAAGGATTAAGTTGAGTCCAAAACCAGAATTTACTATTCATATGGTCATTTTGCTAATATTCCTTTTGGATTAGGTTGTGAAGAGGTTGAATTGCCCTAATCTAAGTGTTGAGGATTATTGGAAGAGTAAGTGTATAGATTGGTGTGAGTTGGTTTTAAGGTAAGTACAAATTACATTATTTCATACATTCATATGATGTTGAGATTTAACATACATTTGATTGTAAGTGTGTTAAGAAATCTAATGCATTGTTAATGCATATTAATAATGTATGTTTGGTATGATGTGAATGTTGTGATGAGCATGTAAAATATGTGTTAATGCCATTGATTATATCCATTTGAATGATGAAATGAAATATGGAATATGAAATGTAAAAGAGGTGATGATGAAATGAAATGTGAAAGATATGATATTATGTTGAATTGCCCTATTGTGATTTGAGATCATATGAGATATGAGGCCATGGTTGTTGGATATGATAATGCAAATGAAATATATATAATGGAGGCATGGTTGCCTAATTAATTGATAATGAGATAAATGAAATGATTGTGTGCCTAATATGTTTATTCAATTTTCAGAGTTCTGGTTTTGGTGGCATGCCTATAAAGTACTGGATAGGTGAAAAGACCGGGTCGTAAGCCGATTCCAGTTGATAAATGTGAAATGTGAATTATAGTAACAGTCTTGTCGGGTTGAGGATCTCCTTGGTTTATCCGGGTTGAGGTCCAAGAGACTGGGTCTGTTACAGGTAACAGTCTTGCCGGGTTGAGGATTTCCTCGAGTTTAGCCGGGTTGAGGTCCAAGAGACTGGGTCTGTTACCCTATCCATGGATAGAGATATATATATATCGCCTACGGGCTTGATGATTGTGATTATGGACCAAAGCAGTAACTCTGAACTTTGAATAGCATATTAGTGTCTTTTGGGCCCATGCTTGTCTTCGTTTAAATGTTATTCATGAAATGTGAAATGAATGAATAATGAGACCAATAATTATTTTTGTTTAAATGTGAATTATGGAATACGATGTAATGTTATGAGATATATGATGATAATTATGAATGTTTTAATAAGTCATGGAATTGTGGGTTGTATTAATGAAATACGTGCTTATGTATATAATTATGAGATTAGTAGAAATATATATAAGGTGTAATTAAAATGGGAAAATATGATAAGAAAACAATAATATATGAAGTTAACATATAAGTATGATTGTCTGTTATGTATGTTTATAATATTTATTTGTACTACTAAGCTTTCGGGCTTAGCGCGGTTGTATAAATCGCGCAGGTGAGTAGGTGGTTGATCTGGAAGTCAAACTGTTATGCCACGAGAAGGGTAAGAGTATTTCGAGACCAACTAGAAGGTGATGCATATATGTATAATTTCATTATGTTGTATTTTCTGACAAGAATGTATTCATAAGTATAAAAGAAATTTTGGTAAAGACAAGATTATCATATATATGTAAGATTATTGAAAGTATAATGATTTTGTAAATTTTCTATATTTAAATTAATGTAATATTATTTGAACTCAGATATAGGTTTTTAAACTGTAACAAAAAGTGACATTCTTATACTTTATATATGTACTATATGTATACCCGGTATATGTATAGTACTTATATAGAGTATGGGGGTGTTACAGTTATACTGTACGTTAGTAGTATGTGATAATAATAAACCTCTACTTATTTTGTATTAGAAGTGTGAACTCTTCTTGCAGGTTCGTAGTTGAGGGTATAAGGTGGATTCATTGGGAGTGTATTGAAACTGATTGCATTGTTTTGTGTAAAAATGTTTTCAAAAATAAAAAAAAAATCAGTTTTGTCGACACTTGGGATCCAATTTCTAGGCGAACCTCTGGCAAAATTTTTGTAAAACCGGAACTAAAATTCGAATTAAGTAAAATTGGTAGCAACATTAAGATAGTGTGGCGCCTCTACTCGGCTTACACATGTAGGCTGGGAAGGGGTGTTACATTTTTCGATTAGGGTTTTGTGGTTTAAGCTTATTTTTTTTAATAGTGTTTGTGCTTTTGGTGAATTGAGGATGTTATTGTAACGATGAATCAAGAAGCCAATACACAGACTATTTCTCCAGTTGACCCGAATTTGCTTGAGGTACAGTTTATAGCTGTTCTAATTATAATTTTGAGTTTATTTTTTCGGGTTTTGATTTAGTTATTAATTACTTTTTTTTATTTGAATTAGACCAGTTTGGCTCCATACTGTGAATTTAGTTAGAGAGTATAAGTTGGAAGTGATCAACTTTTGGGAATTGCGGTTGAAATATTTTCATATTGATTTGGAGTTGGATTGCAATAGATTTGTTGGAATAGAATCTCCTTCATTAATTCTGATGAATTTATTTTAAAATTTAATTTTGTTTTGACTATATACTAATATTATTTGTGTTTGTATTGCATATAGAATGATTTGGTTCCTTTATTGAGACTTCCTGTTTAAGATCTTTGTTGGTCTTTAAGGGTTGACAACATTGTCACATTATATATATTTTTAGGAGAAACAATTTACTGGTTTGGATTGATAAAGGTTTGTCGTGTACATATATGTATATAGTTATCAGACTTTGCAGTTTATAGCAATTGGCTCTGATTTACGATTATCATTTCTTTTTTGCCAGGTAGTAACAATCATAATTAGGGCATCTTTCATGGACACTCTGTTAAGTTTTTATTAAATAATGAAGTCCAGTTCAGGCATTTGCATCTTGAAGTGAGAGTGTTGATGGACCTCAAGGTTTACCTATTTTGTTATTGCTGCTGCAGGGAACAATATGTTTTGTCTTGGAGCATAAAATGGTTTATTTCCTAATTGCTTCTGAGCAGCCTTTTATAAGGCTTGAGCTGTATTGCCTCTTCAAAATTTGATTCTGCAAGTTGTAGCTTGTATATGTGAATTAGGGACTATTGTTCTTTTATCCCTACAGTAGGCATTTTGTTCCAAATGAAAATTACATCTAGTGTTAGGATGGAAATTCTGATTTTTGCTAAATTGAAGTGATTGCTTCTGTTCTCCATGTCCAAGAGAGCATTGCGGAACTAAACCACTCTCTTTTGACATAATTCTCTCTGTGGATAAGTAAAATGGATTAAAACAATAGCAATGGATTCTTTTTATTCTAACATTCAATTGCATGTACCCCCAGTTAATTTAGCTTAAACGATTTATATTTAGTTATATGTTGTTTGTAGAAACAACTCTGAACTTTCAATCACCATTTGTGTCTATAAATGTGCAATCGCCATTCATAGCTTAGATAGCTTTCTCATACTCCAAACTCGATGTAGTGAATTGCTAGCTAGTTATTATTTTGTCCTTTAATTTTTTTAATATATTTGTGGCTTTCATTTTATCTTTAGTGGAGTTTGTTTCTTTTGTTTTTTTACTATTCAAGTTGACTCCTGCGGTCACCAAAAAAATAAGACCTAATTTTTATTCATCTCTCTTTAGGGTCGATATGCTGTTGATGTGAGCCAGCCACATGCATCTTCATATCTTCCTTCAACAACTGGATCTGAAGCTGCTTCATGGACCATGCATAGAGTAGATAATCGCTCCACAGAATCTACTTACCATCATGATCAGCAAACAGAGCCACCCACAAGAAATGTTCAACCTGGGTTGAATGCGACATCTTTTGTTAGTTCATCAACTTTGGGAACTACAAGTGCCTCACAGGACTATAGTAGTTATGCTTCATACTCGAATCCTACAGATCCGTATGGTTATGTGAGCACAGGATATCCTAGTTACTATAATGGTTACCAACCCAACCATTCATACTCTCAACAGCAACCCAACCATGCATACTCTCAGCCTCTAGGAGCATATCAAAACACAGGTGCTCCTTATCAGCCTCTTTCCTCATTTCAAAAGACTCCAAGTTTGCAACCACACTTTCAAAAATCTTTGGATTCAAAATCTTCTTATGATAATTTTCAGGAACAAAAGACTGTTACTCAAGGTCCTAATTCACAATATCCTGCTGCTCACCAGGTGCCCCAAAATTTTCAACCTCCTGCTGCTCATCAGGTGCCCCAGAATTTTCAATCTCCTGCTACTCAACAGGTGTCCCAGAATTATCAATCTCTTGCAGCTCACCAGGTGCCCCAGAATTATCAATCTTCTGTACAAACAGCTCTAACACTAGATACACGAAGGGCAAGCAAATTGCAGATCCCTACAAATCCTAGAATTGCTTCAAATTTGGCACTGGGTTTATCAAAAACCGAAAGGGATGGCTCTGTAACTGCTCCAGCAGCAGCAAAACCTGTCTATATTGCTGTCTCAATGCCAAAGCCAAATGATAAGCTGTTGTCTAATGAGGCAGCTGACTCAATACTTAAGGTATTTTATTTATTGAGTTTCCCCTTTTGATAATTAACACGTGGTCAAAACTCTAAAATTTCACCAAATAGTTATATATGTACATGTACTATTTTTTAAATATGTTAAATTTTCGCATTTATTTTGACAAAAAAAATATAAAAAATTGATGCAAGGTAAATGATGAATATTAATTGTTATCGAATTAAAATTTGGAAAAAAAAGTTTTTTTCTTTATATTATTTTTCATAAAGTTATTAAATTTTTGTTTTATTATTCAAACAAATACTTAATATTCAATAAACAAATGATGAATAAACAAATGATTTTATTTCATATAATACTTAATATTCAATAATATTATCGCATTGAAGTTTGTAATAATCACATGCAAAGTATGTGTGTGTGAGAGTAACTGATAAATAGTGAAAAGAAGCATAGCTTGGTGTATTAAGTTGGCAAATGCTATCATTGTGAAATATTTCTTGCTTCTAACTAATCAACCTGTTGCAGGTGGTTATGTTGTTGTGCCTAAGAAATTGCTCCGGCAAATGACAATGTGGAGGAAGACGATGTTCGTATGTAGGATATACTTGATAGTTGGTGTTCTCTTTGTTTGTGTTTGGAGTGTCGGATTATCAAAGTTGGTGTTTTCTTTGTTTGTGTTTGGAGTGTCGGATTATTAAAGTTTGTGTTCTCTTTGTTTGTGTTTGGAGTGTCGGATTATTAAGACCTTATGTGTTCAATATACTTTCTTAAGGGGTAAACTTTACATTCGAATTGTTTATGTATACTTATTGCCACTAATAACTTAATTATGAATGACTATTTTATAAACAGGTTTGGTTATTATATTTGAAATTCAACAGGTTCTTGAAAATGTGTAGACAAAAAAAAATTGGAATACTGGAAAAATATAGCCAAACAATTACAAAATTGAGACAAAATTGCGACAAAATCAGCGACCAAATGTGACAAAAAAAATATTGAATTCTGCGACAAATTAACGACTGAAACAACGAGAAAAATATTGCGACATATTCTGCGACACATCAGCGACAAAATTTAGCGAGCAAATTAGCGACAAATTCAGCGACTAAATTAACGACCCAAATAGCGATGAATTCAACGACCAAAGCTAAATCAGCGACGACTTTCAGCGGGAATAAATAATTCCCGCCAAAAATAAAAATGTCGTTGAATTTGTCTCTATTTTGTCACTGATTTGTCACTAATCAACGACACGCACAATTGGTCGCTGATTTGTCGTTGATATTTTAGCAACTAGGACATTACCGTCCGCTTGATTTTTCTCACTGTTCGTCGCTGATATTGTCGCTATCGTATTTTGGTCGTTGATTTCGTCGTTAATGGTGTCGCAGATTGCGTCGCAGATTGCTTTTTTTTTTTTTGTAGTGACAGGGGGCAAAGTTTCTCCTTTTCAATTTTTTGAGTCTATATATAAAATTTTTTTGCCACGCAGGGGGGCAAGGAGAGGGTATGAAGGCTAGCTAAAAAGGGCTAAATTTTTTTTGCAAAAGTGCAAAGGAAGAACAAGGCAGAATGAAAAAAGAAGAAAATTAGAATTCTCAAAAGAATGAAGATGCAAAAGACAAAAGATCAGTCCAGCTAAAAGAGCTGAAGCCAGGGTGAAGACCCAATCTCCAAAGATGCAGATCCATTTTTAAGGGTGAAGACCCGATCTCAAAGGATGAAGATCCATTTGCAAGGGTGAAGACCCGATCTCAAAGGATGAAGATCCATTTTTCAAGGGTAAAGACCTGATGTGAAAAGATGAAGATTCATTTTCAAGGATGAATACCCGATCTCAAGGGATGAAGTTTCATTTTGAGGGTGAAAAACCACAATGCATAGAATTACCGGAGCAGTCAGATTTCTCAAATGATAAAAGGTCAGTCAAATTCAATCTCGGGTCCAAGCACCCAAATTCAATTCAATATCGGGTCCAAGCACCCAAATTCAATTCAATCTAGGGTCCAAGTACCCAATTCCAATTCAATATCGGGTCTAAGAACCCAAATTCTACCCATTCTCGGGTCCAAGTACCCATTCTCAGGTCCAAGTACCTAAATCAAATAAATTTCAGGTCCAAGTACCCAAATCAAATCAATCTCGGGTCCAAGTACCCCAATCAAATCAATTTCGGGTCCAAGTACCAAAATCAAATCTAATCTCTGGTCCAAGTACCCAAATCAAATCAATCTCGGGTCCAAGTACCCAATCCTAGGTTCAAGTACCCAAATTCAATCTAATCTCGGGTCCAAGTACCCAAATCAAATCAATCTTGGGTCCAAGCACCCAATCTAGGGTCCAAGTACCCAAATCAATTCAAGATCGGGTCCAAGTACCTAATCTTGGGTCCAAGCACCCATTCTCGGGTCCAAGTACCCAAATAAATTCAAGTTCGGGTCCAAGTACCCAATCTCGGGTCCAAGCACCCATTCTGGAGTCCAAGTACCCAAATCAATTCAAGCTCGGGTCCAAGTAACCAATCTCGGGTCCAAGTACCCAAATCAATTCAAGCTCGGGTCTAAGTACCCAATCTTAGGTCCAAGCACCCATTCTCAGGTCCAAGTACCCAAATTAATTCAAGCTCAGGTCCAAGTACCCAATCTCGGATCCAAGCACCCATTTTCGGGTCCAACTACCGAAATCAAATTCAATCCAATCTTGGGTCCAAGTACCCAATCTCGGGTCCAAGTACCCAATCTTGGGTCCAAATACCCAATCTCGAGTCCAAGTACCCAAATCAAATCCAATCTCGGGTCCAAGTACCCAAATGAAATCAATTTCGGGTCCAAGTACCCAATCCTAGGTCCTAGTACCCAAATTCAATCAATCTCGGGTCCAAGTACCCAAATCAAATCAATTTCAGGTCCAAGTACCCAAATCAAATCTAATCTCGGGTCTAAGTACCCAAATCAAATTCAATCTGGGGTCCAAGTACCCCATCCTGGGTCCAAGTACCCAAAATAAATCCATTCTTGGGTCCAAGTACCCAAATCAAATCCAATCTCGGGTCCAAGTACCCAATCCCGATTCCAAGTACCCAAATCAAGTTCAGTCTCAAGTCTAAGTACCCAAAACAAATTTAAATAACCATCTCAAAAATTAAGTCTTATTGCTTTTCACACTCTTTCACTTAAGTCTCAGATTGTTCAAGCAGGGTGTTTAGATCATTTTTGTACTAGTTTTTAGTGTGATTTTTATGTGTTTTTAGTTAATGTTTTGATTGATTTTTGTTTTAAGTGTGTTTAAAGTGTTGTTTTTAGGTTTAAGTACAAAAACACCCTTGGAAGATCAAAACAGTGAAAGAAGAGCATGAACCAAGCATGACATGGCCAAGCCAAATAAAGCTTGGCCGTGTCACCTCAAAGTAAAGAAATGGCAGAGCTTGACATGGCCAAGAGACACGGCCAAGCCACTGGCCGTGTCTCACCTAAAGAGAAAAACCAAAGAAACCAAGAAAAGAAGCAAAAATGAAGAAGCAGGAAGAGACACACTCAGTGACACGGCCAAGCCTATGGCCATGTCACATGACACAGCCAGCAACTTTGGCTGTGTCCCATCTTGAGCCAAAGAACAAGAGAAAAAGAAGCAAGCAGAGGTAGACATACTCAGTGACATGGCCAAGCCACTTACCGTGTCACATGACACGACTAGCAAGCTTGGCCGTGTCCCATTTCATGCCCAAGTCACTTTGAGCAAGTAAAGAAGGAAAGAAAAGAGGCAGAAGCAAACACACCCAAATGACACAGCCAAGCCAGTGGCCGTGTCACATGAAATGGCCACAAGCTTGGTCGTGTCACCCCCTTGAGACCGAAAGAAGAGAAAGAAAAGAAAGAAAGAAAATGGGCAATGAAGGACACGGCCAGCAAGCTTGGCCGTGTCCCAAGGAAAAACAAGAGACACGGCCAAGCTACTCTTGGCTTGGCCATGTCACACCTGAAAAATTTGAATTTCTTTATACGAAGTGGGGGACAAAGTGGGGAACAAGACTTATTGTTTGCCAAAAGAAACACTAAACAAAGAAATAGTGGGGAACAAAGTAAAATGGTGTGAGTTGGAAGGCATGGGTGTGTATTTTGAATGAATTAAAAGGAGAAGAAGAGGGAAATTGGAGGGAGTTCTTAGGCTTGGTTTTCTTGGAGCCAAATTCTGCTTCATGTTTGGGAGAGGGAGAGAGTGACACTCTCCCTTAGCCCTTCATTTTCATCTCCATTTCCATCCTCTCCACCTTCTCCATCTTCCATTGATAAGATCTTTGAGGTTCTTTGGGATAAGTTGGGTTAACAAGCTCTTGAAGGTTGAAGAAGCTTCATTGAAGGGATTGGAGACTTGAGAAAGCTCCATTCCATCTTCCAAAGGCACAATCAATTGAAGGGTTGGTGACTTGAGAAAGCTCCATCCAAAGGTTTGGTGACTTGAGAAAGCTCCATTCCATATTGCAAAGGGGAATCAACCATTGAAGAGGGCTTGAGTTCTTCATCAAATATCAAAGTGGAGCTAGGAGGAAGACTAGTAATCCTACTCTTGGCATCTTCACAAGGGTTTTTTCTATTCTCTCTTTTAATTCATTTCTATTGTTATTGTTGTATTAAGAGATTGATATTGCAATGAACAATTTGTATTTGTTTTATATTGAGTTGAATGAATGTTATAAATTGATGATGTTGAGCTAAATACCCATGCCTAGGGTTTGTAGTATATTTGATTGAATGTCTTGATTTGATATTTCCATTGATGTTCCTTGTTGATTGGTTGATTGTATTGTATTAAAAGATAGGTTAATATATTAGCTACCTATTGATCTTTGAATATTGGATGACGGACCGAGAGGTGAAATCCGATATCGGAACTATATAATCGACCACCCTATGAATGAATTAGAAATATAAGTTCTAAGGTTCCATTAATTTGGTAATGTAAAAAAATTGGTCATTGTTAATTCATTAATGTGAGAACTAATGGATTGGTAATTGACTAATTAACCTTAAGGAACAAATTAATTACAAGGTTATGTTAATGGATAATTGAGAATTGAGCTTTGATTGAATGAACCTATAACCCTAGGCACCTTCCCAAGAATCGATTTGATCTTGTATCACCTCACACTTCAACCCTACGCACATTAATCTTAGGTTTAAATTATTCTTGCACCATCCCAACACAACAAACACCCGCATTTAAATACTTGTCAATCAAGCGATTATGAACCACACCTTCTTGGGGAAACGACCTTGGGGCGATCACCTTTGCTACAGCTACCTTGTATACTTGTGAGTGACGCTTTGTAGTAGTACTTAATTCGAGCGCAACATAGGGGGCAAACTGTAGACCCTTAATTTTTGACCCAGTCCGGTCCAATATATTTTAATTTGTCCAAAATAATTTGTGTTGTCTAATATATTTTTTAGTCCAAAAAAAACAATTTTTGTTATTTTAAGTAAGTAATATTTGTTTCAATAATAATAATCATAATAATAAATAAATAAATAAATAAAGAGAAAAAATAAAAATGAAAATAAAAAAGGGGGTCAGATTGGCCGAAGGCCATTTCGTTCGCAGGATTCAAGAATTTCCTACGGGCAAAATGGCCCGCAGGCACTCTTTGCCCGCTAGTAGGCCTATTCCCCGCCCCTTTCCGCAGCCAACTGCAGCTGATTTTTTTGCCAGCGCAATTTTTCCTGATGCAACTTTTTTCGCTAGCGTAATTTTTCCGCAACAGTTTTTTTTTTCGCAAGCAAAAATTTTCGACGCAAATTTTCTGAAACCTAATACAATTAGGTTTCAGTTTCCTTTTCTTATTAAATATTGTATGTCGTGAGTAACTAGGAAAAAACCATAAAAAACCTCTATAAATAACAAACACAAAAGGGGAGGAAAAGGGATCATAATTAGAGGCCGAAAAGGGGTGAAATTAGAGGGGACTTTGAAACAGTGAAATTAAATCTGACTTTTTGAGAGATGAAGAAGAGAAAGAAACCATCAAAGGCACCAATTGTCTTTGTTTTAATTCATCCAGGAAAAATGATTTTTGGAGGAATCATCAAAAGGAGGTATGTATTAAATTCTTTTTTGCTTTTCACAGTAGCTTAGATTATACAATTTGGTCTTTCAAAATAAAAAATCCCAGAACCTTAATTCCCTTTGTTCAAAGTTTAAAAACCTTATTCTGTTGCTTTGTTTTCCAAAAAACTTACAATTGTTATTTTTGTTTCATTAAAATCTTAAAACCTTAATTGAACAATGTTTTTCAACAAAACCAAAATTTGATTCTGTTTCTTACAACAAACCCTAAAAATACTTTTTCCATTTGCATAAACCTTAAATCGTTGGTCTTCTTTCATAAAATTATCAAATTGCTTTTTCCAAATTCTAAAAACCTAAGTATCCACCGGAACCCTAAATCTAAAATACTAAGCCCTAACTCAACTCCAAACCTAAAATAGTAAAACCCTAACCCTTTTAAAGTCTTAAACCCTAATTTTTTATAAACCTTAATCCTTTAAAACCTTTAAAATCATATAAACACAAATACTTTAATTTTACACAGTAAGCTTGAAATCATCATTTAAAACCACAAATTAAAAGTATTTTAAAGTGTTCAAAACCCTAGTTTCATGATTTCACCATTCAAACCTTAATTTGGTTAATCAAAGTGTCTTACCAACCTTTTAAAACATAAAATCCTTAATCTATTTTAATTCTTTAAAAAGTCACAGTAGCTTAAACCCATCAAAATACAAAACCCTAAGTACATAAAATAAATGGAACCCAAAATGGAAACAGTAGCTATGATTTAGAATTTTATTTGTCTTATTCAATTCTATATTTAATTATGCTTTGATTTATTTTATATGCTTTAATTTATTAAAGTTCAATGTTTGGTTTATTTTATTTATCATGGATGGATGTTTACTTTTTATTGATATTTAGTACCTTTGATGAATGATTTATTTATTATGAATGATTATTTACTTTTATCAATTTATTTAGATTTCCAAATGTTGTAAGAGGTATGTTTCCACTTGGTGGGTACCTCATTAGTTAAATATCATGTAATTTAATTTGCTTTTTCTATTTTAGAACCTATGTAAGGACATGTTTCCATCTTTGGATGGGTGTCCATTTATTTGTTTTGCTTGGACCTTACTTTGATTTTAATATATATTGATGCTTTCTTTTAATTATTGTGTGTAATATGGATAATGATGTTATATTTAAGAATTTTATAATATTAAGACCTGTAAAGGAGGCCGGTTCCAATGAACCGGGCGTTGTGGGGGTGCTAGGCCATTTCTCACCTTCCCCACACGTACCCAAATTTCCGAACCCATTAGCGGGTTAGGGATTCCTTAGGAATCGAGTCATCCATCCCTTTCTTTTTCCCGGCCCGTCCGGGTGGAGACTCCATTTTCTCCTGACTTAGGTCTGTATTCTCTAAGGCCCCGAGCCTAAACAGTGCCGAAGTCAAAAGAACAATTCCACCGGTAAGTGGGGGCAAAAAACTCCGCTCACATATAGGAAGATAAATTGGGTTACAAAGAAAGATCATTTTCCATTTCCATTCATTGATCAAACGTTGGATAGATTATCTGGGCATGCTTTTTACTATTTTCTTGATGGTCTTTTAGGTTAATATTAAGTTCCTATTGCACTAGAGGATCAAACCATGACAACCTTCACCTATCCCTTTAGGACATTTGCTTTTTGAAGGATGTTATTTGGACCTTGCAATGCACCAGACACCATTCAAAGATGCATGCTGTCTATCATTTCTGACATGGTGGATAAATTCATTTAGGTATTTATGGATGATTTTTCCATTTTTGGCACTTTCCTTTGATAATTTGTTTGATAAATTGACTCTTGTACTTGAAAGGTGTATTGAATGTAATTTAACCTTGTGCTGGGAAAAGAGTCATTTTTATGGTAGATCTTGGTATAGTTTTGAGGCATGTTGTATCTAGTAAGGGCATTGGAGGTGGATAAAGCCAAAATTGACTTGATGGTTAATTTTCCACCTCTCACATCTGTTAAAGGGATTAGAAGTTCTTTGGGACATGTTGGATTTTATTGAAGGTTCATAAAGGACTTTGCAAAAATTTCACATCCTTTGTGTCATTTTCTTAGAAAAGGTGTTCCATTTGTCTTTGATGATAAGTACATAAAAGCTTTTAACATTCTGAAAGAAAAATTAACTTCAGCCCATGTGATTGGTGCTCCTAATTAGGATTTTCCATTTAAGATTATGTGTGATACTTCAAACTGTGCTATAGGCATTGTGCTAGGACAAAGTGTAAATAAAGTCTTGTGTGAGATTTATTATGCAAGTTTATCTTTGAATGATACATAGGTAAATTACACAAATATTGAGCGAGAAATGCTAGCTGTGGTGTTTGCACTTGATAAATTTAGATCTTATTTGATAGGTTCTAAAGTCATTGTATTTTTAGACCATAAAACTTTGAAATATTTACTGACCAAACCACAAGCTAAACCTAGGCTCATTAGGTAGGTTCTTATGATGCAAGAGTTTGATGTGGAAATCATGGATAGGAAGGGAAGTGAAAATGTAGAGGCTGACTATCTTTATAGTCTACCCTTTAATGATGATGATGCAGAAATTACTCTTGAGAATGCTTTTGAAAAATTTTCTGATGAACACTTATTTGTCATAATACAAGCACCATGGTATGCAGATATTGCTATCTTCCTTGTGGTATTGTGAGAAAAGATTTGAAATTTCAGGCAAAGAAGAGGTTTCTACATTCTTGTAAGCATTATTTTTGGGATGGGACATATTTGTTTAGAATCTCCGGAGATGAGATCATTAGATAATGTGTGCCAGAGGAGGAACAATTGTAGGTGATGCAATTTTTCCACATCTTGTATTGTGGAGGACACTTTGGAGGCAAGAAAATCACCGAGAAAATTCTTCAAAGTAGTTTTGTATTGGCCTACTCTTTTTAAAGATGGTTAGCATAAGGTGTAATAGGTGCCAAAAAGTAGGAAACAATAGTAAAAGGAATGAAATGCCTCTATCTAACTTTATTATGGTTAAAATTTTTGATGTTTGCGAGATTGATTTCATTGGGCCATTTCCAAAATCTTTTGGATTCGATTACATCCTTCTTGTTGTTGATTATGTGTCTAAATGGGTAGAAGCTATCCCCACTAGGACCAATGATGCTAATAATATTTTAAAAATTTTGAAGCAGTACATTTTAAGCAAGTTTGAACCAATAAAGCAATTATTGATGACCAAGATGGGTATTCGGCACAAAGTGGCAACTCCATACCATCCCCAATAAGTAAATCAAGGGAATTTTGGAGAAAAAAGTGAGTGTAAGAGGGAAGGATTGGGCAATCCATCTTTCAGAAGCACTTTTGGCTTACCAGATATCTTTTAAAACTCCATTGGGAATTAGTCCATATTGCTTGATCTACGGTAAGGCATGCCACTTATTTGAAGAATAGGAGCGCAAGGCCTATTTGGCAATTAAGGCCATAAACATGGACCTAGAGGAAGTAAAAGGGTAGAGAATGTTGCAAATTTATGAGTTAGATGAGCTTAGAAATGAAGCTTATGAGAGCTCTAGTGATGCGAATTCAGTTCCAATTATGGGGAATCTCAATGGACTGATAACAAGATCTCGAGCTAAGAAGCTTAAGTAGTCACTTTATAACTTCACTCAAAAACATGTTGAAGGTGGCTGTCCATTTATGAAAAAAAAATTGTGGGAGCTTTGAGGAGCCCAAGTTATTAATTTTAATTGGGTTAAATAACATGGATTTGGGCTAATTTGTACCTGATTTGAATCCTAATTGTAAGGCTTAAATAAACCTTATATAAGGGTCAATTTCTATTATTTATTCTAAGGCTTTTAGGTTAGCTCAAATCCTATTAAATTCTTTTTTAAAAACACATTTACGCTCTTCAAATAGCATTGAATTCTCTCCAAATGAAACCCCTAGGAATTACAACTCATTCAATGTAGTCAACCACTACTCATGGGAGTTTTAAGGAAATTAATGTAATGTCATTTAATTGTGTGTTTTTATGTCTTTTGTAAAGCCTATATATAGAGGTTGATTTCTTTGTGTTCAAGATCAACTTTTGTATTCAAAAGAATATCTTCAATAAAGAAAGTTTTTATAGTTATCTTTTGTGTTTTATACTCTAAGATGTTTGTTAATTTGCTTATGAGTTTTTTTTTGGCATAATGAATTGAATTCCTATTTTCTTTGTTCTTGTGCAATTCAATTTGGGGTTTGTATATTCTAAATTATTCAAGTTCTTAAACTTATTTTGTACAATTGGGTGAAGAAACAAACCAATATTGTTAAGTTAAGCTCGGGCTGGTTACTACTTGATTTGGGGGTTTTCAAGACCATTTCGTTCTTGTGGGTTTCTGTGTCATTTGTTATCAGAGCGTAGACTCAAATCAAGTAATTTCTATCCATTTCAATTCTATTTTTTTATTGTTCTCGCTGTGTTTATTGTGTTTTGTGGCTGTTCAAATTGGATTGGAAACTACAATTTCAATTTAGTAAGAACTAGTCTTTGTGCATTTCCTTTGTTTAGTATGTTTCATTTATAAAATTTAAGAATCCAAATCACCTAAGTTTTATAAATTATTTACTTTTCAAGAAAAAAACAAAAAAAGGAAAATAATTTAAATAATTTTTTAAATTATCAATATTGTGCTATGTATCTTTCTTTGAGTTGTGCAATATGATAATATCTATTGTTCTTTTGAGATATACCAACTAATTACATATTGATTTGTCATTTTTTTAAATAGTAAATAATTATGAAGTTGTTATTTCAATTCTAAAGTTAATTGTGTTAATTCTGGGCTGTTGTTTCTATCTCACTTTAATCAAGTTTAGAAACTTATAGAACCTGTAATATCCCAAAGTGTGCCCTAGAAGTTTTGATACAATTGTTGTTTGATTTAAATTATATATATATATATGTGTAATTGGAAAGAGAAAAGAATTTAAAAGAGAGTGTATATGTTGTATATATGGAAATATATATAACATATACACAAGTCAAATGGATGGTCAAAGGAAGAAGATATTTATTTTTTTAATTATGAAATTACTAAAAAGGGCATATAAGTGAAAGGAAGTTAAAACAAATAGAAGAGGGTATTTAGGTAATTTCTTATTTTGGAATGCTTGGTGGAGGTTTAAAGAGACGAGAAGTTTGACTTTGCTTCATTTTCTTCTTCTTTCATTTTCCTTTATTGGTCGGCCATCCTAAGCAAGAGAGAGCAAGAGTGAGTTTGTGTTTAAAGCTCAAAAATTGAAGGAGTTTTCAAGTGATTAAGTGGAAATCCAAGAAGTCTCATTATTTTGGTAAGTTCTCTCTTGATTTCTTTTGTTATATTTGAAGTTGTATTTGAGTTTGATTGTTGATAATTGAAAGTGGGGTTGTGTTAATGGTATTATGTTGGTGTGTGTTTGATTAAATTGATTGTGGTGTTGGTTTTGAATTGAAAAATAAAGATAGGTTGATGTTGGTTTTGGAAGAGTAAGAGTGATGTTGGTTTTAGGGTTTTGAAGTGTTAAGTGATGTTTAACTTGAGTTTGATCAATTATTTTCATAGATCTTCATGTTGTTTGTGTTTGTTGGAGTTGTAAGCCTAGAATATGTGAATTTGGTCAGAAGCAGTAGCATTTTGGATGCCACGCCCGTGGCCTTGGTTGCCATGACCGTGGCCATTTGAAGCCATGGCCATGGAGGTTTAGAGCAAGGGAGGCAGAATCATTCTCTAACCCACGCCCGTGGGGGTTGGGGTGGCCACAGCCGTGGGCTTTGGTTAGTGATGTTGAGTTGTAATTTATGATCTAAAGGTCTAAGATGAGGTTAATAAGTGATAAATTGAATTGGAATTCATGTATTGTATCATTTTTGGATTAGGTTTTGGGAAGAAGGTGATTTGCCCTAATTTAAGAAGTGAAGAATTCTTGGAAGAAGAAGAGTTTAGAGTTGTGTGGGTGTTCTTGAGGTAAGTACAAACTATATAGTTGCATGCATTTACATAATTTTGATACATAACATATTTGATTGTACATATGTTAAGTAATTGATTACATTGTTAACATATATTTGATGAGTGTATGATTGGTACAATGTGGATGATTAATGAGCATCTAAAATGTGTGCTAATGCCATTGGTTATATACACTTGAATGATGAATTGATTAATGTGAGTTGAGATACAATGTGATTGGCTATAATGATTGAAATGAAATGATTGGGGCATGTTGCCTATATGATGATGAATTTAAGATATATGTTCAATGTAATTGATTATGTATACTTGAATAATGAAGCATTATAATGTGAATTGAGATAGGATGAGATGTGAAGCCATTGTGATTGGCTATGATGATTCAAATGAGATGTGAAGCCATTGTGATTGGCTATGATGATTCAATTGAAATAAGTGGGGCATGTTTGCCTAGTTGATGATGAGAATTAATAATGGAATTGATAATGAAATAATAAATGAATTGTGTGGCTAATGTGTTATTCCATTTTCAGAGTTTTGTTGTTGGTGGCATGACTATGATAACAATCTCTTGAAGTTAGGTTGGGCTTGATCCTTGAAGCCAAGTTGGGTTGAAGTTTAACATGTTTTACTCCCCTTGAAGCTTGGTTGAGTCAAATCCTTGAAGCCTAATTGAGATGTTACAACCCTTGAAGCTAGGTTGGGTTTGGTTCTTGAAGCCAAGTTGGGTTGATACTTAGCATGCTTTGTTCCCCTTGAAGCTTGGTTGAACCTAGATCCTTGAAGCCTAGTTGGGATAATGATAATGATAAATGTGATAATTAAACCAAAATATTAACTCTGAAAGTTGAATGGCATATTAGTGTTTTTGGACCCATGCATGTCTTTGTTTTCAATGTGATTCTTAAATGGTGAAATTAATGAATAATGAGATACATGTTTATGAGATATAACGTTATGAATTGGTTATACTACATAAGTATCCTATTGACAATGAATATGGCATGGGGAGCTATGTTGAGTAATGAAACTATGAAGATATAATATGAATGTTTTGATATGATATGATAGAGAACAATGTAGAGTTTTGAATTATAATATTCTTATAAATGGGTTTTGAATCTTGGTTATGTGACATTGGCATTGCATTGAAACATAGTACTATTATAGTTTGTACCACTAAGCCGTTGGCTTAGCGCGGTTATAGTTTATCGCGCAGGTAACAGGGAAGAACCGGAGAGTTCCTCTAGGCCGAGTAGAGTCTAGATCTTGAGGTGTTGATAGTGAAGTTTAAAGATCAAAGACATACTGCCAAACATGTATATATTTTATGTTTTGCAAAACTTGAGTTTTGATGTATATGTATTTGTAAATATTTGTTATATTTTCCGCTGTGTTTTGTATAAATATTTTGGTATAGAGGTGTTACAGAACCCTTTTCTTTTCATTTATTATAGGTGTTATGTGTGATAATTTGAGGTTCCATTAGGGAATTTCAAGTTTCTTTCATTATTTTTCAGTTCATCTTTTTGTTTGAATTCTTAAGTTTTCATTTCTTTGTTTTGTGCCAATTTTCATCTTATACATTAAAGGGTAGTAAACTTGATTCCTTTGCTGCCTAATTGCATAAAAATCAACATACACTTGGCCTTCATCAAGTGTGTGCACATCTATTCTTGTTTATGTTGCTTGCATCTAGAAACATTATTAGGAAGTCTTTATGCATTCTAATACATTGAAATTTTCTTTGAATTATCCTTTTGTGAATTGACTAACCCTTTAGTATAAAACCCAAAAAAAGATTGCTTGAGTGGTAAAAGGCAAGAGTGCATGAGCTTATAAAAGGGTAAAAGCCTAATTTGAGCGAAACACGAGAGAAGTTTTTGTGTGTGGATTTTTTTAATTGAATTCCAAATTTAAAATATGGAATCTAAAGAGACTGAACCGAAAAGCAAGACCAAACCTTCCTTCTCAAAGAAATGCAACAATAATTTGAGAGGATGCAAATCATGCTTGCAATTTCAATGACAAATTAGAGAAGCAACAAGGTGAAATCATTGCATGCAAAAAGCGATTGTCCAAACAAGTTCAGGAACAAGGAGACAGCCAACACCATCATTAGAAGAGGAGTTTGATGAAGAATTTGATAAAGAAGTCACTATGATCAATGAGGGCTGAAACTTTGGAGGAAGGGGATAAATGATGTGGATCAAAATATAGGTAGCATCAAGATGAAAATCCCTCATTTTCAAAGGAAAAATGATCCTGGTGTAATATCCTCATGTATGCCCTAGAAGTTTTGACTATGTTGTTGTTGTTGTTGTTGTTGTTTTAAATTGGATTGAATGTATATGTTATGTGAGAAGAAAAGAATTTGAGAAGAGAATGGTTATGTATATGTGTTTTGGGAAAGAAAATAGGGTTTAGAGAAAAGTGTATATGTTGTTTATATGTTAATATATATAACATATAAGTTGGTCAAATGCAAGGTCAATGGAAGAGAGATATTTTTATGGGATATGTGTAATTACATATATGGGCATGCAAGGGACAAAAGCTAGAACAAATGGTTAAGGGTGTTTTGGTAATTTTCCTTGTAGGAATTGCATGGTGGAGATTAAAAGAAGAAGAAGTGGTTGACTTGAGTTTATTTTCTTGTCTTTTCTCATGTGTGTGCCGGCCATTGAAGAAGAGAAAGAGCTAGAGAGGGCTTGAAGTTCTAAACTCAATTTGAAAGGAGATTCAAGGAATTAAGTGGAAGATTTGTGAAATTCATCAACTTTGGTAAGTCCTTTCTCTTGATTTTCTTTTGTTCTTTTGAAGTGGAGTTGGAAATGAATTTTTGGTTTGTTGAGATGATGATTAAATGTGTTTGTAATGAGTTTTTAAATGTTGTTTTTGATTTTAAGTGAAGAAGTTTAAGAGGTGTTGTTGTTGGAGGTGTTGGAGTTGATATTGTTTTAGAGTTTTGAAGTGTTACATGATGTTTTCCTTGTGTTTGCTTCATTATTTTCAGAATCTTCTTGTGGTTGGTGTTTGTTGGAATTTTGGACTTGGAAATGGGATTTTGGCCGAGGGCAGTAGCCTTCTGGATGCCACGCCCGTGGCCTTGATTGGCCATGGCCGTGGCCATTGGTAGGCTTTTGGTGCCATGGCCGTGGAGGATGGAAGCTTGGGTGGCAGAATTGTTTTGTACCCCACGCCCGTGGTGGTTATGGTGGCCACGATCGTGGCCTATAATGAATGATGTTGAAGTGTAATTTTATGATTTAAGGTTTAAGATGAAGTTATTAAGTGATTAAATGGTATTGGAATTGATGGATTGCATCATTCTTTGGATTAGGGTTTGATAGAAGGTGTTTTGCCCTAATTTGGGAAGTGAAGAACTTTGCAAGAAGGAAGGTGTTTAGAGTTGTGTGACTTGTGATTGAGGTAAGTACAAATCTTGTGTTGATGCATACATGTGACATTCCATTGATGATGCATATGAAGTTGAGATTGATCATATATATGATGATAATGGTAATGCATATGATACTATGTGATATTTCATGTATTGTGACTTATGTGATGAGTAATGTGTTTTGTTATGTTTATATCAATAATGCTATATGTATAATGTGATGGATATGTTGATGATATGATGGTGTATTTGAAAGATGAAGTATTGTAATGTGATTTGAAATGTGATGTAAAGCCATTGTGATTGGCTATGATGATACAATTGAATGATGTATGGCATATTTGCCTAATTGATGAGGAAGATTGAGAAAGAGTTTGATAAAGAGAATAAAGAAATAAGTGTATGCTTAATATGATATTCAGTTTCAGAGTTCTGGTTTTTGGAGGCATGCCTATTTAATGAAAGATAACAGTCTTGCCGGGTTGAGGATCTCTTCAAATTGAATTGAATTGAGGTCCAAGAGACTGGGTCTGTTACACAATGATAATTGATATTATGAGATATTTGATTTGTAACAGTCTTGCCGGGTTGAGGATCTCCTCGAGTTAGATGAGTTGATGATACAAGAGACTGGGTCTGTTACGCTATCCATGGATAGAGATATATATGTATTTGTTGCATACGGGCTTGATAATTGTGTTTATGAACCAAAGCAGTAACTCTGAATTCTGAATATCGTATTAAATACTTGATGGGCCCATAGGTGTCTAGGTTTTATGTATATCATAAATGATGTTCTAATGTAATGAAATGTTAATATTACTTAAATTATGAAACGGACTATTCACGGAATATTGTCTGCTGAATATGATCTTTATTGATTGAGTGTGTATCATTGATGTTGACTTGTTAATACATATATGAAACATTGCATTGCATTAAAGCATAACATTAGCATGATTTGTCTTACTAAGCCGTTGGCTTAGCGCGATAGTGTTAATCGCGCAGGTGCTAGAGTTGAACCCGAGAGCTCTTCGAAACCTAGTGAGAGTAGACATTGAGGTGTTGATTTTGGACTTAAAGATCAGAGCAGATTTGCCAATCAAGTATAACTTCTTTATGTTTTGTAAAATATTGTTTATAATGTAAATATATGTATATTTGTAAATACAGATTTAAATGTTTTCATATATGTAAATAATTTTATAACTTCCGCTGTGTAATAATTAAATGTATGAATGTATGTATATATTGAATTTATTTTATACTACAATTTAATGACTTCTTTTCTATAATATATAATGATAAAGATTATGGTAGTATATAAAATGTTTTGAATGTTAAGAAAATCCGTAGCATCCCTATGTTTATTGCATGTATGCTACATTGTGGTATTGTAGTGTGCATGTAATGGATGTGGGGGTGTTACACCTGGTGCATATATGGAGTGCGAATGCAAGGTAGAAATCATATTTGAATGTCACAACTACTCCAAAGAGAAGAAAGTAAAGTTAGTAGCAGTAGAATTTAGTGGTTATGCCATTGTTTGGTGGGATCAACTAATTTTGAGTAGGCAAAGAAATTGAGAAAGACCTGTATCTGGATGGGATGAGATGAAGCAAGTCATAAGGAAACAATTTGTCCCATCCTACTACTATAAGGCAAAAAAAATTGCAATCCCTTGCTTAAGGGACAAGGAGTGTTGAAGACTATTTTAAGGAGATGGAGTTTGCAATGATCCGTGCCAATATTGAAGAGGATCATGGGACAACAATGGTAAGATTCTTATGTGGCCTAAATAAAGAGATTGCAAATATGGTGGAATTACACCACTATGCAGAGCTTAAAGAGATGGTACAAATGGCTATTAAAGTGGAGAAGCAATTGAAGCAAAAGGGAGGATTTAGGCAAGCCAATACATATTCAACTAATAGTAAGCCCGTGGAAGTCAAATTACAAGAAAGAAGAAAAGGCTACTTCATTTAAAAGGGAAGATAAGTCAAAGTAAAAGGAGCCATTCGAGGTGAAAAATAAAGGTATCCTTAATACTACAACTCCTAGAAATAGAGACGTGAAATGTTTTAGATGTTTGGGGTATGGTCTTATTGCATCCCATTGCCAAATAAAAGGGTAATGGTTATACAAGGGGGTGAGAAACTGATGATGAGAGTGATGTTGAGGATGAGATGTGATAGAAATCATCAAGTTAGCAACCATACACCCCAATAGCTAAAGAACTATGATACACATGGAATGCGAATTAACACCCTCAAACCAGTTGAACCATATCTAGATCGTTTAAGAATAAAGAAAGATTAACTATTATAATAACTTATATCAATGGAATGATGATTAAATGAATAGAATAGCACTTTGATTTCCTCAAAACACCACAAACAAAGAAGTTTGATAAGTTAAGAATGAATGCATAGATTCTGGAATTTGAACGCCACAAATTGAATAGCTTGATAAGTTCCAAAGTCCATGCAAGAACTTAAGACAAAAAACTCACAAGTGATCAAAATAACTTTTCTACATTTCAATTATATGTTTACAAAGGAAATCAACCTTGTTTATATAGAAGAAGGCCATGTACAAAGAGAGCATCAGAATTAAGGTCATACGTAACTCCCATATTAATTGACAGCCCCATTACATCTACTAAAAAGCCCCTTTACTTTGCCCACTCAATATGAACATTTGGCCATTATTTCCTTGGCTTTTGTAAGTCTTTTTCTTCATATTTCAACCTTTGTAACTTATACTTAATAAGAATAAACACAAATAGTCTTAAACAACCTATTAATTTCTCTTGGGCCATTGATCTTTTAGACTTTAAGACCATGGAAAAATGACCTTTTATTATTCAAAATTGACCTAAATCTTTACTCTCATAAGCCTGGATTTGGGCCTTCAAGATTAAGTCTTGCTTGAATTATGTTGACCAACTTAAGCTCTTCTTGTATCCATGGATCTACCTTAAACAAATATTGAGTAACTTGTTTTCTTGAAATTTAATCCATGAAGGAAATTAAAGTCTCTTTCAACTTATTAGCTCTATACCTTGTCATTGGTCCTCCATGTATGGCTAATGGATCTTTAACTTGTTTGTTCATTTCATCATTAGACTGTTGGTGCTTGGCCAATTTTGGATCAGCATGTAGTTCCTCATCATTCCTCCTTTCTTTGCAACGATTCATCCTTGAATCTGATCCTTCATCACCTACATCAAATAAAGACAAATCAGAAACATTGAAGGTTGCACTAACATTAACATAGTCACTTGGCAATTCCAGCTTATATGCATTGTCATTTATTCTTTGAAGGACTCAAAATGGACCATCCCCTCTAGGAATTAGCTTTGACTTCCTTTGGCTAGGAAATCTTTCCTTCCTTATGTGTAGTGTTTTATTCATTTGTGTATTTATTTTTAGTGTATTTTTATTGGCTTTTGATTGATGTTTCTTTAAATTTGCTTTAAAGTTTGTTTGAAGTGTTTGATCTAGGTTGAAGTACAAAATAATGGAGCTTTAACTCAAATTTGATGGATCAAAATGGTGAAAAAGCATGGGAATAACCAAGACACTTCATGACTTGGCTGTGTCCATCATAAAAGGTAGGAAAGACAAGGCACAAGTAGGCCACAACTAGGAGAAATTGGCCTGGCTGTGTCCCTAAGAGGAATTGGCAGAGGCTGACACATTCAAGTGACATGGCCAAGCCATTGGCCGTGTCATGTAACATGACCAGGGCCTTGGCCATGTCCCACCTGGAGATCACCAAGAAGAAGTAGACAAAAGCAGAGAGACAGTAGAGAATAAAGTCAAGATACACGATGAAGCCACTGGCCGTGTCACATGACACGGCCAGGGCCTTGGCCGTGTCTCACTTAGAAAAGGAAGAAGACATTGAGGCAACCATGGATACGACCTCAAGGCTTGGCCATCTCCTAAGAAGAATGAGTGGCATGGCTAAGTCACTCAAGGCTTGGCCGTGTCTCATATGATCCCTTTGAATTATTTTGCACAAACTGAGGGACAATTGGGGGATGAAAGGCTCTTTCTTTTAAAAAGCATATTAAAATGAGTAAAAGGTGGATGAATTTATGGGAAGAAATATTAAACTAAGAAAAAGAGGGAGACAAAGTGTGGTGTGTGAGTTGGAAAGATATGGTTGGTGTCTTAAAAATGAAAAGGAATTGGAAGTGGAGGATGGCAGGACATACACATTTGGGCTTATTTGGAGAGCAATCTTGTTCTTAGTTTTGGTTCTTATTTTTGAAAGAGAGACACCATTCTCTCTTAGACACCATTCTATCTTCATCTTCAATATTCATTCATCCTTCATTTCTTCCATAGACAAGATTTAATCATGTTTAGGGATAAAATTGAGTGAGGAAGCTCGTTAGAAGATTAGGGTTTAAAGAAAGATTGATTGGAATTGGAAGCTTGAGAGAGTTACCATTCGAACTTTCAAGAGGAGAGCCATTGATTGAAGAGGGCTCTGAAGTTTTTCATCATACATCAAGGTGGAAGCTAGGAGGGAGACAAGTAGTTCAACTCTTGGTGTCTACAAAGGGGTTTTTCATATTCTCTCTTTTAATTCATTTTTAGATTGTTGTTGTTTTATTATGAATAGTAATATTACAATGTATAATTTTGATTTGATGAATATTGAGATGGATATTTATTTTAAATTGATGATGAGCTAATTTATTCATGCCTTAGGCTGTAGCAGATTTGATTAATTGACTTGATTTGATAATTCCATTAGTATACCTTATTATTGGTTGATTGCATTGGACATAAAGTTATTTTGATAGATTGGCCACCTATTAATCACTTAATATTGAATGATGGACCGAGAGGTGAAATTCGATATCGAAACTATGTAATCAACCACCCTAAGAATCAATTAGAAATATAAGTTCTAGGGTTTATTTAATTTGTAATTTCAAAACAATTGGTTGTTGTTAATTCATGAATGTGAAAACTAATGAATTGGTAATTACTAATTAAACTCAAGAAACAAATTAAAATACAAGGTTATACTAATGGATAATTTGAGAATCAAGATTTAATTAAATTGACCTATAGCACTATGCACCATTCCTATTTATTTACTGTGTAGTTACTGTTTATACACTATTTACCACTATTCATTTACTATTTATAAATAAAATTTACTTTTCTTTTTTTTCCATGAGAATATTGTTTTTTTTTGTCTTTTTCCTTTGCCATTTCTTTATATAAACATTGCAGCTCATTTCTTCATTTCATTCAAAGAAGCTCATTTCTTCATTTTATTCATAGCTATACATCTTTTATTTTAGAGAGTTTAGCATAGAGTTTTGGAAAAAATGCATGCTTCAAGATCAGGAACTCGATCTAATGCTGAGTTATTGGAATTTATTCAGCAGCATGAAGATGAAAATATAAGTCTACTAGCCCGGATGCCGCTTTATCGCAGTTCAAATCAAAAGAGCAATGTAATTATTTATTTTAATAGTAGATTATTTTTCATTTTTTCCTTTTTTTATGTTATTATTATTTTTTATTTTTTGTGTGTTTGTTTTTTTTTTCATTTTCATTTTTATTTTCTTTTTTTCTTTTTCTTCATATTTCTTGTTTTCTTTTTATTTTTTGTTTGTTTTTTGTTATTTTTTTATGATTTAGGAAAAATAAATTAATTAGATGAATATATTTAAGAATTTAAGTAAATAGAAAAAATAAATTTAGCCTAAAAATAAGTGGTATTGATATGATGATATACTTACCTGGTGTTGACTTACCTGGCTTCATGTTAGCGTGATCATTACGTTATCCAGAGCGGAGGGTGTGTATACAAAGCTCAAAAATGGTATGATGTAGCGCCTTCTCGAATTATAAGATATTGCGGTTTTGAAAGCTTTATCTTGCAATTACCATCCGAGGAGTATCCGATAGATAGGAGTGTAGTTCAAGCATTGTCAAAACGGTGGATGGACACGGCCCATACTTTTCCCCTACCTATAAGAGAAATGACCATTGGCCCGGTCGATTATATAGCCATAACTGGCATCCGGTACTATGGCCTTCCAATCCCTCTTACCAATGATATTCTGGCATTCGAAGAAATTCAACAGTTAATTGGTATGGAACCATCATTTAAAGGGCCTTTCAAGATAAAAATTGAGCCAATTCAGAGCTATTGGATGAACTACAAAGGACTGGTTCGTAGAGAAATAACCAAACAATATGCTCGAGGATTTTTGCTATATTTGCTCGGGTTGACCATTTTATGCAGCACTTAATCCGCCATCCATTAGTCGGTGTTGAGGGCCCTTACTGATATGAGTATGGTACCGCTTTATTGATGGGGTGAAGCTAGTCTTGCCTGTCTTTACCATGGACTTGACAAATTTTGCATAAATAAGAAGTCTTTTGTTGGATTTATGGCGGTTGTCAAGGTACTCTTCTTCCACCAATGTCAATTCCATTCGTATTCTTGCATGAATTTGATTTTTATCATTGTTGTAGGCATGGCATATGAGCACAATCTTGTGAGGGTGCCTGGTATTTCTCGAGAGAGAGTCGGGTATTCGAGATTAAATTTTTGGTTGTCAGATAGTGTAGAAGTTCTTGGCTCTCACCATGTGCATACCCAACGATTTGTCTTGAGCTGCTTAACCTGGGGCCAGGTAAAATAGCATTAGTATATTTTAAAATTTATATAAAAGTTCACTTACCTTATGTCTTTTTGTAGGTCAATTTGGCCTGGTGGAACATAGATGAGCAGATGAACTGGACTTCATCCATGAATGCCGCACTACCCTTTCAACATACCCGCCGAGTCATTGCTGACCCTGTGTCTAGTGGTTGGTTTCTTGGAGAGAGAGTATATGAGTGGTTTCTTGGTCCCGAGTAGAGGAGGATCCTGATGTGTTGCTTAGAATATACTTTAAATATCATATCAATGTCCTAGAATGCATGGTGGTTGGCTCGACACGGTAATGATGTTGAAACATTTCTCTATCCACCGGGTGCATCTTATACACAATTTATTCAAATAGGACTCTTGAACTTTGATGTATCCCCTGTCTGTGTATGAGAGATTCCCGAGGAAAATAAGGATAGAGATGAAGAGGAGTATCATAGAGAGGGAGGAGAGTTTGTCTCGCATCTCGGGGCTAGCACTTCTGAGGTAAACTTTTACCATTTTTACATTGCAATCGCTTCTTTCTTAACTTATTTTGAGTTTTTTAATGATTGTTGCAGGCTGCTGGCTCATTTGGTCATGAGGCTGGACCTTCTTTTACCGCTCCTCCATTTTCTCAATCTAATCAACCAGAGATGCCATCTCATCCACAGGGCATTGATTTGAATTACCTAGTTTTTCTTGTTCCATGATAATTTATGCTATATGTATGCATGATTATGTATGCTCTTACTCTTTTCCTTTCTGGCTCACAACGGATGCTTGAAGAACAAAACAAGAAACTTCAAGAAGAGTTGGTCGCTAGTAATCAACAGGTTTCCCATTTTGAAATATTATATCACCAGTCAGAGCAAGATTTTTGAGACTTCTGATTTCAGGGGATGAGAGATCCTATTGCTTCATTATCTAGAGGGCCCTAAGTCGAGGACCATGAGATCCTTTCGTCTGCTTCGGATGAGGACCATTACAAATCCAAATTCCAAGATAATAGAGATTTAGGTGCTCCTACTTTGGGCGGACTCGGGATGGATGATATGCCTCCTCCTCCAACAGGAGATGATTTTTCAGAGCTTTATTTGATGATCTACCACCTCCTTCTTACTGATCTATGAATATTGTACCAATTGAGGAAATATTGTATAAGTATAAAAATAATAATGACAATATATAATTTTTATCCTTTACTGTAAAGTTTTTTTATATCGTCATTATTACTACGATACAATTATTAAACTTTCCTCTTCATGTTTAATATTTACACAGTATCACTACAAAACCAAATGCAACGCGGCAATTCAAGACCTTTCGTCGCCAATTCCCTATCATCATACATCTCGGTCTCCTTTTAACAATTTTTGAATAGCATAATCATCCAATATAAATCACTTTTCACGCCATAATTTCATACAGAAGCCAGTAGATTTTCTACTTCAACATAAAAACTCCTTTTAACAATTCTAATTTTCTTTCAGCCATCAACAATGGGCGAACTCCATTTGAAGAAATAAATGTTCTATTTAAAAATATGAATGCCATTCATTAAAAACAAATATCTTGGTCAAAAATTGATACTTTGAAGTGTTTTCAAAATGTTAAATTGGACCAATCTTTTTTACATGTCATGGCTTCTTTTTGGAATGTGAATTCTAGGACATTTAAAATTAATGGCTTTGAAATTTGTTCCTTGATTGAGGAATTTGAGGCCATCCTTGGATATCCAAATAGTTAACAAATGGCATTACCTATATTGATTTCCAAGACTCAATAAAAGATGCAAATGTTATTTCAACTTTCAAAGCCCGATGTTCTACAGTTGATGAGAGGTGAGAAAATTCTACTTGGTCCCTTAATTGACTTTTTCCTTTCTCATTTGGCTCCTACTAAGGCATGGGGGACGTATGCTTTGTCTATGCTTGCTTGGCCAATTCTTGTTTGTTTCTTCTGATGGCATTATTGATCCACGAGTATTGGATATCATGGACCAAATGCAAGGCGGCTTGTCGCTGATACCTGTGATCTTAGCTGAGACTTTTGTTGGATTAGACCAACTTAAATCGGGATTATCAAAGAAACTGACCGGGAGTCCATTATTGCTTCAGGTAATTATCTAAACTACCCTTTCGGGTTTTCAATTTAGGTTTTTTCTTTGTTCTTTTTTTATTTTTTTATTTCTCTAATTTTTACCTAGTCCGCCCATGGGGGTTTTCAGAAGTATCGAGCTGTCCTAATTTTTTCTTAAGCTGCCCTTACGGGTTTTCAACTTAGAAGGCCTTCTTTTTTTTTATTTTATTGCTCTAATTTTTGCGTAGTCCGCCAATGTGGGTTTTTGAAACTAGCGAGATGTCCTAATTTTTGCCTAAGCTGCCCTTGCGGGTTTTCAACTTAGCGGACCCCTTTTTTAAAATTTTTAAATTTTCCTCACAGATTTGGCTTCAGGAGCGTCTCTGCATGATTGATACTCCATCTATAGATTTTGTCAGATATTTATCACGACATCATTCTATTAGAAAACTACTCCACCTTACTTCTTCATATGCTGACTGGGTTGACTGGATCCACTCACGCACTGAAGTCAACATCCGTTGGTTACTACCTTGGTGGAAGATTTCTCATATCACTATGCGGACATACTTGATGTATGTTCCCCTTGCTGCTCTTCGTCGAGGTACTTGCTATGATCCTCGCCAGCTTGACCGTTAGTATGGAGCTGAGCCTCGAGGTTCTGAATTCACTCCGGATTTAGACATGCCTTGCCTGACTGAAGCCTACTTGGATCGGCTGAAGCGAAGGTGACCTACACGTTACTCTTATCGTCTGCCATAGATTTTATATTTGTCAATTTATTTAGAAAGTGTGTTGTTAGGATGAAAATAATAAAAGTAATAATAAGAGATGTTTCTTTTCCTTTTTTAATTTGTCATCATCTTTTGCTATTGTGTTTATTCATTTCATCCATATCTAGTCAAATACTTATAATAGTGTACATAGAACAATTTTAATATTAATTCTGTTTTATTGAATTGGGGGAACAACCAAACATAAAGCCAGCATACACAAGATCACTCTTGTTGCCAACTAGCCCTTTCGGGTTTTCTAATTGATGATTTTCTCTCATTTAGCCTTAATTGTTGCCTAGCCTGCCCTTTCGGGTTTTCAAAACTAGCGGACTGCTCTAACTTTTACTTAGGCTGCCCTTTTTGGGTTTTCAACCTAGCGAGCTCTTTTTTCTTATTTTTTTATACATAAAACTTCTTCAACCTGTCAATGTTCACTGGTTCACTAAACTCATTTCCGTCCATGTTTGATAACTTCATTGCTCTCTTATTCATGACTTGTTTCATAACATATGGCCCTTCCCAGCTAGACCTAAACATCCCTCTTGGATTAGATACATTAGGCTCACATTGTTTCATCACAAAATCCTCGACTCTGAGTTTTCTGATCTTAACCCTTCTATTATAGGCCCGAGCTATTTTCCTTTGATACAGTTGATGATGATACAGTGCTTTTAACCTTCTCTCCTCTAGTAAAGGTAACTGTGTGAATCTTTTCACTACCCATTCCATTTCAGGTTGTTCAACTTCCAAGACCACTCTCAATGACTTGATCTCAATTTCAATTGGCAACACTGCTTCCATCCCGTAAACCAAAGAGAACGGTGTCATTCCAGTCAGTGTGTGCACACTTGTTCTATATCCCCACAAAGCAAAAGGAAGCATTTCTGACCAATCCCTATATGTCTTGGTCATCTTGGACAGAATTTGCTTAATTGTCTTGTTTGTTGCTTTTACCGCACCATTAGCTTTTGGTCTATAAGGAGAGGATCGGTGATAATGGATTTGGTACTTTGAGAATAAGTCCTTAACTGCTCCTTGAAACAGTACCCCATTGTCTGATATCACACTGTGTGGGATCCCATATGTAACACCCCGATACTCCATATAAGTACTATACATATACCTAGTATACATACAGTAAGTATATAAAATATAAGGATGCCACTTTTCGTTACAATTTAAAATCCTTTAACAGTGTTCAAACCACAATACGTTCATTTAAAGAACATTTACAAAATCATTATACTTTTAATAATCTTACATATATATAATAATCTTATCTTTATCAAAACTTCATTTATACATATGAATACACTTCATTAAAAATACATCATAATTAAAAGTTATACATGTATGCATCACCCTCTAGTTGGTCTCGACAAACTCTTACTCTTCTTATGGCATAACGAAAGACTTCATATCTTCCACCTAGTCACCTGCGCGATTACACATCCGCGCTAAGCCCGAAAACTTAGTAGTACAAATATAAAATATAAACATACATTATAAAAATTCTAACATATAATGATATATCAATTCCATGTACCATTAATTTCTTATCATGTTTTTCCTTTTTAATTGCACCTTTCATATATCTCGACTAATTTCATATATTATATACGTATATACATATTATTATCACCAACCATAATCCATCACTAATACTCACCATCAATATATCAATACACACCTTATACCTCATACTTCATAACATTATTTTATTCACAATTCATCAATCATAATCCATCACTAATACTCACAATCAATATATCAATACACACCATACATATCATACTTAATAACATTATTTTAATCACAATTCATCAATCACAATCCATCACTAATACTCACAATCAGTATATCAATACACACATTACATATCATACTTCATTACATTATTTTATTCACAATTCACCAATCATAGATCACATTTCCAACAAAGGCAACCATAGATCTCATTACTCATTTATTTCAACATTTGTATATCACATTGACAACAAAGACAGACTCGGGCCCAAAAGACACTAATATGCCATTCGACTTTCAGAGTTAATGCTTTGGTTTTACTATCACGTTATCATTATTATTATCCCAACTAGGCTTCAAGGATTTAGGTTCAACCAAGCTTCAAGGGGAACAAAGCATGCTAAGTCTCAACCCAACTTGGCTTCAAGAACCAACCCAACCTAGCTTCAAGGGTTGTAACATCTCAATTAGGCTTCAAGGACTAGACCCAACCAAGCTTCAAGGGGAGTAAAACATGTCAAACTTCTACCCAACTTGGCTTCAAGGATCAAGCCCAACCTAACTTCAAGAGATTGTTACTATCATTAGGCATGCCACCAACAACAAACTCTGAAAATGGAATAACACATTAGCCACACAATTCATTTATTATTTCTTTATCATTTCCATTCTCAATTGAATCATCATAGCCAATCACAATAGCTTCACAACACATTTGAGTTATCATAGCCAATCACAATGGCTTCACATCACATTTGGAGTTATCATAGCCAATCACAATGGCTTCACATCTCATTATATCTCAAATCACATTTCATATTTCATCATTGATATATACAACATCAATTACATTAACTAAACAAACATATCGTTATTCAATCATATCATCTAGGCATGCTTCAATCATATCATTCACATCATTATAACTCAGAACATTAGTTTCACATCTCTTTATGTCTCAATTCAAATTATACACTTCATCATTCAAGCATGCATAATCAATTTCGTTGCACATGTATCTTAAATTCATCATCATATAAACAACATGTCCATTTATTTCATTTCAATCATTATTAAAACATTTATCATAACAAATTGCATTGCACATACCTTTTTGGATGATCATTATGGCTTTCACACTATACAAATAACAACATTAGTCACATTGTATTAACAATTTAGTAATTTACTTAACACATTTATACTAAATGTGTTAAGTCTCAAAATCATATAAAAGAATACATCCATGTAAGTTTGTACTTACCTCAAGAACTACTCCCATCAATCTATACATTTCCTCTTCCAAGAATTTTCAACATTTAGGTTAATGCAACACAATCTCTTCAAAACCTAATCCAAAGATAATTATACCCATAAGAAAATAAGAATGATAATTAACTAGGGCAACCTCAACACATGACACGCTCACCAACACGGGCGTGTTCATCAATTACTTTTCTCACAGTAGCTAACACACTCAAGGGACACGGCCAAGCTTGTGACCGTGTCTCCCAACACAAGCTCCAACACGGCCAAGACTTCCCTAGCTTGGCCGTGTCTCGCAACACCAAATAGGCAGTGGCAGACACAGTCAAGGGACACAGCCAAGCCAGTGGCCGTGTCTCTCCAAAATTGATCCAACACGGCCAAATTTCCTTAAACTTGGCCGTGTCTCCCAAAAATCTTTAGTCTTGCCCGTGTCTCTTCTTTAGTTTGGCCGTGTCTCTCATGAATGAAAACCCAAAACATGGCCAAGTATCTTTTTATTGAATTAAAACACATTATGCACAACATAACCTCATTCAAATGGATATAATCAATGTCATTAACACTTATTTTACATATTCATCACAATATTCACATTAACAATACATTTAATCACTTACCATTTCAAAACCCTAAAATCAACATCACTCTTATTCTTTCAATATCAACATCCACTTAACTTACCATCTTCAAACCAAAACCAACACCAATTCAATCTTTTTAACTTATACTCAATTTCAACACTTATAAACACATCTCAAACACACAAAATCATAATATCAACAAATCATAACTCACCTCAAACACAACTTCAAAATAACAAAGGAAAACAAGAGAGTACTTACCAAAATTAAGAAAATTTCACAAATCTCCAACTTAATCCTTTGCTTCTTCCTTCAATTTGATTTTAGAATTTAGAACACCTCTCTTGCTCTCTCTTTCCTTTGGTAGCCGGCCACACACATGAGAAGAAAAGAAAAATGAAAACAAGTCAAACTTCTTTTCTTCTTTAAATCTCCACCAAGCAATTCTAACCAAGCAATTACCTAAATGCCCTCATCCATTTAACTTAGCTTCTTTCACTTATAAATGCCATTTAAGTAATTTCACATATCACAAATAAAATATCTTCTTCCCTTGACTCCTCATTTTGACCAACATATATGTTATATATATTACCATATACCCAACATATACACTTTCTCTCTACACATTACTTTCCTTTTCAAACAATACCTAAACATTATCTTTTCAATTTCTTTTCTTATCAACATAACATATACACATAATTCAAACAAACAACAATTATATCCAAACTTCTAGGGCACACATTGGAATATTACACCATACGTGCAGATGAGGTTCTTTTCAATAAATCTAGCCATTTGGTTCGCCCCCAGTTTGTTGAAGGATTCGGCTTCGACCCATTTCAAAAAATAATATACCGCTACTACAATGAAACGGTGACCGTTTGAGGTTGTTGGATGTATCTCTCCTATAATGTCGATACCCCAAGTGGCAAAGGGCTAGGGTGAAGTCATAGAATGCAATTCTTCAGGAGGCATGTGATTCAAATTACCATACATCTGACATTGTTGGCACTTCTTTACGAACTCAATACAATCTCTCTCCATGGTCAACCAGTAGTAACCTTGTAGAATTATCTTCTTATCTAGGGCCAAACCACTCTGCGAGTGGGGATTTTTGCCCCCACTCCCGGTGGAATGGTTCTTGCGACTTCAGCACTGTTTAGGCTTGCGGCCTTAGAGAACACGGACCTAAGTCCGGAGAAAATGGATTTGCCACCCGGACGGGCCGGGAAAAAGAAAGGGGTGGATGACTCGATTCCTAAGGAATCCCCAACCCCCTAATGGGTTCAGAAAGTTAGGTACGTGTGGGGAATGTGAGAAATGGCCCAGCACCCCCACAATGCCCAGTTCATTAGAACCGACCTCCTTTACAGGTCTTAATATTATAAAATTCTTAAATATAACAATATTATCCATATTACACAAAATAATTCAAAGAAAGCACCAATATATTAAAATCAAAGCAATGTCCAATCAAAGCAAATAAATGGACACCCATCCAAGGATGGAAACATGTCCTTACATCACATGCCTAAATAGGACACCCACTAAAAGGTAGAAACATGCCCTTTACATAGGTTCTAAAATAGAAAATCAAATTGAATTACATGATGTTTAACCAATGAGGTACCCACCAAGTGGAAACATACCTCTTACAACTTTTGGAAATCTAAATTAATTGATAAAAGTAAATAATCATTCATCATAAATAAATCATTCATCAAAGCTATTAATCAAAATACAAAATAAGCATCCATCTATGATAAATTAAATAAATCAAGTATTGAAATTAAATAAATTAAAGCATAAGAAATAAATCAAAGCATAATCAAATATGGAATTGAATAAAGCAAATAAAAGTCCAATTATGGTTACTGTGACTTTTTATGGAATTAAAATAAATTAGGGTTTTATGTTTTAAAGGGTTGGTAAGACTCTTTGATTAACAAAATTAAGGTTTGAATGATGATATCATGAAACTAGGGTTTTAAACACTTTAAAATACTTTAATTTGTGATTTTTGGTTATTGGGTTCCTAAGCTACTGTGTAAAATTTAGGTTTTTATGTTTTTTAATGTTTTAAAAGGATTAGGGTTCATAAAAATTAGGGTTTAAGGCTTTAAAAGGGTTAGTGTTCTTTATTTTGAATTTTGGAACTTGAATTTAGATTTTATATTTTGGAAGTAGGGTCGCGGGTGGTGAATATTTTTAAAGAATTTGTAAATCAATTTGATAATTTCATGAAGTTTTATGAATTTAAACAAACAAAATAAAGTTTTTATAAGTAGAAAAGATGTTTTTTAAGGCTTTTTGAATGAAATAGAACCTACTTTCAAATTTTAAAAGAAGCAGAATTTACATCATAGTTTTGTTGAAAAATATGTTCAATTAGAGTTTTAAGATTTTTAAGAAGAAAAAATAACAATTTTAAGCCTTTTGGAAGATAAACTAATGAAATAAGGTTTTTTTGGCTTTAGAAAAACTAATTTAAAGTTCAAAGGTTTTTAATTTTGATTTCATAAATTTGCTACTGTGTAAAAAAAACAATTAAAGAAAATTAATTAACACATACTTTCTTTTGATGATTTCTCCAAAAACAATTCTTCTTGGATGAACTAGCTCCAAAGACAAGCCTTTTTTGCCTTTGAATCCTCTAAATCGTGCTGATGTTGTTCCAAAAAAGAGTTGAATTGAATTTCTTCTTTTCCTTCCTTGATTTGGTTTCAAATTTTCCAAACTCCTCTTGGATTTTTGCCTCCACTTTTTTAATTGTCTTTGGTCCTTATTTATAGTGGTTTGAGGTTGTTTATTCCTAATTAGTTAAGCTAAGTAATATTAAGAAAAAAAAAGAAACCAAAACCTAATTGGATTAGGTTTCGAAAAATTTGCGTCGGAAAATTTGCGCTGGTGAAAAAAAACTGCTACGGAAAAACTGCGCTGGCGAAAAAATCTGCTGCAACTGGTCTAGCAAAGTCTCTCATCGTCCTTTGTCTTTCTTCAGCCATTTTAATAGATTGTGCATATTCTAACTCAAAATTCGAAGTGTCTTCCTCTGAAGTATCAAATCCTGTGTACAGCTCAAACTCTTCCTTACTCCTCTTCACTCTCTGAATTTCTAGAATAAAAGGATGTAGCTCTCCTTTGAGTGATCTCCTGCCTTGCATAAACAAAAATTTCTAGAAAAAGAAATATCAAAAGCAAAAGACAAATAAAATAAAATGAAAACAATGAAAAATAATCTAAAATATTTTTTAATTAATTAATTTATTTATTTATTTTAAATAAACAATTACGCCAATTAGCCTCCCCGGCAGCGGCGCCAAAAACTTGTTACGCTCGAATTAACTCTACCACAAAGCGTCACTCGCAAGTATACGAGGTAGCTGTAGCAAAGGTGATCGCCCCAAGGTCGTTCTCTCAAGGAAGCTAAAGTGGCTAATTGTTTATAGAATAAAAGTAACAAGTAGTAAAGAATTTAAATTGCAAATTAATTAAGAAGATTGATTAAAGTTGAAAACAATAAAAATAAACAAAAGTTGATGTTTAGATTCACTTGATAAAAGGGTCTAGGGTTTGCACTTCTCTACTACTGATATGTATGAACGGTTATTCCACTTAACTAATTTAATTTCAAAGATTCATTCTCAAACAACTTAATTAATTGAGTCAAGGAAATAAGCTCTCGCATTCAAACCTCTTACAACTAATCTTGTTATAACTGAAACAATCTTTTTAATAGGTTATATCTCTAATTCACCTAAGTCCTTAATTGAATTGTTCCTGCATTAGACTTCATCTCTCAATCCCTCATCTAATACCTAAAACACACAATTGGTGGCCAATCAATTATATGTTAACAATATTTAATTCAATCAAGGCTAAAGAAATTATTAGCTAAGAGAATAACCAATTCATACAATCATAGCAGATCCATACAAAACCTAGACTAGATCAAATTAGTTCATAATGCAATCAAACATATTCATCTCATTAATGTTCAAAGAAATCGAAATAGACATGATAATATCCATTCAATAAAAATAAAGAGAATAAGTTCAAGAACAAAACCAATTTACAACTCCTTGAAGCTTCTGAAGAATCTCTTGTTCAAATCTTGCAAGAAGGATATAACAATGTCTAGAACAATCTAATCTAAGCTAAAGTAATCAAAAGTGAAATCAAAATCAAGAAAGCAAAGCTAAACCCTAACTTCACTCTCTCTGACGGCTGAAAATATTCTCCCAATCGTCAACAGTCCTTTAACCTAGCTTCCCTCTTTTCTTTTATACGAAACGTCCGCTTTAAAAATCGGTGCGTGTTTGGTTCATGAGGGACACGGCCAAGTCAGATGTGACTTGGCCATGTGAGTGACTTTTGGAGAGACACGGCCACAAGACTTGGCCGTGTCCCTTGCATGTGTCCACCACTGAATGCTTTTGATCTTCTTTTCTTCTTTGTTGAGTGACACGGCCAAGTGGAGCTTGACTTGGCCGTGTTGCACCTTGTTGGAGGGACACGGCCAGGTGACTTGGCCGTGTCCCTTGCCTGTGTCTGCCTCTGTGGAATTTTCTTCTCTTTGCCCTTTGGAATTGGTGAGACACGGCCAAGTCAAGGTGACTTGGCCGTGTTTGGCTTCTTTGGAGGGACACGGCCACAAGACTTGGCCGTGTCCTTTGCATGTGTCTGCTACTGGGACTTGTTCTTCTTTTTAACATGGTATGGGACACGGCCAGGTGACTTGGCCATGTCCTCTGCTTGTGTCAGCCACTGCCCCTTTCTCCTTCAATTTGTTTCCTTGCCTTTTTAACCTAGCACAAAACTTGCAAACAAAACTTAAACAAGCAATAAATAAACATTAACAATCAAAACATAAACACATACTAAAAACTAGATCAAAAACGACATAAACACTAAAACTACCACAATTAAAGAAAACACAAAACAAACCGATTAAAACTAACAAAATACCTAAATAAAACAATAATTAACATAACAAACAAGACACAAAACTATAACAAAAACTAATAAAACAACTACCCCACACTTAAAACTTTGCTTGTCTTCAAGCAAATTCACATGGCATAAATTAAAAATTCAAACAATCTTAACTATAATTCCAGCATATAGATGAAATACTTCAAGACATCAGACATAAATAATTGCAATTTCCTTCAATCAAGATTTTCTTAACTCATTCATTGATCCAGACATACAAATCTTATCTCTCATCTAAGTGTTTCACTCGATTTAAAAGATTGATCACTCAAACCATTAATAACTGCATACTGCCATAAACTTGCTTAATTATCCAATCTCCCTCACTGATTTTCCCAAGAAATAATCCGAAGGTCTTTCATTTGGATGTAATGGGGCTAAGGTAAAGGTGTGAGAAAAGACATTTAGGTTGGAGCATCAAGAAATGGAGTGTCTAAACTAAACACTACTCTTGTTAAGAAACTCATAACTCCTTCAAATAGAATACTCACCAACCTTAATACTTTCATATACTTGCATACTTAAAGAATAATAGATGAGTCGACATTCCTCTTTTTATGACCAATGCTAGAACATATATGAATTTTGTATATATATATATAACTTTTCTTTCTTCTTCTTTTTTATTATTTTTTTCTTTTTATAATAAACATATATATTTTAATTTTTTTTAAATACATATATACAAAATATATCATTGCATAGATCATCTAGCTTAACTTGTAGAGGAAAAGAATAGTCAACTCTTAATCTAATACAATGTGCTAAGTATGCATTTCAACCCGAAATAGCAATACCAAAAACAATTTTTATCGCTTACCCCACACTTTGAAATAAACCACCCTATTGTCATATCATAAAACTCCATTCCTTAATGCAGGTATGATGAAAATAAGAACATGTTAAGTTGAGAATTGTGTTGATCAAACAAGAAAAGGTCAAAAGCTCAACTTGGCTCACTAAGGAAATCAATATTAAGGGAGGTCTTTTTAAGCTAAAGGGCTAACCTAATTTGCCTTCATCACATTAAAACTTGAAATTAAATCATAATGTGAGTTCAATTAGTATGCAAAAGCAAACTCTAGAGATGCAAAAATCATGAAGGTGCACACTTAAGAAAAGAAAATCAACTGAAAATAATATCAAACATGAGGCTCAAAACTCAACAGGTGGGTTCACAAAGATTTATATGTCATGAATTGCAGAATGTGAAAATCGATCCTAAATGAATTCAACTGCTAATATCGATGCTGATACTAAAGTCTCAACTACAAAGCTAGAATTAAAGAAAAGATCGATAAATTTTCAACAATTATGCCATGCATAACACAATACAACACACAGCGACAAACAAAACACGAATTAAAGAAAAGCTTAAAGAGTACCCCACACTTAAAATTGACATTGTCCTCAATGGAAAACAAGAATAATAAATAAAAAGAGTTAGAGGACAACCTGTCTTCCATGTACCTGGTGAGGCAAAAACCTTAGCTTTCCATCACAAACACAAAAGTTTTATAACAAAAGTACAATAAAATATCCAAACACAAAAGTTTTAACATGAAAAACAAAAACGAAAAATAAAACAAAAGTACACTAAATAAAATAAAGCAAGGACTGAAAATCTATGGAAAATGTGGGCGGGAAGATGATGCAGCTGAGAGATGGAGACTCAAGATCGTCGCAAGGTTACTGTTAATCTGTTCCATCTGCTGTAAGATCTCAGCATGGTTACAGTCCACCTTGCTATCCAGTCGATCCACTTTGCCCTCCAGGGCCTCAATCCTCAGAAGTACCTCTTGATGTTCCGAGATCGGAGCATCCTCATCTAGACCTAAAGAATCCGAGTCTGACTCCTCTTCAACCCGGGCTCTCTTCTGCCTGTCCCCTGGTGCTTCAGGCTCAGCTGAAGGCATCACAAAAATCCCTCTCCTATGCACCACCATGTGCATCTTCTCAAGGGTAGCTAGATCCAAGGAATCATTACCCAAAATTTGAGTCATCCGAGTAGTACTCGGGTCAAAATCCTCAACAAGGGCTACTGCTAATGTTGTGATCAATCCTCCAACATAAATTGCCCCCCTCCTTTTATTAGCTACAATATCAAAAATATCGGCTAACCAATAGCCGACACTAATAGTCATTTCATTCAAAACACAATCCAAGAAAAATAGCTCGCTCGACTCAACCACACCTGGGCTCTCCTTCCGAGCAAAGAACCCACATGACATAAACCTGTGCAAATACCTCAAAGTAGGGTTCCGTAATTTAGATGCTTTGACCGATTTGGCCACATAAGTACCCGAGCCTAAGGCTCCCCAAGCAAATTGTTGTCTAAAGTCTTTGGGTACCGACCTTTCCCCATGCTGATGAAAACCATAGATATCATTCAACTGATCAATAGTAAGCACAAATGATTTACCCATTAATTTAAACATCAGTCTCCTGCAGATTTTCTTATCATCTCTTTCCACCTTAAGAGATGTCAAAAATTCTAGAGTAAGTTCCTCAAACTGCAAAGGTCTCAATGATACTAGAGTCTCCCACCCAAGATATTGCACATATCTATAAAAAGCAGTTCTAATTTGCAGTGAAGGGACACGGCCAAGTCAAGGTGACACGGCCGTGTCTAATGGTTTTGGAGGGACACGGCCACTGACACGGCCGTGTCCCCTAGGTGTGTCCTAATCTGTACAAAATGCAAAATTGAAACAAAATTTTTGAGGAAACTTGGCCATATCCAGTGTGTGACACGGCCAAGGGACACGGCCAAGTCCTTTGGCCGTGTCACCTACTGCCTTTTTATTCACTTTTAACATTTTTTTTAACGATTTTGCAAACCTTCTTCTTTAAACACCCTGAAACACAAAGTAAAGAAAAATCGATCAAAGCACAGTCCATTTATTGAAACCGAACATAAATCAATACTCGCTAAATTTAAAATTACAACTACGAAAAATAAATGCAAACCGATGGGTTGCCTCCCATTTAGCGCTTCTTTAATGTCATGAAGCTGGACATCATGCAAGGCTTAGGGATCACGGATCAAAGTGCTATCAATGATCCTCACATCTTGAAATCCTTCATTTTATGGCTTAACTCTCTGTCCATTCACCTTAAAAGTCTCACTTGTTTGAGAGTTGAGTAATTCAATAGCACCAGAAGGATACACCAGAGTTATCTCGAAAGGCCCACTCCATCGAGACTTGAGTTTACCTGGAAAAAGACGGAGTCGTGAGTTAAAAAGTAAAACCTTCATACCTAGACTCAATGTCTTTCACACTATAATTCTATCATGAAGTGCTTTAGTGCGATCCTTGTAAATTCTCGAGCTCTCATAAGCCTCATTCCTCAGCTCATCTAACTCTGAAATTTGCAGAAATCTTTCTCTCTTCGCTTTGTCCAAGTCCAAATTCAGAGTCTTGATTGCCCAATATGCTCTGTGCTCCAACTCCACTGGTAAGTGACAAGCTTTTCCAAACACCAATCGATATGGACTCATACCTAGAGGAGTTTTGAAAGTAGTCCGATATGCCCATAGTGCATCATGCAATCTGCTTGCCCAATCCTTCCTAGATGTGTTGACTGTCTTCTCCAGAATTCCTTTTAGCTGCTTGTTTGATGTTTCCACTTGTCCAGAAGTCTGTGGATGGTATGGGGTTGCCACCTTGTGCTTCACACCAGATTTGTGCATTAACTTCTCAAAAAGCCTGTTGCAAAAATGGCTCCCCCCATCACTGACTATCACCCTTGGTGTGCCAAACCTGCTAAGAATGTTTTCCTTCACAAATTTAACAACCACATTAGCATCATTAGTACGGGTGGGGATTGCCTCCTTCACAAATTTTTAGGAACTTCTTCGTATAGCTCAAATAATTTGTCAACTTTAGACATTTCTTCTGTTTTCAGCTTCTTCTCAAATTTTTTTTCTAAATCTGCAATCATCTTTTCAACATTAGAAGTCTCAGTTTTCTCCATAGTTGATCTTTCAACAATCTTCGGATCTTTCTTCTTGTCTTGAGAATCTTGGAAGCATTGAGCCCAATCATCATCATCATCATCATCAATGATCACCTTATCATCATCAAAAACCACTTCACCAACTTTAGCCTTCCATTTGTCCTTTGGCTTCTTAGTGCTAGCAGATGCTTCGACATGATTTCCTAAAATTGCAGCCAATTGGTTCTTCATGGTCTCAGCTAGGGCCTCTTTTATTTCTTCCATCTTGGCATTGCGGGCGTTGTCCACCATTCTTTGAATTTGTTCGGGCTCCATTGCTTTTGGTGAGCAAGTGATTGAGTTGCTACTAGATTCTTCATCTCCGGCGTAGGTCGGATTGTTGTAAGCTTTTGAATTGTCATAATCCAGGGCTGTGAGCCAGAAGGGATTAATGATATGAGATGCAAATGTATGCATGTATGCACAAACAATAAACACAAAAAGATAATTAGTACGTTCCTTCCAACCTTATAACTTCAACACACGAATGGCGAGTCTCGTTTCCTACGTAATATGGTTAACAAAATACCAACATGGGGTATCTTATTTTTGAAAAGTTCCCTCGGACGTTTCAATCAATAGTTATATTTTTGAAAATGGAAATTAGTTCATGATAGTTCCCATTAATTAGGCTTTAATCCATCCAACCAACTAAAGTAGCTTTTAAGCTATATTGGATTAAAACTAAATTAAGAGGTTTATTATAAATAGATTTCTCACTTGAAAAAGTAAATAATGATTCATGCCAAAAACAAGCCCATGGTTAATTATTCTTAGTATAAACTATGCTCACAATTGATTTTTAGTATCTCGTAATTGACCTAAATAATTTTCAAGCTCTTTGTTAGAAAAGGTTGGATGAAAATAATTTTGTTTCTAAGCCCATTGTAAAAAGATTTTAGAAAAAATGGATTTTGGGCTTAGTATTTAGGCTATGAGCAAAAGAAATTTAGATTTGTTTTTAGAAAAGTTTTATGTCCAAAGACCATTTTGAAAAGTTTTGAAAATAGCTTTGGTCGTTTGAAAATTATTTTGAGCTTACAATGTACTTAGGTCATATTAGAAAAAGAATAAACCAAATAAGCCATGATTTAAGCAAAGACAAATTAACCATAGTCAAACAACAAGCATTTGGGGTAAAACCTAAGGAAAGTAACTAGGCTAATACATGAGCTTTAGTCTTTGGGTTAAAAGGCTTCGGTTCCAATAGCAAGTATATACCAAATGGTATGAGGCTATGAGTGGTTATGCCATGCTCGATCTTTATACCTTGAGTGAAAGTATGGTATCCATTTCATAACACAACACGGGTAACATGGCGGTCCTAACTCACGCACACGGTGCAATCTAATATGATACAATGGATAATATCATTATAAGAAAGAATATAACAATATAAAGACCAACGGAATCAACTTCTCTTATCCCCAGTGGAGTCGCCACTGGGAGCAGGGATTTTCGCCGCCACTCCCGGTGGAATGGTTCTTGTGACTTTGTCACTATTTAGGCTAGGGGCCTTAGAGAACACGGGCCTACGCCCAGAGAAAATGGAGTCATCACCCTGATGGGCCAGGAAAAAGAAAGGGGTGGATGACTCGATTCCTAAGGAATCCCCAACCCCCTAATGGGTTTTGAAAGTTGGGTACGCGTGGGGAAGGTAAGAAATGGCCCAACACCCCTACAACACCCAGTTTATTGGAACCGGCCGCCTTTGTAGGTCTTAATATTATAAAATTCTTATGTATAACAATATTATCCATATTACATGCAACAATTAAAATAAAGCATCGTTATATGAAAATCAAAGCAATGTCTAAACAAAGCAAATAAATGGACACCCATCCGAGGATGGAAACACGTTCTTACATCGTTCATGTCTAAACTAAATAGGACACCCACCGAAAGGTAGAAACATGTCCTTTACATTGTTCCAAAATATAAAAGCAATTTAAATTACATAGAGATTAATTAATGAGGTACCCGCAAAGTGGAAACATACCTCTTACAATATTTGGAAATCATGATAAACAGATAAAAGTAAATAACCATTCATAATAAATAAATCATTCATCAAATATATCAAACATCAATCAAAATAAATAATAAACATTCCTCCAATTTAAATAAAATAGTAAATATATTAACTTTAGGGGTTCATGCATTAAGTAGGGTTCCTAGGATCTTATGATCAATAACTAGGGTTTTGCATATACTAGTTTAATTTTTTGAGAAATATTTTAAAGTAATAACATAGCTACTGGATGTTAAAAAGATTTAAGATTTTGGAAGTTTTTACGAAAATAATGTTACAATGATTTAAAAAAAAAAGTAGGTTTAGTTAGGGTTTTAAGCAAACATCATGAAATTAGGGTTTTGGAACCTTAGGACATTAGGGTTTATAATTTTAAAAGATTGGGTTTTAGGTTCACTGGATTATGGTTTTAGGTGTTGATGAACTTGTTATAATGTTTTGATGTTTTAAGAATTAGGGTTTTTTCAAAACTAGGGTTTACTGTATTGAGAAAATTAGGGTTTGGAGATTTAAGAAGACATTTGGAAATTTTGGACAAAAGTTAGAGTTTAGATGGTTAAAAAAATAGTTTGGGGAAAAACAATTTAGGGTTTTAAAGTTTTTGGAAACAGAAGAAACAATTTAGGGTTTTTAAAGTTTTTGGACGCAAAAGAGTAATTTAGGGTTTTTGAAGTTTTTGGAAACATAAGAATAATTTAGGATTTTTTGAAGTTTTTAGTTTTATAAAACATGGAAGTGGAGTTTTTGAAAACTGAATAATGTATTAACTAAAGTAAACAATTAAAGTAATTGAAACAAAGATCAAATTACTACATATTCCTATCAATCAAAGAAAACAAAGCTACTGTAAATATATAATTTAGGGTTAAATATCAAACCTGCGTAGTTGGTTCCACCAAAAACTAATTTCTGGATGAACAATAACAAAGGCAATGTTGCTGCCTTTAATGAGTTGATGATTGCTTCTTGTTGCTAATGTATCTTGCTCGTAGGGTTTTCTGTCTCTTTTTTCCTCCCCAAGTCAGAAGTCCAAAGTTTCATCCACCTCCAATAAAATAAATTTTTAATCCCTTAATTCTGTGTTTTAATGTGGTATTTATAGGAAAAATAATAAACCTACTTCTAATTGTCTAAGGAAATTAAAACCATTTAGGAAAAGAAACCAAAACCAAATAGAATTTGGGTTTGGAAAAAATTGCATTCGAAAATTGCGCTGGCAGCAGGCGAAATTGCGAGCGAGGGCCAAGAATTGCTGCTGCCGGGCACCAATTCGCTCTGTGGCCAATTCACTTTCTGCAATGAAAAATTTAATCGTGAATTTTTTTGTCGCCGATTATTTATTTATTTATTTTATATATATTTATTTATTTTTTAATATTATTTTTTTAACATTACTATTATTACTTTTTATTTTTATATTAAAAATTATAAATAATAAATACTAAATACCAAAATAGATATTATTTAATTAAAATACCACAAAAATTATTTTGGACTATATAATTGGATTAGACTCAGTCAAAAATTAAGGGTCTACAAATTATAGTATGCTACCATCCTTCCATGGATTGCCGAATGAAGTTTTTCTCAATTTCATTCAAGATTTTTACACAACATTGCATATTTTCCCTTTGCAAGCATTAATAGAGGATGAACTTAAAAAGAGATGTTTCACATATAGTTTGAAAGATAGGGCAAAAGCATGGTTGATGGCCTTATCGGAGAACTCCTTGACCACTTGGACCAAAGTATATAACAAATTCATGGAAAAATTTTATTCACACAAAAAGACAAAGGAGCTTAGAGGGAGTATTGCAACTTTCACCTAATTTGATGGGGAACCATTTCATGAGGCATGGGATCGATTCAAATCTTTATTGTTTTAAATGCCCTCATTATTATTATCCACAACAATCGCTCAATCAGTTCTTTTATGATGGGCTAACTCAACAATGTCAAAACACAGTGGATAATGTTGCAGGAGGGGCAACAGGTGAGAGAACAACTGCTGAAATGATTGCATTATTTGAAATGTTGGAGCAAATTCTCAACAAAAGAGTATTGGGGAAAGGAGAAGAGGAGAATATGAGCTGAATATAAACTTAGAAATGGCAAGGAAAATTGCCGAGTTGACAAGGCAAGTTAAATTTTTGAATGCTCGAGGAAACTTGCCGGTGCCAAGCCAAGAATTATGTGCATCATGTGTCGTGGTAGGCCATAATAAAAAATATAAATCCTTCAAACATTGACCAATTTCAAGAATGGCAAGAATAAGCTTTTGCTTTTGAAGTGTTCCAATAAAGGGGAAGGAATGACCCATAATCAAATTCTTATAACCCTGGTTGGAGAAATCACCCTAATTTTTCATGGAAGAACTAACAACAATTTCCACATCAACATTCATTCCAACCTTATCAATGGGGACCCCAATTTCAAGGGCAAAGTTCAAATCATAATCAGGTCATGAAACCTTCACTTAAAGACAATTTGAATGCTTTAATTCAATTAAGCACTCAAAATAAAAAGAGGTGAACAACAAATGATTCGACTCTTTGGAAGCCTCACTTAAGAAGGTAGAAAGTCAAGTGGGTCAATTGGCTAATCAACTTCAAGCTCATCAAAAAGAAAAATTTTTGAGTCAACCGAAGCAAGCCAAAGTAATCACGGTCTTAAGAAGTCGCAAGTTGTAATGTTTAAAATTTTAGATAGTAAACTTTTAAATTAATAGTGATAATTAATAGTGAATTGTGATATAAGAGATAAGGATAGGTGATGTAAATAGTGGATCTCAAAAATTTACTAAAGTAACTATTTATTTTTACTATTTTACGAGATTTAAAATCGAATCAGAATCAACGGATAAGAAAGAGGGTACACCATAACTAAGATGAGATTGGCTACACCAAATTACTATATATATATAAGTGTGTGTAGGTGTGTGGACAGGTGTGATGTTTAGAAGCATTCTTTCTTTCTTTCCTCTTCTTCTTCCCACGTTCACCACCTTTCTCCCCATCAAAACTCCTTCTTGTTTCCTTCTTTCCAAGAGTTTGATCAAAACCAAAGAGATAATAAGGTTTAGTTATAAGTTTTGAGAAGATTAAGATAGAAAGTTGAGATTACTAACACTTAATTAGAGAAAAAGAAGAGGTATGTGCTTTTGGATTTATAATTTGCAAATATATGAAATTTTATGAGTTTTAATTATTTATTCTTTATAGTGATATATTTCTTGAAAATATTGATTAAATGGGTTGTTGAGTGAAAAATAGTCTTTATATGATGGGTTTTGATCCTTAACTTAACCTTTATGAGAATTGAAAGGTTTGATGTTGGTTTTATTCTTATGAAATGATTGAAAGTTTGATTGAGTGAAGTTGTGGTAAAATATTTAATGTGAATCCTTTTTATGTCAAAAGTTTGAGTTTGATATATTATTATCTTAGATTTTCAATTTGTTGGTGTTTCATGAAGTCAAATGTGCAGAAGTCTTGATTTTGGGATGCCACGGGCGTGGCTTAAAGGTGCCACGAGCGTGGCATCAAAGTGAGAACTATTGGAGGAAGAACTACTCCGATAACAGACCAAAAATCAATGCCACGGTCGTGGCCAATAAGTGCCACGACCGTGGGATTGAAAATGAGACTGTGTCTTTTGAGGATTTTGCTAAAACAAAGCCATTCTAAATGCCACGGCCGTTGCCCTGGAAGGCCACGACCATGGGGGTCTTCAAAATCATTTTACAGCTTCATTTTGTATCCCACGGTCGTGGGGTTGAGATGCCTTGATCGTGAGGTACCTAAATGATGTTTTTGACTTGTATTTTATGATATACGGGCCTAGTATGAGGCTAATATGTTTATGTTTATTACTTTTGTGTTGGGAATCATGTGTAAGTGTTGAGAGTATGAAAAAAAGTGATAAACTTTGAATTTATGATAAATATTTATAATACTAAATATTGATGAAAGTATTATTTCATTTAAATGATATATATAATTCAGTGTTAACTGCAAATTAATGAATTGCCCTAATCATACTGATTTTAGATCTAGCTTGGGATTGAATGGATAGCCAAAAGGGAGGATATCCAAAGTGTTAGTGGGCACTCTGTGCCATCAAAATACAATCTGTGTCATCATACTCAGTGGGCATTCACGCCATAGTGGGCCATTGGCCAAAATTCTATACAGCGGCATTAAATTCCTTCAGTGACCCGTTATCCAAATCCAGATTCTAAGTTCAGTGTGTTTGGGCATAATTAAAATAGTTATATATATATAATGAAAATAATGTGATATTGAGTTGTTTATAAATTACTCAATTCTAAATCTAATTGTGCTTAGTATTTCAATTTACAATGAATTTATTTAATTTCTTTATTTAACATTCAAAAAGTAATGCACTTCCATTTTTCTAAATTATTTAATTGCTAAATCTCTTTTATTTAATTTTTCTTGCATATTATAAATACATAAGCACCACTAAGCTTTGCTTAGCATGTTAGAATTTTTTTTTGACATGCAGATCAATCAAGGAGAGTTGAGACCGCAGAGTGAGAGACTTGTGTTCTTGGTCAACTGCATCATCAAGGTTCAATGAACAATATTGTAAATATTGTAATCTTTATGGTTCACATAGAAAAACTAATTTTGTACGACAGTTGTACTACTTTGAGTGTAGTTTGAAAATACTTATAATAATGTATGTTTTTATTAAGAGTTCTTATAAATATATGAATATATGTGTGTAATATAGAGAACTTAACAGTGGCATTATTGCTAAAAGGTTTTATGATTTTATTTCTTTAGTAAATACATAAAAATATATTTAGTACAATTGTAAATGTTAGGTGGCATCTCCTATATAGGTAAGTGTATGGTCTATGTAGGGGGTGTTACAATTAGTGGTATTAGAGCAGGTTTAGGCGGTTCTAAGTTGTGGGTTAAAAGAAAAGAGAAATACAACTGTCATTGCTATGTGAACTATACAATTGAACAAATGATTGATGTAGTTGATTTTTTTTATGTTTAAAAGTATTAGATGGCCTCTGAATCCCATCAAGTTGCCAAGGATCAAGCTGCATCCTCACACAGTCAAGCTAGTGTGGGAAATCAGCAGCCATCGAAACCTTTTGCAGAACAAATTCCATTAAACCCTCAATTTGTGAGAAATATGGGGGAAATCCTTTGGCAAATTGTGAGAGTTACTCCTCCTACACAACCTCCACCGCCAATACTCCAAAGATCTCCTTTGGAGAGAATTAGAAAATTGGGAGCAGAAGATTTTAAAGCTCGTGACACAGATGAATCTTTAGCAGCAGAGTATTGGATGGAGAGGATTGTGAGAGTTTATGATATTCTGCATTGTACTGATGATGAAAGATTAGAATGTGCAGTTTCCTTACTGCAAGAACAAGCTTTTGCCTAGTGGGATACAAAGCAGAAAGGTATACCTGCAGGTAGACTTACATGGGCATTTTTCCAAGAAGAATTCAAAAAGGAGTATATTAGTGAGATCTATTAGGAGGAGAAGCGTCGGGAATTTTTGTATCTTAAGCAAAGACAATTATCTGTGTCTGAATATGAGAGGTAGTTTGTTCTCCTCAGTAAATATTTTCCAGAGTTGGTTGTATCTGAGGAAGAGAAGTGTAAGCGGTTTGAACAAGGTTTGAATAGTCAGATTCGGGTGTATTTAATAGCAATGAGGATTAAAGAGTTTTCTACTCTTGTTAATGCGGCATTCGCTATAGAAAATGAGATTAAACAAGAGCAGGGAAGAAAACAACAGTTAAAGAAGGGATTTTCTAGTGAACAACAACAAGGTAGCCAGAAAAGACAAAGAAATATTCAAGCCCAAACTTAGGGGTTTAGCAGAGGAAGTGGAGCTAGTTTTCATAAATCTAGAGGTGGTAGGTTTGGAGTGGCTACAGGCTCTTCTTCAAGAATGGTTACTACACCTTGTCAATATTGTGGTAAGGGTCATGCAAGTGAAGATTGTTGGTTTAAAAAGGGGGCTTGTTTGAAATGTGGTTCTTTGGAGCATAAAATCAAATATTGTCCAACAATAAAAGAAATAGAAGTTATGGAAGGACAAAGTTCTGTACAGAGGTCTCAAGCAAGCCGTAAGATAGGTAGAGGTGGTTGACCCAGTGTTAGTCAGCAGAGAGGATCTGAAACAGTGGATGGACCACAGACTCGAGGCAATGATCCAGCTAGGGCTTATGCCATGAAAGCTATGGAAGACTAGGATGCTCCTGATGTTGTAGTTGGTAAATTTTCTTTACTTGGTCTTGATGTGTATACATTGTTAGATCCTGGTTCTGCACATTCTTATTTTTGTACAACTATTGTGACAACCCACTTATCTTTCGGGCACCCCCTAGTCCCTCGGCCTCAGCCCAGGAACCTTCAGTGGGCTGCACAGTACTGAACTGCCCTCACGGGCCCTCTAGCAGGATTTGTTTATTTGGCTCACACCCACCTATCTTTCGGGCCACTGCCCTAGTTCTCGGCCCAACCGAGGAACCTTCAGTGAGTGCAAGTCGCCTCCCCGGATCGAACACCTGACCTCCCCCTTAAGAGAGCCAGCGAGCGCAATCCAGTACCAATTCTTCCAGTGGTCTTTTCACCTCAAAAATATCATTTTTCATATTTATCAGCTGGGCTCGGCTTACGACCCGGTCTTTTCACCTGCCCAGCTATTCATAGGCATGCCGCCAAAATCAGAACTCTGAAAATTGAATAACATATTAAGCACACAATTATTTCAATTATCTCTTTAACAATCTCTTTCTCAATTCATTTCTCATTTCAATATCAATTCTATTTCTCATTTCATATTCCATAATCAAATAGGCAATCATGCCCCCAATCATTTCATTTGCATTACCATAGCCAACCACAATGGCTTCATATCTTATCATATCTTAATTCACATTAAGGCAATTCATCATTCAAGTATACATAATCAATTACATTGAACATACATTTTGAATGCTCATCATAACATCAATCAAATGTATCAACTATGCAATAACTTACTTAACATATTTACAATCAAATATGCTAAATCACAAAATCATGTAAATGTATGCAACCATGTAGTTTGTACTTACCTCAAGGACAACACACACAAATCTATACACTTCCTCTTCCAAGAATCCACAACACTCAAGTTAGGGCATGTAACAACCCTATACCCTGTATACGTACACAGCATGCTTATATGATCATAATATATGTATACTGAATATAGAAATGCCACAGTTTACAAATTATAAAAGTCATATCTTTAAAAAGAAATAAAACCAATATCAAACGTTTAAAAGAAATTCATAAAACATAAATGATTAAAAACGTTTATTAATACGCAACGGATATTATACAAATACTTACAAGTACAAATACATTATAAATCAAAAATTACAAAACAGGAAATATATACATGATTGGCAGCTTGACTCTCTGATCTTTAAGCTCTAAGCCAACACTTCAAAGTACAAACTCAACTAGGTCTAGAGGAATCCTCCGTCTCAACTCTATCACCTGCACGATGAATCACAATCGCGCTAAGCCAACAGCTCAGTAGTACAAACCATAATAATATTATGCAATGTCAATATCAATGTCATACATTCAACCAATAAAAATTATACTCATAATTGTATCATCATTCATGAAGCACATGTAATATAGACACCTATGGGCCCAACAAGTATTTAATATGATATTCAAAGTTCAGAGTTACTGCTTTGGTCCATAATCACAAATAATCAAGCCCGTAGGCAATACATATATATATCTCTATCCATGGATAGTGTAATAGACCCACTCTCTTGGACCATCAACTCAACAAGCTTGAGGAGATCCTCAACCCGGCTAGACAGTTACCTGTAACAGACCTAGTCTCTTGGACCATCAACCCGACTAAATCGAGAAGATCCTCAACCCGACAAGACTGTTACCTTTCATATATCTCATATTCATAATTTACATAATGTAACAGACCCAGTCTCTTGGACCTCAATTCAATTAAAATTGAAGAGATCCTCAACCCGGAAAGACTGTTACTTTTCATATATTTCATAGGCATGCCGCCAAATCCATAACTCTGAAATTGAATAACATATTAAACATACAATTATTTCATTAATCTCTTTATCATTCTTTTTCTCAATTTGTATCTCATAATCAAATAGGCAATCATGCCTCAATAATTTCATTTGCATAACCATGGCCAACAACAATGGCTTCATTATATCTCCATTCACATCAAAGCAATTCATCATTATATTTCCATTTACACCAAAGCAATTCATCATTATACATATAGTACATTTCATAAGATTTACAATGTGCAAAACATAACATTATTCATATATATATCAACAATGCCATATCAAATGAATGTATGCAACAATGCAAGGTTTGTACTTACTTCAAAAGCAATTCACACAACTCTAAACACTTTCTCTTTCAAAAGTCCTTCATCAAATGAATTAAGGCAATTCACCTTCTTCACAACCTAATCCAAAACAATGATGAAACAAATCAATTCCAATACCATCAATCACTTATGAACCTCATACTAGACCCATAGATCACTATTACAAACCAACAACTCAACCTTAGAGCCCACGGTCGTGGCCACTCAAGACCCCCACGGGCGTGGGTTAAGGATTGATTCTGCCCAAAATTATTCAAACCCCCCCCCACGGCCATGGCATCAAAGGGCCACGGGCGTGGCATCCAAGATGCTACTGCCTCCCACCAAAACATGTATTCAAAGCTTCTAACTCCATTAAACCCAAATATCATGAAGACTAACAAAAATAATAAACCAAACTCAACATTAACAACACTTACCAACTCAAAACCCTAATATAATTTCAACACAACACTTTCAAAACCAACATAAACTTAACTTACTTTCTTCAAACCAAAACCAACACCATAATTAATTAAATCAAACATATTCCAACATACTACAACCAACACACCCCTATTTTCAAACATCCATAATCAAACTCATACACCACTTCAAATAAACAAGAGAAATCAAGAGAGAGAACTTACCAAAATAATAAAACTTCTTGGACTTTCACTTAATCACTTGAAAACTCCTTCAATTTTGAGCTTGAACATCAAAACATACTCTTGCTCTCTCTTGCTTTGGGTGGCCGGCCAACAATGGAGAAAGGAAAGAAGAAGAAATGAAGAAAAGTCAACTTCCCTTCTCTTTAAATCTCCACCAAGAAATTCAAAAAGAAAATTACTTAAATACCCCTTTTATAAATCCTAACTCTTTTATATTCACTTGTCCTTTTTAGTAATTTCACAATTCACAAACTAAATATCTTCTTCCCTTGACCCACCATTTTGACTAGCATATATGTTATATATATTGCCATATATACAATATATGCATTCGCTCTAAACAAACCTTTTCCTTTCCAATAATACATATACATTTAGTTTAAATAAAATAACAATTATATCAATACTTCTAAGGCACACTTTGGGATATTACAATTCTCCCCCTCTAAAAAGAAAATTTCGTCCTCGAAATTACCTGATATTATGTCTGAAATAATTGAGGAAACTGATCTCGCATCACTTGCTCACTTTCCCAAGTTGCCTCTTCTCTACCATGATTCTTCCAAAGAACCTTTACCAAAGGCACCTTTTTATGTCTCAATTCTTTCACTTCATGTGCTAAAATAGCAACTGGTTCTTCTTCAAATGTCAGATCCAAATTCACCTCAATAGATTCAACTGGTAAAATATGAGATGGATCTGATCTATACCTTCGCAACAAAGAAACATGGAATACATTATGGATTCTGTCCAACTCAGGTGGCAAGGCAATCTGATAAGCAACTGGTCCCACTCTTTCTAAAACTTCATACGGTCCAATGAAACAAGGACTCAATTTCCCTCTTTGACCAAATCTCAAAATCTTTTTCCAAGGAGACACTTTAAGAAAAACTTTATCTCCCACATTATACTCTATGTCTCTCCTCTTTAGATCTGAATAAGATTTTTGCAGATCCGATGCTGCTTTTAACCGATCCCGAATCATTTTCACTTTTTCTTCATTTTCTTTAATCAAATCAGGACCAATTAACTTGCCCTCTCCAATCTCATTCCAACACAAAGGCATTCTACATCTTCTACCATACAATGCCTCAAATGGTGCCATACCAATACTAGATTGATGACTGTTGTTGTAAGCAAATTCCACAAGTGGTAAAAATCTGTCCCAACTTCCAGAAAAATCAATGACACAGCTTCTCATCATATCCTCTATAATCTGTATCACTCTCTCTGACTGCCCATCTGTCTGTGGATGAAAAGCAGTGCTAAAGTGCAATCGAGAACCCAAAGCACTCTGCAAACTCTTCCAAAACCTTGAAGTAAACCTAGGATCTCGATCAGACACTAAAGAAGTAGGGACTCCATGCAACTTCACTATTTCACTGATATACAGGTCAGCCAACTTCTCAAGAGAATAATCCATCCGAACCGGAAGAAAATGAGCTGTCTTTGTCAACCTATCAACAATCACCCAAATAGCATCATGTTTTCTCTGAGTCAATGGCAAACTAGATACAAAATCCATTGTTACTCTTTCCCATTTCCATTCAGGCACTGATAAAGGTTGAAGCAACCCTGTTGGAACTTGATGTTTAGCTTTCACCCTCTGACAAGTGAGACATTTGGACACAAATTCTGCTATGTCTCTCTTCAAACCAGACCACTAGTAGTGTTGTTTCAAATCATGGTACATCTTCTTATTGCCCGGATGCATAGCAAAAACTGACTAGTGTGCTTCTTCTAAAATAATCCTTCTCAAATTAGCATCATCAGGTACACATAATCTGTCCTTGAACCAAAGGCTACCATCACCTCTCACAAGAAAATCTCGGCTCTCTCCTTTTTGACAATCTGAAACAATCTTTTGGATTTTCTCATCAGCCAACTGAGCCTCCTTAATCTGATCTAATAATACTGGTCTCAACTACAGTTGAGCCAATAATGCACCATCATCACATATTTCAAAATTAGCATGCAATGCTCTCAACTCAACAAGCAACGAGAGCGAATAAACAAACAAACCTGCCAAAGACTTCCGACTTAAGGCATCAGCAACAACATTTGCCTTACCAGGATGATAATCAATCAAATAGTCATAGTCTTTAATCAATTCCAACCATCGTCTCTGCCGAAGGTTAAGCTCTCTCTGAACCCCTAAATATTTCAAACTTTTGTGATCCGTATAAATAAAACATTTCTCCCCATATAAGTAATGTCGACAAATCTTTAAAGCAAACACTATAGCCGCCAACTCCAAATCATGAGTCGGATAGTTAAGCTCATGCAGCTTCAGCTGCCGAGAAGCATAAGCTATGACTTTACACTCTTGCATCAAAACACACCCTAAACCATTATGTGAAGCATCACTGTAAATCACGTATGGTTTATCTTCTACGGGTAAAGTAAGAACAGGTGCTTGTGTCAACATTTCTTTCAACTGTTCAAAGCTAGCTTGACACTGATCCGTCCACACAAATCTAACTCCCTTACGAAGCAATCTGGTGAGTGGAGTAGCTATCAAAGAGAAACCTTTTACAAATCGTCGGTAACAGCCTGCCAAACCCAGAAAACTTCTAACTTCAGTTACTGACTTCGGTGGATTCCAATTCAAAATAGCTTCAACTTTACTTGGGTCGACTCTAATACCATCTGCTGAAACTACATGACCCAAAAAAGTCACTTGGTCAAGCCAAAACTCACACTTTGACAGCTTAGCATACAATTGCTTTTCTCTCAAAATCTGCAGCACAATCCTCAAATGCTTGTCATGCTCCTCTTCATTACACGAATACACCAAAATATCATCGATAAAAACCACCACAAACTGATCCAGATAGGGCCTGAACACCCTATTCATCAAATCCATGAAAACTGCAGGTGCATTCGTCAATCCAAAAGGCATTGCTAAAAACTCATAATGCCCATACCTGGTGCGGAAAGCTGTCTTAGAAACATCTTCAGCTCTAACCCTCAATTGATGGTACCCTGATCTCAAATCAATCTTGGAAAACACTGCTGCTCCTTTCAATTGATCAAAGAGATCATCAATCCTAGGCAAAGGATATTTATTATTAATAGTCACCTTGTTCAATTGCCTATAATCAATGCATAACCTCATGGTACCATCCTTCTTCTTCACAAATAGCACAGGAGCTCCCCAAGGAGAAACACTGGGGCGAATAAATCCTTTATCCAACAACTCCTGTAACTGCACCTTCAACTCTCTCAATTCAGCAGGTGCCATGCGATAAGGAGTGATAGAGATGGGAGTGGTACCAGGTAACAAATCGATACCAAACTCAACCTCTCTCTCAGGGGGCAACCCTGGCAACTCCTCTGGAAACACATCTGGAAAATCTGCAACTGTGGTTATATCATCAAGTTGAGAACCTCTTACTCTAGTATTCACAACATGAGCAAGATAAGCATCACACCCTTTTCTAATCAACCTTCTAGCTATTAAAGCTGTTACAAACAAGGATGCAAGCTGTCTCTGCTCACTAGACACCATCACACTTCTACCATCACTAGTTCTCAAAGTAACACATTTCTTTTGACAAGCTACCACAACTCCATGCCTAGACAACCAGTCCATACCCAAAATCAAATCATACTCTTTAAAAGGCATTTTAATCAAATCTCCACAAAACTCCTCACCTTGCACTACAACTACGCTATCTCGGTGCACTTTGCTAACAATCACACTATGCCCTAAGGGATTTGTTACCAACACATCAAATCCTAGGGTCTCAGAATGCAATTTAGACACAGGAAAAATAGATGCACTAATATATGAATGAGTGGATCCTGGATCAATTAAAGCAAGAACCGAAATGCCAAATAAAGAGAAAGTATCAGCAATGACTGCTGAAGCATCTGGTTGTCTTTGCATCACATATACTCATTGAGAAGGCCCAGCCTCAACTGGCCTAGTATCCCTGGAAGAAAATCCTCCTCTCTGACTATACCCAGGTCTACCCCCTCTGCTAATACCTCTGCCCCCTCGACCACCTCTGACACTAGGTCGAGAAACTGCAGAGTCTGCCGGCCTCTGCTCCTGCATCTCTGGACACTCTCTAATAAAATGATCAGGAGATCCACATCTGAAGCATACAGCTGGTCCACTACTCTTCCAACAAACGCCTCTATGTGATCCCCCACACTAAGCACATATAGGTGGAGTGGATCTCTGAACTACTGGAGTTGGAGCACTCGCTACTGAAACTGTAGGTCTCGATCTCGGTCTCTGAAACTGAACTGACCTACCAGCCTGCCTCTGACTCCTACTGATCCTAGGAGCAAAACTGCCTCTACCTCTCTTCACAGATGAAGACCCTGCCTCAAACTTGGGTCTTCTAACCCTGATCTCCTCTTCAGAAGCAGCTGCTGCTATACCTTGTGCTCTCTCCACACCTCTGGCCGCTGCAACAAGCTGAGGGAAGTCCTGATATCTAGAGCCATCCACAATACACATAATTGAGGGTCTCAATCCCTCCTCAAACCTTCTGCACCGGTCAATCTCATCAGATATAATCCCCTCGGCATAGTGGCTCAACCGGATGAACTCTAACTCATATTCTGTCACAGTCCGGTGGTCTTGCCTCAAAGTCAGGAATTCCATCTTCTTCATATCTTTATACTCCCTCGGAGTATATTTCAACCCAAACTCCAGTAGAAAATCACCATAGGATAATGTTGGTGGATCATCCATAGCATGGGGCACTGTCTTCCACCAATCATATGCTTCCTTCTGTAGCAATGATCTAGCATAATCAAATTTTTCTTCTGGAGTGGCTTGCAACTGAATGAATATTCTCTATACTTTATCCAGCCACTGCTCCCCTACTGCTGGATCAATAGTACCTAGAAAATCCTCTGCTCCATACTTTCTTAATTTATCGTAATGTCTCACTGGTACCATTGGCTGTGGTGGTGATGGTGGTGGTTGCACTGGTGCTTGCCTCAATAATTCAACCACATGCCTAAGCCAAACTGGCGGAACCTCCTCACTAACTGGTCTCCCTGACACAGAAGCAGGTACCTCTCCAGCTCCATCAACTCTAGCTCCATTCCTACTCTCTTCAGGAGCTATACTCTCAGCACTACCCTCTACAGATTGACGTGAATGAGAATCCATTACAACCTATATCTGCAAATACAGCAGAATACACCTCATTAAAGATCAGAGACTGCCAATACCAAACATGTATTTTATTAAAAAACCAACCTTTTAAAATCAAAATATTACTTTTCTTACAATTGTCCTAGGTTGAGAATCTCATACCTAGGCTCTGATACCAAAATAATTGTAACAATCCTATACCCTGTATACATACACATCATGCTTATACGATCGTAATATACGTATACTGAATATAGAAATGCCACAGTTTACAAATTATAAAAGTCATATCTTTAAAAAGAAATAAAACCAATATCAAACGTTTAAAAGAAATTCATAAAACACAAATGATTAAAAATGTTTATTAATACGCAACGGATATTATACAAATATTTACAAGTACAAATACATTATAAATCAAAAATTACAAAACAGGAAACATATACATGATTGGCAGCTTGACTCTCTGATCTTTTAGCTCTAAGCCAACACTTCAAAGTACAAACTCAACTAGGTATAGAGGAATCTTCCGTCTCAACTCTATCACCTGCGCGATGAATCACAATCGCGCTAAGCCAACAGCTCAGTAGTACAAACCATAATAATATTATGCAATGTCAATATCAATGTCATACATTCAACCAATAAAAATTATACTCATAATTGTATCATCATTCATGAAGCACATGTAATATAGACACCTACGGGCCCAACAAGTATTTAATATGATATTCAAAGTTCAGAGTTACTGCTTTGGTCCATAATCACAAATAATCAAGCCCATAGGCAATACAAATATATATCTCTATCCATGGATAGTGTAACAGACCCAGTCTCTTGGAACATCAACTCAACAAGCTTGAGGAGATCCTCAACCCGGCTAGACTGTTACCTGTAACAGACCCAGTCTCTTGGACCATCAACCCGACTAAATCGAGGAGATCCTCAACCCGGCAAGACTGTTACCTTTCATATATCTGATATTCATAATTTACATAATGTAACAGACCCAGTCTCTTGGACCTCAATTCAATTCAAATTGAAGAGATCCTCAACCCAGCAAGACATTTACTTTTCATATATTTCATAGGCATGCCGCCAAATCCAGAACTCTGAAATTGAATAACATATTAAACATATAATTATTTCATTAATCTCTTTATCATTCTCTTTCTCAATTTGTATCTCATAATCAAATAGGCAATCATGCCTCAATAATTTCATTTGCATAACCATGGCCAACAACAATGGCTTCATTATATCTCCATTCACATCAAAGCAATTCATCATTATATTTCCATTTACACCAAAGCAATTCATCATTATACATATAGTACATTTCATAAGATTTACAATGTGCAAAACATAACATTATTCATATATATATCAACAATGCCATATCAAATGAATGTATGCAACAATGCAATGTCGGTACTTACTTCAAAAGCAATCCACACAACTCTAAACACTTTCTCTTTCAAAAGTCCTTCATCAAATGAATTAAGGCAATTCACCTTCTTCACAACCTAATCCAAAACAATGATGAAACACATCAATTCCAATACCATCAATCACTTATGAACTGTCACGACCCAATTTGTACATATTTACAGTACATCCATGTACAGTACATATGTACAGTATATCCATGTACAGTACATCCGCGTACAGTAAGAGGAACCATCCCGAGAAGCTACTCAAGAGCGCGAAGTGAAGGGAAGTTCTATAGAACTGAAAGGACCTATTTGAAAAGATTACAAAGTTTTGGGGAGGTGACTGTAATTTCTAAAAAGTTTTGGGGAGGTGACTGTAATTACCAAAAGTTGTTCCGGAGGTCCTTAATAGTGCATATAACAGACTCCAGAAATTGAATGTAGAGAAAAATCGGGTAGCAACAGCGTGACACGATTTTTACCGAAAACGAACGGTTTGGAAGATATAGGGGATTTTGACCAGGGGCATTATGGTCATTTTCAAAAGTGTCTCAAAAGTAATAATGGATCTCAAAAATGAAAAGTAGAGGAAAAACTGAGTCAAAAAGTGTACCATAGCATTCGGCGGAAGTGCGCGGTTTAAAAGTTACGAACAAGTAATCGCCGGAGGGTATTTTGGTCTTTTCACACCTTAGACCATAAAATTTCAGCACAAGGAGGTTGAGGGGCCAAAATATAATTAAAAGGAAGTCCAAGGGCTTGGGTTGTAAATAAATAAAAGAAGGAGACATTTGGACCAATGAGAATTAGCCATTTTCCCACATATGTGTACCAATGGGAAATCAACATTTACACCATGACATATTAACCCCTCTTGGCTGCCATTTGGAGGAGAGAACACCACAAAAATAAAGCCAAGAACTCTCTTTGTTCTTGCTTGGCCGAAAATAAGAGAAAGGGAAAAGAGAGAGAGATTGTTTTTTTTTTCAAGTAGCTAATTTTGGAGAATAAAGAGAGGTTGCAAACTTGGGTGGAGAATAAGATTTTAAGGTAAGGAAATTCATCTATGGTTCTATTTCTTTCATTGGTTATAGTATTTGTAAGATACAAGTGAAAGAATAAATATGATGATTATAGAAAATTTAAGAAGTTGAAGAAAAGTGAAAGAGATGACTTGCACATATAAGATTAAGGATAAAAAGGATGACTAGTAGTATTAGTTAGCAAAATAAGGCATGAAGCACTTAAATTTTATTATGTTCCTGACATGGATTTTATGAAAATTATAGGAAATCAAGAAGTGAGAGAGAAGGAAGCAAAGAAGGCATAAAAGAACTAGATACAAGTGAAAAGAATTAAGGTTTGGTACTTAAATCATTGCCCTTTTCAATTAATTCACATATTTTGCATTATGGGACTTTTGAAATTGCTTTGAAATGATGTTATTATGTGTGGTAAATATGTGGGAAAGTACTCTTGAACCATTGGTAATCAATTGATTTTGAAAAGAATGAAAACAAAACAAACTAGCTAAACTTTGCTCAAATATCCATAAACTTTGATGAACTTTTAATCACCCCTTTGGGTTGATTTTTGAAAGAAGGACCCTTAGTATTTCAATGGTATCACAAAAGGAGTCTAAAAATCAATTTTTCAAGAAAAAAAAAGAATTTCCCTCAAGTTTTGAAAATTGGGCCGAATGGTCCGTTTTGGGCACCATTCTGCAGCTTTCATTTTGGGCAGTCCGTTGAAGGGGCAAATGAAAGAATTTTTCGACGAAATTTTACATGCATTTAGTTAACTTATGAAAGCGTTTTCCTGCAAAAAATTCATCCAAAAATAAGGTTGTTTACTTGGTCAAAACTGTTGCCAAAGTTGACTGATTTTCAGCAGTAAAAACAGATTTTACTATTTAGTGGTCGCGCGCCATTGCGTTGCCGATTTTACGCACCGCGCTACTATTCATTTGGTCATTTTTCTAATTGTGTTAAAACTTGAATATTATGATATAGATTGATGTTAAATCATATAAAATGACATGAAGGAGAATTGGGAATGATCAGAAAGGCATCATGACAAGCTATTCTGACAATACATGCATTATGGAAAAATCATGGCTTATTGAATATCATGATCAAATTAATTAATGAATTATTTACGCTCTACTTGGTTATGACAGAACCCTTGAGATAAGGGTATGATGCATCATACTATTACTGCAGTACTGCTTATGACATGATATGATATTCCGGCTGAAGGCCGATGATTACAATGACATGATCAATGATGTAATGATAATGGCCATTGGCACATGTGCAAGAATTATGATGAAAGATAATGAAATATGATCATGACGAGATATGTTTATCATGACCCTTCCTTATCCGCTGATGTTCTGTTAAACCAGTAGAGCAACCAAAATGATAAAAGCAAGAAAAATGATTTAAATTCAAATTATTCAGTAAGCCTTTTTACCTTATGTGTTTTGTATTTATTCCTTTCAATTATTTAAAGTATATAAATGTATGTTCAAGTCATTCTTTCATTTTATTATTTTATTGCAATGATTTAAGTACCCACTAAGCAATTGCTTAGCGAGTTTAGTTTCCCTCTAAACTCGTAGGTTAAACGAGGAGACGAGATTGCAGCATGTCCTGCACAGCTGGCCTTGACTACTACTTTGGGTAGGAGTTTGGATATGATTGATTATAGAAATATGGCATGTACATAAGCTTGTATGATCTAGCAAATAAATGTATTATACTGAAAAGCTAGAACACGTACACTGTTAGTAATCTAATAAATCTTATTTGGGTTTAGCACTTATGTATGCAAGTATAGAAGTGTGAATTCTTCTTGCAGGAATATAGTTGAGGTTATAAGGGTGGATTATTGGGAGTGTGCTTGAGTTGAATTGTGAAACAAAATATTTTTCAAAAATAAGAAAAATCAGTTTTGGCGACACTTGGGACCTCCATTTTTAGGGGAGGTTATGGCAAAATTTTTTTAAAATCTGCATTTAAAATTGGCTAAGTAAAATATTAAGACACAACCACCATAAGTTAACAGTCCATCTTGGTCTATAAATGTAGGCTAAGATGGGGTGTTACATTTAGTGGTATCAGAGCACCGGTTTAGCCGGTCCTGGAAAATTCAACATAGGAGGATACACATTTTATTTTGGGAGTGGTCATTACCAATGTAAAATGGGATATCCTATAGCAGATAAGAAATGAGAGCATATATCATTTAGGTACAAAATGTCAGTATAGTAGAAAGAATATTATAAATACATAAGTATATAAGGTACATGTGATAAAGGAAAATCTAATAGTGCTTACATACATACCATATAGGAAAGTTAATGTGTTGAGTCAAGCCAGTTGCTAATTCTTATCACGATATATGTATACGGTATACGGTTGCAAGAGGCAGAATCACAAAGAATTATAGATCAAAAAAAGGAATCACACGCTTTCGTATCCATAAATGTAGAAATGGGTCTTGGACTTATGCCACGACCCGCAACGGTGGCTATGGAAGACCCCGAAGTTTTTTTAAGATAGATGACAGTACCATTGCAATAAACGGCAAGAATGGTACCTGTTCCTACCAAAAGAGAAAGGAAGTCCCCAATTGAGAAGTTAAGGAAATATGGGGCTAAAGAATTTAAGACTAGTAGGGAAGAAGGATTTGAAGAAGTTGAGTATTGTTTGGACAGTACCAGTAGGGCATTGGAACAACTGAGATACACGCCATATAAAAGATTTAATTATGCCATGTCCCTTTGGGTAGAAGAAACATACACTTGGTAAAACATACTTAAACGCAAGGAGAATTGAGTTTATATATCTACAGCAAGGAAGAATGACAGTATCTGAGTATGATAGAGAGTTCACCCGTCTCATTAAGTATGCAAAGAAAATGATAGAAACAAAGCAAGAAAGACATCAAAGGTTTTGGAAGGATTAAATAATGGAATTAAAGTACAATTAGTAGTCATGGACGTGTTTAAATTTTCAAGATTAGCTGTGAAAGTTTTAGGTATTGAGAGGGTATACATAGATTAGAGAAGTAGACACCAACGTATGCAACAAAAGAGAGTACAAACTTAAAGCTTGGGAAGATTTCGACAAGTTGAGAAGAAGTTTAGAAGTGAAGATAGTTTTGAATAGTAAAGACGGCGATCACAAAGCCAAGGATCCGGCCGAGGTTCAAAGTGCCAGACATCCGTAGCCAGTATACCAGGGTCCTTATAAGGGGGTTCCAGGAGATGGTTAGATAGGTGTATATGAATATGAAAATGTATATAAGAAAATGAAATTTGAAGAATGGAATAAAAGGAGGAACAGAATAAGAGGATAAAAGAAAAGTACGTAAAATGTTAAGACCAGATAGTAAGAGATAAAATAGATAGAACTTAGATAACAAAGATGAGTGAACAGAAATAAGTATATGAGAAATTCTCATGTCCGACCATTAGAGAATATGTACAGTAACCCCATGTACAATATTCACACAAGCAGATGAAGTAAGCGCACTAAGAAGATACTGCTGACCCAACACCGTCGTGTTGAAATTTAGCAGGAAACCAGAGTTAAACGTGCTCAATCAATGATGATGGGTGACCATCCCGTGAGTCTTAATAAGGTAGGAGACTGACAATATGAGTAGAAACTAGATGAAATCTAATCAAAACACTGTATTGTGATTCCTCTTGAAAATGCCCCAATGTAATAATCAAAATTAAGAAATTATAAGAAGAAGATATATGAGATTTATGAATTCAGGAAATGATGGAAAAAAAAAAGAGAGAAGAGAAAGAGAGAAATTAAGAACCAAAGAGGTAGAAATTGCAGAATTAAAATTAGATCAAAAAGGAAAGAATGAAATTAATAACAACCCAAGGACTAGGTAAAGGAAAAAGGAAAAAGTAACAATTCAAAAATTATTGGAGGATTGGAAAGAAATATAGATTTGAAGGATATATTACTCCTCTATGCAAACACTGTGGATGAAGACATAAGAGTGAATGCTGGTATTTAACAGATGGATGTTGGGAATGCGGGGCACCATATCGTGTTAGGGTAAACTGCCAAAAAGACAAGTGAATGCACTAGCACCGACAGAAAAAAATCACGGCCCGCTTTTGGCCGAGGCCGAAGCAGGAGAAAGGAAAGTGATTCGAATTTTCAAAGAGTACAACCAGAGACCGTTGACTAGCTCAATTCAAGTACACCAGCCAGAGCCTATGCAATGAAAACTTGGAAGAATTACCAGTAGGATATGTTAAGTTTGAGACATTAGTTATAAATCTGATAAAAGACGAGGTAGTTACACACAAGTGATTAAAGAATGTTCTATAGAGTTACATGAAAATGCATTTCCAGAAAATTTAATAGAGTTACCATTCCGAGAATTAGACATAATGTTGGTATTGGATTGGCTAACAAGGCATAAAACAGTGGTCGATGATAAGAAGAAAGCGAGTAACACTTCATACTCCCCACAATGAGGAAGTGACTGCAGTAGGAAAGAGAGCCGATTACCTAAACAACGTAACAGCAGCAGTTACAACAAGGCATTCCATACAAACGGATGTGAGGCACATTTGATAAGCCCTATGGAAGTAAAGAAGAATGTGATAAAGATTCAAGAGGTATCAACAATGCGTGATTTTCTCGATGTTTCTTTAGACAAGCTACCCGGATTATCACCTAAGAGAAAAGTAGGATTCACTATAAATGTATATCCGGGAATTGCACCGGTGTCGGTTGCCTCATACTGAATGGTACCAGCAGAACCCAAAGAAATGAAAACACAATTATAGAAGCTACTCGACAAGAGTCTTATACGGCCAAGTATTTCTTCATGGGGCATGCCAGTACTCTTCGTCAAGAAGAAAGATAAATCCTTAAGGTCATATGTGAACTATAGTAGTTGAATGAGCTTACGATTAAGGATAAATATCTATTACCATCCATCGACGATGTATTCAACCAACTTAAGGGAACCGAGGTTTTGTTTAAAAAAAAAAATAGATCACCGACTGGGATATCAGCATCTGTGGATCAAAGGAAAAGACTACATCTAGAACTCGATATGGACGTTATCAGTTCCTTGTAATGCCCTTTGAGCTCACAAATGTGTCAGTAGTATTCATGGATTTAATGAATCATATCTTTCATCCATACTTTGACCAATTTGTAAATGGTGTTCATAGATGACACCTTGTTTATTTAAGGAACAAAGAAGAATACGATCGATACTTTTGTATAATATTGCAAATGTTGCGAGAGAAGCAGTTGTACGTCAAACATGACAAATGCGAGTTTTGATTGGAAAAAAATGACATTCTTAAAACACACCATATTAGCATAAGACATTAAAGTAGGTCTTAAGAAAACTAAAGCCATTTTGGAATGGAAAACACCAAAGACAGTAATAGAAGTAAGAATCTTCTTAGGACTGACTGGGTACTATTAATGTTTTATAAAAGGGTTTTCCATTATTATCATCCCAATGACAAGGTTATTTCAAAGGAATGCCAAACTCCAATGGACTGATAAATGTTAGAGGAACTTTGAGAAACTAAAGGAAAAGTTGATGAATGCTTTAATACCCATACGGGCCATGTCCAGCAAAGAATTTGTGATATATAGTGATGCTTCACACATCGGTTAAGGTTATATGCTTATGCAAAAGGATAAAATAGTCGCATAAGTCTTTTGATGATTTAAACCATACGAAAAAAAAAATAATAATAATGCGGCACACTATTTGGAATTAACAGTTATCGTACTAGCTTTCAAGATTTGGAGATATGATTTATATGGAGAAAAGTGTTATATTTATACGGACGCAAAAGTTTAAAATATCCGCGAACCCAAGAGGATCTCAATTTATGGTAAGGAAAGTAAACCCAAGTTTTGGAAATAATAGCTAAGTTATAAATTATCATCTAGGAAAAGCTAACATGGTGGCCGACGCACTTGGAGGAAAATCGATACCAGCCTTAGGCGCTATAAAGATTACTTTAAGACCAATGGAAGAGGAAGTACTAGTAGTAGAAATGCAAGCATAAACTATGTTTCTTTTCAAGAAATTCATCAAGTGAAAAAGGAAAACGAATAAATACAAAAATGGATCAAGCAAGTGTAAGGAGGAAAGGATATAAAATTCTAAATTTCTAAGAACAGTAGTTTGTATTATGACAATAGAGTAATGATACTAACAATGGGAGACATAAGAAAGAAATTTTTTTTCGAAAAGCATATAGTAGTCTCTACGTAATGCATCCAGGAGTTATAAATGTATCAATATCTAAAGAAGTTTTTAATGGTAGCCTGGAATGAAGAGAGATATTGTTGATTTGATGACCAAATGTTTAATATGTCAACAAGCAAAAGCGAAACATCAAATACTATCGGGACTGTTACAACTAATTCCCACTCTGGTATGGAAATGGGAACATATCACTATGGATTTCGTCATAGAAGTACCAATGACACGAGGCTGGCATGACGTTGTCCGTATAATCGTTGACTGCCTAACTAAGTTAGCTCATTTTCTACTTTTACAAATGGATTATTCAATAGATAAATTGGTGGAAATGTACGCCAAAGAAATTGTACGATTACACAGGATTCCAACGTCTATCATTTTAGGCAGAGGTCCACAGTTCATCATGAATTTATGAAAGAAGTCGCAAACAGCTTCTGAAACCCAAACAAATTATAGCACTGCCTTTCACCCGTAAACAGATAGACGATTTGAAAGAGTAATCCAAATTTTGGGAGGACATATTAAGAGTATGTGTTATAGAATTTAATGGTGGCTGGAATAGGTATTTGAGTTTAATTGAATATGCATATAACAACGACTATTAATTCAGCATATGGTGACGCCCTATAAAGAATTATACGAAAGAAAACATGGAACACTAGAGTGTTGGACGAAATTAAGTAAAGACAAGATAAAATCATATGCGAACTCGAAACGAAGGGACATAGAACTCTCAAGATTTTTCTTAAGACTTTCCCATGAAAGAAGGTATTAAGATTTAAGCAGAAAAGTAAGTTAAGCTTTAGGCTTATTGGACTATATGAGATCATCGAACACATAGATCAATAGCCTATCAGTTAACGTTATTACCAAAACTGAACAAAATACATAATGTTTTTCACATTTCAATGATAAGGCAATATCGTTTGAACTTCACACACGATATAAAGACATAAAACATCAGAGTCCAATCTGACCTAAATTATGAAGAAGAACCAATAGAAATTTTAGCATGAAAAGTTAAAGGATTAAGAAATAAGAGAATTCCTCCAGTTAAAGTGCGGCGAAGGAACCATAGAATGGAAGAGATAATTTGGGAAAGGGAAGGAATAATGAGGATGGAAGCCTAAATTTTATACCCGATCGGCTTCGAGACGAAGCCTAAATTTTAGAGGGGAAGAAATGTCACGACCCAATTTGTACATATTTACAGTACATCCATGTACAGTACATATGTACAGTATATCCATGTACAGTACATCCGCGTACAGTAAGAGGAACCATCCCGAGAAGCTACTCAAGAGCGCGAAGTGAAGGGAAGTTCTATAGAACTGAAAGGACCTATTTGAAAAGATTACAAAGTTTTGGGGAGGTGACTGTAATTTCTAAAAAGTTTTGGGGAGGTGACTGTAATTACCAAAAGTTGTTCCGGAGGTCCTTAATAGTGCATATAACAGACTCCATAAATTGAAAGTAGAGAAAAATCGGGTAGCAACAGCGTGACACAGTTTTTACCGAAAACGCACGGTTTGGAAGATATAGGGGATTTTGACCAGGGGCATTATGGTCATTTTCAAAAGTGTCTCGAAAGTAATAATGGATCTCAAAAAATGAAAAGTAGAGGAAAAACTGAGTCAAAAAGTGTACCATAGCATTCGGCGGAAGTGCGCGGTTTAAAAGTTACGAACAAGTAATCGCCGGAGGGTATTTTGGTCTTTTCACACCTTAGACCATAAAATTTCAGCACAACGAGGTTGAGGGGCCATAATATAATTACTGCTTATGACATGATATGATATTCTGGCTGAAGGCCGATGATTACAATGACATGATCAATGATGTAATGATAATGGCCATTGGCACATGTGCAAGAATTATGATGAAAGATAATGAAATATGATCACGACGAGATATGTTTATCATGACCCTTCCTTATCCGCTGATGTTCTGTTAAACCAGTAGAGCAAACAAAATGATAAAAGCAAGAAAAATGATTTAAATTCAAATTATTCAGTCAAGCCTTTTTACCTTATGTGTTTTGTATTTATTCCTTTCAATTATTTAAAGTATATAAATGTATGTTCAAATCATTCTTTCATTTTATTATTTTATTGCAATGATTTAAGTACCCACTAAGCAATTGCTTAGCGAGTTTAGTTTCCCTCTAAACTCGTAGGTTAAATGAGGAGACGAGATTGCAGCATGTCCTGCGCAGCTGGCCTTGACTACTACTTTGGGTAGGAGTTTGGATATGATTGATTATAGCAATATGGCATGTACATAAGCTTGTATGATCTAGCAAATAAATGTATTATACTGAAAAGCTAGAACACGTACACTGCTAGTAATCTAATAAATCTTATTTGGGTTTAGCACTTATGTATGCAAGTATAGAAGTGTGAATTCTTCTTGCAGGAATGTAGTTGAGGTTATAAGGGTGGATTATTGGGAGTGTGCTTGAGTTGAATTGTGAAACAAAATATTTTTCAAAAATAAGAAAAATCAGTTTTGGCGACACTTGGGACCTCCATTTTTAGGGGAGGTTATGGCAAAATTTTTTTTAAAATCTGCATTTAAAATTGGCTAAGTAAAATATTAAGACACAACCACCATGAGTTAACAGTCCATCTTGGTCTATAAATGTAGTCTAAGATGGGGTGTTACATGAACCTCATACTAGACCCATAGATCACTATTACAAACCAACAGCTCAACCTTAGAGCCCACGGTCGTGGCCACTCAAGACCCCCACGGGCGTGGGTTAAGGATTGATTCTGCCCAAAATTATTCAAACCCCCCCCCCCCACGGCCATGGCATCAAAGGGCCACGGGCGTGGCATCCAAGATGCTACTGCCTCCCACCAAAACATGTATTCAAAGCTTCTAACTCCATTAAACCCAAATATCATGAAGACTAACAAAAATAATAAACCAAACTCAACATTAACAACACTTACCAACTCAAAACCCTAATACAATTTCAACACAACACTTTCAAAACCAACATCAACTTAACTTACTTTCTTCAAACCAAAACCAACACCATAATTAATTAAATCAAACATATTCCAACACACTACAACCAACACACCCCTATTTTCAAACATCCACAATCAAACTCATACACCACTTCAAATAAACAAGAGAAATCAAGAGAGAGAACTTACCAAAATAATAAAACTTCTTGGACTTTCACTTAATCACTTGAAAACTCCTTCAATTTTGAGCTTGAACATCAAAACATACTCTTGCTCTCTCTTGCTTTGGGTGGCCGGCCAACAATGGAGAAAGGAAAGAAGAAGAAATGAAGAAAAGTCAACTTCCCTTCTCTTTAAATCTCCACCAAGCAATTCAAAAAGAAAATTACTTAAATACCCCCTTTTATAAATCCTAACTCCCTTATATTCACTTGTCCTTTGTAGTAATTTCACAATTCACAAACTAAATATCTTCTTCCCTTGACCCACCATTTTGACTAGCATATATGTTATATATATTGCCATATATACAACATATACATTCCCTCTAAACAAACCTTTTCCTTTCCAATAATACATATACATTTAGTTCAAATAAAATAACAATTATATCAATACTTCTAAGGCACACTTTGGGATATTATAGGGCAAATCAACCTCTTCACAGCCTAATCCAAAAAGAAACACATACACACTTAATACAAATTCACAAGAATTCCAATACAATTATTCACTTATTAACCTCAAACTAGACCCATGGATCACAAATTACAAATCAACATTTCTCTCTAGGACCCCACGGTCATGGCCTCCCAACCCCCACGGGCGTGGGTTACCAAACGGTTCTGCCTCCTTTGCTCAAAATCCCTCACGGCCATGGCTTCCAATGGCCACGGTCGTGGCAGCCAGGGGCCACGGGCGTGGCATCCAAGATGCTTTTGTTTCGGACCAAACTCATGTATTCTATGCTTCTAACTTCATCAAACACTATTATCATGAGGATCTACAAAAATAGTTAATCAAACTCAACATCTACAACAATCACCAATTCAAAACCCTAACAAAAACACAACTCACACACTTTCAACACCAACACCAACCTAACTTCTTATCTTCACTTCAATTCCAACACTCTCAAACATACCACAATCAAACATAATCACACTATCACATATCAACAATCAAACTCAAACACAACTTCAAAATAAAACAAGAGAATCAAGAGAAAACTTACCAAAATGATGAAACTTCTTCAAATTTCCACTTAATCACTTGAATCTTCCATCAATTTGATCTTAAAAATAAAACTCTCTCTTGCTCTCTTTTGCCTTTGGAATACCCGGCCAACCAAGGAGAAGAAAAGAAAAAGAAGATGAAAAAGAAGAAGAAAAGTCAAATACTCTTCCTCTTAAACCTCCTCTAAGTAAAAATAATAATAAAATAATCCAATTAATTCTCTTCCATTCATTTTAATTTCCTTTTTAATTAATTCAATTAATAATAAAAATAAAATATCTTCTTTTGACCATCACATATTGACTTGTATATGTTGTATATATTTCCATATATATAACATATACACTCTCTCTTAAATTCTTTTCTCTTTCCAATTCAACATTTACCTTAAATCCAAATACAACAATAATTATTCCAAAACTTTTATGGTATACTTTGGGATATTACAACTATAGCTTCAGAAAGGAAAATGTGTGTTGATAAACTTGATTATGAGATAGAAGTTACAAATCCCTTAGGCCATAGTGTGAAGGTAAATAGAGTATATCAAAATTGTCCACTTAGAGTTCATGATGTGGAGCTTTCTGCTGATTTGATTGAACTACCATTCCATGAATTTGATGTAATCTTGGGAATGGATTGGTTGTTTCGACATCAAGCAGTTATGGACTGTTGTAGTAAAGTTGTAACTTTTAAGATTTTGGGTTATGGTGAAATTGTAGTTCAAGGAGAAAAGCAATTTTATCCTTCTAGTTTGATTTCTACAGCTACAGCTAGAAGGTTAATTAGGAAGAGATGTGAAGCTTATCTTGCTTATGTTAGTGATACACGACATTCAAGCAAGGTTTTGGGAGACATACCTACAGTGAGTGAGCTTTTGTATGTTTTTTCGGACGAACTACCTGAAGTACCACCAGAGAGAGAGGTAGAATTTGTTATTGATGCAGTTCCAGGTACAACACCCATTTCTATTCCACCTTATAGAATGGCACCTCCAGAATTAAAAGAATTAAAGGTGCAACTCCAAGAATTGCTTGACAAAGGATTTATAAAATCTAGTGTGTCACCTTGGGGTGCACCATTTTTGTTTATAAAGAAGAAGGATGGTAATTTAAGATTATGTATAGATTATAGACAGTTGAATAAAGTGACTATTAAGAATAAGTACCCATTACCTAGGATTGATGACTTATTTTATCAGTTGAGAGGAGCAGGTGTTTTCTCTAAAATTGATCTTAAATCGGGTTATTATCAGATAAAAATTAAAGAAGTAGATATTCCAAAGACAATTTTAGAACTCGATATGGACATTATGAATTTTTTGTTATGCCCTTTGGTTTAACTAATGCTCCAGCAGCTTTTATGGACTTGATGAATCGAGTCTTTAAACCCTATTTGGACCAGTTTGTAGTTGTTTTTATTGATGATATACTGGTTTATTCTAGAAATAGGGAGGATCATAATAAGCATTTGAGAATTGTACTACAAACACTCAGAGAGAATCAATTGTATGCTAAATTATCGAAGTGTGATTTTTGGTTGACGGAAGTGGCATTTCTAGGACACGTAGTGTCAGCTAATGGTATTCCTGTGGATCTAAGTAAATTTGAGACTATTTTGAATTGGCAACCACCAAAGAATATAACAGAAGTCCGAAGTTTCCTTGGGTTGGCTGGATATTATAGAAGATTTTGTTCAAGGGTTTTTGAAGATAGCACTAACCTTAACTAAGCTCCTTATAAAAGAAATTAAATTTGAGTGGAATGCTCAGTGTCAAGCTAGTTTTGAACAATTGAAGGCGATATTGATGAAGTGCCTGTCTTAACTTAACCAATTTTAGGTAAAGACTATGTTATTTATAGTGATGCTTCTCATCAAGGACTTGGTTGTGTATTGATGCAAGAGGGTAAGGTAATTGCTTATGCTTCTAGGCAATTAAAATCTCATGAATTGAATTACCCTACACATGATTTGGAGTTAGGTGCTATTCTATTTGCTCTTAAAATATGGCGACATTATTTGTATGGTGAAAGTTGTTATATTTTCACTGATCATAAAAGTTTGAAATACTTGCCAACACAAAAAGAACTAAATTTACGGCAGAGAAGATGGATGGAATTAATCAAAGATTATGATTGTATCATCGACTATCATCCTGGGAAAGCTAATGTGGTAGCCGATGCTTTAAGTCGAAAGACTTTAGCAGGTATGTTGTATACAGAATATTTTAACATTATGTATATATATATATTAAATAAACTAAATGATATCATGTGTTATGTTAACAGAATTGAGGTTTGAACCAACCATTAGACAAAAAATGATAGAAGCTCAAAAACAAAATCAAAAATTGTTAGAACTTTTGAAACAAGTGCATGAAGGGGAAAGGTCAGATTATATTGTGTCAAAAGATGGTGGAGTGTATTATAGAGATTGATTGTGTGTACCTGTTGTGAAGGAACTGAAGGAAGGTATTCTTATTGAAGCTCACAATACTATGTATACTGTACATCCCGGAAGCAATAAGATGTACCAGGATTTGAAATCTCATTATTGGTGGCCTAGTTTGAAAAGAGATATTACTGAATATGTGACTCGATGTTTAGTATGTCAGCAAGTCAAAGAAGAACATCAAGTTCCATCAGGTCTGTTGCAACCTATATCAATACCAGAGTAGAAGTGGGATAGAATCACTATGGATTTTGTGACTGGACTTCCAAATACCCAAAAGAAGCATGATACAATTTGGGTAATTATTAACTAAATCAACTCATTTCCTTCACATTTGGGTTGACTATTTAATGAATAAACTTATAGAGTTGTATGTCAATGAGATAGTCAGCCTTCATGGAGTACCAATGTCTATTATTTCAGATCGAGACCCTCGCTTTACATTCATATTTTGGGAAAGTTTTCAGAAAGCATTGGGTACTCGACTTCATTTTAGTAATGTGTTTCATCCACAAATAGATGGCCAATCAGAAAGGGTGATACAAATACTTGAGGATATGCTTAGAATTTGTGTAATCGATTTTGAAGGTAGCTGGGATAAATATCTGCCTTCAGTAGAATTTGCTTATAATAATAGTTATCAAACGAGTATTGGAATGGCTCCATATGAGGCACTCTATGGCAGGAAGTGTAGAACTCCATTGTGTTGGGTGGAATTGAATGGCAGCAAACTTGTAGGACCTGATCTCATAAAACAAACTGAAGACAATGTAAAGCATATAAAGGACCGATTACAAATTGCAATGGACAGACAAAAATCTTATGCAGATTTAAAACGGCGTGATGTTGAGTATAATGTGGGTGATAAGGTATTTTTAAAAGTATCACCGTGGAAGAAAGTTCTTCACTTTGGAAAGAAAGGTAAATTAAGTCCTAGGTTCATTGGACCATATGAAAAACTTGAACGTGTAGGTCCAGTAGCCTATCGACTAGCTTTACCTCCAGAATTGGCTAAGATTCATAACATATTTCATGTATTGATGCTTAGGCGCTATAGATCTGATCCTACACATGTGATTCAAGTGGAGTCTATTGAAATTTATCCAGATTTGAATTATGAAGAAGAACCAGTGGCTATCTTAGCACATGAAATAAAGGAGTTGCGTAATAAGCGCATTCCTTTAGTAAGAGTGTTATGGAGGAATCATTCGATAGAGGAAGCTATTTGGGAAAGTGAGAGATAATGAGACAACAATATCCTCAATTATTTCAAGTGTCTATAACAGGTAAATTTCGAGGATGAAATTTCTTTAGAGGGGGAGAATTGTAATGTTTAAAATTTTAGATACTAAACTTTTAAATTAATAGTGATAATTAATAGTGAATTGTGATATAAGAGATAAGGATAAGTGATGTAAATAGTGGATCTCAAAAATTTACTGAAGTAAATATTTATTTTTATTGTTTTACGAGATTTAAAATCGAATCAGAATCAACGGATAAGAAAGAGGGTACACCATAACTAAGATGAGATTGGCTACACCAAATTACTATATATATATAAGTGTGTGTAGGTGTGTGGACAGGTGTGATGTTTAGAAGCATTTCTTTCTTTCTTTCCTCTTCTTCTTCCCATGTTCACCACCTTTCTCCCCATCAAAACTCCTTCTTGTTTCCTTCTTTCCAAGAGTTTGATCAAAACCAAAGATATAATAAGGTTTAGTTATAAGTTTTGAGAAGATTAAGATAGAAAGTTGAGATTATTAACACTTAATTAGAGAAAAAGAAGAGGTATGTACTTTTGGATTTATAATTTGCAAATATATGAATTTTTATGAGTTTTAATGATTTATTCTTTATAGTTATATATTTCCTGAAAATATTGATTAAATGGGTTGTTGAGTGAAAAATAGTCTTTATATGATGGGTTTTGATCCTTAACTTAACCTTTATGAGAATTGAATGGTTTGATGTTGGTTTTATTCATATGAAATTATTGAAAGTTTGATTGAGTGAAGTTGTGGTAAAATATTTGATATGAATCCTTTTTATGTCAAAAGTTTGAGTTTGATATATTATTATCTTAGATTTTCAATATGTTGGTGTTTCATGAAGTTAAATGTGCAGAAGACAAGATTTTGGGATGCCACGGGCGTGGCATCAAAGTGAGAACTGTTGGAGGAAGAACTACTCCGATAACTGACCAAAAATCAATGCCACAGTCGTGGCCAATAAGTGCCACGACTGTGGGATTGAAAACGGGACTGTGTCTTTAAGGATTTTGCTAAAACAGAGCCGTTCTAAATGCCACGGCCGTGGCCCTGGAAGGCCACGACCGTGGGGGTCTTCAAAATCTTTTTACAGCTTCATTTTGTATCCCACGGTTGTGGGGTTGAGATGCCACGGTCATGGGGTACCTAAATGATGTTTTTGACTTGTATTTTGTGATATACGGGCCTAATATGAGGCTAATATGTTTATGTTTATTACTTTTGTGTTGGGAATCATGTGTAAGTGTTGAGAGTATGAAAAAGAGTGATAAACTTTGAATTTATGATAAATATTTATAATACTAAATATTGATGAAAGTATTGTTTCATTGAAATGATATATATAATTTAGTGTTAACTGCAAATTAATGAATTGCCCTAATCATACTGATTTTAGATCTAGCTTGGGATTGAATGGCTAGCCAAAAGGGAGGATATCCATAGTGTTAGTGGGCACTCTTTGCCATCAAAAGACACTCTGTGTCATCATACTTATTGGGCATTCACACCATAGTGGGCCATTGGCCAAAATTCTATACAGCAGCATTAAATTGCCTTCAGTGACCCGTTATCCAAATCCAGAATATGAGTTCAGTGTGTTTGGGCATAATTAAAGTAGTTATATATATAATGAAAATAATGTGATATTCAGTTGTAGATAATTTACTCAATTCCAAATCTAATTGTGCTTAGTATTTCAATTTACAATGAATTTATTTAATTTCTTTATTTAGCATTCAGAAAGTAATGCACTTCAATGTTTCTAAATTATTTAATTGCTTAATCTCTTTTATTTAATTTTTCTTGCATATTATAAATACATAAGCACCATTAAGCTTTGCTTAGCGTGCTAGAATTTTTTTTGACGCGCATTTCAATCAAGGAGAGTTGAGACCACAGAGTGAGAGACTTGTGTTCTTGATCGACTGCATCATCAAGGTTTAATGAACAATATTGTAAATATTGTAATCTTTATGGTTCCCATAGCAAAACTAATTTTGTATGATAGTTGTACTAGTTTGAGTGTAGTTTGAGAATACTTATAATAATGTAAGTTTTTATTAAGAGTTCTTATAAATATATGAATATATATGTGTAATATAGAGAACTTAACAGTGGCATTATTGCTAAAAGGTTTTATGATTTTATTTCTTTAGTACATACATAAACATATATTTAGTACAATTGTAAATGTTAGGTGGCATCTCCTATATAGGTAAGTGTATGGTCTATGTAGGGGATGTTACATAAGCTACTTGATAATAAAATCGGTGATAATAATATTGATGATACTTTGGATTCAAGAACATTTGAAGAAGATGGAGAGGAAATACAAGAAGGCAAAGCTCAACCAAGTGAGCAGAAGGAAGTTAGTGAGGAGGTATCAGTTGCACCAAAGCTGCACAAATCTCCAAATCCTTACAAATCGCAAATTATGTTCCCGAGCAGGTTAAAAAGAGAGAAGCAAGATAAGCAATTTTCTAAAGTTTATAACATGCCCTCCAAGGTAGGTATAAATCTTCCTTTACTTAAAGTGATCAAGAACATCTCGGCTTATGCTAATCAACACACATTCTCTAAGTGCCATCGTTTTTAAGCACTAATAATACAAGAACTGCACATGGACTCATGCTTTCATGCACATACCCTTTCCCCATAAGCTCACTTGCATGCTTTTGGATCTCATCTTGTTTCCTTGGATTGCATCTATATGCGGGCATTCCATTAGGTACTTCTTCCGAAAATATTTCCTCATTTCCCTGCAAAAGATCAAGAACAACACTAAGCAAATCTTTAGTTACTTCATTAGAAATAATCAAAACTCCCTTATAAATAAGTACAAGCATTTGCTGCCCCATTGTTAAAGCTTCCTTCACATCACTCATTTTAGCATAAACACTCATTTTCTTTCACTCAAGTTTGCCTTGTTTTCTCTCACCTTGTGTTTCCCATTTTTATCTCTTAATTCATATAACTCACTTATCTCACCTTTCTCTTTTCTCTCTTGGGTTTCCCTTCCCAAATTCATCCTCGATGAAGAGTTAAGTTCTTCATATTGCTATTTTATGTGCATTTGGTCCTCAAATTTTTTTTTTGAGACAATGGGCCAAGTTGATATTGCTTCCCATACATACTCAAAGTATAACAAATTTTGAACCCATCATGCATCACTTTTCGATCATATTGCCATGGTCTACCTAATAACATGTGTCCAGCATGCAAGGGTACCACATCACACAAAACCTCATCCTTATATCTTAAAATGGAAAATGAAATCAAAACTTGCTTATTTACCTTCACCATACCACTATCATTCAACCATTGAAGCTTGTATAGTTTTGGGTGTTTAATAATGTGTAGCTTCAACTTCTCTACTAGCTACATTGGTAAAAGTTCCACTATAAATAATCAAGTTACACAACTTGCTCCAATCAAACAGTGAGTATGAAACAAATTCTCATGTTGCTCCCTATGTTCGTCTTGTTTATTTTGTAAACTAAGTGTGTGTTGTACAACTAAAGTTTCACCCTTAGCATATTCTACATCACTATCATCTTCAAAAGGTGGCATATTATCTTCATCCTCTCTCTCACTTTAAGATTCTACAATCCCATCCCTTATGATCATTATTCTTTTATTAAGGCATTCATGTGCCACATGGCCATGTCCAACATAGTTGAAGCATTTAATGCTTCTAGTTTGATTAGGTTGATTCTCAACTTTACCCTTGCTGCCTAATTCATTTTTGTTTTTTAGTTTCATCTATTTTAGGCTTAATAATGGGTTTATCATCCTTTTTACTCCAATTCGATCTCTAAGAAGAAGAAACAAAAGAAAGTTTAGAACCACACCTTATGCCTTTCCTTTGAGTTGTCTTTCAATTTTCATGGCCATATTCAACATGTCCTCTATCTCCATATAATGTTGCAACTCCAAACGATAAGCAATTCGCTTATTTAGTCCACTAAAAAATCATGCCATAGTAGCCCCATGATCTTCCTCCATATTAGCTCTTATCATGGCCATTTCCATCTCCTTGTGGTTCTCCTCTACACTCATAGAGCCTTGTGTCAAAGTTTACAGCCTTTGATATAATTCTCTATAGTAATAACTTAGAAAAAATCTCTTTCTCATGATTTGCTTCATCTCCCTCCATGTCTCTATGGGTCTTTCATAATTTCTTCATCCTTCCTTGCATATTTGATCCCACCAAATGATAGCATAATCACAAAATTCAATAATAGCCAGCTTTACCTTTTTCCCTTCGGAATAATTTTGACATTCAAAGATCAACTCCACTTTTTGCTCCTATTCTAAGCAAATATCTGGATTATTCCTTCATTGAAATGGAGGAATTTTCATCTTAATGCTGCCAATGTTGTGATCTACATCATCAAAACATCCCCTCCTAACTTGCCTTCTAGGATTGATGTTTTGACTAACCAAAGTGATTTGATCATCATCCATATCATCCTCACCATCATAATCTTCTTAATCAAAGGCTAGTTGTCTCTGTTTAGTTAGTTCACCATGCAAACATTTGGGAACATCATCATGCCTTTCAAGGTGATCATTGATTTCTCCCATCATGTTAAACATCCTCTAAAACTATTGTTGTGTAGCCTGTATCATTGGATCATTTAAGGAAGAACTTCCTTCTTTTTCTTTGTTAGACATCTTTAAAACCTATAAAACAAGGAAGAAAAAAAAACCTCACCAACACTCCCTCAAGTATTTCACTCGATGACTTAATTTACACCACTCGTGTTTCACACAATTATTTGGCTTTTCTCGATGCTTATCTCACCACTCATGCCTTTTACCTCTCATGTTTTGTTCTTTGGGTTCTTAGATAAACTAAGGTCCTTAAACAAAACAATTCAGATTATGGCTTATTCAATGGAGTGAAATTGGGCAAGTCTAAAGAACAAATAAAGGTATGCTGAAAAAAATTAATAGTGGTTTACACAAGGACACAAGCAAAATTTATAATTCGAATATCAATAGATGAATATTTTGTTTTCTTTTTAAATTTTTTTTTTGCTTTTCTTTTACTTTTTTTAGTCTAAGGTCTAGGAACAACAATTTCCTCTAGGATCACATAATTAAAATGAAGAAAAAACTTTTTTTTTATCTATGGTGATATAAAGAGAAGAATAAAAACAAAATATTAAAAGTTAAACAATCTACAATTTAAAAGGGATACACAAGCCTCAAACTTGAAATCTTGGCTCTGATACCAAATGATAGAAATCATCAATTTAGCAACCATACACCCCAATAGCTAAAGAACTATAATACATATGAAATGAAAATTAACACCCTCCATATTGTTGAATCAAATCTGGATCGTTCAAGAATGAAGAAACATTAACTATTCTAATTACTTATATCAATGGAATGATGATTAAGTAACTAAAATAGCATTTTGATTTCCTCAAAATGCCACAAACAATGAAGTTTGATAAGTTAAGAATGAATGCATAGATTCTGGAATTTGAATGCCACGAATTGAATAGACTGATAAGTTCCAAAGTTCGTGCAAGAACTTAAGACAAAACACTCACAAGTGATCAAAATAACTTTTCTATATTTCAATTATATGTTTACAAAGGAAATCAACCTTGTTTACATAGAAGAAGGCCATGTACATAGAGAGCATCAGAATTAAGTTCATATATAACTCCCATATTAATTGACAGCCTCATTTCATCTAATAAATAGCTCCATTACTTTACCAATTCAATATGAACGTTTGACCATTAGTTCCTTGGCTTTTGTAACTCTTTTTCTTCGTATTTCAACCTTTGTAACTCATACATAATAAGAATAAACCCAAAATAAAAGTCAAAATGAAGAATTAAAATACAAATAGTCTTAAACAACCTATTAATTTGTCTTAGGCCATTGGTCTTTTAGACTTCAAGACCATGGCCAAATGACCTTTTATTATTCAAAATGGACCTAAATCTTTACTCTCATAAGCCTGGATTTGGGCCTTCAGGATTAGGTCTTGCTTGAATTATGTTGACCAACTTAAGCTCTTCTTGCATCCATGGATCAACCTTAAACAAATCTTGAGCAACTTGTTTTCTCCAAATCTTATCCATGAAGGAAATTAAAGCCTATTTCAACTTATTAGCTCTAGACCTTGTCATTGGTTCTCCATATATGGCTAATGAATATTTGACTTGTTTTTTCATGTCATCATTAGACTGTTAGTGCTTGGCCAATTTTTTATCAGCATGTAGTTCCTCATCAAGATGGTTCTGTTAGAAGATTGTAGTAATTGTGAAATGCCTATGGAAGGCATATTTCCTTTAATTAGGCATGCACTTAATGAACAAGTGAAAGAAGATGATGAGGGAATGAGAGTACAAAGGGAAATGATTTTTCATACTAGATGTCTTATCAATGGTAAGATTTGTAGTATGATCATATATAGGGGCAGTTGTGTTAATGTTGCTAGTACTCTTTTAGTGGATAGATTGGGTTTGAAGACCATGAAGCATCCTAAGCCTTATAAGCTTAAATGGTTGAATAATAGTGGTGAGATTAAGGATAACAAGTAAGTAAGAGTGCCACTTTCAATTGGGAAGTACCATGATGAACTTGTATGTGATGTAATACCTATGCATGCTAGCCATTTATTATCGGGGAGACTTTGGAAATATGATAGGAGGGTAGTACATGATGGGTTTACAAATAGGTACACATTTGAAAAGGATGGTAGAAAAATTACTCTTGTACCTTTTACTCCATGACAAGTATATGAAGATCAAATTCAATTGCAAAACACAGTTAATGAACAACAAAAGAAAGAGGTTGAAAGAAAAGAAAAGAAAAAGAAAGAAAAATGGAGAGTAAAATGGCCAAAAAGAAAAATAGGGGAAAAGGTGAGCTTATTTTCAAAGACAAGAGATGTGAAGATAGCTTTGGTGTCTAATAAGCCAATCTTTGTGCTTATGTACAAAGAAGCTTATTGTCAACTAATGACCTTAACCCTTCTCTTACATGTGTTGTTGTGAATCTTTTGCAGGAATTTGATGACATCTTTCCCAATGATCTACATCAAGGTTTACCACCTTTGAGAGGGATAGAACATCAAATAGACTTCATACCTGGGGCTACCATACCAAACGACCAGTATATCAGAGCAATCCTGAAGAGTCAAAGGAGCTACAAAGACAAGTTGAAGAGCTGCTTGAAAAGGGACATGTTAGGGAAAACATGAACCCATGTGCGGTGCCCGTTTACCCAAGAAAGATGGAAGTTGCAGGATGTGTCTTGATTGTCATGCAGTCAATAAAATAGCGATAAAATATCAACACCCTATACCACGACTTGATAACATGTTAGATGAATTGCATGGTTTGTGTGTATTTTCTAAAATTGAAAAAAAAAAGTGGGTATCATCAAATTTGTGTGAAACCTAGAGATGAATGGAAAACAACATTTAAAACAAAACATGGTTTATATGAATGGATAGTAATGCCTTTTGGGTTAACAAATGAACCCAGCACTTTCATGTGGTTGATGAATCATGTGTTGCAAAATTTCATTGGAAAATTTGTGATTGTGTACTTTGATGATGTTTTGGCTTATAGCAAGTCAATTGAAGAACATGTCATGCATTTAAGGGCTGCTTTTGTAGCATTACGTGATTCACAATTGTACGTTAATTTCAAAAAGTGCACATTTTGTATGGATAAAATTGTCTTTTTGGGATATGTAGTGAGTACAAATGGGATTGAGGTTGATGAGGAGAAAATAAAACTAATAAAAGATTGGCCTAATCATAAAAATGTTAGTGAAGTTAGGAGTTTTCATGGATTTGTTAAAGACTTTAGCACTATAGCCTTACCATTAATAGAAATTTTGAAAAAAGATAAAGGGTTTGTGTAGGGATGAGAGCAAGAGTGTGCATTCAACTTGTTGAAGGAAAAATTATGTTCTGCTCCATTATTATTGCTGCCTAATTTTGATAAAACTTTTGAAATTAAATGTAATGCTTTCGGGATTGGTATAGGTGCTGTTTTGATGCAAGATAAGAGGCCTATTGCATATTTCAGCAAAAAACTAAATGAGGCACAGTTGAACTATGCCACATATGATAAGGAGTTGTATGCGTTGGTGAGAGCATTAGAAACTTGGCAACATTATTTATAGCATAATGAATTTTTAATCCTTATGGATCATGAATCCTTAAGGCATTTGAAAGGCCAAGGGAACTTGAACAAGCAATAGGCAAAATGGGTGGAATTCAATGAGTCAAAGAAAATATTGTGGCAGATGCACTTTCAAGAAGGTATGCCTTAATTTCAACTCTTAGTTCTAAATTATTAGTCTGTGAGCATATTAAGGATTTGTATGCGAATGATCATGACTTTGCAAATGTGTATGGGGGTCTCATAGGCCATTTTGGCATTGAAAAGACATTGCATATTATGCATGAACACTTCTTTTGACCCAACATGAAAAGAGATGTTGAGAGAGTGTGTTCTAGATGTATTGCATGTAGGCAAGCTAAATCAAGAGTGCAACCATATGGCTTATACACTCCATTGCCAATTCCTACTCATCCTTGCGAGGATTTGTCCATGGATTTTGCATTAGGGCTACCAAGGAATAAAGAGGAAGAGATGCTACAAACATTGCCTGTTTATTCCCTGCTAAGGATACTGTTACTCTGATTCAAAATATTAAATTTTTTATCTATTTTGATTAAAGTGAAACCACAAGTGGCATTTCTATTTTTGTCCGTTGAATTAAATTGTGAGGATGTTTGGAGTAAACCGTTGACAATCATCTTTAAGAAAAATGGATAAATTATTTGCTAGTTTGAACAGAGAAATTTCATCATCATCCAGTATTTCTGGAACTTCTGGATCTAAGAAAAACAAAGAAATTTTATTAATGGAAAACATTAAACAAAACTTAAACAATTGGAAGCTCCCTCCCATTTCTTCTTCTGCTATTTATAAATCTAACACTAATTTTTTTAATTTAAGTCTGATTATGTTATTAAGACTATAGAGCAAGCGGTTCCAATTCATGAAGGATTTAGTTCATTCAGTCTCTTATCTGAAGAGCTAATTCAAAAACATCAAGAAAAATACAATTTTCTTCATGTTGGAGTTATTCAAGTGGCTCTAAAGCCAGCTACCAGAATTGGCTTAAACATGTCTATTGTCTTATGTCTCCTAGATAGGAGGCATAACAAGTTTCATGACTCCTTATTTGGTGTTGTGGAATCATCTTTATGTGATGGACCAGTTTATTTCTCTTATTTTCCAAATTTTACACTCTCCTTGTCAAATCCGCACTTATTGAGTGTAATTAGTCTGGACATTAAGATTGAAGGTTATGACTTGCTTTATGGATCTAAGAATGTTATCCTTATCCATAAGATATGCTACAAAGTAATGAATACTATTGTCCATAATTTAAGGGAGTCTTCTTTAAATACTTGAATCCAAAAGGAACTACTACCTTAGTTTTTGTCAAATATATCAAAAGGTAATCTCATAGATCCTAAAACTATTTCTTGGGATCAGGTAAATCTACCTAAAAGCTAGTTACTTGAACAAGCAGCCCCTATACATAAAGAAGAATTAAGGGATGTACAAGTAATAGTAGAAATGGATGACAATGTTGAAATGATCTTCTTAAGAAGTAGATCTGCTAGATTAGCATTAAGGAGATCATTTTCTTACGCTCCTAGGACCAGATTGATTATTTCAAAACCTAGAGCATCGGTGGCCTCAACTTTTATTCCTCCTATTCCTAGGACTAATTCAGTTTGAGGGATAAATATGACTGAGGAAAATATAGCCCATCCAGTTTATCGGCCAAAAAGTCCAACTCCATCAGACATGTGCTATGACAAGCCAGTATATTGCAAGATAACTTAAATCTTATAGTATTAACTATTGGAGAATCTCCTTTTGAAAAGTTGATTCAGTTCAATTTCTCTCCATAAGAGCAAAATAGTTTTAATAGAAAATTTCTCTTATATCAGTGAAAAGGAGGAGAAAAGAATTTTAAAGAATTTCTGAAGCATTATTTTTCTTTATTAGGAAAAAGGGTTCCTAATTTTCAGGATAGAAAGTTTCTTATTTCTTTAGAAACTGCTTATCAAAATTATATAACTTCCACTGGATGAACTATTAAAAGTGTTCATCCACCAATTGTTGATATTATTCACAAATTAGGTGATGGATGAGAAGTGGTTTGTTTACCTTTTAAGTATATTAATGCGAAGACCGAGGGAATAATTTTTCAAAATAATTTTACCAATTTAACTTTACAGTCTATTAGTAAATAGCTTGATAGAGTAGAAACTCAAATTTCTAATGTTAAATATGAGATAATTATCTCTCAAAAGAAAGAAGAGCCTTCTACTTCTTCCCTCTATGAGAAAATGTCTTGTTTAAACCCATGGAATCTAGGAAGTTAAATCTTAAAATGGGTAAATGATAGGAAATCATCATCTTAGCAATCATATACCGCAATAACTATTAAGTTAAGTTACATATGGAATGCAAGAAAACACCCTCAAGCCCAGATGATTCCAAAACCCAAGGACCTCCTCAAGTCAAGTTAGGGAAAACTAGTTCCAATTGTTATTGTTTACAAATAAAACTAGTAGTTGAATTCAACCCACAGTGCCACAAACCAGATATGATGTTATAAGTTAAGAATTAAACACAAGATTGTTTGGATAGAGAATGCCACAAACCAAATTAGTTTGTTAAGTTCAATGTTCATGAAATAACTTAAGCAAAAACACTCACAAATAGCAAATTCAGACTATCATTCATCAATAGTTTTTTTACAAATGTGTTTGGCTTTGATATTTATAGTCCAAAGCATGGTAGAAGAAACCTAAATGGATGTTATTATAGCTCCCCACATTCTTCACTTTAATCCCCACTAACTTTAATTGAAAAGAGTTGTTATACATTAAATGCACTCATTTGTAAATCCTAAATGACAATTAATCACACCCCAAACTAAATGCACTCATTAAAACACATTAAACTCACACATAACAAGAATTAAACCCTAACTCTGTTATGTTGAATTAACAAAGCAAATAAAATAAACCCAAATTAATAAATAACATAAAATGACAGCCCAAGATCTATGCTCACTTATTAAAGGATAAATGGCCCTTTATTCATTAATGGGCTAGATTGATTCAGACAATGTAGGTTAGAGTAATGTCTTCATATTTGAACATACTTGAAATATGTTGACAGTGTTAAGGTCTTCTTGCATACAAAGGCCCTTAACCAAATTTAGATGAGCTTATTCCTTTCAAATGTCTTCAAGTAAGCAAGTTAATGCTTCTTTCATTCATTTAGCTTTAACTCTTGTCATTGGTCCTCTATGAATTGTTCAAGGATCCTTCTTGATGTTACCTCCAACCTTAGCTGAATCATCTCCTTATTGATCCTCATCATTCCCCCTTTCCTCAAAAGGATTCTGTAATATCCTAAAATTTTTGAAAATTTCTAATTTTTGGAAAATTACTAATTTTTGGAAAATTAGATAAAATAAATTATAATTTAAAAGGATAAATTAAATTAATTTTTTTAAATGAAGAATGAAGGGATTTTAAATGAAAAAGTGGAATATATATATGATATATATGCAAAATATACATAACATATAAAAGTCAACACTTTTTAAAAGAAAAGGGTATTTTGGTAATTAAATCTTATAAATTCACAATTAATAAAATAATTCAAAAAAAATTAGTTTTGAATGGAAGAGGGAAATTAGGACTTTTAATTTATTAAAAAAATAATTAAATATTAAATTATTTTAATATACATATGTGTGGTTTTAAAAAAAGATGAAAGGAAAATAAATATTAAAAGTCTTCTTCTTCTTCTTCTCTTTCCTTTGGCTGAAAATTCCATGGGAGCTAGACCAAGGCTTTTACTTCTTCCATACTCCATAAAATGAAGGAATTAACAAGTTTCAAGTGGATTTTTGGTGATCTCCACCAAAATTAGTACGTTTCTATCTCTTTTCTTTGAATTCCATGGAAGATGGTATTATGTGAAATTTTGGATTTTTGATGTAGTATGTTATAATTGTTGGAATTGGTGTGTATGATGTTATTTTGGGTAGTTAACAATGATTTTAAGGTTATATTGAAGAGATGATGGAGTTTGGTTAAAGAATGGTGAAGAGAGATAATTTAGGGTTATGGATTTTTGGGGTTTTGAAAACATGAACTTTAATTGTGAAAATTGATTCCAAATGAGTTGTTTTGATTCATAAACAAGTATTTTAAAGTCAAATATTGGATTTTGTGGTGTTGGGTTGGAGCTTGAGAATGGAAGTGGAGATTTAGTGTTTTGGAAAAGTGATTTTCCAAAGTGGTTGAATTGTGTGATTTTTTTTGTTTAAGCATGTTGTTTAGTGTTAAAAGTGATGAATATAAGCTTGGAATGAGTAATGGATTGTGTTGGAATGGAAAACCTTCAATGGGGGAAGGTTATGCCATTTTTGAGATTTTGTGTATAAGAGATTATTTTTATAATGTAAATAATTTAAATGTATTAAAATGTGTTTTTAATAATATAAATAAACTTAAAACACTAATTTAATTGTAGTATAATGGAATTCCAATGTTGAAGTAAGGAAATGCTAATTTTTTTATAATTTTTAGGAGTGATGTGTAATTATGGTTTAATGTTGGAAATGCCATTAAATGTGATACTAAATGATTATTTGCTATCACCTTTGGTTTAGGCATTGAGGGAGGTTGATTTGCTTCATCTAAGTGGTGAACGAAAAGTTGGAAAGATTGGATTGAAGGTTGTTTTTAGCTTGCTTTGGGTTGCTAGTGGAGGTATGTACAAACTTTGAATATAATGTTTATAAATGCATAACATTTGGACTTAACACATTTTGGTTGGAAAATGTGTTAAGTTACTTGGTTCATTGATTGTGTATGAATAATACTCTATGACATTTTTAATGTCATATATGTGTTAAATGCATTGTGAAAAGACATTGATAATGGCTAAATTGTGTAGAATGTGAAATATATATATTATATGAAAATACCCAAAGTAATTGGGTAATGTGTTGGAATGAATTGATATTGATAATAAATGAGAAAAGTGAGAAAAATGAGAAAAAATGCAAAAAATGAGAAAAAAAAATGTGAAAATAAGGCAATGTGCCTAGTTTGATCATAAGAAAATGAGAAAAGTTTTGATAAAGGAATTATGAAAGAATTTGATAATGAGAAATATGAATAAATTATGTGCCTAGTATGTTATTCAATTTTTAGAGTTCTGGGTTTGGCGGCATGCTTATGATTGCGTACGAGCTAAACACTGGAATGGTGAAAAGATTGGGTCGTAAGCCAGACCAGCTGATAAATATGACGTTTTTGGGGTGAAAAGACTAGGTCCTAAGCCTCAAAAACTGTAGTAGTCTAGCCGTGTTGAGGACCAAGATACTGCAGCCTAAGGGTCTAGCCGGGTTGAGGTCCAAGAGACTGGGGCTGTTACATTATCCATGTATATATTGCCTACTGGGCTAGACACATGGTGTCTTTATGGACCAAAGCAGTAACTGTAATATCCCAAACTATACCCTAAAATTTTGGAATGCTTATTTGTGAGAATTGGATTAAATAATTTAATGTGTATATATGACTGATAAAATAAGAGGAGATGTGTATATGTTGTATATATAAGGATATATACAAAATATATACAAGTCAATGGGTTTATTTTTGTTTTGAGATGTTTTAATTATATTATTAAAAATTTTTAGTGGAAGATGATGTAAGTGGGTTGATTATTTTATTGTTTAATTGCTTGGTGGAGAGTGATTTGAGGAGAGAGTGGTTGTTCAAGGTTGACTTCCTTTCTTTCTTCTTCTTCTTTTATCTTCATCTTCTTCTTTTCTTCTAGTGAGCCTGCCACCCTTATCAACCATAGGAGAAGAGATTTTGTTGCTTTCAAACTCAAGAGATTGAAGGTTTTCAAGAGATCAAGTTGGAGTTTTAAGGATTTTCTTCACTGTTGGTAAGTTTCCAACTTGTTTCTTTGTTTTCTTTTGAGTTGTGTTTATGGGTTTGTTGGAATGGTTGTTGTAGATGTCTTTTTGGTGTGTTTGAAATGTTTTGTCTTGGTAACTTTGATTTTTGGGTTTGGATTGAAGAGAAAAGGGTTAAGTTTGGTCAAAGAGAGAAGAGTTGTATGTGTTGTGAGTTTGAGTTGTGAGATATGGTTGATATTGTGTTTTGATGTTTGTAATTGAGTTTTTTTAAGGTTTACTCAAGTATTATATGGATTGTTGATGGTTTTGATTGAGTTTGTGTGTTGTTGATATGGTTATTGGAAGATGTTTGTTGGATGTGGTGTTTTGGGTGTCGATTTCATGGTTTTTGGCCTGACACACCCAGTAGCACGGCCATGTCCTTGGGCGTGTCATTTGTTCTGTTTTTTGGGTTGTTGACACAAGCAGTGACACGCCCATGTCACTGAGCATGTCACAGCTTCTGTGTTGCAACAGCATTAGCACGGCCAGTGTAGACCATTAATTTTTTACCCATTCAAATTCGATAGTCTAAAATAATTTTTATTGTATTTTATTTATTTTAATAATATTTAATTACTAATAATATTTCATAGTTATTTTTAATAAAAAAATATAAAAAATTAAAAAAATAAAAAATCGGACGGATAGGCGAGCGTCGCGCGGCAGCCCAATTCGACGCAGAAATCATTTGGGGGCGAATTGACTGTCCCAATTTCACCGCAGATGGCATCTGGGGGAGAATTGGGCTGTCCCAATTCGCAGCAGATGGTATCTGGGGGCGAATTGGCCCGCTGCGCCCATTTTTGCTAGTGCAATTTCTGCCACCACAGCCCACGGGCCCGATAGCCTGCGCGCTGCCGATTTTTTGACCAAACCTTGTTTTACCCGGTTTTCTAATTTTTCCTAAACAATTCATATTTCCTTATTAAAATAGGATTAGGATTCTTTGTTTTCCTATAAATACCACATTAAAACAAGAATAAAAAGTGAGAGAAAAAAAAAGGAAAGGTAGAGAGCGGCAATTGAGAGGAAAAAAAGAAGGCAGCAACAACAGACACTCATCAAATAATCAATCCATCAAAGGCAGCAAGACTGCATTTGTTATTGTTCATCCAGAAAAAAATTTGGAGGAACCTTCAATGTAGGTTTTGTGTCTTAATCTTGAATTTGCTTAAACATTCAATTATTATATCATTTTTTTTTCTTACTATTTTTCGATTTTTTTTATCACTTTGATTCAATAGTATAAATTGATAAATCCTAATCCGCATTCCAATTTTCCAAAACCTTAAATCATTTTAATAATTGATAAATCCTAATCTGCTTTCTAATTTTCCAAAACCATAAATCATTTTATTAATTCGCAAAACCCTATTATGCTTTCCAATTTTCCAAAACCTTAAATCGTTTTATTAATTCCCAAAACCCTAAATCATCTTTTCTATTTTCAAAAATTCTAAAGATTATTTTTCTGTTTCTTCAAAACTTTAGAACCCTAAATTGTTCCTTTTGTTTCCAAAAACCATAAAATGTTTTTCTTATTTCCAAAAGCTTTTAAAAAAACAGTAAACCATAAATGATGAAACCTCAATTTAAATCCTAATTTCAAAAACCCTAATTCCAAAAACCCTATTCTATGATGCAAATTATAAATTTATAAATTTATTACTTTATTTAATTTTAGATTTGATTATATAGTTTATTCTATGTTTTGATGGTTGATTTATTTAATTTTGAATGCTTGATTTATTTAATTTATCATGGATGGATATTCTATTTCTTATTATGGTTATTATTTGGTTGTTTTAGTATTAAAAGTGTAAGAGGTATGTTTCCATTTTGTGGGTACCTCATTAGTTAAATAACATGTAATTTAAATTGCTTTTATATTTTAGACCAATGTAAAGGACATGTTTCTACCTTTTGGTGGGCATCCTATTAGTTTAGACATGGATGATGTAAGGACATGTTTCCATCCTCGGATGGGTGTCCATTTATTTGTTTTGCTTGAACATTGCTTTGATTTTAATATAATGATGCTTGATTTTAATTGTTGCATGTAATATGGATAATATTGTTATATTTAAGAATTTTATAATATTAAGACCTGTAAAGGAGGCCGGTTCCAATGAACCAGGCGTTGTGGGGTTGTTGGGCCATTTCTCACCTTCCCCACACGTACCCAACTTTTCGAACCCATTAGGGGGTTGGGGATTCCTTAGGAATTGAGTCATCCACCCCTTTCTTTTTCCCGGCCCATCCGGGTGGCGACTCCATTTTCTCCAGACTTAAGCCCATGTTCTCTAAGGCCCCGAGCCTAAACAGTGCCGAAGTCGCAAGAACCATTCTACCGGGAGTGGGGGCAAAAATCCCCGCTCATAGTGGCGACTCCACTGGGATAAGAGAAGTTGATTCCATTGGTCTTTATATTATTCTATTCTTTCTTATAATGATACTATCCATTGCATCATATTATATTGCATCGTGTACATGAGTTAGGATGCCCGTGTTGCCCGTGTTACCCGTGTTGTGTTATGTAAGGGATACCATACTTTCACTCAAGGTATGGAGATCGAGCATGGCATAACCACTCATAGCCTCATACCATTTGGTATATACTTGCTATGGGACCTAAGCCTTTTAACCCAAAGACAAAGGCTCATATAATCGGCCTAGTTACTTTCCTTAGGTTTTACCCCAAATGCATGTTGTTTGACTATGGTTAATTTGTCTTGGCTTAAATCATGGCTTATTTGGTTTGTTCTTTTTCTAATATGACCTAAGTGTATTCTAAGCTCAAAATAAATTATTCTTTAGAATCCTAAAGACCAAAACTATTTTCAAAACTTTTCAAAATTATCTTTGGACATAAAAAACTTTTCTAAAAACAAATCAAAAAATTCTTTTGCTCATGGCCCAAATACAAAGCCGAAAATCCATTTTTCTAAAATCTTTTTACAATGGGCTTAGAAATGAAACCTTTTCTTACAAAGAGCTTGCAAATTATTTAGGTCAATTACGAAATACCAAAAATCAATTATGAGCCTAGTTTATACTAAGAATAATTAATCATGGGCTTATTTTTTGCATGAATCATTAGTTACTTTTTCAAGTGAGAAATCTATTTATAATAAACCTCTTAATTCAGTTTTAATTTAATATAGAATAAAAGCTACTTTAGTTTGTTAAATGGATTAAAACCTAATTAATGGGAATTATTATGAGTTGATTTCCATTTTTGAAAATATAACTATTGGTTGAAACATCTAAGGGAATTATTCGAAAACAATATACCCCATGTTGGTACTTTGTTAACCATATGCCTAGGAAAAGAGACTCGCCATTCGTGTGTGGATGTTATAAGGTTGGAAGGAACGTCCTATTTATCCTTGTTTGTTAATTGTTTGTGCATACATGCATACATGCATACATTTGCATCTCATATCATTGATCCTTTCTAGCTCACAGCCCTGGATTATGATAGTTCAAAAGCTTACGACAGTTTGACCTACGCCGAAAATGAAGAATCTAGCAATGACTCAATCCCTTTTTCACCAAAAGCAATGGAGCCAAAACAAATTAAAAGAATGGTGGATGATGCCCTCAATGCCAAGATGGAAGAAATAAAAGAGGCCCTAGCTGAGATCGTGAAGAACCAATTGGCTGCAATTTTAGGAAATAATGCCAAAGCATCCGCTAGCACCAAGAAGCCAAAGGACAAAGGGAAGGCTAAAGTTGGTGAAGTAGCTTTTGATGATGATAAGGTGATCATTGATGATGATGATTGGGCTCAATACTACTAAGATCCTCAAGACAAAAAGGAGCTAAAGGTTGTTGAAAAGGAAACTATTGAAAAGACTGAGACGTCTGATGTTGAGAAGATGATTGCTAATTTAGAAAAGAAATTTGAAAAGAAACTGAAAACTGAGGAAATGTCCGAAGTTGACAAATTATTTGAGTTAGATGAAGAAGTTACATACAAGTTCAAGATGCCATCTTTTACGAAGTTTGATGGAACCGGAAATCCTCATCTCCATGTGAAGCAGTACATCACTGCTATGCAGTCAGCCTGAGCTACTAAGGCTCAAACTCTAAGGTACTTTATGCTCTCATTAGACCCTGTCCAAAAATAGTTCAATACCTTAGATGATATAACACAAAAGAGTTGGGATCTGCTTTACAAAGTCTTCATCCAACAATATGGGTATAATGTCGAGATGGAAGTTACTTTGATGGAAGTGGAGTCCATTAGGCAAAGGTCAAATGAGAATTTTGTGGATTATATGAACATATGGAGAAATAAGGCCTCTTTGCTCAAGAAGAGGCCCGATGAATCCGATCAAATTAGGATGATTGTGAGAGGGGTATTACCTTGTCTTCATGAAATGATGTCTCATACACTCATCCGTGATTTCAAGGATCTTCTCCAAGCTGGTCTACAAATTAAAGAGTGGGAAAGAGAGAAAAATCATTTTTCAATAAGAAGGAATGAGAAAGGGAATTATCAGCCTAGCAATAAAAGCACGCAAAAAGAAGTTAATGTTAATGCAACTGGTCAAGAAAATAAAAGACAATTCTCAGAATTGGGGAAACCTCTATCTTGGGTTTTTAGCAAGCTACAAAAGAAAGGGTTGTTACAACAGTTAGCTCCTCGACCGCTATATAATCCCCTGCCGCCAAACTTCAACGTCGAGGCCTTCTGTCAATTTCATCAAATGCAAAGGCATGAAACAAATAAATGTGCTCGTCTAAGGTATGAGATCCAATATCTAATCGACAGTGGAAAGCTACTTGAGCCAGACTAGCCCAACACCAAGAATAATCATTTGCCTAAATTTGAAGAGTGTCACCACCAGCAACCTTTATGGTAGGAAAAGAATTGGAAGAAGATTTTGTTTTATCGTACTTTCAAGATGGGGATATTGAAGATGTGAAAGGAAAAGAAGCATAACTCAACAAACTTTCCTTAGCTTGAATGTTGCTTTTCAATTTTACTTTCTTTAATATTTAATTGTAACTATCGTGTTTTTCCAATTTAAATTTATTTGAATAAATCACATTCATCAAAATTTTTGTTAGTCTCTGTTCATTTTGGTGCTCAACCAATGAGGAATCTAGCTTTATGTTCGCAAATTAATATATTTATGCATCATGACTTAAATGACTTTACTAGGTGAGGGAATTGCTCTATAGCATTGAGTTGTGTATGCTTATTTAGAGAGGGCTCCTGCATAATTACCTTTGTCTAGGTCCTAGTCAGTCTTAGAACATGCTTTGACAAACTTTTGAGGCGAAATTGAACTCTACTTATTTAAGGGAGAGATGATCTAGGCATTGTTTGGTTAGCCAACAACTAGTATCCACACAATTAAATATCAATCCCTAGTTGTCCCTTTGAGCCTTCATAAAATTTTAGCTTTCTTTTCATTGGCATATAACCCCAACAACCTACCTTGAGTTATTGTGATACTTTTGACAAGTCTTATGATCACTAAGGTGAAGAGGCAAGAAGATCAAAGAAAGAAATGAATACCATGAAGATAGTTGAAGTTCTCAATACCATAAGGGTAGTTAAAGTTCTCAAGAACATAAGGGTAGTTGAAGTTCTCAAGACCATAAGGGTAATTGAAGTTCTCAAGACCATAAGAGCAGTTGAAGTTCAACTGAATTTGACCAAATATTACAAATCAAGTCAAGACTGAAGCAGATTAATGCCACTCCACTCATCCATTATTAGAAATATAAGTTGGTAAAAACAAGGCAACTCTATTAGAGCTAGAACTAAAAAAAAAGATAAGAAAGAAAATAAAATAAAAGAAAAAAGAAAAAAAAGAAGAAAAAAGAAAAAAAAAGAAAAAAACAACAAGAAGGAAAAAAAAGAAAGAAAGATAAAATCTAAAAAGGTGGTTCAGAAAGCCAACTAAGTTCTCTTTTACCTAAAGGAGCAAAATCTTCCATTTGGTTTGTAAGGACATTTTCACTTGAATTGGTCCAACCCAACCAAAGATTCAATCAAAATTGGAGAAAAAGGAGGAAGACCATCTAGTTCTTGAAAGTTCTATACTTGACAGTCCTACAAGGAAGAAGGACAAAATGATAAAATGCTCAAAGAAAAGAAAGAGTAAGAAAAATAAAAAGAAAGAAAAGGGAGAAGAAGAAAAGAAATGAATTTGGGTACCAAATTTTATGCAAAGGCAAAGACTATTCCAATCGAGATCTAAATTAATGCCAAGAAGATAGAAGGAATTTGGAGTCTATCAAGATTGCCTCCAAGCTGCCTAAAGTCCTAACAAGAAATTTATAGTGTGAAGGTTTGTCCATTGTGTCACATCAACTCCTATCTCAAAATGGCCTTCACCTAAACACGTGTCCCTTATAGACCCCATTTCAAGCCTATCAAAGACTTGTTGATCTCTCCTGGTAGGTAGAGTCTATTAGTGGATATTTTTTGAATAATCATGCATATGAGATAGACAATATTTAAACTCAATGAGACCTTTGGCCAAGTAATGTGTATGTACCTATCTGAAGTGTAACAATTCTTGCTTAAATAGAAATGATTCCCGAGTTTAGTATGGTAATTAGGGTTGTCATGTTATAGATATGCTAATTTGGAAAATCAAGTCCTGAGTTACATTGACATTGATTTGGAAAAGCCAACATTTGATTTTAAGATCGATATTCAAAAACTAAAAAAAAATGTGTTTTGTCATACAAAGCCTTTAAGTTAAGGGAAGTATGTTGAACCTCCAAAGGACATATTGGGCAAAAGAAATGATTATTGGCAAGGTCATGAAGAAGCTATCAACTGAAATGCCGAAACATAGTTTGAAATAGATGAATCCCTAACTTTGCTGCTTGGGGCCTCCATTACTCATATTTTCAATATCCCAAAGTTAAAAGCCATAAATGTGAAGCATCCTGTCATTCCAGCACAAGACCTGAACAAACATCAGGAAGGAACCAATGAGAATACTTTTACTGATCACCGCGGTCTGTGAGTCGATGGAACGACTGTAAGTATCATTCATGCATATCATGCATACATGAGTATATCACATCGCACTTTCTTGTCTTGTATTGTCTATTCTTTATCAAAGTGAACAACAAACACCCTGTGAAGTAAACAATCAAAATAAGATATCAAATTAGGGGCATGGAAAGCCCATTGCTTGAGAAAGTTCTAGTAATTTTGGAAGGAGAAGAAATGCGTACTTTTGCAAAGAACTAGATAACAAAAACATCAATCAGAGCCCGTATAGAAAAATCATGGGTTTGAGCCTACATAGGGGGCAAAGTTTCTCCTTTTTAATTTTTGAGTTTATGCATGAACAAAACATGTTGAGACTCACTTCTAATTATTTATCAAGCAGGGAGGCAAGGAGAGGATATGAAGGCTAGCTAAAAAGGGCAAATTTTTTTGCAAAAGTGCAAAGGAAGAACAAAAAAAATGAAAAAAAATGAAAAAAAAAAGAAAGAAAGAAAATTAGAATTCTAAAAGGAATGAAGATGCAAAAGACAAAAGATCAGTCCCGCTAAAAGAGCTGAAGCAAGGGTAAAGACCCAATTTCCAAAGATGAAGATCCATTTTCAAAGGTGAAGACATGATTCCAAGGATGAAGATCAAATTTAAAGGATGAAGATCCATTTTCAAGGGTGAAGACCCAATTTTCAAGGATGAAGATCCATCTACAGGTGTGAAGACCCGATCTCCAAGGATGAAGATCCATTTTCAAAGGTGGAGATCATATACTAAAGATAAAGATCCAAGGTCCAATGATGAAGATCCATTTTGAGGGTGAAGAGCCACAATGCATAGAACAACCGGAGCAGTCAGACTTCTCAACTGATAAAAGGTCAATCAAACCCAATCTTGGGTCCAAGTACCCAAATCAAATTCAGTCTCTGGTCCAAGTACCCATTCTTGCTTCCAAGTACTCAAATCGAATCAGTCTCGGGTCCAAGTACCCAATCTTGGGTCCAAGTACCCAAATCAAATCCATTCATGGGTCCAAATACCTAAATCAAATCAATCTCGGCTCCAAGTACCCATTCTCGGGACTAAGTACCCAAATTCAATTCAGTCTCGGGTCCAAGCACCCAAATTCAAATTCAGTCTAGGGTCCAAGTACCCAATCTCCGGTCTAAGTACCCAAATCAAATCAATCTCGGATCCAAGTACCCAAATTCAATTGAGTCTTGGGTCTAAGTACCTATTCTCGAGTCCAAGTACCCAAATCAAAGCATTCTCAGGTACAAGTACCCAATCTCGGGTCCAAGTACCCAAATCAAATTCAGTCTCAAGTCCAAGTACCTAATATCGGATCCAAGTACCCAAATCAAATTCAGTCTTGGGTCCAAGTACCCAATCTCGGGTCCAAGTAACCAAATCAAATCAAGCCCGGTTCCAAGTACCCAATCCTGGGTTCAAGTACCCAAATTCAATCTAGTCTCGGGTCCAAGTGCCCAAATTCAATTTAGCCTCGGGTCCAAGTACCCAAATAAATTTTAGCCTCGGGTCTAAGTACCCAAATTAAGTTTAGCCTCGGATCCAAGTACCTAAATCAAATTCAAGTAACCATCTCAACAAAATTAAGTCTTATTACTTTTCACTCTCTTTTTTCGTAGTCTCTGATCATTTAAGTAGGGGGCAAACTGTAGACCCTTAATTTTTGACCCATTCAAATTCGATAGTCTAAAATATTATTTTAATAATATTTTAATTACTAATAATATTTCATAGTTATTTTTTAAAAAATAAAAAATAAAAAATATATAAAATATAAAAAATGAAAAAATAAAAAATAGGACGGATCGGCTAGCGTCGCTGGGCAGCGCTGCTGTGCTGGTGCGCGACAGCCCAATTCACCGCAGAAATCACCTGGGGGCGAATTGGTTGTCCCAATTTCACCGCAGATGGCATATGGGGGCGAATTGGGCTATCCCAATTTCACAGCGGATGGCATCTGGGGGCGAATTGGCCCGTTGCGCCCATTTTTCCCAGCGCAATCCACGGGCCCGACAGTCCGCGCGCTGCCGATTTTTTAACCAAACCTTGTTTTACCCAGTTTCCTAATTTTTCCTAAACAATTCATATTTCCTTGTTAAAATAGGATTAGGACTCTTTATTTTCCTATAAATACCACATTAAAACAAGAAAAAAAAAAGTGGGAGGAAAAAAAAAAGGAACGGTAGAGAGCGGCAATTGAGAGGAAAAAGGAAGGCAGCAACAATGAACACTCATCAAATAATCAATCCATCAAAGACAACAAGACTGCCTTTGTTATTGTTCATCCAGAAAATAATTTGGAGGAACCTTCAATGCAGGTTTTGTGTCTTAATCTTGAATTTGCTTAAACATTCAACTGTTCTATCATTTTTTTTTCTTACTGTTTTTCGTTTATTTTTTTTATCACATTGATTTAATAGTATAAATTGATAAATCCTAATCTGCTTTTCAATTTTCCAAAACCTTAAATCATTTTATTAATTGATAAATCCTAATCTGCTTTCCAATTTTCCAAAACCTTAAATCATTTTATTAATTCCCAAAACCCTATTCTGCTTTCCAATTTTCCAAAACCTTAAATCATTTTATTAATTCCCAAAACCCTGAATCATCTTTTCTATTTTCAAAAACCCTAAACATTATTTTTTTGTTTCTTATAAAATTTAAGAGCACTTTTTTGTTTCTTCAAAACTTTAGAACCCTAAATCATTCCTTTTGTTTCCAAAAACCTTAAAACATTTTTCTTATTTCCAAAAGCTTTTAAAAAAACCCTAAACCCTAAATGATGAAACCTCAATTTTAATCCAAATTTCAAAAACCCTATTCTAATATGCAAATTATAAATTTATATATTTATTACTTTATTTAATTTTATATTTGATTATGTAGTTTATTATATGTTCTGATGGTTGATTTATTTAATTTCAATGCTTGATTTATTTAATTTATCATGGATGGATATTCTTTTTCTTATTATGGTTATTATTTGGTTGTTTTAGTATTAAAAGTGTAAGAGGTATGTTTCCATTTTGTGGGTACCTCATTAATTAAATATCATGTAATATAAATTGCTTTTAAATTTTTGACCAATATAAAGGACATGTTTCTACCTTTTGGTGGGTGTCCTATTAGTTTAGACATGGATGATGTAAGGACATGTTTCCATCCTCAGATGGGTGTCCATTTATTTGTTTTGCTTGAACATTGCTTTGATTTTAATATAATGATGCTTTTTTTTAATTGTTGCATGTAATATGGATAATATTGTTATATTTAAGAATTTTATAATATTAAGACTTGTAAAGGAGGCCGGTTCTGATGAACCGGGCGTTGTGATGGTGTTGGGCCATTTCTCATCATCCCCACACGTACCCAACTTTCTGAATCCATTAGGGGGTTGGGGATTCCTTAGGAATTGAGTCATCGACCCCTTTCTTTTTCCCGGCCCATTCGGGTGGTGACTCCATTTTCTCCTGACTTAAGTCCGTGTTCTCTAAGGCCCCGAGCCTAAACAGTGTCGAAGTCGTAAGAGCCATTCCGCCAGGAGTGGGGGCAAAAATCCCCGCTCACAGTCAGTGACACACCCATGTCACTGAGCGTGTCATAGCTACTGTGTTGTTGGAAGATTGACACGTCCAGTGACACGCCCATGTCACTGAGTGTGTCAAAGCTTCTGTGTTGTGGGTTCAGGGCACGGTCAGCGACACGCCTGTGTTGTTGAGTGTGTCAAGTGTAGAGTTTACCCTATATAGTTCTCTTCCTTATTTTCTTATGTTTATACTGAGTGTGTATGATCACCTTTGGGTTAGGTTTTGAAGACAATTGAGTTACCCTAGTCGAGGTTTGAGGGATATATTGGAAGAGGCAGTTGATAGAGTGGTGTTATTGCTTTAAGAGGTAAGTACAAACTTTGAATGATTGTATACCTTTACATGACATTGGGACTTAACACATTTAGTGGAGAAATGTGTTAAGTTAATTGATATATTGTTGATGAATGAGTTATTTATTATGATATGCATGATGTGAACTATGTTAATGTATCAATGCAATTGAGTAATGTGTTGTACATGAAAAGAAATGTTGAATAAAGTGATATAATATGTGAAAACATAATGCAACAAATTGATATTGATACAAAAGAGAAGAATGAGAAAATATGAGAAAATGAGGATATAATAAGGCAATGAGCCTATTTGATTATGAGAAATGAAATGAGAAATGAATTGTGAAAGAAAAGGATAATGAGATAAATGAATTAATAGTATGCCTAGTATGTTATTCAATTTTCAGAGTTCTGGGTTTGGCTGCATGCCTATGAATTGCTGGGCAGGTGAAAAGACCAGGTCATAAGTCGAGCCCAGCTGATAACTGTGAAATATGATGTTTTTGAGGTGAAAAGACCAGGCCGTAAGCCTCAAAAATAGTAACAGTCTAGCCAGGTTGAGGACCAAGATACTGGGGCCCAAGGGTCTAGCCAGGTTGAGGTCCAAGAGACTGGGTCTGTTACATTATCCATGGATATATATTGCCTACGGACACAAGGTGTCAATATGGACCAAAGTAGTAACTCTGAACTTTGAATAGCATATTAGATTCTTTTGGGCCCATGCTTGTCTTTATTTTAATGTAAATTATGAAATGTGATGCAAATGATTAATATTTTGAGATATAATGTAATGACTTGATATATATTAAGATGTATTGTGTATGAGCATCACATTGATCTTTATTGAATCAAAGTTTGTACCACTAAGCTTTTTGCTTAGCATGATTGTAGTTCAACGCACAGGTGACGGGGTAGATCCGGTTGTGCCTGAGAACTCGTCTAGACCAAGTCGAGTCTAGGCTTGAGATTATTAGAGAAGTGTTAAGTTGTGGACATCAAGATCAGAGACGAACTGCCAGCATGTATAAATTTCATATTTTTCTACTTATTGATTTTGTTGTAAACATATGTATTTTCCGCTGCTTATTAAACTAATGTTTTGGATAAAATTTTGGGGTAATGAAGATATATGAATATGTATTTTAACAAGGGATGTTTCATCTATTACTTTCTCTATAATAACTTAAATGTTTTAAGTTTACTTACATTGATTTATAATGATTTGATTTTAAAGTTTAAAGATTAGTTTATTTAAAATGGACCGTGACACCCTTATATCCTCAATATGTATATCACATATAGTGTGTGTGTATGCGGTGTGCGTATATTCGGTGTGGGGGTGTTACAGCAACTCTGAAATTTGAATAGCATATTAGATCATTTTTAGGTACATGCTTGTCTTTGTTTTAAAGTGAATTATAAATTATGATACAATTGAGCAATATAATGTTATGAGTTTTCATTATAAAATATTTGAAAAATATGAGAAAGTGGAATGATGTGACATTTATATGGATCGTGCATTGGCATTTGGTATTGCATTGAGTTTTATTGTTATTATCAAAGTTTGTACCACTAGGCTTCGGCGCGCGATTGTTTCCATCGCGCAGGTGACAGGGTAGACTCAGCTGAGCCAGAGAGTTCTTCTAGACAAGGTCGGGTCTAGAATTGTAGTTGAGCTTGTTGAGTTGCTATCGAGATCAGAAATACTACCAGTAGCATGTATATATTTTTATGTTATTGTACATTTTGAGTATTATGCATAATATATTATGTTTTGAATTTTACGTATTGTATATTATAAAGAATTTTTGGGTCAATGTATTTGAAATGGGAGAGTAAGTGTGTTTTAAATTATATATCTATATATATAAATGTTTGAAAAACTTGGTGAAATTGAGAAGTATGGTTGAGATAGTGGTTGGAAATTATCTGGGAGTGTTTTCTTTTTGCAGGTTGAGTAATTGCTAAATTTTGGGATATCCAAATTACAGACAAAACTCTGGAGAATTGTTTCCAAAGATTTATATATTTATATATATATTATTTATTTTGGGTTCTTATAACAAGTAAAGAATATTTATATTCTATTTAATTTTGATATGTTTAGAATTTGAAATTTTAAATTGGTAATGTGAAAAAAAAATTAGTAAACCGGTCTGTGACATTTTTGTACCATATATGTGTATTTTACATATGCTGAAAATATGTATTGTACGTATATAGGGTATAAGGGTGTTATATTTGTTTTGGTATCAAAGCCTAGGTTTAAGGTTCTCGACCTAGGTGGGATGATAGAGAGAGAAAATGGGGAATTGAAAAATAGTTTTTAATTGTAATACATGCATTGGCACTGGCAGTTTCTGATCTCTGATATAGTATTTTCTGCTTTGTTTGAAGATATAGGTAGTTATGGCGTCTCGGCCGCATCAGGTTGCTGAGGGTAGTGCAAAGAGTGTGGCTCCAGATGAGGGTAGAGATGGAGCTAGAGTTGTATCTACTGGTGAGGCATCTATTTCTGTACCTGTGAGATCAGCAGCTAACGCGATTTCGCCTGGCTGGGTATGGCATATGGTAGAGTTGTTGAGGCAGGCTCCAGTTCCACAGCCACCACAGCCGCAGCTACAGTTGCCGATGAGTAGTATGATAAACTGAGAAAATATGGAGCTGAGGACTTTGTTGGTACTACAGACTCTGCTGTAGCAGAGCAGTGGCTAGACCGGGTTCAGAGGGTATTCATTCAGTTGTAGGCTAGTCTAGAAGTGAAGTTTGATTATGCCAGATCTCTTCTGCAGATAGATGCATATGATTGGTGGAAGATGATTCCACATGCTCTGGATGATCCACCAGTCCTGACCTATAATGATTTCCTGTGGGAATTTGAGCAGAAGTATACTCCGAGAGAGTATAAAGATGCAAAGAAGATGGAGTTCCTGAGTCTGAGATAGGATACCAGGACAGTGACCGAGTATGAGATCGAGTTTATTTGATTGAGTCACTATGCTGGTGGGATCATTTCTGATGAGTTTGATAGGTACAGGAGGTTTGAGGAGGGACTAAGACCCTCTATCATGTGCATCATTGCAGGCTCTTAGTATCAGGATTTTTCCCAGTTAGTTGCAGCTGCTAGAAGTGTTGAGAGGGCACAGAGTCTTGCAGCAGCTGCCAAGGTTGAGGAGACCAGAGTTAGGATACCCCAGAGTAAGGCAGGGACTTCATCAGTGAAGAGAGGCCAAGGCGGACATTTTTAGAGGTTTAGTAGGAATCAAGGGTAGTTTGGCAGGTCAGTACAACAGCAGAGATAGAGACAGAGACCTGCAGTTTCAGTGGCTAGTGCTCCAACTCCAATGGCTCAGAGGCCTGCTCCACCTACTTACGTTCATTGTGGTAGAGTACACAGGGGTGTCTGCTGATGGAGAGGTGCTTCGGGAGTGTGTTTTAGATGTGGGTCATTAGACCATTTTATCAGAGATTGTCCTGAGCCACCAGAGATTAGGTAGGCAGATACTGCAACTTCTTGACCTATTGTTAGAGGGGGTCGTGGTGGCAGAGGTTTTAGCATAGGTGGTCGAACTGGGTTTAGTCAGAGAGGAGGCTCTACATCCAGAGGCAGTAGGCCAGATGATGCTGGACCATCTCAGCGGGTTTATGTGATGCAGAGGCAGCCGGATGCTTCAGCCGTCATTGCGGGTACATTTTTTTATTTGGTATTTCAGTCCTTGCTCTATTTGATCATGGATCTACGCATTCATACATAAGTGCATCTATCTTGTCTGTGACTAAATTGCATTTTGAGTCCCCAGGATTTGATGTCTTGGTGACAAATCCTTTAGGGCATAGTGTTATGTTGAGCAGGGTGCACCGAGATAGTCCAATTGTTGTTTAGGATGAGGAGTTTCTCGGTGACCTTATTGAGATGCCTTTTAGGGAATATGATCTAATTTTGGGCATGGATTGGTTATCCAAGCATGGGGCTGTGATAGACTGTTAGAAGAAATGTGTTACTTTGAGAACACATGATGGTAGGGATGTGATGGTATATGGTGAGAAAAGGTATCATTCATCTATGTTTGTTTAAGCTGGGAGGATGATTTGGAAGTGATGTAAGGCTTATCTTGCTCATGTTGTTGATACTAGAGTAGTGGGATCACTGCTTGAAAGTATACCCACAGTTGTCAAGTTTCCAGATGTTTTACCTAATGAGTTGCCAGAGGTACCTCCTGAGAGAGAAGTGGAGTTTGGTATCGATTTGTTGCCTGGTACCACTCCTATCTCTATTACCCCTTATCGGATGGCACCTGCTAAGTTGAGAGAGTTGAAGGTGCAGTTGCAGGAGTTATTGGATAAATGATTTATCCACCCTAGTGTGTCCCCGTGGGGAGCGCCTGTGTTGTTTGTGAAGAAGAAGGATGGCACCATAAGATTGTGTATTGATTATGGAAGTTGAATAAGGTGACCATCAAGAATAAGTATCCTTTGCCTCAGATAGATGGTCTCTTTGATCAGTTAAAGGGAGCAGCAATATTCTTTAAGATTGATCTAAGATCAGGGTACCATCAGTTGAGAGTCAGAGATGTGGATGTACCCAAGATAACTTTTTGCACGAGGTATGGGCATTATGAGTTTCCAGTGATGCCCTTTGGATTGACAAATGCACCAGCAGCTTTTATGGATTTGATGAACATGGTATTTAGACCATTTTTTGGATCAGTTTGTGGTAGTATTCATTGATGACATCTTGGTATCGCGTAATGAGGAGGATCATGATAGGCATTTGCGGATAATATTACAGACTCTGAGGGAGAAGCAGTTGTATGCTAAGTTGTCTAAGTGTGAGTTCTGACTTGATTAGGTAGCTTTACTTGGACATGTGGTTTTAGTAGAGGGTATTAGAGTCGATCCGAGTAAAGTTAAGGCTATCTTGAATTGGAGTCCACCGAAGACTGTGACATAGGTTAGAAGTTTTCTGGGATTGGCAGGCTATTATCGTCGATTTGTGAAGGATTTTTCTATAATAGCTACACCACTCACCAGATTACTTCAGAAATGAGTTAAATTTGTGTGGATAGATTGTTGTCAGGCGAGTTTTGAGCAGCTGAGGGAGACATTGAGTCAAGCTCCTATCCTTACCCTGTCTATGGAAGGTAAACCATATGTGATATACAGTGATGCTTCACACAGTGGTTTAGGTTGTATTCTGATGCAAGAGGGAAGAGTCATTGCTTATGCCTCTCAACAATTGAAACCGTATGAGCTGAACTATTTGACGCATGATTTGGAATTAGCAGCAATAGTTTTCGCCTTGAATATTTGGCGACATTACTTGTATAGGGAAAAGTGTTTTATTTATACAGATCACAAGAGTTTGAAATACCTGGGTGTTCAGATAGAGCTAAATCTTCAGCAGAGACAGTGGTTGGAGTTGATTAAAGACTACGACTATTTAATTGATTATCATCATGGTAAGACAAATGTTGTTGCTGATGCGTTGAGTCAAAAATCTTTGGTAGGTGTAGACCCTTAATTTTTGACCCAGTTCGGTCAAATATGTTTTAGTTAGTCCAAAATAATTTTTATGGTATCTTGATTAATTTTAATATTTATTTTAGTAAAAATGGTGAAGTGAATAAAAATTCAAAAATAATAATAAAAAAATCGGCGACGAAAAAATTATCGTCGAAAGTCAGCACGGGCCCGTGGGCATTTCGCCCGCAGGAGTTTCCTGCAGGCGAAATGGCCAGCAGGCCAATTCGTCCTCCGCTGCCGCAGCCAGCTGCAGCAGCTGCTTCTTCAACGCAATTTTTTCGTAATAGTTTTTTTTCGCCAGCGCAATTTTTCCGCAGCAGTTTTTTTCGCCAGCGAAATCTTTCCGACGCAAGTTTTATGAAACCTAATACAATTAGGTTTCGGTTTCCTTTTCTTAATGAATGTTATATGCCGTGAGTAACTAGAATTAATCATAGAATTCTTCTATAAATAAGATAAAAAACAACATAAAAAGTATGGAGGAAATTTGAGGAGAAAATCAAGAAATCGGAGGAGAAAGTGGAGACCGAAACTGAGAAGGAAAACCTTGAATTAAGCTGATTTTTTGAGAGAGCAGAAAAACAATTCAAGCAATTCAAAGGCAGCAAAGCTTGTCTTTGACCTTCTTTATCCAAGAAGCAATTTTTGGTGTAACCTACGAAAAAAGGTATAAATTCTTAATTTCTTTTTATTTTTTCACAATAGCTTAATCATCTAATTGTTTCTTTTAATTCAAAAAACTAAGAACCCTAATTCACCTTTTCTAAAGTTTAAAAACCTTAATTCATTGCTTTGTTTTCCAAAAAGCTTCAAATTATTATTTTTGTTTCTTTAAAATCTCAAAACCCTAATTTGCTTTCCAAATTTTCAAATCCTAAATTGAGTTCCTGTTTCTTTCCAAAAGCCCTAAAAACATCTTTTTTTGCTTCTATACACTTTAAATCGTTTTGTTTATTTTCATAAAACTTCATAAAATTATCAATTGTTTTTCCAAATTCTAAAACCCTAATTCAATTCCAAAACTCAAAATAGTAAACCCTAATTCAACTCCCAAACCTAAAACCGTTAAACCTAATTCCCTTAAAATCTAAACCCTAAAGTTTTTTTACACTCTAATCCTTTAAAACTTTAAAAAAATATATAAACATAAATATTATAATTTTACATAGTAAGCTTAAAAATATAATTCAGTAACTAAAAATCATAATCTAAATATTTTGAAGAGCCCAAACTCTAATTTCATGATTTTACATCACAAACCCTAATTTGGTTAATCAAAGAATTTTATCAACCTCTTAAATCATAAAACCTTAATCTATTTTAATTCCTTTAAAAACTCACACTAGCCTAATTCCACAAATTCCAAAACATAAACACATGAAATAAACAACCCAAAATGGAAACAGTAGCCATAATTTAGACTTTTATTTGCCTTATTTCTCACCTTCCCCACACGTACCCAACTTTCTGAACCCATTATGGGGTTGGGGATTCCTTAGGAATTGAGTCATCTACCCTTTCTTTTTTCCCCGCCCGTCCGGGTGGCGACTCCATTTTTTCAGGACTTAGGTCCGTGTTCTCTAAGGCCCCGAGCCTAAATAGTGCCGAAGTCGCAAGACCCATTCCACCGGGAGTGGGGGCAAAAATTCCCGCTCACAGTGGCGACTCCACTGGGGATAAGAGAAGTTGATTCTGTTGGTATTTTTATTATTCTATTCTTTCTTATAATGATATTATCCATTGCATCATATTAGATTGCATCGTGTGCATGAGTTAGGATGCCCTTGTTACCCGTGTTCTGTTATGTAAGGGATACCATACTTTCACTAAAGGTATGGAGATCGAGCATGGGATAATCACTCATAGCCTCGTACCATTCGGCATATACTTGCTATGGGAACCTAAGCCTTTTTACCCAAAGATTAAAGCTCATGTAATTGGCCTAGTTACTTTCCTTAAGTTTTGCCCCAAATGTAAGTTGTTTGACTATGGATAATTTATCTTGGCTTAAATCATGGCTTATTTGGTTTGTTCTTTTTCTAATATGACCTAAGTATATTATAAGCTCAAAATAATTTTTTCTTTAAAGTCCAAAACACCAAAGCTATTTTCAAAACTTTTCAAGATGGTCTTTGGACATAAAACTTTTTCTAAAAACAAATAAAAATTCTTTTTCTCATGGCCCAAATACTAAGCCCAAAATCCATTTTTTTCTAAAATCTTTTTACAATGGGCTTAGGAACAAAATTATTTTCATTCAACCTTTTCTTACAAAGAGCTTGCAAATTATTTAAGTTAATTATGAAATACGAAAAATCAATTGTGAGCCTAGTTTATACTAAGAATAATTAATCATGGGCTTGTTTTTGGCATGAACCATTAGTTACATTTTTCAAGTGAGAAATCTATTTATAATGAACCTCTTAATTTAGTTTTAATCCAATATAGCATAAAAGCTACTTTAGATGGATAAATGGATTAAAACCTAATTAATGGGAATTATCATAAGCTGATTTCCATTTTCAAAAATATAACTATTGATTGAAACGTCCCGAGGGAAATATTCGAAAACAAGATACCCCATGTTTGTATTTTGTTAACCATATACCTAGGAAAAGAGACTCGCCATTCGTGTGTGGATGTTATAAGGTTAGAAGGGACGTTCTACTTGTCTTTGTTTATTGTTTGTGAATACATGCATACATGCATACATTTGCATCTCATATCATTAATCCTTTCTAGCTCTGTGAGCAGGGATTTTTGCCCCCATTCCCGGTGGAATGATTCTTGCGACTTTGACACAATTTAGGCTCGGGGCCTTAGAGAACACGGATCTACGTCTGAAGAAAATGGAGTCGCCACCTGGATGGGTCGAGAAAAAGAAAGGAGTGGATGACTCGATTCCTAAGGAATCCCCAACCCCCTAATGGATTGGAAAGGTTAGGTACGTGTGGGAAAGGTGAGAAATGGCCCAGCACCCCTACAACGCCCGGTTCATTGGAACCGGCCTCCTTTACAGGTCTTAATATTATAAAATTCTTAAGTATAACAACATTATCCATATTACACACAACAATTGAAAATAAAGCATCGTTATATTAAGAATCAAAACAATGTCCAAACAAAATAAATAAATGGACACCCATCCGAGGATGGAAACATGTCCTTACATCCCATGCCTAAATTGGATACCCACCGAAAGGTAGAAACATGTCCTTTACATTGGTTCTAAAATAGAAAAGCAATTTAAATTACATGATATTTAACTAATGAGGTACCCACCAAGTGGAAACATACCTCTTACAACATTTGGGAATCTACATAAATCGATAAAAGTAAATAACCATTCATCATAAATAAAACATTCATCAAAGATATTAAAATCAATAATAAACATTCATCCATGATAAATTAAATAAATCAAGTATTGAAATTAAATAAATCAACCATCAAAAAATATAATTAAATATATAATCAAATCTAAAATTAAATAAAGCAATAAATATATAAATTTAGGATTTTAAAGAATTATCAATTGAATTTAGGGTTTCGGAACTTAGGGTTTTAGAAAATAAAGTTTTATCATTAGGGTTTTGAAATTAGGATTTTTAGGGTTTTTGAAACTAGGGTTTTGGAATTAGGGTTTTTAAAACTAGGGTTTTGGATGATTAGGGTTTTGAATTGACTTACTGCCTAAAAAAAACATAATTTTGGATTTGGAAAAATAAATTAACGTTTTGGAAAAATAATCAATATTTTTTATTTTAATAATGAAATGGTTTAGGCTTTTGGAAAAAAATAGTTTGAGGTTTTGAGTTGTAATGAAATAACATACGATTCTTGAAGATAAAGTAAATAAGATAGATTTTAACAATTAATTGTTGACTACTGGATAGTTTTATGTTTTATGAAATATGCTAGTGGGATTACGAATACCAATTGATCAATGTGATAATTAAAGCAAATGATTAAAATTATTAAAAAAAAACAAAGCAAACGATTAAAGTTGTTAAAACAAAAACCAATTTACTGCATGTTCAAAGATCAAGATACTGTGTTTTCAAAGATCAAGTTACTGCATGCATGCTTGTTCTTATTAATCAAAGAAACGAAACTATTGTAAACATAAATAATTCATGATTAAAGATCAAACCTCTGCTTGTTGGTTCCTCCACAATTAATTTCTGGACGAACAATTAACAAAGAAAGCGTTGCTGTCTTTGAATGATTGATTACTGATGAATGTTTGCTGCTAATCATTTCTGTTTGTTGCCGTCTCTCTTTAATGTTCCTTGTTATCTTATTAATGTTCCTTGTCGTCCCCTCTTTATGATCCCTTGTTAATGTTTTCTCCCCTTATGAATTGTAAAACATTGTTACTTATAGCCGAACCTCACTCAGAATCCTTAACATAATATAAAACAGTCACTAAAACAAATTGTAGTTGAATTAGGAAACATATTGAACCCATGTCGACCTAGTTGACCTAGGTCGACATGAGACCAACCTCATGTCGACCTTGTGCTGCCCAAGTTGACATGAGGCATGCTCATGTTGATCTTGGGCTACCAAGGTCGACATGAGGCATGCTCATGTCGACCTAGCCTCCCAAGGTCAACATGAAGCATGCTCATGTCTACCTAGCTTGCTAATGTCTCCCAGGCCGGCCTCAATTAAATTATTCTGACCTTTTTTAACTTATGGACCGAAAAATTTTAATTTGGGCCAATTCCACTTGATTTTAGGGTTTTACAATCAAATTTATGCCTCTATAATTCGAATAGACTCCTTTAAAAATTATAAACTAGGTTTAAATATTTATAGTCAGATTAAATTTATTTTGGCATCCTTTCATTAGGACCATATCAAATTAGGGTCAAAGTTAAGGGTCTACAGTTTGCCCCTGCTTGAACGATCTGAGACTATAGCAAAAGAGAGTAAAAAGCAATAAGACTTAATTTTTGAGATGGTTGAGGTTTTGGGTTTTTGGATTTGATTTGGGTACTTAGACCAAAGATTGAATTTGATTTGGTTACTTAGACCCTAGATTAAATTTGATTTGAGTTCTTGGACCCGAGATTAGATTTGATTTGGGTACTTGGACCCGAGATTGATTTGATTTGGGTACTTGGACCCGAGAATGGGTACTTGGACCCGAGATTGATTTGGGTACTTGGAGTCGAGATTCATTTGATTTGGGTACTTGGACCCGAGATTGGGTACTTGGACACGAGATTGATTTGATTTGGGTACTTGGACCCCAGAATGGGTACTTGGACCCGAGATTGATTTTATTTGGGTACTTGAACCCGAGATTGGTTTAATTTGGGTACTTGGACCCAAGATTGAGCTTGACTAACCTTTTATTAGTTGAGAAGTATGACTGCTCTGGCTGTTCTATGCATTGTGGTTCTTCACCCTCAAAATGGATCTTTACCTTTGAAAATGGATCTTCCTTCTTTGAGATCGGGTCTTTACCCTTGAAATTGGATCTTCATCCTTTAAATTGGGTCTTTTCCCTAGCATCAACTCTTTTAGCTGGACTGATCTTTTGTCTTTTGTATCTTCATTCTTTTGAGAATTCTAATTTTCTTCTTTTTTTCATTCTGTCTTGTTCTTCCTTTGCACTTTTGCAAAAAATTCAGCCCTTTTTAGCTAGTCTTTATATCCTCTCCTTGCCCCCCTGCGTGGCAAAATTTTTTTTATATATAGACTCAAAAAATTGAAACGGAGAAACTTTGTCCCCTGTGTAGGCTCAAACCCATGATTTTTCTATGCGGGCTCTGATTGATGTTTTGCCGTCTAGTTCATCGCACAAGCACGTATTTCTTCTTTTGCAAAGTGATTGGAGCTTCCACAAGCAAATAGGCTTTTCGTGCCCTCTTGATTCAATATCTTCTTTTGATTCTTTAGTTCACAAGGTATTTGCTGTTCACTTTGAAAAGGAATAGACAATACAAGATAAGAAAGTGCAATGTGATATGCTCATGTATGCATGATATGCATGAATAATACTTACAGTTGTTCCATCGACTCATAGACCGAGGTGATCAGGAGAAGTGTTCTCATTGGTTCCTTTTTAATGCATGTTCAAATCTTGCAATGGAATGAACGAAAGCTTTGCATTTGTGGCTTTTATTTTCAAGATGTTGAAAACATTAGTGGTGGAGACCCTAAGCAACAGAGCCAGGGATGCATTCATTTTGAACTATGTTTCAGCATGTAAGTTGATAGCTTCTTCACAACCTTTTCAATGATCATTTTATTTGCCCAATACGTCCTTTGGAGGTTCAACATACTTCCCTTAACTTGAAGGCTTTGTATGGCAAAACATTTCTTTTTTGAATTTTAATTTTGAAATCAAATGTTGGCTTTGCCAAATTAATGTTAATGTACCTCAGGACTTGATTTTCCAAATTAACATATCTATAATATGACAACCCTAGTTACCGTACTAAACTTGAGAATCATTTAAGCAAGAATTGTTGCACTTCAGATAGGCACATACACATTACTTGGCCAAAGGTCTCATTGAGTTTAAATATTGTCTATCTCATATGCATGCTTATCCAAACTATCTCCACTAATAGACTATACCTACCAAGAGAGATCAACAAGTCTTTGATAGGCTTGAAATGGGGTCTATAAAGGACACGGGTTTAAGTGAAGGCCATTTTAAGATTGGGGCTGGTGTGACACAATGGACAAACCTTCACGCTACAAATTTCTTCTTGGAACTTTAGACATTGGGAGCAATCTTTCTAGACTCCAAATTCATTCTATCTTCTTGGCATTAATCTGGATCTTGATTTGGACAATCTTTGTTTCTTTGCATAAAGTTTGGTACCCAAATTCCTTTCTTTTCTTCTTCTCCCTTTCTTTCTTTTTATTTTTCTTACTCCTCCCTTTCTTTGAGCATTTTATCATTTTTGTCCTTCTTCCTTGTAGGAGTGTCAAGTACAGAACTTTCAAGAACTGAATGGTCTTTCTCTTTTTCCTTTGATTTTGATCGAATCTTTAGTTGGGTTGGACCAATTCAAGTCAAACCGTCCTTATAAACCAAATGGAAGCCTTTTGTTGTCTTAGGTAAAAGAGAACTCAGTTGGCTTTTTGAACCATTTTGGGTTTTCTTTTCTTTTTTCTTTTCTTTTTTTTCTCTTTTTTTTTTCTTTTTCTTTTCTTTTGTCTTTTCTTTTCTTTTCTTCTCTCTTTTTTTTCTGTTTGGTTTGTTTGTTTGTTTTTTTTGTTCTAGCTCTAAAAGAGTTGTCTTGTTTGTACCAACTTGGGCTCCCAATAATGGTTAAGTGGAGTAACATAAATCTTCTTTAATAGGGATAAATCATTTGTTACTCTGATGTGGATGTTGATATATTGGAGATATTAGGAAAAATTCAACTACCTTATGGTATTGAGAACTTCAACCACCCTTATGGTTTTGAGAACTTCAACTATCTTCATGCTCATGAGAACTTCCCCTATCCTCATGATCTGGACTAATCATTATTTTCTTTGATCTTCTTGCCTCTTTATCTTAGTGATCAAAAGACTTGTCAAAAGTATCACAACAGCTCAGGGTAGGTTATTGAGGTTTGTAAGCCAATGAAAAGAAAGCTAAAATTTTATGAAGGCTCAAAGGGACAACTAGGGATTGAAATTTAAGGATACTAGTTGTTGGCTAACCAAACAATGCCTAGATCATCTCTCCCTAAAATAAGCAGGGTTGAATTTCGCCTCAAAAGTTTATCAAAGCATGTTCTAAGACTGACTAGGAGTTTGACAAAGGTAATTATGCAGGAGCCCTCTCTAAGTAAGCATACACAACTCAATGGTATAGAGCAATTCCCTCATATAGTAAAGTCATTCGAGTCATGCTGAATAAATATATTAATTCATGAATTATCAAGCTAGATTCCTCATCAGTTGAGCACCAAAATGAACAAAAACCAACAAAATTTTTGATATAAGTAATTTATTCAAGCAACTTTAAATTTGGAAAACAAGATTGTTCCAATTTAAATTTTAAATAAAGTAAAATTGAAAAGCAACATTCAAGCTAAGGAAAGTTTGTTGAGTTTAAGCTTTTTTTCCTTTCACATCTTCAATATTCCCATCTTGAAAGGATGATAAAACAAAATCTTTTTCCAATCCTTTTCCCACTATGAAGGTTGCTGGTGGTGGCACTCTTCCAAATTTAACAAAGGGTTGTTCTTAGTATTGGGCTTATTCGACTCGGGTACCTTGCCACTATCGATTAGGTCTTAGATCTCATGCCTTAGACGAGTGATGAGATCATTTTATACCTATTTTTAGTACGGATTTCTATGTGTTTTTAGTTAATGTTTCATTTAATTTTAGTTTAAAGTTTGTTTTAAGTGTTTGTTTTAGGTTAAAGTGGAAAAACTCCCTTGGATGATCAAAACAATGAAGAAAAAGCATGAAGCAAGTAAGACATGGCCAAGCCAAAGCAAGCTTGGCCATATCCCTCAAAATTTCTTCAAGGCAGTAGATGACACGGCCAGGTGACAAGCCCAAGTCACTGGCCGTGTCTCACCCGAAGAACAGAAACCAAAGAACCAAGCAAAGAAGGAAAAATGAAGAACAGAAGCTGACACTGGCAGGTGACACGCCCAAGCCAGTGGCCGTGTCACATGACACTGCCACAAGCTTGGCCGTGTCCCATGCCTAACCAAAGAACAAAAGAGGAAAAGAAACAAGCAGAAAGCAACACACCCAAGTGACACGGCCAAGCCACTGGCCATGTCACCTCATGAAACAAAGAGAAAAGAAAGAAAGGAAGAGGGGCAGAAGGTGACATGGCCAGCAAGCTTGGCCGTGTCCCAAAGAAAGATGAGAGACACGGCCAAGCCACTCATGGCTTGGCATTGTCACCCATTAAAAGTTGAATTCTCTTGCACGGTTTGAGGAAAAAGTGGGGAACAACCAATTTGCTTTTGCCAAAAGAAAGAGTAAAGAAATAAAAAGCTTGTCTAAATGATGGAAAGAAAGATTAAACAAAGAGAATGTGGGAGACAAGGACGAATGGGATGAGTTGGAAGTGAGTTGGAAGCATGGCTTGAGCTTTAGAGGGAAATAAAAAGAGAAGAAGAGGGAGTTTTTAGGGGATTCGGGAACTTGGATCGTGAGAGCTGGAACAAGGGAGAAGGAGCCAACAACTGGAGCAAAGAGGAGGGTCTTGAGCTGAGTTTGAAGAAGGAGACGCATCTTGTACAAGGCCTAAACCAAGAATCAAGGATTGAAGTGAAGAAATACAAATTATTCACCATGGATTGTTTGGTTTCTTTTACTCATTTATCTTGCTCTGTTTTTTTGGTATTGAACATGAACTAATTCCTTCTCTATCTAGATATTGATGAACCCTAGCTTATATGTATGAATTGAATAATTATATTTAGTTGAATCATTTCATTGAGTTGTTTTATTTTTATGATGCTTGATGTTATTTCCAATTGATAATAGCATGCTTATTGATTGGTTGCCATTTTCATATTATTGACTTGAGAAAGCTTGATATGAATTGAATACTCATAAGGGTTGAGAATTGATTGGGGTGCTAGAGATAGACCTACAAGATCCTTTGGTGTATAGTTACTTGTTCTTAATGCATGACCTACTTAATTGTGTTTGAGAAGAGATTCCGGCACTCTACTTAGTGATTAGGGATTAATTTGCTCGAGAGAGGTTTTAGTCTAAGTTAGAGGAATGCCAACTCAATTCTATTGAATGATTTAACTGAATTGATTGTTCATAAATATCATTGAGGCTAGGGGGATTCAATATCTAGATAATTTTATTATTATCAATCCTTTTTACACAACACACAATTTATCTTTATGTTCATTTATTTTAGTTAACTGTCTTTAATTACAAAACTTTACAAAAATATTGATTTGCTAAATAACGATTAAGGTTTACATTAGTACTTGGCCTTGTCCCCAGTGGAACAATAACTCACTCGCTACTATATTACTTGGGCGACCTATGCACTTGCGATATGGCTATAGTTCTAGCCGGCACGCACCAAGTTTTTGGCGCCGCTGCCGGGGACAACGGTTTCAATATTAGTAATAAAATTAATACTGTTGATTTAGTTTTATTTTCATTTGTTTCTAATATTGGTTCTTGCTTATTTACTATCATTTTAGGTGTTTCTTACCGTTTAGGACCAGAGCTAGCTCATCCCAACTACTTGAGTTGGACCTAGAGCTAGAGAAAACATTGAGGAGAAAGTGAAAGGGAGAAGGGGAGGCAGTTCTGGAAGACGCAGAAACAGAGCAAGAAGAAGTATTTGATGTGATGGAAGGAGCTGGACCAAGAATAATGCAGGAGTTTGCTAAGCCCAATCTAAATGGGGCTGAATCTAGTCTCCGGAGACCGACAGTTGCTGCAAACAACTTCGAAATGAAAGCAAATGTAATTCAAATGGTGCAGCAGACTTGTCAGTTCGATGGGTTTCTTGATGAAGATCCTAATGCACATATTGAGAATTTTCTGGAGATATGTGACACAGTCAAGATAAATAGTATCTCAGATGATGCAATTAGGCTAAGGTTGTTCCCATTTTCCCTTAGAGATAGACCAAAGAAGTGGCTGAAATCTTTTTCACCAGGGACTTTTACCACATGGGGTCAGTTGGCAGAGAAATTCCTAGAGAAATACTTCCCACCATCCAAAACTTCTAAGTTGAGGAATGATATCTCATCCTTTCTGCAGCAAGATTGTGAGACCCTTTATGATGCCTGGGAAAGATTTAAAGATTTGCTGAGAAGGTGTCCTCATCATGGACTTCAACTATGGCTTCAAATTAAAACATTTTACAATGGGTTGAATTATGTAAGTAAGCAATCCATTAATGCAGCAGCTGGTGGTACCATAAACAACAAGAGACCTGAACAAGCAAGGGATTTAATTGAAGACATGGCTATCACCAATTATTAGTGGCAAGTCCCAAGGGAGCAAGGAAAGTTGAAGGTCATGGGTTCACACCAATTAGATCCTGTGGTGGCTTTGACAACACAATTGGAAGCATTGAATAAAAAATTTGATTCCTTGGCTTCTTCTTCTGGGAAAGTAATGCAGGTGATGTCTTGTGAATGGCGTGGGGGTGGACATCAAAGTCAAGATTGCCAAAGTGGCAACATGTTTGCTAGGCAAGAGCAAGTAGATTATGTTGGAAATATGCCAAGGCAACAGCAGAATAATCCCTACAGCAACACATACAATCATGGGTGGAGAAATCATCCAAATTTCTCATGGAATAATCAAAATAATCCAAGACCTCCCCTTGGATTCCAGAAGCACCAACATCAACAAGCTGCCCCTCCAAGAAAGAGTAATTTGGAGGACATGATGGATAAATTTATAGCAGCTTATGAAACTAGGTTCCAATCAACTGAAACCACCATAAGAAATCAGCAAGCCTCCATTCATAATTTGGAGAATCAAGTGGGGCAAATTGCCAAGTTGCTTAGTGAGAGACCACAAGGAAGTCTGCCTAGCAACACAGAGGCAAATCCTAAAGAGCAGTTCAAGGCAATTACACCAAGGAGTGGAAAAGAGATCAAGGGAAATGTGGTTGAGAAAAGAGAAAAAGTGGCAGAGAAAGGGGCTGAAGTACAAGATAAAGAAGATGATCCTACTATCACTTCGGAAGAGAAAGCTGCACTAGACAGTGAGAAAAATAAGCAACCGCAAGAAAGCAGCTCCATATTGAAGGAATACCGACCTAGAGTACTGTTTTGTTAGTTTTTGTCATAGATTTGTAGTTTGTTTATTATGATAATTATTATTTTATTTAGGTATTTTGTTAGTTTTTATCGGTTTGTTTAGTGTTTTCATTAATTTTTATAGTTTTAGTTTATTTTAGTGTTTATGTTGTTTTTGATTTAGTTTTGAGCATAGTGTTTATGTTTTGTTGGTTATTGTTTATTTACTTTTTGTTTAAAGTTTGTTTGATGTTTTGTTTTAGGTTAAAAAGCCAAGGAACCAAGACTGAAGGAAGATTGCACAGTAGCTGACACAGGCAGAGGACACGGCCAAGTCACTGGCCGTGTCTCATATCCAGCTAAAAATGAAAATCAAGCACAGAGAGAGAAACACTCAAGGGACACGGCCAAGTCTTGTGGCCGTGTCCCTCCAATGAAGACCCACACGGCCAAGTCATCTTGACTTGGCCGTGTCTCACCAATTCCAAAGGCATAGAAGAGAAGCAATCACAGAGGCAAACACATACAAGGGACACGGCCAAGTCATGTGGCCGTGTCCCTCCAAAAAGGTGCAACACGGCCAAGTCAAGCTCCACTTGGCCATGTCACTCAACAAAGAAGAAGGAAAGATCAAAAGCATTCAGTGGTGGACACATGCAAGGGACACGGCCAAGTCACCTAGCCGTGTCCCTCCAAAAGGCACTCACACTGCCAAGTCACTTCTGACTTGGCCGTGTCCCTCATGAAATAAACGCGCACCGAATTTTAAAGCCGACGTTTTGTATAAAAGGAAAAAGAAAGTGAGGGTTTGGGGGTGTTGACGATTTGGAGCAGTTTTTGAGCCGTCAGAGATTAGAGCTAGGGTTTTAACATTTATTTTATTGATTTTGATTTAGCTTTGGATCAAAACTAGTTAGATTAGATTGTTCTAGCCATTGTTTCATCCTTCTTGCAAGATTTGAAGAAGAGATTATTCAGAAGCTTCAAGGAGTTGTAACTTGGTTTTGTTCTCGAACTTATTCTCTTTAGTTTCATTGACTGGATATTATTATGTCTATTTTGATATCTTTGAACATTAATAAGATGAATATGTTTGATTGCATTATGAACTAATTAGATCTAGTCTAGGGTTTGTATAGACCTGCTATGATTGTATGAATTGGTTATTCTCTTAGCTAATAATTTCTTTAGCCTTGATTGAATGAAACATTGTTAATATAAAATTGATTGATCACCAATTATGTGTTTTAAGGTATTAAATGATGGATCGAGAGATGAAGTTTAATACTTGAACAATTCAATTAGGGACTTAGGTGAATTAGAAATATAACCTATTAAAAAGATTATTTCACTTATAACAAGATTAGTTGAGAGAGGTTTGAATGCGAGAGCTTATTTCCTTGACTCGATTAGTTGAGTTGTTTGAGATTTAATCTTTGAAATTGAATTAGTTAAGTGGAATAACCGTTCATACATATGAGTAGTAGAGAAGTGCAAACCCTAGACCATTTTATCAAGTGAATCAAAGCATCAGCTTATTTTACTTTTATTTGTTTTAAACTTCAATCAATCTATCTTCCTTAATTGTTAGCAACTTTAATTTTCTTCATTACTTGTTATTTTAAATTTGATAAACTATTAGCCACTTTAGCTTCCTTGAGAGAACGACCTTGGGGTGATCACCTTTGCTACAGCTACCTCGTATACTTGCGAGTGACGCTTTGTGGTAGAGTTAATTTGAGCGCAACAAGTTTTTGGCGCCGCTGCCGGGGAGGCTAATTGGCTAAATTGTTTATTAGTCATTAAAAAAAATATTTTTTCTTTAGATTAATTTTCATTGTTTTCATTTTATTTTATTTGCCTTTTGCTTTTAATAATTTCTTTTTCTAGAAATTTTGTTTATGCAAGGCAGGAGATCACTCGAAGGAGAGCTACATCCATTCATTCCAGAAATTCAGAGAGTGAAAAGGAGCAGAGAAGAGTTTGAGCTCTACACCGGATTTGATACTACAGAGGAGGACACTTCTGATTCTGAGTCAGATTCTACACACTCAGTTAAAATGGCTGAAGAAAGACAAAGAACCATGAGAGACTTTGCTAGACCTATCATTGGGACTTCCACATCTTGTATAAGGTTGATAGATGCAGCAAGGAACTATGAGTTGAAGAACATTCACTACAACATGCTGCCATCATTTTATGGAGTTCCAAATGAAGATCCTTTGAATTTTATTCAGGATTTCTACTCCACCCTCAACACTTTTCCTTTGGGAGGACTTACAGAAGATTAGTTGAGGATGAGATGCTTCCCTTATACTTTGAAGGATAGGGCAAAGAGCTGGCTCATGATGTTGCCTGAGAATTCACTGACAACTTGGGAGCAAGTTTATAACAAGTTCATGGGCAAGTTCTATTCACACCAAAAGACAGCTGAGTTGAGAGGGAAGATTGCTACATTCTCTCAATTTGAAGGAGAGCCATTTCATGAGGCTTGGGACAGATTCAAGATCCTATTGATCCAGTGTCCACACCATCACTACCCACTTCAACTCCTTAATCAGTTTTTCTATGATGGTCTCACTCAGCAATTTCAGAACACTGTTGATAATGCAGCTGGGGGAGCCATGGGAGAAAAGACAGCTGATGAGACTTATGATATCTTTGAGATGTTGGGAGCTAATTCTCAACAGAAGAGTGTAAGAGGAAGAAGCAAAGGGGTGAACCAATTGGAAGCCAATAGTGATATGGTAAATCAGATAGCTGAGTTAACAAGGCAAGTGCAGATGGTGAACATGAAGAACAATATTTCTTCATCTACTCAAGAAGCCTGTGGAATCTGTGGAACTGTCGGGCATGGAGCAAACATTTGTCCCTCTGCATATGAATCATATGGGAATGAAGCTGAGCAAGTCAATGCTATGGGAGGATTTCAACCAAGGGACAGGAATGATCCTTATTCAAATTCATACAACCCTGGTGGAAGAATCACCCAAATTTTTCTTGGGGAACAAATAATTCTCAGCAGCCTTTTCATTTTCTCCAAAGACAGAACCAAGAGCAGGGTCAATCCTCAAGTCAAGGGAAGTCTAGGATAGAGAGCTTGGAGGAAAGTTTACAAGCTTTTATCCAAGTCAGTGCTAAAAATCAAGAGGTGACCAACAAGAGACTGGATTCACTAGAAGCATCTTTTAAGAAGGTGGAGACACAAGTTTGACAACTTGCACAACAGATGAAGATTCAACAAAAGGGGAAGTTCCCAAGTCAAACTGAGCAGGCACAATCAGTGACTGTTCTTAGAAGTGGTAAGGAAATTTATAATAATGTTGAAAATGACTCTGTGAATGCAGGTAAGAAAGAAAACAAGGAGGAAGGAGAACCAAAGAACCAAGGTGATGGAGAAAGATCAGTGGAGAAGTCCCCTATAGCAGATCTACATAAAGCAAGCAATCCATACCGGCCACCGGTACCATTCCCCAGCAGGTTGAAGGATGATAAAACAGATAAGCAATTTTCTAACATCTTCAACATGCTGTCTAAGGTAAGTATTAACTTACCCTTACTTGAGGCAATAAAGAACATGCCGGCTTATACAAAGTTCTTCAAGGACCTAATCACCAAGAAAAAAAGGTATGAGATGAATGAAAAGGTGATAGTTTCAGAAGTAGCTAGTGCTGTTATGCAGCATAAACTACCTCCCAAACTAAAGGATCCTGGTAGCTTTCTAGTTCAAATTGTTGTGGGGAATGGAAAAAGGACTGAAGGCATGTGTGATCTAGGTGCTAGTGTGAATTTAATGCCTTACTCTGTGTTTAAAGAATTAGAACTAGGGGAGCTTAAACCAACAAAAATGGTATTGCAATTAGCTGATAGGTCTTTTAGATTCCCGAAAGGGGTTATAGAAGATGTGTTAGTTAAAGTTGGTGGTTTGATAGTACCTATGGATTTCATTGTTCTTGACATGGAAGTAGGTAATTCTTCACCATCTGCACACACCATTCTGCTGGGTAGGCCTTTTATGGCGACTACCAACACTTTGATAGATGTTAAAAATGGAAAATTATCAATGACTGTTTTGGGACAAACTGTGGAATTTTCTATTTTTAATACTTCTCCCATTCCTACAACTGCTTTATATGAGGATTGTTCTTTAATTAATTGTGTTGAAGCAGTTGTTTCAGATGCTTTCTTGCAGACAGGTTCCCCAGATAAATTGGAGCTGACATTGAATTTAGAAGAGGAGGCTAAATCAGTGAAGGAGACCCGAGGGTACCCTAACCCAAAAGCATTTGAGAGCTCGAGGATTTACAAGGATCGCATAGAAGAAATTCATGACAGAGTTATTGTGAGATAAACATTGAGTCCAGGTATGAAAGTTTTACTTTTTAATTCTCGACTCCGTCTGTTTCTAGGTAAACCCAAATCTAGATGGAGTGATCCTTTTGAGGTAACTAAGGTATGTCCTTCTGGTGCCATTGAATTGTTAAACTCTAGAACCAAAAAGACTTTTAAAGCAAATAGACATAGAGTTAAACCATATAAAGAAGGATTTCAGGAATTGAGGATCATTGACAGCACTTTGATCCATGATCCCTAGACCTTGCATGATGTCCAGCTTTATGACATTAAAGAAGCGATAAATGGGAGGCAACCCATTAGTTTGAATTTCCTTTTTCGTAGTTATAATTTTATATTTTGCAATTTTGATTTTATGTTTAGTTTAAATAAATAGAAACCCTAAAGCTCTCTTGCATTTTGTTTTTGCACATCTGTGTTTGAAAGATAGAGTTTTGCCTCACCAGGGTGCGATGGAAAACAGGTTGTCCTTAAACTCTTTTTCTTTATTATTCTTGTTTTCCATTGAGGACAATGGAAATTCTAAAGTGTGGGGTAATCTTTGGCTTTTCTTTAATTTTTGTTTTGTTTCTCTTGTTTTGTTTATTGTTTTTGTTGTGCATGGTATAATTGTTAAAAATTTAGTGATCTTTTCTGTGATTCTAGCATTATAGTTGAGACTTTAATATCAGCATAGAGATTTGCATTTGAATTCATTCAGGATCAATTTTCACATTCTGCGGTTCATGACATATTAATCTTCAAGAACCCACCTTTGTGAGTTTTGAGCCTTATAGATTAAATGATTTATTTTCTTTTCTTAAGTATGCACCTTCATGATTTTGCATCTCTAGAGTTTGCTTTTGCATGCTAATTGAACTCACATTATGATTTAATTTCAAGTTTTAAAATGATGAAGGCAAATTAGGTTAACCCTTTAGCTTAAAAAGACCTCCCTTAATATTGAATTCCTTAGTGAGCCAAGTTGAGCCTTTGACCTTTTCTTGTTTGATCAACACAATTCACAGCTCAACTTTCTCTTATTATCGTCATACCTGCATTAAGGAATGGATTTTTATGATATGACAATAGGGTGGTTTGTTTCAAAGTGTGGGGTAAGCAAGTAAAAAAAAAAGAAAAAAAATAGTACTGCTATTTGAGGGCTGAAATGCATACTTTGCACATTGTATTTGATTAAGAGTTGATTATTCTTTTCCTCTACATTTTAAGCTAGATGTTCCATGCAAGTCTATATTTTGTATATATATTAAAAAAATGATAGAAATAAAAAAAAGTTATATATATATACAAAATTCATATATGTTCTAGCATTGGTTATCAATAGAGGAATGTTTCTAGCATTGGTTATCAAAAGAGGAATGTTGACTCATGTATTTTTATGCAAGTATGAAAGATTATCAATGGATTGTGAGTATGCCATTTGAGGGAGTTATGAATTTCTTAGCAAGAGTATTGTCTAATTTAGATACTCCATTTCTTGATGCTCCAACTTAAATGTCTTCTCTCACACCTTACCTTAGCCCCATTACATCCAAATGAAAGACCTTCGGATTATTTCTTGAGAAAATCAGTGAGGGAGATTGGATAATTAAGCAAGTTTATGGTAGTATGCGGTCATGAGTGGTTTGAGTGATTAACCTTTGAGATCGAGTGAAACACTTAGAAGAGAGATAAGGTTTGTATGTCTGGATTAATGAATGAGTTGAGAAAATCTTGATTGAAGGAAATTGCAATTATTTATGTCTGATGTCTTAATGGATTTCATCTTACATGTTGGAATTATAGTTAAGGTTGTGTGAGTTTTTAATTTATGCCATGTAAATTTGCTTGAGGACAAGCAAAGTTGTAAGTGTGGGGTAGTTGTTTTGTTAGTTTTTGTCATAGATTTGTAGTTTGTTTATTATGATAATTATTATTTTATTTAGGTATTTTGTTAGTTTTTATCGGTTTGTTTAGTGTTTTCATTAATTTTTATAGTTTTAGTTTATTTTCGTGTTTATGTTGTTTTTGATTTAGTTTTGAGTATAGTGTTTATGTTTTGTTGGTTATTGTTTATTTACTTTTTGTTTAAAGTTTGTTTGATGTTTTGTTTTAGGTTAAAAAGCCAAGGAACCAAGACTGAAGGAAGATTGCACAGTAGCTGACACAGGCAGAGGACATGGCCAAGTCACTGGCCGTGTCTCATATCCAGCTAAAAATGAAAATCAAGCACAGAGAGAGACACACTCAAGGGACACGGCCAAGTCTTGTGGCCGTGTCCCTCCAATGAAGACCCACACGGCCAAGTCATCTTGACTTGGCCGTGTCTCACCAATTCCAAAGGCATAGAAGAGAAGCAATCATAGAGGCAAACACATGCAAGGGACACGGCCAAGTCATGTGGCCGTGTCCCTCCAAAAAGGTGCAACACGGCCAAGTCAAACTCCACTTGGCCGTGTCACTCAACAAAGAAGAAGGAAAGATCAAAAGCATTCAGTGGTGGACACATGCAAGGGACACGGCCAAGTCACCTGGCCGTGTCCCTCCAAAAGGCACTCACACGGCCAAGTCACTTCTGACTTGGCCGTGTCCCTCATGAAATAAACGCGCACCGAATTTTAAAGCCGACGTTTCGTATAAAAGGAAAAAGAAAGTGAGGGTTTGGGGGTGTTGACGATTTGGAGCAGTTTTTGAGCCGTCAGAGATTAGAGCTAGGGTTTTAACATTTATTTTATTGATTTTGATTTCACTTTGGATCAAAACTAGTTAGATTAGATTGTTCTAGCCATTGTTTCATCCTTCTTGCAAGATTTGAACAAGAGATTCTTCAGAAGCTTCAAGGAGTTGTAACTTGGTTTTGTTCTCGAACTTATTCTCTTTATTTTCATTGAATGGATATTATCATGTCTATTTTGATTTCTTTGAACATTAATAAGATGAATATGTTTGATTGCATTATGAACTAATTAGATCTAGTCTAGGGTTTGTATGGACCTGCTATGATTGTATGAATTGGTTATTCTCTTAGCTAATAATTTCGTTAGCCTTGATTGAATGAAACATTGTTAATATATAATTGATTGATCACCAATTATGTGTTTTAAGGTATTAAATGATGGATCGAGAGATGAAGTTTAATACTTGAACAATTCAATTAGGGACTTAGGTGAATTAGAAATATAACCTATTAAAACGATTATTTCACTTATAACAAGATTAGTTGAGAGAGGTTTGAATGCGAGAGCTTATTTCCTTGACTCGATTAGTTGAGTTGTTTGAGATTTAATCTTTGAAATTGAATTAGTTAAGTGGAATAACCGTTCATACATATGAGTAGTAGAGAAGTGCAAACCCTAGACCATTTTATCAAGTGAATCAAAGCATCAGCTTATTTTACTTTTATTTGTTTTAAACTTCAATCAATCTATCTTCCTTAATTGTTAGCAACTTCAATTTTCTTCATTACTTGTTATTTTAAATTTGATAAACTATTAGCCACTTTAGCTTCCTTGAGAGAATGACCTTGGGGCGATCACCTTTGCTACAGCTACCTCGTATACTTGCGAGTGACGCTTTGTGGTAGAGTTAATTTGAGCGCAACAAGTACCCTACCCGGCAAGATTGAACAAAGATAAGATTGATGCTCAGTTCAGTAAGTTTCTTGAACTTTTTAAACAATTGCACATTAATATTCCATTTGCTGAAGCTTTGTCACAAATGCCTAAGTACGCTAAATTTTTGAAAGATATCCTTTCTAACAAAAGGAAACTTTAGGAAGTGTCTTTAGTGCATTTATCTGAAAAGAGTTCAGCAATTTTGCAAAGAAGGTTACCCAAAAAGTTAAAAGATCCAGGAAGTTTTACCATTCCATGTTTGATAGGTAATCTTGAGGTTAAAAGTGCATTAGCTGATTTGGGGGCTAGCATAAGTGTTATGCCCTATAAAATGTTTAAAGAGTTAGGCATTGGTAAACCTAAACCAACACTCATGACCATCCAACTTGCTGATAAATCGATAGTCCACCCTCGTGGCATTATAGAGAATGTGTTGGTGAAAGTCGGGGATTTCATTTTCCCCAATGATTTTGTTGTCATTGATATTGATGAGGATGCGGATGTTTCACTTATTCTTGGTAGGCCATTTTTAAATACAGCCCGTGCCCTTATCGATGTTAATGATGGCACTTTAACTTTGAGAGTGGGTGATGAAAAAGTTATTTTTAGGATACATGATGCCATGAAACATTCACTTTCACTTGATGAGGTAGAATCATGCAATGATGTTATTGAGCATGAGACCGTAAATTGTGTTACTAACATTGTTTCCAAGGATCCCCTTGAGTTATGTTTATTGCAGGAAAATGTTGAGGGTCAAGAAGTAATGGAGCAGCTTGCTTTTCTTGAAGCAAGCAAATAATTTTGAGTATGGATTTCTGGCGGAGAAAAAGAAACTGCCAATAATTTTGAGTTCCCACCTATCTTTTGAGCAGAAGGAGAAGCTTATTCAGTTGTTGCAGAAACATAAGCAAGTGATAGCTTGGAAGATAGCAGACATCAAGGGTATCAGTCCATCCTATTGCACTCATAAGATACTGATGGAAGATGAATTCAAACCAGTAGTGCAACCACAATGGAGAATAAACCCAAGGATGAAAGATGTAGTGAAGACTGAAGTGATAAAACTACTTGATGCAGGGATTATATACCTGATCTCGGATAGTTCTTGGGTGAGCCCAGTTCAGGTAGTACCAAAGAAAGGAGGGATGACAGTGGTCCCTAATGAAAATGATGAGCTGATTCCAACAAGAACAGTTACCGGTTGGAGGGTTTGCATTGACTACAGAAAATTGAATGGTGCAACTAGAAAGGATCACTTTCCTTTACCCTTCATTTGATCAAATGTCGGAGAGGTTATCCGGCCAAGAGTACTACTGCTTTTTGGATGACCTTTCAGGCTATTTCCAAATTCATATTACCCCGGAAGACCAAGAGAAAACTACATTCACCTGCCCATATGGGACATTCGCATATCGAAGAATGCCATTTGGGTTGTGCAATGCACCTGCAACTTTCCAAAGGTGCATGGTAGCAATCTTTGATCAGCTTATAGAGGATATTATGGAGGTGTTTATGGATGATTTCTCGGTCTATGACAGCTCATTTGAAAGATTTTTGGAAAACCTTGAAAGAGTCTTGATGAGATGTGAGGAAACCAATTTAGTGCTTAATTGGGAAAAGTGTCATTTCATGGTTCAAGAGGGAATCGTGTTGGGACACAAAATTTCAAGCTAGGGCATTGAGGTGGATCGGGCAAAGGTAGACATAATTGAGAAGTTACCACCACCCACATCTGTGAAGGCCATTAGAAGTTTTCTAGGACATGAGGGTTTTTATCGGAGGTTCATTAGAGATTTTTCTAAGATAGCCCGTCCATTGACAAGACTCCTTGAGAAAGATGTGAACTTTGTTTTTGATGAGGAATGTTTGAGAGCATTCACAACTCTTAAGGAGAAATTGACCCATGCTCTAATCATGGTAGCTCCCAATTGGAGTCTACCATTTGAACTAATGTGCGATGCAAGTGACTTTGTAGTGGGAGCAGCCTTGGGTCAACGCAAGGAGAAATACTTCCAGCCTATTTACTATGCAAGCAAGACCTTGAACACAGCTCAAGCTAATTACACAACTACAGAGAAAGAGCTGCTGGCTGTGGTTTTTGCTTTTGACAAGTTTAGATCATATCTAATCTTGTCAAAAGTGATTGTTTATACAGATCATTTGGCTTTGAGGTATTTATTTGCGAAAATTGATGCAAAGCCTAGGATAATTCGTTGGGTCTTATTATTGTAGGAATTTGACTTGACAATTCAAGACAAGAAGGGAGTTGAAAATCTTACAGCATATCACCTTTCTCGCTTGGAAAATCCAACCTTGGAGAGGTTTAAAGAAGGGGACATTGATGAACACCTCCCCGATGAGCAGCTGTACGCCATGGTAAGTGAGGTAAGTAACTTAAATTTTGAAACACCTTGGTTTGCAGATTTTGCTAACTATTTAGCTGTTAGGGAACTTCCTAAGGACTTAACTTATCAAGCAAAGAAGAAATTCTTTTCTGATTTAAAATATTACTTTTGGGAGGATCCCTTTTTTTTAGATTATGTAAGGATCACATGATCCGACGATGTGTGGCATGGCCCGAAACAATGAACATTCTTAGTCAATGCCATGCTGGACCAGCTGGTGGTCATATGGGAGCCAATAGAACTGCTCAAAAGGTACTAGAATCAGGATTTTATTGGCCCACTTTGTTTAGGGATAGCTATGAATTTGTAAACTGCTGTGATCAATGCCAAAGGACTCGAAATATTTCATCTCATGATGAGATGCCCCAAAATGGGTTTCTAGTTTGTGAAATCTTTGATGTATAGACTATGGGACCCTTTCCAAATTCCTTTTGGTAACAAATATGTCCTTGTAGCTATAGACTATGTATCTAAATGGCCTGATGCCCAAGCCTTGGCAACCAATGATGCTAGGGTTGTGGTGAAATTTTTAAAGAAATTGTTTTCTTGATTTGGTACACCAAAAGCAATTATAAGTGATAGGGGTACTCACTTTTGTAACTTTCAGCTTGCGAAAGTTTTCAAAAGATTAGGAGTTACACATAGGTTTGCTACTCCCTATCATCCCCAAACTAGTGGCCAAGTTGAGAACACGAATAGGGAGATTAAAAGAATTTTGGAAAAACTGTAGAGCGATCCCGAAAGGATTGGTCCGAGAAATTGGACAATGCTCTATAGGCTTTTAGGACTGCATTCAAAACTCCCTTGGGCACTACACCATTTAGGCTAGTATATGGAAAGGCTTGCCATTTACCTGTTGAAATAGAACATAATGCATATTGGGCCATAAAACAGATTAACCTTGAACTAGCTTGTGCAGGTGAAAGTCAAAAATTACAGGTAAACGAGTTAGACGAGTGGAGATTGCAAGCTTATGACAATGCGAGAATGTATAAGGAATGTACCAAGTGATGGCATGATGCTCACAATAAGGAACGGAAAGAGTTTCAAGCGGGAGATCAGGTATTACTGTACAATTCAAGGCTTCGACTCTTTCCAGGTAAGTTGAAATCTTGATGGTCTGGGCCTTTTACTATTAAGGAAGTTTTCCCCTACGGAGTGATTGAAATAACTCACCCGGAAAAAGGAGATTTTAAAGTCAATGGGAACAGGCTCAAACTTTATTTTGGAGGGGAAATACAGGACTTAAAGGAGGTTTTACACCTCCAAGACTAGGAACAATTACCCTAAGCGTCCAACTAATACGACGTTAAAGAAGTGCTGGGTGGGAGGCAACCCACCATTTTATTCGTTCTTTAACTATTATGTCTTTAATTTCTGCATTTTTGGTTTAAAAAAACAAAATAATAATAATAATAATATGTTTCATCTAAATTTTCTTTTAGTGTATGCCTACTCACATTGAGGATAATGTGAATTTTGAAGTGTGGGGTGGATTTTGTGTTTAAAGTTATCCTTGTTTAGGTTTAGTTAATGTTCCTCTTTGAATAAATGAATTTTGGAAAGTTCAATTGTTATAAATTATTGATTGATGACCTTTAAATTTTTGAAGCATGAATTTAAGAATTGAGTAGAATTGATGCTTATTGTCAATTTTGTTGGTTTTTCCTTGCATCACCATCAACGTAGTGAGAAATTGAGCAATCAACTAATCATTCTTTGTGTGGGAAAACATCTTTGATTGATGACTTGCTAGAACTTGCTTTGATATACATTTTAAGACTACATAAAAATTTCAATTTGGCATCAAGATGATTAAGGCAATTAGGTGATCCCACTTTGGCTTAAAAAGACCAACCCTAATTTTAACCTTAGTTAGCCAATTTTGAGCCTATTTCATTTTTCCTTTCCTTTCTTTTTCCCAACATCATTAGCTTGAACCTTGTTGTTTTAACTCTTACCCTTTCATTAGGTCAAGAGCATCTTAAGAGCGTTTACGACCAAGTGTTGTGTTGAACTAAGTGTGGGGTTAAATTTAGTAGGTTTAAGATTGCAAAATTAAAAAAAAATCAAATAAAAAGAAGAAAAATAATAAGAAAAATTGATGTTCTTGTTAAAAGGGTTGGAATATGTTACAAGATGTAATAAGTGAGTTCCCTTGAAAAGTTCTTTAAATGTCAAGGGATAGATAAGAGGAAGGTATTTTGGGATCATTGGGTTATTTATATGATTGGTTACTTCATTCTTGAAGTGCTCTTGAACATAATGATTAAGCTCACATTTCCTAAATGCCATACCTCTACCTTAGCCCCATTACAACCCAATAAAAGACCTTTTGATTGATGCTTGATTGTAATTAAGTGGTGGAATTTGATAGATAAGCAAGCCTATGGCAATAATCTTTCATTGATTTTTATGAGTGTAAACACCACCTTGATCAAACACTTTCTAAGAGTTGGTGAGGGAGTGACAACATAGGTTATGTATGGAAAGCCTCTTAATTGCATTGGTATCGATTTTGTTCGATTTGATATTGATTGCGGATTTACGGATAGGGAAGTCTTGATACATTTTTTATAACTCTTGAACTTGACAAAATTCTTATGTTTAGTTTGTTTTGATGTTAGCCTTGCTTGGGGACAAGCAAGGAATTAAGTGTGGGGTATTTGATGAGATCATTTTATACCTATTTTTAGTATGGATTTCTATGTGTTTTTAGTTAATGTTTCATTTAATTTTGGTTTAAAGTTTGTTTTAAGTGTTTGTTTTAGGTTAAAGTGGAAAAACTCCCTTGGATGATCAAAACAATGAAGAAAAAGCATGAAGCAAGCAAGACATGGCCAAGCCAAAGCAAGCTTGGCCGTGTCCCTCAAAATTTCTTCAAGGCAATAGATGACATGGCCAGGTGACACGCCCAAGTCACTGGCCGTGTCTCACCCAAAGAACAGAAACCAAAGAACCAAGCAAAGAAGGAAAAATGAAGAACAGAAGCTGACAGTGGCAGGTGACATGCCCAAGCCAGTGGCCGTGTCACATGACAGCCACAAGCTTGGCCGTGTCCCATGCCTAACCAAAGAATAAAAGAAGAAAAGAAACAAGCAGAAGGCAACACACCCAAGTGACACAGCCAAGCCACTGGCCGTGTCACATGACACGGCCAGGAGCTTGGCCTTGTCACCTCATGAAACAAAGAGAAAGGAAAGAAAGGAAGAGGGGCAGAAGGTGACACAGCCAGCAAGCTTGGCCATGTCCCAAAGAAAGATGAGAGACACGGCCAAGCCACTCATGGCTTGGCCATGTCACCCATTAAAAGTTGAATTCTCTTGCACAGTTTGAGGAATAAATGGGGAACAACCAATTTGCTTTTTCCAAAAGAAAGAGTAAAGAAAGAAAAAGCTTGTCTAAATGATGGAAAGAAAGATTAAACAAAGAGAATGTGGGAGACAAGGATGAATGGGGTGAGTGGAAGTGAGTTGGAAGCATGGCTTGAGCTTTGGAGGGAAATAAAAAGAGAAGAAGAGGGAGTTTTTAGGGGATTCGGGAACTTGGAACTTGAGAGCTAGAACAAGGGAGAAGGAGGCAACAACTGGAGCAAAGAGGAGGGTCTTGAGCTGTAACATCCCCATACTCTATATAATTACTATACATATACCTTGTATACATACAGTATGTATATAAAGTATAAGAATGTCACTTTTCATTTTAAATCAAAGACCTTTACTTTAGTTCCAAACAATAATACATTTTATTTAGAGAACGTTTACAAACTCATTATAATTTTGATGATATTACATATATATAATGATCTTGTTTTTGTTAAAATTCAATTATACATATGAATACATTTTTATCAAAATACAACATAATTAAAATTGTACATGTATGCATCACCTTCTAGTTAGTCTCGAAACACTCTTACCCTCCTTGTGGCATAATGATTGACTTCAGATCTACCACCTACTCACCTACGTGATTTACACAACTGCGCTAAGCCCGAGAGCTTAGTAGTACAAAAAAAATATGATAAATATGCATTATAGAAAATCATACTCATGTTAACTTCATTTTTTCCCATTTCAATTACACCTTTCATATATTTCTTCTAATCTTATAATTATATAAATATACACATATATCATTAACACAAAGCACAATTCCATGATTTATTAACACATTCATAACATAATACTCACAATGTCCACATCCACATACATATTACACATCATATCGTATTTTCATAATTTCATCCTTCAACATAGCTTCTCAGACCACATATCTTTTTAATAATTTACTTATGTATTGTAATCATATCATATTTCAAACTTTACATGTCATTACATTATTCAATTCATTCATTATTCATAATTTACCATTCATGAATCACATGTAAACAAAGACAAGCATGGGCCCAAAAGACACTAATATGCCATTCCACTTTCAGAGTTAATGTTTTGGTTTAATTATAACATTTATCATTATCATTATCCCAACTAGGCTTCAAGGATTAGGCTCAGCCAAGCTTCAAGGGGAACAAAGCATGCTAAGTATGAACCCAACTTGGCTTCAAGAACCAACCCAACCTAGCTTCAAGGGTTGTAGCATCTCAACTAGGCTTCAAGGACTAGACCCAACCAAGCTTCAAGGGGAGTAAAACATGTTAAACTTAAACCCAATTGGCTTCAAGGATCAAGCCCAACCTAGCTTCAAGAGATTGTTAGCATTAGGCATGCCACCATCAACAAAACTCTAAAAATGGAATAACACATTAGACACACAATTCATTCATTAATTCATTATTAATCTCATTCTCATTTTCTCATCATCATTTAGGCAAACATGCCTCAATCATCTCATTTGCATCATTATAGCCAACAACAATGGCTTCATATCTCATCATATCCCAATTCACATTAAGGCAATTCATCATTTAAGTACTCACAATCAATTGCATTGAACATACATTAAGAATGATCATCATATCTTTCACTTTACATATTTCATCATATCATCTCATCTTTCACATTTCATATTTCATCATTGATATATACATAGCAATTTACATTATTCATAGATTTAGAATCTTCAACATACATTCCACATAATTCACATTGTGCACAACATAGCATTATTCATATGCATCAACAATGTAATATATTACTTAACACATTTATAACCAAATGTGTTAAGGTCCAAAGACATTATATGCAATCAAATAGGGTTTGTACTTACCACAAGAACAACTCCCATCAATCTATACACTTCCTTTTCCAAGAATTCTCAACATTTAGGTTAAGGAAACACAATTTCTTCAAAACCTAATCCAAGATAATTAGACATATAAGAAAATAAGAATGATAACTAACTAGGGCAAACTCTACACATGACACGCTCACCAACACGAGCGTGTCCCTGATTGTGCCCTAACCAACAATACAGAAGCTTTGACATGCTTAGTAACACGGGCGTGTCAATGGACGTGTCACTCATTCTGCCTCACAGAAACATTGACAAGCCCAACAACACGGCGTGTTCATGGCCGTGTCAATTACTTTTTCTCACAGTAGCTATGACACGGCCATGTTGTTGGGCGTGTTAATGGTCATGTCACAAATGTCAAACTCAGTACCGTTGACACGCCCAACAACATGGCCGTGTCACTGGCCATGTCAGGCAAAAATCATGCATTTCGAACTCTCATCCATGTAAACACAAACACTTCAAAACCCATACTACATCACCCTTAATCAACATCTTGGTTATATTCATCAATTACCTATCAATTTAACACTTATATAACTTCAATTTATCATAATAATAATCATTATATACATCACCATGTATCAACTACTCAATTCCCCAATTCATTTATACTAAACCCTTACTCAACAATTTCAACAATTCATCATCATCCTCACAAATAACCATATTATCATCATCTAAATACCAATTCAACATATCTATATACTTCAATATTTCATTATCATCATCTTCACACACTAACCATATGAAATATAAGCTCAATCCATAGAAATCAACAAAAAGAAATGAATACTTACTTGAATATTTTACCAAATCTTCAATATCTACCTTCAATTCTCTCAACACTCTTATGAATTTGATGTGTATATAAATAAAATCACATCTCTCTCTCTCTCTCTCTCTCTCTCTCTCCATGTCAAGAACAAGAAGAAGAAGAAGAAGAAGAAGAAAGAAAGAAAATCTTCTTTCTTTTATCAACCTAATCTTATATATATATATATATAATAATAATAATAAAATATCACATAAATCCTCCACCACAATTTTCTTCCCTTTGACTTTCTTTTCTTCTTTTTCTTTTGTCATTACTATCTTTATTATTATTATTATTATTATTATTATTATTATTATTATTATTATTATTATTATTATTATTATATACACTTACTTTTCCTACTCCAATATATACATCATGTATATGTGATGTATATGTTGCTATATGTATATCTCTTATATATTATTTTTATATTTCCCTTATTTTTCAAATACCATATATATACATATCATCCTTCATATACATTTATCTCTTATAATATTTCCTTTTTACTTAACTTATTTTCTTTTGACTTCCATTTCTTGGACTTGTATATGTTATATATATATATATATCTATACATACAACATATACATTCTCTCTTTACTTCTTTTCTCTTTCTATAAAACATATACTTTAAATCCAAATACAACAATAATGATTCCAAAACTTTTAGGGTGTAGTTTGGGATATTACATGAGCTGAGTTTGAAGAAGGAGACACATCTTGTACAAGCCCTAAACCAAGAATCAAGGATTGAAGTGAAGAAATACAAATTATTTGCCATGGATTGTTTGATTTCTTTTACTCATTTATCTTGCTCTGTTTTTCTGGTTTTGAACATGAACTAATTCCTTCTCTATCTAGATATTTATGAACCCTAGCTTATATGTATGAATTGAATAATTATATTTAGTTGAATCATTTCATTGAGTTGTTTTATTCTTATGATGCTTGATGTTATTTCCAATTGATAATAGCATGCTTATTGATTGGTTGCCATTTTCATATTATTGACTTTAGAAAGCTTGATATGAATTGAATACTCATAAGGGTTGAGGATTGATTGGGGTGCTAGAGATAAACCTACAAGATCCTTTGGTGTATAGTTCCTTGTTCTTAATGCATGACCTACTTAATTGTGTTTGAGAAGAGATTTCGGCACTCTACTTAGTGATTAGGGATTAATTCGCTCGAGAGAGGTTTTAGTCTAAGTTAAAGGAATGCCAACTCAATTCTATTGAATGATTTAACTGAATTGATTGTTCATAAATATCATTGAGGCTAGGGGGATTCAATATCTGAATAGTATTATTATTATCAATCCTTTTTACACAACACACAATTTATCTTTATGTTCATTTATTTTAGTTAATTGTCTTTAATTACAAAACTTCACAAAAATATTGATTTGCTAAACAACGATTAAGGTTTGCGCTAGTACTTGGCCTTGTCCCCAGTGGAATGATAACTCACTCAATACTATATTACTTCGGTGACTCGTGCACTTGTGGTATTGCTATAGCTCTAACCGACGCACACAAACGAGCACATTTAACTATTCCATGCCTTGCATTTGATGAAATTGACAGAAGGTCTCAGCATTGAAGTTTGGTGACAGTGGATTATGTAGTGGTCGAGGAGCTAATGGTTGCAACAACCCTTTCTTTTGCAGCTTGCTAAAAACCCAAGATAGAGGTTTCCCCAATTCTGAGAATTGTCTTTTATTTCCTTGACCAGTCGCATTAACATCAACTTCTTTTTGCGTGCTTTGATTGCTAGGCTGATAATTCCCTTTCTCATTCCTTCTTATTGAAAAGCGATTCTTCTCCCTTTCCCACTCATCAATTTGTATACCAGTTTGGAGAAGATCTTTGAAATCCCTTATAAGGGTGTGAGACATCCTTTCATGGAGATTGGGCAGTACACCTCTCACGATCATCCTTATTTGATCCGATTCGTTGGGCATTTTCTTGATCAAAGTGGCCTTATTTCTCCATCTTTTCACATAGTCCACAAAATTCTCATTTGGCCTTTGTCTAATGGACTCCACTTCCATTAAGGTAACTTCCATCTTGACATTATACCCATATTGTTGAATGAAAGCCTTGTATAACATGTCCCAATCTTTTTGAGTACTTTCCTCTAAGGTGTTGAACTAATTTTGGACAACAGGGTCCAATGAGAGTATGAAGTACCTTAGCGTTTGAGCCTTAGTAGCTCGAGCAAACTGCATAGCAGTGATATACTGCTTCATATCGATATGGGGATTTCCAATTCCATCGAACTTCACAAAAGATGGCATCTTGAATTTCTATGGAACTTCTTCATCTAGTTCAAATAATTTGTCAACTTCGGTTCTTCAGTTTTCAATTCCTTCTCAAATTTCTTTTCTAAATCAGCAATCATCTTTTTAACATCAGAAGTCTCGGTCTTTTCAATAGTTGCCTTCTAAACAACCTTCGGCTCCTTGTTGTCTTGAAGATCTTGGTATTATTAAGCCCAATCATCATCATCAATGATTACCTTATCATCATCAAAAGCTACTTCATCAACTTTAGTCTTCCCCTTGCCTTTCTTGGTGCTAGCAGATGCTTCGGCATTTTTTCCTAAAATTGCAGCTAGTTGATTTTTTATGGTCTTGGCCATGGCCTCTTTTATTTCTTCCATCTTGGCATTGAGGGCTTCATCTACCATTCTTTGAATTTGTTCAGGCTCCATTGCTTTTGATGAATAAGTGATTGAGTCGTTGCTAGATACTTCATCTTCGGCATAGGTCAGATTGTCATAAGCTTTTGAACTATCGTAATCCAGGGCTATGAGCCAGAGAGGATCAGTGATATGAGATGCAAATGTATGCATGTATCCATGTATGCACAAATAATCAACAAAGATAAGTAGAACGTCCCTTCCAACCTTATACCATCCACACACGAATGGCGAGTCTCTTTTCCTAGGTATATGGTTAACAAAATACCAACATGGGGTATCTTGTTTTCGAATATTTCCCTCAGATGTTTCAACCAATAGTTATATTTTTAAAAATGGAAATCCATTCATAGTAATTCCCATTAATTAGGTTTTAATCCATTCAACCAACTATAGTAGCTTTTATGCTATATTGGATTAAAACTAAATTAAGAGGTTTATTATAGATAGATTTCTCACTTGAAAAAAGTAACTAATGGTTCATGCCAAAAACAAGCCCATGATTAATTTATTCTTAGTATAACTAGGCTCACAATTGATTTTTGGTATTTCGTAATTGACCAAAATATTTTGCAAGCTCTTTGTAAGAAAAAGGTTGGATAAACATAATTTTATTTCTAAGCCCATTGTAAAAAGAATTTAGAAAAACTGGATTTTGGGCTTAATATTTGGGCCATGAGCAAAAGAATTTTTTATTTATTTTTTGTAAAGTTTTATGTCCAAAGACCATTTTGAAAAGTTTTGAAGATAGCTTTGGTCTTTTGGATCTTAAATAAAAATATATTTGAGCTTACAAATGTACTTGGGTTATATTAGAAAAAGAACAAACCAAATAAGCCATGATTTAAGCCAAGATAAATTAACCACAGTCAAACAACAAAAATTTAGGGTAAAAACCTAAGGAAAGTAACTAGGCTAATTACATGAGCTTTAGTCTTTGGATAAAAAAGCTTAGGTTCTCATAGCAAGTATATACCAAAAGGTACGAGGTAATGAGTAGTTATTCCATGCTCGATCTCCATACCTTGAGTGAAAGTATGGTATCCCTTACATAACACAAAACTGGAAATATGGGCATCCTAACTCATGCACACGATGCAATCTAATATGATGCAATGGATAATATAAATATAAGAAAGAATAGAATAATATAAAGACCAACGGAATCAACTTCTCTTGTCCCTAGTGGAGTCACCACTGTGAGTGGGGATTTTCGCCCCGACTCCCGGTGGAATGGTTCTTGCGACTTTGGCACTGTTTAGGCTCGGGGCCTTAGAGAACGCGAACTTAAGTCTGGAGAAAATGGAGTCGCCACCTGGATGGGCCAGGAAAAAGAAAGGGGCAGATGACTCGATTCTTAAGGAATCCCCAACCCTCTAATGGGTTCGGAAAGTTGGGTACTTGTGGGGAAGGTGAGAAATGGCCCAGCACCCCCACAACGCCCGGTTCATTGGAATCGGCCTCCTTTATAGGTCTTAATATTATAAAATTCTTAAGTATAACAACATTATCCATATTACACACAACAATTGTATTACACACAACAATTGAAATAAAGCATCGTTATATTAAGAATCAAAATAATGTCCAAACTAAACAAATAAATGAACACCAATCCGAGGATGGAAACATGTCCTTACATCCCTTGCCTAAATTGGACACCCACCGAAAGGTAGAAACATGTCCTTTACATTGGTTCTAAAATAGAAAAGCAATTTAATTTACATGATATTTAACTAATGAGGTACCCACCAAGTGGAAACATACCTCTTACAACATTTGGGAATCTCAATAAATCGATAAAAGTAAATAAACATTCATCATAAATAAAAACATTCATCAAAGATATTAAACATCAATAATAAACATTCATCCTTGATAAATTAAATAAATCAAGTATTGAAATTAAATAAATCAACCATCAAAAAATATAATAAACTATATAATCAAATCTAAAATTAAATAAAGCAATAAATATATAAATTTAGGGTTTTAAAGAATTATCAATTGAATTTAGGGTTTCGGAACTTAGGGTTTTAGAAACTAAAGTTTTATAATTAGGGTTTTGAAATTAGGATTTTTAGGGTTTTTGAAACTAGGATTTTGGAATTAGGGTTTTTAAAACTAGGGTTTTGGAATTAGGGTTTTGGAAGATTAGGGTTTTTGGAATTAACTTACTGCCTAAAAAAACATAATTTTGGATTTGGAAAAATAAATTAAGGTTTTGGAAAAATAATCAATATTTTGGAGTTTAATAATGAAATGGTTTAGGCTTTTGGATAAAAATAGTTTGAGGTTTTGATTTTTAATGAAATAACATACGGTTCTTGAAGATAAATTAAACAAGATAGATTTTAACAATTAATTGTTGACTACTGGATAGTTTTATGTTTTACGAAACATGCTAGTGGGATTATGAATACCAATTGATCAATGTGAAAATTAAAGAAAATGATTAAAGTTATTAAGAGGGTGTTTCTCAAAATTGGAGCTTTTCAGCTTATTGTAAATAAGTGATTTTTAGATTATAATCAGATTAAAAATAAGCAGTTAAGCGTTTCTGTAAACTAGTTAATAATCAGCTTATAATCAGTTTATAATCAGTTAAGTGTTTCTATAAAATCAGCTTATAATCAGTTTTTAATTGCAGAAACTGTCAAAATGACCAAACTGTCCCTATGTTTATTTATTATATAAAAATTATTTTTAAATGTCAATTCAAAATTTATTTTGCAATAATAATAATAATAATAAAATTTATTTAAGAAGTAACGTAAAAGAATTTTAATGGGAACTAAAATGTATAGGGTGGGCAAATTTGAAATATTGAAGATTAGGTAGGGATAGTATGGTCTTTTACTTGGTCAAAACTGCTTAAAAATAAGTGCTTAAAAAAAAGTAGCAAAACCCAACTTTTAAAAAACTGATTAAAATCAGATTATAATCTACTATTTAAGTTTTCAGAAACACTTAAATAAACAACTTATAATCTAAAAACTCCTTATAATCAGTTTTGACCAGCTTTTAAGTTTTGAGAAACACCCTCTAAAACAAAAACCAAAGCAAATGATTAAAGTTGTTAAAACAAAAACCAATTTACTGCATGTTCAAAGATCAAGATACTGTGTGTTTAAAGATCAAGTTACTGCATGCATGCATGTTCTTATTAATCAAAGAAAAAAAACTATTGTAAACATAAATAATTCACGATTAAAGATCAAACCTCTGCTCGTTGGTTCCTCCACAATTAATTTATGGATGAACAATTAACAAAGACAGCGTTGCTATCTTTGAATGATTGATTATTGATGAATGTTTGCTGCTAATCTTTTATGTTTGTTGCCGTCTCTCTTTAATGTTCCTTGTTATCTTGTTAATGTTCCTTGCCGTCCCCTCTTAATGTTCCCTTGATAATGTTTTCTCCCCCTTATGAATTCTAAAACATTGTTACTTATAGCCGAACCTCACTCAGAATCCTTAACCTAATATAAAATAATCCCTAAAACAAATTCTAGTTGAATTGGGAAACATATTGAACCCATGTCAACCTAGTTGCCATAGGTCAACATGAGACCAACCTCATGTCGACCTTGGGCTGCCCAAGTTGACATGAGGCATGCTCATGTCGATCTTGGGCTGCCAATGTCGACATGAGGCATGCTCATGTCTACCAAGCCTCCCAAGGTCGACATGAAGCATGCTCATGTCGACCTAGCATGCCCAAGACAACATGAGGCATGCTCATGTCGATCTTGGGCTACCAAGGTCAACATGAAGCATGCTAATGTCTCCCGGGCTGGCCTCAATTAAATTATTCTGATCTTTTTTAACTTATGGACCAAAAAATTTTAATTTGGGCCAATTCCACTTGATTTTAGGGTTTTGCAATCAAATTTATGCCTCTTTAATATGAACCGACTCCTTTAAAAATTATAAACTAGGTTTAAATATTTAAAGTCGGATAAAATTTATTTTGGCATCCTTTAATTAGGACCATATCAAATTAGGGTCAAAATTAAGGGTCTACAGGCTCACAGACTTGAAGTACGATAATTAAAGAGCATACAACGATTTTTTTGATCCAAGTGCTTCATTGGGAGGATGGATGTAAACCAGCTAAGGGATATAGTCGATGAAGTTGTCAAAGCTAGGATGGCCGAGCTACAAGACCTAGTTGATTGAAAGTCTGGAGCTCATCAACCATGCTAAGGCAGCATCCATGGAGAACATATTCACTATTAGCAATCGAATGAGAAATGAGGGATCAATCCCTATTCTACAAGATCAGCCGAACCATATGCTATCTAAATGGAGCAATAAGAGTGACTACCACCTTAATGAGAAAAATCAAAAGAAAAGAAGAGGCATTGAGAAAAATGCAACAACTGAACCAATAAAGAGGTGTAAATTTTCAGACTTGGGGCAACCTTTGTCAAAAATTTTGGAGAATCTAATGAAGAAGGGATTGTTACAACCTTTGACTCCTCATCCTTTGCCTAATCCTTTTCCGCCTAACTTTGATATTAAAGCATTTTGCCAATTCCATCAAAGGCTTGGACACGAAACGGACAACTGTATGAAGTTATGGCATGAGATCTAGAATTTAATTGATAGTGGAAAGCTGCTTGAGCCTAATAAGCCCAATACTAAGGATAAGCCTCTGCTTAAAATTGGAAGGGCACCACCTCTTGCAACCTTCATGAAGAGTTTTATCTTGTCATCTCATCATGATATGGAGAGAGAAGCTGCTAAAGAGGATGTACTACTAAACAAGTTTGGGTTAACTGTGGATGAAGATGTGGATGATGAAGCAATTATCTTTAATGATGGAAAAAATCCTTGCCCTTGATATGTCTATATAAATGAAGTATCTTTGACGCCAACTCAACGGACCTTCCTTAGCTTGAATGTTGTTTTTCAATTTTACTTTCTTTAATATTTAATTGGAACAATCTTGTTTTTCAAATTTAAATTTGTTTGAATAAATTACTTTTATCAAAAATTTATGTTGGTCTTTGTTCATTTTGATGCTCAACCAATGAGGAATCTAGCTTGATAATTCATGAATTAATATATTTATGCAGAATGACTCGAATGACTTTACTAGTTGAGGGAATTGCTTAATAGCATTGAGTTGTGTATGCTTACTTAGAGAGGGCTCTTGCATAATTACCTTTGTCTAGGTCCTAGTCAGTCTTAGAACATGCTTTGACAAACTTTAGAGGTGAAATTGAACTCTGCTTATGTAACGACCCTCCCCGACCAGGTCAGCTGCCCGGCCCACTAGTGGCTTACGGCCCGGCCTTTTCACCACCTGGGCATGGAGTCCGCAGGAGGCAAGCGATCGCTACAGTACTGGACAGCCCTCGCGGCCCACCCAGCAGGATTTGTTAATTTGGCCTCCCAGGCATTGTCACACTAAGAGGTCGCCTCCCTGGATCGAACCCCTGACCTCCCACTTAAGAGAGCCAGCGAGAACCATCCAGTACCATTTCTGCTACTAGCAACAATTAACTTATCGAAATTTATCATTGGATTTCACAATATATATATAACCTAATTTCATTAGGTCAAACTTATATTCAAATTCTAATCTTTTCAGATTCATATATTCATTCAATAAGAATCATGCTTATAAATATACATTTCATTACTCCAATAATTATATTATCATCTCTCATACTTATTCAAAGTTTATCCATATAGCCAACAACTATGGCTTCATAAACGAACTTTTCCCCGACCAGGTCGGTAGTCCAAGTTCGGTTGCCCAACACAATGGGTCCGCATGGTTCCGCAGGAGGCAGATAAGTCCGTTCATTTATCTTTTCACCATTTATTTCTCATAATCAATTTGGTACTTTACCTCCATTATACTTCATTACTAACATCATTGTCAACAATTATGGTTTTTCATCACATCAAAATAGTATGCTCATATATCATCAACTATATTGAATATCTCATTATTCAATCATATCATCTAGACAGGCTTCAACCATATCTTTTAACCAGGTTTTAAAAAAAAAACATAGTTATCAATCTCACCAAAACTGTACCACAGTTATATCATCTCAGCTCCAAATCTAAAGATAAATAAACTAACCAACTAATCACACTAATCAAATCATAGTACCATGATATATAAACAATCACATTTGGGGTTTGTAAATCAATCACGTTCTTCTATTATTCGATTTCCAACCTTTACAATTATAATATTAAATTATATCACAAAAATTATATATTTATTCTCCAAGCTTTTATTACACCAAGAATTAACACATTTTATTTCCATCTCCAAAACAGTTTGCTTTTATTTATTTGATTATCATTAACCTAACTCATGTCCAATAATATTATCTTTAACATTTTCTACGCCCAACTTTCAATCATATACAAATCTTACACAAATTTCATTCATTACTCCATTTCCAAACCATCTCCTCTAAAAATTTTCAAATACAAAACTCTTTCCTTACAATTTCTTATTTTACACTTATACATAAAACAGTTCCACACACAAAGTCTTTGAGTTCCAATACATCTTATGATAGCCTCACTTAGTTATTGCAATAACAATTTCATTATTCAATATTACCCAAATCCATTCTCATTTTCTATTTCATCACATACTCTATTCTGCATAAATTAAGATTTAATCCTTATTAATTCCACTACTATATGCAATCTCATTTCTAATACCATTAAAAATGCAATGGTATAATATAATAAGCGTATCATATACACATTCATAGGTCATGTTTATAATATGACTCACTTCCCACCTTTCTTACATATAACAATTACATCCATGTCGAAAAGTTCATTTCACATATCCTCTTTACATATACACATAATTATGCAATTTATTAAATTTTTCTTTTGCATATAGTTTATACAAATATAAGATTTATCACTTTCCTTTAACTCTTATCATTCTCATTCTTTGAACATAACTTAAGTTATTCATTAACTTCAATAAATATATACACTCTACTTATAATATTATTTCACAAAGAACTTAATCACATTTCCAATGTGATATCTCTCTCACATTTGCTTTTAAATACCTTTAACATATCTTCCATATTCATTTTCATCCTTTCCAATCAAATTACTTAAAGTAACTCATTTCCTATTTGATCAATTCCTTTTCTTTTATTTCAAACCAAATTTTCCTACTATCAGTCTCATTCCCCATTTCATAATACTTTCATGTGCACTAATATATATTTCATATATCTCATATATTAAATACATTAAACTATCAATATTTAAATGATCTTTATCCACATTCCATTAAAACTATAAACTTTCAACTTATTCATCTCATTCTCTTAATATCAACTTTAAAACATTTTATATGTATATACCACAAAGCAACATCAAAACATATATGTTTCACAATTATTAAGCTCATTTCAAAAATCTAAATGTCTCATATTACCACCATTAACATGAGCTTTCACAATATTCAACCATATCGCATTTCTAACATTGAAATCACCATGTTTGTATTTAACAATACAAACAACACCAATATATCTTCGTTCTTAATCAACATCATCACTTTCTCTTTTTAAACAAAACCTTAACTTTACATATCCACATTTTAAATTATCACACTTAATCTATACCAATCAACTCATTCAATATTTCACTGTACTCTTTGCATTTAAATAATGTATCTTTCCATATTACCCATCCAACAATATTTCCTCTTTCTAGAAATCCAAACATAAAGTTTATTGGAAAGAGATTCAAATAATAGAGGAAAGATTACATACTTTAATCTTAATTTTATTTTTAACTCATTTCCAACTTTATTCTTTTAGCCATTTCTTTATATATCAAACACATATCAATAATCAAACTATTTACTTATAAATTCCATATCATTTCTTTATATCACAATCATCTCTCAATTATCAACATTTCAAAATTTGCTTTCATATAAAACCTCATTTACACATTATCATATATCTCATGTAATTCAAATACATCACAAAATCACATAATGCCACGTTCGAGACCAACCTAGATGTGAATGCATATGCATGTATTACAAACTTCAATTCAAAACTTTTCTTTTTACTTCTCTTTAAGCTTTTCAAAACTTTCTCTTTTTAATTCTACTTAGGCCGAGAATCTCGAACCTAAGCTCTGATACCAAAATAATTGTAACACCCTGATACTCCATATAAGTACTATACATATACCTAGTATACATACAATACGTATATAAAGTATAAGAATGTTACTTTTAGTTTCAATTTGAAAAACCTTTATCCAGATTCATAAAATTGAACATTAATTTAAAACACATTTACAAAAGTCAGTATTCTTATTTATCAAAACTTCATTCATCCATATGAATATATATTAACTCAAAAATACAATATAATTTAAAATCACACATGTATGCATCACCTTCTAGTTGGTCTCGAGACACTCTTATCCATCTCGTGGCATAACAGCTGGACTTCTAGATCAACCGCATAGCCACCTGCGCGATTATAAATCCGCTCTAAGCCCGAGAGCTTAGTAGTACAAATAAATATTAAAATATACTTTACAAAAGAATCATACCTCATATTTTTAGCATCATGTTTTATTGTTCTTTTACTACGTTTTCCTTTCTCAATGCATTCTTCATATGTTCCCCACTAGTCTCATTAATTATATACATATTTACATAGAACATTCATAATACGATACTTACCATTTCTATCTCATATACATATACATATACATCATTTTAACAAATCATCATTCAATGACTTATTCAAACCTTTATGAAAACAAACCTCACAAATTCCACATTCATATACATGTTACACATCATACAACATTTTCATAAACTCATATCTCAACAAAGCTCCTCAATATATCAATACACATATTACAAAAATCATACTTCACAACATCATTTTATTCACAATTCATCAATCATGAATCACACTACCAATAAAGGCAGCCATAGATCTCATTACTCATTTATTTCAACATTTAAATATCACATTGACAACAAAGACAGACTCGGGCCCAAAAGACACTAATATGTTATTCAAAGTTTAGAGTTACTGCATTGGTCCATAATCACAGTGATCAAGCCCGTAGGCAATATATCTCATATCTCTATCCATGGATAGCGTAACAGACCCAGTCTCTTGGATCATCAACTCGGCTAAACTCGAGGAGATCCTCAACCCGGCTAGACTGTTACTACAATTCACATTTCACATTTTATCAAGTAACAGACCCAGTCTCTTGGATCTCAATTCAAAGAGATCCTCAACCCGGCACGACTGTTACTTTTCATATATTTCGTATCAATAATTCACATAGTGTAACAGACCCAGTCTCTTGGACCTCAATTCACTCAAATTAAAGAGATCCTCAACCTGGCAAGACTGTTACATTTTCACATTTTCTAGGCATGCCGCCAAATCCAGAACTCTGAAGATTGAATCAACATATTAGACAAAACACAATTGATTCAACATTTTCATTTCATACTCAATTGAATTATCATAGCCAATAACAATGGCTTCACATCTCATTTGAATCACTATAGCCAATCACAATGGCTTCATATCATATCATGTCTCAACTCATATTATAATATTTCATTATTCAATTGTACATAATTAATTACTTCATCATATCCTTCACAATATATATATATATATATCATCATTGCAATTCACAAGATTCACAATGCATAAGGCATATCATTGCTCATATAGTATCATATGCATCATCAAATCATATTGATCAATTCATCATTCAAGTATACATAATCAATGGCATTGCACATACTTTTTCAATGATCATTATATCTTCCACATTTCCTATATCATCATTAATATACACATAACAATTTACATTATTCATGGATTTAGAATCTTCCATATACATTTGATTGAATCATTATTGTTTTAAGTGTGTTTAGGTACAAAAGACCTTTGAAGATCCAACCATGTAAGAATAATCAAGAATAAATATCATTAGCCAACACACTCAAGGGACACGGCCAAGCTTGTGGCCGTGTCTCTCAACACCAATGCAGACAGTAGCAAACACGGACAATGGACACGGCCAAGCCAGTGGCCGTGTCTCTCAACACAAACACCCAGTAGCAGACACGGGCAAGGGACACGGCCATGTCTCTCAACACAACACAGGCAGTGGCAAACACGGTCAAGGGACACGGCCAAGCCAGTGGCCGTGTCTCTCACAACTTGGCCGTGTCCTTCAATGATTTAAATACCAAATATTTCAAAACTCATCCAAACCCACAACCCTCTTAATCATCATCTTTGTTAATATTTAACAATTTCCTATCACTTTAACATTTATATAACTTCATTATATCATCATAATAACCAATATATATACATCACTATAATCAATTACTCAAAGTACCAAATTCATTTATACTAAACTCTAACTCCACAATTCATCATCATTCTCACAAATACCCCAACTTATCATCATCTTCCACACCAACCATATCAAAACTAACTTCAATTAAAAGAAATCAAGACAAGAAGATAAAAAATCATATATATATAATCAATAAACTCAATTCAAAGAATGAGTACTTACATGTATAGCTTGCCAAATCTTCAAACTCCACTTGCAAATCTCTTGATATCCTTAATCTTTGGTGTAATTAGGAGCAAAAATCATCTTTCTCTCTCTAGCTTCTCTCTCTCTCTCCATCTCTCTCTCTCTCTCTCACGAAGAAGAACAGACGAAGAAGAAGAAGAAAGGAAAATCAATTTTTTCCTCTCCTTCGTTCTTATCTCCACCATATATATATATAATAATAATAATAATAATAATAATAACAATAACAATAATAATAATAATAATAATGATAACAATAATAATAATAATCTCTCAAATAATCTCCACCTCATAAATTTCCTTTGACTTTCTTCTTCTCTTTTCCTTTTTGTCCTTATCATCATTATTACAATTAATTATATATATATATAACTCACTTTTCCTACTCCCAATTTCTCTCATGTATATGTAATGTATATGTATATGTCTTTTATATTGTAGTTATATATTTCCCAAATATACATATACATTAAGTCCAAATACAACAATAACTCCAAAACTTTTGTAATATCCTCATTTATGCCCTAGAAGTTTTGCATATTGTTGTTGTTGTTATTGTTATATATTGGATTGAATATATGTGTTCAATTGTAAGAGAAAAGAAATTGAGAAGAGAAAGTATATGTATATGTATTTTGGGAAGAAATAGGGTTTAGAGACAAATTTATATGTTGTGTATATGTTAATATATATGACATATAAAGTGGTCAAAAGGCTTGGTCAATGCAAGAGAAGATATTTATTTGAGATTGGTAAATTACTTAATTGGGCACATATAAGACAAAAAGATAATTATGTGAATAAGGGCACTTTGGTAATTGCTTGGATAAAATCACATGGTGGATATTTAAAGAAGGTTTGACTTGTGTTTTCTTTATCATTTCTTCTTCTTCTTCTTGTTGATGGCCGGCCCTCCATAGCCAAAGAGAAAGAAAGAGACAAGTGATGGTTTTGATGATTTCAAGCTTAAATTGAAGAAAGATTAAGTGTTCAAGTGTTGATTTAAGAAGTTTTTAACTAAGGTAAGATCTTTTCTCTAATTTCTTCAATTCTTTTGAAGTGGTATGATTAAGTTGCTTATGGTATGATTGTAAGTATTGATTTTGCTTGATAGATGAGAAGTTGGGTTGGTGTTGGTGATGGAAGAGTAAGATTGGTGTTTAGTGAAATTGTTTCTGTTTTAGGATTAGTAAAGGCTGTGACTTGTATGATTTTTAATTAATTTTAGAAAAATGTTCTTGAAGTGAATTTTTGATATGTTGTGCCTCTATGAGTCTAGAATGACTGAAAAATATGTTGATTCGATTTTGGAATGGTTATGAGTTTAGAAAGATTATTTTCATTAGACCTGTTCCAGCAGGTACCTTAACTGGGACAGCTATATTTCGGGATTTTTAATAAAATGTAAAAAAATCATATCCAATTTAATTTTGGATATGTTGTTGCTTAGTGAGTCTAGTATTTGAGAAAAATAATTTAGAACCACGTTGATTGAATTTGATTTATGGAATTCACAAAGTTCAGAACTGCTGCCAGGATGCAGGGCAATTGGGGCAGTCTGGTTAGGTGAACTATTTGACCAAGATTTTGTTTTCAGTTTGATCTGAAATTTTAAAGGGATGATTTTAAGATACAAAAATAAATTCTGTAAAACGTTTAGAATTTTTAGTCAAGTAGATTATTTTATACAATTTTTCAAAATAAGGATAAAATGGAGTTTAAAACCAGAATGTACTATTTATGGTTAGGGTTTTAATTCTTTGTTCTTCTTGCATTGCTTTGGTTTTCCAAAGGTAGGTTGGTCCTTAAACCTAACCCTAAACACTTTAAACACACTTGAATCAATGAATATTATAATCAATTGTTCTTTGCCCTAATTGCATTGTTGAGATTGAACAATGTTATGTTGTGCATTGTGAATGGCAATGTGTTTCATGAGTAATGTGGAATGAAATGTTGATATTTATGAATGATGCTATGTGAGATATAATGTGATCATGGATGAGATATATATATATACTTGAATAATGAGATGTTATATTGTGAAATGAAATGTGAAGCCATTGTTATTGGCTAAGATGATGTAATTGAAAGAAAGAAGGCATGTTTGCCTAAATGTGATGAGAATTGAGAATGGAAATGAATTGTTTGTTTAATATGTTATTCAGTTTCAGAGTTCTGGATTTGGGTGGCATGCCTAAGAAATGATGAAAGGTAACAGTCTTGCCGGGTTGAGGACCTCCTCATAGGTGTTGAGTTGATGGTCCAAGAGACTGGGTCTGTTACACTATGAGATATATGATTTGTAACAGTCTTGCCGGGTTGAGGATCTCCTCATATGTGTTGAGTTGATGATCCAAGAGACTGGGTCTGTTACACTATCCATGGATAGAGATACATGTATATACATTGCCTACGGGCGTGATTATTGTGACTATGAACCCAAGAAAGTAACTCTGAACTCTGAATATCGTATTAAATACTTGTTGGGCCCATAGGTGTCAAGGTTATATGAATGTCCTAAATAATGTTATGAGTTTAATGAAATGAGATGTTGGTTATGGAGTATGATTGATTAATGTTGAATGTGAAAAGATGTTGAGATGTGGTATGCTCATATGACTATGATTTGTGAAATGCATAATTGTATGGTTAACTTTATATTTATGATGTTGATCTTATCAATAACATATGTGGCATTGCATTTCATTAAAGCATACCGTTAGCATGTTTTATCTTACTAAGCCGTTGGCTTAGCGCGATAGTGTTTAATCGCGCAGGTAGTAGAGTGGATAGAGTTGAACCCGAGAGTTCATCAAGACCTAGTGAGAGTAGACCTTGAAGAATCCATTTTGGGAGCTTAAAGATCAGAGCAGACTTGCCAATCATGTATAAATTTTATGTGTTGTAAAACTTGAGTTTTGATGTATATGAATTTGTAAATATGTAAATATTTTATAACTTCCGCTGTGTAATATTTAAATATGGGGATTGTCACAAAACCTTTATTTTATGTTGTACTAGAAGTGTAAATCCTTTTTGCAGGTTGTAGTTGAGGTTACAAGGGGGATTTATTGGGAGTGTACTGAGAATGATTTTGTTTGCATTGGTTTGTGTAAAATGTTTTTAAAAATAAGAAAAAAACCGGTTTTGTCGACACTTGGGACTCAATTTTTAGGCGAAACTATGGCAAAAATTTTGTAAAAATCGGAATTAAAATTTGACTAAGTAAAATTGGTAGCAACATTAGGTTAGTGTGGCGCCTCTATTCAGCTTACATATGTAGGTTGGGAAGGTGTGTTACAATTGTTTTGGTATCAGAGCCTAGGTTTGAGATTCTCAACCTAGGTAAAATGTAAGAAAAAGGCTATTTTTACTTAAAAAGTGAGTTTTTGAACAAAAATACATGTTTGGGATTGGCAGTCTCTGATCTTTGATAAGAGGTATTCTGTTGTGTTTGCAGACTTAGGTTGTGATGGATTCTCACTCTCGTCAGTCGATTGAGGGTAGTGCCGAGAGTATTGCTCCTGCTGAGGGAGCTAGAGTTGATAGTGTTGAGGAGGCACCTGCTTCGGTGTCGGGTAGACCAGCTGGGGAGGAGGTTCCGCCAGCCTGGTTTAGGCCTATGATGGAAGCTATGAGATAAGCACCTGTGCAACCACAGCCACCGCCACCACCCCCTCAGCCTTCAGTACCAGTAAGGCACTATGATAAGCTAAGGAAATATGGAGCAGAGGATTTCTTTGGTACAGTTGATCCGGCTGTAGCAGAACAGTGGCTTGATAGAGTTCAGAGGGTATTTGTGCAGTTGCAAGCCACTTCAGAGGAGAAGTTTGACTATGCAAGATCTTTGCTACAGAAGGATGCCTACGACTGGTGGAAGACAATGCCCCATTCTATGGATGATCCTCCAACACTGTCTTACACTGATTTTCTGAGGGAATTTGAGTTGAAGAATACTCCTAGGGAGTATAAAGATGGGAAGAAAAGAGAGTTTCTAGATTTGAAGCAAGATCATCGGACCGTAACTGAATATGAAGTTGAGTTTATTCGACTGAGTCAGTATGCTGGGGGTATCATTGCTGATGAGATTGATAGATGTCGGCAATTTGAGGGATTGAGACCCTCGATCATGTGCTTAGTGGCTGGATCCAGATATCAGGATTTCTCACAACTTGTGGCAGCAGCTCGAAGTGTAGAGCGAGCTCAAGTTATTGCAGCTGTTTCAGAGGAGGAGGTTAGGGTTAGAAGGCCCCAGTTAGAGGCAGGGTCTTCTTCTGCGAAGAGGGGTAGAGGAAGTTTTGTTCCTCGGAGTAGTAGGAGCCAGAGACCAGCGGGTAGGTCAGTGCAGTTCCAGAGGCAGAGATTTAGACCTGCAGCTTCAGTAGCGAGTGCTCCTACTCCTGGAGTTCAGAGATCCACCTTACCTGTGTGTAACCAGTGTGGTGGAAGACATGGGGGCGTTTGTTGGAGGTATAGTAGATCAGGGGTATGCTTCAGGTGTGGATCACCTTATCACTTTGTGAGAGACTGTCCTGAGAGACAGGAACAGATGTCAGTTGATACAGCAGTTTCTCGACCTAGTGCGAGGGGAGGCCGAGGAGGCAGAGGTGCCAGCCGAGGAGGTAGACCAGGGTTCAGTTCTAGAGGAGGTGCTACATCCAGGGAGGGTAGACCAGAGGAGGTTGGATCTTCCCAGAGGATATATGTTATGCAGAGGCAGCCAGATGCATCGGCAGTCATAGCTGGTACTTTTTCTTTATTTGATATTTCAGTACTTGCTTTGATTGATCCGGGTTCCACACATTCATATATTAGTGCATCTGTTTTGCCTGTGTTTGATGTGCATGCTGAGTCCCTAGGATTTGATGTGTTGGTGACAAATCCGTTAGGGCATAGTGTGATGGTTAGTAAAGTGCACCGGGATTGTGCAGTGAGGGTGCAGGGTGAGGAGTTCCTTGGAGATTTGATTGAGATGCCATTTAAGGAATATGATGTGATCCTAGGCATGGATTGGTTAGCTCGACATGGAGCTGTGGTGGATTGTAAAAAGAAAATTGTTTCTTTGAGAACTATTGATGGTAGAGATGTGATAGTATCTAACGAGCAGGAACAACTAGCCTCCTTATTTGTTTCAGCTGTTGCAGCTAGAAGATTGATTAGAAAGGGGTGTGAAGCCTATCTTGCTCATGTGGTGGATACTAGAGTGAAGGGTTCCCCTATTGATAGCATTGCCACAGTTGCTGAGTTCCCGGATGTATTTTCAGAGGAGTTGCCAGGGTTACCTCCTGAGAGAGAGGTGGAGTTCGGTATTGAATTGTTGCCTGGTACCACTCCTATCTCTATTACTCCTTACAGAATGGCACCAGCAGAATTGAGGGAGTTGAAAGTGCAATTACAGGAGTTGTTGGACAAAGGATTTATTCGCCCCAGTGTTTCTCCTTGGGGAGCTCCTGTGCTATTTGTGAAGAAGAAAGATGGTACTATGAGGTTGTGTATTGATTATAGGCAATTGAACAAGGTGACTATTAAAAATAAATATCCTTTGCCTAGAATCGATGATCTCTTTGATCAGTTGAAGGGAGCGTCAGTGTTTTCCAAAATTGATTTGAGATCTGGGTATCATCAGTTGAGAGTCAAAGCTGAAGATGTTCCTAAGACGGCTTTTCGGACCAGGTATGGGCATTATGAATTTTTAGTTATGCCTTTTGGTCTGACGAATGCACCTGCAGCTTTCATGGATTTGATGAATAGGGTGTTTAGGCCCTATTTGGATCAGTTTGTAGTGGTCTTCATTGATGATATACTGGTGTATTCGCGGAATGAGGAGGAACATGATATGCATCTGCGGATTGTGTTGCAGATTTTGAGAGAGAGGCAGTTGTTTGCTAAATTGTCGAAATGTGAGTTCTGGTTGGATCAAGTAGCTTTTCTCGGACATATAGTTTCAGCAGAGGGTATTAGAGTTGATCCGAGCAAAGTTGAAGCTATATTGAATTGGAGTCCACCCAAGTCTGTGACTGAGATTAGAAGTTTTCTGGGTTTGGCAGGCTATTACAGGCGGTTTGTGAAAGGGTTTTCTTTGATAGCTACTCCACTCACCAGATTGCTTCGTAAGGGAGTGAGATTTGTGTGGACGGATCAGTGTCAGGCTAGCTTTGAGCAGTTGAGAGAAATGTTGACTCAAGCGCCTGTTCTAACTTTACCTGTTGAAGGCAAACCATATGTGATCTACAGTGATGCTTCACATAGAGGTTTGGGGTTTGTATTGATGCAAGAAGGTAAAGTTATAGCTTATGCATCTCGACAGTTGAAACCGCATGAGCTTAACTATCCAACCCATGATTTGGAATTGGCTGCCATTGTTTTTGCATTGAAGATTTGGCGCCATTATCTGTTTGGGGAGAAATGTTTCATCTACACTAATCACAAGAGTTTGAAGTATTTGGGTGTCCAGAAAGAACTCAATCTTCGTCAGAGGAGATGGTTAGAATTGATTAACGACTACGACTGTTTGATTGACTATCATCCAGGTAAAGCAAATGTTGTTGCTGATGCCTTAAGTCGGAAATCTTTAGCTGGTTTAACAGTTTACTCGCTCTCGTTGCTTGTTGAGTTGAGAGCATTGCATGCCAGTTTTGTACCTTGTGTTGATGGTGCATTATTGGCACAGTTGCAATTAAAGCCGATTTTGTTAGATCAGATCAAAGAAGCTCAGTTGGCTGATAAGAAGATACAGAAGATTGTTTCAGATTGTCTGAGTGAAAAGGGTAGAGATTTTATTGTGAAGAGCGATGGGAGTCTCTGGTTTAAGAACCGATTGTGTGTACCCGATGATGCTGATTTGAAAAGGGTCATTTTGGAAGAAGCTCATCAGTCTATGTTTGCTATGCATCCGGGTAATATGAAGATGTATCATGATTTGAGACAGCATTATTGTTGGATTGGTTTGAAGAGAGACATTGCAGATTTTGTGTCGAAATGTCTCACTTGTCTGAAGGTTAAAGCAGAGCATCAAGTTCCAACCGGGTTGCTTCAACCGTTGTCAGTGCCAGAATGGAAGTGGGAAAGAGTGACAATGGACTTTGTGTCTGGGTTGCCATTGACACAAAGGAAACATGATGTCATATGGGTGATTGTGGATAGATTGACTAAGACAGCTCATTTCCTTCCGGTGCGGATGGATTACTCTTTGGAGAGATTGGCTGAGCTGTATATCCATGAGATTGTGAAACTGCATGGTGTTCCAACTTCTTTAGTGTCTGATCGAGATCCCGGGTTTACTTCAAGATTTTGGAAGAGTTTGCATAGTGCTTTGGGTTCTCGACTACACTTCAGTACTGCTTTTCATCCACAGACGGATGGACAGTCAGAGAGGGTGATACAGATTATTGAGGACATGTTGAGAAGCTGTGTCATCGATTTCTCTGGAAGTTGGGATAGGTTTTTACCTCTTGTGGAGTTTGCTTACAACAATAGTCACCAATCCAGCATTGGTATGGCACCGTTTGAAGCATTGTATGGCAGACGGTGTAGGACACCTCTTTGTTGGAATGAGCTTGGAGATAATAAGTTGGTTGGACCTGATTTGATTCAAGAAACTGAGGAAAAAGTGAAGTTGATCCGAGATAGGTTAAAAGCAGCTTCAGACCGACAGAAGTCTTATGCAGATCTGAAGAGGAGAGACATTCAGTTTGATGTTGGAGATAAGGTGTTTTTGAAAGTATCTCCTTGGAAGAAGATTTTGAGGTTCGGTCGGAAAGGAAAATTGAGTCCTCGCTTCATTGGGCCGTATGAAGTGTTAGAAAGAGTTGGGCCAGTTGCATATCGACTTGCTTTTCCACCTGAGTTGGATCGTATTCATAATGTATTCCATGTTTCTATGTTGAGGAGGTACAGGTCAGATCCATCTCATGTGTTGCCATTTGAGTCTATCGAAGTGAGCCCAGATTTCACATTTGAAGAAGAACCAGTTGCTATCTTGGCACGTGATGTGAAAGAATTGAGGAACAAGAAAGTGCCATTGGTGAAGATTCTTTGGAAGAATCATGCAAAAGAAGAAGCAACTTGAGAAAGTGAGCAAACTATGCGAGAGCAATATCCTCAACTATTTCAGAGTTGATATCAGGTAATTTCGAGGATGAAATTTCTTTTTAGAGGGGGAGAATTGTAATATCCTCATTTATGCCCTAGAAGTTTTGCATATTGTTGTTGTTGTTATTGTTATATATTGGATTGAATATATGTGTTAAATTGTAAGAGAAAAGAAATTGAGAAGAGAAAGTATATGTATATGTATTTTGGGAAGAAATAGGGTTTAGAGACAAATTTATATGTTGTGTATATGTTAATATATATGACATATAAAGTGGTCAAAAGGCTTGGTCAATGCAAGAGAAGATATTTATTTGAGATTGGTAAATTACTTAATTGGGCACATATAAGACAAAAAGATAATTATGTGAATAAGGGCACTTTGGTAATTGCTTGGATAAAATCACATGGTGGATATTTAAAGAAGGTTTGACTTGTGTTTTCTTTATCATTTCTTATTCTTCTTCTTGTTGAAGGCCGGCCCTCCATAGCCAAAGAGAAAGAAAGAGACAAGTGATGGTTTTGATGATTTCAAGCTTAAATTGAAGAAAGATTAAGTGTTCAAGTGTTGATTTAAGAAGTTTTTAACTAAGGTAAGATCTTTTCTCTAATTTCTTCAATTCTTTTGAAGTGGTATGATTAAGTTGCTTATGGTATGATTGTAAGTATTGATTTTGCTTGATAGATGAGAAGTTGGGTTGGTGTTGGTGATGGAAGAGTAAGATTGGTGTTTAGTGAAATTGTTTCTGTTTTAGGATTAGTAAAGGCTGTGACTTGTATGATTTTTAATTAATTTTAGAAAAATGTTCTTGAAGTGAATTTTTGATATGTTGTGCCTCTATGAGTCTAGAATGACTGAAAAATATGTTGATTCGATTTTGGAATGGTTATGAGTTTAGAAAGATTATTTTCATTAGACCTGTTCCAGCAGGTACCTTAACTGGGACAGCTATATTTCGGGATTTTTAATAAAATGTAAAAAAATCATATCCAATTTAATTTTGGATATGTTGTTGCTTAGTGAGTCTAGTATTTGAGAAAAATAATTTAGAACCACGTTGATTGAATTTGATTTATGGAATTCACAAAGTTCAGAACTGCTGCCAGGATGCAGGGCAATTGGGGCAGTCTGGTTAGGTGAACTATTTGACCAAGATTTTGTGTTCAGTTTGATCTGAAATTTTAAAGGGATGATTTTAAGATACAAAACTAAATTCTGTAAAGCTTTTAGAATTTTTAGTCAAGTAGATTATTTTATACAATTTTTCAAAATAAGGATAAAATGGAGTTTAAAACCAGAATGTACTATTTATGGTTAGGGTTTTAATTCTTTGTTCTTCTTGCATTGCTTTGGTTTTCCAAAGGTAGGTTGGTCCTTAAACCTAACCCTAAACACTTTAAACACACTTGAATCAATGAATATTATAATCAATTGTTCTTTGCCCTAATTGCATTGTTGAGATTGAACAATGTTATGTTGTGCATTGTGAATGGCAATGTGTTTCATGAGTAATGTGGAATGAAATGTTGATATTTATGAATGATGCTATGTGAGATATAATGTGATCATGGATGAGATATATATATATACTTGAATAATGAGATGTTATATTGTGAAATGAAATGTGAAGCCATTGTTATTGGCTAAGATGATGTAATTGAAAGAAAGAAGGCATGTTTGCCTAAATGTGATGAGAATTGAGAATGGAAATGAATTGTTTGTTTAATATGTTATTCAGTTTCAGAGTTCTGGATTTGGGTGGCATGCCTAAGAAATGATGAAAGGTAACAGTCTTGCCGGGTTGAGGACCTCCTCATAGGTGTTGAGTTGATGGTCCAAGAGACTGGGTCTGTTACACTATGAGATATATGATTTGTAACAGTCTTGCCGGGTTGAGGATCTCCTCATATGTGTTGAGTTGATGATCCAAGAGACTGGGTCTGTTACACTATCCATGGATAGAGATACATGTATATACATTGCCTACGGGCGTGATTATTGTGACTATGAACCCAAGAAAGTAACTCTGAACTCTGAATATCGTATTAAATACTTGTTGGGCCCATAGGTGTCAAGGTTATATGAATGTCCTAAATAATGTTATGAGTTTAATGAAATGAGATGTTGGTTATGGAGTATGATTGATTAATGTTGAATGTGAAAAGATGTTGAGATGTGGTATGCTCATATGACTATGATTTGTGAAATGCATAATTGTGTGGTTAACTTTATATTTATGATGTTGATCTTATCAATAACATATGTGGCATTGCATTTCATTAAAGCATACCGTTAGCATGTTTTATCTTACTAAGCCGTTGGCTTAGCGCGATAGTGTTTAATTGCGCAGGTAGTAGAGTGGATAGAGTTGAACCCGAGAGTTCATCAAGACCTAGTGAGAGTAGACCTTGAAGAATCCATTTTGGGAGCTTAAAGATCAGAGCAGACTTGCCAATCATGTATAAATTTTATGTGTTGTAAAACTTGAGTTTTGATGTATATGAATTTGTAAATATGTAAATATTTTATAACTTCCGCTGTGTAATATTTAAATATGGGGATTGTCACAAAACCTTTATTTTATGTTGTACTAGAAGTGTAAATCCTTTTTGCAGGTTGTAGTTGAGGTTACAAGGGGGATTTATTGGGAGTGTACTGAGAATGATTTTGTTTGCATTGGTTTGTGTAAAATGTTTTTAAAAATAAGAAAAAAACCGGTTTTGTCGACACTTGGGACTCAATTTTTAGGCGAAACTATGGCAAAAATTTTGTAAAAATCGGAATTAAAATTTGACTAAGTAAAATTGGTAGCAACATTAGGTTAGTGTGGCGCCTCTATTCAGCTTACATATGTAGGTTGGGAAGGTGTGTTACAATTGTTTTGGTATCAGAGCCTAGGTTTGAGATTCTCAACCTAGGTAAAATGTAAGAAAAAGGCTATTTTTACTTAAAAAGTGAGTTTTTGAACAAAAATACATGTTTGGGATTGGCAGTCTCTGATCTTTGATAAGAGGTATTCTGTTGTGTTTGCAGACTTAGGTTGTGATGGATTCTCACTCTCGTCAGTCGATTGAGGGTAGTGCCGAGAGTATTGCTCCTGCTGAGGGAGCTAGAGTTGATAGTGTTGAGGAGGCACCTGCTTCGGTGTCGGGTAGACCAGCTGGGGAGGAGGTTCCGCCAGCCTGGTTTAGGCCTATGATGGAAGCTATGAGATAAGCACCTGTTCAACCACAGCCACCGCCACCACCCCCTCAGCCTTCAGTACCAGTAAGGCACTATGATAAGCTAAGGAAATATGGAGCAGAGGATTTCTTTGGTACAGTTGATCCGGCTGTAGCAGAACAGTGGCTTGATAGAGTTCAGAGGGTATTTGTGCAGTTGCAAGCCACTTCAGAGGAGAAGTTTGACTATGCAAGATCTTTGCTACAGAAGGATGCCTACGACTGGTGGAAGACAGTGCCCCATTCTATGGATGATCCTCCAACACTGTCTTACACTGATTTTCTGAGGGAATTTGAGTTGAAGAATACTCCTAGGGAGTATAAAGATGGGAAGAAAAGAGAGTTTCTAGATTTGAAGCAAGATCATCGGACCGTAACTGAATATGAAGTTGAGTTTATTCGACTGAGTCAGTATGCTGGGGGTATCATTGCTGATGAGATTGATAGATGTCGGCAATTTGAGGGATTGAGACCCTCGATCATGTGCTTAGTGGCTGGATCCAGATATCAGGATTTCTCACAACTTGTGGCAGCAGCTCGAAGTGTAGAGCGAGCTCAAGTTATTGCAGCTGTTTCAGAGGACGAGGTTAGGGTTAGAAGGCCCCAGTTAGAGGCAGGGTCTTCTTCTGCGAAGAGGGGTAGAGGAAGTTTTGTTCCTCGGAGTAGTAGGAGCCAGAGACCAGCGGGTAGGTCAGTGCAGTTCCAGAGGCAGAGATTTAGACCTGCAGCTTCAGTAGCGAGTGCTCCTACTCCTGGAGTTCAGAGATCCACCTTAACTGTGTGTAACCAGTGTGGTGGAAGACATGGGGGCGTTTGTTGGAGGTATAGTAGATCAGGGGTATGCTTCAGGTGTGGATCACCTTATCACTTTGTGAGAGACTGTCCTAAGAGACAGGAACAGATGTCAGTTGATACAGCAGTTTCTCGACCTAGTGCGAGGGGAGGCCGAGGAGGCAGAGGTGCCAGCCGAGGAGGTAGACCAGGGTTCAGTTCTAGAGGAGGTGCTACATCCAGGGAGGGTAGACCAGAGGAGGTTGGATCTTCCCAGAGGATATATGTTATGCAGAGGCAGCCAGATGCATCGGCAGTCATAGCTGGTACTTTTTCTTTATTTGATATTTCAGTACTTGCTTTGATTGATCCGGGTTCCACACATTCATATATTAGTGCATCTGTTTTGCCTGTGTTTGATGTGCATGCTGAGTCCCTAGGATTTGATGTGTTGGTGACAAATCCGTTAGGGCATAGTGTGATGGTTAGTAAAGTGCACCGGGATTGTGCAGTGAGGGTGCAGGGTGAGGAGTTCCTTGGAGATTTGATTGAGATGCCATTTAAGGAATATGATGTGATCCTAGGCATGGATTGGTTAGCTCGACATGGAGCTGTGGTGGATTGTAAAAAGAAAATTGTTTCTTTGAGAACTGTTGATGGTAGAGATGTGATAGTATCTAACGAGCAGGAACAACTAGCCTCCTTATTTGTTTCAGCTGTTGCAGCTAGAAGATTGATTAGAAAGGGGTGTGAAGCCTATCTTGCTCATGTGGTGGATACTAGAGTGAAGGGTTCCCCTATTGATAGCATTGCCACAGTTGCTGAGTTCCCGGATGTATTTTCAGAGGAGTTGCCAGGGTTACCTCCTGAGAGAGAGGTGGAGTTCGGTATTGAATTGTTGCCTGGTACCACTCCTATCTCTATTACTCCTTACAGAATGGCACCAGCAGAATTGAGGGAGTTGAAAGTGCAATTACAGGAGTTGTTGGACAAAGGATTTATACGCCCCAGTGTTTCTCCTTGGGGAGCTCCTGTGCTATTTGTGAAGAAGAAAGATGGTACTATGAGATTGTGTATTGATTATAGGCAATTGAACAAGGTGACTATTAAAAATAAATATCCTTTGCCTAGAATCGATGATCTCTTTGATCAGTTGAAGGGAGCGTCAGTGTTTTCCAAAATTGATTTGAGATCTGGGTATCATCAGTTGAGAGTCAAAGCTGAAGATGTTCCTAAGACCGCTTTTCGAACCAGGTATGGGCATTATGAATTTTTAGTTATGCCTTTTGGTCTGACGAATGCACCTGCAGCTTTCATGGATTTGATGAATAGGGTGTTTAGGCCCTATTTGGATCAGTTTGTAGTGGTCTTCATTGATGATATACTGGTGTATTCGCGGAATGAGGAGGAACATGATATGCATCTGCGGATTGTGTTGCAGATTTTGAGAGAGAGGCAGTTGTTTGCTAAATTGTCGAAATGTGAGTTCTGGTTGGATCAAGTAGCTTTTCTCGGACATATAGTTTCAGCAGAGGGTATTAGAGTTGATCCGAGCAAAGTTGAAGCTATATTGAATTGGAGTCCACCCAAGTCTGTGACTGAGATTAGAAGTTTTCTGGGTTTGGCAGGCTATTACAGGCGGTTTGTGAAAGGGTTTTCTTTGATAGCTACTCCACTCACCAGATTGCTTCGTAAGGGAGTGAGATTTGTGTGGACGGATCAGTGTCAGGCTAGCTTTGAGCAGTTGAGAGAAATGTTGACTCAAGCGCCTGTTCTAACTTTACCTGTTGAAGGCAAACCATATGTGATCTACAGTGATGGTTCACATAGAGGTTTGGGGTTTGTATTGATGCAAGAAGGTAAAGTTATAGCTTATGCATCTCGACAGTTGAAACCGCATGAGCTTAACTATCCAACCCATGATTTGGAATTGGCTGCCATTGTTTTTGCATTGAAGATTTGGCGCCATTATCTGTTTGGGGAGAAATGTTTCATCTACACTGATCACAAGAGTTTGAAGTATTTGGGTGTCCAGAAAGAACTCAATCTTCGTCAGAGGAGATGGTTAGAATTGATTAAAGACTACGACTGTTTGATTGACTATCATCCAGGTAAAGCAAATGTTGTTGCTGATGCCTTAAGTCGGAAATCTTTAGCTGGTTTAACAGTTTACTCGCTCTCGTTGCTTGTTGAGTTGAGAGCATTGCATGCCAGTTTTGTACCTTGTGTTGATGGTGCATTATTGGCACAGTTGCAATTAAAGCCGATTTTGTTAGATCAGATCAAAGAAGCTCAGTTGGCTGATAAGAAGATACAGAAGATTGTTTCAGATTGTCTGAGTGAAAAGGGTAGAGATTTTATTGTGAAGAGCGATGGGAGTCTCTGGTTTAAGAACCGATTGTGTGTACCCGATGATGCTGATTTGAAAAGGGTCATTTTGGAAGAAGCTCATCAGTCTATGTTTGCTATGCATCCGGGTAATATGAAGATGTATCATGATTTGAGACAGCATTATTGGTGGATTGGTTTGAAGAGAGACATTGCAGATTTTGTGTCGAAATGTCTCACTTGTCTGAAGGTTAAAGCAGAGCATCAAGTTCCAACCGGGTTGCTTCAACCGTTGTCAGTGCCAGAATGGAAGTGGGAAAGAGTGACAATGGACTTTGTGTCTGGGTTGCCATTGACACAAAGGAAACATGATGTCATATGGGTGATTGTGGATAGATTGACTAAGACAGCTCATTTCCTTCCGGTGCGGATGGATTACTCTTTGGAGAGATTGGCTGAGCTGTATATCCATGAGATTGTGAAACTGCATGGTGTTCCAACTTCTTTAGTGTCTGATCGAGATCCCGGGTTTACTTCAAGATTTTGGAAGAGTTTGCATAGTGCTTTGGGTTCTCGACTACACTTCAGTACTGCTTTTCATCCACAGACGGATGGACAGTCAGAGAGGGTGATACAGATTATTGAGGATATGTTGAGAAGCTGTGTCATCGATTTCTCTGGAAGTTGGGATAGGTTTTTACCTCTTGTGGAGTTTGCTTACAACAATAGTCACCAATCCAGCATTGGTATGGCACCGTTTGAAGCATTGTATGGCAGACGGTGTAGGACACCTCTTTGTTGGAATGAGCTTGGAGATAATAAGTTGGTTGGACCTGATTTGATTCAAGAAACTGAGGAAAAAGTGAAGTTGATCCGAGATAGGTTAAAAGCAGCTTCAGACCGACAGAAGTCTTATGCAGATCTGAAGAGGAGAGACATTCAGTTTGATGTTGGAGATAAGGTGTTTTTGAAAGTATCTCCTTGGAAGAAGATTTTGAGGTTCGGTCGGAAAGGAAAATTGAGTCCTCGCTTCATTGGGCCGTATGAAGTGTTAGAAAGAGTTGGGCCAGTTGCATATCGACTTGCTTTGCCACCTGAGTTGGATCGTATTCATAATGTATTCCATGTTTCTATGTTGAGGAGGTACAGGTCAGATCCATCTCATGTGTTGCCATTTGAGTCTATCGAAGTGAGCCCAGATTTCACATTTGAAGAAGAACCAGTTGCTATCTTGGCACGTGATGTGAAAGAATTGAGGAACAAGAAAGTGCCATTGGTGAAGATTCTTTGGAAGAATCATGCAAAAGAAGAAGCAACTTGAGAAAGTGAGCAAACTATGCGAGAGCAATATCCTCAACTATTTCAGAGTTGATATCAGGAAATTTCGAGGACGAAATTTCTTTTTAGAGGGGGAGAATTGTAATATCCTCATTTATGCCCTAGAAGTTTTGCATATTGTTGTTGTTGTTATTGTTATATATTGGATTGAATATATGTGTTAATTTGTAAGAGAAAAGAAATTGAGAAGAGAAAGTATATGTATATGTATTTTGGGAAGAAATAGGGTTTAGAGACAAATTTATATGTTGTGTATATGTTAATATATATGACATATAAAGTGGTCAAAAGGCTTGGTCAATGCAAGAGAAGATATTTATTTGAGATTGGTAAATTACTTAATTGGGCACATATAAGACAAAAAGATAATTATGTGAATAAGGGCACTTTGGTAATTGCTTGGATAAAATCACATGGTGGATATTTAAAGAAGGTTTGACTTGTGTTTTCTTTATCATTTCTTCTTCTTCTTCTTGTTGAAGGCCGGCCCTCCATAGCCAAAGAGAAAGAAAGAGACAAGTGATGGTTTTGATAATTTCAAGCTTAAATTGAAGAAAGATTAAGTGTTCAAGTGTTGATTTAAGAAGTTTTTAACTAAGGTAAGATCTTTTCTCTAATTTCTTCAATTCTTTTGAAGTGGTATGATTAAGTTGCTTATGGTATGATTGTAAGTATTGATTTTGCTTGATAGATGAGAAGTTGGGTTGGTGTTGGTGATGGAAGAGTAAGATTGGTGTTTAGTGAAATTGTTTCTGTTTTAGGATTAGTAAAGGCTGTGACTTGTATGATTTTTAATTAATTTTAGAAAAATGTTCTTGAAGTGAATTTTTGATATGTTGTGCCTCTATGAGTCTAGAATGACTGAAAAATATGTTGATTCGATTTTGGAATGGTTATGAGTTTAGAAAGATTATTTTCATTAGACCTGTTCCAGCAGGTACCTTAACTGGGACAGCTATATTTCGGGATTTTTAATAAAATGTAAAAAAATCATATCCAATTTAATTTTGGATATGTTGTTGCTTAGTGAGTCTAGTATTTGAGAAAAATAATTTAGAACCACGTTGATTGAATTTGATTTATGGAATTCACAAAGTTCAGAACTGCTGCCAGGATGCAGGGCAATTGGGGCAGTCTGGTTAGGTGAACTATTTGACCAAGATTTTGTGTTCAGTTTGATCTGAAATTTTAAAGGGATGATTTTAAGATACAAAACTAAATTCTGTAAAACTTTTAGAATTTTTAGTCAAGTAGATTATTTTATACAATTTTTCAAAATAAGGATAAAATGGAGTTTAAAACCAGAATGTACTATTTATGGTTAGGGTTTTAATTCTTTGTTCTTCTTGCATTGCTTTGGTTTTCCAAAGGTAGGTTGGTCCTTAAACCTAACCCTAAACACTTTAAACACACTTGAATCAATGAATGTTATAATCAATTGTTCTTTGCCCTAATTGCATTGTTGAGATTGAACAATGTTATGTTGTGCATTGTGAATGGTAATGTGTTTCATGAGTAATGTGGAATAAAATGTTGATATTTATGAATGATGCTATGTGAGATATAATGTGATCATGGATGAGATATATATATATACTTGAATAATGAGATGTTATATTGTGAAATGAAATGTGAAGCCATTGTTATTGGCTAAGATGATGTAATTGAAAGAAAGAAGGCATGTTTGCCTAAATGTGATGAGAATTGAGAATGGAAATGAATTGTTTGTTTAATATGTTATTCAGTTTCAGAGTTCTGGATTTGGGTGGCATGCCTAAGAAATGATGAAAGGTAACAGTCTTGCCGGGTTGAGGACCTCCTCATAGGTGTTGAGTTGATGGTCCAAGAGACTGGGTCTGTTACACTATGAGATAAATGATTTGTAACAGTCTTGCCGGGTTGAGGATCTCCTCATATGTGTTGAGTTGATGATCCAAGAGACTGGGTCTGTTACACTATCCATGGATAGAGATACATGTATATACATTGCCTATGGGCGTGATTATTGTGACTATGAACCCAAGGCAGTAACTCTGAACTCTGAATATCGTATTAAATACTTGTTGGGCCCATAGGTGTCAAGGTTATATGAATGTCCTAAATAATGTTATGAGTTTAATGAAATGAGATGTTGGTTATGGAGTATGATTGATTAATGTTGAATGTGAAAAGATGTTGAGATGTGGTATGCTCATATGACTATGATTTGTGAAATGCATAATTGTGTGGTTAACTTTATATTTATGATGTTGATCTTATCAATAACATATGTGGCATTGCATTTCATTAAAGCATACCGTTAGCATGTTTTATCTTACTAAGCCGTTGGCTTAGCGCGATAGTGTTTAATCGCGCAGGTAGTAGAGTGGATAGAGTTGAACCCGAGAGTTCATCAAGACCTAGTGAGAGTAGACCTTGAAGAATCCATTTTGGGAGCTTAAAGATCAGAGCAGACTTGCCAATCATGTATAAATTTTATGTGTTGTAAAACTTGAGTTTTGATGTATATGAATTTGTAAATATGTAAATATTTTATAACTTCCGCTGTGTAATATTTAAATATGGGGATTGTCACAAAACCTTTATTTTATGTTGTACTAGAAGTGTAAATCCTTTTTGCAGGTTGTAGTTGAGGTTACAAGGGGGATTTATTGGGAGTGTACTGAGAATTATTTTGTTTGCATTGGTTTGTGTAAAATGTTTTTAAAAATAAGAAAAAAACCGGTTTTTTCGACACTTGGGACTCAATTTTTAGGCGAAACTATGGCAAAAATTTTGTAAAAATCGGAACTAAAATTTGACTAAGTAAAATTGGTAGCAACATTAGGTTAGTGTGGCGCCTCTACTCAGCTTACATATGTAGGTTGGGAAGGTGTGTTACAACTTTTAAGGCATATCTTGGGATATTACAGCTTATTTTAGGGAGAGATGATCTAGGCATTGTTTGGTTAGCCAACAACTAGTATCCACCCAATTAAATATCAATCCCTAGCTGTCCCTTTGAGCCTTCATAAAATTTTAGCTTTCTTTTCATTGGCTTATAAACATCAATAACCTACCCTGAGCTGTTGTGATACTTTTGAAAAGTCTTATGATCACTGAGATAAAGAGGCAAGAAGATCAAAGAAAGCAATGATTAGTCAATATCATGAAGATAGTTGAAGTTCTCAAGACCATAAGGGTAGTTGATGTTTTCAAGACCATAAGGGTAGTTGATGTTCTCAAAACCATAAGGGTAGTTGAAGTTTTTCTAATATCTCTAATATATCAAGACAACATCGGAGTAACAAATGATTTATCCCTGTTAAAGAAAATTTATGTCACTCCACTCATCCATTATTGGAAGTCCAAATTGGTACAAACAAGACAACTCTATTTGAGCTAGAACCAAAAAAGGAAAGAAAGAAAGAAAAAAGAGAAATGAAAGAAAAAAGAAAGAAAATAAAAAATAAAAGAAAAATAAAACCTAAAAAGGCGATTCAGAAAGCCAACTGAGTTTTCTTTTACCTAAAGAAGCAAAAGGCTTCCATTTGGATCATAAAGACATTTTTACTTGAATTGGTCCAACCCAACAAAAGATTCAATCAAAATTGGAGAAAAAAGAGGAAGACCATCCAGTTCTTGAAAATTCTGTACTTGATAGTCCTACAAGAAAGAAGGACAAAATGATAAAAGAAAGGGAAGAGTAAGGAAAGAGAAAGAAGAGGGAAAAGTAAGAAAAAAAAAGACAAAAGAAAAGGGAAAAGAAGAAAAGAAACGAATTTGGGTCTTAAACTTTTTGCAAGGGCAAAAACTGTCCTAATCAAGATCCAGATTAATACCAAGAAGATAGAAGGAATTTGGAGTCTAACATGATTGCCTCCAAGCTGCCTAAAATTCAAACAAGAAATTTATAGTGTGAATGTTTGTCCATTGTGTCACATCAGCCCCAACTTACAAATAGCTTTCATTTAACCAGTGTCTCTCATAGACCCCATTTCAAGCCTATCAAAGACCTATTGATCTCTCTTGGTAGGTAGAGTCTATTAGTGGAGATAGTTTGGATAAGCATGCATATGACATAGACAATATTTAAACTCAAATGAGACCTTTGGCCGAGCAATATGTATGTGCCTATCTGAAGTGCAATAGTTCTTGCTTAAAAAGAAAAGATTTTCAAGTTTAGTACGGTAACTAGGGTTGTCATGTTATAGATATGTTAATTTGGAAAAATCAAGTCCTGAGGTATATTGACATTGATTTGGCAAAGCCAACATTTGATTTCAAAATCAAAATTCAAAAAATAAAAAATAAAAATTATATTTTTGTCACACAAAGCCTTCAAGTTAAGGGGAGTATGTTGAAGTGTCGAATTTCAAAGGACATATTGGCAAAGGAAATGATTATTGGCAAGGTCGTGAAGAAGCTATCAACCAACATGCTGAAACATAGTTGGAAAGGATGTATCCCTGACTCTGCAACTTGGGATCTCCACCACTCGTGCTTTCAACATCTTGAAAATAAAAGCCACAAATGCAAAAGCTTTCGATCATTCCAATGCAAGACTTAAACAAGCGTCAAAATGAAACCAATGAGAACATTTCTGCCGATCACCTCAGTCTGTGAGTCAATGGGACGACTGTAAGTATTATTTATGCATATCATGCATACATGAGCATATCACATCGCACTTTCTTGTCTGTATTGTCTATTACTTGCGGCGAAGGTATTGTCTATTATCAAATAGGCTTTCAAAGTGAACAGTAAATACCTTGCGAAGTAAAGAATCAAAAGAAGATATTGAATCAAAGGGGGGCATGGAAAGCCTATTTGCTTGTGGAAGCTCCAGTCATTTTGCAAAAGAAGAAATACGTGCTTGTGCGATGAACTAGATGGCAAAAACATCAATCAGAGCCCACATAGAAAAATCATGGGTTTGAGCCTACACAGGGGGCAAAGTTTATCCTTTTTCAATTTTTTTAAAGTTTATATACCAAATATTTTCAAATTCATTTGTATTTTGCCACGCTGGGGGCAAGCAGAAGATATGAGAACCAACTAAAAATAGCTGAATTTTTGCGAAAGGAAGAACAAAAGAATGGAACAACAAAGTTAAGCCAGAATCCTCAACTAATAAAAGGTCAATCAAATCAAATTCGAATCTCGAGTCAAAGTACCCAGTTTAGGATCGAGTATCCAAACCCAATTTAAGATCGAGCATCCAAATCTAGTTTAGGATCTAGTATCCAAATCTAGTTAGGATCAAGTATCCAAATCCAATTTAGGATCGAGTATCCAAATCCAGTTATGATCGAGCATGCCAATCCAAATTAGGATCGAGTATCCCAATCCAGTTTAGGATTAAGCATCCAAGTCCATTTAGGATTGAGTATCCAAATCCTGTTAGGATCGAGTATCCAAATCTAATTTATGATTCCAAGTCAAGTTAGGATCAAGTATCCCAATCCAGTTTAGGATCGAGTATCCAAATCCAGTTTAGGATCGAGTATCCTAATCTAGCTAGGATCGAGTATCCAAATCTAATTTAGGATCGAGTATCCAAATCCAGTTAGGATCGAGTATCCCAATCCAAATTATGATCGAGTATTAAAATCCAGTTAGGGTCGATTATCCGAATCCAGTTTAGGATCGAGTATCCAAATCCAACTAGGAATGAGTATCCAAATCCAATTTAGGATCGAGTATCCAAATCTAGTTAGGATCATGTATCCCAATCCAGTTAGGATCGAGTATCCAAATCAAGTTAGGATCGAGTATCAAAATTCAGTCTAGGATCGAGTATCCAAATCCAGTTAGGATCGAGTATCCAAATCCGTTTATGATTGAGTATCCAAATCCAGTTTAGGATCGAGTATTCAAATCCAGTTAGGATCAAGTATCCAAATCCGGTTAGGATCGAGTATCCAAATCTCTCGGGTCTAGAACCCAAATTTTCCTTAGATTCAGAACCTAGAATCTCTTCTAAGTCCAGAACTTAGCTCGTGTCTAGAACCCAAATTTTCCTTAGGTCCAGAACCTAGAATTATCCTTGAGTCCAGAACTTGAACTAGATCCAGAACCCAAAAACTCAACCATCTCAAAAATTAAGTCTTATTGCTTTTCACTCTCTTTCACTAAAGTCTTAGATCATTCAAGCAGGGGGCAAACTGTAGACCCTTAATTTTTGACCCAGTCCGGTCCAATATATTTTAGTTAGTCCAAAATAATTTTTATGGTATCTTGATTAATTTTAATATTTATTTTAATAAAAATGGTGAAGTGAATAAAAATTCAAAAATAATAAAAAATAACAAATAACAAAAAAAATCGGCGACGAAAAAATCATCGCTGAAAGTCAGCACGGGCCCGTGGGCATTTCGCCTGCAGGAGTTTCCTACAGGTGAAATGGCCTGCAGGCCAATTCGCCCGCCGCTGTCGCAACCAGCTGAGGCAGCTTTTTCACCAGCGCAATTTTTCCGCAGCAGTTTTTTTTGCCAGCGTAATTTTTTCGCAGCAGTTTTTTTTCTCCAGCAAAATTTTTACGACGCAAATTTTTCAAAACCTAATACAAATAGGTTTCAGTTTCCTTTTCTTAATGAATGTTATATGCCGTGAGTAACTAGAATTAATCATAGAATTCTTCTATAAATAAGATCAAAAACAACATAAAAAGTATGGAGGAAATTTGAGGAGAAAAATCAAGAAATCGGAGGAGAAAGTGGAGATCGAAACTGAGAAGGAAAACCTTGAATCAAGCTGATTTTTTGAGAGAGTAGAAAAACAATTCAAGCAATTCAAAGGAAGCAAAGCTTGTCTTTGACCTTATTCATCCAAGATGCAATTTTTGGTGTAACCTATGAAAAAAGGTTTGAATTCTTAATTTCTTTTTATTTTTTCACAATAGCTTAATCATCTAATTGTTTCTTTTAATTCAAAAATCTAAGAACCCTAATTCACCTTTTCTAAAGTTTAAAAACCTTAATTCGTTGCTTTTTTTTTCCAAAAAGCTTCAAATTATTATTTTTGTTTCTTCAAAATCTCAAAACCCTAATTTGCTTTCCAAATTTTCAATATCCTAAATTGAGTTCTGTTTCTTTCTAAAAGCCCTAAAAACATCTTTTTTGCTTCTATAAACTTTAAATCTTTTTGTTTATTTTCATAAAACTTCATAAAACTATCAATTGTTTTTCCAAATTCTAAAACCCTAATTCAATTTCAAAACTCAAAACAGTAAACCCTAATTCAACTCCCAATCCTAAAACCGTGAAACCTAATTTCCTTAAAATCTAAACCCTAAAGTTTTTTTAAACCTAATCCTTTAAAAATTTAAAAAATCATATAAACATAAATGTTATAATTTTACACAGTAAGCTTAAAAATATAATTCAGTAACCAAAAATCATAATCTAAATGTTTTGAAGAGCCCAAACTCTAATTTCATGATTTTACATCACAAACCCTAATTTGGTTAATCAAAGAATTTTATCAACCTCTTAAATCATAAAACCTTAATCTATTTTAATTCCTTTAAAAAATCACAGTAGCCTAATTCCACAAATTCCAAAACCTAAACACATGAAATAAAGAACCCAAAATGGAAACAGTAGCCATAATTTAGACTTTTATTTGCCTTATTCAATTCTATATTTGATTATGCTTTGATTTATTTTATATGCTTTAATTTATTTTAGTTCAATGCTTGGTTTATTTAATTTATCATGGATGGATGTTTACTTTCTATTGATATTTAATACCTTTGATGAATAATTTATTTATGATGAATGGTTATTTACTTTTATCAATTTATTTAGATTTCCAAATGTTGCAAGAGGTATGTTTCCACTTTGTGGATACCTCATTAGTTAAATATCATGTAATTTAAATTGCTTTTCTATTTTAGAACCAATGTAAAGGACATATTTCTAACTTTCAGTGGGTGTCCTATTTAGGCATGAGATGTAAGGACATGTTTCCATCCTTGGATGGGTATCCATTTATTTGCTTTGTTTGGACATTGCTTTGATTTTAATAGAGTGATGCTTTCTTTTAATTATTGTGTGTAATATGGATAATGTTGTTATACTTAAGAATTTTATAAAATTAAGACCTGTAAAGGAGGCCGATTTCAATGAATCGGGCGTTGTGGGGGTGCTGGGCCATTTCTCACCTTCCCCAGACGTACCCAACTTTCCAAACCCATTAGAGGGTTGGGGATTCCTTAGGAATCAAGTCATCCACCCCTTTCTTTTTTCCCAGCCCGTCCGGGTGGCAACTCCATTTTCTCCGGACTTAGGTCCGTGTTCTCTAAGGCCCCGAGCCTAAACAGTGCCGAAGTCTCAAAAACCATTCCACAGGGAGTGAGGGTGAAAATCCCCACTCAAAGTAGGTTTGACTGCTTATTCACTCTCGTTGCTTGTTGAGTTGAGAGCGCTTCAGAGATACAAGTCTGACCCATCTCATATCTTTTCAGTGGAGTCCATTAAGGTGAGTCCATATCTAACTTACGATGAAGAACCAGCGGCGATTTTGGCACGAGAGGTTAAAGAATTGAGGAATAAGAGTGTGCCACTTGTGAAAGTTCTTTGAAGGAATCATGCCACTGAGGAGGCGGCCTAGGAAAGTGAGCAGGTGATGCAGAGTCAGTTTCCCCATTTGTTCTAAACTTGAGGACAGGTAATTTCGAGGTCGAAATTTGTTTTAGGGGGAGAAAATTATAACATCCTAGAATTTTTGAAAAATTCTATTTTTGGAAAATTAAATAAAATAAACTATAATTTAAAAGGATAAATTAAATTAATTGTTTTAAATGAAAAATAAAGGGATTTTAAATGAAAAAGAGGAATATATATGTGATATATATGCAAAATATCCATAACATATAAAAGTCAACACTTTTTAAAAGAAAAGGGTATTTTGGTAATCAAATCTTATAAATTCAAAATCAATAAAATAATTCAAAAAAAAAATTTTTGAATGGAAGAGGAAAATTAGGAATTTTAATTTATTAAAAAATAATTAAATATTAGATTATTTTAATATTTATATATGTGTGGTTTAGAAAAAAGATGAAAGGAAAATAAATATTAAAAGTCTTCTTCTTCTTCTTCTTCTTCTTCTCTTTCCTTTGGTCGAAAATTCCATGGGAGCTAGACCAAGGATTTTACTTCTTCAATACTCATAAATTCAAGGAATTAATAAGTTTCAAGTGGATTTTTGGTGATCGCCACCAAAATTAATAAGTTTTCATCTCTTTTCTTTGAATTCCATGGAAGATGGTATTATGTGAAAATTTGGATTTTGATGTTGTATGTTATAATTTGTTGGAATTGATGTGTATGATGTTATTTTGGGTAGTTAGAAATGATTCTAAGGTTAGATTGAAGAGATGATGGAGTTTGGTTAAAGAATGGTGAAGAGAGAGACTTTAGGGTTATGGATTTTTGGGGTTTTAAAAACATGAACTTTAATTATGCAAATTGATTCCAAATGAGTTGTTTTCATTCTTAAAAAGTATTTTAAAGTCAAATATTGGATTTGGTGGTGTTGGGTTGGAGTTTGAGAATGGAAGTGGAGATTTAGGGTTTTGGAAAAGTGATTTTCCAAAGTGGTTGAATTGTGTGATTTTATTTGTTTAAGCATGTTGTTTAGTGTTAAAAGTGATGAATATAAGCTTGGAATAAGTAATGGATTGTGTTGGAATGGAAAACCTTCAATGGGGGAAAGGTTATGCCATTTTTGAGATTTTGTGTATAAGAGTGTATTTTTTTAATGTAAATGATTTAAATGTGTTAATGGTGTTTTTAATAATATAAATAAACTTAAAACACAAATTTAATTGTAGTAGAAAGGAATTCCAATGTTGATGTAAGGAAATGCTAAATTTTTGGAAATTTGTAGGAGTGATGTGTAATTATGATTTAATGTTGGAAATGCCATTAAATGTGATACTAAATGATTATTTGCTATCACATTTGGTTTAGGCATTCAGGGAGGTTGATTTGCTTCATCCAAGTGGTGAAGGGTAAGTTGGAAAGATTGGATTGAAGGTTGTTTTAGCTTGCTTTGGGTTGCTAGTGGAGGTATGTACAAACTTTGAATATAATGTTTATATTTGCATAACATTTGGACTTAACACATTTTGGTTGGAAAATGTGTTAAGTTACTTGGTTCATTGATTGTGTATGAATAATATGCTATGGCATTTGTAATATCATATATGTGTTAAATGCATTGTGAAAAGCCATTGATAATGGCTAAATTGTGTAGAATGTGAAATATGTATATTATATTAAAATACCCAAAGTAATTGGGTAATGTGTTGTGAATGCAAAAATGAGATATGTTGAATAATGAATGAGAAAAGTGAGAAAAATGAGAAAAATGTGGAAATTGAGAAAAATCAGAAAAAAAATGTGAAAATAAGGCAATGTGCCTATTTTGATCATGAGAAAATGAGAAAAGTTTTGATAAAGGAATTATGAAAGAATTTGATAATGAGAAATATGAATAAATTGTGTGCCTAGTATGTTATTCAATTTTCAGAGTTCCGGGTTTGGCAGTATGCCTATGATTGCCTACGGGCTAAATGTTAGAATGGTGAAAAGACTCGGTCGTAAGCCAGGCCAGTTGATAAATATGATGTTTTTAGGGTGAAAAGACTGGGTCGTAAGCCTCAAAAACTATAATAGTCTAGCCGAGTTGTGGACCAAGATACTAGGGCCTAAGGGTCTAGCCGGGTTGAGGTCCAAGAGACTGGGGCTGTTCCATTATCCATGGATATATTGCCTACGGGGCTAGACACATGATGTCATTATGGACCAAAGCAGTAACTCTAAAATTTGAATAGCATATTAGATCCTTTTTGGGCCCATGCTTGCCTTTGTTTTAAAGTGAATTATGAAATGTGATGCAGTGATTAATATGTTGAGATATAATTTAATGAATTGTTATATTCACATGTATTGTGCTCTAGCGCCGCATTAATCTATAATGAATCAAAGTTTGTACCACTAAGATTTTTGCTTAGTGCGATTGTGGTTCATCGCGCAGGTGACAGGGTAGATCTGGGTATATCCGGACAGCGATTGTGGTCGAAAAAATTTTGCTGGCAAAAAAAAAACTGCTGTGAAAAAATTACGCTGGCAAAAAAAATTGCCTCAGTTGGTTGCGGCAGGGGGCGAGGACTGGCCTGAGGGCCATTTTGCCCGCAGGATTTTCCTACGAGCGAAATGGCCAGCAGAAAAATTATGCTGGCGAAATGGCCCAAGGCCATCGTACTGCGAGCTAGTTTTCAGCGCCGATTTTTCCTTCGCCTATTTTTTATTTTTATTTTTATTTTTTTTATTTTTATTTGTTTATTTTTATTAATAAAAATTAGATACTAAAGCAAAAATTATTTAATTAAAAGAACAAAAATTATTTTGGACTAATTAAAATATATTGGACAACACAAAATTTATTTTTGACTAATTAAAATATATTGGACCAGACCGGGTCAAAAATTAAGGGTCTACACTTAGGCAAAGGATAGTTATTCTTGATGGTCACCTTATTCAACTACCGATAATCAATGCGCAATCTCAAAGTACCATCCTTCTTCTTCACAAACAAAACAAGTGCTTCCCACGGAGACACACTAGGGCGAACAAACCCTTTATCCAATAACTCCTGCAATTGCACCTTCAACTCTCTCAACTCAGCAGGTGCCATTCGATAGTGAGTAATAGAGATAGGAGTGGTACCAGGCAACAAATCAGTACCAAACTCAACCTCTCTCTCATGGGGTATCCCTGGTAACTCCTCAGAAAAAACATCTGAGAATTCAACAACTATGGGTATACTATCAAGTTGAGAACCCACTACTCTAGTATCTAGAACATGAGCAAGATAAGCATCACATCCTTTCCGAATCATTCTCCTAGCTGCAACAGCTGAAACAAACATGGATACAAGATGTTTGTGCTCACTAGATACCATCACACTTCTACCATCACCAGTTTTTAGAGTAACACACTTATTCTGATAATCTACCACAGACCATGCTTAGATAACCAATCCATGCCTAAGATTAAATCATACTCCTTAAACGGCATCTCAATTAGGTCACCGAGAAACTCCTCATCCTGAGCAACAACTGGGCTATCTCGGTGCTCCTTACTCACCACAACACTATGCCCTAAAGGATTTGTCACCAAGACATAAAATCTAGGGACTTAGAATGCAATTCAAACACAGGCAAGATGTAATCACTTATGTAAGAATGCGTAGATCCAGGATCTATTAGAGCAATAACTGAAATGCCAAATAAAGAAAATATACCCACAATGATGGCTGAACCATCTGGCTTCCTCTGCATCACATACAGTAGGTGTGATGGCCCAGCCTTATCTGGCCTACTGCCTCCGGATGTAGAGCCTCCTTTCTGACTAAACCCAGGTTGACCACCTCTACTAAAATCTCTGCCCCCTCAACCTCCTCTAAAACTAGGTCGAGAAGCTGCAGAATCTGCCTATCTATGCTCTGGTGGCTCCAGACAATCTCTGCCAAAATGATTTGGTGACCCATATATGAAAAACACTCTTGAGGTACCTCTCCACCAGCAATAACCTCCGTGTGATATACCACAATGAACACATATAATTGGAGCAGACCTCTGAGCCACTGGGGTCAATGCACTAGCCACAGAAACTGTAGATCTCGATCTTTGCCTCTAATGTGGTACTGACCTACCAGGCTGCCTCTAATGGGCCCAATAGGATCTAAAATGCTATTCAAATTTCAGAGTTACTGCTTTGGTCCATAATGACACCTTGTGTCTAGCCCCATAGGCAATATTTATATCCATGGATAATCCAACTAGATTTGAGCTTACGACCTGATCTTTTCACTCAGTCTAGCTTCAAGGATTTATTTTTGAGGCTTACGACCTGGTCTTTTCACCCCATGAATATCACATTTATCAGCTGGGCCCGGCTTACGTCCCGGTCTTTTCACCTGTGCAGCAATTCATAGGCATCCCTCTGAAAATTGAATAACATACTAGTCACACAATTTATTCATTTATCACATTATCAAATATTTTCATAATTCCATTCTCATTTCAATTCTTATAATCAAACTAGGCACATTGCCTTATCATGTCATCATTTTCTCACTTTTCTCATTATTCTCTTTTGTATCAATATCAATTTGTTACATTATTGTAGACACTTAATTTTTGACCCAATCTGGTTCAATATTTTTTATAATCCAAAATAATTTTTGTGGTATTTTAATTAAATAATAATATTTATTTTTTATTTATAATTTTTAATAAAAATAAAATTGGTAAAGTTAATAAAAAATAAATAAAAGTAAATAATAAAAATAAATAAATAAATAATAAAAAATAAAAATAAAAATCGGGAACTCCGAAAATGAAATTGGCCAAGGCCAATTCACCCGCAGGAAATTCCTGCAGGCGAAATGGCCTTGGGCCATTTCACCGCAGGAAATGGTTGGCCTCCCAGCCCAGTGCTCGCAATCCTCGCAGTTCCCGCAACAAGTTTTTTGCCAGCAAAATTTTCCAACGCAGTTTTTTCCAAAACTAAATTCTATTTGGTTTTGGTTTCTTTTCTTAATTGGTTTTAATTTCCTTAAACAATTAGAATTAAGTTTATGATTTTTCCTATAAATAACACTTTAAAACTCAAAATTCAGAGACTTTTGGGGGTCAAAAAAATTTTTTTTACTTAGCAAAACTTGGGACTTGGATCGGGGGGGGGGGGGAATTAGTGTGATCGAAAATTGAACTTTTGAACTTGGATTGGATCAGAGTAAAGAAAAGGTAGAAAACCCTAGCAAGAACATTACCAACAAGCAACCAATCAACAATTCATCAAAGGCAGCAACCTTGCCTTTGTCTTTGTTCATCCATAAAGCAATTTTTTGGTGGAACCAATGAATGGAGGTTTGAATCTCTATTTTCTTTATTTATTTCTTTACAGAAGCTTCATTATTCAAATTGAATTAATTGTTTCATCATACAAATTGATCAAAACCTTAAAAAACCCTAAAACGTTTGTTCTAAACCTTAAGAACCTAAATTGTTTCTTCTGTTTCCAAAACCTTAAAAAACCCTAAAACATTTCTTCTAAACCTTGAAACCCTAAAATATTTTCTCTTTTTGTTTCCAAAAGTTTTAAAACAGTAAATTACTTTCCACAAACTATTTTCATTTACACCATAACTTTTTGTCCAAAATCTCCAAATTTTTTCTTAAATCTCCAAACCCTAGTTCTCTTTACGTTTTCTAAAAATCATAATTATTTTATAAAACTCTAAACTGTTTTCTTAAATCCTAAAACCAAATATGTTTTCCAAATACCAAAAACCCTAATTTTCCAAAAACCAAAACAGTAAACCCAAGTTTTCCTAAACCCTAATTCAGTGAACTTAAAACCGAATTTAATGAATCTAAACCCGAAAGCCATAATCCAATAAACCTAAAATCACAATCCATTAGCTATGAATTATAAACTCAAATGTCTTAAGATTCCAAAACCCTAATTTCATAATATTACCCCTAAGCCTTAATTTGATTAACCAAAAAACCTTACTACTTTCCTAAATTCATAAAACCCTAATCCATTCCAATTTTAAAAAAAACATTTACAGTGAGTTAAACAAATAGCAATATTGATACTAAAATGTTAATTAAAGAACTTTAAATAGAAACACTAAACCCTAAAATGTATCTTTACTTGCTTTATTTAATTTTAGATTTGATTATGTAGTTTATTATATGCTTTGATGGTTGATTTATTTAATTTCAATGCTTGATTTATTTAATTTATCATGGATGGGTACCTCATTAGTTCCACTGGGGACAAGGCCAAGTACTAGCGCAAACCTTAACCGTTGTTTAGCAAATTAATATTTGTGTGATGCTTTGTAATTAAAAACAACAAATTTAATAACTGGAAGTAAGGGAAATTAAATCTTGTGCAAATAGGATTGATGATAATAATACTATCCAGATATTGAATCCCCCTAGCCTCAATGATATTTATGAACAATCAATTCAGTTAAATCATTCAATAGAATTGAGTTGGCATTCCTCTAACTTATACTAAAACCTCTCTCGAGTGAATTAATCCCTAATCACTAAGTAGAGTGCCGGAATCTCTTCTCAAACACAATTAAGTAGGTCATGCATTAAGAACAAGGAACTATACACCAAAGGATCTTGTAGGTCTATCTCTAGCACCCCAGTCAATCCTCAACCCTTATGAGTATTCAATTCATATCAAGCTTTCTCAAGTCAATAATATGAAAATGGTAACCAATCAATAAGCATGCTATTATCAATTGGAAATAACATCAGGCATCATAAGAATAAAATAACTCAATCAAATGATTCAACTAAATATGATTATTCAATTCGTACAAATAAGCTAGGGTTCATCAATATCTAGATAGAGAAGGAATTAGTTCATGTTCAAAACTAGAAAAACAAAGCAAGATGAATGAGTAAAAGAAACCAAACAATCCATGGCGAATAATTTGTATTTCTTCACTTCAATCCTTGATTCTTGGTTTAGGGCTTGTACAAGATGTGTCTCCTTCTTTAACCTCAGCTCAAAACCCTCCTTTTTGCTTCAGTTGTTGGCTCCTTTTCCCTTGTTCCAGCTCTCACGTTCCAATTTCCAGAAAATTCCCCTAAAAACTCCCTCTTTTTCTATTTTTATTTCCCTCCAAAGCTTAAGTCATGCTTCCAACTAGCTTCCAACTCACTTTGTCTCCCACATTCCCTTTGTTCAATCTTTCTTTTCCTCAAATTAGGCAAGCTTTTCTTTTATCTAATATTGATTTTGACTAAAACTAGTCTTTGTTCCCTACTTATCTGCAGAAAAATTGGAACATTTCAAAGTTGCCCTAGGTGACACGGCCAAGCTTGCTGGCCGTGTCACCTACTGCCCTTTCTATCCTTTTTTTCTTCTAGGTGACACGGCCAAGCTCCTGGCCATGTCATGTGACATGGCCAGTGGCTTGGTTGTGTCATATGGGTGTGTCACTTTCTACTTCTTGCTTCGTCAACTTGCCCTCTTTGTTTCCAAGGGTGACACGGCCAAGCTTGTGGCCGTGTCATGTGACACGGCCACTGGCTTGGGCATGTCACCTGTGTGTGGTGGCTTCTGGTTCATTTCTTTTCCTCTTTTGCTCTTTGGTTAGGCATGGGACACGGCCATGCATGTGGCCGTGTCATATGACACGGCCACTGGCTTGGGCGTGTCACCTGCCAGTGTCAGCTTCTGTTCTTCATTTTTCCTTCTTTGCTTGGTTCTTTGGTTTCTGTTCTTTGGGTGAGACACGGCCAGTGACTTGGGTGTGTCACCTGGCCGTGTCATCTACTGTCTTGAAGAAATTTTGAGGGACATGGCCAAGCTTGATTTGGCTTGGCCATGTCTTGCTTGCTTCATGCTTTTTCTTCATTGTTTTCATCATCCAAGGGAGTTTTTGCACTTTGGCCTAAAACAAACTTTAAACCAAAATCAAATGAAACATTAGCTAAAAACACATAGAAATCATACTAAAAACAAGTATAAAAATACTCTTATCAAATACCTCACACTTAAATCCTTGCTTGTCCCCAAGCAAGGCTAAACACAAAATAAACTAAACACAAATATTTTGTCAAGTTCAAGAGTTATAAAAATTGCATCAATACTTACATATTCTTAAATCCACAATAAATATTAAATCAAACAAAATCGATACCAATGCAATTAAGTGGCTTTCCATGCATAACCTATGTTGTCACTCCCTCACCAACTCTTAGAAAGTGTTTGATCAAGGTGGTGTTTACACTCATAACAATCAATGAAAGATTATTGCCATAGGCTTGCTTATCTATCAAACCTCCACTACTTAATTACAATCAAGCATCAATCAAAAGGTCTTTTATTGGGTTGTAATGGGGTTAAGGTAGAGGCATGGCATTTAGGAAATGTGAGCTTAATCATTAAGTTCAAGAGCACTTCAAGAATGAAGCAACCAATCATATAAATAACCGAATGATCCCAAAACACCTTCCTCTTATCTATCCCTTGACATTAAAGGACTTTTCAAGGGAACTCACTTATTACATATTGTAACATATTCCAACCCTTTTTTTCAAGAACAACAATTATTTTTATTATTTTTCTTCTTTTTTATTTGATTTATATATATATATATTATTCTGCAATCTTAAATCTACTAAATTTAACCCCACACTTAATTTAACACAACACTTGGTCGTAAACGCTCTTAAGATGCTCTTGACCTATTGAAAGGGTAAGAGTTAAAACAACAAGGTTCAAGCTAATGATGTTGTGAAAAAGAAAGAAAAGGAAAAAAATGAAATAGGCTCAAAATTGGCTAACTAAGGTTAAAATTAGGGTTGGTCTTTTTAAGCCAAAGTGGGTTCACCTAATTGCCTTAATCATCTTGATACCAAATTGAAATTTTTATGTAGTCTTAAAATGTATATCAAAGCAAGTTCTAGCAAGTCATCAATCAAAGATGTTTTCCCACACAAAGAATAATAAGTTGATGGCTCAATTTCTCACTAGGTTGATGGTGATGCAAGGAAAAACCAACAAAATTGACGAAAAGTATCAATTCTACTCAATTCTCAAATTCATGCTTCTAAAATTCAAAAGCCATCTATCAACAATGTTTATAACAATTGAACTTTCCAAAATTGAGTTATTTAAAGAAAACATTAACTAAACCTAAACAAGGATAACTTAAAACACAAAATGCAACACAAAATGCACCCCACACTTAAAAATTCACATTGTCCTCAATGTGAGCATGCATACACTAAAAGAGAATTTAGATGAAACATATTATTATTAATATTATTAATATTATTATTTTCTTTTTTTAACGAAAAAAATGCATAAATTAAAGACATACTAATTAAAGAATGAATAAAATGGTGGGTTGCCTTCCATCCAGTACTTATTTAACGTCATATTAGTTGGACTCTTAGGGCAATTGTTTCTAGTGTTGGAGGTGTAAAACCTCCTTTAAGTCCTGTATTTCCCCTCCAAAATAAAATTTGAGCCTGTGCCCATTGACTTTAAAATCTCCTTTTTCCGAGTGAGTTATTTCAACCACTCCGTAGGAGAAAACTTCCTTGTCAGTAAAAGGACCAGACCATCGAGATTTCAACTTACCTGGAAAGAGTCGAAGCCTTGAATTGTACAGTAATACCTGATCTCCCGATTGAAACTCTTTCCGTTCCTTAATATGAGCATCATGCCATCTCTTGGTACGTTCCTTATACATTCTCACGTTGTCATAAGCTTGCAATCTCCACTCGTCTAACTCGTTTACCTGTAATTTTCGCCTTTCACCTGCACAAACTAGATCAAGGTTAATCTGTTTTATGGCCCAATATGCATTATGTTCTATTCCAACAGGTAAATGGCAAGCCTTTCCATATACCAGCCTAAATGGTGTAGTGCCCAAGGGAGTTTTGAATGCAGTCCTAAAAGCCCATAGAGCATTGTCCAATTTCTCAAACCAATCCTTTCGGGATCGCTTTACAGTTTTTTCCAAAATTCTTTTAATCTCCCTTTTCGTGTTCTCAACTTGGCCACTAGTTTGGGGATGATAGGGAGTAGCAAACCTATGTGTAACTCCTAATCTTTTGAAAACTTTCGCAAGCTGAAACTTACAAAAGTGAGTACCCCTATCACTTATAATTGCTTTTGGTGTACCAAATCGAGAAAACAATTTCTTCAAAAATTTCACCACAACCCTAGCATCATTGGTTGCCAAGGCTTGGGTTTCAGGCCATTTAGATACATAGTCTATAGCTACAAGAATGTATTTGTTACCAAAGGAATTGGGAAAGGGTCCTATAAAGTCGATCCCCCATACATCAAAGATTTCACAAACTAAAATCCCATTTTGGGGCATCTCATCACGAGATGAAATGTTTCCAGTCCCTTGGCATCGATCACAGCAGTTTACAAATTCGTAGCTATCCCTAAAGAAAGTGGGCCAAAAAAATCCTGATTCTAGTACCTTTTGAGCAGTTTTATTAGCTCCCATATGACCACCAGCTGGTCCAGCATGGCATTCACTAAGAATGTTCATTGTTTCGGGCCATGCCACACATTGTCGGATCATGTGATCCTTACATAATCTAAACAAAAAGGGATCCTCCCAAAAGTAATATTTAAAATCAGAAAAGAATTTCTTCTTTGCTTGATAAGTTAAGTCCTTAGGAAGTTCCCTAACAGCCAAATAGTTACAAAATCTGCAAACCAAGGTGTTTCAAATTTTAAGTTACTTACCTCACTTACCATGGCGTATAGCTGCTCGTCGGGGAAGTGATCATCAATGTCCCCTTCTTCGAACCTCTCCAAGGTTGGATTCTCCAAGCGAGAAAGGTGATCTGCTGCAAGATTTTTAGCCCCCTTCTTTTCTTGAATTGTTAAGTCAAATTCCTGCAATAATAAGACCCAACAGATTAGCCTAGGCTTTGCATCAATTTTAAATAAATACCTCAAAGCCGAATGATCTGTATAAACAATCACTTTTGACAAGATTAGATATGATCTAAACTTGTCAAAAGCAAAAACCACAGCCAGCAGTTCTTTCTCTGTAGTTGTGTAATTAGCTTGAGCTGTGTTCAAGGTCTTGCTTGTATAGTACATAGGCTGGAAGTATTTCTCCTTGCGTTGACCCAAGACCGCTCCCACTGCAAAGTCACTTGCATCGCACATTAGTTCAAACGGTAGACTCCAATTGGGAGCTACCATGATTGGATCATGGGTCAATTTCTCCTTAAGAGTTGTGAATGCTATCAAACATTCCTCATCAAAAACAAAGTTCACATCTTTCTCAAGGAGTCTTGTCAATGGACAGGCTATCTTAGAAAAATCTCTAATGAACCTCTGATAAAAACCCGCATGTCCTAGAAAACTTCTGATGGCCTTCATAGATGTGGGTGGTGGTAACTTCTCAATTATGTCTACCTTTGACCGATCCACTTCAATGCCCTTGATTGAAATTTTGTGTCCCAACACAATTCCCTCTTGAACCATGAAATGACACTTTTCCCAATTAAGCACTAGATTTGTTTCCTCACATCTCATTAAGACTCTTTCAAGGTTTTCCAAACATCTTTCAAATGAGCTGCCATAGACCGAGAAATCATCCATAAATACCTCCATAATATCCTCTATAAGCTCATCAAAGATTGCTACCATGCACCTTTGGAAAGTTGCAGGTGCATTGCACAACCCGAATGGCATTCTTCGATATGCGAATATCCCATATGGACAGTGAATGTAGTTTTCTCTTGGTCTTCTGGTGTAATAGGAATTTGGAAATAGCCTGAAAGGCCATCCAAAAAGCAGTAGTACTCATGGCTGGATAACCTCTCCAACATCTTATCAATGAAGGGTAAAGGAAAGTGATCCTTTCTAGTTGCATCATTCAATTTTCTGTAGTCAATGAAAACCCTCCAACTGGTAACTGTTCTTGTTGGAATTAGCTCATCATTTTCATTAGGGACCACTGTCATCCCTCCTTTCTTTGGTACTACCTGAACTGGGCTCACCCAAGAGCTATCCGAGATCGGATAGATAATCCCTGCATCAAGTAGTTTTATCACTTCAGTCTTCACTACATCTTTCTGTTAGTGTATATGCCCTAGGCTATTGATTTGGACCTTAATGTTATTCATTTTGTTATTAATAAAGAAGTTTTTATTATCATTGTTATGTTTGCATGTTATATATAATAATGATTATATCCCTAGTTTATTATTGTTATGGAGATAATAATAAATATAACTTGTGTAATATTGATTTGATAATCATAAGATGATTATAGGTATGAAGATACAAATCAATATTATGGATACATGTTAGAGAACAGTGTATTGGATAGACCCACATAGATATCACTTCATGGTTTAATGTCATAAGTGTATCTCATAATTGTTTTCATTTAATCCTTTGACTTGAGATTGTCATAGTTTCCAACATAAGGAATATTATGTTTTGACATGATCAAACGTTATCTGTAACTAGATAATTATAAAGGTTATGCTTGAACATGGTATAAATTATGTAGAGGAAAATGAACAATCAAGATGGAATTTGTCCCTCTCTATGAGAGAGATATCTTCTGGGCCCCTCGATAAGTGTAACTGAGAAATGCATGGCCGTGCTCAAAGAAGTTGATATAAGATCAATCTTATTTGTTTATCAGTTAACTTGGAGATCGAGTAATCATAAGTTTGGACAATATAAGTATGACATTTACTATGACTTATGTTCAAACTAGATATCGTGTGACAAAGGGATTAATGCATGTACTATTTCAGGTTTTCATTTATAATGATTCTCATGATTAATTGGGTAGTCGTAATGTCTTACTAGAGGCCAATTATGATTTGTGCATTTCAATAGAGATTGAAATACACTACCAGTTAATATGAGCCTATCGGGTCACACACATAGAACGTAGGCTGTACTTAAATAATAATAATTATATTTTTATTATTGTTGTTAGTATTATTATTATTATTATTAGATATTAATAATAATATTGTTATAATAATTATTATTAGATAATAATTATTAAAAATGTGGGTCCATATAGGATATGGACAGTTAGGGTTTTGACAAGGAAAGTCTTTTAAACGGTTTTAAAAGGGCTAGAGGGATGATAATCTGATCATTATTCATTTTGAAAAAAAACAGAAGAAGAGAAAAACCTAAAAACCCTAGTTTCGTTTTTGAAAAGGTTCAGCCACTGCCGTTGGTGAGCTAGCACTCAGACCGGCGTACGTTCGTGTGGACTTTGCTAGAGGGTGTTTATCTTCAAAAGGCAGCATCTGTTAATCGATTTGAAGCTGCACAAAAGGTTAGTTTCAAATCTCTTTTATCGAACTGAATGGATCACATGGATCATGGGAATAAATCGAAAGATAATTTTTGTTTTCCTCTGCGGCAAAAGGGTTGCAGATTCTTCTCGATTTACTAACACTTTCATCTTTGGGTTTAGTCTCCATTGCGGTTGCACTACTGGTTTGAATTCATCTTCCATCAGTATCTTGTGAGTGCAATAGAATGGACTGATACCCTTTATGTCTTCTATCTTCCAAGCTATCACTTGCTTATGTTTCTGCAACAACTGAATAAACTTCACCTTCTATTCAAAAGATAGATGGGAACTCAAAATTATTTGCAGTTTCTTTTTCTCCGTTAGAAACCCATACTCAAGGTGATCCGGAAGAGGTTTCAGTTCCAAGTTGGGTGGATCAATCACCGATGGTTTTGGCTTTTCTTCCTTTGGCATCTCAATAGTCTCATATGCCCTGCATTTGAATGATTTGCTTGCTTCAAGAAAAGCAAGCTGCTCCATTGCTTCTCGATCCTCAACATTTTCCTGCAATAAACATAACTCAAGGGGATCCTTGGAAACAATGTTAGTAACACAATTTACGGTCTCATGCTCAATAACGTCATTGCATGATTCCGCCTCATCAACTGAAAGTTAATGTTTCATGGCATCATGTATCCTAAAAATAACTTTTTCATCACCCACTCTCAAAGTTAATGTGCGAACATGTACATCGATAAGGGCACGGGCTGTATTTAAAAATGGCCTACCAAGAATAAGTGAAACATCCACATCCTCATCAATATCAATGACAAAAAAATCATTGGGGAAAATAAAATTCCCGACTTTTACCAACACATCTTCTATAATGCAATGAGGGTGGATTACTGACTTATCAGCAAGTTGGATGGTCATGAATGTTGGTTTAGGTTTACCAATGCCTAACTCTTTAAACATTTTATAGGGCATAACACTTATGCTAGCCCCCAAATCAGCTAATGCACTTTTAACCTCAAGATTACCTATCAAACATGGAATGGTAAAACTACCTGGATCTTTTAACTTCTTAGGTAACCTTCTTTGCAAAATTCCCGAACTCTTTTCAGATAAATGCACTAAAGACACTTCCTCAAGTTTCCTTTTATTAGAAAGGATATCTTTCAAAAATTTAGCATACTTAGGCATTTGTGACAAAGCTTCAGCAAATGGAATATTATTGTGCAATTATTTAAAAAGTTCAAGAAACATACCGAACTGAGCATCAATCTTGTCCTTGTTCAGCCTTGCTAGATAGGGTACTCTAGGTCGGCATTCCTTCAAATTGGGGCTGCTTTCTTGTGGCTCCTTCTCTCTCTCACTTTATAGTGCAACTTTCTCTCCCAAAGTGACAGGAGGATCATCTTCTTTTTATTTTTCTTGTACTTCAGCCCTTTTCTCTTCCACATTACCCTTGATCTCTTTTCCACTCCTTAGTGTAATTGCCTTAAGTTGCTCTTTAGGATTTGCCTCAGTGTCGCTAGGTAAACTCCCTTGTGGTCTCTCACTGAGCATCTTGGCAATTTGTCCCTCCTGATTCTCCAAATTATGAATAGAGGCTTGCTGATTTCTTAGGGTGGTTTCATTTGATTGGAGCCTAGTTTCAGAAGCTGCTATAAATTTCTCCATCATGTCCTCCAAACTACTCTATCTTGGAGGGGCTGCTTCTTGATGTTGGGGCTGCTGGAATCCAGGGGGAGGTCTTGGATTATTTTGATTATTCCATGAGAAATTTGGATGATTTCTCCACCCAGGATTGTATGTGTTGCTGTAGGAGTTATTCTGCTGTTGTCTTGGCATATTTCCAACATAATCTACTTGCTCTTGCCTAGCAAACATGTTGCCACTTTGGCAATCTTGACTTTGATGTCCACCCCCACACCATTCACAAGACATCACCTACATTACTTTCCTAGAAGAAGAGGCCAAAGAATCAAATTTTTTATTCAATGCTTCCAATTGAGCTGTTAAAGCCACCACAGGATCTAATTGGTGTGAACCCATGACCTTCAGCTTTCCTTGCTCCCTTGGGGCTTGCCACTGATAATTGGTGATAGCCATGTCTTCAATTAAATCTCTTGCTTATTCAGGTGTCTTGTTGTTTATGGTACCACCAGCTGCTGCATTAATGGATTGCTTACTTACATAATTCAACCCATTGTAAAATGTTTGAATTTGAAGCCATAGTGGAAGTCCATGATGAGGACACCTTCTCAGCAAATCTTTAAATCTTTCCTAGGCATCATAAAGGGTCTCACCATCTTGCTGCAGAAAGGATGAGATATCATTCCTCAACTTAGTAGTTTTGGATGGTGGGAAGTATTTCTCTAGGAATTTCTCTGCCAACTGACCCCATGTGGTGAAGGTTCCTGGAGGAAAAGATTTCAGCCACTTCTTTGGTCTATCTCTAAGGGAAAATGGGAACAACCTCAGCCTAATTGCATCATCTGAGACATTATTTATCTTGAATGTGTCACATATCTCCAGAAAATTCTGAATATGTGCATTAGGATCTTCATCAGGAAACCCATCAAATTGACAAGTCTGCTGCACCATTTGAATTACATTCGCTTTTATTTCAAAGTTGTTTGCAGCAACTGTTAACCTCCGGATACTAGATTCAGCTCCATTGAGATTGTGCTTAGCAAACTCCTGCATTGTTCTTGGTCCAGCTCCTTCCATCACTTCAAATACTTCTTCTTGCTCTGTTTCTGCGTCTTCCAAAACTGCCTCCCCTTCTTCCTTTTGCTTTCTCCTTAATGTTCTTTCTAGCTCTGGGTCTAACTCAAACAATTGGGATGAGTTACCTCTGGTCATAAACAAGGAGGAATACCTAAAATGATAATCGACAAGCAAGAACCAATGTCGAAAACAAATGAAAATAAAAACTAAATCAACAGTTTTGATTATATTACTAATATTGAAAACGTTGTCCTCGGCAGCGGCGCCAAAAACTTGGTGCGCGTCGTGCCTATGTGCTTTAGAAATACCGCAAGTGCATGGGTCGCCCAAGTAATATAGTAGTGAGTGAGTTATCATACCACTGGGGACAAGGCCAAGTACTAGCACAAACCTTAACCGTTGTTTAGCAAATTAATATTTGTGTGATGCTTTGCAATTAAAAACAACTAATTTAATAACTGGAAGTAAGGGAAATTAAATGTTGTGCAAATAGGATTGATGATAATAATACTATCCAAATATTGAATCCCCCTAGCGTCAATGATATTTATGAACATTCAATTCAGTTAAATCATTCAATAGAATTGAGTTGGCATTCCTCTAACTTAGACTAAAACCTCTCTAGAGCGAATTAATCCCGAATCACTAAGTAGAGTGTCGGAATCTCTTCTCAAACACAATTAAGTAGGTCATGCATTAAGAACAAGGAACTATACACCAAAGGACCTTGTAGGTCTATCTTTAGCACCCCAATCAATCATCAACCCTTATGAGTATTCAATTCATATCAAGCTTTCTCAAGTCAATAATATGAAAATGGTAACCAATCAATAAGCATGCTATTATCAATTGGAAATAACATCAAGCATCATAAGAATAAAATAACTCAATCAAATGATTCAACTAAATATAATTACTCAATTCATGCAAATAAGCTAGGGTTCATCAATATTTATATAGAGAAGGAATTAGTTCATGTTTAAAACCAGAAAAACAGAGCAAGATGAATGAGTAAAAGAAACCAAACAATCCATGGCGAATAATTTGTATTTCTTCACTTCAATCCTTGATTCTTGGTTTAGGGCTTGTACAAGATGTGTCTCCTTCTTTAAACTCATCTCAAAATCCTCCTCTTTGCTTCAGTTGTTGGCTCCTTCTCCCTTGTTCCAGCTCTCACGTTCCAAGTTCCAGAAAAATCCCCTAAAAACTCCCTCTTCTTCTCTTTTCATTTCCCTCCAACGCTCAAGTCATGCTTCCAATTCACTTCCAACTCACTTTGTCTCCCACATTCCCTTTGTTCAATCTTTCTTTTCCTCAAATTAGGCAAGCTTTTCTTTTGTCTAATATTACTTTTGACTAAAACTAGTCTTTTTTTCCCACTTGTCTACAGAAAAATTTGAACATTTCAAAGTTGCCCTAGGTGACACGGCCAAGCTTGCTGGCCGTGTCACCTTCTGCCCTTTCTTTCCTTGTTTTCTTCTATGTGACACGGCCAAGCTCCTGGCCGTGTCATGTGACACGGCCAGTGGCTTGGCCGTGTCATGTGGGTGTGTGACTTTTTGATTCTAGCTTCGCCAACTTATAATAAACCTCTTAATTTAGTTTTAATCCAATATAGCATAAAAGCTACTTTAGTTGGTTAAATGGATTAAAGCCTAATTAATGGAAATTATCATGAACTGATTTCCATTTTTGAAAATATAACTATTGGTTGCAATGTCCGAGGGAATTATTCAAAAAACAAGATACCCTATGTTGGTATTTTGTTAACCATATACCTAGGAAAAGAGACTCACCATTCGTGTGTGGATGTTATAAGGTTGGAAGAAATGTCCTACTTATCTTTGTCTATTGTTTGTGCATACATATGTACATGCATACATTTGCATCTCATATCATTGATCCTTTCTGGCTCACAGCCCTGGATTACGATAGTTCAAAAAGCTTACGACAATCTGACCTACACCGAAGATGAAGAATCTAGCAATGACTCAATCTCTTTTTCACCAAAAGCAATGGAGCACGAACAAATTCAATGAATGGTGGATGAAGCCCTCAATGCCAAGATGGAAGAAATAAAAGAGGCTCTGGTTGAGACCATGAAGAACCAACTAGCTACAATTTTAGGAAATAATGCCAAAACATCTGCTAGCACTAAGAAGCCAAAGGACAAGGGGAAGGCTAAAGTCAGTGAAGTGGTTTTTGATGACGATAAGGTGATCATTGATGATGATGATGATTGGGCTCAATATTTCCAAGATCCTCAAGACAGGAAGTGTAACACCCCCACATCCGGTACAAGCACACTACAAACACCACAATGTAATATACGTGCACTGAACATAGGGATGCTACGGTTTTCTTTAACCATCAAATCATTTTAAAAGATATCATAATCTTTATCATTATTCATTATAGAAAATAAGTAATTAACTTGTAATATAAAACAAAATAGATACAAATACATTTACTTAATACGCAGCGAAATTTATAAAATAGTTACATATATGAAAAAATTTAAATCCATATTACAAACATACATATATTCACATTATAAACAATACTTTACAAAATATAAAGAAGTTATACATGATTGGCAGCTTTTCTCTGATTTTTAAGTCCCAAAAATAAACTCTTCAATGTCTATTCTCACTTGGTCTCGAGGAACTCTCGGGTTCAACTCTGTCACCTGCACGATCAACACTATCGCGCTAAGCCAACGGCTTAGTAATACAAAGTATGCTAGCATTATGCTCTAATGCAATACAAGGTCACACATTTTATATTTCATAAACCATACACATATATACATATCACATTTCAAAGTCCTTCCATAGATCTCATTATTCATTCATTTCACATTTCATCATTCACATTGAAAACAAAGACTAGTATACGTCTCATTTAAACAAAGACAAGCATGGGCCCAAAGACACTAATATGCCATTCCACTTTCAAAGTTAATGTTTTGGTTAAATTATCACATTCATCAATATTATAATCCCAACTAGGCTTCGAGGATTAGGTTCAACTAAGCTTCAAGGGGAACAAAGCATGCTAAGTATCAACCCAACTTGGCTTCAAGAACTAACCCAACCTAGCTTCAAGGGTTGTAACATCTCAATTAGGCTTCAAGGATCAATTCCAACCTAACTTCAAGAGATTGTTACTAATATTAGGCATGCCACCATCAACAAACTCTGAAAATGGAATAACACATTAGCCACACAATTCATTTATCATTTAATTATAATTTCCATTCTCAATTCTCATCATCATCTAGGCAAACATGCCTTATTTCTTTCAATTGAATCATCATAGCCAATCACAATGGCTTCACATCACATTTGAGTTATCATAGCCAATCACAATAGCCTCATATCCTATCATGTCTCAATTAATATTATAATATTTCATTAATCAAGTATACATAATCAATTACCTCATCATATCCTTCACATTATACATATAACATCACAAATCACATTATTCATATGCATCATCAATATCATCAAATACATGTTAAATCTCAACATTATTTTATGAATGTATGTTCCACATTACATACAACATAACATTATTCATATGAATTAACAATGCAATAATGCAAGATTTGTACTTACCTCAATAACAATTCACACTACTCTAAACACTTTCCTTTTCCAAGATTCTTCACTTCCCAAACTAGGGCAACTCACCTTCTTTCAAAACCTAATCCAAAAATTGAGACAATACATGAATTTCCATACAATTTATCACTTATTAACTTCATCTTAGACCTTTAGATTACAAAGTATCACTTAACATCACATTTAAAAGCCCACGGCCGTGGCCACCTCAACCCCCACGGGCGTGGGTTAGATTATGATTCTGCCTCCCATGCTCCACATGTAATATCCCAATGTGTGCCCTAGAAGTTTGGATATAATTGTTGTTGATTGAATTATGTGTATATGTTATGTTGATAAGAAAAGAAATTGAAAAGAGAATGTTTAGGTATTGTTTAAAAAGGGAAGTAATGTGTAGAGAGAAAGTGTATATGTTGGGTATATGGTAATATGTATAACATATACATAAGTCAAATGAATGGTCAATGAAAGAAGATATTTTATTTTGTGATATGTGAAATTACTTAAATGGTCATAAAAGTTAAAAGAGGTTAAGTTAAGTGGATGAGGGTATTTAGGTAATTGCTTTGTTAGAAATACATGGTGGAGATTTAAAGAAGAAGAGAAGTTTGACTTGGCTTTATTTTCTTTTCTTCTCATTTGTGTGTGGCCGGCTATCCAAAGGAAAAGAGAGCAAGTGAGGTGTTGTGATTTCTAAACTCAAATTGAAGGAAGAATCAAAGGATTAAGTTGGAGATTTGTGAAATTCATCAACTTTGGTAAGTTCTTTTCCTTGCTTTTCCTTTGTTCTTTTGAAATTGTGTTTGGGATTGATGAGTTAATATGGATGGTGGTTTAGATTTGTTTGCGGTATGTTTTTAAGTGTTGAAAGTGATGTTATGTTAAGAAGTTAAATTGTTGTTGATATTGGAAGTGTTGGATTGAGTTTGTTTTAGGGTTTTGAAGTGATTATTGATGTTTAACTTGAGTTTGCTTGATTATTTTCATAGATTTGCATGTGGTTGAGGTTTGTTGAAATTGTAAGCTTAGAATTGAGAATTTGGCTGAGGGCAGTAGCCTTGTGGATGCCACGCCCGTGGCCTTGGTTGGCCATGGCCGTGGAGGATGGGAGCAAGGGTGGCAGAACCATTCCTTAAGCCACGCCCGTGGGGGTTGAGGTGGCCACGACCGTGGGCCTTTGTGAGTAATGTTGAAGTGTAATTGGTGATTTAAGGGCTTAGTAAGAGGTTATTAAGTGATAAATTGTATTGAAATTCATGAAATTGTATCATTTTTGGATTAGGTTTTGAAAGAAGGTGATTTGCCCTAATTTGGAAAGTGAAGAATCTTGGAAAAGGAAAGTGTTTAGAGTTCTGCGAATTGTTATTGAGGTAAGTACAAATCTTGCATTATTGCATTGTTAATGCATATGAATAATGTTATGTTGTGTACAATGTGGAACATACATTCATATGATGTTGAGATTGAATATACATTTGATGATATTGATGATGTTTATAAACAATGTACTTTGTTTTATTTATGTCAATGATGCCATAAGTATAATGTGAAGGATATGATGTGAATGATTATGTATTTGAAAGATGAGTTGCTATAATGTTATGTTTTGCATAATGCGAATTGAGGAATGTGTGCCTATGTGATGATGTTTAATGTATTTGGTTATGTAAACTTGAATAATGAAATGTGATAATGTAAATTGGAATATGATAAGATATGAGGCCATTGTGTTTGGCTATGATGATTCAAAAGAGATATGAAGCCATTGTGTTTGGCTATGATGATTCAAAAGAAATATGAAGCCATTGTGTTTGGCTATGATGATGAGAATTGAGAATGAAATGAATAATGAAATAATAAATGAGTTGTGTGGCTAATGTGTTATTCCATTTTCAGAGTTTGTTGTTGGTGGCATGCCTATTATTAGTAACAATCTCTTGAAGTTAGGTTGGACTTGGTCCTTGAAGCCTAATTGAGATGTTACCACCCTTGAAGCTAGGTTGGATTGGTTCTTGAAGCCAAGTTGGGTTGATACTTAGCATGCTTTGTTCCCCTTGAAGCTTGGTTGAACCAAATCCTTGAAGCCTAGTTGGGTTTATGATAATGATAAATGTGATAACAAAACCAAAGCATTAACTCTGAAAGTTGAATGGCATATTAGTGTGTTTTGGGCCCATGCTTGTCTTTGTTTACTGTGATTCATGAATGGTAAAGTGATTGATTAATGAGGTACGATGTTATCTTTTCATCTATGTTGTTGTTGTTATAAATAGAATGTGTGACATTGCATTGCATTAAAGCATAATGTTAATGTGATTTGTATTACTAAGCCGTTGGCTTAGCGCGATAGTGTTGATCGCGCAGGTGACAGAGTTGAACCCGAGAGTTCCTCGAGACCAAGTGAGAGTAGACATTGAAGAATTTACTTTTGGACTTAAAGATCAGAGAAGAGCTGCCAATCATGTATATATATTCTATGTTTTATAAACTTTGTTTTGTAACATATTTGTAATAACTTCCGTTGTGAATATAAATAAACATTTTATCTATATATATATATGGTGTCTTTTGGATTTCTTTTAAAATATTTGAGATTGGTTTCACTTATTTACAAAGATATATGTTGTGTATTTTTAAACTGTGACATTTCCTATATTCAGTATACGTATATTATGATCGTTTAAGCATGCTTAGTACGTATACGGGGTATAGGGGTGTTACACCACACCTCCACGGCCATGGTTAAAATTGACCACGGCCATGGCAACCAAGGCCACGGGCGTGGCATTCACAATGCTACCGCCTTCCATCAAAATCACATATTTTGAGCTTACAACTCCAACAAACACAAACAACATGAAAATCTATGAAAATACTTGATCAAACTCAAGTTACACTTCACTTATCACTTCAAAACCCTAATATAAACACAACTCACTCTTTCAACTCAAACACCAACTTAACTTCTCATTTAAAAATCAACTTCAACACTTATAAACAAATCACAAACACACCTAATCATAATATTCACAAATCATAACTCAACTCAAACACAACTTCAAAAATAATAAAGGAAACAAGAGAAAGAACTTACCAAAGTTGATGAATTTCACAAATCTCCAACTTAATCACTTAATTCTTCCTTCAATTTGAGCTTAGAACTTCAAGAACCTCTCCTGCTCTCTTGCTTCCTTTTGTCTTTAAAGGAGCCGGCCACACACATGGAAAAGAAGAAAAGATGATGAAGAAAACAAAGTCAACTTCTCTTTAAATCTCCACCAAGTGTTCCAAAAAGAAAATTACCAATATACCCTCTTCTCACTTGTTCTAGCTCTCTTCTAATCAAGTGCCCTTTAAAGTAATTTCACATATAACAAATAAAATATCTTCTTCCCTTGACCACTCATTTTGACCAATATATATGTTATATATATTACCATATACCCAACATATACACTTACTCTCTATAAACTACTTTCCTTTTTAAACAATACATAAACATTCTCTTTTCAATTTCCTTTCTCTTGCAACTAACATATACATTCAATCCAACTTAAAACAACAACAATATTCAAAACTTCTAAGGCATACATTGGGATATTACAGGAAGAAAAAACCAAAGATTGTTGAAAGATCAGCTATGGAGAAAACTGAAACTTTTGATGTTGAAAAGATGATTGAGGATTTAGAAAAGAAATTTGAGAAGAAACTAAAAACTGAAGAAATGTCCGAAGTTGACAAATTATTTGAGCTAAACGAAGAAGTGCCATACAAATTCAAGATGCCATCCTTTGCAAAGTTTGATGAAACCGAAAATCCTCACCTCCATGTGAAGCAGTATATCACTGCTATGCAGTCTACTAAGGCTCAAACTCTAAGGTACCTTATGCTCTCATTGGATCCTGTTATTCAAAATTGGTTCAACACCTTAGAGGAAAGTACTCAAAAAGATTGGGACATGTTATACAAGGCTTTCATTCAACAATATGGGTATAATGTCGAGCTGGAAGTTACCTTAATGAAAGTTGAGTCCATTAGACAAAGGCCAAATGAGAATTTTGTGGACTATGTGAAAAGATGGAGAAATAAGGCCGCTTTGCTTAAGAAAAGGCCCAATGAATCTGATCAAATAAGGATGATTGTAAGAGGGGTGTTGCCTAGTCTTCGTGAAAGGATGTCTCATACACTTATCCGGGATTTCAAAGATCTCCTCCAAGCTAGTCTGCAAATTGAAGAATGGGAAAGAGAGAAGAACCACTTTTCAATAAAAAGGAATGAGAAAGGGAACTACCAGTTTGGAAATCAATGCATGCAAAAAGATGTTGATGTTAATACAACTGGTCAAGTAAATAAAAGGCAGTTTTCAGATCTGGGGAAGCCTTTGTCTTGGGTCTTCCAGAAGCTACAAAATAAGGAACTATTACAGCCATTGGCCCCTCGACCTTTGCCAAATCCTTTACCCCCAAAATTTAATACTAAATCCTTTTGTGAGTTTCATCAGACATAAAGGACATGAGACAGACAAATGCTTGCGACTAAAACACGAGATCCAAAATTTAATTGACAGTGGTGAGATGCCTAAGCCTAATAAGCCCAATACCAAGAACAACCCTTTGCCTAAGTTCAATAGAGTGCCACCACCAGCAACTTTCATGGTAGGAAAAGGATTGGAAGAAGATTTTGTTTTATCATCCTTTCAAGATGGGGATATTGAAAATGTGAAAGGAAAAGAAGCTTAACTCAACAAACTTTCCTTAGCTTGAATGTTGCTTTTCAATTTTTCTTTATTTAATATTTAATTGGAACAATCATGTTTTTCAAATTTAAATTTATTTTAGTAAATTACTTTCATCAAAAAAATTTTTGGTCTTTGTTCATTTTGGTGCTCAACCAATGAGGAATCTTGCTTGATAATTCATGAATTAATATATTTATTCATTATGACTTGAATGACTTTACTAGGTGAGGGAATTACTCTATAGCATTGAGTTGTGTATGCTTACTTAGAGAGGGCTTCTGCATAATTACCTTTGTCTAGGTCCTAGTCAGTCTTAGAACATGCTTTGACAAACTTTCGAGGCAAAATTGAACTCTGCTTATTTTAAGGGAGAGATGATCTAGGCATTGTTTGGCTAGCCAACTACTACTATACACCCTATTAAATATCAATCCCTAGTTGTCCATTTGAGCCTTCATAAAAATTTAGCTTTCTTTTCATTGGCATATAACCCTAGTAACCTACCCTGAGTTGTCGTGATATTTTTGACAAGTCTTATGATCACTAAAGTGAAGAGGCAAGAAGATTAAAGAAAGGAATGTATAGCCAAGACTATAAGAATAGTTGATGTTCTCAAGACCAAAGGGGTAGTTGAAGTTCACTAATATCTCCAATCTATCAAGAAATCATCGAAGTAACAAATGATTTATCCTTATTAAAGAAGATTTATGTCACTCCACTCATCCATTATTAGACACCCAAGTTGGTACAAACAAGACAACTCTTATAGAGCTAGAACCAAATAAAAAAAAGAGAGCAAAAAAATAAGAAAAAAGACTAGAAAAAAAGAAAAAGAAAAGAAAACCCAAAATGTTTCAGAAATCCAACTGAGTTCTCTTTTACCTAAGATAGCAAAAGGCTTCCATTTGGTTTATAAGGACAGTTTGACTTGAATTGGTCCAACAACCAAAGATTCAATCAAAATTTAAAAAAAAAAGGAGGAAGACCATCCAGTTCTTTAAAGTTCTATACTTGAAAGTCCTACAAGGAAGAAGGTCAAAATGATAAAATGCTCAAAGAAAGAGAAGAGTAAGAAAAATAAAAGGAAAGAAAAAGGAGAAGAAGAAAAGAAACGAATTTGTATAACAAACTTTTTGCAAAGGCAAAGACTATCCTAATCAAGATCCAGATTAATGCCAAGAAGATAGAAATAATTTAGAGTCTAGCAAGATTGCTCCCAGCTGCCTAAAGTTCAAACAAGCAGTATGTAGTGTGAAGGTTTGTCCTTTGTGTCACACCGGATCTAATCTCAAAATGGCTTTCATTTAACCCATGTCTCTTATAGACCCCATTTCAAGCCTATCAAAGACCTGTTGATCTCTCTTGGTAGGTAGAGTCTATTAGTGGAGATAGTTTGGATAAGCATGCATATGAGATAGACAATATTCAAACTCAAATGAGATCTCTGGCCAAGTAATGTGTATGTGTAATATCCCAAAATATACCCCAAAAGTTTTGGAGTTATTGTTGTATTTGGATTTAAGGTATATGTTTTATGGAAATAGAAAGATAGATAAATTAATTAAAAGGAAATAGTATAAGGAATGGATGTATATGGAGGATAATATGTATACATATGGTATTTGGGAAATATAAATGCAATATATATACAAGACATATACATAATGTATAAAGTGGTGTAGGGAAGAGTAAGTTTATATAGTTAAATAATAATAATAATAATAATAATAATAATAATAATAATAAAAGAAAGAAGGAAAGAAAGTCAAAAGGAGTAAGAAGATATTTTGGAAATAATAATATTATATTATTATTATTATTATTATTATTATATATATATATAAGAGATAAGAACAAAGAAAGAAAAGATTCTTTCTTTCTTCTTCTTCTTCTTCTTCGTGGATAAGAGAAAGAGAGAGAGAGAGAGAGAGAGAGAGAGAGAGAGAGAGAGAGATGTGATTTTTGATCTTCACATCAAATTGCTTGAGGATTTTAAGAAGATTGAAGATGAAGTTTGAAGATTTGGCAAGAAATTCAAGTAAGTCATCTTTTGATTTCTTGGTTTAATTGAAGTTGTGTTTGAGTTTGATAGATTGTTTAAGAGTGTGTTGTTTGATTTTGATATGTTTAAGAGTATGTGAGTAAATTGATTATGGATTTTAAGGATGGATTGAAGAAAAGAGTAAGTGTGTTGAAAGAGATGGTGTTGTAATTGTGTTTAAGGTTTGTAATGATGTTTGTGATTTGTGATTGATGTATGTGGGAGTTGTTTTGATGTTTTGTAAGTTTAAAATGGTTTTTGGGTATGTTGGAAGTGGATGTTGGTGATAAGGGGTGTTTTGTTGGGTGTCTTGTTGTTTTGGCCGGAATCTGGATTTTTGGCCTGACACGCCCATGAGCACGTCCAGGTTCTTAGGCGTGTCAATTATGTTGGTGGCAGTAGGTTCGACACGACCAGTAACACGCCCGTGTTGGTGAGCATGTCATAGCTACTGTGAGATTTGAGAATTTACACGGCCATGAGCACGCTCATGTTGTTGGACGTGTCGATGTTTTATGTGAGGCAGAATGTATTACACGCCCAGTGACACTCCCGTGGTATTGAGCGTGTCAAAGCTTCTGTATTGTTGGTTTAGGGCACGATCAAGGACACGCCCGTGTTGGTGAGCGTGTCATGTGTGTGGAGTTTGCCCTAGTTGATTCTTACCTATATTATCTTATGTGTATCTCTAAGTAAATATGTATGATCACTTTTGGGATTAGGTGTTGAAGAGATTGAGTTGCTTTAATCCAAGTACTGAAGGATTTATGAAAGAAAGAGTAGATGGATGTGAGTTTCTCTTGAGGTAAGTACAAAACTTCATTTGATTTCATATATTTATATAATTTAGGACCTTAACACCTTCAGCTATAAATGTGTTAATGTGTTATAGTGTTGATGTATATATATATGGATAATGTATATGTTATGGAAGGTGAAAGTAATGTTATGATTGATGTATGCCTAGATAATGTTCAATGCCATTGAGTGATGATAGAAATGATATGATAGATTTGCCTAATGGATGTTTAATGTAATTGATGTTATACATGTATACTTGAATAATAAAGTGTATTATTGTGAATAAGAATGTGATGTGAAGCCATTGTGATTGGCTATGATGAATCAAATGTGATATGAAGCCATTGTGATTGGCCATGATGAATCAAATGAGATGTGAAGCCATTGTGATTGGCTATAATGATAATTGAGAATGATATTGATAAAGAAATAATAAATGAATTGTGTGACTAATGTGTTAATCCATTTTCAGAGTTTGTTGTTGGTGGCATGCCTATTAGTAACAATCTCTTGAAGTTAGGTTGGATTGATCCTTGAAGCCAAGTTGGGTTGAAGTTTAACATGTTTTACTCCCCTTGAAGCTTGGTTGGGTCAAATCCTTGAAGCCTAATTGAGATGTTACAACCCTTGAAGCTAGGTTGGATTGGTTCTTGAAGCCAAGTTGGGTTGATACTTAGCATGCTTTGTTCCCCTTGAAGCTTGGTTGAGCCTAATCCTTGAAGCCTAGTTGGGATAATGATAAATGTGATAATTAAACCAAAGCATTAACTCTGAAAATTGAATGGCATATTAGTGTGTTGTTTGGGCCCGAGTCTGTCTTTATTGTCAATGTGATATTCAAATGTTGAAATAAATGAATAATGGGATTTATGGCTGACTTTGTTGAAAGTGTGATTCATGATTAACGAATTGTGAATAAAATGATGTTATGAAGTATGATTTTGTAATGTATGTAATAATATATTGAAAGTGAATATGGCTTGAGGAGCTTTGTTGAGATATGATTTTATGAAAATATAGTATGATGTGTAAAATGTATATGAATGTGGAATTTGTGAGTATTATTTTCATGAAGGTTTGGATAGGTCATTGAATGGTGATTTATTGAAATGATGTATATGTTTATGTATATGAGATAGAAAGGGTAAGTATCGTGTTGTGAATGTTCCATGTAAATATGTATATAATTTATGAGATTTGTGGGAATATATGAAGGATACATTGAGAAAGGAAAACGGGGTAAAAGAACAATAAAACATGATGCTAAAAATATGAGGTATGATTCTTTGGTAAATCATATATTTTATATTTTATATTTATTTGTACTTCTAAGCTCTCGGGCTTAGCGCAGTTGTGTAATCACGCAGGTGATTATGCGATTGATCTGGAAGTTCAGCTGTTATGCCACAAGAAGGGTAAGAGTGTCTCGAGACCAACTAGAAGGTGATGCATACATATGTGATTTTAATTATGTTGTATTTTTATAAGAATCATGATATTTGTAAATGTTCTTTAAATTAATGTAATATTGCTTGAATTTGGATAAAGGTTTTAAAATAATTGAAACGAAAAGTAACATTCTTATACTTTATATACGTATTGTATGTATACCAGGTATATGTATAGTACTTATATAGAGCATGGGGGTGTTACAGTATGTGCCTATCTGAAGTGCAACAATTCTTGCTTAAATAGAAATGATTCCCGAGTTTAGTACGGTAACTAGGCTTGTCACGTTATAGATATGTTAATTTGGAAAATCAAGTCCTGAGGTACATTGACATTAATTTGGTAAAGCCAACATTTGATTTCAAAATTCAAAATTCAAATATATATATATATATACAAAGCCTTCAAGTTAAGGGAAGAATGTCAAACAGTTGAACCTCCAAAGGATACATTGGGCAAAGGAAATGATTACTGGCAAGGTCATGAAGAATCTACCAACTGGCATGCTGAATCATAATTTAAAATGGATGTATCTCTATTGTTTGGGACCTTCATTATTCATATTTTCAACATCTTGAAGATAAAAGAAATAAATGTGAAGCATCCTGTCATTCCAGTGCAAGAACTGAATGGGCATCTCAAAGGAGTTAATGAGAACACTTCTGCTGAACACCTCGGCCTGTGGGTCGATGGAACGACTGTAAGTATCATTCATGCATATCATGCATAAATGAGCATATCACATTGCACTTTCTTATCTTGTATTGTCTATTATTTATTAAAGTGAACAGCAAACACCCTGTGAAGTAAACAATCAAAAGAAGATATCAAATCAGGGGGGCATGGAAAGCCCATTGCTTGAGAAAGTTCTAGTAATTTTGCAAAGAAAATAAATGCATGCTTTTGTGAAGAACAAAATATAAAAAAACATCAATCAGAGCCCGCATAGAAAAATCATGCGTTTAAGCCTACACAGGGGGCAAAGTTTCTCCTTCTCAATTTTTGAGTTTATGCAAAAACAAAATATTTTGAGACTCACTTCTAATATTTTACCATGCAGGGGGGCAAGGAGAGGATATGAAGGCTAGCTAAAAAGGGCTGAATTTTTTGAAAAAGTGCAAAGGAAGAACAAAAAAGAATGAAAAAAAAAGGAAGAAAATTAGAATTCTCAAAAGAATGAAGATGCAAAAGACAAAAGATCAGTCCAGCTAAAAGAGCTAAAGCCAGGGTAAAGACCCAACCTCCAGTGGATAAAGATCTATGTTTCAAGGGTAAAGACCCGACCTCCAATGGATAAAGATCCATGTTTCAAGGGTAAAGACCCGATTTCCAATGGATAAAGATCCATGTTTCAAGGGTAAAGACCCGACCTCCAATGGATAAAGATCCATGTTTCAAGGATAAAGACCATGCCTCCAATGGATAACAATCCATGTTTTGAGGGTAAAGACCCGATTTCCAATGGATAAAGATCAATGTTACAAGGGTAAAGACCTAATTTCCAATGGATAAAGATCTGTGTTTCAAGGGTAAAGACCAGAGTTACAATGGATAAAGATCCATATTTCAAATGGTGAAGACCCAAAGTCCAAAGGATGAAGATCCATTTTCAAGGGTGAAAACCTGATGCTAAGGATGGAGATTCAGTTTAAAGGATGAAGATCCATTTTCAAGGGTGAAGACCCAATCTCCAAGGATGAAGATCCATTTTCAAGGGTAAAGAATCGATGTTAAAAGGATGAAGATCCATTTTTTTAAGGGTGAAGACCCCATCTCAAAGGATGAAGATCCATTTTCAAGGGTGAAGACCCAATCTCCAAGGATGAAGATCCATTTACAAGGGTGAAGACCTGATCTCCAAGGATGAAGATCCATTTTCAAAGGTGATGATCCAATGCTAAGGATGAAGATCCAAGGTCCAACGATGAAGATCCATTTTTAGGGTGAGGAACCACAATGCATAGAATGGCCGGAGCCCTCAGACTTCTCAACTGATAAAAGGTCAGTCAAACTCAGTCTCGGGTCCAAACACCAAATTCAATTCAATCTCAGGTCCAAATACCCAATCTCGGGTCCAAGTACCCAATCCCAGGTCCAAGTACCCAATATCGGGACCAAGCACCCTAATTCAATTCAGTCTCAGGTCCAAGTACCAAATCTCGGGTCCAAGTACCCAAATCAAATCAATCTCGGGTCCAAGTACCCAATCTCAGGTCTAAGTACCTAATCCTAGGTCGAGGTACCCAATTTCGTGTCTAAGTACCCAAATTAAATTAAGTCTCGAGTCTATGTACCCAATCTTGGGTCCAAGTACCCAAATCAAATTTAGTAATGGGTTCAAGTACCCAATCTCGAGTCCAACTACCTAAATTCAATTCAGTCTCGGGTCTAAGTACCCAAATGAAGTTCAGTCTCGGGTCCAAGTACCCAAATCAAATCCAGGTATCCATCTTCATAAAAAATCAGTCAAAATTCATATTGCTTTTCACTCTCTTCTACTGAAAGTCTCAAATCATTCAAGTAGGGGGCAAACTGTAGACCCTTAATTTTTTACCCAGTCTGGTCCAATATTTTTTATAGTCCAAAATAATTTTTGTGGCATTTTAATTAAATAATAATATTTAATTTTTATTTATAATTTTTAATAAAAATAAAAATGGTAAAGTTAATAAAAAAATTAATAAAAATTAAAAATAATAAAAAATTAAAAAATAAATAAATAAAAATAAATAAAAATAAAAATATCAGCAACGAAAAAATTCGTCGCCGAAAGTGGAATTGGCCAAGGCCATTGTGCCCGCAGGAAATTGCGCCAATTCACCGCAGAAATTTCATGCGGTGAACTAGCTGGCCTCCCAACCGAGCGCTCGCAATCCTCGCAGTTCCTGTAGCAAGTTTTTGCCCAGCAAAATTTTTCAACGCAGTTTTTTCCAAAACCAAATTCTATTTGGTTTTGGTTTCTTTTCCTAATTGGTTTTAATTTCCTTAAACAATTAGAATTAGGTTTATGATTTTTCCTATAAAAAACACTTTAAAACTCAGAATTGAGAGACTTTTGGGGGTCGAAAATTTTATTTTACTGAGCAAAACTTGGGACTTAAATCAGGGAGGGGGGCAAATTAGCGTGATCAAAAATTGGACTTTTAAACTTAGATTGGATCGGAGTAAAGAAAAGGCAGAAAACCCTAGCAAGAACATTACCAACAAGCAAGTAATCAACAATTCATCAAAGGCAGCAACCTTACCTTTGACTTTGTTCATCCAGAAAGTAATTTTTTAGTGGAACCAATGAACAGAGGTTTGAATCTCTATTTTCTTTATTTATTTATTTACCGAAGCTTCATTATTCAAATTGAATTAATTGTTTCATCATACAAATTGATCAAAACATTAAAAAATCCTAAAATGTTTCTTCTAAACCTTAAAACCCTAAATTATTTCCTCTGCTTCCAAAACCTTAAAAAACCCTAAAACATTTCTTCTAAACCTTGAAACCCTAAAATAGTTCTCTTCCGTTTCAAAAAGTTTTAAAACCATAATTTTTTTTCCTTAAACTATTTTCATCTGCACCATAACTTTTTGTCCAAAATCTCCAAATGTTTTCTAAAATCTCCAAACCCTAGTTCTCTTTACATTTTCTAAAAATCATAATTATTTTATAAAACTCTAAACTGTTTTCTTAAATCCTAAAACCAAATAAGTTTTATAAAATACCAAAAACCCAAATTTTTCCATAACCAAAACAGTAAACCCAAGCTTTTCTAAACCCTAATTCAATGAACTTAAAACCCAATTTAATGAATCTAAATACTAAAGCCATAATCCAATAAACCTAAAATCACAATCTAGTAGCAATGAATTATAAACTCAAATGTCTTAAGATTCCAAAACCCTAATTTCATAATGTTACCCCTAAGCCTTAATTTGATTAACCAAAAAACCTTACTACTTTCCTAAATTCATAAAACCCATTCTAGAGTCCAAGTACCCAAATCAAATCAATCTTGGGTCCAAGTACCCAAATCAAATTCAATTTCGGGTCCAAGTACCCAATCACGGGTCTAAATACACAATCTCGGGTCCAAGTACCCAATCCCTGGTCCAATTACCCAAATTCAATCCAATCTCAGGTCCAAGTATCCAAATCAGGTTCTCTCTCGGGTCCAGAACCCAAAATTACCATTAGGTCCATAACCTAGAATCTTCTCTAAGTCTAGAACTTAGCTCGGGTCCATAACCCAAATTTTTCTTATGTCCAGAACCTAGAATTTATTTCTAAGTCCCAGAACTTAGATCGGGTCCAGAACCCAAATTTTTCTTAGGTCCAGCACCTAGAATTATCCTTGGTCCAGAACCCAAAACCTCTACCATCTCAAAAATTAAGTCTTGTTGCTTTTCACTCTCTTTCACTAAAGTTTCAGATCATTAAAGCAGGGGGAAAACTGTAGACCCTTAATTTTTGACCTAGTCCGGTTCAATATATTTTTGTTGCCTAATATATTTTAATTGGTCCAAAATAATTTTTGTTATCTTAAATTAAATAATTTTTACTTTAGAATCTAATTTTTATTTTTTATTAATAAAAATTACATACTAGAGAAAAAATTATTTAATTTAAGATAACAAAAATTATTTTGGACCAATTAAAATATATTAGACAACAAAAATATATTGGACCGGACTGGGTCAAAAATTAAGGGTCTGCACAGGGGGCAAAGTCTCTCTTCAATTTTTGTGTTTATGCGTACAAAAATATTTTTCAAACTCACTTTCAATATTTTACCACACAGGAGGCAAGAAAAAGATATAATGGGCCAGCTAAAAAATGGATGAATTTTTTTGTAAAAGTGCAAAATAATGGAACATTAGAACAATCAAAAGAATGAAGATGCAAAAGACAAAAGATTAGTCCAGCTAGAAGAGCTGAAGCCAATATAGGAAAAAAGTTCAAAAGGATGAAGATCCAATTTAAAGGGTGAAGACCCGAAGTCCAAAGGATGAGGATCCATTTTGAAGGGTGAAGATCCACTTTGAAGGGTGAAGACCCAATTCCAAGGATGAAGATCCAGCTTAAAGGATGAAGATCCACTTTCAAGGGTGAAGACCTGATTTCCAAGGATGAAGATCATTTTCAAGTGTGAAGACCCGATGCCAAGGATGAAAATCCACTTTAAAGGGTACAGAGACGAAGTCCCATGGATGAAGATGCACTTTCAAGGGTGAAGACTCTGCTAAGGATGAAGATCCATCTTTAAGGATGAAGATCCAATTTCAAAGATGAAGACCCGATCTCCAAGGATGAAGATCCATTTTCAAGGGTAAAGATCTGATGCCGAGGATGAAGATCCACTTTAAAGGGTGAAGACCCAAAGTCTAAAGGATGAAGATCCATTTTAATGGTGAAGACCCAATGCCAAGGATGAAGATCCAAGGTATAAGAATGAAGATCTGCTTTGACTGTGAAGACCCACAATCCATTAAAGAATGGAACAACCAGAATTCTCAACTGATAAAAGGTTAGTCAAATCCAATTTTACCTCGGGTCCAAAACCCAAATTATTTTTTAGTCCAGAACTCGCCTCGGGTCCAAAACCCAAATTATTTTTCAGTCCAGAACTCGCTTTGGGTCAAGAGCCCAAAATTATTTTTGAGTCCAGAACTTACCTCGGGTCTAGAACCCAAAATATTTTTAAGTCCAAAACTCTCCTCGGGTCCAGAACCCAAATTATCTTTGAGTCCAAAACTCACCTCGGGTCTAGAACCCAAATTATCTTTGAGTCCAAAACTCACCTCAGGCCTAGAACCAAATTTTTTTCAGGTCCAGAATCTAAATAATTTTTTTCAAAAAAAAAACCCGATAAAAAATCATATTACTTTTCACTCTCTTTTGCTGCAGTCTCAAATCGTTCAAGTAGGAGCAAACTGTAGACCCTTAATTTTTTACCAAGTCAAGTCCAAATATTTTAAAGCAGTCACAAATAATTTTTATAGATTTTTAATATTTATTATTCATTTTAATATTTATTTTAATTTGATAATATTTATTATTTATTGATAAATTTACTACTTATTATAATAAAATAATATTTATTATTTACTATTCATTTTATTATTTTAATAATAATGATTTTAATAATAAAAAATACAAAATAAAAAAATCGGACAGTCAAATCGATGCATGCTACGCGATTGCGGCCAATTGGCCTGCTGCAGGCCAATTCGCCGCAGGCAATGCGTGCCAAGTCCAATTCACCATAGGCATTGCTTGCGGCAAATTGGCATGGCAAGCCTAATTCACCACAGGCAATGCCTACGACGAATTGGTGCTCGCCCAGGCTCCTCGTAGCCCACAGGCCCATTCGTGCGCTGCCGATTTTGCCAAAACCTTCTTTAATTCGGTTTTAAAGTTTTATTTCCTAAACAATTTAATTTCCTAAATAATTTTATTTCCTTAAACAATTTTATTTAATTAACCAATTAGTATTAAATTTTTATTTTCTCTCATAAATACGAGATTAAAATAATTACAAAAGGATCTTGGTTTTTGGGACTTTTGGACTTTTTAGAGACGGACTTTTGGCATAAGCAAAAGAACTAGGAAAATCAATATAAATTTTCAGCAAGAGGATTAAGGCAGGAAACAATCAAGCAGTGATTGCCTTGGTTTTAGCTCACCCCAAATTTTCATTCAACAATTTTGGTGGAGTCTCCAAACATAGATATTTATATATAACCTTTTTAATAAAAAAATCATCTACATCCATTAATCATTGATTAATTAAAATTGATGAATTATAATTTTCAATGCTCATGTAATAAATAGCTATGAACATCAACGAATGAATTTTTTTATTTCTTTTAAAGAATATAGTAGCCACTAATTAGTTTTTATTAAAGAGAAAATTTTATACAGTAGCCTTTTGTTAATTTAATTATTACAATAGATTAGTTTTTTCCGTTAATCAAAAATCATAAATCACTTAAAAGTGTATATCCTAATTAAATCAATTTTCTAAAACTTTCACAGTAGACTCTTCTTTCAAAAATAAATATGATAGTGTTAGTTTTCTTAGGAATCCAAACCTTAATTCAATTCAAATCTTAATTTTAAAACCCTAATCAATTTTCCAAAATCATCACAGTAGCTATTTCTTTTTAAATATTTAAGTTTTAATCTTATTTTCATAGGTTTGTACCTTATTTACTTAAATCCTAAATTCTAATTTTAATGGCACAATAGTATAATTCTTCTAAAAAATAAACTTAACAATAATATTAGTTCTTTAAGATTCCAAAACCCTAACTTTTAGATATAAATTCCAAAATCCTAAATGTTATTTAAGAAACCCTTAATTGATACATAAACCTAAATTTGCATCTTTATTCATTTTATTATTTAGTGAGTATTTATTACATAGCTTGATTAATGATTTATTTATATTTTTGACTTATACTTCAATGAATAATTTATTTATGTTGAATGGTTAGTTGGTTATTTTTATTAATTTGCTTTAGTTTTAAAACATTGTAAGAGGTATGTTTCCATATTTTGGGTACCTCATGTATTAAGCATCATGTAATTTAATTTATGTTCTAATTTTGGGACTAATGTAAAGGACATGTTTCTACTTTTTGTTGGGTGTCCTATTTAGTTTTAGACATTTGGACAATGTAAGGACATGTTTCCATACTTGGATGGGTGTCCATTTGTTTGTTTTATTTAGACCTTGCAATGATTGGTTCGTGCGCGCCTAATGCTATAGCAATACCACAAGTGCACGGGTCGCCCAAGTAATAAAGTAGTGAGTGAGTTATCATTCCACTGGGACAAGGCCAAGTACTAGTGCAAATTTTAACCGTTGTTTAGCAATTTAATTGTTGTGTGAAGTTTTGTAATTAAAGACAATTAATTTAATAACTGAAAGTAAAGGGAAATTAAATGTTGTGCAAAAAGGATTGATGATAATAATACTACCCATATATTGAATCCCCCTAGCCACAATTATATTTATGAAAATCAATTCAATTAAATCACATAATAGAGTTGAATTGGAATTCCTCTAATTTACACTAAAACCTCTCTCGAGTGAATTAACCCTAATCACAAGTAGAATGTTGGAATCTCTTCTCACACATAATTAAGTAGATCTTGCATTAAGAATAAGGAATCATAGACGAAAGGATCTTGTAAGTCTATCTCTAGCACTCCAATCAATCCTCAACCCTTATGAGTATTCAATTCATATCAAGCTTTCTCAAGTCAATAATATGAAAATTGCAACCAATCAATAAGCATGCTATTATCAATTGGAAATAAATCATTAAGCATCATGAGAATAAAACAACTCCATCAAATAACATTATTCAATCCATACAAATAAGCTAGGATTCATCAAAATCTAGATAGAGAATGAGTTAGTTCATGTTCAATACTCTTAATACAACAACAACAATATTGAAATGAATTAAAAGACAAATTAGAAAAACCCCTTGTGGCAATGCCAAGAGTAGGATTACTAGTCATCCTCCTAGCTCCACTTGGGTGTATGATGAAGAAATCAAGCCCTCTTCAATTCTTGATTCCCCTTTGCAATATGGAATGGAGCTTTCTCAAGTCACCAAACCTTGGGATGGAGCTTTCTCAAGTCAGCAACCCTTCAATCGATTATGCCTTTAGAAGATGGAATGGAGCTTTCTCAAGTCACCAAACCTTTCAATGAAGCTTCTTCAACCTTTAAGAGCTTGCCAATGGAAGATGGAGAAGATGGAGAGGATAGAAATGGAGGATGAAGATGAAGAGCTAAGGAGAGAGTCACTCTCTCCCTCACCCAAAACGTGTCCCTTTCTATTTTCTTCTCTTTTTATTTCATTCCAAGCTCAAACCCATACCTTCCAACTCACACCACGCTCCCTTGTCTCCCACATTCTCTTTGTTTAATCTTTCTTTCCATCAATTAGGCAAGCTTTTCTTTTCTTTAATCTTTCTTTTGGCAAAAGCAAGTTGTTTGTCCCCCACTTGTTCCTCAATCCATGCAAAAGAAATCAACATTTCCATAAGTGACACGGCCAAGCCATGAGTGGCTTGGCTGTGTCTCTTGTTTTTCTTTGGGACACAGCCAAGCTAGTTGGCCGTGTCCATCACTACCTCTTCTTTCTTTCTTTCTTTTCTTTGTTCTAAAGAGGTGACACGGCCAAGCTTATGGCCGTGTCATGTGACATGGCCAATGTCATGTGGGTGTGTCACCTACTGCTTCCTCATTTTGCTTCATTTTTTTTGTCCTTTGTTTCTTGGCTTAAGATGGGACACGACCAAGCTTGTGGCCATGTCATGTGACACGGCCAGTGGCTTGGCCGTGTCAGCTGCCAGTGTCAACTACTGCCAGATTTTCCTCTCTTTCATGGTTTTATTCCTTGGGTGAGACACGGCCACTGGCTTGGCCGTGTCTCTTGGGTGTGTCACTCTCTTCCTTGATTTTCTTGAGAGGACATACCCAAGCTTGATTTGTCTTGGCAATGTCTTGCTTGATTAATGCTCTTTCTTCACTGTTTTGATAATCCAAGGGAGTTTTTGCACTTTAACCTAAAACAAACACTTAAAACAAACTTTAAACAAAAATCAAATGAAACATTAACTAAAAACACATACAAATCATACTAAAAACAAGTACAAAATTGATCTCATCAAATACCCCACACTTAATTCCTTTTTTGTCTCCAAGCAAGGCTAAAATCAAAACAAGCTAAACAAGAAAAATTTGTCAAGTTCAAGAGTTATAAAAAATGCATCAAGACTTTCCTATCCCTAAATCTGTAATCAATATCAAATCGAACAAAATTGATACCAATACAATTAAGTGGCTTTCCATGTATTACCTATGTCGTCACTCCCTCACCAACTCTTAAAAGTGTTTGATCATGGTTGTGTTTACACTCATAACAATCAATGAAAGATTATCGCCATAGGCTTGCTTATCTATCAAATATCCACCACTTAATTACAATCAAGCATCAATCAAAAGGACTTCCTTTGGGTTGTAATGGGGCTAAGGTAAAGGCGTGGAATTTAGGAAATGTGAGCTTAATTATTGTAATATCCCAATGTATGCCTTAGAAGTTTTGAATATTGTTGTTGTTTTAAATTGGATTGAATGTATATGTTATGTTGATAAGAATAGAAATTGAAAGAGAATGTTTATGTATTGTTTAAAAATGAAAGTAATGTGTAGAGAGTAAGTGTATATGTTGGGTATATGGTAAGATATATAACATATATGTTGGTCAAAATGAGTGGTCAAGGGAAGAAGATATTTTAATTGTTGTATGTAAAATTACTATAAAGGGCACTTGATTAAGAAGAAAGCTAGAACAAGTGAGAAGAGGGTATGTTGGTAATTGTCTTTTTGAAACACTTGGTGGAGATTTAAAGAGAAGTTGACTTTGTTTCTTCATCATCTTATCTTCTTTTCCATGTGTGTGGCTGGCTCATCCAAAGACAAAAGAAAGCAAGAGAGCAAGAGAGGATCTTGAAGTTCTAAGCTCAAATTGAAGGAAGAATTAAGTGATTAAGTTGGAGATTTGTGAAATTCATCAACTTTGGCAAGTTCTTTCTCTTGATTTCCTTTGTTCTTATGAAGTTGTGTTTGGAGTTGATGAATTATTATGGATAGTATGATTAGGTGTGCTTGTGATTTGTTTATAAGTGTTGAAGTTGATTTTAATATGAGAAGTTAAGTTGGTGATTGAGTTGAAAGAGTAAGTTGTGTTTGCATTAGGATTTTGAAATGATAAGTGAAGTGTAACTTGAGTTTGATCAAGTATTTTCATAGATTTTCATGTTGTTTGTGTTTATTGGAGTTGTAAGCTCAAAATATGAGAATTTGACCGAAGGCAGTAGCATTGTGGATGCCACGCCCGTGGCCTTGGTTGCCATGGCTGTGGTCATTTGTAGCCATGGCCGTGGAGGATTGGAGCAAGGGTGGCAGAACCATTCTTTAACCCATGCCCGTGGGGGTTGAGGTGGCCACGGCCGTGGGCTTTTAAATGTGATGTTAAGTGATACTTTGTAATCTAAAGGTCTAAGATGAAATTAATAAGTGATAAATTGTATTGCAATTCATGTATTGTATCAATTTTTGGATTAGGTTTTGAAAGAAGGTGAGTTGCCCTAATTTGGGAAGTGAAGAATCTTGGAAAAAGAAAGTGTTTAGAGTTGTGTGAATTATTATTAAGGTAAGTACAAATCTTGCATTATTGCATACATTCATGTGATTTTGGAACTTATACATTTGAGTGTGAATGTACTAAGGAATCTTATTGCATTGATTATATTGATGATGCATATGATTAATGTACTTTGTCATGTTTATATCAATGATGACATTTGTATAATGTGAAGGATATGGTGTAAATGATTGTGTATTTGAAAGATGAATTACTATAATATGGATTGAGATGTGATGGAAAATAAAGCCATTGTGATTGGCTATAATGACTCTAATGAGGCATGTTTGCCTAATTGATAATGGAATTGATAATGAGATAATGAATGAATTGTGTGTCTAATGTGTTACTCCATTTTCAGAGTTTTGTTGTTGGTGTCATGCCTATTAGTAACAATCTATTGAAGTTAGGTTGGATTTGATCCTTGAAGCCTAATTGAGATGTTACAACCCTTGAAGCTAGGTTGGGTTTGGTTCTTGAAGCCAAGTTGGGTTGATACTTAGCATGATTTGTTCCCCTTGAAGCTTGGTTGAACCTAATCCTTGAAGCCTAGTTGGGATTATAATATTGATGAATGTGATAATTGAACCAAAACATTAACTCTGAAAGTGGAATGGCATATTAGTGTCTTTTGGGCCCATGCTTGTTTTTGTTTAAATGAGACTTATACTTGTATTTGTTTTCAATGTGAACGATGAAATGTGAAATGAATGAAAAATGAGATCTATGGAAGGACTTTGAAATGTGATATATATATATGTATGGTTTATTAGCTATAAAATGTGTGACATTGTATTGCATTAAAGCATAATGCTAGCATACTTTGTATTACTAAGTCGTTGGCTTAGCGCGATAGTGGTTGATAGCGCAGGTGACAGAGTTGAACCCGAGAGTTCCTCGAGACCAAGTGAGTCTAGACATTAAAGAGTTTATTTTGGGACTTAATGATCAGAGAAGAGATACCAATCATGTATAACTCCTTTATATTATGTAAAGTATTGATTTTAATGTAAATGTATGTATAATTGTAAATATGGATTTGAAAGTATTAATATATGTAAATATTTGATAAATTCCGCTGCGTATTAAGTAAATGTGTATATATATATCTATTTTGTTTTATATTATAAGTTAATTACTTATGATCTATAATGTATATTGAGAAAGAATATCTTATCATTTAAAATGAAGTAAATGTTAAAGAAAACCGTAGCATCCCTATATTCAGTGTACGGATATTACATTGTGGTGTTTTGTAGTGTGCGTGCACAGGATATAGGGGTGTTACAATTGTTTTGGTATCAGAGCCTAGGTTTGAGATTCTCAACCTAGGTAAAATGAAAGAAAAAGAATATTTTGACTTTAAAAGTTAGTTTTTGAATAACATACATGTTTGGTATTGGCAGTCTCTGATCTTTAATGAGATGTATTCTGCTGTGTTTGCAGATATAGGTTGTGATGGATTCTCACTTGCGTCAGTCAGTAGAGGGTAGTGCGGAGAGTGTAGCTCCTGATGATGTTAGAGAGGGAGCTAGAGTGGACAGTGCTGGAGAGGTACCTGCTTCTGTGTCGGGGAGACCAGCTGGTGAGGAGGTTCCACCAGTTTGGCTTAGGCATGTGGTTGATTTGTTGAGGCAAGCACCAGTGCAACCACCGCCACCACCCCCACAGCCTTTGGTATCAGTGAGACAGTATGATAAATTAAGGAAGTATGGAGCAGAAGATTTTATAGGTACTATTGATCCAGCTGTAGCTTAGCAGTGGCTAGATAAAGTACAGAGAATATTTGTTCAGTTACAAGCCACTCCAGAAGAAAAATTTGATTATGCAAGATCATTGTTGCAGAAGGATGCATATGACTGGTGGAAGACAGTGCCCCATGCTATGGATGATCCACCTACCTTGTCTTATGCTGATTTTCTAAGAGAGTTTGAATTGAAGTATACTCCAAGGGAGTATAAAGATGTGAAGAAAATGGAATTTTTAAGCTTGAAGCAAGATCACCGGACTGTGACAGAATATAAATTAAAGTTTATCCGGTTGAGCCAGTATGCTGGAGGTATTATATCTGATGAGATAGATAGATGCAGGAGATTTGAGGAGGGATTGAGGCCCTCTATCATGTGTCTAGTAGCTGGATCTAGATATCATGATTTTTCCCAGCTTGTTGCAGCAGCTAGGAGTGTGGAGAGAGCTCAGGGTATTGCGGCTACTTCTAAGGAAGAGATCAGGGTTAGGAGACCCCAGTTTGAAGCAGGGTCTTCATCTGTGAAAAGAGGTAAAGGAAGTTTTGTTCCTTGGGTTAGTAGGAGTCAGAGGCCAGCTGGTAGGTCAGTACAGTTTCAGAGACAGAGATCAAGACCTACAGTTTCAGTGGCGAATGCTCCGACCCCAGTGATTCAGAGATCCACTCTACCAGTATGTATTCATTGTGGTAGACCACATGGTGGTACTTGTTGGAGGACTGGTGTGGCAGGGGTATGTTTCAGATGTGGGTCGCCTGATCATTTTGTGAGAGAGTGCCCTGAGAGGCAGGAGCAGATGTCGGTAGATTCTGCAACTTCTCGACCTAGTATGAGGGGAGGTCGAGGAGGCAGAAGTTTCAGCAGAGGAGGCAGATCTGGGTTTAGTCCTAGAGGAGGTTCTACATCTAGGGAGAGTAGACCAGAGGAGGCTGGATCTTCTCAGAGGATATATTTGATGCAGAGGCAGCTAGATGCTTCGGCAGTCATAGCTGGTACTTTCTCTTTATTTTGTATTTCAGTACTTGCTTTGATTGATCCAGGATCTACACATTCATATATTAGTGCATCTGTTTTGTCTGTGTCTGAATTGCATGCTGAATCCCTAGGATTTGAGGTATTGGTGACAAATCCTTTAGGGCATAGTGTGGTTATTAGTAAGGTGCATCGAGATAGTGCAGTAATGGTGCAAGGTGAGGAGTTCCTTGGAGATTTAATTGAAATGCCTTTTAAGGAATATGATTTGATCCTAGGCATGGACTGGTTATCTAGACATGTAGCTATGGTAAACTGTCAAAAGAAAGTTGTTACCTTGAGAACTGGTGATGGTAGAGAGGTGATAGTATCTAGTGAGCAAGAAAAGCTAGCATCCTTGTTTGTTTCAGCTATTGCAGCTAGGAGATTGATTAGAAAAGGGTGTAATGCTTACCTTGCTCATATTGTGGATACTAGAGTAGTGAATTCTCAAATTGATAGTATACCTACAGTTGCAGAGTTTCCAGATGTGTTTCCAGAGGAGTTGCCAGGGTTGCCTCCTGAGAGAGAGGTGGAGTTTGGTATTGACTTAATGCCTGGTACCACTCCTATCTCTATTACTCCTTATAGAATGGCACCTGCTGAACTGAGAGAATTGAAGGTGCAGTTGCAGGAATTGTTGGATAAAGGGTTTGTTCGCCCTAGTGTTTCATCGTGGGGAGCTCCTATTTTGTTTGTAAAGAAGAAGGATGGTACTATGAGATTGTGTATCGATTATAGGCAATTGAACAAGGTGACTATTAAAAATAAATATCCTTTGCCTAGAATTGATGATCTCTTTGATCAATTGAAGGGTGCAGCGGTGTTTTCCAAGATTGATTTGAGATCAGGGTACCATCAGTTAAGAGTCAGAGCTGAAGATGTTCCTAAGACAGCCTTTCGTACAAGGTATGGGCTTTATTAGTTTCTAGTTATGCCTTTTGGTTTGACGAATGCACCTGTAGCTTTTATGGATTTGATGAATAGGGTGTTTAGGCCCTATTTGGATCAATTTGTGGTGGTTTTCATCAATGATAGTTTGGTGTATTCACGTAATGAGGAGGAGCATGACAAGCATCTGCGAATTGTGTTGCAAATTTTGAGAGAGAAGCAATTGTTTGCTAAACTGTCGAAGTGTGAATTTTGGCTTGACCAAGTAACTTTTCTCGGTCATATAGTTTCAGCAGAGGGTATTAGAGTTGATCCGAGTAAAGTTGAAGCTATTTTGAATTGGAGTCCACCCAAGTCTGTGACTGAAGTTAGAAGTTTTCTGGGTTTGGCAGGCTATTACCTACGGTTTGTAAAAGGATTTTCTTTGATAGCTACTCCACTTACCAGATTACTTCGAAAGGGAGTTAGATTTGTGTGGACAGATCAGTGTCAGGCTAGCTTTGAGCAATTGAGGGAAATGTTGACTCAAGCGCCTGTTTTAACTTTACCTGTGGAAGATAAACCATTTGTGATCTACAGTGATGCTTCACATAGTGGTTTGGGTTGTGTGCTGATGCAAGAAGGTAAAGTTATAGCTTATGCTTCTCGACAGTTGAAACTGCATGAGCTCAATTATCCGGCCCATGATTTAGAGTTAGCAGCCATTGTGTTTGCATTGAAGATTTGGCGACACTATTTGTATGGGGAGAAGTGTTTTATTTATACAGACCATAAAAGATTAAAATATTTGGGTGTCCAAAGAGAGCTCAATCTTCGACAGAGGAGATGGTTGGAGTTGATTAAAGACTACGACTGTTTGATTGATTATCATCCTGGTAAAGCAAATGTTGTTGCTGATGCCTTGAGTCGGAAGTCTTTAGCAAGTTTGACTATTTATTCGCTCTCGTTGCTTGTTGAATTGAGAGCATTTCATGCTAGTTTTATATCTTGCGATGATGGTGCATTGTTGGCACAGTTGCAATTGAAACCAGTATTATTAGATCAGATTAAAGAGGCTCAATTGGCTGATGAGAAGATTCAAAAGATTGTTTCAGATTGCAAGAATGGAAAGAGTCGAGATTTTATTGTGAGAAGTGATGGGAGTCTTTGGTTTAAGAACAGATTGTGTGTACCTGATGATGCTAATTTAGAGAAGGATTATTTTAGAAGAAGCACATCAATCAGTATTTGCTATGCATCCGGGCAATACAAAGATGTATCATGATTTGAAGCAGAATTACTGGTGGTCTGGTTTGAAGAGAGACATTGCAGATTTTGTGTCTAAGTGTCTCACATGTCAGAGAGTAAAAGTTAAGCATCAAGTTCCAACAGGGTTACTTCAACCGTTATCAGTGCCTGAATGGAAATGGGATAGAGTAACCATGGATTTTGTATCTGGTTTACCATTGACACAAAGGAAGCATGATGCTATTTGGGTGATTGTTGACAGGTTGACTAAGACAGCTCATTTTCTTCTAGTTTGGATGGATTATTCTCTGGAAAGGTTAGCTGAGCTGTATATCCATGAGATTGTAAAGTTGCATGGTGTCCCAATTTCTGTAGTGTCCGATCGAGATCCCCAATTTACTTCAAGGTTTTGGAAGAGTTTACATGGTGCTTTGGGTTCTCGATTACACTTCAGCACTGCTTTTCATCCATAGACAGATGGGCAGTCAGAGAGAGTGATACAGATTTATCGAGGACATGTTGAGAAGCTATGTCATTGATTTCTCTGGAAGTTGGGATAGATTTTTGCCACTTGTGGAATTTGCTTATAATAATAGTCATCAATCCAGCATTGGTATGGCACCATTCGAAGCATTGTATGGTAGACGGTGTAGGACACCTCTATGTTGGAATGAACTTGGAGAAGGTAAGTTAATTGGTCCTGATTTGGTTAAAGAAAAGGAAGAGAAAGTGAAAATGATTCGAGATAGGTTGAAAACAACTTCAGACCGACAGAAATCTTATTCAGACTTGAAAAGGAGAGACATAGAGTTTGATGTTGGAGATAAGGTATTTTTGAAAGTGTCTCCTTGGAAGAAGATATTGAGATTTGGTCGGAAAGGAAAATTGAGTCCTCGTTTCATTGGACCGTATGAAGTTTTGGAAAGAGTTGGGCCAGTTGCTTATCGACTTGCTTTACCACCTGAATTGGATCGGATCCATAATGTATTCCATATTTCTATGTTGAGGAGATACAGGTCGGATCCATCTCATGTTTTGCCAATTGAATCTATTGAAGTGAGTTCAGATCTGACATTTGAAGAGGAACCAGTTGCTATTTTGGCACATGAAGTGAAAGAGTTGAGGAATAAGAAAGTGCCTTTGGTGAAGGTTCTATGGAAGAATCATGGAAGAGAAGAAGCAACTTGGGAGAGTGAGCAAGCAATGCGAGATCAACATCCTCAGTTGTTTCGGACATGATGACAGGTAATTTCGAGGACGAAATTTCTTTTTTGAGGGGGAGAATTGTAATATCCCAATGTATGCCTTAGAAGTTTTGAATATTGTTGTTGTTTTAAATTGGAATGAATGTATATGTTATGTTGATAAGAATAGAAATTGAAAGAGAATGTTTATGTATTGTTTAAAAAGGAAAGTAATGTGTAGAGAGTAAGTGTATATGTTGGGTATATAGTAAGATATATAACATATATGTTGGTCAAAATGAGTGGTCAAGGGAAGAAGATATTTTAATTGTTGTATGTAAAATTACTATAAAGGGCACTTGATTAAGAAGAAAGCTAGAACAAGTGAGAAGAGGGTATGTTGGTAATTGTCTTTTTGAAACATTTGGTGGAGATTTAAAGAGAAGTTGACTTTGTTTCTTCATCATCTTATCTTCTTTTCCATGTGTGTGGCTGGCTCATCCAAAGACAAAAGAAAGCAAGAGAGCAAGAGAGGATCTTGAAGTTCTAAGCTCAAATTGAAGGAAGAATTAAGTGATTAAGTTGGAGATTTGTGAAATTCATCAACTTTGGTAAGTTCTTTCTCTTGATTTCCTTTGTTTTTATGAAGTTGTGTTTGGGGTTGATGAATTATTATGGATAGTATGATTAGGTGTGCTTGTGATTTGTTTATAACTGTTGAAGTTGATTTTAATATGAGAAGTTAAGTTGGTGATTGAGTTGAAAGAGTAAGTTGTTTTTGCATTAGAATTTTGAAGTGATAAGTGAAGTGTAACTTGAGCTTGATCAAGTATTTTCATAGATTTTCATGTTGTTTTTGTTTATTGGAGTTGTAAGCTCAAAATATGAGAATTTGACCGAAGGCAGTAGCATTGTGGATGCCACGCCCGTGGCCTTGGTTGCCATGGCCGTGGTCATTTGTAGCCATGGCCGTGGAGGATTGGAGCAAGGGTGGCAGAACCATTCTTTAACCCACGCCCGTGGGGGTTGAGGTGGCCATGACCATGGGGTTTTAAATGTGATGTTAAGTGATACTTTGTAATCTAAAGGTCTAAGATGAGATTAATAAGTGATAAATTGTATTGAAATTCATGTATTGTATCAATTTTTGGATTAGGTTTTGAAAGAAGGTGAGTTGCCCTAATTTGGGAAGTGAAGAATCCTGGAAAAAGAAAGTGTTTAGAGTTGTGTGAATTATTATTAAGGTAAGTACAAATCTTGCATTATTGCATACATTCATGTGATTTTGGAACTTATACATTTAAGTGTGAATGTACTAAGGAATCTTATTGCATTGATTATATTGATGATGCATATGATTAATGTACTTTGTTATGTTTATATCAATAATGACATTTGTATAATGTGAAGGATATGGTGTAAATGATTGTGTATTTGAAAGATGAATTACTATAATATGGATTGAGATGTGATGGAAAATAAAGCCATTGCGATTGGCTATAATGACTCTAATGAGGCATGTTTGCCTAATTGAGAATGGAATTGATAATGAGATAATGAATGAATTGTGTGTCTAATGTGTTACTCCATTTTCAGAGTTTTGTTGTTGGTGGCATGCCTATTAGTAACAATCTCTTGAAGTTAGGCTGGATTTGATCCTTGAAGCCTAATTGAGATGTTACAACCCTTGAAGCTAGGTTTGTAATATCCTCATTTATGCCCTAGAAGTCTTGGTTATGTTGTTGTTATTGTTGTTGTTTTATATTGCAAGGGAAAGAAATGAGGAAAGATGTTTGTGTATATGTGTTTTGAGAAAGAATTTAGGGTTTAGAGAGAGTGGTATATGTTGTGTATATGATGATATATATAACATATACATTGGTCAAAAGGGTTGGTCAATGCAAGAGGATATTTTATGTGGAATGTGCAATTACTTAATTGGGCTTATAAGAGACAAAAGCTAAGTCAAATGATGAGGGGTATTTGAGTAATTGCTTGAAGTGGAATGCATGGTGGAGATTAAAAGAAGAAAAGGTGTTTGACTTGTGCATTTTCTTCTTTCTTTCTTGAAGAGGCCGGCCATTGAAGAGAAGAGAGAGCAAGAGAGGTATTCATGGTGCTAGAAGCAAATTGAAGAAGCAATCAAAGGATTTGACAAGAGAATTGTGGAATTTCTTCATCTTAGGTAAGAAATCTCTTGAATTCCTTTGTTAATTTTGAGGTTATGTCTAAATTGAATTGTGATTTGTTGATGTGATGATTTGGTGGGTTTTATATGTGTTTGTAAGTGTTGGAATTGATTTAAAGTTAAAAGATTGAGTTGGTATTAATTTGGTTGTGAATATGGTTAGATATGTGAAGGTTGATTGTGAAAGATCAAGTGGGAAGTTGGTTTTAGGGTTTGGTATTGGTGAATGTTTTAATGTAATGTTCATGTGTTGTTTAAGTGGTTAATGTGATGAATATGTAAGATATGTGTTAATAACATTGATTAAAACCAATTGAATGAAGTTATTGTTGTGCAAAGGGTGTGAAAATGCATTTGGAAGAGTGTTGGTTTTGATTAGGGTTGTGTTCTTGAGTGACACGGCTAGAATCAATGAGAGACACGGCCAAGACTTGAGAAATTTGGGTGACACGGCCAAGGTGGAGGGATTTTGGCCGTGTTGGATAGGTTTTGGGGTGACACGGCCACTGGCTTGGCCGTGTCCCTTGAATGTGTTTGCTACTGTTCAAGTTGGATTGAGAGACAGGGCCGTGTCTTATGCCCGTGTTGGCTACTGGATTTTATGGTTGAGAGACACGGCCACAAGCTTGGCCGTGTCCCTCAAATGTGCTGCCCGTGTCCCTCAAATGTATTGGTTAATGTTTTTATTTTTGGTTCTTTTTGCATTGTTTTGATTCTTCAAAGGTTGTATTGCTCCTAAACCTAAACATAATCACTTTAAACATACTTCAAACACAAGAATGACCTAATCAAACATATGTAGAAGATCCCAAAGCTATGAATCATATCAATTGTTCTTTGCCCTAATTGCATTGTTGAGATTGAACAATAGTATGTTATATGTAATGTGAATCTTGTAAATGATAATGTGTGTTATGAATAATGTATGTTGAGATGCTATATGCAAAATATGAATTGAGATGTGAAATGTGATATAAAGCCATTGTGAGTGGCTATGATGATATAATTGAATGATGTATGGCATGTTTGCCTAATTAATGAGGAAGATTGAGAAAGAGTTTGATAAAGAGAATAATGAAATAAGTGTATGTTTAATATGATATTCAGTTTCAGAGTTCTGGTTTTGGAGGCATGCCTATTTAATGAAAGGTAACAGTCTTGCCGGGTTGAGGATCTCTTCAAATTGAGTTGAATTGAGGTCCAAGAAACTGGGTCTGTTACACAATGATAATTGATATTATGAGATATTTGATTTGTAGCAGTCTTGCCGGGTTGAGGATCTTCTCGAATTAGATGATTTGATGATCCAAGAGACCGGGTCTGTTACGCTATCCATGGATAGAGATATATATATGTATATGTTGTCTACGAGCTTGATAATGGTGTTTATGAACCAAAGCAGTAACTCTGAATTCTGAATATCGTATTAAATACTTGATGGGCCCATAGGTGTCTAGGTTTTATGTATAACATAAATGTTGTTCTAATGTAATGAAATGTTAATATTACTTATATGATGAAACGGACTATTTACGGAATATTGTTTGTTGAGTATGATCTTTGCTAATTGTGTTTGTATCATTGATGTTGATTTATTAATACAAATGTGAAACATTGCATTGCACTAAAGCATAACATTAGCATAAATTGTCTTACTAAGCCCTTGGCTTAGCGCGATAGTGTTTAATCGCGCAGGTAATAGAGTTGAACCCGAGAGCTCTTCTAGACCGAGTGAGAGTAGACATTGAATAGTTGATTTTGGGAACTTAAAGATCAGTGGAGATTTGCCAATCATGTATAACTCTTTTATATTTTGTAAAGATTTTGTTTATATTGTAAATATATATGTAATGATAAATATGTACTCAAATGTTTTCATATGTGTAAATATTTTATAACTTCCGCTGTGTACTATTTAAATGTATTTATATATCTATAATGTATATTGAGAAAGATGATGGTATTATATAAAAATGTTTTGAATGTTGATGAAAAGCCGTAACACTCCTATATTCGGTGCACATATGCTACATTGTGGTGTTATAGTGTGTGTGTACTGAATGTGGGGGTGTTACAAGGTTGGGTTTGGTTCTTGAAGCCAAGTTGGGTTGATACTTAGCATGCTTTGTTCCCCTTGAAGCTTGGTTGAACCTAATCCTTGAAGCCTAGTTGGGATTATGATATTGATGAATGTGATAATTGAACCAAAACATTAACTCTGAAAGTGGAATGGCATATTAGTGTCTTTTGGGCCCATGCTTGTTTTTGTTTAAATGAGACTTATACTTGTATTTGTTTTCAATGTGAACGATGAAATGTGAAATGAATGAAAAATGAGATCTATGGAAGGACTTTGAAATGTGATATATATAGATATGTATGGTTTATGAGCTATAAAATGTGTGACATTGTATTGCATTAAAGCATAATGCTAGCATACTTTGTATTACTAAGTCGTTGGCTTAGCGCGATAGTGGTTGATCGCGCAGGTGACAGAGTTGAACCCGAGAGTTCCTCGAGACCAAGTGAGTCTAGACATTGAAGAGTTTATTTTGGGACTTAAAGATCAGAGAAGAGCTGCCAATCATGTATAACTCCTTTATATTCTGTAAAGTATTGATTTTAATGTAAATATATGTATAATTGTAAATATGGATTTGAAAGTATTAATATATGTAAATATTTGATAAATTCCGCTGCGTATTAAGTAAATGTATATATATATATATCTATTTTGTTTTATATTATAAGTTAATTAGTTATGATCTATAATGTATATTGAGAAAGAATACCTTATCATTTAAAATGAAGTAAATGTTAAAGAAAACCGTAGCATCCCTATATTCAGTGTACGGATATTACATTGTGGTGTTTTGTAGTGTGCATGCACAGGATGTAGGGGTGTTACAATTATTAAGTTCAAGAGCACTTCAAGAATGAAGTAACCGATCATATATATATATAACCCAATGATCCCAAAACACCTTCCTATCACCTACCCCTTGACATTAAAGAGCTTTTCAAGAGAACTCACTTATTACATCTTCCAATGATTATTTCAAACATATTCCAATCCATTCAACAAGAACAACAATTATTTTTTATTATTATTTGTTTTTTTAACAATGATTTTTTTATAAGAATATAATAGTTTGCAGTCTTAAACCTACTAAATTTAACCCCACAATTAATTTGACACAACACTCGGTCGTAAATGCTCTTTAAATGCTCTTGACCTAATGAAAGGGTAAGAGACAAAATAGCATGATTCAAAGGTGGTAGTATTGCGAAAAATAAAGAAAAGGAGAAACGAAATAGGCTCAAAATTGGCTAACTAAGGTTAAAAATAGGGTTAGTCTTTTTAAGGCAAAGTGGGTTCACCTAATTGCCTTAATAATCTTGATGCCTAATTGAAATTTTTATGTAGTCTTAAAATGCATATCAAAGCAAGTTCTAGCAATTCATCAATCAAAGATGTTCACACATAAAAAGAATAATAAGTTGATGGCTCAATTTCTCACTAGGTTAAAAGTAATGCAAGGAAAAACCAACAAAATTGACAATAAGCACCAATTCTACTCAATTCTCAAGTTCATGATTCAAAAATTCAAAAGTCATCTATCAAAAATGTTTATAACAATTGAACTTTCCAAAATTTATTTATTCAAAGAAAAACATTAAAAAAAACATTGACTAAACTTAAACATAAATAACTCAAAAGTAAAAAACACAAAATGCACCCCACACTTAAATAATCACATTGTCCTCAATGTGAGCATGCATAAACTAAGAGAGAGTTTAGATGAAACCTGATTTCCATCATTCCCATATGCGATATGTAGGGATCCTTCCACCCATAATGCAATTATAGCCCATAAGTGAGAGGATGAACAACATGCAACTTTGAAATGTACCCGATGTACGGCAAAGCCTAGGTAGCATCTTTTGATGAGAAATTGGCCAATTAGAACACGTGAAGGCTGTCTTGGGGTGATCCTCCAATGCTATAGGAACTTGGTAAAAATATTTTTCACTATGCAATATGGTTATATTCTTTTTTTGCTCTTTCTCGCTCCCGAAAGTGAGAGGGATGATCATTCGTTGCATATTGTTCCCCCCAACTAAAACAAATTCCAAAATTTTTAGGGTCTTTTTAAGTTCAACCATGTTTGGTTGAATCTCTTTCTCACCCTCTTTAGCAATTTGTAGTTCCCTCTCAACAACCTCATCATTTAATATTAATTTGCTCTCCTCAATTTCTAAATTGGAAATATTCGGCTCTGCTTCTAAGGCAATGGCCACCTCAAGCTTATCTATACTATCTTCACTATAGGACATATCATAAAGTTCAGGAATATGCATACCTTGGTTCTCTTCCTTCAGCCTATATGGGAATGAAATTGGTGGTATAAAAGGGTTTGGAGGTTCATGCAATTTTATCGAAGTTGATGCTTCCAAATTCACCTCCTCCTTTGATTGACTTAACTCCTCTATGTTGGATTGTATCTCCTCGCCACTTTCTTTTTTATTAGTACCTGCATCAAAGGAATCACAAAAATTGTTATATATTACCTGTTCACTCCTCAAATTTGTGATTACCTTGACTTGCTCCAATTGGCCAGGAAATTCCTCTTTTTGGTGTGCTTGAAGTTGATGTGCCAGTTGCCCAACTTGAGTTTCCACCCTCTCCACTGATTCTTCCAAAGACTCAAACCTCTCATTGCTCCCTTCCTGATTTTGTGTGCTAAGTTGAAGGTAAGCATTCAAATCATCTTCCACTATGGATTACTTGCATTGAGCTTGATGTTGCATGCTATTGTGAATGAAGGCATTCAATCTTTCCTCCAATGTGAGTTTCTTAGGTTGATCTTTAATTTGTGGGCTATTTTGAATGAAAGCATTCAATCTTTCCTCCAAAGTGGGTTCCTTAAGGTGATCTTGATATAGTGTGTGTTCTTTAATAAAGGCATTTAACTTATCCTCCAATGTGGGTTCCTTAAGGTGGTCTTGGTTTGAAAATTGTTCTTGAAAGTAAGGACCTCTTTGGTAAGGTTGAAAAAAATTTTGAGGTGGAATTTGCTGCTGATTTTCCCAAGAAAAATTTGGGTGGCTTTCCCAGCTTGGATTTTAAGGATTGGAATATGGGTCATTTCTACCCATCTGCTGGAAACTTTGGTAGTCATATTCTTCCTCTTGCCATTCTTGGTATCATTCAAAACCAAATGAACATGTATTGGTACTATGTCCTACATTGCCACATGCTGCACATATCTCTTGGCGTGGCATAGGTACTCTTCCTCTAGCACTTAGCATCATAGGTTGATTCGTTAATTCTGCTAATTGCCATGCCATGTCAGAATTATCGTCCCTATCATAAACTCCACCGTGCCTTGAAAACTGCATCTTTACAAAAGGCACTTAGCAACTAAAAGTTAACAAACAAACAATTAAATTAAAAACCATTTCAAACATAACAAACAAATAAATTCAAAAAAAAAACAAACAAACAATTCAAAGAAAACAAACAAACAATCTTGATTCAAAGGAAAATAAAACTAAATTAACAGTCTTGCTTATATTACTAATATTGAAACCGTTGTCCCCGGCAACGGCGCCAAAAACTTGGTGCGTGCGCGCCTAATGCTATAGCAATACTGCAAGTGCACGGGCCACCCAAGTAATAAAGTAGTAAGTGAGTTATCATTCCACTGGGGACAAGGCCAAGAACTAGTGAAAATTTTAACCGTTGTTTAGCAATTTAATAGTTGTGTGAAGTTTTGTAATTAAAGATAATTAATTTAATAACTGAAAGTAAAGGGAAATTAAATGTTGTGCAAAAAGGATTGATGATAATAATACTATCCAGATATTGAATCCCCCTAGCCACAATTATATTTATGAAAATCAATTCAATTAAATCATATAATAGAGTTGAATTGGCATTCCTCTAATTTAGACTAAAACCTCTCTCAAGTGAATTTATCCCTAATCACTAAGTAGAATGTTGGAATCTCTTCTCACACATAATTAAGCAGATCTTGCATTAAGAATAAGGAATAATAGACCAAAGGATCTTATAAGTCTATCTCTAGCACTCCAATCAATCCTCAACCCTTATGAGTATTCAATTCATATCAAGCTTTCTCAAGTCAATAATATGAAAATTGCAACCAATTAATAAGCATGCTATTATCAATTGGAAATAAATCATTAAGCATCATAAGAATACAACAACTCCATCAAATAACATTATTCAATCCATACAAATAAGCTAGGGTTCATCAAAATCTAGATAGAGAATGAGTTAGTTCATGTTCAATACTCTTAATACAACAACAACAATATTGAAATGAATTAAAATAGAAATTAGAAAAACCCCTTGTGAAGATTCCAAGAGTAGGATTACTAGTCTTCCTCCTAGCTCCACTTGGGTGTATGATGAAGAACTCAAGCCCTCTTCAATTGTTGATTCCCATTTGCAATATGGAATGGAGCTTTCTCAAGTCACCAAACCTTGGGATGGAGCTTTCTCAAGTCACCAGCCCTTCAATCGATTATGCCTTTGGAAGATGGAATGGAGCTTTCTCAAGTCACCAAACCTTTCAATGAAGCTTCTTCAACCTTCAAGAGCTTGACAATGGAAGATGGAGAAGATGGAGAGGATAGAAATGGAGGAAGAAGATGAAGAGCTTAGGAGAGTGTCACTCTCTCCCTCACCCAAAACGTGTCCCTTTCTTCCATTTCCTTCTCTTTGTATTTCATTCCAAGCTCAAACCCATACCTTCCAACTCACACCACTCTCCCTTGTCTCCCACATTCTCTTTGTTTAATCTTTCTTTCGATCAATTAGGCAAGCTTTTCTTTTCTTTAATCTTTCTGTTGGCAAAAGCAAGTTGTTTGTCCCCCACTTGTTCCTCAATCTGTGCAAAAGACTTCAACATTTCCATAGGTGACACGGCCAAGCTAGTTGGCCGTGTCCATCAATGCCTCTTCTTTCTTTCTTTCTTTTCTTTGTTCTCAAGAGGTGACACGGCCAAGCTTGTGGCCATGTCACGTGACACGGCCAATGGCTTGGCCGTGTCATGTGGGTGTGTCACCTACTGCTTCTTCATTTTGCTTAATTTTTTTTGATCCTTTGTTTCTTGGTTTAAGATAGGACACGGCCAAGCTTGTGACCGTGTCATGTGACACGGCCAGTGGCTTGGCCGTGTCACCTGCCAATGTTAGCTACTGCCAGATTTTCCTCTCTTTCTTGATTTTGTTCCTTGGGTGAGACACGGCCATTGGCTTGGCCGTGTCTCTTGGGTGTGTCACTGTCTTTCTTGATTTGCTTGAGAGGACATGTTGTCACATCCGCCCACTATATTTATGTCTAGCAGTCATATGCTTAGCAAGAGAAAGGATCTGGAGAGGTCATCTCTGATGGCGGTTCCTAGAGAAGGTCGTAGGACCAAAGGGACCTAATTGAAAATAATGAAAAGTTTAGGGTAGGTAACTGTAATTTCCAAAAGTCGTACTGGATGTTCTTAATAGTGCACATAACAGATTCCAAAAATGGAAAGTAGAGAAAAATTGGGTAGCAACTACGCGTAACGGTTTTTCCAGAAAATGCCCCGTTAAAGAGAAACGAAGACATGTAGACTAGGGACATTTTGGTCATTATTAATAAAATTTATACATGAATCCAAAGTAGGAAATAAACACACGAGTGCGTAGAGGACGCCGAGGGGGGTGAATATGAAACGATCGTCAGTAGAAACGGAGCCCGGGCAAAACCCTAGCAAAGAAAGGACCTAAAGGGAATTTTGTAAAAAGTCAAGGGCTTATTGGTAATTTTTCAAAATGACTTGTAAACCTAAAATAGACCTTAAAAATAGAAAGTAGAGGTCGAGAGGATCAAAACCATATGTAATTTGCCTCGTGAAACTGTACGGTTTAAAAGTTACGAACGAATAATCGCCGGATGGGTATTTTGGTCTTTTCACACTTTAGACCATAAAATTTCAGCATAAGGAGGTTGAGGGGCCAAAATATACTAAGGGCTTGGGTTTTAAACTAATAAAAGGAAGAGACATTTGGGCTAATAAAAATTAGCCGGTTAGGGTTTATAAAAAGAAGAAAAAAAAAGTGTGGACATTTGGCCTTAAACTATTCATTCACCCAAAAGTGGACATCATTTCCACTATATATATATCATCATAGCAAGAAGAACAAAACTCTCTCTCTCCCACTTCAAAAATTCGGCCACCATAGGAAGAACACCAAAAAGTTTCAAATTTTTGTCAAGTTTGATTTTCAAGGTAAGTTTTATGGTTTTCAAGTATGTAGAATTCAATTCTAGTATCAATTTTAAGTATTTATATATCTATTGGAAGATTGGAAATTAGGGTTCTTAAGGTGGATTTGGGGAAAATTTTAAGTGGTGATGATATTTGTAATATCCCAAAGTGTGCCCTATAAGTTTAGATATTATTGTTGTTTATTTGGATTTAATGTGTATGTTTCTTTGGAAAGAGAAAAAGGTTTATAAAGAGAGTGTATATGTTGTGTATATGAAAATATATACAACATATGCTCAAGTCAAAGTCAAAGGAAGTTAGTGGAAGAAGATATTTATGTGTTTTTTATTTAATAATTAATAAAAAGGAAATTTAAATGAGTGGAAGAGATTGAATGGATTATTTTAATAGTTAATGCTTGGAGGAGAGGGTTTTGAGGAGATGATTTGACTTTGCCTTCTACCTTTTCTTCTTTCTTTCTTCCTTTTGCCGTGGCTCTCTTTCTTTTCTTTCCTTTGCTTTCTTTTGGCCTGCTAACAAAGAAACAAGAGAACAAAAGAGAGTTTTGATCCTCTAAACTCAAGATCTAATGAAGTTTTCAAGAAATCAAGTAGGAAATTTAAGAGTTTCTTCATCTTTGGTAAGTCTCCTCTTGATTCCTTGATTTTCTTTTAAGATGTGTTTGAGTTTGTTGGTTGAGTGTTGATAGTATGTGAATATGCTTGGTTAAGATCTGTTTAAGGGTGTTTGGTTCAAGTGATTTTGGATTTTTGGGGTTGGATTGAAGGAAAGAGTAAGTTGTTGGAAGTTAATGTATTGTGATTGTGTTTTGGGTTTGTGGTGATGATTTTGATTTGTGTTGGATGTATGTTTTAGTTGTTTTGGTGTTTTTGTAAGTTTGATATGGTTATTGGGTATGTTGAGTTAAGTTTGTTTGAAGTGGATTTTGGTGAAAAGAAAGTGATTTGTTGGTTATGTTGTTGATGTTGCCGGAATCTGGGTTTTTGGCCTGACACGCCCATGAGCACGGCCAAGTCTTTGGGCGTGTCGATGGTTCTGTGTTTTTTGTTGGGAGGCACGAGCAGTGACACGCCCATGTCACTGAGCGTGTCACAGCTTCTGTGTAGTTGTAGAATTGACATGTCCAGTGACACGCCCATGTCACTGAGCGTGTCATAGCTACTGTGTTGGTGAAGAATTGACACGGCTGTGAACATGCCCATGTTGTTGGACGTGTCAATGTTTCTGTGAGACAGAATGTATTACACGATCACTGACATGCCCGTGGTCCTGAGCGTGTCAAAGCTTCTGTGTTGTGAGTTTAGGGCACGGTCAGGGACACGCCCGTGTTGGTGAGCGTGTCATGTTTAGGGTTTGCCCTAGTTGGTTCTTAGTCTCATTATCTCATGTGTATCTCTAAGTGAGCATATATTATCACCTTTGGTTTAGGTATTGAAGAGATTGTATTGTCCTAACCTAGGTGGTGAAGATTTCTTGTAAGAGAAAGGTTGTGGATTGGTGTGAGTTGTTCCTAAGGTAAGTACAAACTACATTGTTGCATACACTCACATGAATTGATATTTAATATATTTGAATATACATATGTCAAACAATTGATTACAGGGTTGAAACATTTGATGAAAAATGAAAGGTATGTTGATGCAAATGGTTACGTATACTCGAATAATGAATTGATCTAATGTGATTTGAGATATAATGAGACATATGAGCCATGGTTGTTGGCTATGATGATGATGTATAATGTAATTGATTATATATATTATCTTTATGAGATATGAAGCCATGGTTGTTGGCTATAATGATGCAAATGAGATGATTGAGGCATGGTTGCCTATGTTGATTATGAGATATGAAGCGATGGTTGTTGGCTATAATGATGAGAAAGAAATAAATTGAGAAAGAAATGTATAAAGATATAAATGAAAAGATTATGTGTCTAATGTGTTATTCAACCTTTAGAGTTCTGGGTTTGGCGGCATGCCTATAATGTACTGGATAGGTGAAAAGACCGGGTCGTAAGCCGATTCCAGTTGATAAATGTGAAATATGATGTTTTTGGGGTGAAAAGACCGGGTCGTAAGCCTAAAAAACAGGTAACAGTCTTGCCGGGTTGAGGATCTCCTCGAGTTGAACGAGTTGAGGTCCATGAGATTGGGTTTGTTACCCTATCCATGGATAGCGATATATATATATATATGTTGCCTACGGGCTTGATGATTATAATTATGGACCAAAGCAGTAACTCTGAACTTTGAATAACATATTAGTGTCTGTTGGGCCCAAACGTGTCTTTATGTCAATGTAAATCATAAGTGATGAAATAATAGAATCAAATGATGAAATGTAGTCTTATGAACAATATAAAAATGTCATTTGTGAATCTTATATGAATTGTTGAAATGTGTGACATTGGCATTACATAAAAACGTATTGTTATTGTAGTTGTACCACTAAGCCGTAGGCTTAGCGCGATTGTGGTTGATCGCGCAGGTGACAGGGAAGAACTAGAGAGTTCCTCTAGGCCGTGTAGAGTCTAGAGTTTGATGTGTTGATTGTGAAGCTCAAAGATCAAAGACATACTGCCAAACATGTATATATTTTGTATTTTGTAAAACTTGAGATTTGATGTACAAGTATTTGTAAATATATTTGTTATATTTTCCGCTGCATTTTTAATAAACACTTTATCTTTTGTGTTTTATAATTTCTTTTAAATGTTTTAAATTTGTGCATAAATGAGTCGTTTAGTCGTAAACCGTGGCATTCCTATATTCAGTATATGTATATTACGATCGTAAAAGCATGTTGTGTACGTATACGGGATATAAGGGTGTTACAATATTGATTAATTAAATGGAAGAATCAAGGTTTCTAAGGTTTAATAAGGTTAGATTAGGGTTTAGTTTGAAAAGAAATGGAAGGGTAGTTTATTGTTTTAAATTTCTAAAGTTTATGTTTAAGGTTGTGTTCTTGGATTTCTTGAAGGAGAAACAAAGATTAAGGAAGGAGAAGAAGGAAAGGCAAAAGGGAATTAAAAGAACAAGGTTTGGTACTTTACCATAAAAGAAATTTTATTCTTCTTACAAACTTTGGATTATGGAATTTTTGATGTTGATGCTTAAATGTATTGATTGAGTTTAAATTAAATGTTTGAGTTATGTTCTTGGTTTCTTATGGCAATTGAGTTGTTTAAATTTAATTTAAACCAAATGTTTTGAGAAAAATTTGGCAAGTTGATTTGATGAACTTTAATTAGTTTGATTTAAGTTAAACATGCAAAAGTTATCAAAGGGAAGTGTTTGAATCTTCACTTTATCATTAAAGAAGCCTCCATATTGATTTGTAAAAGAAAAATACACTATCCCATGTTTTTCATATGTTTTGGCCGAAATGGTCCCAAAATGGCAGATTTCTGGATCTTTTTGTGTCAGTTGTTTGAAGTAGCAAATGAATGAATTTTTCAACGAAATTTTATGTGTAATTAGTCAACATATGAAATACGTTTTCTGTAAAATTTCAGCCAAAAATAAGATCATTTACCTGGTTTAATGCATGACTGAAGTGGACTGAAATTTTGACGAAAACCCAGATTTTACTATTCATTTGGTCATGCCATTTTGCGTTGCCGATTTTATGTGTAACACCCCTATATCCCGTATACGTACAAAGGCATGCTTATACGATCGTATTATATGTATACTGAATATAGAAATGACACACTTTAAAAAAACACAAATCATATTTAAAATAAAACTAAAAATTTAAGAAATACCAAATAAAGAGAAATGAAAATCATAAGACACAATAGATAAAGACGTTTGTTTATTACACAACGGAAGTTACATCCAAAACTTACAAATATAATTACATTAAACCTCAAAAATTACCAAATATGAAATATATACATGATTGGCAGCTTGACTCTCTGATCTTTAAGCTTTAATCCAACTCTTCACAATCAAAACAACCTCAATTAGGTCTAGAGGAATTCTTTGTCTCAACTCTATCACCTCTATCACCTCTATCACCTGCGCCATGAATCATAATCGCGCTGAGCCAACAACTCAGTAGTACAAACAATAATGCTATGATGCTTAATCAATAACAATGATATAAAATCAAACAATAAAGATCATACTCAATATACAATATTTCATGAATATTACATTATTTCATCACATTATCACATCATTCATAACATCAACATGACATAGACACCTATGGGCCCAACAAGTGTTTAATACGATATTCAGAATTCAGAGTTATTGCTTCGGTTCATAATCACAATAATCAAGCCCGTAGACAACATATATATATGTCTCTATCCATGGATAGTGTAACAGACCCAGTCTCTTGGACCATCAACTCAACAAATCGAGGAGATCCTCAACCCGGCAAGACTGTTACCAATCATATATCTCATAATCACAATTCTCATAATGTAACAGACCCAGTCTCTTGGACCTCAATTCAACTCAAATTGAAGAGATCCTCAACCCGGCAAGACTGTTACTATTCATAATTTCATAGGCATGCCACCCAAATCCAGAACTCTGAAACTGAATATCATATTAAACATACAATTATATCATTATTCTCTTTCTCAATTTGTATCTCAATATCAAATAGGCAATCATGCCTCAACACTTTCATTTGTATAACCATAGCCACTCACAATGGCTTCTCATCACATTTGAATCATCATGTCTCAATTCACAATATAATACATCATCTTTCACATATTCATAATCAATTACATTGAACATAATCATATATGCATACATGTCTCAATTATCTCATTTCACATTATACATATAGTACATTTCACAAGATTCACAATGTGCAAAACGTAACATTATTCATATATAACAATAATGTCATATCAAGTGAATGTATGCAACAATGCAAGGTTTGTACTTACCTTAATAACAATTCACACAACTCTAAACACTTTTCTTTTCCAAGATTCTTTTACTTCTTAGATCAATGACAAATCACTTTCTTCAAGACCTAATCCAAAAATAATAACATACACTTGCTTAGGGATACACATGAGATAATCAAATTAAGAGTTAACTAGGGCAAACCCTAAACATGACACGCTCAACCACACGGGCGTGTCCCTGACCGTGCCCTAACTCCACAACACAGAAGCTTTTACATGCTCAGAACCACTGGCGTGTCACTGGGCGTGTAATACATTCTGCCTCTCTGAAAAATATCAACACGTCCAACATCATGAGCGTGCTCATGGCCGTGTAAACTCTCGAATCTCACAGTAGCTATGACACGCTCAATAACACGGACGTGTTACTGGTCGTGTCAAACCTACTGCCTCCAACACCATTGACATGCCTAAGACTCTGGACGTGCTTCCGGGCATGTCAGACCAAAAACTCAGAATCCGGCCAAAACAACCAAACATCCAACAAAGCATTTCTATCCACCAACATCCACTTCAAACAAACTTCACTACACACACCCAAAAACCATTTCAAAACTTGCAACAATACCAAAACAAGCCAAAACACACATCAAACACAAATCACAAACATCATCAAAACCCTAAACACCACTACAACACCATCTCTTTTAACATACTTACTCTTTTCTTCAATCCATCCTCAAAATTCATAATCAATTTACTCAAACACTCTTAAATATATCAAAATCAAACAACACACTCTTAAATCATCTATTAATTTCACAACACAACTTCAAATAAGCAAAGATATCAAAAAAGGACTTACTAAAGTTATAAAACTTCTTGAATCACCAACTTGATCACTTAGATCTTCCTTCAATTTGAGCTTAGAACATCAAAATCCTCTCTTGTCCACTTGCTTTCCCTTGTCTATGGAGGAGCCGGCCACAACAAAAAGAAAAGAAGAAAAGAACAATGAAGAAACAAAGTCAACTCCTCTTTAAATCTCCACCAAGTATTTCATCATGAGCAATTACCTAAACACCCTTTTGCCATTTGTTTTGATTTCTTTTAAAGCACTTGCCCTCTTTAGTCATTTCACAAATCCCAAATTAAAATATCTTCTTCCCTTGACCACTCTTTTGACTGGCATATATGTTATATATATTATCATATAAACAACATATACACTTCTCTCTATACACTCTTTCCTTTCCCATAACACATATACATTTAATTCAAATCAAACAATAATTACCTCAATACTTCTAGAGCACATTTTGGGATATTACAATTCTCCCTCGCTAAAAAAAAATTTCGTCCTCGAAATTACCTGATATCAAGTCTGAAATAGTTGAGGATACTGATCTCGCATTGTTTGTTCACTTTCCCAAGTTGCCTCTTCTCTTCCATGATTCTTCCATAGAACTTTCACCAATGGCACCTTTTTATTCCTTAACTCTTTTACTTCATGTGCCAAAATAGCAATTGGTTCTTCTTCAATTGTTAAATCTGGACTCACTTCAATGGATTCAACTGGCAAGATATGAGATGGATCCGATCTATACCTCCTCAACATAGAAACATGGAATACATTATGAATCCTATCCAACTCAGGTGGTAAAGCAAGCCAATAAGCAACTGGCCCAACTCTTTCCAAAACTTCATACGGTCCAATGAAACGAGCACTAAACTTCCCTCTTCGACCAAATCTCAAAATATTTTTCCAAGGAGACACTTTCAAAAACACCTTATCTCCAATCTCAAACTCTATGTCTCTCCTTTTCAAATCTGAATAAGATTTCTGTCGGTCTGAAGCTGTTTTCAACCGATCTCGAATCACTTTCACTTTCTCTTCTGTTTCTTTAACCAAATCAGGCCAATTAACTTACCTTCTCCAAGTTCATTCCAACATAAAGGTTTCCTACACCGTCTACCATACAATGCTTCGAATGGTGCCATACCAATGCTGGATTGATGACTATTATTGTAAGCAAATTCCACAAGTGGCAAAAATCTATCCCAACTTCCAGAGAAATCAATGACACAACTTCTCAACATGTCCTCGATAATCTGTATCACTCTCTCTGACTGCCCATCTGTCTGTGGATGAAAAGCAGTGCTGAAGTGTAATCGAGAACCCAAAGCACCATGTAAACTCTTCCAAAACCTTGAAGTAAATCGGGGATCTCGATCAGACACTACAGAAATTGGGATACCATGCAACTTTACAATCTCATGGATATACAGCTCAGCTAACCTTTCCAGAGAATAATCCATCTGAACCGGAAGAAAATGAGCTGTCTTAGTCAACCTGTCAACAATCACCCAAATAGCATCATGCTTCCTTTGTGTCAATGGTAAACCAGATACAAAATCCATGGTTACTCTATCCCATTTCCATTCAGGCACTGATAACGGTTGAAGTAACCCTGTTGGAACTTGATGCTCAGCTTTTACCCTCTGACATGTGAGACATTTGGACACAAAATATGCAATGTCTCTCTTTAAACCAGACCACAAGTAATTCTGCTTCAAATCATGATACATCTTTGTATTGCCCGGATGCATAGAAAATACTGATTGATGTGCTTCTTCTAAAATGATCCTTCTCAAATTAGCATCATCAGGTACACACAATCTGTTCTTAAACCAAAGACTCCCATCACTTCTCACAATAAAATCCTGACTCTTTCCATTCTGGCAATCTGAAACAATCTTTTGAATCTTCTCATCAGCCAATTGAGCCTCTTTAATCTGATCCAATAATACTGGTTTCAATTGCAAATGTGCCAACAATGCACCATCATCACAAGATACAAAGCTAGCATGCAATGCTCTCAACTCAACAAGCAAAGAGAGCGAATAAACAGTCAAACCTGCTAAAGACTTCCGACTCAAGGCATCAGCAACAACATTTGCTTTACCAGGATGATAATCAATCAAAGAAAATCCTTTCACAAACCGTCGGTAATAGCCTGCCAATCCCAGAAAACTTCTAACTTCGGTCACAGATTTTGGTGGACTCCAATTCAAAATAGCTTCAACTTTACTCGAATCAACTCTAATACCCTTTGCTGAAACTATATGACCGAGAAAAGTCACTTGGTCAAGCCAAAATTCACACTTCGACAGTTTAGCAAACAATTGCTTCTCTGTAACACCTCGATACTCCATATAAGTACTATACATACACCTGGTATACATACAGTAAGTATATAAAGTATAAGGATGTCACTTTTTGTTACATTTTTAAAACCTTTAACAGAGTTCAAACCACAATACAATAATTTAAAAACCATTTACAAAATCATTATACCTTTAATGATCTTACATATATATATCATAATCTTATCTTTATCAAAACTTCATTTATACATATAAATACACTCTTGCCAGAAATACATCATAATTAAAAGTTAAACATGTATGCATCACCCTCTAGTTGGTCTCGACAAACTCTTACTCTTCTCGTGGCATAACGAAAGACTTCATATCTTCCACCTAGTCACCTGCGCGATTACACATCTGTGCTAAGCCGGAGAGCTTAATAGTACAAATATAACATATACACATACATTATAGAATTTCTAACATATAATGAAATATCACTTCCATGTACCATTAGTTTCTTATCATGTTTTTCCTTTTTAAAATGCACCTTTCATATATCTCGACTAATTTCATATATTTTATACATATATACATAACATTATCACCAACCACAATCCATCACCAATACTCACAATCAATATATCAATACGCACATTACATATCATACTTCATAACATTATTCTATTCACAATTCACCAATCATGAATCACATTTCCAACAAAGGCAATCATTATCATCAACCACAATCCATCACTAATACTCACAATCAATATATCAATACACACATTACATATCATACTTCATAACATTATTCTATTCACAATTCACCAATCATGAATCACATTTCCAACAAAGGCAATCATTGATCTCATTACTCATTTATTTCAACATTTGTATATCACATTGAAAACAAAGACAGACTCAGGCCCAAAAGACACTAATATGTTATTCAACTTTCAGAGTTAATGCTTTGGTTTTATTATCACTTTCATCAATATCATATTCCCAACTAGGCTTCAAGGATTAGGTTCAACAAAGCTTCAAGGGGAACAAAGAATGCTAAGTATCAACCCAACTTGGCTTCAAGAACCAACCCAACCTAACTTCAAGGGTTGTAACATCTCAATTAGGCTTCAAGGATCAAATCCAACCTAACTTCAAGAGATTGTTACTATTATTAGGCATGCCACCAACAACAAACTCTGAAAATAGAATAACACATTAGCCACACAATTCATTGATTATTTCATCATCAATATCATTTTCAATTCTCATCATCATCTAGGCAAACATGCCTTATTTCTTTCAATTGAATTATCATAGCCAACCACAATGGCTTCACATCACATTTAAGTTATCATAGCCAATCACAATGGCTTCACATCACATTTGAATCCACATTATAGCAATTCATCTTTCAAATACACAATCATTTACATCATCATATCCTCCACATTTCATATTTCATCATTGATATATATACAACATCAATTACATTAACTAAACAAACATCTCATTATTCAATCATATCATCTTAGCATGCTACTATCATATTATTCACATCATTATAACTCAAAACATTAGTTTCACATCTCTTTATGTAACACCCCGATACCCTATATAAGTACTATGCGTATACCTAGTATACATACAGTAAATATATAAAGTATAAGGATGTCACTTTTCGTTACCTTTTAAAAACCTGTAACAGAGTTCAAACCATAATACATTAATTTAAATAACATTTACAAAATCATTATCTTTATCAAAAACTTCATTTATACATATAAATACTCTCTCGTCAGAAATACATCATAATTAAAGTTTATACATGTATGCATTACCCTCTAGTTGGTCTCGACAAACTTTACTCTTCTTGTGGCATAACAAAAGACTTCATATCTTCCATCTATATACCTGCGCGAATAAACACCCGTGCTAAGCCCGAGAGCTTAGTAGTCCAACTATAAAATATAAACATATAGTATAGAAGTATTGACATATAATGATACATCAATTCAATATATAATTAGTTCTTATCATATCTTCTTTTCTTTTTAATTTCATCTTTAATATATCCTAGCTAATTTCAAATATGATGTACATATATACATAATATTATCACCAACCCCAATGCATCACCAATACTCAAAACCAATATATTAATACCCCTACATTATATATACCATACCAATCATTATTGCAATACACAAATTACATATCATACAAATCATAAATCACATTTACAATAAAGACAACCTTTATCATCAACCACAATTCACTTACATATTACACTTAATAACATTATATTATTCACAATTCACCAAGCATAATTCATTATTAATACTCACAATCAATATTTCAATACTTGCAATTGACATTGACAATAAAGACAGACTCGGGCCCAAAACACTAATATGTTATTCAAAGTTCAGAGTTACTGCTTTGGTTCATAGTCACAATCATCACGCCCGTAGGCAATGTATATACATGTATCTCTATCCATGGATAGTGTAACAGACCCAGTCTCTTGGACCATTAACTCAACACATATGAGGAGATCCTCAACCCGGAAAGACTGTTACAAATCATATATCTCATATTCACAATTCTCATAGTGTAACAGACCCAGTCTCTTGGACCATCAACTCAACACATATGAGGAGATCCTCAACCCGGCAAGACTGTTACCTTTCATCATTTCTTAGGCATGCCACCCAAATCCAGAACTCTGAAACTGAATAACATATTAAACAAACAATTCATTTATTATTTCATTATCAATCTCATCATCAATTAGGCCAACATGCCTTATCTCTTTCAATTGAATTATCATAGCCAATCACAATGGCTTCATATCATATCATATCTCAATCCATATGATACATATAGCATCATTGATATCACATTTCAAAGTATATTATTCATATAATACATTGCCATACACAAGATTCACAATGCATATAACATAACATTTTCTCACTTCTCAAAACACATTAACATCATTCATTACTAGAGCATTTATCATAACAAATTGCACATACCTTAAGAATGATCCTCATTTCTTCCTACCTTTCCCATTTCATATTTCATCCTTTATATATATTCTTCATTTACATTCACAATATAATAGCTTATTTAACACTTTCATCCCAATGTGTTAATGTTCAAAGACATATAAGGATATACAATCAAATAGGGTTTATGCTTACCTGGTTAATGATCTTCACATCCTTCACATCATTCAATCATCACCTTAGTCCAATTATGTTAACAATATAATAGATCACTTAACACATTTGCAAACAAATGTGTTAAGCCTCAAATTATGTAATTAAATACAATCATATGTATTGGTACTTACCTCAAGAACTAGTCCCATCAATCTATACATTTCTTTTCTTTCCAAGAATTCTCCACATTTAGGTTAATGCAACCCAATCTCTTCAAAACCTAATCCAAAGGAATATTAGCAAAATGACCATATGAATAGTACATTCTGGTTTAAGACTCCATTTTATCCTTATTTTGAAAAATTGTATAAAATAATCTACTTGACTAAAAATTCTAAAATTTTTACAGAATTTAGTTTTGTATCTTAAAATCATTCCTTTAAAATTTCAGATCAAACGGAACACAAAATCTTGGTCAAATAGTTCACCTAACCAGACTGCCCCAATTGCCCTGCATCCTGGCAGCAGTTCTAAACTTTGTGAATTCCATAAATCAAATTCAATCAACGTGGTTCCAAATTATTTTTCTCAAATACTAGACTCACTAAGCAACAACATATCCAAAATTCAATTGGATATGATTTTTCTACATTTTATTAAAAATCCCGAAATATAGCTGTCTCAGTTAAGGTACCTGCTGGAACAGGTCTAATAAAAATAATCTTTCTAAACTCATAACCATTCCAAAATCGAATCAATATATTTTTCAGTCATTCTAGACTCATAGAGGCACAACATATCAAAAATTCACTTCAAGAACATTTTTCTATAATTAATTAAAAATCATACAAGTCACAGCCTTTACTAATTGTAAAACAGAAAAAAATTCACTAAACACAACTCTTACTCTTCCATCACCAACACCAACCTAGCTTCTTATCTTTAATTCCATTTCAACACTTTTACACACACCATACACAAACACACTCCATCAACCATCCATATCAACTCACCAATCCCAAACACAATTTCAAAAGAACAAAGGAAAATCAAGAGAAAGAACTTACCTAAGTTGTTGAATTCCACAAATCTTCAATTAAATCCTTTGATTCTCCCTTCAATTTGATGTTAGAATTAAACAAATCTCACTTTGCTCTCTCTTGTCTAAGGAGGAGCCAACCAACGTGGAGAAGATAAGAAGAAGAAGAAGGAAATGAAGAAAAGACAAAATATCACCTCTTTAAATCTCCACCAAGTGATTCAACAAGAGTAATTACCTAAACACCCTTATACCATTTGTCTTGATTACCATTCATTACATGCCCTTTATAGTAACTTCACACTTAACAAAAATAAATATCTTCTTTCCTTGACTCTTCATTTTGACCAACTTATATGTTATATATATCATCATATACACAACATATACCATTCTCTCTAAACCCTAAATTCTTTCCCAAATCACATATACATAAACATTCTTTTCTCTATTTCTTTTCTCTTGTAATTTAACACATATATTCAATCCAATTATATAACAACAACAACAACATAATCACAACTTCTAGGGCATATATGAGGATATTACACTTTATGTCTCAATTCACATTTCAACATTTCTCAAGACACATGAACATCATTTATTATTAAAACATCTATCATAACAAATTGCATTGCACATACCTTTTTGGATGATCATTATAGCTTTCACACTATACAAATAATAACATTAGTCACATTGTATCAACAATATAATAATTTACTTAACACATTTATACTAAATGTGTTAAGTCTCAAAATCATATAAAAGAATACATCCATGTAAGTTTGTACTTACCTCAAGAACTACTCCCATCAACCTATACACTTTTTCTTCCAAGAATCCTCAACACTTAGGTTAGGGCAATTCCACTTCTTCACAACCTAATCCAAAAGGAATAATACACACTTATTTACAATTACACATGAAGTGTAATGCAATTATTCACTTATTAGTCTCATATTAGACCCATAGGTCACAATTTATAAGCCAACTCATCTATCCAAGGCCCCACGGTCATGGCCTCACAACCCCACGGCCGTGGGTTATCAAACAAATCTGCCCATTTTTTTCCAGAACCCCCACGGGCGTGTCCCTCACTTGCCACGACTGTGGCACTCACTTGCCACGACCGTGGCATCCAATTAGCCTCTATTTCGAACCAAACTCATGTATTTTGTATTTCAAGTTTCAATAAACACAATTATATAGAAAAAACCCAAGATAATAAGTGATCAAACTCATAACATACATCAATAATCAACTAATTTTACACTTAGATAACTTCAACATATCTATACACTTCACTCTTTCATTATCATCATCTTCACACCCCAACTCTACCAAATATATATACACAATCACTAGAAATCAACACAAGGAAATAAATACTTACTTGAATCTTTGCCAAATCTTCAATCTAAATCTTCAATTCTCTTAAAGCCCTTAAGAATTTGGTGTGAAAGTAAAATAAAATCACATCTCTCTCTCTCTCTCTCTCTCCACGTCAAGAACAAGAAGAAGAAGAAGAAGAAAGAAAATATCTTTTTCTCTTCCTCTTCTCACGTTAATTATATATATATAATAATAATAATAATATTAATATTAATTATTTCTAAAAAACCTCCACCACACCTTTTTTTCCTCTTTTGACTTTTCTTTTCTTCTTTTTCTATTATTATTATTATTATTATTTATTAATTATATAAATTCACTTTTCCTACACCATTTTATACATTAGGTATATGAGATGTATATGTTGGTATATGTATATCTCTTTTATATTGTATTTATATTTTCCATATTTCCTAAATACCACAATACTCTAAAACTTTTAGGGTATATTTTGGGATATTACAATTCTCTCCCCCTTAAATAATTTCGTCCTCGAAATTATCAGTACCGTAACAATCCATTCTTAACAAAATACTATCTTAATTTCCATATGAAGTTAATTATATGCTTAAGTTATTATGTCATCAAACCATATAATTTCAACTCTCCCCTTTAGAATCAACCATCTTCTCTAAATTCCATAACTCATCATTCTATATGATTATAAATCTTATTACTTCCTTGATCAAACATTCAAAAGAACTCATTACATTTCCTATTAATATCTTTATACAAGAATCAAATCATTTTATAGTACACTTATACTTCATCCAATTTTTATATTTAATATATATATTGTTCCTTCACCTCTTTGTAATTACTCTCTTAACTTTACCCTTAAAAAAATCATTGATTTAAATCTTAGCATTAATTATCCCGTCATTACAATCACTGTCTAAATAGACATTTATCAAACCTTAATGGATAACAAGATCCTTATTCTTCACAAATTGAGTTACTTCTTTAGCATGCTTTTCACTTAACTTACATATAATACATTACCTTTCAACTTATTTTATAAATAACCAATCTTTTCCCTTTTTATCATGATTTATGACTACTATAACTCCATTCATTCATGTCCAATCACACTTTAAAATTTTACATCATATACATTATCATGTAAATAATTATACTCTTAGTACAACTATACATATTAAATCTCAATAATGATTAATAATCTTAGCCAAATCCAGATCATTTGATCTATCTGTCATAATATACCCATGTTCCAATCTTGTTCAATTCCAACCAACGATTAATTTATTTAAACTTATCATGAAATTTCACAATATACATATATGTATATATATATAACCTAATTCCATTAGGCCAAACTTATATTCAATTCCTGATCTCTTCCTATTCAAATTCAGTCAATTTATCATGATAACAAATCACTTCAAATTATCTTAGTATAATTTCCACCAATTCTCACAATAATTTTATACCATAATTACTATCTATAGTTCATTCACTTAAACTTCAAGTTCATTCATTTATTCACTACATACCATAAACATATTCAGTATAACTCTCAGTCACATTCTATATTTCCTCCCTTTAATATCTCTTCACATTTCATATCATTGTATATTTATTTTAATTACCTTTTTGTCATATTATCCATAACTCCAAAACATTTCCATAATTTCCTTTTCTCTCTTTACCTTCATAATTATAACCAAACTCTTAACATAAAATGATAAGGTACAACTTTATCCATCATAACTTTTAACTATACTTCTCAAACAAAATTTTCAATCTCACCAAATCTGTATTACAATCATTTTATCTAAGATCCAAATCTATGGATAACAAAATTTAACCATTCAAATATACTGAACAACACATATGGCTTTAAGAGATTAATATTCAAGCCTGGAATTTATAAATCAATACTGTTATTTTATAATCTTATTCTCAATCGTTACAAATACAAGGCTAAGGTGTATCTCAAGAATTATACATATTCCTTCTTTACATTTTTGCTATATTAGGAGTTAGCATATTCCAACTCCGTTTCAAACCAATTTGCACTCGATTATATGATCTTTATCAACTTAATTCATGTTTCAACAACATTATTATATACATATTCAATCATATGCAGTTCCTATACAATTTCTTTTTGTCACTTCATTTCAAATCCATTTACAATCTCTTATAATATATATAATTACATAGAACTTTCCATATGTGAATACTTTGGGACTCTAAATATCATATGATCATCAAGTTCAATGCTCACTATAACAATTTCCACTGTCCAATATTACTCAAGTCCATTCCATTCTCACTTCCATCACATAATCTATCTAGCTTTACACAGTTCATGACCTAATCTCTCTTAGGTCCACTAATACATACAACATCATTTCCATATCACTAATTTTATAATTATACCACATACATATTCATAGGTCACCTTCATAATGTGATTCACACATTTTTTTTTATATATCCTAATTTCATTCATATTGAAAAAAACTCAGTTCACATATCATATACATGTACACACTTAGTTATATGCTCTTATTTTATTTTCCTTTTTCATACATTCCATACAAATTTAATGTTTATCACTTTCTTTTAAACACTATCATTCTCATTCTTCCAATAGGATGTAAAGTATTTATTCCCACTACAAATATATATATATATATATATATATTTTGACTATAATAACACTTCACATCCATCTTGGTCACATTCCCAATGTGACATCTCTTTCACTTTCTTCTTTAAAAGCATTTAATATACTTCCATATCCATTTTTACCCTTTGTAGTAAAATGACTTAAAATAGTTCATTTTCATTTGCTTATCCACTTCCCTTTTTACTTCAAAACAAATTCTCATACTATCAATCACATTACTCAATTCATAATACTTTCATGTGCAATATTAGTCATTTCACCTAGCTCATGTATTGAATATACATTAAACCATCAATATCCAATTAATCTTTATCAAATTCCACTAAAACTTTAACTTTTCAACTTAGTACTTCGCTTAAACTTCAATTTGCCAAACTCATCTTTTCTTAATATCACTTTAAAAACATTATATATATATATATCACAAAGCAATATCAAAACATATAATTTTCACAATTATCAAGCTCATTTCAAAAAGATCTCAAATATCATATATTATCACCATTTCCATGAGCTTTCACAATATCCAAGCATCTCACATTTCCAACATTGAATTCACAATGTTTGCATTAAAATAACAATACCAATTTATATTCTTACTTAACCAATATCATCTCTTTTTCCTTTAAACAAAACCTTAACTTTATATATATACCCCAAACTTTAAATAGTCACATTTTGTCTCTACTAATCAACTCATTAAATATTCCACCATACTCTTCTTATTTTAATAACATATCTTTCAATATTTACAATCCAACAATATTTCCTCTGTCTAGCAAACCCAACATAAACTTTATTATAAAGAAATTCAAAGTGTAGAGGGAAGAGTACATACTTTAATCTTGATTTTGATTTCAACTTATTTTCAACTTTATTCTCCTTTTCATTTCTTTATACTTCAACACATTTAACACTTCACTTTACTTGCACAAATTTCCATTTTTTTTTTATCAATTAAACTTATATAAATCCATATCATTTCTTTCTCTAGCTTTACTTTCATGTAAAACTTCATTCACACACTAGCATCCATCTCATATAACACAGATATTCTATCATTCATATAATGCCACATCCGAGACCAACCTAAGTGTCAATGCATATGCATGTATTACAAATTTCATTTCAAAACTTTTCCTTTTTAGTTCTATTTAAACTTTTCAAAACTTTTCTTTTTAATTCTACTTATGCCGAGAATCTCGAACCTAAGCTCTGATACCAAAATAATTGTAACACCTCGATACTCCATATAAGTACTATACATACACCTGGTATACATACAGTAAGTATATAAAGTATAAGGATGTCACTTTTTGTTACATTTTTAAAACCTTTAACAGAGTTCAAACCACAATACATTAATTTAAAAACCATTTACAAAATCATTATACCTTTAATGATCTTACTTATATATATCATAATCTTATCTTTATCAAAACTTCATTTATACATATAAATACACTCTTGCCAGAAATACATCATAATTAAAAGTTAAACATGTATGCATCACCCTCTAGGTTGTCTCGACAAACTCTTACTCTTCTCGTGGCATAACGAAAGACTTCATATCTTCCACCTAGTCACCTGCGCGATTACACATCTGCGCTAAGCCCGAGAGCTTAATAGTACAAATATAACATATACACATACATTATAGAATTTCTAACATATAATGAAATATCACTTCCATGTACCATTAGTTTCTTATCATGTTTTTCCTTTTTAAAATGCACCTTTCATATATCTCGACTAATTTCATATATTTTATACATATATACATAACATTATCACCAACCACAATCCATCACCAATACTCACAATCAATATATCAATACGCACATTACATATCATACTTCATAACATTATTCTATTCACAATTCACCAATCATGAATCACATTTCCAACAAAGGCAATCATTATCATCAACCACAATCCATCATTAATACTCACAATCAATATATCAATACACACATTACATATCATACTTCATAACATTATTCTATTCACAATTCACCAATCATGAATCACATTTCCAACAAAGGCAATCATTGATCTCATTACTCATTTATTTCAACATTTGTATATCACATTGAAAACAAAGACAGACTCAGGCCCAAAAGACACTAATATGTTATTCAACTTTCAGAGTTAATGCTTTGGTTTTATTATCACTTTCATCTATATCATATTCCCAACTAGGCTTCAAGGATTAGGTTCAATCAAGCTTCAAGGGGAACAAAGCATGCTAAGTATCAACCCAACTTGGCTTCAAGAACCAACCCAACCTCGCTTCAAGGGTTGTAACATCTCAATTAGGCTTCAAGGATCAAATCCAACCTAACTTCAAGAGATTGTTACTATTATTAGGCATGCCACCAACAACAAACTCTGAAAATAGAATAACACATTAGCCACATAATTCATTGATTATTTCATCATCAATATCATTTTCAATTCTCATCATCATCTAGGCAAACATGCCTTATTTCTTTCAATTGAATTATCATAGCCAACCACAATGGTTTCACATCACATTTAAGTTATCACAGCCAATCACAATGGCTTCACATCACATTTGAATCCACATTATAGCAATTCATCTTTCAAATACACAATCATTTACATCATCATATCCTCCACATTTCATATTTCATCATTGATATATATACAACATCAATTACATTAACTAAACAAACATCTCATTATTCAATCATATCATCTTAGCATGCTACTATCATATTATTCACATCATTATAACTCAAAACATTAGTTTCACATCTCTTTATGTCTCAATTCACATTTCAACATTTCTCAAGACACATGAACATCATTCATTATTAAAACATCTATCATAACAAATTGCATTGCACATACCTTTTTGGATGATCATTATAGCTTTCACACTATACAAATAATAACGTTAGTCACATTGTATCAACAATATAATAATTTACTTAACACATTTATACTAAATGTGTTAAGTCTCAAAATCATATAAAAGAATACATCCATGTAAGTTTGTACTTACCTCAAGAACTACTCCCATCAACCTATACACTTTTTCTTCCAAGAATCCTCAACACTTAGGTTAGGGCAATTCCACTTCTTCACAACCTAATCCAAAAGGAATAATACACACTTATTTACAATTACACATGAAGTGTAATGCAATTATTCACTTATTAGTCTCATATTAGACCCATAGGTCACAATTTATAAGCCAACTCATCTATCCAAGGCCCCACGGTCGTGGCCTCACAACCCCACGGCCGTGGGTTATCAAACAAATCTGGCCATTTTTTTTCCAGAACCCCCACGGGCGTGTCCCTCACTTGCCACGACCGTGGCACTCACTTGCCACGACCGTGGCATCCAATTAGCCTCTATTTCGAACCAAACTCATGTATTTTGTATTTCAAGTTTCAATAAACAAAATTATATAGAAAAAATCCAAGATAATAAGTGATCAAACTCATAACATACATCAATAATCAACTAATTTAACACTTAGATAACTTCAACATATCTATACACTTCACTCTTTCATTATCATCATCTTCACACCCCAACTCTACCAAATATATATACACAATCACTAGAAATCAACACAAGGAAATAAATACTTACTTGAATCTTTGCCAAATCTTCAATCTAAATCTTCAATTCCCATAAAGCCCTTAAGAATTTGGTGTGAAAGTAAAATAAAATCACATCTCTCTCTCTCTCTCTCTCTCTCTACGTCAAGAACAAGAAGAAGAAGAAGAAGAAAGAAAATATCTTTTTCTCTTCCTCTTCTCACGTTAATTATATATATATATAATAATAATAATAATAATAATAATTATTATTTCTAAAAAACCTCCACTACACCTTTTTTTCCTCTTTTGACTTTTCTTTTCTTCTTTTTCTATTATTATTGTTATTATTATTATTATTATTAATTATTAATTATATAAATTCACTTTTCCTACACCATTTTATACATTAGGTATATGAGATGTATATGTTGGTATATGTATATCTCTTTTATATTGCATTTATATTTTCCATATTTCCCAAATACCACAATACTCTAAAACTTTTTGGGTATATTTTAGGATATTACATTCTCTCTCAAGATCTGCAGCACAATCCGCAAATGCTTGTCATGTTCCTCCTTATTACGCGAATACACCAAGATATCATCGATAAAAACTACCACAAACTGGTCCAAATAGGGCCTAAACATCCTATTCATCAAGTCCATAAAAACTGCAGGTGCATTCGTCAAGCCAAAAGGCATAACTAGAAACTCATAATGCCCATACCTTGTACGAAAGGCTGTCTTAGGAACATCTTCAGCTCTGACCCTCAACTGATGGTACCCTGATCTCAAATCAATCTTGGAAAACACTGCTGCACCCTTCAATTGATCAAAGAGATCATCAATTCTAGGCAAAGGATATTTATTTTTAATTGTCACCTTGTTCAATTGCCTATAATCGATACACAATCTCATAGTACCATCCTTCTTCTTCACAAACAAAACAGGAGCTCCCCACGGTGAAACACTAGGGCGAACAAACCCTTTATCCAACAACTCCTGCAACTGCACCTTCAATTCTTTCAATTCAGCAGGTGCCATTCTATAAGGAGTAATAGAGATAGGAGTGGTACCAGGCAATAATTCAATACCAAACTCCACCTCTCTCTCAGGAGGTAACCCTGGCAACTCTTCTGGAAACACATCTGAAAACTCTGCAACTGTGGGTATACTATCACGTTGAGAACCCTTTACTCTAGTATCCAAAATATGAGCAAGGTAAGCATCACACCCTTTTCTAATCAATCTCCTAGCTGCAACAGCTAAAACAAACAAGGATGCTAACTGTCCCTGCTCACTAGATACTATCACATCTCTACCATCATCAGTTCTCAAGGTAACAACTTTCTTTTGACAGTCTACCACAGCTCAATGTATAGATAACCAGTCCATGCCTAGGATCAAGTCATATTCCTTAAAAGGCATTTCAATTAAATCTCCAAGGAACTCCTCACCTTGCACCACTACTGCACTGTCTCGGTGCACCTTACTAACAATCACACTATGCCCTAAAGGATTTGTCACCAATACATCAAATCCTAGGGATTCAGCATGCAATTCAGACACAGGCAAAACAGATGCACTAATATATGAATGTGTAGATCCTGGATCAATCAAAGCAAGTACTAAAATACCAAATAAAGAGAAAGTACCAGCTATGACTGCCGAAGCATCTGGTTGCCTCTGCATCACATAAACTCATTGAGAAGGCCCAGCCTCATCTGGTCTAGTATCCCTGGATAAAGATCCTCTCTGACTATACCCAGGTCTACCCCCTCTGCTAAAACTTCTGCCCCCTCGACCACCTCTGACACTATGTCGAGAAACTACATAATCTACTGACCTCTGTTCTCGCATCTCTAGACACTCTCTAATAAAATGATCCGGAGATCCACATCTAAAGCACACAGCTGGTCCACTATTCCTACAACAAGCACCCCTATGTGTTCCACCACACTGAGCACACACAAGTGGAGTGGATCTCTGAACTACCGGAGTAGGAGCACTCGCTACTGAAGCTGTAGGTCTCAATCTCTATCTCTGAAACTGAACCGACCTACCAGCCTGTCTCTGACTTCGACTGATTCTGGGAACAAAACTTCCCCTACCTCTCTTCACAGAAGAAGACCCTGCCTCAAACTGGGGTCTACTAACCCTGATCTCTTCCTCAGAAACATCTGCTGCAATATTCTGAGCTCTTTCCACACTCCTAGTTGCTGCAACCAGTTGGGAAAAGTCTTGGTATCTAGAACCAGCCACAAGACACATAATTGAGGGTCTCAATCCCTCCTCAAACCTTCTACACCTGTCAATCTCGTCAGAAATAATTCCCCCGGCGTAGTGGCTCAACCGGATAAATTCTAACTCATACTCCGTCACAGACCGGTGATCTTGCTTCAAGGTCAGAAACTCCATCGTCTTCACATCTTTATACTCCCTTGGAGTATATTTCCGCTCAAACTCCCATAGGAAATCATCATAGGACAATGTTGGTGGATCATCCATAGCATGGGGCACTGTCTTCCACCAATCATATGCATCCTTCTGCAACAATGATCTTGCATAATCAAAATTTTCTTCTGGAGTGGCTTGTAACTGAAAAAATATTCTCTGTACTTTATCTAGCCACTGCTCAGCTACAGCTGGATCAATAGTACCTAGAAAATCTTCTGCTCCATACTTTCTTAATTTATCATAATGTCTCAATGATACTAAACAAATCAACCACATGTCTAAGCCAAACTGTGGGGGGTGGTGGGGGTGGTTGCACTGGTGCTTGCCTCAACAAATCAACCACATGTCTAAGCCAAACTGGCGGAACCTCCTCACCAGCTGGTCTTCCCGACATAGAAGCAGGTACCTCTCCAGCACTATCCACTCTAGCTCCCTCTCTAACCTCATCAGGAGCTACACTCTCCGCACTACCCTCTACTGACTGACGTAAGTGAGAATCCATCACAACCTATATCTGCAAACACAGCAGAATACATCTCATTAAAGATCAGAGACTGCCAATACCAAACATGTATGTTATTCAAAAACTAACTTTTAAAGTCAAAATATTCTTTTTCTTTCATTTTACCTAGGTTGAGAATCTCAAACCTAGGCTCTGATACCAAAACAATTGTAACACCCTTATATCTCGTATACGTACAAAGCATGCTTATACGATCGTATTATACGTATACTGAATATAGAAATGACACACTTTAAAAATACACATATGCTATGATGCTTAATCAATAACAATGATATATAATCAAACAATAAAGATCATACTCAATATACAATATTTCATGAATATTACATTATTTCATCACATTATCACATCATTAATAACATCAACATGACATAGACACCTATGGGCCCAACAAGTGTTTAATACGATATTCAGAATTCAGAGTTACTGCTTTGGTTCATAATCACAATAATCAAGCTCGTAGGCAACATATATATATGTCTCTATCCATGGATAGTGTAACAGACCCAGTCTCTTGGACCATCAACTCAACAAATCGAGGAGATCCTCAACCCGACAAGACTGTTACCAATCATATATCTCATAATCACAATTCTCATAATGTAACAGACCCAGTCTCTTGGACCTCAATTCAACTCAAATTGAAGAGATCCTCAACCCGGCAAGACTGTTACTATTCATAATTTCATAGGCATGCCACCCAAATCCAGAACTCTGAAACTGAATATCATATTAAACATACAATTATATCATTATTCTCTTTCTCAATTTGTATCTCAATATCAAATAGGCAATCATGCCTCAACACTTTCATTTGTATAACCATAGCCACTCACAATGGCTTCTCATCACATTTGAATCATCATGTCTCTATTCAAAATATAATACATCATCTTTCACATATTCATAATCAATTACATTGAACATAATCATATATGCATACATGTCTCAATTATCTCATTTCACATTATACATATAGTACATTTCACAAGATTCACAATGTGCAAAACGTAACATCATTCACATATAACAATAATGTCATATCAAGTGAATGTATGCAACAATGCAAGGTTTGTACTTACCTCAATAACAATTCACACAACTCTAAACACTTTTCTTTTCCAAGATTCTTTTACTTCTTAGATCAATGACAAATCACTTTCTTCAAGACCTAATCCAAAAATAATAACATACACTTGCTTAGGGATACACATGAGATAATCAAATTAAGAGTTAACTAGAGCAAACCCTAAACATGACACGCTTAACCACACGGGCGTGTCCCTGACCGTGCCCTAACTCCACAACATTGAAGCTTTTACACGCTCAGAACCACGGGCGTGTCACTGGGCGTGTAATACATTCTGCCTCTCTGAAAAATATCAACACGTCCAACATCAAGAGCGTGCTCATGGCCGTGTAAACTCTCCAATCTCACAGTAGCTATGACACGCTCAATAACACGGACGTGTTACTGGTTATGTCAAACCTACTGCCTCCAACACCATTGACACGCCTAAGACTCTGGACGTGCTCCCGGGCGTGTCAGACCAAAAACTCAGAATCTGGCCAAAACAACCAAACATCCAACAAAGCATTTCTATCCACCAACATCCACTTCAAACAAACTTCACTACACACACCAAAAAACCATTTCAAAACTTGCAACAATACCAAAACAAGCCAAAATACACATCAAACACAAATCACAAACATCATCAAAACCCTAAACACCACTACAACACCATCTCTTTTAACATACTTACTCTTTTCTTCAATCCATCCTCAAAATTCATAATCAATTTACTCAAACACTCTTAAATATATCAAAATCAAACAACACACTCTTAAATCATCTATTAATTTCACAACACAACTTCAAATAAGCAAAGATATCAAAAGAGGACTTACCAAAGTTATAAAACTTCTTGAATCACCAACTTGATCACTTAGATCTTCCTTCAATTTGAGCTTAGAACATCAAAATCCTCTCTTGTCCACTTGCTTTTCCTTGTCTATGGAGGAGCCGGCCACAACAAAAAGAAAAGAAGAAAAGAACAATGAAGAAGCAAAGTCAACTCCTCTTTAAATCTCCACCAAGTATTTCATCATGAGCAATTACCTAAACACCCTTTTGCCATTTGTTTTGATTTCTTTTAAAGCACTTGCCCTCTTTAGTCATTTCACAAATCCCAAATTAAAATATCTTCTTCCCTTGACCACTCTTTTGACTTGCATATATGTTATATATATTATCATATAAACAACATATACACTTCTCTCTATACACTCTTTCCTTTCCCATAACACATATACATTTAATTCAAATCAAACAATAATTACCTCAATACTTCTAGAGCACATTTTGGGATATTACATTACGTGCCGCGACACTATTCATTTGGTCAATTTGTGATCTTTTGAGGAATGCTTTGAAATGTTTGATATGTTTATTGTTGATGTTAAATATGTGAAAAAGGGTAATGGTTTGACTAAAGAATGTGGTGCGCGGCTTAAATGGCAAAGTTCAACGAAAATTAAAATAATTTCTCGAGTCATTCTAAAATGAAATTTGAGACTTAAATTGAATCGTTTTAACCTTTATGCTCTACTGGGTAGTAGGGGGTGGTAGATAAGGGTATGGTGCACTATACTAACTTATGCAGTACTGCCACTTATTATGTTTGATACACCCCGGAGGTTACCTTCGGGTATAGGCCGTGGAGTGGAGATGTTGTGAAATTGTGATTGGAATGCTCCGGTGGTTACCTACGGGTATAGGCCGTAAAGCGGAATTGGTTATAACCATGGTGGTGAGGGCCACCTATATTACAGTGGTGAGGGCCACTGCCTTATCGCTATGGTTCCCTATATGCCAGTAGAGCCTGAGCCAAAGTCCTGTTTTTCTAAAACTACGTACTGCAGTATGAGTTTGAATTATGGTTTACAATTGTTGAAAGTATATCTACACTGAATGGACAATAACTTCCATTGGTTTAATGTTGGTTGATTTTTAATTTAATTATTTCCTTTTAGTTCAAATGCTTTCATGTTTTACTTATATTTTCATCGGTAAAGTACCCACTGAGCCTCATTGCTCAGCGAGTTGAGTTTTCTTGACTCGTAGGTTCGAAGCAGTAGATTTCGGTGATTAGCATCGAGCAGCACAGCACAGCGCAGCACCTCAGAGTAGCCTTTCATTTCCTATATTATGAGTTAGCTAGTTGTGGCATGTATATGTATATATTTATATATAAGATTGGGAAGTACTATGTTATATTGTACGTTAGTAGTATGTAATAATAATAAACCTCTATTTTATTTTGTATTAGAAGTGTGAATTCTTCTTGCAGGTTGTAGTCAAGGGTATAAGGGGGATTCATTGGGAGTGTATTGAAACTGATTTTATTTGCATTGGGTTGTGTAAAAATCTTTTCAAAAATCAGAAAAACCAGTTTTGTCGACACTTGGGACCCAATTTCTAGGCGAACCTCTGGCAAAATTTCTGTAAAAACCGGAACTAAAATTTGACTAAGTAAAATTGGTAGCAAAATTAGGTTAGTGTGGCGCCTCTACTCGGCTTACACATGTAGGCCAGGAAGGGGTGTTACAATTTTGGTATCAGTGCTCCGGTTTAGCCGCTTCTGGGTAATCCAACATAGGAGGATGTACGTTTTATGTCGGGAGTGGCCATTACCAACGTAAAATGAGATATCCTATAGTAAATAGGAGATAAAAAGTAGGCATCATTCAGGATGGAAATATAGGAAAATAAATAAGGGTATGTTTGCATATATTTAATTAAGTGCTTTGTCTTTATATACATGCCACATAGGGTTTAATAGTGCTGCTGAGCTGTGCTGTTTTTGACTGTGAGTTATGCGTTAGAATATAGATGTCGCGAGAGTCCTCTCAAAGAGCCGTAGAAGAGGAAGTTGAATCTCGAGCGTCACATACTATAGAGACGCATGTATCTGAAACACCAGAGGCTGAGCAACCCTCAGCGGGAGCTCCTCTTCCGAATGAGATGTTGCAACAGATTGCTGCAGCGCTGCGACAGATAGCGGGCCTTGCCCTGGCACCACCACCAGCGCCAGCACCCATACCAGTACCTGTTGTAGGAGGGGAAAGGAAACCCTCGATTGAAAAGATAAGAAAGTACGGGGCAAAGGAGTTTAGGTCCCAAAGGGATGATGATTCTTCTATAGCCGAGTATTGGCTGGAAGGAATGGTACGAGCCTTAGATCAGTTACAGTGTACTCTAGAGGAGCCAGTGGTATGTGCTACTTCCTTATTAGTGGAAGAAGCATATATATGGTGGGACACAGTTCAACAACGAGTTCCATCAGAACAGAGGACATGGGATTTCTTTGTGAATGAGTTCAAGAGGAAGTTTATATCGGAGGCATACATAGATGCCAAGAAAAAGGAGTTTCTACACTTAAAGCAAGGTTGACTGACCGTTGCCGAATATGAGAGGGAATTTACTAGGCTGAGTAGGTATGCCAAGAAGACAATTGAAGACGAACATGATAGGTGTAAGCAATTCCAGGATGGTTTGAATAATGAGATTAGGATACAGTTAATTGCTGCTAATATAAAGGAATTTTTCGAGTTGGTCACTAGGGCTCTGGAAGTAGAGCAATGTCAGAAGGATGAGCGAAATAGGAGACAGAGTGTAAGACCAAGAAGGGATACCCAGAGTTATTCAGAAAATTTCCAGCCATCAAGGAAACAGTTTAGAGAAGGTAGTTCCATGGGAGGAAATCAGAGCAGGATATCCAGTCAAAGGTCAATTTGGGGCGGCCCGAGTCAAGCTACCTTTGTAGCCAATACTGGTGGGTCTGGGAGAGGACAAGGAAGCGGGCATGGCCAAGGTGGAGGTAACTTTGCTCAGCCCGAAACTATCGGAGGAAGTGAAAACACCCATCCATGCTGTGTTCAATGTGGGCGTAGGCATTCAGGAAAATGTTGGGGCAAGGCCTGGGTATGTTTTATTTATGGAGCGAAGGACCACTTTAAATGAGAATGCCCCTTGAGACAGCAAAACACACTAGATAATACCAAAGGATCTCGAGCCATAGCAGGAAGGGAAAAGGGGCAGAGGTAGAGGACAAAGCTCTTCGCAAGTTCAATCCGAAACGATGGACAGACCTGAAACTAGAGCTCCTACCAAGATGTATGCAATGAGGGCACGTGATGAAGAGGAAGCCCCCGACGTCATAGCAGGTTAGCTATTTATGTTTGGAATACCAATTTATGCTTTAACAGATCCAGGTTCTTCATACTTATATATGTATGTATGAAAAAAAAAACAAATGGATTTAGAAGTAGAACTTGAAACAGATGGAGTGTTAGTTACAAATCCTTTGGGTAGTGAGATGGTTACTAGGAAGGTAATAAAGGATTGTCCGGTAAAAGTACACGGACACACTTTCTTAGGTGATCTGTTTGAGTTGCCATTCCAGGAATTTGACGTAATACTTGGAATGGATTGGCTGACCAAACATAAGGCATTAGTGGACTGCGAAAAAAAAAAGAAAGATGGATCCCTAAGACTATGTGTAGATTATCGGCAGTTAAATAAGCTGACGATTAAGAATAAATACCCGCTACTCCGGATAGACGATTTATTTGATCAATTGAAAGGTGTGGGAGTTTTCTTAAAGATTGATCTGCGATCCGACTATCATCAACTGAGGATTAAAGATTAAGATATACCAAAGACTGCATTCAGAACCCGATATGGACATTATGAGTTTATAGTAATGCCTTTTGGGCTCACGAATGCACCTGCGGTATTCATGGATTGGATGAACCGGATTTTCCATCCTTATTTGGACCAGTTTGCCGTGTTATTCATCAATGACATACTGGTTTACTCAAAGAATGCAGAGGATAATGACCGGCACTTGAGAATCGTGTTACAAACATTGAGGGAGAAGCAGTTATACACCAAATTCAGCAAGTTATACACCAAATTCAACAAAAGATGTAGATGTTATTTCAAATCCCAAAACCCGAAGTTCTTCGGTTGATGAGAGGTGAAAAAATTCTACTTGCTCTTTTCATTCACTTTTGTTTCTCTTATTTGGCTCCTACTAAGGCATGGGGACACATGCTTTGTCTTTGCTTGCTCGGCCAATTTTTGCTTGTTTCTTCTGATGACGATATTGACCCACGAGTATTGGATATTATGGACCAAATGGAAGGGGGCTTGTCGCCGGTACCTATGATCTTAGCCAAGACCTTAGTTGGAGTAGACCGATTTAAATCGGGATTGCCAAGGAGACTGACTGGGAGTCCATTGCTGCTTCAGGTAATTACCTAAACTGCCCTTTTGGGTTTTCAATTTAGGTTTTCTTTTTCTTTTTATTGCTCTAACTTTTCCCTAGTCCGCCCATGCGGATTTTCGGAACTAGCGTGTTGTCCTAATTTTTGCCTAAGCTGCCCTTGTGGGTTTTCAACTTAGCGGACTTCCTCTTTTTTTTTTTTACTTAATTCTTTCTTCACAGATTTGGCTTTAGGAGCATCTTTGTTTGCTTGATACTCCCTCCATGGATTTTGCTAGATACCTGCCACGTCATCATTCTGCTAGGACGCTACTCCATCCAGCTTCTTCATATGCTGACTGGGTTGACTGGATCCACTCACGCTCCGAAGTCTATATCCGTTGGTTGGTACCTTGGTGGAAGATTTCTCGTATCACCATGCGGACATACTTGATGTACGTTCCCCTTGCTGCTCTTCATCAAGGTACATGCTATGATCCTCGCCAACTTGGCCGTCAGTATGGAGCTGAGACTCGTGATTCTGAATTTGCTCCTGACCTAGACATGCCTTGCTTGACTGAAGCCTACTTGGATTGGCTGAGGCAAAGCTGGCCTGAACATTACACTTATCGATTGCCATAGCTTTTACATTTGTCAATTCAGAAAGTGTTTTGTTAGGATGAAAAATAACTAAAGTAATAAAAGATGCTTCTTTTCCATTTATAATTTGTCATCACCTTTTGCAATTATGATTATTTATTTTATCCATATCTGGTCAAATACTTATAATAGCGCACATAGAACAATTTTAACATTAATTTTGTTTTATTAAATTAGGGAACAACCAAACATAAAGCCAGCATACACAAGATCACTCGTGTTGCCAATTAGCTCTTTCGGGCTTTCTAATTGATGATTTTCTCTCATTTACCCCTAATTGTTGCCTAGCCCACCCTTTCGGGTTTTCAGAATTAGCAGACTGCTTTAACTTTTGCCTAGGCTGCCCTTTTTGGGTTTTCAATCTAGCGAGCTTCTTTTTTCCCTTTTTTCTATCATATATAAAACCTCTTCAACCTGTCAATGTTTACTGGCTCACTAAATTCGTTCCCATCCATGTCTGATAACTTCACCGCACCTTTGTTCATGACTTGTTTCACGACATATGGCCCTTCCCAGCTAGGTCTAAACTTCCCTCTTGGATCAGATACATTAGGCTTACATTGCTTCAACACCAAATCCCCAACTCTGAATTTTCTGACCTTAACCCTTCTATTGTAGGCCTGAGCTATCTTCTTTTGATACAGTTGGTGATGATACAACGCCTTTAATCTTTTCTCTTCTAATAGAGCTAATTGTGTGTATCTGCTTGCTACCCATTCCGTTTCAGACAGTTTAGCTTCCAAGACTACTCTTAGTGACTTGATCTCAATTTCAATTGGTAATACCGCTTCCATCCCATAAACCAAAGAGAACGGTGTCATTCCATTAGGTGTTCGCACACTCATCCTATATCCCAATAAAGCAAAGGGAAGCATTTCTGATGAGTCCCTGTAAGTCTTAGTCATCTTGGAAAGAATTTGCTTAATTGTCTTGTTCGTTGCTTCTACTGCACCATTAGCCTTTGGTCTATAAAGAGAGGATTGATGATGATGGATTTAGTACTTGGAGAATAAATCCTTAACTGTTCCTTGAAATTGCATCCCGTTGTCTGATATCACACTGTGTGGGATCCCATATCTACAAATAAGATTCTTTTCGATAAACCTAGCCATTTGTCTTGCACCTAGCTTGTTGAAGGATTCTACTTCGACCCATTTTGAAAAATAATCAACTGCTACTACAATGAAACGGTGATCGTTTGAGGCTGTCGGATGTATTTCTCTTATAATGTCGATACCCTAGGTGGAAAATGGCCAGGCTGAAGACATTGAATGTAGTTCTTCAGGAGGCATATGATTCAAGTTACCATACATCTGACATTGTTGGCACTTCTTTACAAACTCAATACAGTCTTTCTCAATGGTCAACCAATAGTAACCTTATCGAATAATCTTCTTAACTAGGGCCAAATCACTCATGTGCGGACCGTAACTTCCCGCATGTATTTCTGACATGATGCGCTCCACTTTAGGCTTTCTTAAACATCTCAAATGCACTCCATCATGCCATCTTCGATATAACTCTCCATGGAAGGTGATGTATAGCAATGACCACCTCCTTATGGCTCTTCTCTCTTTCTTTGTTGCCCCTGGTGGGTTTTCTCTTTCCTCCAAAAATCATCTTATAGTATCATACCACGCATCATGGTCTGTATCAACTTCCATGATTGTCTCATATTCATAGCAAGGTGTTGATGAACTGGTCAAGATTTGTAACACCCCTTCCCGTCCTACGTGTGTAAGCTGAGTAGAGGCGCCACACTAACCTAATGTTGCTACCAATTTTACTTAGTCAAATTTTAGTTCCAATTTTTATAGAAATTTTGCCATAGTTTCACTTAAAAATTGAGTCCCAAGTGTCGACAAAACTGGTTTTTTTTTTTTATTTTTAAAAATATTTTTACACAAACCAATGCAACCAAAATCATTCTCAGTACACTTCCAATAAATCCCCCTTATAACCTCAACTACAACCTGCAAAAAGGATTTACACTTCTTGTAACACCCCCATATCCAATTCCCACACACTACAACCACAACAATGTAGCATAAGTGCATCAAACATAGGGATGCTACGGTTTTCTTAATATTCAAAACACTTTAAACTTGATACAATACCCTTATCATTATACATTATAGAAAAGTAGATCATTTACTTATAAAACAAAACATATTAGTTATATATATATATACATTTAAATATTACCCAGCGGAAGTTATAAAATATGTACATATTTACAAACACTTGATTACATATTTAAATATATCCATACTTTTACATTATAAACATTACTTTACAAAATATAAAGAAGTATACATGATTGGCAATTCTCTTCTGATCTTTAAGTTCCCAAAATCAACTCTTCAAGGTCTACTCTCACTTGGTCTTGATGAACTCTCGGGTTCGACTCTATCAGCTCTATTACCTGCGCGATTAAACACTATCGCGCTAAGCCAAGGGCTTAGTAAGATAATTCATGCTAAAATGCAATGTCACAAATTAATTACATATATCAATCAAAAGCATATTATTTATTCAATATGTTGCTTTGTTCAATGTCACATCAATATTCATATAATAGCACCATTCATTATACTCATTTAAATTTATCATTATAGCCAACAACTATGACTTTATATACGTACCCTTTCCCAACCAGGTCGGTTGCCCTCCAATCCCAAGGGTCCGCAGGAGGCAAAAAGGCACGTATAACATTATCAGTAACATACCTTTCCCCATCCAGGTCGGTTGTCCAAGTTCGGTTGCCCATTCCAATGGGTCCGCATGGTTCCGCAGGAGGCAAATAGGTACGTATAATACTGACTATATCAAACCTTCCTCCTACCAGATCGGTAGTCCAAGATCGGTTGCCCAACCCACTGGGTCCGCATGGTTCCGCAGGAGACGGATAGGTCCGTTCATTAAACTTATCAATACCTTTTCAATTCATTTCTTTTTTACAAGCAAGTTAAGCAATCATTATATACAATATTCATTACATTATCTAAACACTCACATTATTATTCAATCCTATCATCAATGCATACTTCAATCATATTTCATTTGAATCACTATAACATCTTTGGTATAACATTTCAATGTGCATTACTCATGAAACACATTACCATTCACAATGCATAACATAACATTATTCAATCTCAACAATGCAATTAGGGCAATTCAACCTCTTCACAACCTAATCCAAAAGGAATATTAGCAAAATGACCATATGAATAGTACATTCTGGTTTTAGACTCCATTTTATCCTTATTTTGAAAAATTGTATAAAATAATCTACTTGACTAAAAATTCTAAAATTTTTACTGAATTTAGTTTTGTATCTTAAAATCATTCCTTTAAAATTTCAGATCAAACGGAACACAAAATCTTGGTCAAATAGTTCACCTAACCAGACTGCCCCAATTGCCCTGCATCCTGGCAGCAATTCTGAACTTTGTGAATTCCATAAATCAAATTCAATCAACGTGGTTCCAAATTATTTTTCTCAAATACTAGACTCACTAAGCAACAACATATCCAAAATTCAATTGGATATGATTTTTCTACATTTTATTAAAAATCCCGAAATACAGCTGTCTCAGTTAAGGTACCTGCTGGAACAGGTCTAATAAAAATAATCTTTCTAAACTCATAACCATTCCAAAATCGAATCAACATATTTTTCGGTCATTCTAGACTCATAGAGACACAACATATCAAAAATTCACTTCAAAAACAGTTTTCTATAATTAATTAAAAATCATACAAATCACAGCCTTTACTAATTGTAAAACAGAAACAATTTCACTAAACACAACTCTTACTCTTCCATCACCAACACCAACCCAACTTCTCATCTATCAAGCAAAATCAATACTTAAAATCACACCATAAGCAACTTAATCATACCATCATCAAATCACAACTCAACTCAAGCATAACTTCAAAAATAACAAGGGTAAACAAGAGCAAACTTACCAAATAATGAAATTCCTTGAAACTCCAACTTGTAACTTTGAAAACTTCCTTCACTTTGAACTTGAAATCATCAAAACCATAACTTGTTCTCTTGCTCTCTTCTCTCTTTGATGAGCCGGCCACCCAACAACAAGAAGAATAAAAAATGATGAAGAAACACAAAGTCAATAGGCATTAAATACCCATCCAAAAGAAAATTACTATAATACCCTCATCCATTTAACTAAGCTTTTGTCATATCTATAACCATTTAAGTAATTCACAACCAACACAAAAATATCCTCTTTCCTTGACTTTCCATTTTGACCACTTTATATGTTATATATATCACCATATAAGCAACATATACAATTATCTCTAAACCCTCTTTTCTTTCCCAACCACCATACAAAAACATTCTCTTCCCATTTCTCAATTCAAACCAACAACAACAACAACAAAACTTCTAGGGCATGCATAGGGATATTACAAGATTAGAGGCTCAAGGAATAGGCTGGCTGGATTTTCCCATACCGAAGCCAATGTGGCCAGGGCATCAGCCATCTGATTTTCTTCTCTTGACAGGTGTATAAACCTACACTCATTAAAATTCTTCTTCATCATGGTCAAATAGCGGTGTTATGGTTTTAATTTTTCCTCTTTCAACTCCCACTCTCCATTTACTTGGGATACTACTAGCAATGAATCGCCATAAACTTCCACCTTATCCACCTTCATAATCATTAGGGTTTCCAAACCGAAAATACAAGCTTCGTACTCCACCATATTATTGGTTGCCCTAAATTTGAACTTTTTAGATAAAGGGATAAGTTCCCCTTTGGGCGATTCTATTATAACTCCCAAACCTGCTCCTTTCCTATTTACTGCTCCATCAAAATACATTTTCCACCCTTGTACTTCAATTGCTTCTAAATGTTCATCTGGAAACTCCAAAATTACCTCTTCACTTTCTGATAATGGTTATTGGGCCAGGAATTCTGCCACCGCTCATCCTTTGATTGTTTTCATAGTTACATACTCGATCTCAAATTCTTCTAATATTATCAACCATCGACCATATTTCCCAATCAAAGAGGGTGTCTCCCTTAAGTACTTCATTGGATCCAGCCTGGAAATTGCTTGCACACCATACAATTGAAAGTAATGCCGTAACTTCTTAGAAGACCAAACCACGGCTATACATGTCTTTTCAATGATACTATACTTAATTTCATAAGGTAGGAGCTTTCTACTCAAATAGTAAACGACATGCTCAATCCCCAACTCATCTGCTTGGGCTAGCATGGCTCCTATCGACTCTTCTTCTACTGCTAAGTATAGTAATAGAGGTTTGCCGGGTTTAGGTGGTTTCAAAATAGGTGAATTTAACAAATACTCTTTTATTCAATCAAAGGCCTTTTGACATTCTTCATTCCATACAACCGGCTGATTCTTTCTAAGCAACTTGAAGATAGGCTCACAGATTGTTGTGAGCTTTGCAATAAATCTTCTAATGTACTGCAGTTTACCAATGAATCCCCGAACTTCTCTCTCCGTCATTGGGGCTGGCATATCCCTAATTGCTTTGACTTTGTCAGGATCTATCTCAATGCCATTCGGACGAATTACATGTCCCAACAATTTACTTGAGGTAACACCGAATACACACTTCTTCGGATTTAATCTTAGCTTATATTTTAAAGCTCTATCGAAGAATAATTCTAAGTTTTGGAAGTGTTGCTCCCTTTTATCCAACTTTACCATCATATCATCAACATATACTTCCACTTCTTTGTGCATCATGTCATGAAATAGTGTGGTGGCCATCCTTTGGTGCGTTGCTCCAGAATTCTTTAAGCCGAAAGGCATAACCCTATAACAAAATATACCCCATGTAGTAATGAAAGCAGTTTTGGCTTTATCCTCTTGGACCATTAACACTTGATTATATCCGAAAAATCCATCTACAAACGAGTGTAGCACGCTAGAGGCTCCACTATCAATGAGAACATCTATATGAGGTAAAGGAAAATCATCCTTAGGGGAAGCCTTGTTTAAATCTCTATAGTCCATGCAGACCCTTATCCTCCCATCTTTCTTTGGCACAGGTACTATGTTGGCTAGCCAATCTAGGTATGCTATCACTTCAAGAAACTTCACTTGTATTTGCTTAGTGACCTCTTCTTTAACCAATTCAGCCCACTTATGTCTTAGTCACCTAAGCTTTTGTTTGATAGGCTTAATGTGAGTGTAAGTAGGAATGTGATGCTCGGTTATGTCTCGATCTATCCCCGGCATATCTTCATAAGACCAAGCAAACACTTCTTCATATTTTTTGAATATTTTTTCAAATCTCTCTCTCTCATCAGGAGTAAGGTCAGATGTTATGCTAATGTTTTTAGGATTTTCAGTTGTTCCCAAATTTAATGATTGCTTGTTAACATAATTAATATTAAAGATGCTCATGTAACTGCTATTTGAATGTATGCAACCATTAGGAGAAACATCACACAAGTAAGAAAAATCAGACTTTATTGCATTCTTTTTGGAAAAGAAAACATCATCATCCTCATACAAAGCAGATAAATTAAAATCAAAATCAAAATCATTGTTCTCAGAATCATAAAGCAGGATGTCTTCAAACTTTTCTTCAACCAGGGTGGCAATCTCCTCCGGAGTCTTCTTGGCTTTCAGGGCAGCTTCATTCTTCTCTTTTGGATTGGATTCTTTGTTAGTTGACAAGGTGAGCTCTTTCTTTACTTGCTCCACTAGCTTAGCAACTTCTGCAAAAATTTCAAAACCTGGGATTAACTTACCCTTGAACATGATCGGCTCGGGCTTTTCTTGGAGTGGTCCCATATCTGGAGCTTTGACAAAGATCTCTTCAAGTGGTGGGAAACTCATCTTCTCACTCTTCTTTGGCTGGACATCATTGTCTTCATCATATCCTAACCCCTTCTTGGATGTTTGAGTTCTAAAATCTAGTAACTTTGTTAAACAGGCCTTACCCTTTCCAAGACTAGCTCCGGGAAAGTAGTTCATGTTCTTTATCATATTCAAGACTTTGGAGTCTACTACTTCATCATCAGAAATTACGGCTACTTGAAAACCATTGAGAGGCCTCTCAACCATTAGAGCATTAACAATCTCATTATCTTCAGCTTCAATGACCACTGTCTCATTTCTGTTGGGGAATTTGATCTTTTGATGAGGGTGGAAGGAACTCCACCAAGAGGGTGAAACCATGGCCGTCCCAAGAGCAAGGCGAAGGTAACGGGTATGTCTAAAAAAACAAATTCAACAATAGATTCAATTGGACCAACCTTGACAGCAGCTTTGAAAGTCACTTCGGCATGCCTCTCAGTGTTGTCATAAGCACGAATTGTCACCTCAGTTGGGTTTAGACCTCTTGTTGACATGGCTAGCTTTGGCAATATCTTAAGTGGACAAACATTTATGGCAGACCCATCATCGACCATTACACATGGAGTCCTCTTCCCCTTGACTTCTATTTTGATAAAGAGAGGGTGGATGCGGTCTCTCCCCTCCTCTGGTAAGTCCGCATATGAAAAAGAAACTGCTCCCATACTAACTTCACTCTTTTCTTGGACCTCCTCACATTTCATTACTTCCCCAATTTTTATGAAGTTGATCAACTCCTCTGGTGTTGTGGAGGTAGATATTGGCATGCTAGCTAAGGCTTTGGCTATAGTTTCTCGGTGGTTTTTAGAAGTAGCTAACAATCCCAAATGCTAACACTCGCTTGGGTTCTTTTCAATTGCTTGAGCACAACATCACTTTCTTCTACTTCAATTTCCTTCCCCTTATTAGTTTCTATCTCCTTAGGTGGTGGCCTTGCGTAAGGCTTACCGGATCTAGTATTCATCACCTCATCTTCTTCGGGCTCGGACCAAGTCCACTCCTCCTTCTTGGATACAATATCATCATCACTACCACTTGAATCCCAAAACCCGTTGACAACACAAATTGCTACTTCTCCACCCATCATAGCTTGTTCAATTTTGACAAATGCCTCTTCTTCTTTGGTTGCTTTTTCATCCACGTCTTGAAAAGAAGACATGACAAAGTCCTCATGCAAACCTCCTCCAATCATGAAGGTCACCGGTGGTGGTACCCTATTGAATTTTGGCAATGGGTTGTCTTTGGTGTTTGGCTTGTTGGGCTCTAGTAGCTTCCCATTATAAATTAGATTTTGAATTTCATGTCTCAACCTCACACATCTATCCGTGTCGTGCCCTTGCATTTGGTGAAATTGACAAAATGCTTTGGTGTCAAAATTAGGTGGGAGAGGGTTAGGCAAAGGATGAGGATTTAAGGGTTGTAGCAATCCCTTTCTTTGAAGCTTGTTGAGAACCCAAGACATCGATTTTCCCAATTCCAAAAATTGTCTCCTTGTTCCTTGGTTAGTAGCATTAACACCGACGGCCTTTTGCATGCTTTGGCTACCAGGTTGATAGCTCCCTTTCTCGTTCCTTTTTGTTGCAAAGCGGCTCTTCTCCCTTTCCCATTCTTTAATTTGCAAACCAGCTTGGAGAAGGTCTTTGAAATCATGGATGAGTGTATGAGACATCCTTTCACGAAGACTAGGAAACACTCCTCTCAAAATCATCCTTATTTGATCGGATTCATCGGGCCTCTTCTTGAGTAAAGCGGCCTTGTTTCTCCATCTCTTGACATAATCTACAAAATTCTCATTCGGCCTTTGCCTAATGGATTCCACTTCCATCAAGGTAACTTCCAACTCGACATTATATCCATATTGTTGGATGAAGGCTTTGTAAAGTAGATCCCAACTCTTTTGTGTTCCATCATCTAAGGTATTGAACTAATTTTGGACAACAGGGTCCAATGAGAGCATAAAGTACCTTAGGGTTTGAGCCTTAGTAGCTCGGGCAGATTGCATGGCAGTGATATACTGCTTCACATGGAGCTGAGGATTTCCGGTGCCATTATACTTAGCAAAGGAAGGCATCTTTAATTTATAAGGGACCTCTTCATCTTGTTCAAATAGTTTGTCGATCTCAGACATCTCTTTTGTTTTAAATTTCTTCTCAAATTTCTTTTCTAAATTGGTAATCATTTTTTCAACATCAGAAGTCTCAGTTTTTTCAATAGTTGCCCTCTCAACAACCTTTGGTTCCTTTTTGTCTTGAGGATCTTGGTAGTATTGAGCCCAATCATCATCATCAATGATCACTTAATCATTATCAAAAGCTACTTCATAAACTTTAGCCTTCCCTTTGTCTTTTGGCTTCTTAGTGCTAGCTGATGCCTTGGCATGATTTTCTATGATTGCAGTCAATTGGTTTTTCATGGTCTTAGCTAGGGCCTATTTTATTTCTTCCATCTTGGCGTTGAGGGCTTCATCCACCATCCTTTGAATTTGTTCAGGCTCCATTATTTTTGGTGAGCAAGTGATTGAGTTGTTGCTAGATACTTCATCTCCGGCGTAGGTCGGATTATTGTAAGCTTTTGAACTGTCGTAAGCCAGGGCTGTGAGCCAGAGAGGATCAATGATATGAGATGCAAATGTATGCATGCATGCATGTATGCACAAACAATCAACAAAGAAAGATAATTAGGATGTTCCTTCCAACCTTATAACATCCACACACGAATGGCGAGTATCTTTTCCTAGGTATATGGTTAACAAAATACCAACATGGGGCATCTTATTTTCTAATAATTCCCTCAGACGTTTTAACCAATAGTTATATTTTCGAAAATGGAAATCAATCCATGATAATTCCTATTAATTAGGTTTTAATCCATTCAACCAACTATAATAGCTTTGATGCTATATTGGATTAAAACTAAATTAAGAGGTTTATTATAGATATATTTATCACTTGAAAAAGGTATCTAATGGTTCATGCCAAAAACAAGCCCATGATTAATTTATTCTTAGTGTAAACTAGGCCCACAATTGATTTTTGGTATTTTGCAATTGACCCAAATAATTTGTAAGCTCTTTGTAAGAAAAGGTTGGGTGAAAATAGTTTTGTTTCTAAGCCCACTGTAAAAGATTTTAGAAAAATGGATTTTGGGCATAGTATTTGGGCCATGGGCCAACGAATTTTTAATTTATTTTTAGAAAAGTCTTATGTCCAAAGACCAACTTGAAAAAAAAATTTGAAAATAGTTTTGGTGTTTTTGATTTTAAAGAAAAATTTATTTTGAGCTTACAATATACTTAGGTCATATTAGAAAAAGAAAAAACCAAATAAGCCATGATTTAAGCCAAAATAAATTAACCATAGTCAAACAACATGCATTTGTGGTAAAACCTAAGGAAAGTAACTTGGCCAATTACATGAGCTTTAGTCTTTGGGTTAAAAGGCTTAGGTTCCCATAGCAAGTATATACCAAACGGTACAAGGCTATGAGTGGTTATGCCATGCTCGATCTCCATACCTTGAGTGAAAGTATGGTATCCCTTACATAACATAACAGGGTAACACGGGCATCCTAACTCACGCACACGATGCAATCTAAGATGATGCAATGGATAATATCATTATAAGAAAGAAAATAGTAATATAAAGACCAAGGGAATCAACTTCTCTTGTCCCCAGTGGAGTCGCCACTGTGAACGGGGATTTTCGCCCCCTCTACTGGTGGAATGGTTCTTGCGACTTCGGCACTGTTTAGGCTCGGGGCCCAAGAGAACATGGAGTTAAGTCCGAAGAAAATGGAGTCGCCACCCGGACGGGCCGGGAAAAAAGAAAGGGGTGGATGACTCGATTCCTAAGGAATCCTTAACCCCCTAATGGGTTCGGAAAGTTGGGTACGTGTGGAGAAGGTGAGAAATGGCCCAGCACCCCCACAATGCCATATTCATTGGAACCGGCCTCCTTTACAGGTCTTAATATTATAAAATTCTTATATATAACAACATTATCCATATTACACACAATAAATAAAAAAAAAGCATCAATATATTAAAATTAAAGCAAGGTCCAATCAAAATAAATAAATGGACACCCATCCGAAGATGGAAACATGTCCTTACATCACATGCCTAAATATGACACCCACCGAAAGGTAGAAACATGTCCTTTACATTGGTTCTAAAATAGAAAAGCAATTTAAATTGCATGACATTAACTAATGAGATACCCATCAAATGGAAAATACCTCTTACAACATTTAAAAAGTCTAAATAAATTGATAAAAGTAAATAACCATTCATCATAAATAAATCATTCATCAAAGGTATTAAATATCAATAAAAAAGTAAACATCCATCCATGATAAATAAAATAAACCAAACATTGAATTTAAATAAACTAAAGCATAAGAAATAAAACAAAGCATGATCAAATATGGAATTGAATAAGGTAAATAAAAATCCAAATTATAACTACCTTTTCCATTTAGGGTTCTTTATCACATGTATTAAGGTTTTGGAATAAAATTAGGCTACTGTGACTTTTTTTAATGGAATTAAATTAGGCTACTGTGACCGACGTCCAAAGGATGAAGATCCATTTTCAAGGGTGAAGACCCGATCTCCAAGGATGAAGATCCATTTTCAAGGGTGAAGACCTGATCTCAAAGGATGAAGATTCATTTTCAAGGGTGAAGGCCCGATCTCCAAGGATGAAGATCAATTTTCAAGGATGAATGTAACACCCCGATACTCCATATAAATACTATACATATACCTTGTATACATACAGTAAGCATATAAAGTATAAGGATGTCACTTTTCGTTACACTTTAAAAACCTTTAACTCAGTTCAAATCATATCTTTCATAAAGTATTTCTTTTAATGATCTTATACTTAAATATAATAATAATCTTGTCTTTAACAAAACTTCATTTATACATATGAATACATTTTTGTAGTAAAATACAGCATAATTAAATTGTACATGTATGCAACACACTCTAGTTGGTCTCAGAACACACTTACCTTACTCGTGGCATACCGATTGACTTTTAGATCAACCACCTATTCACCTGCGTGATTTACATAACCACGCTAAGCTAAAAAGCTTAGTAGTACAAAGAAATAATTTAAAATATACATTTCAAATAAATCATATTTCATATATTAACATCATGTATTACCATTTTCTTATCATATTTACCCTTTTTAATGCACTCTCTATATATTTCCACCATTCTCATAATATATATATATATACTCCTATACATCATTCCAACAAATCACAATTCAATGACTTAACAAAACCTTCATGAAATAATGCTCACAATTTCCACATCCATAAACATTTTACACATCATATTATGTTTTCATAAACTCATCATTCAACATAGCTTCTCAAGCCATATTCACTTTCAATCATTTACTTATGTATTGTATACATCTCATTGCATGATTATCATCATATATCACATAATGTTATATTTTATTCCATAATTCACATTAAAACAAAGACATGCATGGGCCCACAAGACACTAATATGCCATTCAACTTTCAGAGTTAATTTGGATTAATTTTTCTCATTTATCATTATCCCAACTAGGCTTCAAGGATTAGGTTCAACCAAGCTTCAAGGGGAACAAAGCATGCTAAGTATCAACCCAACTTGGCTTCAAGAACCAATCCAACCTAGCTTCAAGGGTTGTAACATCTCAATTAAGCTTCAAGGACTAGACCCAACCAAGCTTCAAGGGGAGTAAAACATGTTAAACTTCTACCCAACTTGGCTTCAAGGATCAAGCCCAACCTAACTTCAAGAGATTGTTACTATAGGCATGCCACCAACAACAAACTCTGAAAATGGAATAACACATTAGCCACACAATTCATTTATTATTTCATTATCAATTCCATTCTCAATTCTCATCATTATCTAGGCAAACATGCCCCACTTGTTTCAATTGAATCATCATAGCCAATCACAATGGCTTCACATGTCATTTGAATTATCATAGCCAATCACAATGGCTTCACATGTCATTTGAATTATCATAGCCAATCACAATGGCTTCACATGTCATTTGAATTATATCTCAATTCACATTACAACACTTCATCATTCAAGTATACATAATCAATTTCATTGAACATATAGACAATATGTCCATTTATTTCATTGCAATCACTATTACCAACCATAATGACATCACATTTCATCACTTCTCAAGGCACATTAATATAATTCATCATTAATATATTTATCATAACCAATTGCAGTGCACATACCTTTTTGAATGATCACCATAACTTTCACACTATACAATTAATAACATTAGTCACATTGTATTAACCATATAATAAATTACTTAACATTTTTGTAGGTCACAAAATCATATAAAAGAATGCATCTATGTAAGTTGTACTTACCTCAAGAACTACTCCCATTAATCTATACACTTCCTCTTCCAAGAGTTCTCACATTAGGTTAGTGCAACTTAATCTCTTCCAAACCTAATCCAAAGATAATTACACCCATAAGAAGTAAGAATGATGACTGACTAGGGCAAACACAACACATGACACGCTCACCAACACGGGCGTGTTCCTGATCGTGCCCTAAACCAACAATACATGTAATATCCTCATTTATGCCCTAGAAGTTTTGCTTGTTGTTGTTGTTGTTGTTGTTGTTGTTGTTGTTGTTGTATTGTTGGTTTAAATTGAGAAAGAAAAGTATAAGTGTTTTGGGAAAGAATTTAGGGTTTAGAGCCAAGTTTATATGTTGTGTATATTGTGATATATATAACATATAAAATGGTCAAAGGGAGAGTCAAAGTGTTGGTTAGTGGAAGAAGATATTTTATTGTTGAGTGTGTAATTACATATATGGGCTTATATAAGACAAAAGGTTAGTTATATGTTTGAGGGCATTTTGGTAATTGTTTGGATGAAATGCATGGTGGAGATTAAGAAGGAAAGAGAGGTTGACTTGTGAATTTTCTTTTCTTCTCATGTTGGTGCCGGCCATTGTAGAAGACAAAGGGAAAGGGAAGTGTTCTTGATGCTATACTCAAATTGATGAAGGAATTGAGAGATTTGGTGAAAGATTGGTGGAATTTCTTCATATAAGGTAAGATCTTCTCTTTAATGTCTTCAATTCTTTTGAAGTGGTGTGAGAAAGGAATTAGGTTTTGTTGGTGTGATGATGAGATGAGTTTGTGTTATGTTTTTAAGTGTTAAAATTGATTGTAAGTTAAAAGATGGAATTAGTGTTGGGTTGATTGTAAAGATTGTATGTTTAAATGGATGTTGTTTTTGAAAGATGAAAAAGGATGGTGATTAATTAGGGTTTTGAGATGGTGTTTGTTTAATTGTGATATTAATGTGTTTTAAAGTGATTATTGTAATGAATATATGTTTAGAACATTGATGATGTTCATTTGAAGGATGTGGTATGATGTATATTGAGTTTTAACGCATTTGGAAGAGAGTTGGTTAGAAGTAGGGTTTTGGTTTTGGGAGACACGGCCAAGTCATATGATTTTGGACGTGTTGGATTAATTTTTGGGTGACACAGCCGTGTTCCCAAGCCGTGAGAGCTGCTGTGGGTTTTGGTTGAAGAGACACGGCCGTGTCCCTAAGCCGTGTTTGCTACTGCCAAAGTTGAATTGAGAGACACGGCCACAAGCTTGGCCGTGTCCCTCATGTGTGCTGCCCGTGTCCATCAAATAAGTTGGTTAGGGTTTTGTTTCTTTGTTCTTTTTGCATTGTTTTGGTTCTTCAAAGGTGGGTTGGTTCTTAAACCTAACCCTAAAACACTTTAAACACACTAGAATCAATGAATGAACTAATCAAATGCATATGGAAGATCCTAAAGCTATGAATCATATAAGTTGTTCTTTGCCCTAATTGCATTGTTGAGATTTAAACAAGGTTATGTTATGCATTGTGAAAGGTATTGTATTTTATGAGTAATGTACCTTGAAATGTTGTATCAAAGATGAAATGATAATTCAAATAAGATATGATGAATGATGCTATATGAGATATAATGTGATCATGGATGAGATAAGTATACACTTGATTAATGAAGTGTTATATTGTGAAATGAAAGGTGAGGCCATTGTTATTGGCTATGATGATATTATTGAGAGAATGAAGGCATGTTTGCCTAAATGTTGATGAGAATTGAGAATGGAAATGATAATTGATATGTAAATGAATTGTGTGGCTAATGTGTTATTCCATTTTCAGAGTATGTTATTGGTGGCATGCCTAATGATAGTAACAATCTCTTGAAGTTAGGTTGGATTGAATCCTTGAAGCCTAATTGAGATGTTACCACCCTTGAAGCTAGGTTGGGTTAGTTCTTGAAGCCAAGTTGGGTAGAAGCTTAGCATGCTTTGCTCCCCTTGAAGCTTGGTTGAACTTAATCCTTGAAGCCTAGTTGGGTCTATGATATTGATATTGATAAATGTGATGATAGAACCAAAACATTAACTCTGAAAATTGAATGGCATATTAGTGTGTCTTGGGCCCATGCTTGTCTATGGTTAATGTGAGTCATGAATGATGTTTGTTTTGCTTTGTATTGATGATTAAATGAATACTAATGAGGTATATGAAAAGATAATAAAATGTGATATGTAATGTGAAAGTATATTGTAAATTTTGCATATATGATGTTATATATATATTATGGTTTGAGAAATGACATTGCATTGCACGAAGTCATATTATTAGCATGATTATCTTACTAAGCCCTTGGCTTAGCGCGATAGTGTTTAATCGCGCAGGTGATAGAACTGTTAGAATCGAACCCGAGAGCTCTTCGAGACCGAGTGAGGGTAGACATTGAAGAGTTGATTTTTGGAGACTTAAAGATCAAAGGAGATTTGCCAATCATGTATAACTCTTTTTATATATTTTGTAAAGTATTGATTAAATGTACATATTTGTATATTTGTAAATATGGAATTAAGTGTTTTCAAATATGTAAATATTTTATGACTTCCGCTGTGAAATAACTATATGTATGTATATATATATCTAATGTGTTTTATTTTAAAAGTAAATGATCTACTTTTCTATATTATATAATGATAATAGTATTGTATCTATTTAAATGTTTTGAATGTTGAAGAAAACCGTAGCATCCCTATGTTTGGTGCACTTATGCTACATGGTTGTAGTTGTAGTGTGTGTGCATTGGATGTGGGGGTGTTACAATACAGAAGCTTTGACACGCTCAGTAACACGGGCGTGTTAATGGACGTGTCACTCATTCTGCCTCATAGAAACATTGACACGCCCAACAACACGGGCGTGTTCATGGCCGTGTCAATTACTTTTTCTCACAGTAGCTATGACACGCTCAATAACATGACCGTGTTAATGGTCGTGTCTCAAACATCCAACTCAGTACCATTGACACGCCCAACATTGTGGCCGTGTCACTGGCCGTGTCAGCCAAAAATCATGAATTCGAACTCTCATCCATGAAAACACAAACACTTCAGAACTCATACTTCAACACCCTTAATTAACATCTTGGTTATATTCATCAATTACCTATCAATTTAACACTTATATCACTTCAATATATCATAATAATAATCATTATATACACCACCATATATCAACTACTCAATTTCCCCAATTCATTCATATGAAACCCTTACTCAATAATTTCAACAATTCATCATCATCCTCACAATTAACCATATTATCTCACAATTAACCATATTATCATCATCTAAATACCAATTCCACACATATATATATTTCAATCTTTCATTATCATCATCATCACACACCAATCATATCAAATCCAAACTCAAACAATAGAAATCAACACAAGGAAATGAATACTTACTTGACTATTATGTCAAATCTTTAATAACCATCTTCAATTCTCTCAAAACCCATAAGAATTTGGTGTATATGTAGATAAAATCACCTCTCTTTCTCTCTATCCCTCTTTCTCTTTCTCTCTCTCTCGTCCAAGAAGAAGAAGAAGATGAAAAGAAGATCTTTTCTTCTTTTTCTCATGCTTATCATATTTATATATATATATTTATATATAATTAAATACCTTCAAATCTTCACCATACACTTGTCACTCTTTGACTTTCTTTCTTCTTTTTCTTTTAATTATTATTATTATTAATTAATTAAGCTTACTTTCCCACACCACTTTATACCTCATGTATATGTGATGTATATGTTGGTATATGTATATTTCTTATATATCACTTTTATATTCCCATATATTTTCCCAAATACCATATATACATATTATCCTTACATATATTACCAACATATCTTCTCACAGCTACTACTCCAATGTACACCAAAATCGGGGTATTAAATTAATTCGTTACTCTTCTTTTGATTTTCAATAGACATTCACATTAAATCCATATACAATAATAATTACTCCAAACTTTTAGGGTATATTTTGGGATATTACAATGAAGACCCGATCTAAAAGGATGAAGATCCATTTACAATGATGAAGGCCCGATCTCAAAGGATGAAGATCCATTTACAAGGGAGAAGACCCAATCTCCAAGGATGAAGATCCATTTTACAAGGGTGAAGACCCGATCTCTAAGGATGAAGATCCATTCTCAAATGTGAAGATCTGATGCTAAGGATGAAGATCCAAGGTCCAATGATGAAGATCCATTTTTAGGGTGAAGAACCACAATGCATAGAACAGCCCGAGCAGTCAGACTTCTCAACTGATAAAAGGTCAGTCAAACTCAGTCTCGGGTCCAAGCACCCAAATTCAATTTAAGCTCGAATCCGAGTACCCAAATCAAATTTAATCTCAGGTCCAAGTACCAAAATCAAAATCAATCCTGGGTCCAAGTACCCAATTCAAAATCAATCTCGGGTCCAAGTACCTAAAATCAAATCAATCTTGGGTTCAAGTATCCAACCTCGGGTCCAAGCACCCAAATTCAATTCAGTCTCGGGTCCAAGTACCCAAATCAAATCAATCTCGGGTCCAAGTACCCAATCTTGGGTCCAAGTACCCAAATCAAGTTCAATCTCTGGTCCAAGTACCCAAATCAAATTCAATCTCGGGTCCAAGTACCCAAATCAAGTTCAATCTCGGGTCCAAGTACCCAATCTCGAGTCCAAGTACCCAAATCAAGTTCAATCTTGGGTCCAAGTACCAAAATCAAATTCAATCTAGGGTCCAAGTACCCAATCTCGGGTCCAAGTACCCAAATCAAATTCCAAATCAAATTCAATCTCGTGTCGAAGTACCCAATCTCGGGTCCAAGTACCCAAATCAAATTCAATCTCGGGTCCAAGTACCCAAATCAAATTCAATCTCGGGTCCAAGTACCCAAATCAAATTGAACTACCCATCCTCATCAAAAATCAGTCAAAGATCTTATTACTTTTCACTCTCTTTTTTCGTAGTCTCAGGTCATTCAAGCATGGGGCAAACTGTAGACCCTTAATTTTTGACCCATTCAAATCCGATAGTTTTAAATAATTTTTGTGGTATTTTATTTATTTTAATAATATTTTAATTACTAATAATATTTCATAGTTATTTTTAATATAAATAAAAAATATAAAAAAAATAATAAAAAAATTGGACAGATCGGCGAGCGTCGTACGGCAGCCGAATTCGCCGCAGAAAAAATTTGCGTCGAATTGGGCTGTCCCAATTTCACCGCAGAAGGCATCTGGCAAGAATTGGCCCACTGTGCCCATTTTTACCAGCACAATTTCTGCCAGCACAGCTCACTGGCCCGACAGCCCGTGCGCTGCCGATTTTTTTATCAAACATTGTTTTACCCAGTTTCCTAATTTTTCCTAAACAATTCATATTTCCTTATTAAAATAGATTAGGATTCTTTATTTTCCTATAAATACCACATTAAAATAAGAACAAAGGAAGGAGGAAAAAAACCCCTAAAAGGAAAGGCAGAGAGCGGCAATTGAGAGGAAAAAAAAAGCAGCAACAACGAACACTCTTCAAATAATCAATCCATCAAAGGCAACAATATTGCCTTTATTATGGTTCATCCAGAAAATAATTTGGAGGAACCTTCAATGCAGGTTTTGTGTCTTAATCTTTAATTTGCTTAATCATTCAATTGTTATATCGTGTTTTGTTCTTACTGGTTTTCGTTTATTTTATTTTTTTTATCACTTTGATTCAATAGTATAAATTGTTAAACCCTAATCTGCTTTTCAATTTTCTAAAACCTTAAATTGTTTTATTAATTCCCAAAACCCTAATCTGCATTTCAATTTTCCAAAACATTAAATCGATTTATTAATTCCCAAAACCCTAATCTGCTTTTCAAATTTCCAAAACCTTAAATTGTTTTATTAATTCCCAAAACCCTAATTATTTTCTTAATTTTCCAAAACCCTAAATTTTTTTCTAAATTTCAAACCTAAATTTATAAAATCTATTTCCAAAATTCAAAACACCAAAGCCCTTATCAAATTCTAAAATGTCAAGATCCTTTAATTCCATAAAAATTAAAACCTTAACTCCACTTGCTTAATTCCCAATAACTTAATTCCTAAACCCTAGTTTCATAGAAACCTTAAAATTTCTTAAAACCTAAATTTCATAATCCTAGCAACCTAAAAAAAAAACCCTAAACCCTAAATGATGAAACCTCAATTTAAATTCTAATTTCAAAAACCCTATATCCAAAAGTCCTATTCTAAGATGTAAATTCTAAATTTATATATTTATTACTTTATTTAATTTTAGAATTGATTATGTAGTTCCTAATTCCAAAAATCCTATTCTAATATGCAAATCCTAATTTCAACAACAACTGGACTATCTTGGTGTACCTTACTCACCACAACACTATGCCCTAAAGGATTTGTCACCAAAACATCAAATCCTAGGGACTCAGAATGCAATTCAGGCACAAGCAAATGGCTAAAGCATCCGACTGCCTTTGCATCACATAAACCCGCTGAGATGGCCCAACCTCATCTGGCATGCTGCCTCCGGATGTAGATCCTCCTCTCTTACTAAACCCAAGTCGACCACCTCTACTAAAACCTCTGCCACTATGACCTCCTCTGACACTAGGTCGAGAAACTGCAGAATCTGCCTGTCTATCCTCTGATGGCTCCGGATAATCTCTGACAAAATGATTTGGTGACCCGCATTTGAAACACACTCCTAAAGTACCTCTCCACCAGCAATCACCTCTGTGTGCTCTACCATAATGAACACATGTAAGTGGAGCAGACCTCTGAGCCACTGGGGTCAGTGCATTAGCCACAAAAATTGTAATTCTTGATCTTTGCCTCTGATGTCGTACTGACCTACCAGGATGCCTTTGGCCCTACTAAACCTTTGAGAATGACCTCCTCAGACTCTGTTTATAGATGAAGACCCTACCACAAACTGGGGTCTCCTAACTCTAGGCTTCCCCTCAGTAGCAGCCGCTACAATATCCTGTTCTCTCTCAACACTCCTGGCAGCTACAACCAACTGGAAAAAATCTTGATACTGGAGCCTGTGACAATACACATAATAGAAGGTCTCAACCCCTCCTCAAATCTCCTACAGCGTTCTATCTCATCTGAAATAATCCCAATGGCATAATGACTCAATCGGATAAATTCAATCTCATACTCTGTCACAGTCCGGTAATCCTATCTCAGACTCAGAAACTCCATCTTCTTTGCATCATTATACTGCCTCGGAGTATTCTTCTGCTCAAACTCCCGCATAAAATCACCATAAGTCAGGGTTGGTGGATCATCCATCGCATGTGGAACCTTCTTCCACCAGTCATATGCATCTCTCTGCAGAAGGGATCTATCATAATCAAACTTCTCTTCAGGATTAGCTTGCAGCTGGATGAATACCCTCTAAACTCTATCTAACCACTGCTCAGCTACTATAGGATCTATAGTACCAAAGAAGTCCACAGCTCTGAACTTTCTCAATTTATCATATTGCCTCATCGGTACTTATGGCTGCGGTTGCTGTGGCGGCTGCTGCACTGGAGCCTACCTCAACAACTCTACCATATGCAGTAACCAAATCGTAGAATCTCATCAGCTGCTGGCCTCTCTGGCACAGGAGCAGGTGCCTCTCCAGCTATCTCAACCCTAGCTCCATCTCTACCCTCAATAGGAGCTACACTCTCGGCACTACCTTCTACAGACTGACGTGTCTGAGATGCCATCAATACCTATATCTGTAAACGCAGCAGAAATTACCTCATCAAAGATCAGAAACTGCTAGTGCCAATGCATATACCTTATTTAAAAACTATATTGAAAAAACCAAAATTTTCTTTTTCTTACAATTCACCTAGGTTGAGAATCTCAAACCAAGGCTCTAATACCAAAACAAGTGTAACACCCCTATACCCCATATACGTACACCACATACACCCACATATGTAACATACGTATATCGGATGCAAGGATGTCACAATCCATTTTAAACAAACCAATCTTTAACTTCAAATCATCATAAATCAATATGAGTAAACTTAAAACATTTAACTTAAATGATAGAAGATAATAGATAAAACATTCCTTGTTAAACTACATATATATATATTAACATTATCCAAAAGTTTATCCAAAACATTTGTTTAATAAGCAGCAGAATATGCAGAGGAAAATACATATGTATACATAAAAATCAATGTTTACAAAAATATAGAATTTATATATGCTGGCAGTTCGTCTCTAATCTTCATGTCCAAAATCAACACTTCACAAAGGATCACAAGCCTAGACTCGACTAGGTATAGCTGAACTCTCCGGCTCAACCGGATCTACCCTGTCACCTGCACGATGAACCACAATCGCGCTAAGCAAAAAGCTTAGTGGTACAAACTTTGATTCAATATAGATCAATGCGATGCTAATGCAGAACACATATGAATATAACAACTCATTACATTATATCTCCATATATTAATCATTTACATCACATTTCATAATTCACATTCAAGCAAAGACAAGCATGGGCCCAAAAAGGATCCAATATGCTATTCAAATTTCAGAGTTACTGCTTTGGTCCATAATGACACCTTGTGTCTAGCCCCGTAGGCAATATATATATCCATGGATAATCCAACTAGATCTGAGCTTACTACCCGGTCTTTTCACTCTGTCTAGCTTCAAGGATTTGTTTTTAAGGCTTACGACCCGGTCTTTTCACCCTAAAAACATCACATTTATCAGCTGGGCTCGGCTTACAACCCGGTCTTTTGACCTGCCTAGCAATTCATAGGCATGCCGCCAAACCCAGAACTCTGAAAATTGAATAACGAACTAGGCACACAATTTATTCATTTATATCATTATCAAATACTTTCATAATTCCATTCTCATTTCCTCAAGATCAAACTAGGCACATTGCCTTATCATATCATCACTTTCTCATTCTTCTCTTTTGTATCAATATTTACATTAAGATTTCACATATCTTATCATTTACAACACATTACTCAATTGCTTTGATACTTCATCATAATTCACATTATGTATATCATAACATATAATTCATTCATCAACAATTTATCAAGTAACTTAACACATTTCTCAACTAAATGTGTTAAGTCCCAATGTCATGTAAATGTATGCAATAATTCAAAGCTTGTACTTACCTCTAAAAGCAACAACACCACTGTATCAACCTTCTCTTCCAAGATGTCCCTCAATCCTTGGATTGGGTAACTCAATTCTCTTCAAAACCTAATCCAAAGGTGATTATACATACTCACTTAGTGGTTCTCATAAGGAAATAAAGATAACAACTATATAAGGCAAACTCAACAATTGACATGCTCAACAACACGGGTGTGTCCTTGATCGTGCCCTAAGCCCACAACACAAAAACTTTGACACACTCAGTGACATGGGTGTGTCACTGCACATGTCAATTCTCCTCCAACACAGAAGCTATGACACGCTCATTGACATGGGCGTGTCACTGGACGTGTCACCAACCCAGAAAATAGAACCAACAACACGCCCAAAGCATGGCCGTGCTACTGGGCGTGTCAGGCCAAAAACTCTGAAATCGACATAAAAATACCACATCTAACTATCTTCTTTCAATAACCTTATCAACACCACACAAACTCAACAAAATCCGTCAACATACCATATAATACTTGAGTAAACATTAAAACAACTCATCAAAACACAATCACCACCATTTTCACAACTCAAAGTCACAACCCACAACTCTTGTCTCTTTCACCAAACTTAACCCTTTCTCTTCAAGCCAACCCCAAAAATCAAAGTTAATAAAACAAAACAACCTCAAACATACCAAAATCATCAATACACACAACTACAACAACCATCCACTAAACTCATAAACACAATCTCAAAAGAAAACAACGAAACAAGTTGGAAACTTAACAAAAGTGAAGAAAATCCTAAAAAACTCCAACTTGATCACTTGAAATCCTTCAATTTCTTAAGTTAGGAAGAGCAAAATCTCTTTGATTGATGAAGATGGTGGTGGCCGGCCCAAGAAGAAAGAAGTAGATGAAGATGCAAAGTCAAACCACACTCACCAAACACTTCTCTTTTAACCAACACCTTTTCCTCAAATCACTCTCCACCAAGCATTTAATTAATATAATATTAATCCAAATTATGTCATCTTCCACTATCTTTAATTTAATTACTATTTAATAAAAATATCTCTTGACCATATTAAGACCTTAAATAGAGATATATTGTATATATCTCTATATATACAACATACACACACTCCTTCCTCTTATCATACACTTAATTAAATATACACTTAAAATCATTTAATTCAATTTTAACAATTAATATTTTCAAAAATTTTAGGGTATCATTTGGGATATTACAGGTACTCATCTACACTCATAGAGCCTTGTGTCAAAGATTGTAGCCTTTGATGCAATTCTCTATTGTAATAAATTGGTACAAATCTCTTCCTCATGATTTGCTTCATCTCCCTCCATGTCTCTATGGGTCTTTCACCATTTCTATGTCTTTCCTTGCAAATTTGATCCCACTAAACAATAGCATAATCACAATATTCAACAATAGCAAGTTTTACCTTTTTCCCTTTGGAATAATTGTGACATTCAAAGATTCGCTCCACTTTTTGCTCGCATTCCAAGTAAATATCTGGATTATTCTTTCTTTGAAATGGAGGAATTTTCATCTTAATGCTTCTAATATTGCAATCTACATCATAAACACATCCCCTCCTGGCTTGCCTCATGGAATTGATGTTTTTACCAACCAAAAACATTTGATCATCATCCATATCATCCTCACCATAATAATCTTCTTGATCAAAGGTTGCATGTCTCCATTGAATTGGTTCACCATGAAAATGTTTGAGAACATCATCATGTCTTTCAAAGCGATCATTGGTTTCTCTCATCATGTTAAACATCCTTTCAAACTGTTATTGCATAGCTTGTACCATTGGCTCATTTGAGGAAGAATTTGCTTCTTTTTCTTTTTTAGACGTCTTTAATTGGCACTACATCTTCATCCAATAGCAAATAAGGATCAGTCCTCTGAAGGGACTTACAAGATTGAGATCATAAAGCCTGTTAAATAGAAGCTCCATATGAGATCCTAAAAAAAGAAGAAAGAGAGAGAGAGACAGAGAGAGAAGAAGAAGAAGAAGAAGAAGGAAAAAGTCACTTCACTGAAGAAATCAAAGATCCAGTAGGACATTCAAAAGTATTCACAAAGCTATTAAGTCTGCCTAGTGGAAAATGGTTGATAGTGACTCAAACCATCTCAAGTACCCAACCCCCACAGCACAAAACTATAAAACTTGAACATACATTCCCATGAGAACACAAGAACAACATTTTATTCCATGGATAGTAACCATCCCACCAGTCTAGGTAGAAATATGGGAAACTAATACATTAAAGGCTATAGATAAAAATTAGCCTGACACTTCAGCAATAGAGGTCATCCAAGATCCACTAAAGCAAGTACATTTCCTACAGAGCTCCCATCCTTGGTAGACTTTGATGGGGGTCAAGATAAGAACTGCACCGACATGATTCTTTTGCGAATGCAATTAATATGTAGGCAGACCCCATTAGGCTCGGTACCATATGTTCCAACCGAGCCTAAGTTGGTCCAAATAATACCAAATCTTCTCATGCCAAGGTCATGTAATAAAAACAAGAAGAAGATGATGATGAAAAGGAAAAGCTCACTAAGCTGAAAACCTGAAAGGGCAACCTAGGCAAAAATTAGAGCAAGCTTATTTAGTCTAAAACTCGAAATGGCAACTCATGCAAAAATTAGAGCAAAAAATAGTTTTACTCAAATCAAGGCTTATCAAAGTTCAAAGTTAAAATTTCAGAGTCATATCTATCAGGGGGGCATACCCCGAAGCTGTCATTTAAATATTATGTATAGGTGCAACCTCCTTCCTAATGTCTTCCCCTATTCATGTCACCAAGGTCCAATAGGTAACCTTCTCGTAGGACCATGGACCAAACACATACGATCACCTAAGTTGTTATACCTCTAAAACATTTCGCCAAATGGAATCACCAATTATTTCCACTTGAGCTATAGTCTCAAAAAGCTCTTCTCTTGAATAAATAAGATCATATTATCACTCGCTATTAGGAGAAGCATTCAATAAAGATCCTTGGACGCATCAACCTCATTTTCCTATGCAAAGGGCCAGACCTAATGGTTTACCAAAGGTTAGCATTGCTTTAGAAACCATTCATTAAAAATAGAAATCATCGAGGAGAACCTAACTTCCTATACAAGCACAAACTAATTTGCATTGAACGATACTTGCACAAGCCTAAGCAGCCACTCCACCTGACTACCTATCATCTAGGCCATCCTCATACATAAGAACCAGAACTAGTCTGTGAGCCACGGTTGAACAACCCAAGTGGTATTCCTACCTCATTATCCAAATTCTTTGGGGGCAAAGCCCATGACCAAGACAAACACACAAGTCCATACTTAAGCTACCCTTAGAAAGCCCAAATACACAAAAATTTCAAATCTCCTGAAAAGGCCTTCCTTGCACAAACCAAATAGGCCTTCATTCAAATCCAAGAATCTATTGGGGCATAAATAAACCTTCAATCAAAACCCAAAAATCCATTTTAGCATAGCCTTCCACATCAAACCAAGACCAAAGCCTTGAAACCAAAACGAAACATCTAAAGACTTGAAAACTAAACCAGCCAATTTAAGCCAAAATAATAAGTTTAAGCCAAATTAAATATTTGCCTTAACCACCTCACCCAAAGGTCAAAGCTAGATCTCATCCCTCATTTCCTAAAATAGTGGCATAGGCCTTCAAAACCAAGCATCTCTCAATCAAAGTTTGATGGATGCCCATCTAAGGAAATTGCATTTTTCTAAAATAGACCACAGCTTCCATGCCAAAGTTTTATAACCTAACAAACAAACTCATCCCAAAGTCAATCTAAGGCTAAGATTTCCTAAGGAAAATGAAACCTAAGGCCAAGCCCTCCAATATAGGTCAAATCTAAAAATATGCCAAGCTTGAGGCCATGCCTTCTAAGACCTCTAAAATAAATCAAACTGAGGCTAAGCCTCTAAATTAAGCTAATTCAATGATAAACCTCTAAAAGCAATTCAAACCCAATATCAAATCTTCCAAAGTAGGTCAAGCCTCCTAAGACAAGCTAATTTGATGACAACACCTCCAAAACAATTCAAACCCAGCTTGAGGCCAAGCTTTCTCAAACAAGCCAATCTTGATGTGAACTAAGTAATGGAGGTTGATGCGGAACCCCAAGATTATAAAAAATCCCCAACACACCAATTCAGTATACTAAGAACCTTAAATGATTGTTTTTCCTACTAAACCCCTAATTGAAATACAATTAGAAACATAGATAACTAGACAAAATAAAGAAGAACTGAAAGAATGCCACAAGTGTTACCTTGATAAGTTGTATCTAAGTCCTAATGCAATAAGAAGAAGATCCCTTTCTTGAAGTGAACTCGACTAAGCCGAAGTCAATTGAATAATATAAAAAATTATCATCTTACAACCCTAAAGAGCCATAACTAGCTAAACCCTAATTATGGTTACTAAATAGTGTTTGGTTAGCTAATCAAAGTTTCAAGAAAAACAAACAATGTTTAAATTTAACATAAAACAAATAGGGCCCTTACTTTTTAAATAAGTATAACTATTAGGCCTTAATACATATTAAATAAAAGGGCCACATACTTAAAAATAATTTTATGGGCTGCTTCTCCTCCATAGTTTTGTCATCAAAGGCCTATCCACCAAGCCTCTATTCCATAAATCGACTCACAAAGCCTTTGAAGGAATATTTAAGTTTTTTGGCTTATGATCTTGTAATTTGTCCACTTGGTAGAATGAGCTCCATGCTATGCTTGTCACCTTTGCTTACTTTCCCAGCCTTGCTCACACTACTAGCCTTACTTGTGCTGCCATCCTCACTCGTATCGCCACCTTTGCTTGCATTAGAGGGGATCTCACATGCATAGGGGATGAAAAGCTAGTAATACACTTGGTCCTGTCACAAAATCAAGGGCGTAAGCTTAAGGAAACCTTGCATTCTTATTGTCAAAGCTTGATTACGAGAGAGATCAAGGAAGAAGCTTGGATCCGACTTGATGATGTGAAATTGAATGAATTTCCAAGGTTTATTACCTTACTTTAGGTGTGTGAAGATAATCACAAAGAGTAGCCCAATGGGCTAAGCAAGGCAAAACTGTCATAAAGAAGAGGAGTATTTCATCTTATTTATCCAGCTATATGGGCTTGGTTTAGCATAGTTAATTAGTTTAACTAGGCCCAATAATGCTAATTTAAATCCAACTTAATGCAATAAAGACAAGGGCCTTATTTGTTTGCCTTTAAATTAATGCATTATTTTACTTTAAACAATATTGGGCATCCAAACACACCCCTTATATTTTAATTAGGGTTAACACATTTTAGGGCATAAAAACCCTAGTTTTGCATGTAATACTGCAAATTTCTTTTTGATTAAATTTGGTAGTTATCTTCCAAGTGAGGGCAAACTGTAGACCTTTAATTTTTGACCAAGTCCAGTCTAATATTTTAAAATAAGTCCAAAATATTTTTTTTGGTATTTATGTAGACCCTTAATTTTTAACCCACTCCAGTCCAATATATATTATTTAGTCCAAAATAATTTTTCTGTTATTTTAATTAAATAATATTTGTTTTAGTATTTATTTTTTATAATTATAGTAATAAAAATAAAAATAAATAAAAATAAAAATCGACGACGGAAAAATCGGTGATGAAAAAATTAGTCGCTGAATGTAATTGGACAAAATGGCCTGGCAGCCCGCCAGCGCGCGCCCGCTCGCAGTTTTTCAAAGAATTCCTCGTAGCCCATCGCAAATTTTGCCAGCGAAGCAATTTTTTTCGAAACCAAATTATATTTGGTTTTGGTTTTCTTTTCCTAATTAAATGTAGTTTCCTTGAACAATTGGAATTAATCTTCTAAATTTCCTATAAATGACACTAAAAACACAAAAAAAGGGGATCAGACTTTAAATCTTGGCAGTGAGGCTATCAGACTTTTTAGAGGAGAGAACTTTGGACTTGGATTGGGGAGTGGAACTTCATATTTGAGAGGAGTAAGCAAGCAAGCAATCAATAGTTTATCAAAGGCAGCAACCTTGCCTTTGTCCTTGTTCATCCAAGAAGCAATTTTTGGTGGAACCAACAAACGAAGGTTTGAATCTCTAATTCCTTTTTTTTATTTTCTTACAGTAGCTTCAATCACTGAAAATTAACAAATTATTTCTTCTATTTCTTCTAAAGCTTAAAACCCTAAAACATTTTTTCCGAATACCTTAAAAACCCTAATTCGTTTCTTTTGTTTCCAAAAACCTTAAATCATCCTTCTGTTTCCAAAAACTTCAAAAATCCTAAATTGTTTTATTAATTCTCAAAACCCTAATCTCTATTCCAAAAAGTCAGAAGCCTTATTTTTTTAAGCATCAAAAGCTTTAACCCTAATTAATCCTTCTTTCCAAAATCACACAGTAAGTATTATTCTTTTAAAAATAACACTAGTTTCTTCCAATTTCAAAACCCTAGTTTCTAAATCTGAAACCCTAAAATCTTAACTTTCAACACCGAAATCTACAATCCTAAAAGCCAATTTTCAAAATATTCAGGGTCCGGGCCTTGACCTGGCAAAGGGCGCTGCCCCCTTGACCACCACCTGCTAATCGACTAGCGGGACCGCCATGTTGGCTCGGGTCAATATTTATTTATGTATCATAAATTTTTATGTTTAACTTTCTTTATTATGATTATTCAAATACATTAGCCTTATTCAAAATACAAACCTAAACCCTAATTTATTCAAACCATAAATTCAAATTCTATTTTCAAATCTTCATAGTAGCTTTTTATAATTTTATTCACTGAGATATTTTAATCTTTCAAATAACTCCCTTAAAGACTTTCTATATTTGTTCTTAAGTAGTTATTATAGTCAATACTAAAACCATACTTACCTTTGATAGTGGCAAAACAAAATCAAGGTTTCAAACCATAAAACCCTAATTTCATAATTTTACCTCTCAAAATGATTTTTGTTGTCTAAATAGTCCAAAATAATTTTAATTAAATACTTTTTGCTTGGTTATCTAATTTTTATTAATAAAAAATTAAAATAAATAAGTAAAAGTAAAAAATAAAATAAAAATAAAAATTGAAGTCGAAAAAATCGGAGACAAAAAAATCATCACACGGGCCCGTGGGCATTTCGCTTGCAGGAATTTCCTGCGGGTGAAATAGATTTTCTATTTTGCCCGCAGGAAAATCCTGCTGGCAAAATAGTCGCCCATAGGAATTTCTTGCGGGCGGCGCCCTAGCCCGCCCACTGCCGCAGTTTTCTGCGGCTGTTTTTTTTGGCAGTGTATTTTTTCCGACGTAAATTATTTGACAGCGCAATTTTTCCGACGCAAATTTTTCAAAACCTAATTCAATCAGGTTTCGGTTTCTTTTTTTATTAATATTACTTGCCTTAACTAATTAGGAATAAACCACATCAAACCACTATAAATAAGGAACAAAGGCAATTAATTTAAGGGGAACCAAAAATCCATCAGTTGCTTGGAAAATTTGAAACCAAATCAAGGAAGGAAAAGAAGCAATTCAATTCAACTTTTTTTCGAAACAGTAGGGACACAATTTAAGCAATTCAAAGGCAGCAATTGTCTTTGTTCTTGTTCATCCAAGAAGAATTATTTTTGGAGAATCAACAAAAGGAGGTATGTTAAATTCTTTTTGTTTTATCTTTTCACAGTAGCAAATCTATGAAATTTTATTTTTCAAATCAAAAACCTTAGAACTTTAATTTAGTTTTTCCCAAAGTTAAAAACACTAAAATGTTACTTTATTTTCTAGAAAGACTTAAAATTGTTATTTTTTCTTCTTAATAATCTTAAGACTCTAATTGAACATATTTTTTCAACAAAACTAGAATTTAATTATGTTTCTTTTAAAATTTTAAACTTGGTTCTATTTCATTCAAAAAACATTAAAAAACATCTTTTCTATTTATAAAAACTTCAATCCGTTTGTTTAAATTCATAAAACTTCATAAAATTGCCAAATTGATTTCCAAATCCTAAATTCAAATTCATCACCCGAGACCCTAATTCTAAAACACTAAAACCCTAATTCAACTTCTAAACCTAAAATAGTAAACCCTAACCCTTTAAAACTTTAAACCCTAATTTTTCTAAACTTTAATCCTTTAAAACATTAAAAACCATAAAAACACAAATACTTTAAATTTATACAGTAACTTGAAATCATCATTTAAAAACATGAATCAAAAGTATTTTAAAGTGTCTAAAACCCTAGTTTCATGATTTCAACATTCAAACCTTAATTTGTTTAATCAAAGAGTCTTACCAACCCTTTTAAAATATAAAACTCAAATCTATTTTAATTCCATAAAAAGTCACAGTAGCTATAATTTGACTTTTATTTACTTTATTTAATTCCATATTTGATTATGTTTTGATTTATTTCATATACTTCAATTTATTTAATTTCAATACTTGATTTATTTAATTTATCATGGATGGATGTTTATTTTATGTTTTAATTAATAGCCTTGATGAATGATTTTATTTATGGTGAATGGTTATTTATTTTATCAATTTGTTTAGACTTCCAAATGTTGTAAGAGGTATGTTTCCACTTGGTGGGTACCTCATTAGTTAAATATCATGTAATTTAAATTGCTTTTCTATTTTAGAACCTATGTAACGGGCATGTTTCTACCTTTTGGTGGGTGTCCTATCTAGGCATGTGATGTAAGGACATGTTTCCATCTTCGGATGGGTGTCTATTTATTTGTTTTGTTTTGTTTGGACATTGCTTTGATTTTAATATAATGATGCTTTCTTTTTATTGTGTGCAATATGGATAATATTGTTATATTTAAGAATTTTATAATGTTAAGACCTATAAAGGAGGTCGGTTCCAATGAACCAGGCGTTGTGGGGGTGCTGGGCCATTTCTCACCTTCCCCACACGTACCCAACTTTCTGAACCCATTAAGGGGTTGGGGATTCCTTAGGAATCGAGTCATCCACCCCTTTCTTTTTTCCCGGCCCGTCCAGGTGGCGACTCCATTTTCTCCGGACTTAGGTCCGTGTTCTCTAAGGCCCCGAGCCTAAACAGTGCCGAAGTCGCAAGAACAATTCCACAGGGAATGGGGGCAAAAATCCCCGCTCACAGTGGCGACTCTACTGGGGATAAGGGAAGTTGATTCTGTTTGTCTTTATATTATTCTATTCTTTCTTATAATGATATTATCCATTGCATCATATTAGATTGCATCGTGTGCGTGAGTTAGGATGCCCGTGTTACCCGTGTTATGTTATGTTAGGGATACCATACTTTCAATCAAGGTATGGAGATCTAGCATGGCATAACCACTCATAGCCTCGTACCATTTGGTATATACCTGCTATGTGAACCTAAGCCTTTTAACCCAAAGACTAAAAGCTCATGTAATTGGCCTAGTTACTTTCCTTAGATTTTAGCCCAAACGCATGTTGTTTGACTATGGTTAATTTATTTTGGCTTAAATCATGGCTTATTTGGTTTGCTCTCTTATAATTTGACCAAAGTACATTTGTAAGCTCAAATAAACTTTTCTCTAAATCCAAAAGACCAAAGCTATTTTCAAAACTTTTTAAGATGGTCTTTTGGCATAAGACTTTTTCTAAAAATAAATCAAAAACTCTTTTGCTCATGGCCCAAATATTAAACCCAAAATATGTTTTTTCTAAAATCTTTTTACAATGGGCTTAGAAAAAAAATTATTTTTATCCAACCTTTTCTTACAAAGAGCTTGCAAAATATTTAGGTCAATTACAAAATACCAAAAATCAATTGTGAGCCTAGTTTATACTAAGAAATAATTAATCATGGGCTTGTTTTTGGCATGAATCATTAGTTACTTTTTCAAGTGAGAAATCTATCTATAATAAACCTCTTAATTTAGTTTTAATCCAATATAGCATAAAAGCTATTTTGGTTGGATAAATGGATTAAAACCTAATTAATGGGAATTATTATAAGCTGATTTTCATTTTTGAAAATATAACTACTGGTTGAAACGTCCGAGGGAATTATTCAAAAATAAGATGCCCCATGTTGGTATTTTGTTAACCATATACCTAGGAAAAGAGACTCGCCATTCGTGTGTGGATGTTATAAGGTTGGAAGAAACGTCCTATTCGTCCTTGTTTGTCTATTGTTTGTGCATACATACATACATGCATAAATTTGTATCTCATATCATTGATCCTTTCTGCCTCACATCCCTGGATTACAAAAGTTTAAAAGCTTACGACAATCCTACCTATGTCGAAGATGAAGTATCTAGAAATGACTTAATCACTTGCTCACCAAAAGTAATGGAGCCTGAACAAATTCAAAGAATGGTGGATGAAGCCCTCAATGCCAAAATGGAGAAAATAAAAGAGGCCCTAGCTGACACCATGAAGAACCAATTGACTGCAATCTTATGAAACAATGCCAAAGCATCTGCTAGCACCATGAAAGTTAAGGGGAACGCTAAAGTTGATGAAGTAGCTTTTGATGATAATAAGGTAATCATTGATGATGATGATTAAGTTCAATACTACCAAGATCCTCAAGAAAAAAAGGAGTCGAAGGTTATTGAGAAGGCAACTATAGAAAAGACCGAGACATCTGATGTTGAGAAGATGATTGCTGATTCAGAAAAGAAATTTGAGAAGAAACTGAAAACGGAAGAAATGTCCAAAGTCGACAAACTATTTGAGCTAGATGAAGAAGTTTCATACAAGTTCAAGATGCCATCTTTTGCGAAGTTTGATGGAACTGGAAATCCTAATCTCCATGTGAAGCAGTATATCACTGCTATGCAGTCTGCTCGAGCTACTAAGGCATAAACTCTAAGGTACTTCATGCTCTCATTGGATCCTGCTGTCCAAAATTGGTTCAATACCTTAGATGATGGAACACAAAAGAATTGGGATTTGCTATACAAGGCCTTCATCCAGCAATATGGGAATAATGTTGAGTTGGAAGTTACCTTAATGGAAGTTGAGTCCATTAGGCAATGGCCAAATGAGAATTTTGCGGTCTATGTGAAATGATGGAGAAATAAGGCCGCTTTGCTCAAGAAAAGGAATTCGATCAAATAAGGATGATCGTGAGAGGCGTCCTGCCCAATCTCCGTGAAAGGATGTCTCACACCCTTATAAGGGATTTCAAAGATCTTCTCCAAGCTGGTCTACAAATTGAAGAGTGGGAAAGGGAGAAGAATCACTTTTCAATTAAAAGGAATGAGAAAGGGAACTACCAGTCGGGCAATCAAAGCACACAAAAAGAAGTTGATGTTAATGCCACTAGTCAAGGAGGAATGAGGCATTTTTCAGAATTAGGGAAGCCACTGTCTTGGCTTCTCAATAAGCTACAAAAGAAGGGATTGTTACAACCCTTGACTCCTCGTCCTTTGCCTAATCCTCTTCCACCTAACTTTGACACTAATGCATTTTGCCAATTCCATCAAAGGCCTAGACACGAAACGGACAATTGCATGAAGTTGAGGCATGAGATCCAGAATTTAATTGATAATGGCAAGTTGCCTGAGCCAGAAAAGCCCAGTACTAAAGGTAATCAATTTCCAAGGTTCAACAGGGTGCCACCACCAGCAACCTTCAAGGTAGGAAAAAGGATTAGAAGAAGATTTTGTATTATCATTCTTTCAAGATGGGGATATTGAAGATGTGAAAGGAAAAGAAGCTTAACTCAACAAACTTACCTTAGCTTGCATGTTGCTTTTCAATTTTACTTTTTTAATATTTAATTGGAACTATCGTGTTTTTTAAATTTAAATTTGTTTGAATAAATTACTTTTATCAAAAATTTTGTTGGTCTTTGTTCATTTTGGTGCTCAACCAATGAGGAATCTAGCTTGATAATTCATGAATTAATATATTTATGCATCATGACTTGAATGACTTTACTAGATGAGGGAATTTCTCTATAGCATCGAGTTGTGTATGCTTACTTAGAGAGGGCTCCTACATAATTACCTTTGTCTAGGTCCTAGTCAGTCTTAGAACATGCTTTGACAAACTTTCAAGGCGAAATTGAACTCTGCTTATTTAAGAGAGAGATGATCTAGGCATTGTTTAGTTAGCCAACAACTAGTATCCACCCTATTAAATATCAATCCCTAGTTGTCCCTTTGAGCCTTCACAAGGTTTTAGTTTTCTTTTCATTGGCATATAACCCCAACAACCTACCCTGAGCTATTGTGATACTTTTGACAAGTCTTATGATCACTAAGATAAAGAGGCAAGAAGATCAAAGAAAGCAATGATTAGTCAAGATCATGAGGATAGTTGAAGTTCTCAACACCATAAAGATAGTTTAAGTTCTCAAGACCATAAGGGTAGTTGATGTTTTTAAGACCATAAGGGTAGTTGAAGTTTTTCTAATATCTCCAATATATCAAGACAACATCGGAGTAACAAATGATTTATCCCTGTTAAAGAAGATTTATGTTACTCCACTCATCCATTATTGGAAGCCCAAGTTAGTACAAACGAGACAACTCTTTTAGAGCTAGAACAAAAAAAAAACAAAACAAAAGAAAAAAGAAGTAAAAGAAGAAAAGAAGAAAAATAAAAGAAAAAAAGAAGAAAAAAGAGAAAAGAGAAAAAAAGAGAGAAAAAGAAATAAAACATAGAAAGGCGATTCGGAAAGCCAACTGAGTTCTTTTTTACCTAAAGCAGCAAAAGGCTTCCATTTGGTTGAAAAAGACATTTTTACTTGAATTGGTCCAACCCAACCAAAGATTCAATCAAAATTGGAGAAAAAGGAGGAAGACCATCCAGTTCTTGAAAGTTCTGTACTTGATAGACCTACAAGAAAGAAGGACAAAATGATAAAATGCTCAAAGAAAGGGAAGAAGAAGAAAAATAAAGAAAAGGGAAGAGTAAGAAAAATAAAGAAAAGGGAGAAGAAGAAAAGAAGCAAATTTGGGTGCCAAACTTTTTGCAAGGGAAAAATTTGTCCTAATCAAGATCCAGATTAATTCCAAGAATATAGAAGAAATTTGGAGTCTAGAAAGATTACTTCCAACTGTTTAAAGTTCCAACAAGAAACTTGTAGTGTGAGAGTTTATCCATTGTGTCACACCAGTTCCAATCTCAAAATGGCCTTCACTTAAACCTGTGTCCCTTATAGACCCCATTTCAAGCCTATCAAAGACCTGTTGATCTCTCTTGGTAGGTAGAGTCTATTAGTGGAGATAGTTTGAATAAGCATGCATATGAGATAGACAATATTTAAATTCAATGAGACCTTTGGCCAAGTAATGTGTATGTGCCTATCTGAAGTGCAACAATTCTTGTTTAAATAGAAATGATTCCCGAGTTTAGTATGGTAACTAGGGTTGTCATGTTATAGATATGTTAATTTAAAAAATCAAGTCCTGAGGTACATTGACATTGATTTGGAAAAACCAACATTTGATTTCAAAATCAAAATTCAAAAAAAGGTTTTGTCATACAAAGTCTTCAAGTTAAGGGGAGTATGTTGAACTATCAAACCTCAAAGGACACATTGGGCAAAGTAAATGATTATTGGGAAGGTCATGAAGAAGCTATCAACTGACATGCTGAAACATAGTTTGAAATAGATGAATCCCTGACTCTGCTGCTTGGGACCTCCATTATTAATGTTTTCAACATCTTGAAGATAAAAGCCATAAATGTGAAGCATCCTGTCATTCCGAAGCAAGGACTGAACAAGCATCTGAAAGGAACCAATGAGAACACTTCTGCTGATCGCCTCAGACTGTGAGTCGATGGATCGACTGTAAGTTTTATTCATTCATATCATGCATACATGAGCATATCACAACGCACTTTCTTGTCTTGTGTTATCTATTCCTTGTCAAAATGAGCAGCAGACACCCTGTGAAGTAAAGAATCAAAATAAGATATTGAATCAAGAGGGCACGAAAAGCCTATTTACTTGTGGAAGTTCCAGTCATTTTGCAAAGAGAAGAAATACGTGCTTGTGCGAAATACTAGATGGCAAAAACATCAATCAAAGCTTGCATGGAAAAATCTTTGGTTTGAGCCTACACAGGGGGCAATGTTTCTCCTTTTCATTTTTTAGAGTTTATATATAAAACATTTTCAAACTCACTTACAAATATTTCGCCACGCATGGGGCAAGGAGAGGATACAAGGTCCAATTAAAAATAGCTGAATTTTTGCAAAAAGGAAGAACAAAAGAATGGAACATTAGAACTCTCAAAATAATAAAGATGCAAAAGACAAAAGATCAGTTCAGCTAAAAGAGCTGAAGCCAGGGTAAAGACCCAACCTCCAATGGATAAAAATCCATGTTCCAAGTGTGAAGACCCGATCTCAAAGGATGAACATCCATCTTTTAAGGGTAAAGACCCGATCTCAAAGGATGAAGATCCATTTTCAAGGATGAAGCCCGATCTCAAAGGATGAAGATCCATTCCAAGGGTGAAGAACCACCATGCATAGAACAGTCGGAGCAGTTAGACTTCTTAATTGATAAAAGGTTAGTCAAACTTAGTCTCGGGTCCAAGTACCCTAAAATCAAATTCAATCTCGGGTCCAAGTACCCATTCTCGGGTCTAAGTACCCAAATCAAAATCAATCTAGGGTCCAAGTTCCCAAATAAAATTCAATCTCGGGTCTAAGTACCCATTCTCAGGTCCAAGTACCCAAATCAAAATCAATCTTGGGTTCAAGTACCTATTCTTGGGTCCAAATACCCAATCTCGGGTCCAGGTACCCAAATCAAATCAATCTCGGGTCCAAGTACCCAAATTCAAAATGAATCTCGGGTCCAAGTACCCAAATCTAATTCAATCTCGGGTCCAAGTACCCATTCTAGGGTCCAAGTACCCAAATCAAATCAATCTCGGGTCCCAGTACCCAAATCAAATCAATCTTAGGTCCAAGTACCCAAATTCAATCCAATCTTGGGTCCAAGTACCCAATCTCGGGTCCAAGTACCCAAATCAAATTCAATCCATTGTCGGGCCTAAGTACCCAAATCAAATTCAATCTCGAGTCCAAGTGCCCAAATCAAGTTCTGTCTCGGGTCCAAGTACCCAAAACAAATTCAAATAACCATCTCATCAAAAATTAAGTCTTATTGCTTTTCACTCTCTTTTACTAAAGTCTCAGATCGTTCAAGCAGGGGGCAAACTGTAGACCCTTAATTTTTGAATCAATCCGATCTAATATATTTTAGTTAGTCAAAAATATTTTTTATGGAATCTTGATTAATTTTAATATTTATTTTAGTAAAAAATGGTGAAGCGGATAAAAATTCAAAAATAAAAAATAACAAAATAACAAAAAAAATAGTCGCCGAAAGTCAGAGCGGGCCCGTGGGCATTTCACCCGCAGGCCAATTTGCCCACCGCTGCCGTAACCAGTTGCAGCAGCTTTTTTGCCAACGCAATTTTTCCGCAACAGTTTTTTTTTTCCAGCGCAATTTTTCCGCAGCAAATTTTTCAAAACCTAATACAATTAGGTTTCGATTTCTTTTTCTTAATGAATGTTATATTCCATGATTAACTAGAATGAACCATAGAAATCTTCTATAAATAAGGACTAAAACAACACAAAAAGGGGGAAATTGTGATGGAAATTTGGAGAAAAATTGAGACCAAAACTGAGTAGGAAAGGCTTTGAATCAATCTGATTTTTGTTGAGAGAGCAGAAAAACTATTCAAGCAATTCAAAGGCAGCAAAGCTTGTCTTTGTTTTTATTTATCCCAGAAGAAATTTTTGGTGGAATCAACAAACGGAGGTATGCATCAATTGTTTAATTTCTTCACAGTAGCTTAAAGTCATCCTATTGTTTCTTTTAATTTAAAAACCCTAGAACCTTAATTCCCCTTTTCTAAAGTTTGAAAACCTTAATTCGTTGCTTTGTTTTCCAAAAAGCTTAAAATTGTTATTTTTATTTCATCAAAACCTCAAAACCCTAATTTGCTTTCCAAATTTTCAAAACCCTAAATTGAGTTCTGTTTCTTTCCAAAAGCCCTAAAAACATCTTTTCCGTTTCTATAAACTTTTAAAAGTTTTGTTTATTTTCATAAAGTTTCATAAAATTATCAATTATTTTTCCAATTTCTAAAAACTAATTCATTCTCCGAAACCGTAATTCAAAAATCCTAAAACCCTAATTTAACTCCAAAACTCAAAACAGTGAACCCTAACTCCCTTAAAACCTAAACCTTAAAGTTTTCTAAACCCTAATCCTTTAAACCTTAAAACACTATAAACATATTCAAACACAGTAAGCTTTCAAACACAATCCAGTGACTGTAAATCCTAAATCTAAATGTTTTAAAGTGTCCAATACCTAATTTCATGATTATACATCTCAAACCCTAATTCAGTTAATTAAAGAACTTTATCAATTTCTTAAATTATGAAACTTTAATTCATGTCAATTCCTTAAAGTTCGCATAAGCTAAGAATTACAAATCTTAAACCCATAAATTCCAAAACCCTAGACACATTAAAACTTAAATAGAAACAGTAGCCTTAATTTGAATCTTTATTTCCCTTATTCAATTTTATATTTGATTATGCTTTAATTTATTTTATATGCTTTAAGTTCAATACTTGGTTTACTTAATTTATCATGGATGGATGTTTACATTCTATTGATATTTAATACCTTTGATGAATGATTTGTTTATGATGAATGGTTATTTACTTTTATTGATTTATTTAGATTTTCAAATGTTGTAAGAGGCATGTTTCCACTTGGTGGGTACCTCATTAGATAAATATCATGTAATTTAAATTGCTTTTCTATTTTAGAACCAATGTAAAGGACATATTTCTACCTTTTGGTGGGTGTCCTATTTAGACATGAGATGTAAGGACATGTTTCCATCCTCGGATGGGTGTCCATTTATTTGCTTTGTTTGAACATTGCTTTGATTCTTTTAATATAACGATGCTTTATTTTAATTATTGTGTGTAATATGGATAATGTTGTTATATTTAAGAATTTTATAATATTAAGACCTGTAAAGGAGGCCAATTACAATGAACCGAGCGTTGTGGGGGTGCTGGGCCATTTCTCACATTCCCCACACGTACCCAACTTTCTGAACCCATTAGGGGGTTGGGGATTCCTTAGGAATAGAGTCATCCACCATTTCTTTTTCCCAGCCCGTCCGGGTGGCGACTCCATTTTCTCCGGACTCAGGTCCGTGTTCTCTAAGGCCCCTAGCCTAAATTGTGCCGAAGTCGCAAGAACCATTCCACCGGGAGTGGGGGTAAAAATCCCCGCTCACATCAACAATGTCAAAACATAGTGGATAATACAGCAGAGGGAGCAATGGATGAAAGGACAGCTGCAAAAACGGTTGCATTGTTCGAAATGTTGGGAGCAAATTCCCAACAAAAGAGTATTGGGAAAGGAGAAGAGGAGCACACGAGATAAGTGCAAATTCAGAAATGGCAAGGCAAATTGCAGAATTGACAAGACAAGTGAAATTGTTGAATACTAGAGGAAACTTGCCGAGACCAAGCAAAGAGTCACGCGCATCATGTGGTCTTATAGGCCATCAAGCAAATGTGTGCCCTTCAAATTTTGATCCATTCCAAGAAGAGAAAGGGCAAGCTTTTGCTTTTGAAGGGTTCCAACAAAGGGGCAGGAATGACCCATACTCAAATTATTATAACCCCGGTTGGAGGAATCACCATAATTTTTCATGGACGAATCAACAACATGCTTCACCTCAACAACCTTTCCAACCTTATCAAAGAGGTCCCCAATTTCAAGGGCAAACCTCAAATCAAGAGCAAGTCAAGAAACCTTCACTTGAAGACAATTTGAATGCTTTCATTCAAGTGAGTGCTCAAAATTAAGAAATGAACAAGCGGTTTGACTCTTTGGAAGCATCACTTAAGAAGGTGGAAACTCAAGTGGGTCAATTGGCTAATCAACTTCAAGCCAATCAAAAAGGAAAATTTCCAAGGCAACCAAAGCAGTCACTGTTCTAAGGAGTGGTAAGGTACTTGACAACAAAATTGGTGATAATAACATTGATAATTCTTTGGATGCAGGTACAATGCAAGAGAACGGCGAGGAAATACGAGAAGACAAAGCTCAATCAAATGAGCCTAAAGAGGATAATGAGGTGGCATCCATTGCACCAAAGCTGTACAAATCTCCAAATCCATATAGACCACCAATCCCTTTTCCCAGCAGGTTAAAAAATGAAAAGCATGATAAGCAATTTTTTTAAATTTATAACATGCTTTCGAAGGTAAATATTAACCTACCCTTACTCGAGGTGATAAAAAATATGCCATCTTATGCCAAATTCTTTAAAGAGCTAAACACTAAGAAGAAAGGTATGAGTTGGATGAAAAAGTGATAGTCTCAGAAGTAACAAGTGCTGTTTTACAACATAAGTTACCACCTAAGCTAAAAGATCCTGGGAGCTTTATAGTTAGAATCTCTATGGGTAATGGGAAAGAGACCACTGGCATGTGTGATCTTGGAGCTAGTATTAATTTGATTCCATACTCAGTTTGCTTGAAACTAGAGCTAGGGGAACTCAAACCAACTAAAATGGTTTTGCAACTTGCGGATAGAACTCTTAGATAGCCTATGGGAATCGTAGAAGATGTTCTAGTTAAGGTAGGTGGTTTGATTGTATCCATTAATTTCATTGTCTTAGACATGGAGGGAGAAATCCTGCGGGATTTCAAGCATACAATTTTGTTAGGGAGACCTTTTATGGCCACAACTAACACTTTAATTGATGTTAAAATGGAAAATTGACTGTGACTATTTTGGGACAATCTATAGAATTTTCAATTCTTAACACTTCCCCTATTCCCACCACTGCTTTATAGGAAGACTGTTCTTTCATTGATTTTATTGATAATGTTGTTAAAGAAGTTTTCTTGCAAGATAATGGTGAAGACAAGCTAGAAAGGGCTCTAAAATTGCAGGAATAAGTCAAGGACTCAAATGAGGAGAGTAAAGAAGGCAATTCCATGTTAAGCGATAAGAGTGTTGAGGAGGAATTCAAAGTTGAAGAAGAGGAAATTCACCTACAAGGGGTTGGACTTAAAGAACTCCCCAAGCATTTGAAATATATTTTTCTTGCGGAGAAAAACTCTCAACCAGTGATAATTTCTACTACCCTTACTAGTGAGGAAGAAGATAAGCTTGTAAAAATGTTGAAAAATTTCAAGAAAGCTATAGGTTAGGGGTTGAGTGATATTAAGGGTATTAGTCCCTCAATGTTCATGCATAAGATAGTTTTAGAGGAAGGGGCTAAACTCGTGAGAGAGTCTCAAAGGAGGCTAAACCTTAACATGAGCTAGGTTGTCAAAAAGAAGGTCCTTAAACTACTTAATGAGCGGGTAATTTACCCTATCACTGATAGTGAATGGGTTAGTCCTGTTCATGTTGTGCCTATGAAAGCAGGTTTAATAGTGGTCCATAATGAGAAAGGAGAGTTGGTACCCACACAAACACAAACTAGGTGGCGAATGTACATAGATTATAGAAAATTAAATAATGTCACCAAGAAAGATCACTTTTCTTTGCCATTTATTGATCAAATGCTTGATAGGTTATCTGGACACACTTTTTATTATTTTCTTGATGGTCTTTCAGGTTAATACCAAGTCCCGATAACACCGGAAGATCAACCAAAACTACCTTTACTTGTCCTTTTGGGATATTTGCATTTCAAAGGATGTCATTCGGACTTTGCAATGCATCGAGAACATTTCAAAGATGTATGCTTTCCATCTTTTCTGATATGTTGAACAAGTACATTGAGGTATTTGTTGATGACTTTTCTATTTTTGGTAATTCCTTTGATGATTGTTTACAAAAGTTGACTCTAGTGCTTGAAAGGTGCATTGAATGTAATCTTACCTTGAGTTGGGAAAAGAGTCACTTTGTGGTTGATCACGAGATTGTTTTGGGGCATGTTATTTCCTATATAGGGATTGAGGTAGACAAGGCTAAGGTTGAATTAATTGTGAACCTACCTCCACCCACATCGGTTAAGGGGATTAGAAGTTTTTTGGGACATGCAGGATTTTATAGGAGGTTTATAAAAGATTTTTCCAAAATTTCAAGCCCTTTGTGTCATTTGATAGGAAAAGTTGTCCCATTTATTTTTGATGAAAAGTGCTTAGAAGCTTTTAAAATTTTGAAAGAGAAACTAACTTCTGCCCCTATAATTGTTGCCCCAAATTGGGATTTCCCATTTGAAATTATGTGCGATGCATCAAATTATGCCATTGGAGCTGTGTTGGGCCAAAGAGTGAACAAGTTAATGTGTGTAATTTATTATGCAAGTTTATCTTTAAATGATGCATAAGTAAATTACACAACCACTGAGAAAGAAATGTTAGTTGTGGTGCTTGCGCTGGACAAATTTAGATCTTACTTGATAGGTTCTAAGTCATAGTATTTTTTTACCATACTGCCTTGAAATATCTGTTGACCAAACCACAAGCTAAACCTAGGCTCGTTAGGTGGGTGTTGATGTTACAAGAATTCGATGTTGAAATCAAAGATAGGAAAGGAAGCGAGAATGTAGTGGCCGACCATCTTTCTAGACTTAACTCTTATGATAATGATGCGGAAATTGCTTGTGAAAATTCTTTCAAAAAATTTTTGGATGAACACTTGTTTTCTTTAACTCAAGCACCATGGTATGCGGATATTGCTATCTTTCTTATGGTGTTGTGAGAAAGGATTTGAGTTTCTAGGCAAAGAAGAGTTTCCTGCATACATGTAAGTATTATTTTTGGGGTGAGCCATACTTGTTTAGCATTTGCAGGGATGAAGTCATAAGAAGATGTGTGCCAGAAGATGAACAAAAGCAAGTGCTACAAATTTACCACAATATGTATTGCGGGGGACATTTTGGAGGAAAAACGAACGCCGAGGTTGTTCTTCGAAGCAGTTTGTATTGGCCTACTCTTTTTAAGAATGCTTATCATTTTTGTATAAGATGTAATAAATGCAAAAAAGTAGGAAACATTAGCAAACTGAATGAAATGCACCTTAACATTTTTATTGTGGTTGACATTTTTGATGTATGGGAATAGATTTCATGGGGCCATTTCCCAAATCCTTTGGTTTTTAATATATCCTTCTAGCAGTAGATTATGTGTCCATGTGGGTTGATGCTATTCCCATTAGGACTAATGATGCTAACATTGTTTTGAAATTCTTGAAAGAGAATATTTTTAGCAGGTTTGGAACCCGAAAGGCAATAGTGAATGATGGAGGAAGCCATTTTTGCAACAAATTGTTTGAAAAGTTGATGACCAAGATGGGCATCCGACACAAAGTGGCAACTCCATACCATCCCCAAAAGTCTGGGCAAGCTGAGATCTCAAACAAGAAAATTCAAGGGGATTTTTAAAAAAATGGTGAGCACAACAAGGATTGGTCAATCCGACACTCAGAAGCATTGTGGGCTCATATTATTGCTTTTAAAACTCCATTGAGAATGAGTCCCTATAGGTTGGTCTTTGGCAAGGCTTGCCACCTCATGATGGAATTGAAGCACAAGGCTTATTGGGCAATAAAGACCACGAATATGGATTTGGATGGAGCAAGGGAGCAAAGAATGCTTTAGATTTTCAAGCTTGATGAGGTTAGGAATGAAGCCAACGAGAGTTCAAGGATGTAACACCCCCGTACCCCATATACGCACACCGCATACAACCACGCAACACGTGATATATGTATACAGGATATAAGGGTTTCACAATACATTTTAAAATAAACTAATCTTTACAGTAAAATCAAAATTCATCATTTCTAAAATCTGAATAAACAAAAACATTTAATTTATTCTTTATAAAGTAAACTTTAATCTTTAATATATAGTCATCATAAGTCAGTCCGAGTAAACTTAAAACATTTAAGTTGGATTATAAATAGTAATAGATAAAACATTCCTTCGTTAATATACATATATAACATTAGTACCCAAAAGTTTATCCAAAATATTTGTTTAATAAGCAGTGAAAAATGCAGCGGAAAATACATATGTATATATATATATATATAAATCAATGTTTACAAAAATTATAGAGTTTATACATGCTGGCAATTCGTCTCTAATCTTGATGCCCACAACTCAAAACTGCTCTCACAAACTCAAGCCTAGACTCAACTCGGTCTAGATGAGCTCTCCAGCACAACCGGATCTGCCCTATCATCTGCACGATGAACCACAATCGCGCTAAGCAGAAAGCTTAGTGGTACAAACTTTGATTCTATAAAGATCAATGCGATGCTCATACACAATACATATGAATATATATATCAAGTCATTACATTATATCTCAACATATTAATCATTTGCATTACATTTCATAATTTACATTAAAACAAAGACAAGCATGGGCCCAAAAAAATCTAATATGCTATTCAAAGTTCAGAGTTACTGCTTTGGTCCATAATCACATTTATCAAGCCCGTAGGCAATATATATCCATGGATAATGTAACAGACCCAGTCTCTTGGACCACAACCCGGCTAGACCCTAGGGCCACAGTATCTTGGTCCTCAACCCTGCTAGACTGTTACTGTTTTTGAGGCTTACGACCCGGTCATTTCACCTCAAAAACATCATATTTCACATTTACCAGCTGGGCTAGGCTTACGACTCGGTCTTCTCACCTGCCCAACAATTCATAGGCATGCTGCCAAACTCAGAACTCTGAAAATTGAATAACATACTAGGCACACAATTAATTCATTTATCTCATTTATCATTTTCTTTCACAATTCATTTCTCATTTCATTTCTCAAAATCAATTAGGCTCATTGCCTTATTATACCTTCATTTTCTCATCTTTTCTCATTCTTCTCTTTTGTATCAATATCAATTTGTTACATTACGTTTTCACATCTCATATCACATTTTTCCACATTTCTTTTCATATACAATACATTACTCAATTGCATTGATACATCAACATAATTCACATTATGCATATAATAATATATAAGTCATTCATCAATAATATATCAATTAACTTAACACATTTCTCTACTAAATGCGTTAAGTCCCAATGTCATGTAAATGTATGCAATCATTCAAAGTTTGTACTTACCTCTAAGAGCAACAACACCACTCTATCAACTCCTTTTCCAAGATATCCATCACACTTGAGTTAAGATAGCTCAAATCTCTTCAAAACCTAATCCAAAAGTGATCAACAACACTCACTTAGAGATACACATAAGAGAATAAGGAAGAGAACAATTTACGGCAAACTCTACACTTAACACGCTCAACAACACGGGCGTGCCCCTGACCGTGCCTTAAACCCACAATACAGAAGCTTTGACATGCTCAGTGACATGGGCGTAACACTGTACGTGTCAATTCTCCTCCAGCACAGAAGCTTTGACACGCTTAGTGACATGAGTAGACATGGGCGTGTCACTACTCATGTCACCAACCCAGAAAACAGAACCAACGACATGCCCAAAGACATGGCCGTGTTAATGGGTGTGTCAGGCCAAAAAATCCTGAAATTGATACCCAAAACACTACAACCAACAATCATCTTCCAAAAACAATATCAACAGCACACAAACTCAATCAAAACCATCAACAATCCATATAATAGTTGAGTAAACCTTAAAATAACTCAAACTCACAACGCCCACAACTCTTGCTTTCTTCACCAAACTTAACCCTTCTCTCTACAATCCAAACCCAAAAATCAAAGTTAACAAAACAACACAACGTCAAATATACCAAAACAACCATAAACACATCTACAACAACCAATCCATCAAACCCAAGAACACAAACTCAAAAGAAACAAAGAAACAAGTTGGAAACTTACCAAAAGTGAAGAAAATCCTTCGAACTCCAACTTGATCTCTTGAAAAACTTAAATCTCTTGAGTTTGGAAGCAACAAAATCTCTTTTTCTTTGGTTGATAGGGGTGGCCGGCCCACTAGAAGGAAAGAAGAAGATGAAGATGAAAGAAGAAGAAGAAGGAAAGAAAGAAAGAAAGAAAGTCAACCACTTAAACACTCACTCTCTCCTCAAATCACTCTCCACCAAGTGTTTAAACAATATAATATTAAATCCACTTACCTCATCTTCCACTAACATTAAACAAATCCATTTAAATACAAAATACCTTTTGACTAAAAAGACATAATCTTGTATATATTGTTTTTATCTCCATATACATAACATATGCACTTCTTCTTCCTCTTATCTTTTCACTTAATCAAATATACACTTTAAATTATTTTATCAAATTTCAAAAATCAACATTCCAAAATTTTAGGGTATAGTTTGGGATATTACAAAGGATCTTGAAGGAAAAGACAAAAGCAATACATGACAAGATTATCCTTCGAAGGACTTTTGAACCGAGAATGAAAGTCCTTCTCTTCAATTCAAGAATGTAGTTGTTTACCAAAAAATTAAAGTCCCATTAGAGTGGACCCTTTCAAGTTACTCAAACATTCCCATATGTGGTTGTTGAGTTGCTTATTTTAAAAACCAACGAGACGTTTAAGGTTAATGGACAAAGGGTGAAGCCCTACTTTGAAGAAATCAAAGTTGCAAAAATGATGGAAAACAAGTTGTACCTTAACTCATTTTCTTGTTCATTATCCTTGTTTCCATTGAGGACAATGTAAACCTTAATGTGTGGGGTGTGTGCTAAGTCTTTGGTTCATAAATGCAAATTGTCTATTTTTCTTAAGTGTTTTGTTATAGTTGTTTTGTTAAGTTTTGTGCTTTGATCTATATTTTGTTTTGATAATATTGATAAGTTCAATTGTTATAAGTTTATTGATAGATGACCTTTTAATTTTTGAAGCATAAATTGAGAATTGGATGAAATTGGTGCTTATTGTTGATTTAGATGGATTTTCCTTGCATTGCCTTTAAGCTTGTGCGAAATTGTGCCTAGTAAGTTGGATATCAACTCATTATTTCTTCTATGTGTGAACATCTTTGATCGATGAATTGCTAGAAATTGCTTTGACATGCATTTTGAGACTACATGAAAATTTTTATTGGGCATCAATATGATTAAGGCAATTAGGGTACCAATTTTATCTTAAAAGACTAACCTTATATCTGACTTTAGTTAACCAATTTTGAGCCTATTTCATTTCTCATTTTCTTTCTTTTTCGCAACACTAATAGCCTTGAACCATTCTATTTTGTCTCTTTCCCTTTCATTAGGTCAAAAGCATTTTAAGAGCATTAACGATTGAGTGTTGTGTTAAATAAAGTGTGGGGTTAAATTATTGGGTGTAAAATTGTAAATTGTTGTGTTCTTCAGTTATAAACCCTAATTTGAAATTAAAAAAATTAATTAATAATAGAAAAATCAAAATAATAGAAGTTCTTGTTTTCTTCCGTAGGGTTGATATAAGTTGGGAATGATCATTGCAAATTTAATAATTGGTTTCCCTATACAAAGTTCATTAAACGTGTAGTGGTTGGTGAGTCGGAGATGTTTTGGGATTGCTCGGTTTTATTGCGTTGCTTCTTTCGTTCTTGAAGTGCTCTTGAACTTAGTGGACAAACTCACATTCGAATGTCATACCCTTACCTTAGCCCCATTATAACCAAATAAAAGACTTTATGCTTGATGGTTTATTGAAATTTAGTGTTGGAGATTTGATTGATAAGCAAGCCTATGGTGACAATCTTTCATTGAATGTTATGAGTGCAAGCACTACCTTACTAAACACATTAAAGAGCTTGTGAGGGAGTGATATTCACTAGGATATTTTAATCTTTCATATAACTCCCTTAAAGACTTTCTATATTTGTTCCATCTAAAAATACTTAAGCAGTTATTATAGTCAATACTAAAACCATACTTATCTTTGATCATGGCAAAACAAAATCAAGGTTTCAAACCATAAAACCCCAATTTCATAATTTTACCCCTCAAACCCTAATTTGATCAATCAAAGAATCTTACTAATTTCTTAAATTTATAAAACTCTAATCCCTTTCAATTCTCTTAAAACCTATAGTAGCCTAAATAAATAAAAACAATAATATCTTAAGATTCCAAAACCCTAAAATATTAATTAAAGAACTTTAAATAGAAACAGTAGATCTCAATTTGTATCTTTACTTGCTTTATTTTTCATTATGTAGTCTATTATATGCTTTGGTGGTTGATTTATTTAATTTCAATGCTTGATTTATTTAACTTATCATGGATGAATGTTTATTACATATTGATATTTAATATCTTTTAACCTAAAGACTAAAGCTCATGTAATTGGCCTAGTTACTTTCCTTAGGATTTTACCCCAAATGCATGTTGTTTGACTATGGTTAATTTTTCTTAGCTTAAATCATGGCTTATTTGGTTTGCTCTTTTTCTAATATGACATAAGTACATTGTAAGCTCAAAATAAATTTTTTTTTAAAGTACAAAAGACCAAAGCTATTTTCAAAACTTTTCAAGATGGTCTTTGGACATAAGACTTTTCTAAAAACAAATCAAAAATTCTTTTGCTCATAACCAAATACTAAGCCCAAAATCCATTTTTTCTGAAATCTTTTTACAATTGGCTTAGAAATAAAATTATTTTCATCCAACCTTTTCTTACAAATATTTCGGTCAATTATGAAATACAAAAAATTAATTGTGAGCCTAGTTTATACTAAGAATAATTTAACTATGTGCTTGTTTTTGGCATGAATCATTAGTTACTTTTTCAAGTGAGAAATCTATATATAATAAACCTCTTAATTTAGTTTTAATCCAATATAGCATAAAAGCTACATTAGTTGATTGGATTGATTAAAACCTAATTATTGGGAATTATCATGGACTGATTTTCATTTTTGAAAATATAACTATTGGTTGAAACGTCCGAGAGAAATATTCAAAAACAAGATATCCCATGCTGGTATTTTATTAACCATATACCTAGGAAAAGAGACTCGCCATTCATGTGTGGATGTTATCAGGTTGGAAGGAACATCCTATTTGTGCTTGTTTGTTAATTGTTTGTGCATACATGCATACATACATACATTTGCGTATCATATCATTGATCCTCTCCGGCTCACAGTCCTGGATTACGACAGTTCGAAAGCTTATGACAATCCGACCTACGCTGAAAGTGAAGAATCTAGGAACTACTCAATCACTTGCTCACCAAAAGCAATGGAGCCCGAACAAATTCAAAGAATGGTGGATGACGCCCTCAATGCCAAGATGGAAGAAATAAAAGAGGCCATGGCCGAGACTGTGAAGAACCAATTGGCAGCAATTTTAGGAAATCAAGCCGAAGCATCTGCTAGCCCTAAGAAGCCAAAGGACAAAGGGAAGACTAAAGTTGGTGAATTGGTTTTTGATGATTATAAGGTGATCATTGATGATGATGATGATTGGGCTCAATACTTCCAAGATCGTCAAGATAAAAAGGAGTCGAAGGTTGTTGAGAAGGTAACTATTGAAAAGACCGAGACGTCTGATGTTGAGAAGATGATTGTTGATTTAGAAAAGAAATTTGAGAAGAAACTGAAGACCGAAGAAATGTCCGAAGTTGACAAATTATTTAAGCTAGATGAAGAAGTTCTGAACAAGTTTAAGATGCCATATTTTGCAAAGTTTGATGGAACCGAAAATCATCATCTCCATGTGAAGCAATATATCACTGCTATGCAGTCTATCTGAGCTACTAAGGCTCAAATTCTAAGGTACTTTATGCTCTCATTGGACCCTATTGTCCAAAATTGGTTCAATACCTTAGATGATGGAATGCAAAAGAGTTGGGATCTGCTATACAAGGCCTTCATCCAACAATATGGATACAACATTGAAATGGAAGTTACCTTAATGGAAGTTGAGTCCATTAGGCAATGGCCAAATGAGAATTTTGTGGACTATGTGAAAAGGTGAAAAAATAAGGATGATTGGGAGAGGCGTCCTGCCCAATCCCCGTGAAAGGATGTCTCACACCCTTATAATGGATTTCAAAGATCTTCTCCAAGCTGGTCTACAAATTAAAGAGTGGGAAAGGGAGAAGAATCGCTTTCAATAAGAAGGAATGGGAAAGGGAATTATCAGCCTAGCAATCAAAGCACGCAAAAAGAAGTTGATGTTAATGACTGGTAAAGGAAATAAAAGACAATTTTCAGAATTGGGGAAACCTCTATCTTTTGTTTTTAGCAAGATGCAAAAGAAAGGATTGTTGCAACCGTTAGCTCCTCGACCACTACATAATCCACTGCCACAAAACTTCAATGCCGAGGCCTTCTATTAATTTCATCAAATGCAAAGGCATGAAATAGATAAATGTGCTCGTCTAAGGCATGAGATCCAAGATTTGATTGATAGTGGGAAGCTGCCCGAGCCCGACAAGCCCAATACCAAGAACAATCCTTTGCCTAAATTTGGAAGAGTGCCACCACCAGCAACCTTCAGGGTGGGAAAAGGATTTGAAGAAGATTTTGTTTTATCCTCTTTTTAAGATGGGAATGTTGAAGATGTGAAAGGAGAAGGAGCTTAATCCAACAAACTTTCCTTAGCTTGAATGTTGCTTTTCAATTTTACTTTCTTTAATATTTAATTGGAATAATCGTGTTTTCCAAATTTAAAGTTATTTGAATAAATTACTTTCATCAAAATTTTTGTTGGTCTTTGTTCATTTTGGTGCTCAACCAATGAGGAATCAAGCTTGATAATTCATGAATTAATATATTTATGCATCATGACTTGAATGACTTTACTAGGTGAGAAAATTACTCTAGAGCATTGAGTTGTGTATGCTTACCTAGAGAGGGCTCTTGCATAGTTACCTTTGTCTAGGTCCTAGTCAGTCTTACAACATGCTTTGACAAATTTTTAAGGCAAAATTGAACTCTGCTTATTTAAGAGAGAGATGATCTAGGCATTGTTTGGTTAGACAACAACTAGTATCTACCCTATTAAATATCAATCCCTAGTTGACCCTTTGAACCTTCATAAAATTTTAGCTTTCTTTTCATTGGCATATAATCCCAACAACCTACCCTGAGCTATTGTGATACTTTTGACAAGTCTTATGATCGCTAAGGTGAACAGGCAAGAAGATCAAAGAAAGGAATGAATAGTCAAAATCATAAGGATAGTTGATGTTCTCAAGACCATAAGGATAGTTGAAGCTTTCCTAATATCTCCAATATATCAAGACAACATCAGAGTAACAAATGATTTATCCCTGTTAAAGGAGATTTATACCACTCCACTCATCCATTATTAGAAACCCAAGTTGGTACAAACAAGACAACTCTGTTTGAGCTAAAACCAAAGAAAAAAGAAAGAAAAGAAACTAAAAGACAGAGAAAAAAAAGAAGAAAACAAAAAATAAGAGAAAACAAAAAAAAAGAAGACAAAAAAAAAAGCAAAAGTAAAAAGAAAGAAAGATAAAACCTAAAAAGGCGGTTCAGAAAGCCAACTGAGTTCTCTTTTACCTAAAACAGCAAAAGGCTTCCATTTGGTTTATAAGGACAGTTTGACTTGAATTGGTCCAACCCAACCAAAGATTCGATCAAAATTATAGAAAAAGGAGAAAGATCATCCAGTTCCTGAAAGTTCTGTACTTGACAGTCCTATAAGGAAGAAGGACAAAATGATAAAATGCTCCAAGAAAGGATAGAGTAAGAAAAATAAAAAAGAAAGAAAAGAGAGAAGAAGAAAAGCAACAAATTTGGATACTCAAAGCTCTATCTTTTCATGCTCCCAGCTGCCTAAAGTTCAAACAAGAAATTTGTAGTGTGAAGGTTTGTCCATTGTGTCACAATGGCTCCAACTTACAAATGGCCTTCATTTTAACCCATGTCCCTTATAGACCCCATTTCAAGCCTATCAAAGACCTATTGATCTCTCTTTGTAGGTAGAGTCTATTAGTGGAGATAGTCTGAATAAGCATGCATATGAGATAGACAATATTTAAACTCAATGAGACCTTTGACCAAGTAATGTGTATGTGCCTATCTGAAGTGCAACAATTCTTACTTAAAAAGAAATAATTCCTGAGTTTAGTACGGTAACTAGGGTTGTCATGTTATAGATATGTTAATTTGGAAAAATCAAGCCCTGAGGTACATTGACATTGATTTGGAAAAGCCAACAGTTGATTTCAAAATCAAAATTCAAAAAATAAAAAATATTTTTGTCACACGAAGCCTTCAAGTTAAGAGGAGTTTGTTGCATCATCAAAACTCGTAGGACACTGTGAGCAAAGGAAATGATTACTGGCAAGGTTATGAAGAAACTACCAATTGACATACTTAATCATAATTTGAAATGGATGTATCTCTACTGTTTGGGGCATCCATTATTCATATTTTCAACATCTTAAAGATAAAAGCCAAATGTGAAGCCTTCTGCCATTCTAGTGCAAGACTTGAATGGGCGTTTCAAAGGAGCCAATGAGAACACTTTTGTTGATCACCTCGGCCTGTGTGTCGATGGAACCATTGTAAGTGTTATTCATGCATATCATGCATACATGAGCATATCACATTGCATTTTCTTGTATTGTATTGTCTATTCTTTACCAAAGTGAACAGTAAACACAATCAAAAGAAGATATCAAATCAGGGGGGCATGGAAAGGCATTTTGCTTGAGAAAGTTCCAGTAATCTTGCAAAGAGAAGAAGTACGTGCTTGCGCGAATAACTAGATAACAAAAACATCAATCAAAGCTTACATGGAAAAAATCTTTGGTTTGAGCTTACACAGGGGGCAAAGTTTCTCCTTTCCAATTTTTTGAGTTTATATACCAAACATTTACAAACTCACATGCAAATATTTCAACACGCAGGGGGCAAGGAGAAGATATGAGGGCCAACTAAAAATAGTTGAATTTTTGTAAAAGGAAAAATAAAAGAATGGAACAACAAGTTAAGCCAGAATCCTCAACTAGTAAAAGGTCAGTTAAATCCAATTCAATCTCGGGCCCAAGTATCCAGTCACGGGTCCAAGTACCCAAATTAAATCCAATTTAAGATCGAGTATCCAAATCTAGTTTAGCATCGAGTATCCAAATTTAGTTAGGATTAAGTATCTAAATCAAGTTATGATCGAGTATCCAAATCAAGTTAGGATCGAGTATCCAAATCCAGTTATCCAAATCCAGTTAGGATCAAGTATCCAAATCCAGTTCAGGATCGAGTATCCAAATCCAGTTAAGATCAAGTGTCCAAATCCATTTAGGATCGAGTATCCAAATCCAGTTAAGATCGAGTACCCAAATCCATTTAGGATCGAGTATCCAAATCTAGTTAGGGATCGAGTATCCAAATCCAGATAGGATCGAGCATCCAAACCCAATTTAGGATCGAGTATCCGAATCCAATTTAGGATCGAGTATCCAAATTCAGTTAGGATCGAGTATCCAAATCCAGATCGAGTATCCAAATCCAGTTAGGGATCGAGTATCCAAATCTAGTTAGGGATTGAGTATCTAAATCTAGTTTAAGATTAATGATAAGAGCATTTTTGTACATATTTTTAATATGATTTTTATGTGTTTTTAATTAATATTTCATTTGATTTTTGTTTAAAGTTTGTTTTAAGTGTTTATTTTAGGTTAAAGTGCAAAAAACTCCCTTAGATGATCAAAACAATGAAGGAAGAGCATGAATCAAGCAAGACATGGCCAAGTGAAAGCAAGATTGGCCGTGTCCCTCAAAAGAATTCCAAGATAGTAGTTGACACGCCCAGGAGACACGGCCAAGCCACTGGCCATGTCTCACCTAAGGAGAAAGCCCAAAGAAACCAAAGAAAGAAAGGAAAATTTGGCAGAAGCTGACACTGGCAGGTGACATGCCCAAGCCAGTAGTCATGTCACATGACATGGCCACAAACTTGGCCGTGTCCCATCCTAAGCCAAAGACCAAGCAAAGAGTGAAAGAAAAGAAGCAGGAGCTGACACCATCACATGACACAGCCAAGCCACTGGCCGTGTCACATGACACGGCCAGGAGCTTGGCTGTGTTACCCTTGGAAAAAAAGAAAAGAATTGAACAAATGGCAAGCAGAAGATGACACACTCAAGAGACACGGCCAAGCCACTGGCCGTGTCACATGACACGGCTAGGAACTTGGCCGTGTCACCCCATGAAACCAAAGAGAAAAGAAAGAAAGGAAGAGAGGCAGTGATGGACACGGCCAGCTATCTTGGTCATGTCCCAAAGAAAGATGATAGACACGGCCAAGCCATGGAATATTGACTTCTCTTGTACAAGTTGGGAGACAAAGTGGGGAACAAGACATTGTGCTTGCCAAAAGAAATACTAAACAAAGGGAATGTGGGAGACAAAGGAGAGTGATGTGAGTTGGAAGGCATGGGTATGAGCTTGGAATGATTTAAGAAGAGAAGAGGAGGAAGCTTGGGGGGAAGTTCAGTTCGGAGGTTTTTGCAGGAGATAGAGACCAGAGACAGAGAAGAGAGGTTTGGAGAGGAGGAGGCTTAGGCATACACAGTTTGGGCAAGGAGGGAGTGACACTCTCCTTGACTCTTAATCTTCATCCTCCATTTCTATCCTCTCCACCATCTCCATCTTCCATTGGCAAGCTCCTGAAGATTGAAGAAGCTACATTGAAAGGGGTTTTTATATTGTCTCTTTTTATTTATTTTAATGTTGTTGTTGTTGTTGTATTAAGAGTATTGAACATGAACTAATTCATTCTCTATCTAGATATTGATGAACCCTAGCTTATTTGTATGGATTGAATAATTTTAATTGATGGAGTTGTTTTTTTCTCATGATGCTTAGTGATTTATTTCCAATTGATAATAGCATTCTTATTGATTGGTTGCAATTTTCATATTATTGGCTTGAGAAAGCTTGATATGAATTGAATACTCATAAGGGTTGAGGATTGATTGGAGTGCTAGAGATAGACTTACAAGATCCTTTGGTTTATAGTTCCTTGTTCTTAATGCAAGATCTATTTAATTGTATTTGAGAAGAGATTTTGGCACTCTACTTAGTGATTAGTGATTAATTCACGCGAGAGAAGTTTTAGTCTAAGTTAGAGCAATGCCAATTCAACTATATTATGTGATTTAATCGAATTAATTTTCATAAATATAATTGTGGCTAGGGGGATTCAATAATTGGATAGTATCATTATCATCAATCCTTTTTACACAACATTTAATTTCCCTTTAATTTCAGTTATTGAATTAGTTGTTTTCAATTACAAAACATCACAAAACTATTGATTTGCTAAACAACGGTTAAGATTTGCACTAGTACTTGACCTTGTCCTCAGTGGAATGATAACTCACTCACTAATTTATTACTTGGGCGACCCATGCACTTGCGATATTGCTATAGCATTTAGGCTCGCGCGCACCAAGTTTTTGGCACTGTTGCCGGGGAAAACGGTTTCAATATTAGTAATATAATCAAGACTGTTGATTTAGTTTTATTTTTATCAAGACTGTTTGTTTGTTTTCTTTGAACTGTTTGTTTGTTTTCTTTGAATTGTTTGTTTGTTTTCTGTAAATTTGTTTGTTTGTTGTGTTTGAATTTGTTTTTAATTTAATTGTTTGTTTGTTTTTTTAAATTGCTAAGTGCCTTTTGTAAAGACGCAGTTTTCAAGGCACGGGGGAGTTTATGATAGGGACTATAATTCTGACATGGTATGTGTAGCATGTGGCAATGCAGGACACAGTGCCAATACATGTTCATTTGGTTTCGAATGATACCAAGAATGGCACAAGGAAGAATATGACTACCAAAGTTTCCAGCAAATGGGTTGTAATGACCCATATTCCAATTCCTAAAATCCAAGCTGGGAAAGCCACCTAAATATTTCTTGGGAAAATCAGCAGTACATTCCACCTCAACAATTTTTCAGCCTTACCAAGGACGTTCTTACTCTCAAGAACAATTTTCAAACCAAGACCACCTTAAGGAACCCACTTTGGAAGATTGTTTGAATGAATTCATTCGAAATAGCCCACAAAATGAAGATCAACCTAAGGAACTCACATTGGAGGAAAGATTGAATGCCTTCATTCACAATAGCGCGCAACATCAAGCTCAATGTAAGCAATCCATAGTGGAAGATGATTTGAATGCTTACCTTCAACTAGGCACACAAAATCAGGAAGGGAACAATGAGAGGTTTGATTCTTTGGAAGAATCAGTGAAGAGGATGGAAACTCAAGTTGGGCAACTGGCACATCAACTCCATGTACACCAAAAGGAGGAATTTCCTAGCCAATTGGAGCAAATTGAGGTAATCATAAATTTGAGGAATGAACAGGTAATATATAACAATTTTTGTGATTTCTTTGATGCAGGTACTAATAAAGAAGAAAGTGGCAAGGAGATGTAACCCAACATAGAGGAGCTGAGTCAATCAAAGGAGGAGGAGAATTTGGAAACATCAACTTAGATAGAATTGCATGAACCTCCAAATCCTTTTATGGCACCAATTTCATTCCCAAGTAACTTGAAGGGTGAGAAGCAAGGTATGCAACTTTCTGACATCTATGAAATGCACTCCCAAGGAGATAGTGAAAATAAGTTTGAGATAGCTATGATCTTAGAAGAAGAGCATGAAATGCCCAATTCAGAAATTGAGGAGTGTAAACTAATTTTAGATGCTGAGGTTGTTGAGAGGGGACTTGACATTGCTAAAATAGATGGAAAAGTGATTCCACCAACCTTGGTTGAATTTCAAGAGTCCCAAAAATCATCCCTTCTACTTTTGGTGGTAAGGAAGAGCGGAAATTTGATATACCCTTGTTGCACAATGATAAAACTTATTACCACGTTCCTATAACACTGGAGGATCACCCTGAGGTGACCTTCACATGTCCCTTTGGGACAATTTCTCTTCAAGGAATACTATTTAGGGGTTGCCATACATTGGGTACATTTCAAAGTTGCATGTTGTTCATCCTCTCAGCCATGGGCTACATTTGCATTATGGGTGGAAGGAGCCCTCCAGATCGCATATGGGAACGATGGAAATTAGGTTTCATCTAAACTCTCTCTTAGTTTATGCATGCTCACATTGAGGACAATGTGAATATTTAAGTGTGGGATGCATTTTTCATTTTGTGTTTTTACTTTTACTTGTTTTAGTTTAAGCTTAGTTAATGTTTTTCTTGTTTTTCTTTGAATAAATGAATTTTGAAAAGGTCAATTGTTATAAATATTGTTGATAGATGACTTTTGAATTTTTGAAGCATGAATTTGAGAATTGAGTATAATTGATACTTATTGTCAATTTTGTTGGTTTTTCCTTGCATTGCCTTTAACCTAGTGAGAAATTGAGCCATCAACTTATTATTCTTGCTGTGGGTGTAATATCCCAAAGTATACCCTAAAAGTCTTGGGGTTATTGTGGTATTTGAATTCAATGTGTGTATTAAAGGGAAAGAGAAAAGAAGTGAAGAGAAGATTTGGGAAATATAAATGCAATATATATAAGACATATACATATACATCACATATACATGATGTATAAAGTGGTGTAGGAAAAGTGAGTTATATATATATATATTTGTATAATTAGTTAATAATAATAATAATGATAATAAGGACAAAAAGAAAGAAGAAAGTCAAAAGGAATGGTGTGTGGTGGAGATTTAATTGTATTATTATTATTATTATTATTATTATTATATATATATATATGGGATAAGAACGAAGAAAGAGAAAAGGAAATTCATTTCTTCTTCTTCTTCTTCTTTTTCTTAGTGAACGAGAGAGAGAGAGAGAGAGAGAAGCTAGAGAGAGAAAGGTGATTTTGCTCCTAATTACACCAAAGATTAAGGATATTAAGAGATTTGCAAGTGGAGTTTGAAGATTTGGAAAGCTATACAAGTAAGTACTCACCTCTTGAGTTGATTTTATTGATTATGTATATATAAATCTTTATCTTCTTGTTTTGGATTTCTTTTGATTGAGGTTATGGTTGGTGTATAAGATGATGGAAATGAAAGATTGAAGTATGTAATTGTGTTGAATTGATAATTAAGTGATGATAAGTTGGGGTATTTGTAAGGATGATGATGAATTGTTGAGTTAGGGTTTAGTATGAATGAATTGGTATTTTGAATAATTGATTATAGTGATGTATATATATTGATTATTATGATGATATAATGAAGTTATATAAATGTTAAAGTGATAGGGAATTGATAAATATGAACAAAGATGATGATTAAAAGGGTTGTGGTATGAATTTTGAAGGGCTTGAGCTTTAAATCCTTGAAGGACACGGCCAAGTTATGAGAGACACGGCCAAGTTAGGGCAAACATGGCCGTGTTGGATGAGTTTTGGAGAGACACGGCCACTGGCTTGGCCGTGTCCCTTGCTTGTGTTTGTTACTGTGGGATTTTTTGTTGAGAGACACGGCCGTGTCCCTTGCCCGTGTCTGCCTCGGTTTGAATTGTGGTGAGAGACACGGCCACAAGCTTGGCCGTGTCCCTTAAGTGTGTTGGCTACTGGATGTTTGTGTTGAGAGACACGGCCACAAGCTTGGCCGTGTCCCTTGAGGGTGTTAGCTATTGTGTTTGTTATTTGTTCTTCTTACATTGTTGGATCTTCAAAGGGTCTTTTGTACCTAAACACACTTAAAACAATAATGATCCAACCAAATGGATATGGAAGATTCTAAATCCATGAGTAATGGGAATTGTTATGTATATATCAATGATGTTATAGGAAATGTGGAAATTATAATGATCATTGAAAAAGCATGTGCAATGCCATTGATTATGTATACTTGAGTGATGAATTGACCAATATGATTTGATGATAATAATGATGCATAGGATACTTTATGAACAATATTATGTCTTATGCATTGTGAACCTTGTGAATTGTAATGTGTTATATGAATAATGTAATTTGTGATGTTATACTAATGATATATATATATATAATGTGAAGAATATGATGAAGTAATTGATTATGTACAAATGAATAATGAAATATTATGATATGATATGAAGCCATTGTGATTGGATATGACAACTCAAAGGAAATGTGAAGCCATTGTGATTGGCTAGGATGATTCAAAAGAAATGTGAAGCCATTGTTATTGGCTATGATAATTCAATTGAGAATGAAATTGATAAATGAATTGTATAGCTAATGTGTTATTCCATTTTCAGAGTTTGTTGTTGGTGGCAGGCCTAATATGAGTAACAATCTCTTGAAGTTAGGTTGGACTTGATCCTTGAAGCCTAATTGAGATGTTACAACCCTTGAAGCTAGGTTGGATTGGTTCTTGAAGCCAAGTTGGGTTGAAGCTTAGCATGCTTTGCTCCCCTTGAAGCTTGGTTGAGCCTAATCCTTGAAGCCTAGTTGGGATAATGATAATGATAAATGTGATAATTAAACCAAAGCAATACTCTGAAAATTGAATGGCATATTAGTGTGTTGTTTGGGCCCGAGTCTGTCTTTGTTGTCAATGTGATATTCAAATGTTGAAATAAATGAGTAATGGGATTTATGGTTGACTTTGTTGGAAGTGCGATTCATGCTTGATGAATTGTGAATAAAATGATGTTATGAAGTATGATTTTGATATATGTGTATTGATATAATGAAAGTGAATATGACTAGAGGAGTTATGTTGAGATATGAGTTTATGAAAATGTTGTATGATGTGTAAAATGATTATTAATGTGGAATTTGTGAGAATTGTTTTCATGAAGGTTTGGATAGGTCATTGAATGGTATTTTGTTGAAATGATGTATATGTATATGTATATGAGATAGAAAGGGTAAATATTATGTTATCAATGTTCTATGTAATTATGTATCTAATTTATAAGGTTAGTGGGAATATATGATAAAGGCATTGAGAAAGGAAAACGTGGAAAGAGAACAATAAAACATAATGCAAAAAGTATGAGGTATGATTCGTTTGTAAAGTATATTGTATTATTTATTTGTACTACTAAGTTCTCAGGCTTAGCGCGGATGTGTAATCGCGCAGGTGGTTATGCGGTTGATCTAGAAGTCCAGCGGTTATGCCACGAGAAGGGTAAGAGTGTCTCGAGACCAACTAGAAGGTGATGCATACATATGTAATATTAATTATGTTGTATTTTTTATAAGAATAATGATTTTTGTAAATGTTCTTTTTATGAATGTAATAGTGCTTGAATTTGGATAAAGGTTTTTAAATTGAAACGAAAAGTGACATTCTTATACTTTATATACGTATTGTATGTATACCAGGTATATGTATAATGCTTATATAGAGTATAGGGGTGTTACAGTGGGTGAACATCTTTGATTGATGACTCGCTAGAACTTGCTTCGACATGCATTTTATGATTACATAAAAATTTCAATTTGGCATCAAGATGATTAAGGCAATTAGGTGAACCCACTTTGGCTTAAAAAGACCAACCTTATTTTTAACCTTAGTTAGCCAATTTTGAGCCTATTTCATTTTTCCTTTTCTTTATTTTTTGCAACACTACCAACTTTGAATCATGTTATTTTGTCTCTTACCCTTTCATTAGGTCAAGAGCATTTTAAGAGCGTTTACGACCGAGTGTTGTGTCGAATTAAGTGTGGGGTTAAATTTAGTAGGTTTAAGATTGCAAAGAAAAATATTAAAAAAAAGAAAAAAATCAAATAAAAAAATCAAATAATTGTTGTTCTTGTTGAAAGGGTTGGAATATGCGTGGAAATAATCATTACAAGATGTAATAAGTGAGTTCCCTTGAAAAGTTCTTTCAATGTCAAGGGCTAGATAAGAGGAAGGTGTTTTGGGATCGTTGGGTTATACATATGATCGGTTACTTCATTCTTGAAGTGCTCTTGAACTTAATGATTAAGCTCACATTTCCTAAACGTCATGCCTCTACCTTAACCCCATTACAACCCAATAAAAGACGTTTTGATTGATGCTTGATTGCAATTAGGTAGTGGAGATTTGATCGATAAGCAAGCCTATGGCAATAATCTTTCATTGATTGTTATGAGTGTAAACACCACCTTGATCAAATACTTTCTAAGAGTTGGTGAGGGAGTGACAAGCATAGGTTATACTTGGAAAGCCACTTAATTTCTTGGGTATCGATTTTGCTCGATTTGATATTGATTGCGAATTTAGGGATAGGGAAGTCTTGAAACATTTTTATAACTCTTAAACTTAACAAAAATTTATCTTGTTCAGTTTGTTTTGATTTTAACCTTGCTTGGGGACAAGCAAGGAATTAAGTGTGGGTTATTTGATAAGAACGTTTTTGTACTTGTTTTTAGTATGATTTTTATGTGTTTTTAATTAATGTTTCATTTGATTTTTGTTTAAAGTTTGTTTTAAGTGTTTATTTTAAGTTAAAGTACAAAAAACTCCCTTGGATGATCAAAACAATGAAGGAAGAGCACGAATCAAGCAAGACATGGCCAAGCCAAAGCAAACTTGGCCGTGTCCCTCAAAAGAATTCCAAGACAGTAGCTGACATGCCCAGGAGACATGGCCAAGCCACTGGCCATGTCTCACCTAAGGAGCAAACCCAAAGAAACCAAAGAAAGAAAGGAAATTTTGGCAGAAGCTAACACTGGCAGGTGACACGCCCAAGCCAGTGGCCGTGTCACATGACACGGCCACAAGCTTGGCCGTGTCCCATCCTAAGCCAAAGACCATTCAAAGAGCGAAAGAAAAAAAGTAGGAGCTGACACCATCACATGACACGGTCAAGCCACTAGCCGTGTCACATGACACGGCCAGGAGCTTGGCCATGTCACCCTTGGAAACAAAGAAAAGAATTGAACAAATGGCAAACAAAAGATGAAACACTCAAGAGACACAGCCAAGCCACTGGCCGTATCACATGACATGGCTAGGAGCTTGGCCGTGTCATCCCATGAAACCAAAGAGAAAAGAAAGAAAGGAACAGAGGTAGTGATGGACACGGCCAGCTAGCTTTGTCGTGCCCCAAAGAAAGATGAGAGACATGGCCAAGCCACTCATGGCTTGGCCGTGTCACATATGGAATATTGACTTCTCTTGTACGAGTTGGGAGAGAAAGTGGGGAACAAGACATTGTGCTTGCCAAAAGAAATACTAAACAAAGGCAATGTGGGAGACAAGGGAGATTGGTGTGAGTTGGAAGTGAGTTGGAAGGCATGGGTATGAGCTTGGAATGATTTAAAAAGAGAAGAGGAGGAAGCTTGGGGGAAGTTCAGTTCGGAGGTTTTTGCAAGAGATAAAGACCAGAGACAGAGAAGAGAGGTTTGGAGAGGAGGAGGTTTGGGTATACACGGTTTGGACAAGGAGGGAGTGACACTCTCCTTGACTCTTCATCTTCATCCTCAAATTCTATCCTCTCCACCATCTCCATCTTCCACTGGCAAGCTCCCGAAGATTGAAGAAGCTACATTGAAAGGGGTTTATCTATTGTCTCTTTTAATTTATTTTAATGTTGTTGTTGTATTAAGAGTATTGAACATGAACTAATTCATTCTCTATCTAGATATTGATGAACCCTATCTTATTTGTATGGATTGAATAATTTTAATTGATGGAGTTGTTTTATTCTTATGATGCTTAATGATTTATTTCCAATTGATAATAGCAGGCTTATTGCTTGGTTGCAATTTTCATATTATTTACTTCAGAAAGATTGAAATGAATTGAATACTCATAAGGGTTGAGGATTGATTGGAGTGCTAGAGATAGACTTACAATATCCTTTGGTTTATAGTTCCTTGTTCTTAATGCAAGATCTATTTAATTGTGTTTGAGAAGAGATTCCGGCACTCTACTTAGTGATTAGGGATTAATTCACTCGAGAGAGGTTTTAGTCTAAGTTGGAGGAATGCCAATTCAACTCTATTATGTGATTTAACCGAATTAGTGTTCATAAATATAATTGTGGCTAGGGGGATTCAATATTTGGATAGTATCATTATCATCAATCCTTTTTGCGCAACATTTAATTTCCCTTTACTTTCAGTTATTGAATTAGTTGTTTTTAATTACAAAACATCACAAAACTATTGGTTTTCTAAACAAAGATTAAGATTTGCTCTAGTACATGACCATGTCCTTAGTGTAATGATAACTCACTCGCTACTTTATTACTTGGGCGACCCGTGCACTTGCGGTATTGCTATAGCATTTAGGCTCGCACCAATCAAGTTTCCAAATCCAGTTCAAGATCGAGTATTCCAAATCCAGTTTAGGGTCCACTATCCAAGTCCAGTTTAGGATCGAGTATCCAAATCCAATTTAGGATTGAGTATCCAAATCTAGTTTCATGTCAAGAATCCAAATCTCTTTTAAGTCCAGAACTTAGTTTGGGTCCAGAACTCAAATTATCCTTAGGTCCAGAACCTAAAATCTCTTTTAAGTCTAGAACTTAGCTCGGGTCTAGAACCCAAATTATCCTTAGGTATAGAACCTAAAATTATTTTAATTCCAGAACTTGGCTCGGGTCCAGAACCCAAATTATACTTAGGTCCACAACCTAAAATCTCTTCTAAGTCCAGAACTTAGCTCGGGTGCAAAATCCAAAATTACCCTCTGGTCCAGAACCTAAAATTATCCTTGAGTCAAGAACTCAAACTGAGTTCGAAACCCAAAACCTCAACCATCTCAAAATTTAGGTCTTATTGCTTTTCACTCTCTTTTACTAAAGTTTCAAATTGTTCAAGCATGGGGCAAACTATAGACCTCTAATTTTTTACCCAGTCCGGTCCAATATATTTTATATAGTCCAAAATAATTTTTGTGTTATTTTAATTAAATAATATTTATTTTAGTATTTATTTTTTATAAGTTTTAATAAAATAATAATAATAAATAATAATAATAATAAATAAACCAATAAAAATAAAAATAAAAATCGGCGATGGAAAAATCGGCGATGAATTTTTTTGTCACCAAAAGTAATTGGCCAAGGCCAATTTCCTGCGGCAAAATTGGCTGGCCGTGCACCCAGCTCGTAATTGTTCGCAAATTTCCTCGCAGACCGTCGCAGTTTTTACTAGCGAGATTTTTCCAACGCAATTTTTTCTAAAACCAAACTCTATTTGGTTTTGGTTTCTTTTGTAACACCTCATCTTAGCCAACGTTTATAGACCAAGATGGATTGTTATCTCATGGTGGTTGTGTCTTAATATTTTACTTAGCCAATTTTAAGTGCAAATTTTAAAAAAAAAATTCCATAACCTCCCCTAAAAATGGAGATCCCAAGTGTTGCCAAAACTGATTTTCTTTGATTTTTGAAAACAATTTTGATCTCAATCAAACAATCTCAACACTCCTCAAACACTTCTATATTCATCACCGTTATATCCTCCACCAAATCCTGCACTAAAACTTTACACTTCTATACTTTCATACATAAGTGCTAAATCCAAATATGATTTATTAGATTACTAGCAGTGTACGTGTTCTAGCTTTTCAGTAAAATACATTTATTTGCTAGATCATACAAGCTTATGTACATGCCATATTGCTACAATCAATCATTTCCAAACTCCTATCCAAAGTAGTAGTCAAGGCCAGCTGCGTAGGACATACTGCAATCTCGTCTCCTCGTTTAACCTACGAGTTTAGAGGGAAACTACACTTGCTAAGCAATTGCTTAGTGGGTACTTAAATCATTGCAATAAATAAATAAAATGAAAGAATGATTTGAACATACATTTATATACTTTAAATAATTGAAAGGAATAAATACAAAACACAGAAGGTAAAAAGGCTTGACTGAATAATTTGAATTTAAATCATTTTTATTGCTTTTATCATTTTGGTTGCTCTACTGGTTTAACAGAACATCAGCGGATAAGGAAGGTTCATGATAAACATATCTCGTCATGGTGAGATATTACAGGATGATATGCGTCATGGTGCATATTTCATCATCCTTCATCATAATTCTTGCACCTGTGCTAATAGCCATTGTTCATTGAATCATTGATCATGTCATTGTAATCATCGGCCTTCAGCCGGAATATCATGTCATGTCATGAGCAGTACTGCAATAATAGTATGATGCATCATACCCTTATCTCAAGGGTTCTGTCATATCCAAGTAGAGCATAAACAATTTATTAATTAATTTGATCATGATATTCAATAAGCCATGATTTTTCCATAATGCATGTATTGTCGGAATAGCTTGTCATGATGCCTTTTTTATCATTTCCAATTCTCCTTCATGTCATTTTATATGATTTAACATCATTCCATATCATAATATTCAAGTTTTAACACATTTAGAAAAATCGGCAACACAATGGCGTGCGTCAACTAAATGGTAAAATCTGTTTTTACTGCTGAAAATTAGTCAACTTTGGCAACAGTTTTGACCAAGTAAACAAACTTATTTTTGGCTGAATTTTTTCAGGAAACACATTCATAAGTTAGCTAAATGCATGTAAAATTTCATGGGAAAATTCCTTCTTTTGCCCCTTCAACGGACAGCCCAAAATGAAAGCTGCAGAATGGTGCCCAAAAGGGACCATTCGGCCCAATTTTCAAAACTTGAGGGAAACTCATTTTTTTTCTTGAAAAATTGATTTTTAGACTCCTTTTATGATACCATTGAAGGACTAAGGGTCCCTCTTTCAAAAATCAAACCAAATGGGTGATTAAAAGTTCATCAAAGTTTATGGATAATTGAGCAAATTTAGCTAGTTTGTTTTGTTTTCATTCTTTTCACAATCAATTGATTACAAATGGTTCAAGAGAACTTTCCCACATATTTACTACACATAATAACATCATTTCAAAATAATTTCAAAAGTCCCATAATGCAAAATATGTGAATTAATTGAAAAGGGCAATGATTTAAGTACCAAACCTTAATTCTTTTCACTTGTTTCTAGTTCTTTTATGCCTTCTTTGCTTCCTCCTCTCCCACTCCTTGATTTCCTATAATTTTCATATTTATTCTTTCATTTGTATCTTGCAAATAATATAACCAATGAAAGAAATAGGACCATAGATGAATTTCTTTGCCTTAAAATCTTATTCTCCACCCAAGTTTGCAACCAAAATTAGCTACTTGAAAAACAATCTCTCTCTCTTTTCCCTTTCTCTTCTATTCGGCCAAGCAAGAACAAAGAGAGCTCTTGGCTTTTATTTTTTTTTTGGTGTTCTCTCCTCCAAATGGCAACCAAGAGAGGTTAAGATGTGATGGTGTAAGTGTTGAATTCCCATTGGTATACTTAAGTGGGAAAATGGCTAATTCTCATTGGTCCAAATGTCTCTTTCTTTTATTTATTTAAGACCCAAGCCCTTGGACTTTCTTTTAATTATATTTTGGCCCCTCAACCTCCTTGTACTGTAATTTTATGGTCTAAGGTGTGAAAAGACCAAAATACCCTTCGGCGATTACTCGTTCGTAACTTTTAAACCGCGCACTTCCGCCAAATGCTGTGGTACACTTTTTGACTCAGTTTTTCCTCTACTTTTCATTTTTGAGATCCATTATTACTTTTGAGACACTTTTGAAAATGACCATAATGCCTCTGGTCAAAATCCCCTATATCTTCCAAACCGTGTGTTCTCGGGAAAAACCGTGGCGCGCCGTTACTACCCGATTTTTCTCTACTTTCCATTTCTGGAGTCTGTTATATGCACTATTAAGGACCTCCGGAACAACTTTTGGTAATTACAGTCATCTCCATAAAATTTTTCAATCTTTTCAAATAGGTTCTTTCACTTCTGCAGAACTTCCCTTCACTTTGCGCTCTTGAGTATCTTTTCGGGATGGTTCCTCTTACTGTACATGGATGTACTGTACATATGTATAAGTTGGGTCATGACATTTCTTCCCCTCTAAAATTTAGGCTTCGTCCAAAAGCTGGTCAGTTGTAAACAAGTGCGGGTATTGTTGCTTTATTGTTTCTTCTCTTTCCCAGATTGCCTCTTCTACCTTATGATTTCTCCACAATACCTTAACAAGAGGAATTTTCTTATTTCTCAATTCTTTAATCTCTCGTGCCAAAATCTTCACTGGCTCCTCTTCATAAGTCAAGTCGGGCTGGACCTCAATATCTTGTGTCTTGATGACGTGTGCAGGGTTTGAACGATATCGTCGTAACATCGAAACATGAAAAATATTATGTATCATGTCCAGTTCGGGTGGTAGGGCTAGCTGATAAGCTACTGGGCCTATACGTTTGATGACTTCATACGGTCTAATGAATCTGGAACTTAACTTGCCTTTCTGCTTAAATCTCAGTACTTTCTTCCATGGAGAAACTTTAAGGAAAACTTTGTCCCCTACTGCAAATTCTATGTCTTTTCGTTTCAGGTCTGTGTACGACTTCTGTCTATCTGATGCAACCTTTAGTCTGTCTCGAATGATATCAACTTTTTCCTGAGTCTCCTTCACAATGTCGGGTCCAAGAACTTTTTCCTCACTTAGTTCTGTCCAACATACTGGCGTTCTGCACTTTCTTCTGTACAATGCTTCATAGGGTGCCATCTGTATGCTGGATTGGTAGCTGTTGTTATATGCGAATTCCATTAGGCTTAGGTACTTATCCCAGCTGCCTTTAAACTCCATAACACACGGTCTCAACATGTCCTCCAAAATCTGAATTACTTTTTCAGATTGCCCATCCGTTTGAGGATGAAAAGCAGTGCTATAGCTTGCTTGGGTTCCGAGGGCTGTTTGCAACTTCTTCCATAAATTCATGGTGAACTGTGGACCTCTGCCTAAAATGATAGACGTTGGAATCCTGTGTAATTGTACAATTTCCTTGGCGTACATTTCCACCAATTTATCTATTGAATAATCCATTTGTAAAAGTAGAAAATGAGCTAACTTAGTTAGGCAGTCAAAGATTATCCGAACAACGTCATGCCGGCCTCGTGTCATTGGTAGTTCTATGACGAAATCCATAGTGATATGTTCCCATTTCCATACCAGAGTGGGAATTAGTTGTAACAGTCCCGATAGTATTTGATATTTTGCTTTTGCTTGTTGACATATTAAACATTTGGTCATAAACTCAACCATATCTCTCTTAATTCCAGGGTACCATTCAAGCTTCTTTAGATATTGATACATTTGTAACTCCTGGATGCATTGCGTAGAGACTACTATATGCTTTTCAAAAAAAATTTTCTTTCTTATGTCTCCCATTGTTAGTATCATTACTCTATTGTCATAATACAAACTACTGTTCTTAGAAATTTATAATTTTATATCCTTTCCTCCTTGCACTTGCTTGATCCGTTTTTGTATTTGTTCGTTTTCCTTTTGCACTTGATGAATTTCTTGAAAAGAAACATAGTTATGCTTGCAATTCTACTACTAGTACTTCCTCTTCCATTGGTCTTAAACTGATCTTTATAACACCTAAGGCTGGTATCGATTTTCCACCAAGTGCGTCGGCCACCACGTTAGCTTTTCCTAGATGATAATTTATAACTTAGCTGTTATTTCCAAAACTTGGGTTTACGTTCCTTACCATAAATTGAGATCCTCTTAGGTTGGTGGATATTTTAAACTTTTGCTTTTGTATAAATATAATACTTTTCTCCATATAAATCATATCTCCAAATCTTGAAAGCCAATACGATAACTGTTAATTCCAAACAGTGTGCCGGGTTATTATTATTATTATTATTATTATTATTTTTCCGTATGGTTTAAATCATCAAAAGACTGATGCAACTATTTTATCCTTTTGCATAAGCATATAACCTTAACTGATGTGTGAAGCATCGCTATATATCACAAATTCTTTGCTGGAAACGGGCCGTATGGGTATTGAAGCATTCGTTAACTTTTCCTTTAGTTTCTCAAAGTTCCTCTAACATTTATCAGTCCATTGGAGTTTGGCATTCTTTTGAAACAACCTTGTCATTGGGATGATAATAATGGAAAACCCTTTTATAAAACATTAATAGTATCCAGCCAGTCCTAAGAAGATTCTTACTTCTATTACTGTCTTTGGTGTTTTCCATTCCAAAATGGCTTTTGTTTTCTTAAGACCTACTTTAATGCCTTATGCTAATATGGTGTGTTCTAAGAATGTCACTTTTTCCAATCAAAACTCGCATTTGTCATGTTTGACGTACAACTGATTCTCTTGCAACATTTGCAATATTATGCAAAAGTATCGATCATATTCTTCTTTGTTCCTTAAATAAACGAAGGTGTCATCTATTAACACCATTTACAAATTGGTCAAAGTATGGATGAAAGATATGATTCATTAAATCCATGAATACTACTGACACATTTGTGGGCTCAAAAGGCATTACAAGGAACTTATAACGTCTGTATCGAGTTCTAGATGTAGTCTTTGGAATGTCTTTTCCTTTGATCCGCAGCTGCTGATATCCCAGTCGGTGATATATTTTTTTTTATTTATTTTTTTTTAAAAGACTTTGGTTCCTTTAAGTTGGTCGAATCCATCGTCGATGGACGGTAATGGATATTTATCCTTAATCGTAGGCTCATTCAACTACTTATAGTTCACATATGACCTTAAGGATTTATCTTTCTTCTTGACGAAGAGTACTGGCGTGCCCTAAGAAGAAATACTTGGTCGTATAAGACCCTTGTCGAGCAGCTCCTATAATTACGTTTTCATTTCTTTGGGTTCCGCTGGTACCATTCGGTATGAGGCAACCGACACCCGTGCAGTTCCTGAATATACATTTATAGTGAGTCCTACTTTTCTCTTAGGTGATAATCTGGGTAGCTCGTCTAAAGAAACATCGAGAAAATTACGCATTGTTGATACCTCTTGAATCTTTATCACATTCTTCTTTGCTTCCATAGCTTACCAAGTGTGCCTCACATCCGTTTGTATGGAATGCCTTGTTGTAACTGCTGCTGTTACGTTGTTTAGGTAATCGACTCTCTTTCCTACTGCCGTCACTTCCTCCTTGTGGGGAGTATGAAGTGTTACTCTCTTTCTTCTTATAGTCGACCACTGTTTTATGCCTTGTTAGCCAATCCAATACCAACATTACGTCAAATTCTCGGAATGGTAACTTTATTAAATTTTCTGGAAATGCATTTTCATGTAACTCTATAGAACATTCTTTAATCACTTGTGTGTAACTACCTCGTCTCTTATCGGTTTTATAACTAATGTTTCAAACTTAACATATCCTACTGGTAATTCTTCTAAGTTTTCATTGCGTAGGCTCTGGCTGGTGTACTTAAATTGAGCTAGTCAACGGTCTCTGATTGTGCTCTTTGAAAATTTGAATCACTTTCCTTTCCCTTGCTTCAGCCTTGGCCAAAAGCGGACCATAATTTTTCTGTCGGTACGGGTGCATTCACTTGTCTTTCTGGCAGTTTACCCTAACACAATCTGGTGCCCCGCATTCCCAGCATCCATCTGTTAAATACCAGCATTCACTCTTATGTCTTCATCCACAGTGTTTGCATAGAGGAGTAATATATCCTTCAAATCTATATTTCTTTCCAATCCTCCAGTAATTTTTGAATTGTTACTTTTTCCTTTTTCCTTTACCTAGTCCTTGGGTTGTTGTTACTTTCATTCTTTCCTTTTTAATCTGATTTTAATTCTGCACTTCCTACCTCTTTGGTTCTTAATTTCTCTCTTTCTCTTCTCTCTCTTTTTTTTCCATCATTTCCTGAATTCATAAATCTCATATATCTTCTTCTTATAATTTCTTAATTTTGATGATTATATTGGGGCATTTTCAGGAGGAATCACAATACAATGTTTTGATTAGATTTCATCTAGTTTCTACTCATATGGTCCGTCACCTACCTTATTAAGACTCATGGGATGGTCACCCATCATCATTGGTCGAGCACGGTTAACTCCGGTTTCCTGCTAAATTTCAACACGACGGTGCCGGGTCAGCAGTATCTTCTTAGTGCGCTTACTTCATCTGCTTATGTGAATATTGTACATGGGGTTACTGTACATATTCTCTAGTGGCCGGACATAAGAATTTCTCATATACTTATTTTTGTTCACTCATCTTTGTTATCTAAGTTCTATCTATTTTATCTCTTACCATCTGGTCTTAACATTTTATGTACTTTTCTTTTATCCTCTTATTATGTTCCTCTTTTTATTCCATTCTTCAAATTTCATTTTCTTATATACATTTTCATTTTTACATTCATTTACGCCTATCTAACCTTCTTCTGGAACCCCCTTATAAGGACCCCGGTATACTGGCTACGGATGTCTGGCGCCTTGAACCTCGGCCGGATCCTTGGCTTTGCGATCGCCGGCTTTACTGTGCAAAACTATCTCCACTTCTAAACTTGTTGAAATCTTCCCAAGCATTAAGTTTGTACTCTCTTTTGTTGCATACGTTGGTGTCTACTTCTCTAATCTATGTATACCCTCTCAATACCTAAAACTTTCACAACTAATCTTGAAAATTCAAACAAGTCCATGACTACTAATTGTACTTTAATTCCATTATTTAATCCTTCCAAAACCTTTGACGTCTTTCTTGCTTTGTTTCTATCATTTTCTTTGCATACTTACTGAGGTGGGTGAACTCTCTATCATACTCAGATACTGTCATTCTTCCTTGCTGTAGATATATGAACTCATTTCTCCTTGCGTTTAAGTATGTTTTACCAAGTGTATGTTTCTTCTACCCAAAGGGACATGGCATAAATAAATCTTTTATCTGGCGTGCATCTCAGTTGTTCCAATGCCCTACTGGTACTGTCCAAATAGTACTCAACTTCTTCAAATCCTTCTTCCCTACTAGCCTTAAATTCTTTAGCCCCATATTTCCTTAACTTCTCAATTGGGGACTTCCTTTCTCTTTTTGTAGCAACAGGTACCATTCTTGTCGTTTATTGCAATGGTACTGTCATCTATCTTAAATAAACTTCGGGGCCTTCCACAGCCACCGTTGCGGGTCGTGGCATAAGTCCAAGATCCATTTCTACATTTATGGATATGAAAGCGTGTGATTCCTTCTCTTGATCTATAACTCTTTGTGATTCTGCCTCTTGAAACCTTATATCGTATACATATATCGTGATAAGGATTAGCAGCTGGCTTGACTCAACACATTAACTTTCCTATATGGCATGTACGTAATCACTATTAGATTTTCCTTTATCACATGTACCCCATATACTTATGTATTTATAATATTCTTTCTACTATACCAACATTTCGTACCTAAATGATATATGCTCTCATTTCTTATCTGCTATAGGATATCCCATTTTACATTGGTAATGGCCACTCCCAACATAAAATGTGTATCCTCCTATGTTGAATTTTCCAGGATCAGCTAAACCGATGCTCTGATACCACTAAATGTAACACCCCATCTTAGCCTACGTTTATAGACCAAGATGGACTGTTATCTCATGGTGGTTGTGTCTTAATATTTTACCTAGCCAATTTTAAGTGCAGATTTAAAAAAAATATGCCATAACCTCCCCTAAAAATGGAGATCCCAAGTGTCACCAAAAATGATTTTCTTTGATTTTTGAAAACAATTTTGATCTCAATCAAACAATCGCAACACTCCTCAAACACTTCTATATTCATCACCCTTATATCCTCCACCAAATCCTGCACTAAAACTTTACACTTCTATACTTGCATACATAAGTGCTAAATCCAAATAAGATTTATTAGATTACTAGCAGTGTACGTGTTCTAGCTTTTCAGTATAATACATTTATTTGCTAGATCATACAAGCTTATGTACATGCCATATTGCTACAATCAATCATATCCAAACTCCTGCAATCTCGTCTCCTCGTTTAACCTACGAGATTAGAGGGAAACTAAACTCGCTAATCAATTGCTTAGTGGGTACTTAAAATCATTGCAATAAATAAATAAAATGAAAGAATGATTTGAACATATATTTATATACTTTAAATAATTGAAAAGAATAAATACAAAACACAGAAGGTAAAAAGGCTTGACTGAATAATTTGAATTTAAATCATTTTTCTTGCTTTTATCATTTTGGTTGCTCTACTGGTTTAACAGAACATCAGCGGATAAGGAAGGGTCATGATAAACATATCTCATCATGGTGAGATATTACAGGATGATATACGTCATGGTGCATATTTCATCATCCTTCATCATAATTCCTGCACATGTGCTAATAGCCATTGTTCATTGAATCATTGATCATGTCATTGTAATCATCGGCCTTCAGCCGGAATATCATGTCATGTCATGAGCAGTACTGCAATAATAGTATGATGCATCATACCTTTATCTCAAGGGTTCTATCATAACCAAGTAGAGCGTAAACAATTTATTAATTAATTTGATCATGATATTCAATAAGCCATGATTTTTCCATAATGCATGTATTGTCGGAATAGCTTGTCATGATGCCTTTCTGATCATTTCCAATTCTCCTTCATGTCATTTTATATGATTTAACATCAATCCATATCATAATATTCAAGTTTTAACACATTTAGAAAAAATGACCAAATGAATAGTGGCACGGGCGTAAAATCGGCAACACAATGGCGCGCGTCAACTAAATGGTAAAATCTGTTTTTACTACTGAAAATCAGTTAAATTTGGCAACAGTTTTGACCAAGTAAATAAACTTTTTTTTTGCTGAATTTTTGCAAGAAAACACTTTTATAAGTTAACTAAATGCATGTAAAATTTCATGGGAAAATTCCTTCGTTTGCCCATTCAACGGACTGCCCAAAATGAAAGCTGCAGAATGGTGCCCAAAAGGGACCATTCGGCCCAATTTTCAAAACTTGAGGGAAATTCATTTTTTCCTTGGAAATTGATTTTTAGACTCCTTTTGTGATACCATTGAAGGACTAAGGGTCCCTCTTTCAAAAATCAAACCAAAGGGGTGATTAAAAGTTCATCAAAGTTTATGGATAATTGAGCAAATTTAGCTAGTTTCTTTTGTTTTCATTCTTTTCACAATCAATTGATTACAAATGGTTCAAGAGCACTTTCCCACATATTTACTACACATAATAACATCATTTCAAAACCATTTCAAAAGTCCCATAATGCAAAATATGTGAATTAATTGAAAAGGGCAACGATTTAAGTACCAAACCTTAATTCTTTTCACTTGTTTCTAGTTCTTTTATGCCTTCTTTGCTTCCTCCTCTCCCACTCCTTGATTTCCTATAATTTTCATATTTATTCTTTCATTTGTATCTTGCAAATATTATAACCAATGAAAGAAATAGGACCATAGATGAATTTCCTTACCTTAAAATCTTATTCTCCACCCAAGTTTGCAACCAAAATTAGCTACTTGAAAAACAATCTCTCTCTCTTTTACCTTTAAACCCTAAATTCGGCCAACCAAGAACAAAGAGAGCTCTTGGCTTTTATTTTTTTTTTGGTGTTCTCTCCTCCAAATGGCAGCCAAGAGAGGTTAAGATGCGATGGTGTAAGTGTTGATTTCCCATTGGTACACTTAAGTGGAAAAATGGCTAATTCTCATTGGTCCAAATGTCTCTTTCTTTTATTTATTTAAAACCCAAGCCTTTGGACTTTATTTTAATTATATTTTGGCCCCTCAACCTCCTTGTGCTGTAATTTTATGGTCTAAGGTGTAAAAAGACCAAAATACCCTCCGGCGATTACTCGTTCGTAACTTTTAAACCGCGCACTTTCGCCGAATGCTGTGGTACACTTTTTGACTCAGTTTTTCCTCTACTTTTCATTTTTAAGATCCATTATTACTTTCGAGACACTTTTGAAAATGACCATAATGCCCTTGGTCAAAATCCCCTATATCTTCCAAACCGTGCGTTTTCGGGAAAAATCGTGTCGCGCCGTTGCTACCCGATTTTTCTCTACTTTCCATTTCTGGAGTCTGTTATATGCACTATTAAGGACCTCCAGAACAACTTTTGGTAATTACAGTCATCTCCATAAAACTTTGTAATCTTTTCAAATAGGTCTTTTCAGTTCTTCAGAACTTTCCTTCACTTCGCGCTCATGAGTAGCTTTTTGGGATGGTTCCTCTTACTGTACATGGACGTACTGTACATATGTATAAGTTGGGTCGTGACATCTTTACCTAGTTAATCTTAGTTTCCTTAATCAAATAGGATTAATCATATAAATATGCCTATAAATAACACTAAAAGGAGACAAAAAGTGGGGAGAACTTGGGACTTAGATCGGATAGTGGGACTTTGATTAAGTGATCAAAACGTGGTTTATAGAAAACCCTAGCCAGAGAAGATTCACAATAAGCAAAGCAATCAACAATTCATCAAAGGCAACAAACTTGCATTTGTCTTTGTTCATCCAGAAAGCAACTTTTGGTGGAACCAACAAATGGAGGTTTGAATCTCTATTTTCTTTTTTTACAGAAGCTTCAATCACTGAAAATTAACAAATTATTTCTTCTGTTTCTTCTAAACCTTAAAACCCTAAAATGTTTTTTTCCAAATATCTTAAAAACCCTAATTTTTTTCTTTTGTTTCCAAAAACCTTAAATCATCCTTCTAACTTCAAAAACCCTAAATCATTTTATTAATTCCTAAAACCCTAATCTCTATTCCAAAAAGTCAGTCGCCTTATTTTTTTAAGCATCAAAAGCTTTAACCCTAATTAATACTTCTTTCTAAAGTCACACAGTAAGCATTATTCTTTTTAAAATAACACTAGTTTCTTCCAATTTCAAAACCCTATTTTCTAAATCATAAACCCTAAAATCTTAATTTTCAACACCGAAACCTACAATCCTAAAAGCCAGTTGTCAAAATCTTCGGGTTTCGGGCCCTGACCCCGCAAGGGGCCTGCCCGCTAACCAGCTAGCGGGACCGCCGTGTGGGCTCGGTAACTATTTATTTATGTATTATAAATCTTTATGTTTAACTTCCTTTATTATGATTATTCAAAATACAACAACTTTATTCAAAATACAAACCTAAACCCTAATTTATTCAAACCATAAATTCAAATTCTATTTTCAATTATGCTACAGTAGTTTTTTATAATTTTATTCACTAGGATATTTTAATCTTTCATATAACTCCCTTAAAGACTTTCTATATTTGTTCCATCCAAAAATACTTAAGTAGTTATTATAGTCAACACTAAAACCATACTTACCTTTGATCACATCAAAACAAAATCAAGGTTTCAAACCATAAAACCCTAATTTCATAATTTTACCCATCAAACCCTAATTTAATCAATTAAAGAACCTTACTAATTTCTTAAATTTATAAAACCCTAATCCCTTTCAATTCTCTTAAAACCTACAGTAGCCTAAACAAATAAAAATAATAATATCTTAAGATTTCAAAACCCTAAAATATTAATTAAAGAACTTCAAATCGAAACAGTAGACCTTAATTTGTATCTTTACTTGCTTTATTTTTTATTATGTAGTCTATTATATGCTTTGGTTGTTGATTTTTTTAATTTCAATGCTTGATTTATTTAACTTATCATGATGAATGTTTATTATATATTGATGTTTAATATCTTTGATGAATGATTTATTTATGACGAATGGTTATTTACTTTTATCGATTTATTTTTATTTCCAAATGTTGTAAGAGGCATGTTTCCACTTTGTGGGTACCTCATTAATTAATTTCTATGTAATTTAAATTGCTTTTATATTTTGGACCTATGTAAAGGACATGTTTCTACCTTTTGGTGGGTGTCCTATTAGTTTAGATATGAACTATGTAAGGACATGTTTCCATCCTTGGATGGGTGTCCATTTATTTGCTTTGCTTGGACATTGCTTTGATTTTTAATATAATGATGCTTTATTTCAATTGTTGCATGTAATATGGATGCTATTGTTATACATAAGAATTTTATAATATTAAGACCTATAAAGGAGACCGGTTCCAATGAACACGGCGTTGTGGGGGTACTGGGTCATTTCTCACCTTCCCCACACATACCCAACTTTTCGAAACCATTAGTGGATTGGGGATTCCTTAGGAATTGAGTCATCCACCCCTTTCTTTTTCCCGGCCCGTCCGGGTAGCGACTCCATTTTCTCCGGACTTAGGTCCGTGTTCTCTAAGGCCCTGAGACTAAACAGTGCTGAAGTCGCAAGAACCATTCCACCGGGAGTGAGGGTGAAAATCCCCGCTCACAGTGGCCATGTCTCACCTAAGGAACAAAAGCAAAGAATGAAAAGAAAGAGGCAAAAGTGACACCCTCACAAGACATGGCCAAGGCACTAGCTGTGTCACCTCATGTGAATAAAGGAAAGAAAGTGAGGCAGTAAGGGACATGGCCAGCAAGCTTGGCCGTGTCCCAAGAAAAGTAAGAGACACAGCCAGGAGCTTGACCGTGCCACCCTTGATCACCTGATATGTTTTGCATGAGGTATGGATAAGTGGGGAACAAAAAGGATAAAAAGGAGTGAAATGTGGATGGATTTATAGAAGAAATATTAAACAAAGGGAATAGTGGGAAACAAAGAGTGAGTGGGTATCTTAAAATATTAAAAAGCCTGGAATTGGAGGAGGATGGAGGGAAAAAAGAAAACATATTGAATATCTTGAGTGGACATTCTCTACTTACATAATCTACTTACTTGGTTCTTGCTTGAGAGAGTAAGACTCCTTTCTCACCATCTTCATTCACCATCTTCTTCCATAAAAAAGAATAAGGACAATTTTTGGGATAGAAGTGAGTACAAGTTCTTGAGGATTAGGTTTTTAAGAGGCTTCATTGAAAAGTTGTAAGCTTGAGAGAGTTATCATCCATCCTTCAAGAAGAGAGCCATTGATTCAAGAGAGCTTGGAAGTTCATCATCACACATCAAAGAGGGAGCAATGAAAGAGACAAGGAGTCCAACTCTTAGCATCTTCAAAAGTGGTTTTTCAAACTTGTGAGTGGAAATTTTTTCCCCCACTCCTGGTGGAATGGTTCTTGCGACTTCGGCATTGTTTAGGATCAGGGCCTTAGAGAACACAGACCTAAGTCCAAATAAAATAGAGTCGCCACTCGGACAGGCCAAGAAAAAGAAAGGGGTGGATGACTCGATTCCTAAGAAATCTCCAACCCCCTAATGGGTTCAGAAAGTTGGGTACATGTGGGGAAGGTGAGAAATGGCTCAGCACCCCCACAACGCTCGGTTCATTTGAACCAGCCTCCTTTACAGGTCTTAATAGTATAAAATTCTTAAATATAACAATATTATCCATATTACACACAAAAATTGAAATAAAGCATCGTTATATTAAAATCAAAGCAATGTCCAAACAAAATAAATAAATGGAAACATGTCCTTTACATCATCCACATCTAAACTAATAGGACACCCACCAAAAGGTAGAAACATGGCCTTTACATTGGTCTAAAATATAAAAGTAATTTAAATTACATGATATTAACTAATGAGGTGCCCACAAAGTGGAAACACTCCTCTTACAACATTGGAAATCTAAATAAATAGATAGAAGTAAATAACCATTCATCATAAATAAATCATTCATCAAAGATATTAATCAAAATATAAAATAAACATTCATCCATGATAAATTAAATAAATCAAGCATTGAAATTAAATAAATCAAGCATTGTAAATAAATAAAAGCATATAATGAACTACACAATCAAATCTAAAAATAAAGCAAGTAAAGACACATATTGAGGTTTACCGTTTCTATTTAAAATTCTTTAATTAATATAATAGGGTTTTGGAATTTTAGTATTTTAGTATTTGTTTAACCTACTATAAAAGTTTTGGAAAATTGGAATGAATTAGGGCTTCATGAATCAAATTAGGGTTTAGGGGTAACATTATGAAATTAGTGTTTTAGGATATTAAAACATTAGGTTTATAGTTCTTGGTTATTGGATTATTATTTTTAGGCTTACTGTGATGAGTTTTAATATTTAGGTTTATAAGATTTTAAGGTTTTAAGGATTAGGGTTTAGGAAAACTAGGGTTTACGGTTCTAGGGGAATTAGGGTTTAAGAAAACTTAGGGTTTAGGTTTACTAGTTTGGGGTTTACTGTTTTTTGGTTTTGAAGTTCAATTAGGGTTTTTAATGTTTCAAAAAATATATTTGGTTTTAGAATTTGAGAAAACAGTTTATAGTTTTATAAAGCTTTGTGTGATTTTTAGAAACTGTAAGGTAAATTTAGAGTTTGGATATTTAAAGAAATATTTGGGAATTTTAAAAAAAGTGAGAGGAAAACAATTTAGGATTTTTTAAAAGCTTTTGGAAATAGGAAAAATGTTTTAAGCTTTTTGGAAATAAAAGAGTATTTTTTTGGGTTCTTAAGGTTTAGAAAAGACAGAATTAGGGTTCTTAAATTTTAGAAGAAATAGAATTAGGGTTCTTAAATTTTAGAAGAAACAGAATTAGGGTTCTTAAATTTTATAAGAAACAGAATTAGGGTTATTGATTTTTAGGAGAAACAGAAGGAACGATTTAAGATTTTTGGAAACAAAGATCAAGTTATTACATATTCAAAAACCAAAGTTTTGTATGTATAATCTTATAAGTCAAAGAAACAAAGCTACTGTAAGAAAATAAAAAGAAATTAGAGATTTAAACCTTCGTTTGTTGGTTCCACCAAAAATTGCTTCTTGGATGAACAAGGAAAAAGGCAAGGTTGCTGCCTTTGATTAATCATTGACTTGTTTGCTTATTGCTAGAATTTTCAAGCTCCCACTATCCGATCCAAAGTTTTTCTCCTGCAGTTTTTCTAAGTCCGATAAATTTTTCAAGTCCGATCGTTCCAAAGTCCGAGTCCGAGTCCCTTTTTCTGTGTCTTTTTAGTGTTATTTATAGGAAATTTAGAAGATTATTTCAAATTGTTTATGGAAACTATAATTAATTAGGAAAAAAAACCGAAACCAAATAGAATTTGGTTTAAAAAAAATTGCGTTGGAAAAAAAATTCGCTGGTGAAAACTACAACGGGCTGCGAGCTTGCGAGCGAGAATTGGGGCGCTGCGTGGAAAATTGCAGGCAAAACCATTTCGCCTGCAGGAAACTCCAACGCAATTTTTTCATCGCCGATTTTATTTTCTATTTTTATTTTTGGTTTATTTTTTATTATTATTATTTTATTAAAACTTATAAAAAAATAAATACTAAAATGAATATTATTTAATTAAAATACCACAAAAATTATTCTGGACTATATAAAATAACGGACCGGACTGGGTCAAAAATTAAGGGTCTACAATTTGCCCCCTGCTTGAACGATCTGAGACTTTAGTAAAACAGAGTGAAAAGCAATAAGACTTAATTTTGATGAGATGGTTACTTGAATTTATTTTGGGTACTTGGACCCGAGATTGAACTTGATTTGGGTACTTGGACCCGAGACTAGATTGAATTTTGGTACATGGACCCGGGATTGGGTACTTGGACCCGAGATTGATTTGATTTGGGTAATTGAACCCGAGCTTGAATTGGATTTGGGTACTTGGACCCGAGATTGGGTACTTGAACCCGAGATTGAATTTGATTTGGGTACTTGGACCCAAAATTGGGTACTTGGACTCGAGATTGGGTACTTAGACCCGAGATTGGATATTTGGACCCGAGATTGAATTTGATTTGGGTACTTGAACCCGAGATTAGGTACTTGGACCAGAGATTGAATTTGATTTCCTCACTTGGACCCGGAATTGGGTACTTGGACCTGAGATTGATTTGATTTGGGTACTTGGACCCGAGATTGAATTGGATTTTGGGTACTTGGACCTGAGATTGAACTTGATTTGGGTACTTGGACCTGAGATTGGGTACTTGGACCCGAGATTGGGTACTTGGACTCGAGATTAAATTTGATTTGGGTACTTGGACTCGAGATTGAACTTGATTTTAGTACTTGGACCCGAAATTCTGTACTTGGACCCGAAATTGAATTTGATTTGGGTACTTGGACCAGAGATTGAATTTGATTTGGGTACTTGGACCCGAGATTGGATACTTGGACCTGAGATTGAATTTGATTTGGGTACTTGGACCCGAGATTGAATTTGATTTGGGTACTTGGACCTGAGATTGGATTGAATTTGGGTTCTTTGACCCGAGACTGAGTTCGACTGACCTTTTATCAGTTGAGAAGTCTGACTACTCCTGCTGTTCTTTGCATTGTGGTTCTTCACCCTCAAAATGGATCTTCATCATTTGAGATCAGGTCTTCACCCTTGAAAATAGATCTTCATCCTTTGAGATCGGGCCTTCAACCTTGAAATTGGAACTTCATCCTTTGAGATCGGGTCTTCACCCTTGTAAATGGATCTTCATGCATGTAGATCAGGTCTTCACCCTTGAAAATGGATCTTCTTCCTTTGGACTTCGGGTCTTTACCCTTGAAATTGGATCTTCATCCTTTGAGATCGGGTCTTCACCCTTCAAAATGGATCTTCATCCTTTGGACTTCGGGTCTTCACCTTTGAAATTTGATCTTCATCCTTTGAGATTGGGTGTTCACCCTTGAAAATGGATCTTCATCCTTGGGGATCGGGTCTTCACCCTTGTAAATGGTTCTTTATCCATTGGAAATTGGGTCTTCAACCTTGAAAATGGATCTTCATCCTTTGGAGGTCGGGTCTTTACCCTGGCTTCAACTCTTGTAGCTGGACTTATCTTTTGTCTTTTGTATCTTCATTATTTTGAGAATTCTAATTTTCTTCTTTTTTCATTCTTTCATGTTCTTCGTTTGCACTTTTGCAAAAAATTCAGCCATTTTTAGCTAGCCTTCATATCCTCTCCTTGCCCCCCTGCGTGGCGAAATATTTACAAGTCTGTTAAAAAATGTTTGGTATATAAACTCAAAAAATTGAAAAGGAGAACTTTGGCCCCTGTGTAGGCTCAAACCCATGATTTTTTCATGCGGGCTCTGATTGATGTTCTTGTTGTCTAGTTCTTCACAAAAGCACGCATTTCTTCTCTTTGCAAAATTACTGGAACTTTCTCAAGCAATGGACTTTCCATGCCCCCCTGATTTGATATCTTCTTTTGATTGTTTACTTCACAGGGTGTTTGCTGTTCACTTTAATAAAGAACAGACATACAAGATAAGAAAGTGCGATGTGATATGCTCATGTATGCATGTGTAGACCCTTAATTTTTGACCCATTCAAATCCGATAGTCTGAAATAATTTTTTTAGTATTTTATTTATTTTAATTACTAATATTATTTCACAGTTATTTTTAATAAAAATAATTTTTTGGGACGAAATGGCCATGAAATGACCTTGGGCCATTTCGAAGGCCATTTCGCCCATAGCAGTTTCCTACGGACAAAATGGCCAAAGCCATTTCTCTTGCATGAATGTCCTGTGGGCGAAATAGCCCGAAGACAATTTCACCCCCGCAGCCAGCAGATTCCCGCAGCAACTTTTTCGCCAGCAAAATTTTTCCACAATAGTTTTTTTTTTGCCAGCGAAATTTTTCCAACGCAATTTTTTTTCGAAACCAAATTCAATTTGGTTTCGTTTTCCTTTTCTTAATTAATGTTAGATTCCATGAGCAATTAAGATTAATAATAAAAATCTTCTATAAATAAGGACTAAAAACAACACATAAGGGGGAGGAAAATCGGGTGAAGGAAAAACTTAGGAAAGTGATCGGAATTTAAAACTTTTTGGCAGAGATTAACGATCGAACTTTTGAGAGAAGCAAACAAGCAATTCAATCCATCAAAGGCAACCATCTTGCCTTTGACCTTGTTCATCCAAGAAGCAATTTTTGGTGTAACCTACGAACGAAGGTTTGAATTCTTAATTTCTTTTTATTTCTTACAGTAGCTTCGTTCTTTATTTAATTCATAAGATTACACACTCAAAACTTCAATCTTTGAAGATGTAATAACTTGATCTTTGTTTCCAGAAACCTTAAGTGATTTCCTCTATTTCTAGACACCTTTAAAAACTTTAATCCGTTTCTTTGTTTTCCCAAAAACCTTAAGTCATTCTAAAACCCTAAAAATCATCCTTCTATTTCCCTAAAACCTCAAAAACCTAATTTATTCCTTCTGTCCCTAAAAACCCTAAATTGTCTCTTTTGTTTTTATAAACCTTAAATCGTTTTCTCTATTTTCAAAAACCCTAAATTACTTTTTCTATTTCTTCAAAATATCAAAACCCTAATCTACTTTCCAAATTCACAAAAAATTAAATCATTTTATTAATTCCCCAAAATCTAATCTGTTTTCCAATGTTTCAAAACCTTAAAACCCAAAATTTCATTTTACAGATTCTAAAAATCACATAAAGCTTTATAAAACTATAAATTGTTTTTCCAAATTCTAAAATCAAATACATTCTCCAAAACACTAAAAACCCTAATTCAACTTCAAAATCAAAATTGTAAACCCTAATTTTTCTATATCATAATCCTTAAAACTCTAAAACCTTACAAACCTAAATATTAAAATTCAAACACAGTAAGCCTAAAAACAATAATCCAGTAACCGTAAATCATAAACCTAATGTTTTAAAGTGTCCAAACCCTAATTTCATGATTTCACTTCTCAAACACTAATTTGGTTAATCAAAGAACTTTATCAACCTCTTAAATTATAAAACTTTAATCCATTTCAATTCCTTTAAAACTTACAGTAGCTTAAACTCATAAATTCCAAAACCCTAAACATATTCAATAAAGAATCTTAAATAGAAACAGTAGCCCTAATTTGAATCTTTACTTGCTTTATTTAATATTATATTTGATTATGTAGTCTATTATATGCCTTAATTTATTTTCAATGCTTTGTTGGTTTATTTAATTTCAATGATTGATTTATTTAATTTATCATGGATGGATGTTTATTTTTATACTTTGCTGAATGATTTATTTATTATGAATGGTTATTTACTTTTATCGATTTATTTAGATTTCCAAATGTTTTAAGAGGTATGTTTCCACTTGTTGGGTACCTCATTAATCAAATATCATGTAATTTAAATTGCTTTTTATATTTTAGACCAATGTAAAGGGCATGTTTCTACCTTTTGGTGGGTGTCCTATTTAGGCATGGGATGTAAGGACATGTTTCCATCCTCGGATGGGTGTCCATTTATTTGCTTTGTTTCGACATTATTTTAATTTTTAATAAATCGATGCTTTATTTCAATTATTATGTGTAATATGGATACTATTGTTATATTTAAGAATTTTATAATATTAAGACGTGTAAAGGAGGTCGGTTCTAATAAACTGGGCATTGTGGGGGTGCTGGGCCATTTTTCACCTTCCCTACATGTACCCAACTTTCTGAACCCATCAGGGGGTTGGTGATTCCTTAGGAATCGAGTCATCCACCCCTTTCTTTTTCCCGACTCATCCGGGTGGTGACTCCATTTTCTCCAGACTTAGGTTCGTGATCTCTAAACCCCAAGCCTAAACAGTGTCGAAGTAACAATAACCATTCTACCAGGAGTGGGGGCAAAAATCCCCGCTCACAGCATGATATGCATGAATGATAATTATAGTCGTTCCATCGACTCACAGACCGTGGTGATCAGCAGAAGGGTTCTCATTGGTTTCTTTCAGATGCTCATTCAGGTCTTGCTTTGGAATGATAGAATGCTTGACATTTATGGTTTTTATCTTTGAGATGTTGAAAATATGAGTGGTGGGGACCCCAAGCTGTAGAGATACATCCATTTCAAATTATGATTCAGTATGTCAATTGGTAGCTTCTTCATAACCTTGCCAGTAATGATTTCCTCTGCCCAATGTGTCCTTTTGAGTTTTAATGATTCGACATACTTCCCTTAACTTGAAGGCTTGGTAATTGTTTTTTTTTGGAATTTTCAACTTTGAATTTTGATTTTGAAATCAAATGTTGGCTTTTCCAAATTAATGTCAATGTACCTCAGGATTTGATTTTTCAAATTAACATATCTATAACATGACAACCCTAGTTACCATACAAAACTCGGGAATCATTTCTATTTAAGCAAGAATTGTTGTACTTCAGATAGGCACATACATATTACTTGGCCAAAGGTCTCATGCATTTTAAATATTGTCTATCTCATATGTATGCTTATTCAAACTATCTCCACTAATAGGCTCTACCTACTAAGAGAAATCAACAGTTGTTTGAAAGGCTTGAAATGGGGTCTATAAGGGACACGGGTTTAAGTGAAGGCCATTTTGAGATAGGGGCTGATGTGACACAATGGACAAACCTTCACACTATAAATTTTTTGTTTGAACTTTAGGTATCTTGGAGGCAATCTTGCTAGACTCCAAATTCTTTCTATCTTCTTGGCTTTAGTTTGGATCTTGATTGGGACAGTTTTTGCCCTTGCATAAAGTCTGGTACCCAAATTTGTTTCTTTTCTTCTTCTCCCTTTTCTTTTCTTTTTATTTTTCTTACTCTTCCCTTTCTTTGAGCATTTTATCATTTTGTTCTTCTTCCTTATAGGACTGTCAAGTACAGATCTTTCAAGAACCGAATGGTGTTTCTCCTTTTTCTCTGATTTTGATCGAATCATTGGTTGGGTTGGGCAAATTCAAGTCAAAATGTTCTTATAAATCGAATGGAAGCCTTTTGTTGTCTTAGGTAAAAGAGAACTCAATTGGCTTTTTGAACCGCCTTTTTAGGGTTTTTTTTTATTTTCTTTTTTCTTTGTCTTTTCTTTTTCTTTTCTTTTTTTTTCATTTCTCTTATTTTCTTTTCTTCTTTTTTCTTTTTTTTTTGGTTCTAGCTCTAAAAGAGTTGTCTTATTTGTACCATCTTTTGCTTCTAATAATGGATGAGTGGGTTGACATAAATCTTCTTTAACAGGGATAAATCGTTTGTTACTTTGATGTTGTCTTGATATATTGGAGATATTAGTTGAATTTCAACTACCCTTATGGACTTAAAAACATCAACTAACCTTACAGTTTTGGCTATGCATTCCTTTCTTTGATCTTCTTGCCTCTTCATCTTAGTGATCATAAGACTTGTCAAAAGTATCACAATAGCTCAGGGTAGGTTATTGGGGTTTATAAGCCAATGAAAAGAAAGCTAAAATTTTTATGAAGGCTCAAAGGGACAACTAGGGATTGATATCTAATTGGGTGGATAATAGTTGTTGGCTAACCAAACAATGCCTAAATCATCTCTCTCTTAAATAAGTAGAGTTCAATTCTATTTCAAAAGTTTATCAAAGCATGTTCTAAGACTGAGTAGAACCTAGACAAAGGTCATTATGCAGGAGCGCTCTCTAAGTAAGCATACACAATTCAATGCTATAGAGCAATTCCCTCACCTAGTTAAGTCATTCAAGTCATGATGCCTAGATACATTAATTTATAAACATCAAGCTAGATTCCTCATCGGTTGAGCACCAAAATGAACAAAGACCAACAAAAATTTTAATAAAAGTAATTTATTCAAACAACTTTAAGATTGTTCCAATTAAATATTTGTTTCAAAAGTTTGTCAAAGCATGTTCTAAGACTAACTAGAACCTAGACAAAGGTCATTATGTGGGAGCCCTCTCTAAGTAAGCATACACAATTCAATGCTATAGAGCAATTCCCTCACCTAGTTAAGTCATTCAAGTCATGATGCCTAGATACATTAATTTATAAACATCAAGCTAGATTCCTCATTGGTTGAGCACCAAAATGAACAAAGACCAACAAAATTTTTATTAAAAGTAATTTATTCAAACAGCTTTAAACTTAAAAAACACGATTGTTCCAAATAAATATTAAAGAAAGTAAAATTGAAAAGCAACATTCAAGCTAAGGAATGTTTGTTGAGTTTAAGCTTCTTTTCCTTTCACATCTTCAATATTTCCATCTTGAAAGGATGATAAAACAAAATCTTCTTCTAATCCTTTTCCTACCATAAAGGTTGCTGGTGAAGGTACTCTTTTAAACTTAGGCAAAGGGTTATTCTTGGTAATGGGCTTATCGGGCTCGGGTAGCTTACCACTATCAATCAAATTTTGGATCTCATGCCTTAGGCATGCACATTTATCTGTTTCATGCCCTTGCATTTGATGAAATTGACAGAAGGCCTCGGTATTGAAGTTTGGTGGAAGTGGATTATGTAGTGGTCGAGGAGCTAACAGTTGCAACAACCCTTTCTTTTGCAACTTGCTAAAAACCCAAGAAAGAGGTTTCCCCAATTTTGAGAATTGTCTTTTATTTCCTTGACCAGTCACATTAACATCAGCTTCTTTTTACTTGCTTTGATTACTAGGCTGATAGTTCCCTTTCTCATTCCTTCTTATTGAAAATCAATTTTTCTCCCTTTCCCACTCTTCAATTTGTAGACCAGCTTGGAGAAGACCTTTGAAGTTCTGACGATCATCCTTATTTGATCAGATTCATCGGGCCTTTTCTTGAGCAAAGCGGCCTTATTTCTCCATCTTTTCACATAGTCCACAAAATTCTCATTTGGCCTTTGTCTAATGGACTCCACTTCCATTAAGGTAACTTCCATCTCGACATTGTATCCATATTGTTGGATGAAGGCTTTGTATAGTAAATCCCAACTCTTTTGTGTTCCATCATCTAAGGTATTGAACCAATTTTGGATAACAGGATCCAATGAGAGCACAAAATACCTTAGAGTTTGAGCCTTAGTAGCTCGGGCAGGCTGCATAGCAGTGATATACTGCTTCACATGGAGGTGAGGATTTTTGGTTCCATTAAACTTTGCAAAAGATGGCATCTTGAACTTGTATGGAACTTCTTCATCTAGATCAAATAGTTTGTTGACTTCAGACATTTCTTCGGTTTTCATTTTCTTCTCAAATTTCTTTTCTAAATCCGTGATCATCTTTTCAACATTAGAATTTTTAGTCTTTTCAAAAGTTGTCTTCACAACAATCTTCGACTCCTTTTTTTCTTGAGGATCTTAAAAGTATTGAACCCAATTATCATCATCAATGATCACCTTGTCATCATCAAAAACTACTTCACCAACTTTAGCCTTCCCTTTGTCCTTTGGCTTCTTGGAGCTAGCAGATGCTTCGGCATTATTTCCTAAAATTGCAGCCAATTGGTTCTTCACGGTCTCGGCCATGGCCTCTTTTATTTCTTCCATCTTGGCATTGAGGGCATCATCCACCATTATTTGAATTTGTTTGGGCTCCATTGCTTTTGGTGAGCAAGTGATTGAGTCATTGCTAGATTCTTCGCTTTCGGCGTAGGTCAGATTGTTGTAAGCTTTTGAACTGTCATAATCTAGGCCTGTGAGCCAGAAAGGATCAATGATATGAGATGCAAATGTATGCATGTATGCACAAACAATAAACAAAGATAAGTAGAACATCCCTTGCAACCTTATAACATCCACACACGAATAGCGAGTCTCTTTTCCTAGGTATATGGTAAACAAAATACCAACATGGGGTACCTTGTTTTCGAATATTTCCCTCGGACGTTTCAACCAATACTTATATTTTCAAAGATGAAAATCGATTTAAGATAATTCCCATTAATTAGATTTTAATCCATTTATCCAACTAAAGTAGTTTTTATGCTATAATGGATTAAAACTAAATTAAGAGGTTTATTAAAAATAGATTTCTCATTTGAAAAAGCAACTAATGATTCATGCCAAAAACAAGCCCATGATTAATTGTTCTTATTATAAACTAGGCTCACAATTGATTTTTGGTATTTCGTAATTGACCTAAATATTTTGTAAGCTCATTGTAAGAAAAGGTAAAAATAATTTTATTTCTAAGCCCATTGTAAAAAGATTTTAGAAAAAATGGATTTGGGGCTTAGTATTTGGGTTATGAGCAAACGAATTTTTGATTTGTTTTTAGAAAAGTCTTATTTCCAAAGACCATCTTGAAAAGTTTTGAAGATATCTTTGGTCTTTTGGACTTTAAACAAAATTTTATTTTGAGCTTACAATGTACTTAGGTTATATTAGAAAAAGAGCAAACCAAATAAGCCATGATTTAAGTCAAGATAAATTAACCATAGTCAAACAACATGCATTTGGGGTAAAAACCTAAGGAAAGTAACTAGGCCAATTACATGAGCTTTAGTCTTTGGCTAAAAAGGCTTAGGTTCCCATAGCAAGTATATAACAAATGGTACAAGGCTGTGAGTGGTTATGCCATGCTCGATCTCCATACCTTGAGTGAAAGTATGGTATCCCTTACATAACATAACACGGGTAACACGGGCATCGTAACTCATGCACATGATGCAATCTAATATGATACAATGAATAATATCATTATAAGAAAGAATAGAATAGTATAAAGACCAATGGAATTAACTTCTCTTATCCCCAGTGGAGTTGCCACTGTGAGCGGGGATTTTTGCCCCACTCCCGGTGTAATGGTTCTTGCGACTTCGGTACTATTTAGCCTCGGGCCTTAGAGAACACGAACCTAAGTCTAAAGAAAATGGAGTCGCCTCCCAGATGGCCTGGAAAAAGAAAGGGGTGGATGACTTGATTCCTAAGGAATCCCTAACCCCCTAATGCGTTCGGAAAGTTGGATACGTGTGGGGAAGGTGAGAAATGGCCCAGCACCCCCACAGCGCCCAATTCATTGGAACCAGCCTCCTTTACAGGTCTTAATATTATAAAATTCTTAAATATAACAATATTATCCATATTACATGCAACAATTGAAATAAAGCATCATAATATTAAAATCAAAACAATGTCCAAACAAAATAAATAAATGGACAGCCATCTGAGGATGGAAACATGTCCTTTACATCATCCACATCTAAACTAATAGGACACCCACCAAAAGGTAGAAACATGCCCTTTACATTGGTCTAAAATATAAAAGCAATTTAAATTACATGATATTTAACTAATGAGGTACCCACAAAGTGGAAACACACCTCTTACAACATTTGGAAATCTAAATAAATCGATAGAAGTAAATAACCATTCATCATAAATAAATCATTCATCAAAGATATTAATCAAGATATAAAATAAACATCCATCCATGATAAATAAATAAATCAAGCATAGAAATTAAATAAATCAAGCATTGAAAATAAATCAAAGCATATAATGAACTACACAATCAAATCTTAAAATAAACCAAGAAAAGACACAGATTGAGGTTTACTGTTTCTATTTAAAATTCTTTAATTAATATAGTAGGGTTTTGGAATTTTAGTATTTTAGTATTTGTTTATCCTACTGTAAATGTTTTGCAAAATTGGAATGAATTAGGGTTTCATGAATCAAATTAGGGTTTAGGGGTAACATTATGAAATTAGGGTTTTAGGATATTAAAACATTAGGTTTATAGTTCTTGGTTACTGGATTATTGTTTTTAGGCTTATTGTGTTGAGTTTTATTATTTAGGTTTATAAGATTTTAAGGTTTTAAGGATTAGGGTTTAGGAAAACTAGGGTTTACAATTTTAGGGAAATTAGGGTTTAAGAAAACTTAGGGTTTAGGTTTTTTAGTTTGGGGTTTATTGTTTTTGGTTTTGAAGTTGAATTAGGGTTTTTAATGTTTCAAAAAATATATTTGGTTTTAGAATTTGAGAAAACAGTTTATAGTTGTATAAATCTTTATGTGATTTTTAGAAACTCTAAGGTAGATTTAGAGTTTGGATATTTAACAAAATATTTGGGAATTTTAAAAAAAAAGTGAGAGGAAAAAAGTTTAGGATTTTTTAAAAGCTTTTGGAAATAGGAAAAAAGTTTTAAGTTTTTTGGAAATAAAAGAGTATTTTCAAGGGTTCTTAAGGTTTAGAAAAGACAGAATTAGGGTTCTTAAATTTTAGAAGAAATAGAATTAGGGTTCTTAAATTTTAGAAGAAACAGAATTAGGGTTCTTAAATTTTAGAAGAAACAAAATTAGGGTTCTTTTACATATTCAAAGACCAAAATTTTTGTATGTATAATCTTATAAGTCAAAGAAACAAAGCTACTGTAAGAAAATAAAAAGAAATTAGAGATTCAAATATTCGTTTGTTGGTTCCACCAAAAATTACTTCTTGGATGAACAAGGACAAAGACAAGGTTGCTGCCTTTGATCAATCGTTGATTTGCTTGCTTATTGCTAGAATTTTCAAAGTCCCACTATCCGATCAAAAAGTTTTTCTCCAACAGTTTTTCCAAGTTCGATCAATTTTTCAAGTCCGATAGTTCCAAAGTCCAAGTCCCAGTCCCTTTTTTCTATGTCATTTTAGTGCCATTTATAGGAAATTTAGAAGATTAATTCAAATTGTTTATGGAAACTATAATTAATTAGGAAAAGAAAACCGAAACCAAATAGAATTTGGTTTCAAAAAAAATTGAGTTGGAAAAAAATTTCGCTGGCAAAAACTGCGACGGGCTGCAAACTTTCGAGTGAGAATTGGGGCACTGTGTGGAAAATATCGGGCGAAACCATTTCACCCGCAGGAACCTCCTGCGGGCGAAATGGCCCAAGGCCATTTCGTCCAATCTTTTGGCGATGAATTTTTTCGTCGCCGATTTTTATTTTTATTTTTGGTTTATTTATTTATTATTATTATTTATTATTTTTATTTTATTAAAACTTATAAAAAATAAATACTAAAATAAATATTATTTAATTAAAATACCCCAAAAATTATTCTGGACTATATAAAATAACGGACCAGACTGGGTTAAAAATTAAGGGTCTACAAAACTCTTTTTTTAATCAATTTTTTTATTGTTGTTGTTGTATTAAGAACATTAGTATTGCAATGAATAATTTTGATTTGGTTATTATTGAAATGAATATTTGTTTAAAGCTGATGATGAGCTAATTTACTCATGCCTTGGGTTGTAGTATATTTGATTAAATGACTTGATTTGATGATTCCATTGATATACCTTGTTATTGGTTGATTGCATTGGAATTAAGGATAAATTGATAGATTGGCCACCTATTGATTACTTAATATTGAATGACGGACCGAGAGGTGAAGTTTGATATCGGAACTATGCAATTGACTAACCTAAGAATGAATTAGAAATATAAGATCTAGGGTTTATTAATTTGCCAATGTAAAATAATTGGTTGTTGTTAATTCATGAATGTGAAAACTAATGAATTGGTAATTGACTAATTAACCTTAAGAAAAAAATTAATTTACAAGGTTATATTAATGGATAATTTGAGAATTAAACATTTGATTAAATGGACCTACAACCTAGGAATCATTTGCATAATTGAATTTATCTTGCACAACATCACTCATTTTCACTTTTAAAGTTAATTACAATTTGCCAATCCAACCACACATTCAATTTTATTATTTCATGTTAATCGAACTATTACAAGCAATTCCTTCCTTGTGAGATGACCTTGGGGCGATCACTGTTGCTGCAATAGCCTCGTATACTTGCGAGTGTCGCTTTGTAGTAGTATTAATTGGAGTGCAACAATGAATGTGGATGAAGGAGGAAGAAGGAAGAAGAAGAAAGAAACTTCTACATAAATACACCTGTCCATACACTTATATATATAGCTTAATCTAGTGTGACCAATCTCATCTTAGCTATGGTGCACTTTCTTTATTATCCTTTGATTCTAATTTGATTTTTAGTCTCGTAAAACCATAAAAATATATAATTTCTTCAGGAAATTTTTAATATCCACTATTTACATCACTTATCCATACCACATATATCACAATTCACTATCAATTATCTATATTAAATTAAAAGTTTAGTATTTAAAACTATAAATATTACAACATGCATGATCTTTATTTAAAATTGAATCCAGCAGCCTATTAACATAACTTCTTCCGAATTGAATCCAATAGTCAGCATGCTAATATCTTTGTTTAAATTTTTCATGATATCACTTAATTTTTCTCAAATATTTTTAACAGCAGCTTGTTTATTCCAACTTCAAAGCTTTGATCATTATTTTTTTCCAAAAATCCTAAATTATAAATTCCAAAACCCTAATTGCATGATATGAGCCCTAAACCCAAATTAATTCTATTTTCCAAAATCTTTACAGTAGCTTAACACTTAAAAAATAATTATAATAATATTAGTTTCTCCAAACCCTAAAGCCCTAGTTTTTGAATATAAACCCTAAAACTTTAAAACCCTAATCATATTTGTTTTTAAAAAAGGGAAACCCTAAACCCTAACCGTATTTTCCTATACCATAATTCATAAAACCCTAGCTTGTATATTTAGTCTTTATTTGTTATTTGAATCATGCTTTACATGTTGTATTCTTAGTTTATATCTTCATATCTTGATCTTTATTTGACTTATAATGAATGGTTTATTTTCATGATGATTGGTTGAATGTCTTTTATTGATTTACTTTATTTTTCATCATGTAAGGGGTATATTTCCACCTTATGGGTACCTCATTAATTAAGCTTCATGTAATTTAAATTATTTTCATATTTTAGGATTAATGTAAAGGATATGTTTCTACCTTTAGGTGGGTATCCTATCTAGTTTTAGACATTGGCCAATGTAAGGGCATGTTTCCATCCTCAGATGGGTGTCCATTTATTTGTTTTGTTTGGACGTTGCTATGATTTTGAATAAAGTACTTATTTATTCTTATGATCACATGTAGTATGGATAATATCATTATATTTAAGAATTTTATAATATTAAGACATGAAAAGGAGGCCGGTTCTAATAATTCGGGCATTGTGGGGGTATTGGGCCATTTCTCACCTTCCCCACGCGTACCCAACTTTCCAAATCCATTAAGGGGTTCAGGAATCCTTAGGAATCAAGTTATCCACCCCTTTCTTTTTCTCGGCCCGTCTAGGTGGCGACTCCATTTTCTCCTAATTTAGGCCCATGTTCTCTAAGGCCCTGAGCCTAACAGTGCCGATGTCGTAAGAACCATTCCACTGGGAGTGGGGGCAAAAATCCCCGCTCACAGTTGTGTTCTCCATTAGTTACTTCAAGGATTGTTTCACTTATCAGGTTTGTTTTGACTTGTGGCATGAATTCAATTATCTCCCTTATACTTTTTTTTACTAGTTCCTTACTGAATTAGGTGTAAAGGGTTACTTTCTTAATTGATTGAATTAGGTTTGATGCTTGAATTGATTTAGAGGTCATCTACACTTATATCTAGTTTCATTTGGTATCAGAGCCCGTTCATTCCCTAGTAAGGATATTGTAACTTTGTTTCAAAATATAAAACTTTTTATCTATTTTAATTAAAGTGAAACCCCAAGTCGCATTTCCATTTTTGTTTGTTTGATTAAATTCTGAGGACATTTGGAGTAAATCATTGACAATGATCTTTAAGAAAATGGATAGACTATTTGCTAGTTTGAACAGAGAGACTTCATCATGTTACAGTATTTCTAGAACTTATGGATCTAATAAAAATTCTCTTTAAACCAAGACTCTGTTTCTTTCATTTTTAAAGCTAAGGTATATTTTGCTGGAAACCTGATTGTAATAACTACTAGTTGTGAGCAAGATTAGATCTTGTGATGTCTAATATAACAACACATTGTACCTAGCTTTCTATTTTATTTTTCATATCTTATTTTTGAAAATTTCCTCAATTCAGTATAGTCAAGTATTTTCTTGAAATCTGAGCAAATGAGATTGGATCATAATTTTGAACATATTTTAAAAAATACTTGACTATACTAAATTGACGAAATTTTTAGAAATTACTTGAATTATCTTCTCTGTTGAAAACTGCTTAAAAGAACACATCTTTTTACCATATAAATTATGATAAATTTGGACACTTAAGATTCATCAATTGTTCATATGTCTTATCTAGGTACATGGACGTAGATCTAATAAAATGAATGCCCACATAATATAATAAGCATTTGAAACTTGTCTTGGATAGTTTTCCATAGTCATTTCAGTTTTAACTGCAACTAAAATATGCAATTGACCATGATTAGAGTGATAAAAATCCCACCAACCTTTAAGTTGGCTAGTAAAACCAGCTATGATGGCTCTTGCAACATTTTCATCAGAATAACCTTTTGCTCTAGAAGCATTAGCATACATAGTCATATAGTTAATGACATTTTTTATTTGGTATTCTGATAATCCATTGATATTCTGTTCAACTATTGATGTACCATTATAAAATACATAGTTAAAGGAAGTATCCTCATACTAGAGATTAATTGTTGAAGGTCTAGGATAATAAGGCTTCTTGTCATAGATGAATTAGGTTTAGGATAAGAAATGCTATTAACCTGACTAGTCTGGTTTCCCCATGGAGGAGGAGAGAGACTAGATTCTCTAAGAGTACATAAATTAAACATTTCTTCTAAATTATTAATGAATAATTCAGAAGATTGAGTCTCACAATTAGACTCTTTTGATTGAACCTTATAGTTAGATTCAATATCAGGTTCTCCTTCATTCTTTGATAAAAGACCTATCGACATTTTCATCTTATCATCTTTTATTCCTAATGAGCATATTCTCTGGACTAATGCTTCTACCATATCATCATCATGTTTAGCGATTTTTAAATTTAACTTTTAAGATTCCATGGGTTTAAACAGAACTTTCATTTCTGAGAGGGAAGAAGTAGAAGGCTCTTCTTTCTTCTAAAAACAAATTACCTCAGATTTAACATTAGAAAGTTGAATCTCTACTCTATCAAGCTATTTACCAATAGACTGTAAAGTCAAATTGGTAAAATTATTCTGGAAAATTATTCCCTCTGTTTTTGTATTAGAATTTTTAAAAGATGAACAAACTATCTCTTGCCAATCATCTAATTTATTAACAATGTCAACAATTAGAGGATGGACACTTTTAAGATTCCTTCCAGTAGAAGTTCTATAATTCTGACAAGCAGTTTCTAAAGAAATAAGAAACTGTTTTTCTTTAAAATTAGGAACTCTTATTCCTAATAAGGAAAGATAATGCTTTAAAAATTCTTCATAATTCTTTTCTTCCCCTTTTCTCTAATATAAGAGAAACTTTTTATGAAAATTATTCTGCCCTTGTGAAGAAAACTTTACATAAACCCATTTTTTAAAAGGAGATTCTTTGATAGTTAATACTGCAAGATTTAACCTATCTTACAATATACTATATTGATCATAGCCCTTATCTGATGGAGTTGGACTTTCTGGCCATGATGCATTATGATATCTTACAATATACTATATTGATCATAGCCCTTACCAAAAGTGAGAAATTTTATTAAAACTCGAAGATTGATATTAGAATTTGATATCATAATGCAAAGAAAATTTTACACTGAAGAAACACTTAAAACATCACTCTAAATTTTTTGATGCCTAACTACTAACTCTTCTTCCTCTTTTATAGAGAGAAGGGAAGAAACAATTATTAAATTCAAATGTCATTTCTTACATAAGAAAACATAATAATTAAAGCATACAATAATTATACAAAATATGTGGACTGATGAATAATCCCGGGACCACTTCTTTATGAAAGAAACGAGATTAATTAGCCTCTGCTAACACTTTTGTCCTTTGTGCTGGCACTTTTGAATGTCTAAAAATAAGCCATAGCTAGGATCTACTAAGGGAATGGGTTCTGAGAATCTTGAAAGACATCTTCTGAGATGTAATACATTGAGTCTTCATCCGAATCAAATTCCTTATCTTTCCACCTGTCATATCTTCTTTTGTCTTCTTTTCTGGTACTGTAGAAGAAGATGCTACTGGTTCTTCACACAATGCTTGAGATAATTAAGCCTTAATAATATCTTTAGGTACATTCTTAGCCAAATAGTCAAAATACTGAGATAGATTAGTAAAGTCTTCAGGTAAAATTTTAGTTTCCTTTTCAATTTTATCTGAAGAGATTATTATTATCCCTTTATCAGAATAAATAGATGATGTTCAAAAAAGTCAAATTTATCCCACCATTTTATCATTATCCAGCTAGCTAGCTAAGGAATAAAACCATTTGTAATTTCAAACTATTTTCTTTTGGGATATCTAATTTGCCAATCCCATTTTGTAATCCATGGCACTTTATATTTAATGGAAAATTCTAAAAATAATTGGGCTTCATGATGTAAATTATTTTTTGCAACAAACTATTTATAAATAGTGCAAACCATGTCTGGCATGATAATTGGGTAAAATCCATTGTCCATAAACCACTTCCAGAACCAATATGGAATCTGAGTACTTTTAGGATTATCTAACTGAAATTGAATCCGCCAGCTAAATTTTCCTGACCTGTTATTGTACAAAAGAGATCTAAGCTAAGCTACCATATAATCAATATAATTACAAGATCTAAAATAAGATCTTGAATGCCTTAGATCACGGGTGGAGTAAATAGCTTTTCCCCATTCTTGTTCAGCAATAATGTGAGTGGGAATTTTTGCTCCCACTCCCAGGAGGAATGATTCTTGCGACTTTGGCACTGTTAGGTTCAAGGCTTTAGAGAGCACACACCTAAACCTGAAAATAATGAAGTCACCACTCGGACGAACGAGGAAAAAGAAATGGGTGGATGACTAAATTCCTAAGGAATTCCCAACCCCCTATTGGGTTCAAAAAGTTAGGTAGCGCAGGGAAGGTGAGATGGCCAAGCACCCCCACAGCGCTCGGTTCATTGGAATCGACCTCCTTTTTAGGTCAAAATGTTATTAAATTCTTAAATATTATAAATCATCCATATTACATACATATTAAAGTAAATAAATATTCATTGTTCTAAAATCAAAGAAGGTCCAAACAAAATAATAAATGGGAACACATACAATATGGAAACATGCCCTTACAATGTCCAATATCCAAAACTAAATAGGACACCCACCATTTGATGGAAAACTTGCCCTTTACATTAATCCCAAAATCCAAAAGAAATTAAATTACATTTAAGCCCAACTAATGTGGCACCCACAAAGTGGAAACATACCTCTTACATATTGGAAAATAAAATAATTAACATTGAAGTAATATATCAAATAAATTAAGTCATTCAATCATTCATTATGAGCAAAAAAAATAAATCATTCCTAAAATTGAAACAATAACGAATTATCCTTTCAAGACATAAAGAATTCACACCTAAGTTTTAATAAAGCAATAAATATATCAATTAGGATTTATGCTTCAAATTAGGTTTATGCTTCAAATTAGGGTTTTAGAAGTTTTATTATTAAATTAGGGTTTTTATTGTGAGAATTAAGATTTTAGGTTCTAGGGATGAAAAATGTAATTTTTAGGTTTTAGGAAAAGAAGATTAAGGTTTATAAAGAGAATTAAGATTTTTAGAAATTAGGAAAACTTAGATTAGGGTTTTGGAAATTGAGGAAAATAGTTTAGGATTTTTTATAATTTGGACAACTATTTAGGGTTTTAGAAATTTAGGAAAATTGATTGAGTCTTTAGATAATAAATTAGGGTATTGAAAAATTGTACAATAATTTAGGGTTTGAGAATTAGATTAGTGTTTTGATGATTATATTATTGATTTAAACTGAAACCTAAGATACTACATGAAACAAATCAAGAAAAGAATTGGATAATCAATGTAGTGTGATGATTGTTTGAAAGGTAAGGGTGATTATTGATTCAATAGATAGAATTAGATGAACATACATATGTTTGAAGGCTCCACCAAATTGAGAGAGTTGATCCAAGTTGTTGTCTCCACCAACTTTTATTTCTGGCCGAGCTACGAGCAAGACAACACTGCCTTGCTGCCTTGCTTTTGTAATTTAGATCGTCTTTTGTTTCTTACAGCTTGCTGGGGTTTCAGATCATGTCATTCTCTTTTTTTCCTATCTCTTCTATATTTATAGAGCACCAAACCTTAAAAAAACCTTAATCCTCATCCTCAAAGGAAACCTTAATCTGAGTAGCAAACAAATTAATGTGTGATTAGGAAATAAATGTGGCTGGTCAAAGTCTATTTAGTACTCGGATTAGTCAAATTATAGGCCAAAAATTGGCATGAACCCTTCCTCGTATCGATTTGGGCTACCAATTCGATATGAGGCAAAGCTCATATCAAATTGTCCTGCCAAAATCGATATGAGCTGCCTCATAATGATTTGGCTTGCCATAACCGATATGAGGCAATCCCTCAAATCAATTTGGACCTCCCAAATCGATATGGGCTAGCCTCATATCAATTTGGAAGAACCAACTTTACCCAAAATAATTAATTTTGACTCAAATCGATCCAAAATAATTAATTTTTTGGCCTAGACTTTTTACAAATTTAATATAAAATCACACCAATTAAATTCTAATCTTTAAGGAATTTTAGATTTATAATGGAGTATAAGATAAGCTTTTTAAATTTTGATCGGTCCAAATTTAAGGGTCTACAGTTTACCCTCTGCTTGAGCGATCGTAGATTTTGATAGAAGAGAGTAAAAAGAAACATGACTATGGAACTGATTTAGAATAAGGCTAGATTTTGGACCCAAGATTGGATTAAATTCTAAAAATAATTTGGGTTCTGGACCTGGATTAGTTTGGGTTCTGGACCTGGAATGAGTTATGGACTTGAAAAAAATTTGAGTTCTTGACCCAGAATAGGTTTGAGTTCTGGACCCGAATAGGTTTGTGTTCTAGACCCGGAATGAGTTTTGGACTCATAAAAGATTTGGGTTCTAGACTCATTATGAGTTATGGACTCAAAAAAATTTAGGTTTTGAACCCAGATTGGTTTGGGTTATGGACCCGGAATGAGTTTTGGACTAAAAAACATTTGAGTTCTGGACCCGGAATGAGTTCTAAACTTGAAAAAATTTGGGTTCTGGACCGGATTTGTTTGGGTTTTGGACCCTAAATGAGTTTTGGAGTTAAAAAAATTTAGGTTCTCGACCCAGATTGATTTGGATTCTAGACCAGGAATGAGTTCTGCATTCAAAAAAATTTAGGCTCTGGACCCAGATTGGTTTGGATTCGGGACCCAAAATGAGTTCTAGACTTGAAAAAATTTAGGTTCTGGACCCGAAGCTGGATTAGTTGGGTTCTAGACCCGTAACACATGCAAAAATTAATTATAATTAGTAAAGCATTTTTTGAAAAAACTTTAGTTATTTTTTACCATATATGGGTACCTATATACTCTTGCCACTGCATAAAAAAATATTTAATGAGTACAAAAAATATTTTTTAGGCATATAAAAAATTATATACCCACAATAAATATATATATACTATGTGCACGAGTGCCATGTAATTTAATTTAATTAATATTGGAATTGATGTTGAATTATTTGAAGTTGTTATTTTATTCTGTTCTTTTCTTTTCTTTTCTTTAACTTTATACTTTCCTTTACTTTTCTTTTACTTTATGAATTTTTTTGTCTACTTACCTTAGCTTTTTTCTATATAAACCCTCTCATTAGCTTTGCATTTTCATTCACAGAAACTCTAACTTATTCACAATTTCCTTTGCCTTCGTGCTTTTCATTCAAGATTACCAAAACTCTTCATCTTCAGCATTTACTTAAATCTTCATCACTTATCATGGCTGCTATTCAGCATTGCTCAAAGTTTGAGACATGATCAAACATCAAATTTCTTACATACCTTTATAATAACAGAGTTGAGCAAGTTCCCATGTTACCCGGGATGCATCTTCATTGCAGTTACAGAGAAAAAACACAGGTAAAAATCATTTTGCTGCAATTTAAATACTTATTCATAAACTTTTATTAGTATAATTTTATTATAAATGTTATTGTGCAAGAATATGCATGAAAACTTATATAGTAAAATTAACAAATATTGTTATGCAAAAGTATGCATAAAAATTGATGTAGCAAAATTTATAAAAATTATTGTGCAAAAAGATGCATAAAAATTAATATAGCAAAAGTTTATAGAAATTATTGTGTAAAAAGATGCATAAAAATTAATATAGCAAAATTTATAGAAATTATTGTGCAAAACTATAGCAAAATTTATAGCAATTATTGTCCACAAAGATAGAAAAAAAATTATATACCACAATTTATCGAAATTATTATGAGAAATGGTGGCATAAATGTAATCAAAATGTAGAAAAGAAATATATATGCACTTACATTGACTTACATATGTTTGGATAGCATGACATTTGTGACATTCATGGTGGTGGAAACATCCACAAAGCCCACAAGTGGTATGAACGGGCCGCACCTGTAGTGAAAAGAATGGTCCGCAAAAGTGGGTTTGAGGACTTTGTTTTGCAGTTACCATCCCGAGGATACCAAATTGATAGGAGTGTCATTCAAGCACTTACTGAGTGATGGATGGATACCACAAATACTTTTCACCGGCCCATCAGAGACATGACCATAGGTCCTGTTGATTTTGCTGCTCTAACAGGCGTCCAATACCATGGGGTCCCTGTCCCTTGAACTAGTAATATTTTAACCCGTGAGGAAATTTGTAATATCCCAACGTGTGCCCTAGAAGTTTGGATATAATTGTTGTTTGTTTGAATTATGTGTATATGTTATGTTGATAAGAAAAGAAATTGAAAAGAGAATATTTAGGTATTGTTTTAAAAGGAAAGTAATGTGTAGAGAGAAAGTGTATATGTTGGGTATATGGTAGTATAAATAAAATATATATAAGTCAAAAGGGATGGTCAATGGAAGAGGATATTTATTTGTTGTGTGTGAAATTACCTAAATGGGCAAGTAAGTGAAAAGAGAGTTAAAACAAATGGAAAGGGGTATTTAAGTAATTTCTTGTTTTGGAATACATGGTGGAGATTTAAAGAGAAGTTGACTTTGTTTTCTTCATTTCCTCTTCTTCTCTTTCCCATATGTTGGCCGGCCATTCCAAAGTAAGAGAGCAAAGTGATTTTTGTTTGTTTCAAATTCAAAATTGAAGGAAGAATCAAAGGATTAATTTGGAGATTTGTGAAATTCATCAACATTAGTAAGTTCTTTTCCTTGATTTTCCTTTGTTCTTTTGAATTTGTGTTTGGGGTTGATGAATTGATATGGATGGTTGATTAGATTTGTTTGTGGTATTTTTTAAGTTTTGAATTTGATGTTAAGTTGAGAAGTTAATTGTTGTTGATTTTGGAAGTGTTGAAGTTGAGTTTGTTTTAGGGTTTTGAGTTGGTATGTGTTGTTAATGTTAAGTTTTGTTGATTATTTTAATAGATCTTCATGTTGGGTGTGTTTGTTGGAGTTGTAAGCATTAAACATGTGATTTTGGTCGAAGGCAGTAGCATTTTGGATGCCACGCCCGTGGCCCTTTGGTGCTATGGCCGTGGAGGTGTTGGATATTTTGGACAGATTTGGTTTCTATCCCACGCCCTTGGGGGTTGGGGTAGCCACGGCCGTGGGCTATAATGTGTGTTGATGGATTGTTAATTATGATCTAAAGGTCTAAAAGGAGGTTAACAAGTGCTAAATTGTATTGGAATTGATGTGGTTCATCATTGTTTTGGGTTAGGTTGTGAAGAAGGTGATTTTCCCTAATTTGGAAAGTGAAGAATCTTGGAAAAGGAAAGTGTTTAGAGTTGTGTGAATTGTTATTGAGGTAAGTACAAATCTTGCATTATTGCATTGTTAATGCATATGAATAATGTTATGTTGTGTACAATGTGGAACATACATTCATATGATGTTGAGATTGAATATACATTTGATGATATTGATGATGCTTATGACCAATGTACTTTGTTATATTTATGTCAATGATGCCATAGGTATAATGTGAAGGATATGATGTAAATGATTGTGTATTTGAAAGATGAGTTGCTATAATGTTATGTTTTGCATAATGTGAATTGAGATAAGTAAGGCATGTATGCCTATGTGATGATGTTTAATGTATTTGGTTATATATACTTGAATAATGAAGTGTGATAATGTAAATTGAGACATGATAAGATATGAGGCCATTGTGATTGGCTATGATGATTCAAAAGAGACATGAGGCCATTGTGATTGGCTATGATGATTCAAAAGAGACATGAAGCCATTGTGTTTGGCTATGATGATGAGAATTGAGAATGAAATGAATAATGAAATAATAAATGAATTGTGTGGCTAATGTGTTATTCCATTTTTAGAGTTTGTTGTTGGTGGCATGCCTATTATTAGTAACAATCTCTTGAAGTTAGGTTGGACTTGGTCCTTGAAGCCTAATTGAGATGTTACCACCCTTGAAGCTAGGTTGGGTTGGTTCTTGAAGCCAAGTCGGGTTGATACTTAGCATGCTTTGTTCCCCTTGAAGCTTGGTTGAACCTAATCCTTGAAGCCTAGTTGGGTTTATGATAATGATAAATGTGATAACAAAACCAAAGCATTAACTCTGAAAATTGAATGGCATATTAGTGTATGTTGGGCCCAATGCTTGTCTTTGTTTAAATGTGATTCATTAATGATAAAATGATTGAATAATGAGATCTATGGAAGGACTTTGCAATGGGATATGTATATATGTGTATGGTTTGTGAACTATGAAGGTGTAATATTAATTTCCCACTTGTGATGTTATTTTTATTGCTAAAATGGGTGACATTGCATTGCATTAAAGCATAATGCTAGCATAATTTGTATTACTAAGCCATTGGCTTAGCGCGATAGTGTTGATCGCACAGGTGACAGAGTTGAACCTGAGAGTTCCTCGAGACCAAGTGAGAGTAGACATTGAAGAATTTACTTTTGGACTTAAAGATCAGAGAAGAGCTGCCAATCATGTATATATTCTATGTTTTGTAAACTTTGGTTTGTAACATATTTGTAATAACTTCCGCTGTGAAATGATAAATATTTTATATATATCTATATATGGTGTCTTTTGAATTTCTTTTAAAATGTTTGAGATTGGTTTCACTTATTTACAAAGATATATGTTGTGTATTTTTTTTTAACTGTGACATTTCCTATATTCAGTATACGTATATTACGATCGTTTAAGCATGCTTGGTACGTATACGGGATATAGGGATGTTACAAAATTTGTCAATCGACCGGTGTTAGGCCCCAATATAGAGGATCTTACTAGATCAAATACGAGCCTATTTGAGAATATTGGATGAAATATACTCGAGCAGTGCAAAATGAGAGAGCTAAATAATATACTCGGGGGTTCCTGTTATATGTATTAGGGGTGACCATATTAGGCAGCACTAAGTCTGTTATCCATTTATTGGTGTAATATCCCAAAATGTGCCCTAGAAGTTTTAGTATAATTGTTGTTTTATTTGAATTAAAATGTATATGTTATTGGAAAGAGAAAATAATTTAAAAAGGAGTATATATGTTGTATATATGGATATATATATAACATATACACAGGTCAAATGGATGGTCAAAGGAAGAAGATATTTATTTTGGTTATGTATGAAATTACTAAAAAAGGCAAGTAAGTGAAAGGGAGTTTAATTGTATAGAAGAGGGTATTTAGGTAATTTTCTTTTTAAATTGCTTGGTGGAGGTTTAAAGAGAGGAGAAATTTGACTTTGCTTCTTTTGTCTCTTTCATTTTCTTCTTTTCTTTTGGGTGGCCGGGTATCACCTAGACAAGAGAGCAAGAGGTTGCTTTGAGTTCCAAGTTTCAAATTGAAGGAAGATTTCAAGAAAACAAGTTAGAAATTCAAGAAGTTTATCATTTTTGGTAAGTTTTCTCTTGATTTCTCTTGTTCTATTTGGAATTTTGTTTGAGTTTGATGGAGTGTTGTTGATGGTTGGAGTGTGTTTGTGTATGGTGTGTGTAAAAGTGTTGAAATGGAATTAAAGATAAGAAGTTAGGTTGGTGTTGGTGATGGAAGAGTAAGAGTTGTGTTTAGTGAAATTTTTTCTGTTTTACAATTAGTAAAGTCTGTGACTTTTATGATTTTTAATTAAAAATAGAAAATGTTCTTGAAGTGAATTTTTGATATGTTGTGCCTATATGAGTCTAGAATGACTGAAAAATATGTTGATTTGATTTTGGAATGGTTATGATTTTGGAAAGATTATTTTTATTAGACCTGTTCCAGCAGGTACCTTAACTAAGACAGCTATCTTTCGGTATTTTTAATAAAATGTAGAAAAATCATATCCAATTGAATTTTGGATATGTTGTTGCTTAGTGAGTCTAGTATTTGAGAAAAATAATTTGGAACCACTTTGATTGAATTTAATTTACAGAATTCACAAAGTTCAGAACTGCTGCCAGGATGCAGGGCAATTGGAGCAGTCTGGTTGGGTCAACTATTTGACCAAGATTTTGTGTTCAGTATGATCTGAAATTTTAAAGGAATTATTTTAAGATGTAAAACTAAATGCTTTAAAAATTTTAGAATTTTTAGTCAAGTAGATTAGTTTATACAATTTTTCAAAATAAGGATTAAGTTGAGTCCAAAACCAGAATTTACTATTCATATGGTCATTTTGCTAATACTCCTTTTGGATTAGGTTGTGAAGAGGTTGAATTGCCCTAATCTAAGTGTTGAGGATTCTTGGAAGAGTAAGTGTATAGATTGGTGTGAGTTGGTTTTAAGGTAAGTACAAACTACATAGTTGCATACACTTACATGACTTTGATACTTAATACATATTTGGTTGTAAATGTGTTAAGTGATCTATTGCATTGTTGATGCATATTAATAATGTTATGTTTTGCATAAAGTGAACTTTGTGGAATGTATGTTGAAAATGTGAAAGATACGATGATATGATGAATTATGAAATGTATGTTCAATGCAATTGATTATGAATACTTTAATGATGAATTGCCTTAATGTGAATTGAGATATGATGTGACATGAAGCCATTGTGGTTGGCTATGACAATGTAAATGAAATAATTGAGGCATGTTTGCCTATTTGATTATGGAATATGAAAGGAGAAATGAAATGAGAAATGAAATAAGAAATGAATTGAGAAAGAGATTGATAAAGAGATAAGTGAAATAATTGTGTGATTAATATGTTATTCAATTTTCAGAGTTCTGAATTTGGTGGCATGCCTATGAATCACTGGATAGGTGAAATGACTGGGTTGTAAGCCGATTCCAGTTAGAAAATGTGAAATGTGATGTTTTTGGGGTGAAATGACCGGGTCGTAAACCTCAAAAACAAATTATTGAAACTAGATTGAGTGAAATGACTGGGTCGTAAATTCAAATCTAGTTAATTATCCATGGATAAATGTATTGATGATTATGATTATGGACCAAAGTAGTAACTCTGAACTTTGAATAACATATTAGTGTATTTTGGGCCCATGCTTGTCTTTGTTTTCAATGTGAATCATGAATGTTTTGATTAATTATTAAATAATGTAAGATTGTGAAATATAATATTCTTTTGAATTGTTTATGAAACTTGATTGTGTGACATTGGCATTGAATTGAGGCATAATATTATGGTTGTTTGTACCATTAAGCCGTTGGCTTAGCGCGATTGTGGTTTATCACGTAGGTGACAGGGAAGAACCAGAGAGTTCCTCTAGGCTGAGTCGAGTCTAGATTTTGAGGTGTTGATAGTGGACATAAAGATCAAAGACTGACTGCCAAACATGTATAAATTTTATGTGTTGTAAAACTTGAGTTTTGATGTATATGAATTTGTAAATATTGTTACTTTCCGCTGCATAGTGAACAAATATTTTATCTACTGTATTTCATAATAAACCTTTACTTTATTTTGTACTAGAAGTGTAAATCCTTTTTGCAGGTTGTAGTTGAGGTTATAAGGGGGATTTATTGGAAGTGTACTGAGAATGATTTTGGTTGCATTGGTTTGTGTAAAAAAAAATGTTTTCAAAAATCAGGAAAAAACCAGTTTTGTCGACACTTGGGACTCAATTTTTAGGCAAAACTATGGCAAACTTTTTCTGTAAAAATCGGAACTAAAATTTGACTAAGTAAAATTGGTAGCAACATTAGGTTAGTGTGGCGCCTCTACTCAGCTTACACACGTAGGTCGGGAAGGGGTGTTACAATTGGTGCTACGTGCCCTTTCCGATTTGGATCGTGTGCCAACTTTTATATGGGGAGAAACCAGTCTCACATGCCTTTATCATAGTTTTGATCTAATTTGCAGGAATAGAAGATCCTTTACTAGCTTTAAGGCTATTACCGTGGTATCATTTTTCTTGTAACTGTTGATCTAAATAATGCATGTGTATGGATTTTGACCTTTCTTTTCATGTACAGGTATGGGCGTATGAGCACAATCTGGTGAGAGCTCCACTATTACTAGGCTATGAGTCAGATATCCATGACTAAGCATTTGGTTGTCGGGCCGTAGAGAAGTGCCTAGAAGCCACCATGTACACACTCACCGCTATCACATGAGTCGCTGAACCTGGGACCAAGTAAGAAAAGTGTTAATATAAATATCAAAACTTATGAGTAAAGCAACTTACTTATTTTCTTTTTGGTAAGTGAATGTAGCTTGGTGAAGTACTGAAGAGATAAACTGGACTACATGTATGATTATTGCACTGCCCTTGCAATAGTCTCGTTGGATCATTGTCGGCCTAGTCTCTTGTGGCTGTTATCTTGGTGAACAAGTGTATAATTGGTTTCTTGGTCCGAACCTGCGGAGGGTCCTAGAAAATTTTCCATCATTTGTGTTGAACACCAGATCAATGAGGGAACCTTATTGTAGTCATGCTCATAATGGCTTTGATATTGGAGACCTTATGCTTTCATCGGATGTGTCATATGTCCAATTCATTTGGGATCAACTGCTAAAAATTTTTATGTGTCTCCTAATGGTGTTCAATGGCTTCCTGAAGGTGAAGATGGAGAAATAGAAGTGGAGGAGGAGAGGAAAAATAATATAAAGGAGAGTACGAAGACGGGGAGGAGGAGGATGGCCCTTTTTCCCATTCTCATGGTGATTCCGGGGCTGGCACTTCTCAGGTAAGCACTTATCATTTTGTCATTGTAACTTTTTCTTCTTTAACTTGTTATAAGTATTTTCATGATTACCACAGCCTGCTGGTTCATTTGGTCATAAGGCTGGACCTTCCTCCATTGTTCCAATTCAGCGACAATTTTCACTTGTTCAATGTCAATTTTCTCCATTTGCTCCTTTTTCAGCCAGATGTGTCATCTTATCCTCAAGGGTATGTTCTTATTCTTCTATCTGAGTTATTTTATTTGTTATTCTATCCTATAATGGTTTATGCTTGTATGCATGCATGAAAATGTATGTTCTGACCCTTTTCCTTAGCACCCCATACATTTTCATGAGATGACTTTGACAGAACCGACTCTCAGTGTAACAGAGGTTCAGGTGCTTCCTCTTCGTGTGGACTTGGGACAAATGATATGCCTCCTTCTCTAGTAGGTGATGAATTTTTTAGTGCTTTGTTTGATTATGGATGACCTCCATCTTCACATTGATGTGTCTTGTATTATATTGTAAAAATAATGTACTGTTATAAATAAAATTTTTCTTTTGTTTGACTTTTCAATCAGTCTCTTTTTTTATTGGTTCTAATTTTTGCCTATACCTCCCTTGTGGGTTTCTTGAACTAGTGAACTACCCTAATTTTTGCTTAGGTCTCCCTTATAGGTTTTCAACCTAACAGGCCCTTTTTTTAAATTCTTGGTTGTGTTTATAGATTTGGCTATAGGAGCGTCTCTGCTTACTCAACACTCCATCTATGGATTTTGCCAGATATCTACCACAACATCATTCTTTCAGGAATATACTCTGTCTTGCTTTTTCATATGCTAACTAGATTGACTGAATTCGCTCAATGAGCTGCAATTAACATCCGTTGGTTGGTACCTTGGTGGAAGATCACTCATATCACCATTTAGACATATATAATGTATGTTCCTCTTGCTGCTCTTTGTCGAGGTTCTTGCTATCATCCTCATCATCTCGGCCACTAGTATGGAGCCGAGCCTTAAGGTTCTGAGTTTACTCTTGATTTGGACATGCCTAGTCTAACTAAAGCTTTCCTGGATTGGCTGAATCAAAGTTGGCCTACACGCTACAGTTATCGTCTGCCATAGATTTTACATTTGTCAATTCCTTAGGAAAAAAATAATTTTAGGATGAACAATAATAATAATAATAATAATAATAATAATAAAAGATGTTTTCTTTCCTTTTAAAATTTGTTATCACCTTTTACTATTGTGTTGTTTATTTTATCTAATGGTCAGATTACTTTAAAATAGTGCATATAGAATAATTTTAGTTTTAATTTTTTTTTAATAAATTGGGGAACATCCAAACATAAAGCTAGCATATATAAGATCACTCCTATCGCCAACTAGCCCTTTCAAGTTTTCTAATTGATAATTTTCTCACTGAGCCCTAATTATTGCCTAGCCTGCCCTTTCGGGTTTTCAGAACTAGCGGACTGCTCTAAGTTTTGCCTAGGCCATCCTCTTTGGATTTTAAACCTAGCGAGCTTTTTTTTTTTATACATAAAACCTCTTCAACCTGTTAATGTTCACTAGCTCACTAAACTCATTCCCATCCATGTCTGATATCTTGACTGCACCTTTGTTCATGACTTGCTTCAAAACATATGGTCCTTCCCAACTAGGTCTAAACTTTCCTCTTGGATCTGGTACATTAGGCTTACACTACTTCAACACTAAGTCACCGATTTTAAACTTCTTAATCTTAACCCTTCTATTGTAGGCCTGAGCTATCTTTCTTTGATACAGCTGATGATGATACAGTGCTTTTATCCTTCTCTCTTCTAATAAAGCTAACTGTTTGTATCTTCTCACTACCCAAATGATTTGATTTCATTCAGCTTTTAGGACCACCCAAATGATTTGATTTCAATCTCAATAGGCTCATATTAACTGGTAGTGTATTTCAATCTCTATTGAAATACACAAATCATAATTGGCCTCTAGCAAGACATTACGACTACCCAATTAATCATGAGAATCATTATAAATGAGAACCTGAAATAGTACATGCATTAATCCCTTTGTCACACGATATCTAGTTTGAACATAAGTCATAGTAAATGTCATACTTATATTGTCCAAACTTATGATTACTCGATCTCCAAGTTAACTGATAAACAAATAAGATTGATCTTATATCAACTTATTTGAGCACGGCCATGCATTTCTCAGTTACACTTATCGAGGGGCCCAGAAGATATCTCTCTCATAGAGAGGGACAAATTCCATCTTGATTGTTCATTTTCCTCTACATAATTTATACCATGTTCAAGCATAACCTTTATAATTATCTAGTTACAGATAACGTTTGATCATGTCAAAACATAATATTCCTTATGTTGGAAACTATGACAATCTCAAGTCAAAGGATTAAATGAAAACTATTATGAGATACACTTATGACATTAAACCATGAAGTGATATCTATGTGGGTCTATCCAATACACTGTTCTCTAACATGTATCCATAATATTGATTTGTATCTTCATACCTATAATCATCTTATGATTATCAAATCAATATTACACTAGTTATATTTATTATTATCTCCATAACAATAATAAACTAGGGATATAATCATTATTATATATAACATGCAAACATAACAATGATAATAAAAACTTCTTTATTAATAACAAAATGAATAACATTAAGGTCCAAATCAATGGCCTAGGGCATATACACTAACAGTCTCCCACTTGCACTAGGCCTAGACTAACAAATATCTCATGCCCATAGACCTAGTGTGCTGATCATGCTTGACCCGCGAGAGAGGCTTTGTCAATGGATCTGCTATGTTGTCATTTGTGTCAACTTTGCATATCTTGATATCACCTCTATCAATGATGTCTCGAATGAGGTGAAATCGCCTGAGTATATGCTTAGATTTCTGATGGGACCTTGGCTCTTTTGCTTGCGTTATGGCACCATTGTTGTCACAATAGATAGCCATAGGATTAGCAATGCTAGGCACCACTCCAAGCTCAGTGATGAATTTCTTTAGCCAAACTGCTTCCTTAGCTTCATCTGATGCTGCTATATACTCAGCTTCTGTTGTAGAATCTGCTACTGTACTCTGCTTGGAACTTTTCCAAGTAATGGCTCCATCATTCAATGTGAATACAAAACCTGACTGCGATTTGTAATCATCTATATCAGTTTGGAAACTAGCATCTGTGTAACCATTTACAACTAGCTCATCTTCCAAACCTCCATAAACCAAGAAAGCATCCTTAGTTCTTCTTAGATACTTAAGAATGTTCTTAACAGCTGTCCAGTGACCCTCACCAGGATCAGCTTGATATCTACTTGTTGTGCTCAAAGAATATGAGACATCAGGTCTAATACATAGCATGGCATACATAATAGATCCAATAGCAGAAGCATAAGGGATCTTATTCATTCTATCTCGCTCATCAGATGTCTTAGGACATTAATTCTTGCTAAGATGAATACCATGTGACAGGCAAAAATCCCTTCTTGGAATCTTGCATGCTGAATCTCTTCAACACTTTGTCAATGTATGTACTTTGACTTAAGCCAATTATCCTTCTAGATCTATCTCTATAGATCCTTATACCAAGGATATATGCAGCCTCACCCAAGTCCTTCATTGAAAAAGTATTCCCTAACCAATCTTTAACCTTTTGTAAAGTGGGGACATCATTTCCAATGATCAATATGTCATCTACATATAGGACTAAGAACACGATAGCACTCCCACTAACCATCTTGTAAACACACGGTTCATCTTCATTTTGAATGAAACCAAAGTTCTTAACTGTTTCATCAAAACAAAGATTCCAGCTTCGAGATGCTTGCTTCAATCCATAAATGGACCTTTGAAGTTTGCAAACCTTCCCAGAATTCTCAGGATTTACAAAACCCTCAGGTTGTGTCATGTACACATCCTCGAGTAAATTTCCATTAAGGAAAGTAGTTTTGACATCCATTTGCCATATCACATAATCATAGTATGCAGCAATGGCAAGGAGAATCCTAATAGATTTAATCATAGCAACTGGAGAAAATGTTTCATCATAGTCTATACCATGAGTTTGTTTGAAACCTTTAGCAACCAACCTTGCTTTATAGGTTTGCACATTTCCATCCATGTCAATTTTCTTCTTGAAAACCCATTTGCAACCAATAGTCTTAATACCTTCGGGAGGATCAATTAAGGCCCAAACTTGGTTGTCAAACATGGACTGCATCTCAGAGTTCATGGCTCCAAGCCATTTCTCTGAATCTGGACCTGACACAGCTTCAAGATAGGTAGTTGGCTCATCTTGATCTATGAGCAAAACTTCACGACTCTCAGTCATGAGAAATCCATATCTCTCAGGCTGATGACGTGGTCTATCAGATCTGCGCAGAACTTGTGTAACATTTTCAGTTTCCACAATGGCTTGTGGTTCTGAAACTGTTTCTACAGGCGGTTCAATATCTTCTTGTGGTTCTATAAATTCATCTAATTGAACTGTACTCCCACTAGTTCTTTTAGAAATGAATTCTTTTTCCAAAAAGGTTCCATTTCGAGCAACAAACACTTTGTTCTCAGATGGAATATAGAAATAATATCTTTTAGTTTCCTTAGGATATCCCACAAAGATACATTTAGCAGATTTTGGAGCTAACTTATCTGAAACTGGTCTTTTCACATAAGCTTCACAACCCCAAATCTTAAGAAAAGACAAACTAGGTGTTTTGCCAGTCCATATCTCATATGGCGTCTTTTCAACCGCTTTAGATGGTACACGGTTTAAAACAAAAGCAGCTGTCTCCAAGGCATAACCCCAAAACGATAATGGAAGATCTGCTTGACTCATCATAGATCGAACCATATCTAATAAAGTTCGATTTCTTCTTTCAGAAACACCATTCCACTGTGGAGTTCCTGGAGGAGTTAATTGTGAAACAATTCCATAATTTCTTAGATGTTCGTCAAACTCTTGGCTCAAAAATTCACCACCTCGATCAGATCGAAGTGCCTTAATAGTTTTACCAAGTTGATTTTGTACTTCATTTTGAAAAGTTTTGAACATTTCAAAAGCCTCATGCTTATGTTTCATTAGGTAGACATAGCCATACCTACTGAAATCATCAGTAAAAGTAATGAAGTAATTATATCCTCCTCTGGCACTAATGCTTAACGAGCCACATACATCTGTATGTACTAGTCCAAGCAAGTCATTAGCCCTTTCACCTTGTCCGATGAAAGGATTCCTTGTCATTTTGCCAAGTAAACAAGATTCACATTTATCAAATGATTCAAAATCAAATGAATCTAATAATCCATCTTGATGGAGTTTAGAAATGCGTTTCTCATTTATATGGCTAAGACGACAATGCCATAAAAATGTAGGGTTTAGGTCATTTGGCTTAATTCTTTTAGAGTTTATGTTATAAATATGATTCTCCCTAGAATCATCTAAGTCAAGGACATAAAGGCCATTAAAAGATCTTGCAATACCATAAAGCAAATCATCTTTATCAAAAATAGAACAGGTCTTATTTTTAATTAAAAATGAAAAACCTTCATCATCCAAAACTGAAACTGAAATAAGATTCCTACTCAGAGTAGGAACATAATAGCAATTGTTCAAATTTAACAAAAAGCCATTAGGCATATGAAGTTCATAAGATCCTACAGCTAGTGCAGCAACTCTTGCTTTATTCCCAACTCGTAGGTCAACTTCGCCCCTTTTCAGTGATCTACTCCTTTTGAGTCCCTGCACATTTGTACAAATGTGAGAATCACATGCAGTATCCAATACCCATGAAGTAGAAGCAGATAAGTTAATTTCTATAACATATATACCTGAAGATGTAGTCGCACTACCCTTCGATTTCTTCAATTCAGCCAAATAAAGTGGGCAATTTCTTTTCCAATGCCCAGGCTCCTTGCAATGGAAACAAGTTCCTTCCTTAGGAACAGGTGCCTTGGGTTCTTTTGGCTTGGGCTGTCCCTTAGGCTTTGTAGCAACTGTTGCTTTACCCTTTGCCTTGCCTTTCTTCTTCATAGGCTTACCCTTATTGACATTCAATACATGGGTAGCCTTTGTGGGCTTTTTGATATTCCGTTCAGCAGTTTTGAGCATACCATGTAGCTCAGGAATGGACTTTTCCATGTTGTTCATATTATAGTTCATAACAAAATGTGAAAAACTGCTGGGCAAAGAATGAAGGGTCAAATCCGTGGAGAGTTCTAAACTCAAGGGATATCCAAGTCGGGCAAGGTGATCTATGTAGCCCTTCATTTTCAAAACATGAGCGCTAACCGATTCGCCCTCTGACATCTTGCAGTCAAATAATGCAACAGCAGTGTCGAATCTATCCTGCCTAGCTTGCTGTTGGAAAGCTTGTTTGAGATGGACACTCATCTCATAAGCCTCCAAGTGTTCCAGATCCTTCTGAAGTTCTGGACACATAGTAGCAAGCATAAGACATCCAATGTCATTGGAATCATCCATATGCTTCTTATGCTTGTTCTTATCAGCATTAGAAGCATTAGCAGGAGGTGGCTCAGGGACAGCTTCATCAAGCACATAGGACTTCTTTTCTTGTTTGAGAACAATTCTCAGGTTCCTAAACCAATCAACAAAATTAGTCCCATTCTCTTTCAGTTTTTCCTTCTCAAGGATGGATCGCAGTGATAAAGTGGAGTTATTATTGGTAGCCATTTCAATCTACAAAATATGCAAATTTTAATTAATAAAAGGTGATAAGTAATTAAAATCCCACTAAAATATAACCCTCAATCATCACAATGACATTTTAGTGGGCTAAGATCCAATTTTTACTTAATATTAAGTCAGCTTTGGCATGACACTTAAAATCAAGTTATTATGGTAGGTAACCCCTTACCAATTACATCACATGTAACTCTTAGATAATATGGGATCATGACATCATATGTCATAGCATGTTATACCCCATCTAATGCCTTAGGCCCAAAACCATTTTGATAGCCTAATTAAGTCTAACCAATTTTAAACGCATGAGCAGCACCATTACTCATCATATCTTACTAGGATAACCTAAAGTACTTTGCTTTGGCAAAATCTACATTTAGGTGATCTTAGCCTTGATAAGTGTTTAAGATATGGATGGCATTAAAACTTAGATTAATAGTGAGGGTTCATTCCATTTAATTTTGAAAACATGTTAAAATTAACATTTATATATCATATCCCATATGCATACATAAACTATCAAACATGGCATCTCATACATATTCGATAAAAATAAACGTGACATAGTATGGCCAAACTAGATATGATCTTCATGAGACCAAATGAAGATCATATAGGCAACCCTAGGTGAAAAGAAAACCTATCTATTACAACATTTGCAATAGTACATTTCTTCATATCTTGAAAGGCAACTTCATCTCCATGGAATTTTCATCTTCTTCTCCAAGCTTGAGTCTTCATTATTACATTAATAATAAAACTAACTACTAAACTTGTAATAATAAAGTTACAAAAATAAACGACACGCAGGCCGTATATACAATCCAAAGATATGAATAAACAAACACATAGGTCATAAAGCCATACTATGCACCATGCCAAGACATCAAATAATCATAGCATATTCATCACCAACATGTTAAATAGAAACAAATATATTGACATTCTTAATGTCACGGTAACGAACTATAGGGCGTGAACATACGGCGGTCCCGCTAGCCGGTTAGCGGGCGGGGCTCCCGCTGGCCGGTCAGCGGGCGGGGTTCCGAAGGGGCAGCGCCCCTGGGCCCTGGGCGGGGTCGAGGGGCAGCGCCCCTCGAAGCTAAACAGAATCATTAATCCAATTAATTATTTTCTGTCAAAACCCTTATTCTGTCAATCATATTAAACATAATATAATAGCAATCTATTAATCATATTAACAGAGAACTATTACAAGAAACCTTAGAAAACGATTTACTCAATAATCATATTAATCAAAATCGAAATCTATGTATACATTCAATATGAATAAACAAATTGAATTAATCATATTGACCCTAATTCGAAACCATAACAGATTGTATACCAACCCTAGTTCGACTTCACAGAATTGTATCTTATACAATTGGTCATCTTTGACATCATATATCAACAATGATTTAGGTTATATCTCATATAACAGATTCGAATCATCATCAAATGATAAAACGAATCCGATCATGCCATTTGAAAAACAATAGATCACATCAACACATCAACATGGCATATTTCAAATTAAATGGAATCAATAAGAGGCTCTGATACCACTGTTAGTAAATCGAAAAAGGATCTGCAACCCTTGCCGCAGCGGATAACAAAAATTTTTTTTTTTTATTTACTCACAGGATCCATGTGATCCATTCAGTTCGATAAAAGAGATTCGAAACTAACCTTTTTTGCATAGCTTCAAAACGATTAACAGATGCTGCCTTCTGAAGACGAACACCCTCTAACGAAGTCCACACAAACGTACGCCGGTCTGAGTGCTAGCTCACCAATGGCAGTGGCTGAATATTTTGCAAAAACGAAACTAGGGTTTTTAGGTTTTTTCCTCTTCTTCCATTTTCTTTCAAAACGAATATAATAATAAATATCATCAATGTAACATCCCTTCCCGACCTACATGTGTAAGCTGAGTAGAGGCGCCACACTAACCTAATGTTGCTACCAATTTTACTTAGTCAAATTTTAGTTCCGATTTTTTTTCAAAAATTTTGCCATAGTTTCGCCTAAAAATTGAGTCCCAAGTGTCGACAAAACCAGTTTTTTTCTTATTTTTAAAAACATTTTACACAAACCAATGCAAACAAAATCATTCTCAGTACACTCCCAATAAATCCCCCTTGTAACCTCAACTACAACCTGCAAAAAGAATTTACACTTCTAGTGCAACATAAAATAAAGTTTTTGTGACAACCCCTATATTTAAATATTACACAGTGGAAGTTATAAAATATTTACATATTTACATACTAAACATTTCTTTACAAAATATAAAGAAATATACATGATTGGCAAGTCTGCTCTGATCTTTAAGCTCCAAAAATGGATTCAACAAGGTCTACTCTCACTTGGTCCTGATGAACTCTCAAGTTCAACTCTATCCACTCTATTACCTGCGCGATTAAACACTATCGCGCTAAGCCAACGACTTAGTAAGATAAAACATGTTAATGGTATGCTTAAATGTAATGCAATGCCACATATGTTATTGATAAGATCAACATCATAAATATAAAGTTAACACATAATTATGCATTTCACAAATCATAGTCATATGAGTATACCACATTTCAACATCTTTCCACATTCAACATTACTCAATCATACTCAATAACCAACATCTCATTTCATTAACTCATAACATTATTTAGGACATTCATATAACCTTGACACCTATGGGCCCAACAAGTATTTAATATGATATTCAGAGTTTAGAGTTACTGATTTGGTTCATAGTCACAATAATCACGCCCGTAGGCAATGTATATACATGTATCTCTATCCATGGATAGTGTAACAGACCCAGTCTCTTGGACCATCACTCAACACATATGAGGAGATCCTCAACCCGGCAAGACTGTTACAAATCATATATCTTATATTCACAATTCTCATAGTGTAACAGGCCCAGTCTCTTGGACCATCAACTCAACACATATGAGGAGATCCTCAACCCGGCAAGACTGTTACAAATCATATATCTTATATTCACAATTCTCATAGTGTAACAGACCCAGTCTCTTGGACCATCAACTCAACACATATGAGGAGATCCTCAACCCGGCAAGACTATTACCTTTCATCATTTCTTAGGCATGCCACCCAAATCCAGAACTCTAAAACTGAATAACATATTAAACAAACAATTCATTTATTATATAGTTACCATTTCCATTCTCAAATTCTCATCATATTTAGGCAACCATGCCTTCTTTCTTTCAATATCATCATCATAGCCAATCACAATGGCATTGTCTCATATCATGTCTTATTTGAATTATCATTTCAATTTCAATGTATATTGTTCATGAAACACATAACCATTCACAATGCATAACATAACATTGTTCAATCTCAACAATGCAATTAGGGCAAAGAACAATTGATATGATTCATATGAATAATACATTCTGGTTTTATACTCCATTTTATCCTTATTTTGAAAAATTGTATAAAATAATCTACTTGATTAAAAATTCTAAAATTTTTACAGAATTTATTTTTGTATCTTAAAATAATTCCTTTAAAATTTCAGATCAAACTGAACACAAAATCTTGGTCAAATAGTTCACCTAACCAGACTGCCTCAATTGCCCTGCATCCTGGCAGCAGTTCTGAACTTTGTGAATTCCATAAATCAAATTCAATCAACGTGGTTCCAAATTATTTTTCTCAAATACTAGACTCACTAAGAAACAACATATCCAAAATTCAATTGGATATGATTTTTCTACATTTTATTAAAAATCCCGAAATATAGCTGTCTCAGTTAAGGTACCTGCTGGAACAGTTCTACTAAAAATAATCTTTCTAAACTCATAACCATTCCAAAATCGAATCAACATATTTTTCAGTCATTCCATAGAGGCACAACATATCAAATATTCACTTCAAGAACATTTTTCTATAATTAATTAAAAATCATACAAGTCACAGCCTTTACTAATTGTAAAACAGAAAAAGAATTTCACTAAACACAACTCATCTCATCATCAAACCAACAAACCCTAATTCCTTTCTCACACCACTTCAAAAGAATTGAAGAATTTAAAGAAAAGATCTTACCTTAGATGAAGAAATCCACAAATCTTTAACCAAAACCCTTGCTTCCTTCTTCAAATTGCTTCAAACCTCAAGATCACCTCTCTTTCTCTCTTGGTTTTTGGAGAGCCGGCACCTCTTGAAAGAAAGAAGGAAATGATGAAGACACAAAGTCAAATTTGCTTTTAATCTCCACCAAGTGATCTTATCCAAGCAATTACCAAAATGCTCTCAATCATATAACTAACTTTTTGTCTCATATAGGCCCTTATATGTAATTGCACATTCCACAAAAATATCTTCTTGCATTGACTCTTCCTTTGACCCATTTATATGTTATATATATCATCATATACACAACATATACATTTGTCTCTAAACCCTAAATTTCTTCTCCAAAACACATACAAAAACATTCTCTTCCAATTTCTTATCAACTTATCATATATACATAATTCAAGTGCAACAACACTAACACCAAAACTACTAGGGCATAATTAGGGATATTACAATTCTCCCCCTCTAGAAAGAAATTTCGTCCTCGAAATTACCTGAAATTAACTCTGAAATAACTGAGGATACTGGTCTCGCATGGTATGCTCACTTTCCCAAGTTGCTTCCTCTCTTGCATGATTATTCCACAGAACTTTTACCAAAGGCACATTCTTATTTCTTAACTCTTTTACATCACGTGCCAAGATAGCAACTGGTTCCTCTTCAAATGTCAAGTCTGGGCTCACTTCAATAGATTCAAATGGCAACACATGAGATGGATCCGACCTATATCTCCTCAACATAGAAACATGGAATACATTATGAATACGATCCAACTCAGGTGGCAAAGCAAGTCGATACGCCACTGGCCCAACTCTTTCTAACACTTCATACGGCCCAATGAAACGAGGACTCAATTTTCCTTTCCGACCGAACCTCAAAATCTTCTTCCAAGGAGACACTTTCAGAAATACCTTATCTCCAACATCAAACTCTATATCTCTCCTTTTCAGATCTGCATAAGACTTCTGTCGGTCTGAAGCTGCTTTTAACCTGCCTCGAATCAACTTTACTTTTTCTTCAGTTTCTTGAATCAAATCAGGACCAACCAACTTATTATCTCCAAGCTCATTCCAACAAAGAGGTGTCCTACATCGTCTGCCATACAATGCTTCAAACGGTGCCATACCAATGCTGGATTGGTGACTGTTGTTGTAAGCAAACTCCACAAGAGGTAAAAACCTATCCCAACTTCCAGAGAAATCGATGACACAGCTTCTCAACATGTCCTCAATAATCTGTATCACCCTCTCTGACTGTCCATCCGTCTGTGGATGAAAAGCAGTGCTGAAGTGCAGTCGAGAACCTAAAGCACTATGCAAACTCTTCCAAAATCTGGAAGTAAACCTGGGATCTCGATCAGACACTAAAGAAGTTGGAACACCATGCAGTTTCACAATCTCATGGATATACAGCTCAGCCAATCTCTCCAAAGAGTAATCCATTCGAACCGGAAGAAAATGAGCTGTCTTAGTCAATCTATCCACAATCACCCATATGGCATCATGCTTCTTTTGTGTCAATGGCAAACCAGACACAAAATCCATTGTTACTCTTTCCCACTTCCATTCTGGCACTGACAATGGTTGAAGCAACCCGGTTGGAACTTGATGCTCTGCTTTAACCTTCTGACAGGTGAGACATTTCGATACAAACTCAGCAATGTCTCTCTTCAACCCCATCCACCAATAATGCTGTCTCAAATCATGATACATCTTCGTATTACCCGGATGCATAGCAAACATTGACTGATGAGCTTCTTCCAAAATTACCCTTTTCAAATCAGCATCATCGGGTACACACAATCGGTTTTTAAACCATAGGCTCCCATCACTTTTCACAACAAAATCTCTAGTCTTCCCATTCTTGCAATCTGAAATAATCTTCTGAATCTTCATATCAATCAACTGAGCCTCTTTGATCTGATCTAACAAAACTGGTTTCAAAAGCAACTGTGCCAACAATGCACCATCATCACAAGGTACAAAACTGGCATGCAAGGCTCTCAACTCAACAAGCAACGAGAGCGAGTAAACTGTTAAACCAGCTAAAGACTTCCGACTCAAAGCATCAGCAACAACATTTGCTTTACCTGGATGATAGTCAATCAAGCAGTCGTAGTCTTTAATCAATTCTAACCATCTCCTCTGACGAAGATTGAGTTCTTTCTGGACACCCAAATACTTCAAACTCTTGTGATCAGTGTAGATGAAACATTTCTCCCCAAACAGATAGTGGCGCCAAATTTTCAATGCAAACACAATGGCAGCCAATTCCAAATCATGGGTCGGATAGTTAAGCTCATGCGGTTTCAACTGTCGAGATGCATAAGCTATAACTTTACCTTCCTGCATCAACACACATCCCAAACCACTATGTGAAGCATCACTGTAAATCACATATGGTTTGCCTTCTACAGGTAAAGTAAGAACAGGCGCTTGAGTCAACATATCTCTCAACTGCTCAAAGCTCGCCTGACACTGATCTGTCCACAAAAACCTCACTCCCTTACGAAGCAATCTGGTGAGTGGAGTAGCTATCAAAGAAAGTCCTTTCACAAACCGCCGGTAATAGCCTGCCAAACCTAGAAAACTTCTAATCTCTGTCACAGACTTAGGTGGACTCCAATTCAGAATAGCTTCAACTTTACTTGGATCAACTCTAATGCCTTCTGCTGAAACAATATGTCCGAGAAAAGCTACTTGATCCAACCAGAACTCACACTTCGACAATTTAGCAAACAACTGCTTCTCTCTCAAAATCTGCAACACAATCCGCAGATGCATATCATGTTCCTCCTCATTCCGCGAATACACCAGAATGTCATCGATGAAGACCACTACAAACTGATCCAGATAGGGCCTAAATACCCTATTCATCAAATCCATAAAAGCTGCAGGTGCATTCGTCAGACCAAAAGGCATAACTAAAAATTCATAATGCCCATATCTGGTCCGGAAAGCTGTCTTCGGAACATCTTCAGCTCTGACTCTCAGCTGATGGTACCCTGATCTCAGATCAATTTTGGAAAACACAGCTGCACCCTTCAACTAATCAAATAGATCATCGATTCTAGGCAAAGGATATTTATTCTTAATGGTCACTTTGTTCAATTGCCTATAATCGATACATAATCTCATAGTACCATCTTTCTTCTTCAGAAATAGCACAGAAGCTCCCCAAGGAGAAACACTGGGGTGAATGAATCCTTTGTCCAACAACTCCTGTAATTGCACTTTTAACTCCCTCAATTCTACTGGTGCCATTCTGTAAGGAGTAATCAAAATAGGAGTGGTACCGGGCAACAACTCGATACCAAACTCCACTTCTCTCAGGAGGCAATCCTGGCAACTCCTCGGGAAAAACATCTGGGAACTCAGCAACTGTGGCAATGCTATCAATGGGAGAACCCTTTACTCTAGTATCTACCACATGAGCAAGATAGGCTTCACATCCCTTTCTAATCAACCTCCTAGCTGCAACAGCTGAAACAAATAAGGAGGCTAGCTGTTCCTGCTCATTAGATACTATCACCTCTCTACCATCACCAGTTCTCAAAGAAACAATCTTCTTCTTACAATCTACCACAGCTCCATGTCGAGATAGCCAGTCCATGCCTAGAATCACATCATATTCCTTAAATGGCATCTCAATCAAATCTCTAAGGAACTCCTCACCTTGCACCCTCACTGCACTATCTTTATGCACTTTACTAACTATCACACTATGCCCTAGAGGATTTGTCACCAAAACATCAAATCCTAGGGACTCAGCATGCATATCAAACACAGGAAAAACAGATGCACTAATATAAGAATGGGTGGATCCGGGATCAATCAAAGCAAGTACTGCAGTATCAAATAAAGAAAAAGTACCAGCTATAACTGCCGATGCATCCGGCTGCCTTTGCATAACATACATCCTCTGGGAAGATCCAACCTCCTCTGGTCTACTCTCCCTGGATGTAGCACCTCCTCTAAAACTGAACCCTGGTCTACCTCCTCGGCTGGCACCTCTGCCTCCCCTCACACTAGCTCGAGAAGCAGCAGAATCAACTGGCATCTGCTCCTGCCTCTCAGGACAGTCTCTCACAAAGTGGTCAGGTGATCCACACCTGAAGCATACCCCTGATCTACTATGCCTCCAACAAACGCCCCCATGTCTTCCACCACACTTGTTACACACAGGTAAGGTGGATCTCTGAACTCCAGGAGTAGGAGCACTCGCTACTGAAGCTGCAGGTCTAAATCTCTGCCTCTGGAACTGCACTGACCTACCAGCTGATCTTTGACTTCTACTGACCCGAGGAGCAAAACTTCCCTTACCTCTTTTAGCAGAAGAAGACTCTGCCTCAAATTGGGGCCTTCTAATCCTAACCTCTTCCTCAGAAGCAGCTGCAATATTCTGAGCTTTCTCCACACTCCGAGCTGCTGCCACAAGCTGAGAAAAATCCTGATACCGAGAACCAGCCACATGGCACATAAGAGAGGGCCTCAACCCCTCCTCAAATCTCCGGCATCGATCTATCTCATCCGATATAATGCCCCCGGCATACTCACTCAACCGGATAAATTCAACCTCATACTCCATCACAGTCCAGTTGTTTTGCTTCAAATCTAAAAACTCTCTCTTCTTCCCATCTTTATACTCCCTCGGAGTATACTTCAATTCGAACTCCCTCAGAAAATCTGCATAGGACAATGTTGGGGGATCTTCCATAGAATGGGGCACTGTCTTCCACCAACTATAAGCATCCTTCTGCAACAATTGTAACACCCCATCTCAGCCTACGTTTATAGACCAAGATGGACTGTTATCTCATAATGATTGTGTCTTAATATTTTACTTAGCCAATTTTAAGTGTAGATTTTTAAAAAATTTTGCCAGAGTTTCCCCTATATTTAGGGGTCCCAAGTGTCGCCAAAACTGATTTTTTTTTTAAAACAATTTTGTTCTCAATCCAACAATCTCAATCAATCTCAAACACTTCCATAGTCGAACTCCTTATACCCTCCACTACAACCTGCATTAAAGTTTCACACTTCTATACACACATCCATACACACTAATTCATACAACATACATTAGTTAATATACTTAGCACACGTACTATGGTCTTTTACTAGTCATACATACAATTCTTAGTTACACTAACATATGTACATGCCATTCTAGTTACATTACTTATAATATCTTTCTATCCGAAGAGTTGCCAACACCAACTGCTCGGAACACTGTAGAAACCAGCTTCTTGCTCAACCTACGAGTTTAGAAAGGAAACTAAACTCGCTAAGCGTTTGCTTAATGGGTACATAAATCATTGCATTTCATAAATAAAATAAATGAGTAATTCAAAACATGCATTTGAATACTTTAATTAAATGAATAAGATATAAACATAATGATAAAAGATTAAATCCCATATTCTGAATTTATAAATTACTCATTTTGCTTTTATCAATTTAGGTGCTCTACTGGTCTAACAGAACATCAGCGGATAAGGAAGAGTCGTGATAAACATATCTCATCATGATCATATTTCATTATCTTTCATCATATTTCTTGCACATGTGCCAATGGCCATTATCATTGCATCAATGATAATATCATTGTAATCATCGGCCTTCAGCCGGAATATCATATCATGTCATAAGCAGTACTGCAGTAATAGTATGATGCATCATACCCTTATCTCAAGGGTTCTGTCATAACCAAGTAGAGCATAAATAATTTATTAAATTACTTTGATCATGATATTCAATAAGCCATGATTTGTCCATAATGCATGTATTGTCGGAATAGCTTGTCATAATGCCTTTCTGATCATTTCCAATTCTCCTTCATGTCATTTTATATGATTTAACATCAATCCATATCATAATATTCAAGTTTTAACACATTTAGAAAAATGACCAAAGGAATAGTAGCGCGGCGCGTAAAATCGGCAACGCAATGGCACGCGACCACTAAATGGTAAAATCTGTTTTTACTGCTGAAAATCAGTCAACTTTGGCAACGGTTTTGACCAAGTAAACAAACTTATTTTTGGCTGAATTTTTGCAGGAAAACACTTTCATAAGTTAACTAAATGCATGTAAAATTTTGTCGAAAAATTCTTTCGTTTGCCCCTTCAACGGACTGCCCAAAATGAAAGCTGCAGAATGGTGCCCAAAAGGGACCATTCGGCCCAATTTTCCAAACTTGAGGGAAATTCATTTTTTTCTTGCAAAATTGATTTTTAGAATCCTTTTGTGATACCATTGAAGGACTAAGGGTCCCTCTTCCAAAAATCAAACCAAAGGAGTGATTAAAAACTCATCAAAGTTTATGAAAAATTGCATAAATTTAGCTAGTTTGTTTTGTTTTCATTCTTTTCATAATCAATTGATTACAAATGGTTCAAGAGAACTTTCCCACATATTTACCACACATAATAACATCATTTCAAAACCATTTCAAAAAATCCCATAATGCAAAATATGTGAATTAATTGAAAAGGCAATGATTTAAGTACCAAACCTTAATTCTTTTCACTTGTTTCTAGTTCTTTTATGTCTTCTTTGCTTCCTTCTCTCTCACTTCTTGATTTCCTATAATTTTCATAAAATCCATGTCAAGAACATAATAAAATTTAAGTGCTTCATGCCTTCTTTTGCTAACTAAACTACTAGTCATCCTTTTTATCCTTAATCTTATATGTGCAAATCACCTCTTTCACTTTTCCTCAACTTCTTAAATTTTCTATAATCATCATATTTATTCTTTCATTTTTATCTTACAAATACTATAACCAATGAAAGAAATAGAACCATAGATGAATTTCCTTACCTCAAAATCTTATTCTCCACCAAAGTTTGCAATCTCTCCCAATTCTCCAGATTTGGCTACGTGAAAAGAAAAACAATCTCTCTCTCTTTTTCCTTCCTCCTATTTTCGGCCAAGCAAGAACAAAGAGAGTTCTTGGCTTTATTTTTGTGGTGTTCTCTCCTCCAAATGGCAGCCAAGAGAGGTTGATAGGTCATGGTGTAGATGTTGATTTCCCATTGGTACACATATGTGAGAAAATGGCCAATTCTCATTGGTCCAAATGTCTCCTTCTTTAATTTATTTACAACCCAAGCCCTTGGACTTCATCTTAATTATATTTTGGCCCCTCAACCTCATTGTGCTGTAATTTTATGCTCTAAGGTGTGAAAAAACCAAAATACCCTCCGGCGGTTACTCGTTCGTAACTTTTAAACCGCGCACTTTCGCCGAATGCTGTGGTACACTTTTTGACTCAGTTTTTCCTCTACTTTTCATTTTTGAGATCCTTTATTACTTTCGAGACACTTTTAAAAATGACCATGATGCCCCTGGTCAAAATCCCCTATATCTTCCAAACCGTGCTTTTTCGGGAAAAACCGTGTCGCACCGTTACTGTCCGATTTTTCTCTACTTTCCATTTATGGAGTCTGTTATGTGCACTATTAAGGACCTCCGGAACAACTTTTGGTAATTACGGTCACCTCCCCAAAACTTTACAATCTTTTCAAATAGGTCCTTTCAATTTTACAAAACTTCCCTTCACTTTGCGCTTTTGAGTAGCTTCTCGGGAGGGTTCCTCTTACTGTACATGGACGTACTGTACATATGTACAAATTGGGTCATGACATTTCTTCCCCTCTAAAATTTAAGCTTTGTCCCGAAGCTAGTCAGTTGTAAACAAATGCGGGTATTGCTGCTTCATAGTTTCTTCTCTTTCCCAGGTTGCCTCTTCTATCTTATGATTTCTCCACAATACTTTAACCAGAGGAATTTTCTGATTTCTCAATTCTTTAACCTCTCGTGCCAAAATCTTCACTGGCTCCTCTTCATAAGTCAAGTCGGGCTGGACCTCGATATCTTGTGTCTTGATGATGTGTGCAGGGTCTGAACGATATCGTCGTAACATTGAAACATGAAAAACATTATGTATCCTATCCAGTTCGGGTGGTAGGGCTAACCGATAAGCTACTGGGCCTATACGTTCGATGACTTCATATGGTCCAATGAATCTGGGACTTAACTTGCCTTTCTGCTTAAATCTCAGTACTTTCTTCCATGGAGAAACTTTAAGGAAAACTTTGTTCCCTACTGCAAATTCTATGTCTTTTCGTTTCAGGTCTGCGTACGACTTCTGTCTATCTGATGCAACCTTTAGTCTGTCTCGAATGATGTTAACTTTCTCCTGAGTCTCCTTTACAATGTCGGGTCCAAGAACTTTTTCCTCACTTAGTTCTGTCCAACATACTGGCGTTCTACACTTTCTTCCGTACAATGCTTCATAGGGTGCCATCTGTATGCTGGATTGGTAGCTGTTGTTATATGCGAATTCCATTAGGCTTAGGTACTTATCCCAGCTGCCTTTAAAATCCATAACACACGCTCTCATCATGTCTTCCAAAATCTGAATTACTCTTTCAGATTGCCCATCCGTTTGAGGATGAAAAGCAGTGCTATAGCTTGCTTGGGTTCCGAGGGCTGTTTGGAGCTTTCTCCAAAAGTTCGAAGTGAACCGTGGATCTCTGTCCGAAATAATGGATGTCGGGACTCCATGCAATCGTACAATCTCTTTGACGTATATTTCTACCAATTTATCCATTGAATAGTCCATTCGCACAGGCAGAAAATGAGCTGACTTAGTTAATCGATCGACAATTACCCATACAGCGTCATGTTTATCTCTCGTCATTGGCAATCCTGTGACGAAATCCATAGTGATGCGATCCAATTTCCATGTCGGAATTGTAATTGGCTGTAATAGTCCTGATGGCACTTGATGTTCTGCTTTCACTTGCTGGCATGTCAAACACTTAGTTACGAAATCTACGATGTCTCCCTTCATTCCTGGCCACCAATAAAATTTCTTCAAGTCTTGGTACATTTTTGTAGCCCCTGGGTGCATTGCGTAAGAACTACTGTGGGCTTCATGAAGAATCTTCTTTTCTATATCTCCTGTTGCTGGTATTATTGTCCGACTTTCGTAATATAAACTACCGTCTCTTGAAATTTGAAACTTTGTACTTTTTCCTTCTTGTACTTGCTTGATCCATTTTTGGACTTGTTTATCTTTTTGTTGTGCTTGGTGGATTTCCTGAAAAAACGTGGGTCGTGTTTGCATTTCTGCTAGCAGTGCTCCTTCTTTGGTTGGTCTCAAACTGATCCTCATAGCCCTTAAAGCTTGCATTGATTTCCTACTAAGTGCGTCAGCAACGACGTTCGCCTTTCCTGGATGATAGTTTATGATATAGTCATAGTTTGCCAAAATTTGGATCCATTTCCTTTGTCGCAAATTGAGGTCCTTTTGTGTTGGCAGATACTTCAAGCTTTTGTGATCTGTATAAATGTAGCATTTTTCTCCATACAGGTAATGTTTCCATGTCTTGAATGCCAATACAATAGCTGCCAATTCTAAATCGTGTGTTGGATAAATCTTCTCGTATGGTTTAAGTTGCCGGGAAACATACGCGACCACTTTACCTTCTTGCATGAGTACACAACCTAAGCCAATGTGTGATGCATCGCTGTATATCACAAAGTCCTTACCGGACACTGGTTGCGTGAGTATCGGGGCATTTGTTAGCTTTCCTTTTAGTTTCTCAAAGCTTCTTTGACATTCATCTATCCACTGAAATCTAGCATTCTTCCGAAGCAACTTGGTCATTGGGGCGGCGATAATGGAAAATCCTTTCACGAATCGTCGATAGTATCCTGCCAATCCTAGGAAACTTCTCACTTCTTTTACTGTCCTTGGCGGTTTCCAATCCAAAATAGCTTCTATTTTCTTAGGATCCACTCTGATGCCCTCAGCAGTTACAATGTGTCCCAAGAATGTCACTTCTTCCAGCCAAAATTCACACTTATTGAGCTTGGCATATAGTTGTTTTTCTCTCAATGTTTGTATTACAATGCGGAGGTGTCGATCATGCTCTTCTTTGTTCTTTGAATACACAAGAATGTCATCTATAAACACCACTACGAATTGGTCAAGGTACGGATGGAAAATTCGATTCATCAAATCCATAAATACCGCTGGTGCATTTGTAAGCCCAAAAGGCATTACAAGAAACTCATAATGTCCGTACCGAGTTCTGAAAGCAGTCTTTGAAATGTCCCCCTCCTTAATTGGCAGCTGATGGTATCCCGATCGGAGATCTATCTTTGAAAATACACTGGCTCCTTTGAGTTGATCGAATAAATCGTCAATGCGTGGTAGTGGATACTTGTTCTTGATTGTGAGTTTGTTCAACTGTCGATAATCCACGCATAGCCTTAAAGATCCATCTTTCTTTTTGACGAAAAGTACTGGTGCACCCCATGGGGAAACGCTTGGTCGTATAAAGCCTTTGTCGAGTAACTCTTGTAATTGCGTCTTCAATTCCTTGAGTTCCGCTGGCGCTATTCGGTATGGGGCAATCGACACTGGTGCAGCTCCCGGATAAACATCTATGGTGAATTCCACTTCTCTCTTAGGTGGTAATCCGGGTAGCTCATCTGGGAAAACATCGGGAAAATCACGCACCGATGGTATGTCTTGGATCCTAGTAGCGTCTTTCTTTGCTTCCATGGTGCTTACTAGATATGCCTCGCATCCTTTTTGTATTAGCTTCCTTGCCGTCACTGCCGATATTATGTTGTTCAAATAGTCGCCTCTTTTTCCGACTACTGTCACTTCCTCTCCGCAAGGGGTATGGAGCGTCACTCTTTTCTTCTCACAGTCAACTATTGCTTTATGCTTTGCTAACCAGTTCATTCCTAAAATTATGTCAAATTCCCGAAATGGTAATTCCATCAAATTTCCAGGAAATACCCTTCCGTGTATCCCTATAGGGCATTCTTTGATTACTTTGTTCGTAACTATTTCATCTCCTATAGGGTTTGTAACTAGTATACCGGACTTGACATATTCTACTGGTAATCCTTCTAAATTCTCACTATGCATGCATATGTACGAATGTGTGGATCCGGGATCAATTAAAGCATGTACAGGTTTGTTGAACATATAAAACGTACCAACAATGACGTCCGGTGCTTCTTCTTCTTCTCGGGTTCTCTTCGCATATACCCTTGCTGGTGCACTTGTACTAGGCTGGTTAATAGTCTCTGATTGTGCCTTTTGAAAATTTGGATTACCTCCTCTTCCTCTACCTCGGCCTCTGCCAAAGATAAGCTGTGACCTCTCTGTTGGTGCAGGAGTAGTCATCTGTATTTTAGGGCAGTTCACCTTTATATGGTCTAGTGCTCCACACTCCCAGCATCCTTCAGTTAAATACCAACATTCGCCTCCATGTTTCCGTCCACAATGTTCACATAGAGGAAAAGTATATCTTTCAAAACTCGTGTTTCTTCCAAATCCTTCACTAATTCCTGGATTGTTACTTCTTCCTCGGCCTCTACTTAATCCTCTTCCGAAGCCTCTTCCAAACGACCCCGGTGCACTGGCTACAGATGTTTGATAACTCATACCTCGGCCTGACCTCTGATTCTGAAATCGCCCGCCTTGTTGCATAGAACTACTTCCTCCCTTGAATCTCTTTCGGGCTTGCTGAGGTCCCCCTAGGCCTCGAGTTTGTGTTCTTTTTTTGCTGCATGCGCTGGTGCCTATTCCTCTCATCCACTTGTACTTTCTCAACGTCCAAAGCCTTTGCAACAAGCTTGGAAAATTCTGATATATCTATGACTACCAATTGCACTTTGATTTCATTGTTTAATCCTTCTAAGAATCTCTGGCATCTTTCCTGTTCTGTTTCTATCATTCTCCTCTACATTTATAGGCACGGAGGCACGTGACTCGCCCTCCTCGTCTACGGCTCTCTGTGATTCAACTTCTTGCGACATTCTACAATCATATACATGTATATCATAATAAAGTTAGCTGCTGGTTTGGCTTGACCTATAAAATTTCCTATATGGCATGTACATAGATAAATTCCAATCGTAATTTCAGATCATACACTTAATATAAACATAACCTTATTTATTCACATAATCGTGTTTCATACATATTTAACATACATCATCACATACTCCTACTTATGGCCTATTTATATCTATTTACAACAAAATGGCCTATCTACTGCTGCATTTTTATCTGCTTATATACATAACCCAAAGGGGTAGCAAAATCATCAGCCCATCACAGCTCAATAAGTAGGAGCTAGGGGAAAGGTAGCACTATCTGAAGCAAACTCCATCGGATCTGGATCTACCTCGTTAGACTGAACTCTAGGAAGGTTACGAGGGAGTTCGTCCATTCTATCCTGTAACATCTCTACCCTTCCTTGCAAGGTCCTAGCCAAACGATTCACATTCTCAAGCTCTACTGTAGTTTGCCTCTTATCCACTTGTAACGCCCTAACATCTTCTATCAAGAGCCTAACATTATCCAGGGCTAACACTAAGTCTTCCCGGTCCTGAAGTCTCAAGTCTCTCAGCTGATCTATTACTTCCTCTTGCTCCTCCTGTTTCCTCTTCATTCTAAATACTTCCATTTTCAACTCTGCTATTTCCCGCTCTCTGGCTTCTATTTTAATTTTCTGGCGCAGATTCTCCTTTCCCAATTCAAAAAGCTTCTTATCTATGGCTTGTTCCTCACTTGTGCTGGCCCGAGAATAAGGTTTAGGACCTAAAACCAATTTAGCTGGTTGCTTCGAATCACTCATCTTCACTCCTGTTCTCAATAACACAATACCACTAATAAGTATCATAAACATAAACATCAGCTTATTAAAATTCCCTTCCTAAGCCTATGTGTCATGCATTCACAGTTTGATTCAACTAACTATCCAGAATCGACTAAACCTGTGCTCTGATACCACTAAATGTAACACCCCATCTCAGCCTACGTTTATAGACCAAGATGGACTGTTATCTCATAATGATTGTGTCTTAATATTTTACTTAGCCAATTTTAAGTGTAGATTTTTAAAAAATTTTGCCAGAGTTTCCCCTATATTTAGGGGTCCCAAGTGTCGCCAAAACTGATTTTTTTTTTAAAACAATTTTGTTCTCAATCCAACAATCTCAATCAATCTCAAACACTTCCATAGTCGAACTCCTTATACCCTCCACTACAACCTGCATTAAAGTTTCACACTTCTATACACACATCCATACACACTAATTCATACAACATACATTAGTTAATATACTTAGCACACGTACTATGGTCTTTTACTAGTCATACATACAATTCTTAGTTACACTAACATATGTACATGCCATTCTAGTTACATTACTTATAATATCTTTCTATCCGAAGAGTTGCCAACACCAGCTGCTCGGAACACTGTAGAAACCAGCTTCTTGCTCAACCTACGAGTTTAGAAAGGAAACTAAACTCGCTAAGCGTTTGCTTAATGGGTACATAAATCATTGCATTTCATAAATAAAATAAATGAGTAATTCAAAACATGCATTTGAATACTTTAATTAAATGAATAAGATATAAACATAATGATAAAAGATTAAATCCCATATTCTGAATTTATAAATTACTCATTTTGCTTTTATCAATTTAGGTGCTCTACTGGTCTAACAGAACATCAGCGGATAAGGAAGAGTCGTGATAAATATATCTCATCATGATCATATTTCATTATCTTTCATCATATTTCTTGCACATGTGCCAATGGCCATTATCATTGCATCATTGATCATATCATTGTAATCATCGGCCTTCAGCCGGAATATCATATCATGTCATAAGCAGTACTGCAGTAATAGTATGATGCATCATACCCTTATCTCAAGGGTTCTGTCATAACCAAGTAGAGCATAAATAATTTATTAAATTACTTTGATCATGATATTCAATAAGCCATGATTTGTCCATAATGCATGTATTGTCGGAATAGCTTGTCATAATGCCTTTCTGATCATTTCCAATTCTCCTTCATGTCATTTTATATGATTTAACATCAATCCATATCAAAATATTCAAGTTTTAACACATTTAGAAAAATGACCAAAGGAATAGTAGCGCGGCGCGTAAAATCGGCAACGCAATGGCACGCGACCACTAAATGGTAAAATCTGTTTTTACTGCTGAAAATCAGTCAACTTTGGCAACGGTTTTGACAAGTAAACAAACTTATTTTTGGCTGAATTTTTGCAGGAAAACACTTTCATAAGTTAACTAAATGCATGTAAAATTTTGTCGAAAAATTCTTTCGTTTGCCCCTTCAACGGACTGCCCAAAATGAAAGCTGCAGAATGGTGCCCAAAAGGGACCATTCGGCCCAATTTTCCAAACTTGAGGGAAATTCATTTTTTTCTTGCAAAATTGATTTTTAGAATCCTTTTGTGATACCATTGAAGGACTAAGGGTCCCTCTTCCAAAAATCAAACCAAAGGAGTGATTAAAAACTCATCAAAGTTTATGAATAATTGCTTAAATTTAGCTAGTTTGTTTTGTTTTCATTCTTTTCATAATCAATTGATTACAAATGGTTCAAGAGCACTTTCCCACATATTTACCACACATAATAACATCATTTCAAAACCATTTCAAAAAATCCCATAATGCAAAATATGTGAATTAATTGAAAAGGCAATGATTTAAGTACCAAACCTTAATTCTTTTCACTTGTTTCTAGTTCTTTTATGTCTTCTTTGCTTCCTTCTCTCTCACTTTTTGATTTCCTATAATTTTCATAAAATCCATGTCAAGAACATAATAAAATTTAAGTGCTTCATGCCTTCTTTTGCTAACTAAACTACTAGTCATCCTTTTTATCCTTAATCTTATATGTGCAAATCACCTCTTTCACTTTTCCTCAACTTCTTAAATTTTCTATAATCATCATATTTATTCTTTCATTTTTATCTTACAAATACTATAACCAATGAAAGAAATAGAACCATAGATGAATTTCCTTGTAATACCCCTATGCATGCCCCAGAAGTTTTGTATGTTGTTGTTGTTGTTGTTATTGTTGTTGGTTTAAATTGAGAAAAGTAAATATATGTATATGTGTTTTGGGGAAATTTAGGGTTTAGAGACAAGTTTATATGTTGTGTATATGGTGATATATATAGCATATAAAATGGTCAAAGAGAAAGAGTCAATGCAAGAGGAGATATTTTTATATGGCATGTGGAATTACTTAATTGGGTTCATAAGAGACAAAAGCTAAGTTAAGTGATAAGGGGTATATGAGTAATTGCTTGAAATGAAATGCTTGGTGGAGGATTTTTGGTAATTAGTAATTATATTATTATTATTATTATTATTATATACATATATGTGGCTATCGTGGAAGAGGAAAAAGAAATAAAGATATTATCTTCTTCTTCTTCTTCTTCTTCTCCTTTTGGTTCTTGCACGAGAGAGAGAGAGAGAGGTAGAGAGATGAGTTGATCTTCACCTAAACCTTAGGGTTTTAAGAGAATTGAAGGAAGAATCAAAGGATTAGGTGGAGATTTGGTGGAATTCATCAATTGAGGTAAGTACTTACTTGTTTTCCTTTGTTAATGTTTGAGATAGGTTGTGATGGATTGATTTCATGATTTAGTGTGTTATATATGTGTTTACAAGTATTGAAATTGATTACAAGCTAAAGGATTGGATTGGTGTTGGTTTTGTTGGAAAGATGGTAAGTATTCTCTTGTTTTCTTTACTTAATTGGAAGTTGTGTTGGAAGTGAAGTAAGGTTTGATGATTTTGTGATTTGGTGGATTTGAGATGTGTTGTGTTGTGTGTTCAAGTGTTAAATTGATTTTAAGTTATGAGTTTAATTAGAGGTTGTTGTTGGAAATGGTGGAGATGTTGATTTTAGGGTTTTGAGTTGAGATGTGTTTAATTGTTATATTAATGTGTTGTGAAGTAATTCTTGTGATGAATATGTGTTTAAAACATTGATTATATTCATTTGAAGCATGTTATATGATGAATATTGTGTTTGAGTGCAATTAGAAGAGAATTGGTTTTGGTGATGGGTGACACGGCCATAGGCATTGAAGAGACACGGGCGTGTTCATCAATTGAGTTGGGCGTGTCAATTGTTTGAATTGGCTACTGCCTCTTTTGTTGTTAGTGACACGGGCGTGTCCATCAAAGGTTCTGGGCGTGTCAATTGTTGAATTGGCTACTGCCTCTTTTGTTGTTAGTGACACGGGCGTGTTCCATCAAGTGGCTGGGCGTGTCCATCAAATGGGTTGGGCGTGTCCTACAAATGAATTACCTATTGCTTTATACTTTGTTTCTTTTTACATTGTTTTGATTCTTCAAAGGTTCCATTGTTTCTAAACTTAAACATGAACATTATAAATATGTTTTAAACACAAGAATGATCTAATCAAAGGAATGTGGAAGATCATAAAGCTATGAATCATATCAATTGTGTTTTGCCCTAATTGCATTGTTGAGATTTAGCAATGTTATGTTATGCACTTTGAATGATATGTTTGCCTAGTTAATGTAATTGATGTTGTATATATATATATCAATGAGGCTATATGTAAAATGTGAAAAAGAGAATGAAGTCATTGATTATGGATAGCTTGGTGGGAATAACTCTTGAGGGTGAAAGAGATGAGGATCATCCAAAAAGGTATGTACAATGCAATTTATAATGATGTGAATGATATGTTTACCTAGTTAATGTAATTGATGTTGTATATATATATATATCAATGGTGGAATATGACATGTAAAGGATATGATGAGGTAAATGATTATGTATGTAAAAGATGAAATGATAATTCAAATAAGACATGATATGAGACAATGCCATTGTGTTTGGCTATGATAAATGATGCTATATGAGATATAATGTGATCATGGATGAGATAACTATACACTTGAATAATGAAGTGTTATATTGTGAAATAAAATGTGAAGCCATTGTTATTGGCTAATGTGATTCAATGGAGATAAATGAGGCATGTTTGCCTAAATGATAATGAGAATTGAGAATGAAATCTAAATGAATTGTGTGGCTAATGTGTTATTCAATTTTCAGAGTTTGTTGTTGGTGGCATGCCTAATAAGTGTAACAATCTCTTGAAGTTAGGTTGGATTGGATCCTTGAAGCCTAATTGAGATGTTACCACCCTTGAAGCTAGGTTGGATTAGTTCTTGAAGCCAAGTTGGGTAGAAGCTTAGCATGCTTTGCTCCCCTTGAAGCTTGGTTGAACTTGATCCTTGAAGCCTAGTTGGGTATATGATATTGATAAATGTGATAACAAACCAAAGCATTAACTCTGAAAATTGAATTGCATATTAGTGTCTGTTGGGCCCGAGTCTGTCTTTGATGTCTATGTGATATACAAATGTTGAATTAGATGAATAATGAGATCTATGATTGATTTTGTTGACAATGTGACTTATGATTGGTGAATTGTGAATTAAACAATGTTATGAGGTATGATATGTAATGTGTATGTATTGATATGTTGATTGTGAGTATTGGTGATGGATTGTGGTTGGTGTTAATGATTGCCTTGTTGGAAATGTTATTCATGATTGGTAAATGGTGAATAAAATAATGTTAGGAAGTATGTTGTGGAATGTGGGTATTGAAATATAATTTAGTTGAGATATATGAAAGGTACAATCTAAAAGAAAAGATATGATAAGCTAAAGTTACATGGAATTGATATATCATTATATGCTAATATTTTTATAATGTATGTGTATATTATATATTTGTATTACTAAGCTCTCGGGCTTAGCGCGGTTGTTTGATCGCGCAGGTGACCAGATGAAAGATATAAAGTCTTGCGTTATGCCACGAGAAGAGTAAGAGTTTGTCGAGACCAACTAGAGGGTGATGCATACATGTATAATTTAATTATGATGTACTTTTATCAAGAATGTAATCATGTGTATAAATGATGTTTCGAGAAAGATAAGATTATTGTATATTTATAAGATCATTAAAAGTATATCGATTTTGTAAATGTTCTTTAAATTAATGTATTGTGGTTTGAGATATGTTAAAGGTTTGTAAATTGTAACGAAATGTGACATCTTTATACTTTATATATTTACTGTACGTATATCAGGTATATGTGTAGTACTTATATGGAGTATCGGGGTGTTACAATTATTTTGGTATCAGAGCTTAGGTTCGAGATTCTCGGCCTAAGTGAAATTAAAAGAAAAAGTTTTGAAACGCATAAAATGAACCAAGAAGAAGAGTTTTGAAATGCAATTGGTAATGCATGCATATGCATTGACACCTAGGTTGGTCTCGGATGTGGCATTATATGAATTGTAGAATATTTGTGTTATATGAGATGTTTAACATAATTAATGATATATGTGTATACCATTTTGATGTGATGAGAAACCATGATTGTTGGCAATAATGTTGGAAATGAATTATAATTGAGGCATAGTGCCTAATTGATTATGATAAACTAATTGTGAAATGTAATGTGATATATGTATATTGATGATGCATATGGAAATGTCATGTTGTGTGCAATATGGAGTGTAATGTTGATGTTTATGAGTAATATGATGTGGGACATAATATGAATTCAAACATAAAGAGAATAAAGTTGAAAATGAGTTGAAAACAAATTAAGATAAGAGTATGTACTCTTTCTTCTACACTTTGAACCTCTTTATAATAAGGTTTATGTTGGGGTTAATAGACAAAGGAAATGTTGCTGGATTGTTATTATTGAAAGATATGTTACAAAATGAGGAAAGAATGGTGGGATATTGAATGAGTTGGTTATTATAGACAAAGTGTGACTATCTAAAGTTTGAAGTATGTACATATATAAAGTTAAGGTTTTGTTTAAAGGAAAAGAGATGAGATTGGTTAAGTAAGAATAAGTTGATATTGTTATTTTAATGTAAACATTGTGAATGCAACGTTAGAAATGTGAGATGCTTGGATATTGTGAAAGCTCATAGTAATGATGGTAATATGTGATATTTGAGATTTCTGAAATGAGCTTAATAATTGGAGAAATTATATGTTTTGACTTTGCTTTGTGATATATATACATAAGATGTTTCTAAAGTGATATTAAGAAAAGATGAGTTTGGCAAATTGAAGTTTAAGCAAAGTAGTAAATTGGAAAGTTAAAGTCTTAGTGGAAAGTGATAAACATTAAATTTGTATTGAATGTGTGAAAAAGAAACATAAAATAAGAATATCTAAGTAAGGGTATACATGTATATGATATGTGAATTGATTTTCAATATGAATGAAATTATGATATATAAACAAATGTGTGAATCACATTATGAAGGTGACCTATGTATATGTATGCGGTATAATTATGAAATAAGTGATATGGAAATGATGCAATATGTATTAGTGGACCTAAGAGATATTAGGTTTTGAACTGTGTAAAGCGGAATGGATTATGAGATGGAAGTGAGTATAGAATGGACTTGAATAATATTGGACAGTGAAAATTGTTATAGTGAGCATTGAATTTGATGATCATATGATATTTAGAGTTCTAAAGTGCTCACATATGGAAATTCCATGTAATTATATATTATAAGAGATTGTAAATGGATTCGAAATGAAGTGACGAAAAGAAATTTTATAGAAATTACATATGGTTAAATATGTATATAGTAATATTGTTGAAACGTGAATTAAGTTGAGATAGACATTATAATCGAGTGCAAAGTGGTTTGAAATGGAGTTGGAATGTATTAACTTTTGTTATAGCAATAATGTAAAGAAGAAATATGTAATTCTTGAGATACACCTTAGTCTTGTATTTGTAAAAATTGAGAATAAAATTATGAAAGAACAGAATTGATTTGAGAGTTCCAGGCTTGAATATTAACCTCTTAAGCCATGTGTTTTGTTCGGTATATTTGATTGATTAATTTGTTATCCATGGATTTGGGTCTTAGATATAATGATTGTAATACAGATTTGATGAGATTGAAATTATGATGAAAAGTATAGTTAAATGTTATGATGGATAAAGTTGTATCTTATCAATTTGATGTTAAGCATTTGGTTATATTTATGATAGTTAAGAGAGAAAAGGAAATTATGGAAATGTCTCGAGTTATGAATATTATGGCAATGAGGTAATCAAAATAAGTATAACAAGGAAATGAAATGTGAGAAGATGTTAAAAAGGGAGAAAATACAAATGTGATTGAAAGTTATACTAAACATGTTTATGATATGTGATGAATAAATGAATAAATTTGAGGTTTAAGTGAATGAGCTATATATAGTAAATATGGTATAAAATTTTTATGAGAATTGGTTGGAAATTATATTAAGATAATTTGAAGTGATTGGTTATCATGATTATTTGATTGAATATAGATCGGAAGAGATCAGGAATTGAATGTAAGTTTACCCTAATGGAATTAAGTTATATAAATACATATATGAATATTGTGAAATTTTATGATAAGTTTGAATAAATAAATTGTTGGTTGGATTTGAGCAAGATTGGAACGTGGATATATTGTGATAAATAGATCAATGGATCTGAATTGGCTAAGATTATGAATCATTATTGAGATTTGACATGTATAGTTGTGTTAAGAGTATAATTGTTTGCATGATAATGTATATGATGTAAATTTCAAAGTGTGAGTGAACGTGAATAAATGGAGTTATAATAGTTATACATCATGATAAAAAGGGAAAAGATTGATTATTTATGAAATAAGTTGAAAGGTAATGTATTAAGATGTAATTTAAATAAAAAGTGTGCTAAAGAAATAACTCCATTTGTGAAAAATAAAGATTTTGTTATCCATTGAGGTTTGATAAATGTCTATTTAGATGGTGATTGTAATGACGGGATAATTAATGCTAAGATATAAACCAATGATTTTTAAGGTTAAAGTTAAAAGAGTAATTACAAAGAAGTGAAGGAATAGAATATACTGAATATAAAGATTGGATGAAGTATAAGTGTATTATATAATGATCTCATTCTTGTGTAAAGGCATTGATAAAAGAGGTAATGAGTTCTTTTGAATGTTTGATCAAGAAAGTAATAAGATATCTAATCATATAGAATGATGAGTTATGAAATTTAAAGAAGGCGGTTGATTTGAAAGGGAAGAGTTAAAATTATATGATTTGATGACACTATGACTTGAGCATATAATTAACTTCATATGAAAGTTGAGATAGTATTTTGTTAAGAATGAATCGTTACGGTACTGATAATTTCGAGCACGAAATTATTTAAGGGGGAGAGAATTGTAATACCCCTATGCATGCCCCAGAAGTTTTGTATGTTGTTGTTGTTGTTGTTATTGTTGTTGGTTTAAATTGAGAAAAGTAAATATATGTATATGTGTTTTGGGGAAATTTAGGGTTTAGAGACAAGTTTATATGTTGTGTATATGGTGATATATATAGCATATAAAATGGTCAAAGAGAAAGAGTCAATGCAAGAGGAGATATTTTTATATGGCATGTGGAATTACTTAATTGGGTTCATAAGAGACAAAAGCTAAGTTAAGTGATAAGGGGTATATGAGTAATTGCTTGAAATGAAATGCTTGGTGGAGGATTTTTGGTAATTAGTAATTATATTATTATTATTATTATTATTATATACATATATGTGGCTATCGTGGAAGAGGAAAAAGAAATAAAGATATTATCTTCTTCTTCTTCTTCTTCTTCTCCTTTTGGTTCTTGCACGAGAGAGAGAGAGAGAGGTAGAGAGATGAGTTGATCTTCACCTAAACCTTAGGGTTTTAAGAGAATTGAAGGAAGAATCAAAGGATTAGGTGGAGATTTGGTGGAATTCATCAATTGAGGTAAGTACTTACTTGTTTTCCTTTGTTAATGTTTGAGATAGGTTGTGATGGATTGATTTCATGATTTAGTGTGTTATATATGTGTTTACAAGTATTGAAATTGATTACAAGCTAAAGGATTGGATTGGTGTTGGTTTTGTTGGAAAGATGGTAAGTATTCTCTTGTTTTCTTTACTTAATTGGAAGTTGTGTTGGAAGTGAAGTAAGGTTTGATGATTTTGTGATTTGGTGGATTTGAGATGTGTTGTGTTGTGTGTTCAAGTGTTAAATTGATTTTAAGTTATGAGTTTAATTAGAGGTTGTTGTTGGAAATGGTGGAGATGTTGATTTTAGGGTTTTGAGTTGAGATGTGTTTAATTGTTATATTAATGTGTTGTGAAGTAATTCTTGTGATGAATATGTGTTTAAAACATTGATTATATTCATTTGAAGCATGTTATATGATGAATATTGTGTTTGAGTGCAATTAGAAGAGAATTGGTTTTGGTGATGGGTGACACGGCCATAGGCATTGAAGAGACACGGGCGTGTTCATCAATTGAGTTGGGCGTGTCAATTGTTTGAATTGGCTACTGCCTCTTTTGTTGTTAGTGACACGGGCGTGTCCATCAAAGGTGCTGGGCGTGTCAATTGTTGAATTGGCTACTGCCTCTTTTGTTGTTAGTGACACGGGCGTGTTCCATCAAGTGGCTGGGCGTGTCCATCAAATGGGTTGGGCGTGTCCTACAAATGAATTACCTATTGCTTTATACTTTGTTTCTTTTTACATTGTTTTGATTCTTCAAAGGTTCCATTGTTTCTAAACTTAAACATGAACATTATAAATATGTTTTAAACACAAGAATGATCTAATCAAAGGAATGTGGAAGATCATAAAGCTATGAATCATATCAATTGTGTTTTGCCCTAATTGCATTGTTGAGATTTAGCAATGTTATGTTATGCACTTTGAATGATATGTTTGCCTAGTTAATGTAATTGATGTTGTATATATATATATCAATGAGGCTATATGTAAAATGTGAAAAAGAGAATGAAGTCATTGATTATGGATAGCTTGGTGGGAATAACTCTTGATGGTGAAAGAGATGAGGATCATCCAAAAAGGTATGTACAATGCAATTTATAATGATGTGAATGATATGTTTACCTAGTTAATGTAATTGATGTTGTATATATATATATATCAATGGTGGAATATGACATGTAAAGGATATGATGAGGTAAATGATTATGTATGTAAAAGATGAAATGATAATTCAAATAAGACATGATATGAGACAATGCCATTGTGTTTGGCTATGATGAATGATGCTATATGAGATATAATGTGATCATGGATGAGATAACTATACACTTGAATAATGAAGTGTTATATTGTGAAATAAAATGTGAAGCCATTGTTATTGGCTAATGTGATTCAATGGAGATAAATGAGGCATGTTTGCCTAAATGATAATGAGAATTGAGAATGAAATCTAAATGAATTGTGTGGCTAATGTGTTATTCCATTTTCAGAGTTTGTTGTTGGTGGCATGCCTAATAAGTGTAACAATCTCTTGAAGTTAGGTTGGATTGGATCCTTGAAGCCTAATTGAGATGTTACCACCCTTGAAGCTAGGTTGGATTAGTTCTTGAAGCCAATTTGGGTAGAAGCTTAGCATGCTTTGCTCCCCTTGAAGCTTGGTTGAACTTGATCCTTGAAGCCTAGTTGGGTATATGATATTGATAAATGTGATAACAAACCAAAGCATTAACTCTGAAAATTGAATTGCATATTAGTGTCTGTTGGGCCCGAGTCTGTCTTTGATGTCTATGTGATATACAAATGTTGAATTAGATGAATAATGAGATCTATGATTGATTTTGTTGACAATGTGACTTATGATTGGTGAATTGTGAATTAAACAATGTTATGAGGTATGATATGTAATGTGTATGTATTGATATGTTGATTGTGAGTATTGGTGATGGATTGTGGTTGGTGTTAATGATTGCCTTGTTGGAAATGTTATTCATGATTGGTAAATGGTGAATAAAATAATGTTAGGAAGTATGTTGTGGAATGTGGGTATTGAAATATGATTTAGTTGAGATATATGAAAGGTACAATCTAAAAGAAAAGATATGATAAGCTAAAGTTACATGGAATTGATATATCATTATATGCTAATATTTTTATAATGTATGTGTATATTATATATTTGTATTACTAAGCTCTCGGGCTTAGCGCGGTTGTTTGATCGCGCAGGTGACCAGATGAAAGATATAAAGTCTTGCGTTATGCCACGAGAAGAGTAAGAGTTTGTCGAGACCAACTAGAGGGTGATGCATACATGTATAATTTAATTATGATGTACTTTTATCAAGAATGTAATCATGTGTATAAATGATGTTTCGAGAAAGATAAGATTATTGTATATTTATAAGATCATTAAAAGTATATCGATTTTGTAAATGTTCTTTAAATTAATGTATTGTGGTTTGAGATATGTTAAAGGTTTGTAAATTGTAACGAAATGTGACATCTTTATACTTTATATATTTACTGTACGTATACCAGGTATATGTGTAGTACTTATATGGAGTATCGGGGTGTTACATTCCTTACCTCAAAATCTTATTCTCCACCAAAGTTTGCAATCTCTCCGAATTCTCCAAATTTGGCTACGTGAAAAGAAAAACAATCTCTCTCTCTTTTTCCTTATTTTCGGCCAAGCAAGAACAAAGAGAGTTCTTGGCTTTATTTTTGTGGTGTTCGCTCCTCCAAATGGCAGCCAAGAGAGGTTGATAGGTCATGGTGTAGATGTTGATTTCCCATTGGTACACATATGTGAGAAAATGGCCAATTCTCATTGGTCCAAATGTCTCCTTCTTTAATTTATTTACAACCCAAGCCCTTGGACTTCATCTTAATTATATTTTGGCCCCTCAGCCTCATTGTGCTGTAATTTTATGCTCTAAGGTGTGAAAAGACCAAAATACCCTCCGGCGGTTACTCGTTCGTAACTTTTAAACCGCGCACTTTCGCCGAATGCTGTGGTACACTTTTTGACTCAGTTTTTCCTCTACTTTTCATTTTTGAGATCCTTTATTACTTTGGAGACACTTTTAAAAATGACCATGATGCCCCTGGTCAAAATCCCCTATATCTTCCAAACCGTGCTTTTTCGGGAAAAACCGTGTCGCACCGTTACTGTCCGATTTTTCTCTACTTTCCATTTATGGAGTCTGTTATATGCACTATTAAGGACCTCCGGAACAACTTTTGGTAATTACGGTCACCTCCCCAAAACTTTACAATCTTTTCAAATAGGTCCTTTCAATTTTACAAAACTTCCCTTCACTTCGCGCTTTTGAGTAGCTTCTCGGGAGGGTTCCTCTTACTGTACATGGACGTACTATACATATGTACAAATTGGGTCGTGACAACAATGATCTTGCATAATCAAACTTTTCCTCTGGAGTGGCTTGCAACTGCACAAATATTCTCTGAACTTTGTCTAACCATTGCTCAGCCACAACTGGATCAGTAGTACCTATAAAATCCTCTGCTCCAAACTTCCTTAGTTTATCATATTGCCTCACTGCTACCAAAGGCTGTGGGGGTGGTGGTGGTGGCTGTGGTTGCACTGGTGCTGGCCTCAAAGCCTCTATCACATGCCTAACCCAAGCTGGCGGAACCTCCTCCCCAGCTGATCTCCCTGACACCGAAGCAGGTGCCTCCTCAACACTAACAACCCTAGCTCCATCATCAGGGGCAATACTCTCGGCACTACCCTCAATCGACTGTCGTGAGTGAGAATCCATCACAACCTAACACTGCAAACACAGCAGATTATATCTTATTAAAGATCAGAGACTGCCAATCTCAAACGTATATGTTATTCAAAGCCACTTTTTAAGTAAAAATAGTCTTTTTATTACATTTTACCTAGGTTGAGAATCTCAAACCTAGGCTCTGATACCAAAACAATTGTAACACCCCTTCCCGACCTACATGTGTAAGCTGAGTAGAGGCGCCACACTAACCTAATGTTGCTACCAATTTTACTTAGTCAAATTTTAGTTCCGATTTTTTTTCAAAAATTTTGCCATAGTTTCGCCTAAAAATTGAGTCCCAAGTGTCGACAAAACCGGTTTTTTTCTTATTTTTAAAAACATTTTACACAAACCAATGCAAACAAAATCATTCTCAGTACACTCCCAATAAATCCCCCTTGTAACCTCAACTACAACCTGCAAAAAGAATTTACACTTCTAGTGCAACATAAAATAAAGGTTTTGTGACAACCCCTATATTTAAATATTACACAGCGGAAGTTATAAAATATTTACATACTAAACATTTCTTTACAAAATATAAAGAAATATACATGATTGGCAAGTCTGCTCTGATCTTTAAGCTCCAAAAATGGATTCAACAAGGTCTACTCTCACTTGGTCTTGATGAACTCTCAGGTTCAACTCTATCCACTCTATTACCTGTGCGATTAAACACTATCGCGCTAAGCCAACGACTTAGTAAGATAAAACATGTTAATGGTATGCTTAAATGTAATGCAATGCCACATATGTTATTGATAAGATCAACATCATAAATATAAAGTTAACACATAATTATGCATTTCACAAATCATAGTCATATGAGTATACCACATTTCAACATCTTTCCACATTCAACATTACTCAATCATACTCAATAACCAACATCTCATTTCATTAACTCATAACATTATTTAGGACATTCATATAACCTTGACACCTATGGGCCCAACAAGTATTTAATATGATATTCAGAGTTCAGAGTTACTGATTTGGTTCATAGTCACAATAATCACGCCCGTAGGCAATGTATATACATGTATCTCTATCCATGGATAGTGTAACAGACCCAGTCTCTTGGACCATCACTCAACACATATGAGGAGATCCTCAACCCGGCAAGACTGTTACAAATCATATATCTTATATTCACAATTCTCATAGTGTAACAGACCCAGTCTCTTGGACCATCAACTCAACACATATGAGGAGATCCTCAACCCGGCAAGACTGTTACAAATCATATATCTTATATTCACAATTCTCATAGTGTAACAGACCCAGTCTCTTGGACCATCAACTCAACACATATGAGGAGATCCTCAACCCGGCAAGACTGTTACCTTTCATCATTTCTTAGGCATGCCACCCAAATCCAGAACTCTGAAACTGAATAACATATTAAACAAACAATTCATTTATTATATAGTTACCATTTCCATTCTCAAATTCTCATCACATTTAGGCAAACATGCCTTCTTTCTTTCAATATCATCATCATAGCCAATCACAATGGCATTGTCTCATATCATGTCTTATTTGAATTATCATTTCAATTTCAATGTATATTATTCATGAAACACATAACCATTCACAATGCATAACATAACATTGTTCAATCTCAACAATGCAATTAGGGCAAAGAACAATTGATATGATTCATATGAATAATACATTCTGGTTTTAGACTCCATTTTATCCTTATTTTGAAAAATTGTATAAAATAATCTACTTGATTAAAAATTCTAAAATTTTTACAGAATTTAGTTTTGTATCTTAAAATAATTCCTTTAAAATTTCAGATCAAACTGAACACAAAATCTTGGTCAAATAGTTCACCTAACCAGACTGCCCCAATTGCCCTGCATCCTGGCAGCAGTTCTGAACTTTGTGAATTCCATAAATCAAATTCAATCAACGTGGTTCCAAATTATTTTTCTCAAATACTAGACTCACTAAGCAACAACATATCCAAAATTCAATTGGATATGATTTTTCTACATTTTATTAAAAATCCCGAAATATAGCTGTCTCAGTTAAGGTACCTGCTGGAACAGTTCTACTAAAAATAATCTTTCTAAACTCATAACCATTCCAAAATCGAATCAACATATTTTTCAGTCATTCTAGACTCATAGAGGCACAACATATCAAATATTCACTTCAAGAACATTTTTCTATAATTAATTAAAAATCATACAAGTCACAGCCTTTACTAATTGTAAAACAGAAAAAGAATTTCACTAAACACAACTCATCTCATCATCAAACCAACAAACCCTAATTCCTTTCTCACACCACTTCAAAAGAATTGAAGAATTTAAAGAAAAGATCTTACCTTAGATGAAGAAATCCACAAATCTTTAACCAAAACCCTTGCTTCCTTCTTCAAATTGCTTCAAACCTCAAGATCACCTCTCTTTCTCTCTTGGTTTTTGGAGAGCCGGCACCTCTTGAAAGAAAGAAGGAAATGATGAAGACACAAAGTCAAATTTGCTTTTAATCTCCACCAAGTGATCTTATCCAAGCAATTACCAAAATGCCCTCAATCATATAACTAACTTTTTGTCTCATATAAGCCCTTATATGTAATTGCACATTCCACAAAAATATCTTCTTGCATTGACTCTTCCTTTGACCCATTTATATGTTATATATATCATCATATACACAACATATACATTTGTCTCTAAACCCTAAATTTCTTCTCCAAAACACATACAAAAACATTCTCTTCCAATTTCTTATCAACTTATCATATATACATAATTCAAGTGCAACAACACTAACACCAAGACTACTAGGGCATAATTAGGGATATTACAATCAAGGCCTCTAGTCCTTTTAAAACCGTTTTAAAAGACCTTTCCTTGTCAAAACCCTAACTGTCCATATCCTATATGGACCCACGTTTTTAATAATTATTATCTAATAATAATTATTATAGCAATATTATTATTAATATCTAATAATAATAATAATACTAACAACAATAATAAAAATATAATTATTATTGTTTAAGTACAGCCTACGTTCTATGTGTGTGACCCGATAGGCTCATATTAACTGGTAGTGTATTTCAATCTCTATTGAAATGCACAAATCATAATTGGCCTCTAGCAAGACATTACGACTACCCAATTAATCATGAGAATCATTATAAATGAAAACCTGAAATAGTACATGCATTAATCCCTTTGTCACACGATATCTAGTTTGAACATAAGTCATAGTAAATGTCATACTTATATTGTCCAAACTTATGATTACTCGATCTCCAAGTTAACTGATAAACAAATAAGATTGATCTTATATCAACTTATTTGAGCACGGCCATGCATTTCTCAGTTACACTTATCGAGGGGCCCAGAAGATATCTCTCTCATAAAGAGGGACAAATTCCATCTTGATTGTTCATTTTCCTCTACATAATTTATACCATGTTCAAGCATAACCTTTATAATTATCTAGTTACAGATAACGTTTGATCATGTCAAAACATAATATTCCTTATGTTGGAAACTATGACAATCTCAAGTCAAAGGATTAAATGAAAACTATTATGATATACACTTATGACATTAAACCATGAAGTGATATCTATGTGGGTCTATCCAATACACTGTTCTCTAACATGTATCCATAATATTGATTTGTATCTTCATACCTATAATCATCTTATGATTATCAAATCAATATTACACTAGTTATATTTATTATTATCTCCATAACAATAATAAACTAGGGATATAATCATTATTATATATAACATGCAAACATAACAATGATAATAAAAACTTCTTTATTAATAACAAAATGAATAACATTAAGGTCCAAATCAATGGCCTAGGGCATATACACTAACAGGAGATAAAAGTATTTTTGAAAGTGTCTCCTTGGAAATAGATTTTTAGATTTGGTCGAAGGGGGAAACTGAGTCCTCGTTTCATTGGACCGTATGAAGATTTAGAAAAAGTTGGGCCGGTTGCTTATCTCTTGCTTTGCCACCTGAGTTGGATAGAATCCATAATGTTTTCCATGTTTCTATGTTGCAGAGGTACAGATCAGATCCATCTCATATCTTGCCAGTTAAATTCATTGAGGTGAGTTCGGATCTGACATTTGAAGAAGAACCAGTTGCTATTTTGGCACATGAAGTGAAAGAGTTGAGAAATAAGAAAGTGCCAATGGTAAAGGTTCTTTGGAAGAATCATGGTAGAGAAGAACAACTTGGGAAAGTGAGCAAGCAATGCGAGATCAATATCCTCAACTGTTTCAGACTTAATATCAGGTAATTTCGGGGATGAAATTTTCTTTTTAGAGGGGAAGAATTGTAATATCCCAAAGTGTGCCCTAGAAGTTTTGATATTTTTGTTGTAATTGGATTGAATGTAAATGTTAAATTTGAAAGAGAAAAGAATTTAAGAGAGAGTGTATATGTTGTATATATGGAAATATATACAACATATACACAAGTCAAATGTGGAAGTCAAAAGAAGAAGATATTTTGTAATTTTAAAATTAATGGAATTTATTTAAATGGAATTGAATAAATGGAAGAGGGTATTTAAGTAATTTCCTATTTGGATTGCTTGGTGGAGGTTTAAAGAGAAGGGAAGTTTGACTTGGTCTCTAATTATTCTATCTTTTTCTTTTCTTTTCTTTATTTGGCTGGCCATCCAAAGCAAGAGAGCAAGAGAGAGTTTTGTGTTTCCAAACTCTAAATTCAAAGGAGTTTTCAAGTGATTAAGTTGGAAATCCAAGAAGTATCATTATTTTGGTAAGTTTCTCTTGATTCTCTTGTTTTATTTTAAGTTATGTATGAGTTTGATTGTTGATAATTGGAAGTAGAGTTGTGTTGATGGTAGTGTGTTGGAGTGTGTTTGATTTAATTGATTGTGGTGTTGGTTTTGAATTGGAAATAAGAAGTTAGATTGATGTTGGTATTGGAAGAGTAAGAGTGATGTTGGTTTTAGGGTTTTGAAGTGGTAAGGGATGTTTAACTTGAGTTTGATCAATTATTTTCATAGATTTTCTGTAACACCCCTATATCCCGTATACGTACCAAGCATGCTTAAACGATCGTAAAATACGTATACTGAATATAGAAAATGCCACAGTTTAAAAATACACAAATCATATCTTTAAATTAAGTGAAACAAATCTCAACATTTAAAAGAAATATACAAGACACTATAAATAAAAACATTTAGTAATCCGCAGCGGAAGTTATTACAAACTTTTACAAGTTCAAATACATGAAAATCAAAATATACAAAACATAGAATATATACATGATTGGCAGCTTGATTCTCTGATCTTTAAGTTCTAGCCCAACTCTTCAAGCATAAAATCAACTAGGTCTAGAGGAATCCTCAGTCTCAACCCTATCAACTCTACCACCTGCGCGATGAACCACAATCGCGCTGAGCCAACAACTCAGTAGTACAAACCATAATGATAATATGAAATGGCAATATCAATATCATACATTCAACCAATAAAATCATATGTATGAATGTTACATTTCATTATTTAAATAATCATATCATCTTCCATTATACTCATTCAATAAAGACGCCTATGGGCCCAACTAGCATTTAATATGATATTCAAAATTCAGAGTTGCTGCTTTGGTTCATAATCACAATAATCAAGCCCGTAGGCAATATACATATCTCTCTATCCATGGATAGGGTAACAGACCCAGTCTCTTGGACCGTCAACTCAACATGCTTGAGGAGATCCTCAACCCGGCTAGACTGTTACCTGTAACAGACCCAGTCTCTTGGACCATCAACCCGAATAATCGAGGAGATCCTCAACCCAGCTAGACTGTTACTTTAATTCACATTTATCATTTTACATTATTCATAGTGTAACAGACCCAGTCTCTTGGACCTCAATTCAATTCAATTTGAAGAGATCCTCAACCCGGCTAGACTGTTACCATTCATTTTATAGGCATGCCGCCCAAAACCAGAACTCTGAAATTGAATCAACATATTAAACGTACAATTATTTCATTTACCTCTTTATCATTTTCTTTCTCAATTCATATCTCATACTCAAATAGGTAATCATGCCTCATTAATTTCATTTACACAACCATGTCCAACAACAATGGTTTCATAATATCTCTATTCACATTAAGGCAATTCATCATCATACATATAGTACATTACACTCCACAAGATTCACAATGTACAAAATATCAAATTATTCCTATATATATATATATACAATGCCACATCAAATGGATGTATGCAACAAATGAAATGTTTGTACTTACCTCAAATGCAACCCACACAATATTAAACACCTCTTCTTTCAATAATCTTTCACTATTCGAATAGGGTAATTCACCTTCTTCACAACCTATTCCAAAAGGAAGATGAAACTCACATAAGATCATAAGGCTAAGAACCAACTAGGGCAAACTCTAAACTTGACACGCTCAACAACACGGGCGTGTCCCCAACCGTGCCCTAACTCCACAACACAAAAGCTTTCACACGCTCAACAACACGGCGTGTTCATGGGCGTGTAATACATTCTGCCTCTCAACCACATTGACACGTCCAACATCATGAGCGTGCTCATGGCCGTGTCAAATCCCCAAAAAAAACACAGTGGCTATGACACGCTCAATAACACGGGTGTGTTACTGGTCATGTCAATACCTAACCAACACAGTAGCTATAACACGCTCAGTGACATGGGCGTGTCATTGCTCGTGCCACTCATCCCAAAATACAGAACCATCGACACGCCTAAAATCCTGGACGTGCTCTTGGGCGTGCCAGGCCAAAAGCCTAGATTCCGGCCAAAACAACAACACAACCAACAAAACACTTCCTTGTACCAAAAACCACTTCAACCAAACTCATCTCAACATACCCAAAAACCATAACAAACTTACAAAAACACCAAAACAACTAAAAACATACTTCCAACACAAATCAAAATCATCAACACAAACCTAAAACACAACCACAATACATTCACCTCCAACAACTTACTCTTTCCTTAAATCCAACCACAAAAATCCAACATCAATTAAACCAAATACTCTTAAACACAACACAATCAAACCAAACACATTCTCAAACACAACTTCATCTCACAAACCCAAAGAAATCAAAGAATCAAGTGGAAGGACTTACCAAGGATGAAGAAACTCTTAAATCTCCACTTGATTTCTTGAAAGCTTCCTTAGATCTTGAGTTTAGAGGTTCAAATCTCTCCTTGTTCTCTTGTCTCTATGATAACCGGCCAAAACAAAGCAAGGAGAGGAAGAAGGAGAATAGCCACGGCAAGGAAGAAAGAAAGAAGAAAGAGAAAACTCAAAGTCAAACTTCTTTTCCTTAAAACCCTCTCAACCAAGCAATTATAATATTAAACTAATCCAATTAATCTCTTCCACTCAATTAATTCCTTATTAAATAATTATAAATCAAGAACACAAAATATCTTCCTCCACTATCTTCCTTTGACTTGACTTGTGTATATGTTGTATATATTATAATATACACAACATATACACTCTCTTTAAAAACCCTTTTCTCTTCCAAAGAAACATATACATTGAATCCAATTTAAACAACAATAAAGCCAAAACATCTAGGGTATATTTTGGGATATTACATTTTCATGTTGTTTGTGTTTGTTGGAGTTAGAAGCATAGAATTCTTGAGTTTGGTCATAAACAGAAGCATCTTGGATGCTACTCTCGTGGCCCTTGTTTGCCACCACCGTGGCCATTTGAAGCCATGGCCGTGGAGGTTTGGAGCAAGGGAGGCAGAACCATTTTCTAACCCATGCCCGTGGGGGTTGGGAGGCCACGACCGTAGGGTCCTAGAGGGAGATGTTGATTTGTAATTTGTGATTTAAGGGTCTAGTAAGAGGTTATTAAGTGAATATTTGTATTGGAATATGTATTTTATTATTTTTGGATTAGGTCTTGAAGAAGATAATTTTCCCTAATTCAGGTGGTGAAGAAGTGTTGGAAGAGGAAGTGCATAGATTGTGTGAGTGGTGCTTAAGGTAAGTAAAAACTACATGGCTGCATACATTTACATGATTTTGATTGTACATAAGATAAGTAATTGATTATATTGTTAATTCATGTGGTAAATATTATGATTGGTATAATGTGAATGATTGATGAGCATCTAAAATGTGTGTTAATGCCATTAGTTATGTATACCTAAATGATGAATTGACTTAATGTGAATTAAGATATAAGAAGATGTGAAGCCAATGTGGTTGGTTATAAGGATGTAAATGATATAAATAGGGCATGTGTGCCTAGATGATGATATTCAATGCAATTAATTATGTATACTCTATTAATAAGATGAGGAGCCATGATTGTTGGCTAAAATGATAATAATGCAAATGAGATGATTGAGGCATGGTTGCCTAAGTGATGATGAGAAAATGAGAATGAAATTGATAATGAAATAATGAATGAATTGTGTGTCTAATGTGTTATTCCATTTTCAGAGTTTTGTTGTTGGTGGCATGCCTATAGTAATAATCTCTTGAAGTTAGGTTGGGCTTGATCCTTGAAGCCAAGTTGGGTTGAAGTTTAGCATGCTTAACTCCCCTTGAAACTTGGTTGGGTCTAGTCTTTGAAGCCTAATTGAGATGTTACAACCCTTGAAGCTAGGTTGGGTTTGGTTCTTGAAGCCAAGTTGGGTTGATATTTAGCATGCTTTGTTCCCCTTGAAGCTTGGTTGAACCTAAAATCCTTGAAGCCTAGTTGGGATAATAATAATGATAAATGTGATAATTAAACCAAAACATTAACTCTGAAAGTTGAATGACATATTAGTGTCTTTTGGGCCCATGCTTGTCTTTGTTTTCAATGTGATTCTTGAATGGTGAGACCAATGAATAATGAGATACATGTTGATGAGATATAATGTTATGAGATGAGTATAATACATAAGTATCTTATTGAAAATGAATGTGGCATGGGAAGCTATGTTGAGTATTGAAACTATGAAGATATAACATGAATGTTTTGATATGATATTGAATAATGTAAGGTTTTGAAATATAATATTCTTTTGAATAGTGTATTAAAATTGATTGTGTGACATTGGCATTGCATTGAAGCATAGTATTATTGTAGTTTTTACCACTAAGCCGTTGGCTTAGCGCGAGTGTGATTCATCACGCAGGTGACAAGGAAGAACCGGAGAGTTCCTCTAGGCCGAGTAGAGTCTAGATTTGAGGTGTTGATAGTGGAGCTTAAAGATCAAAGACGTACTACCAAATATGTATATATTTTATGTTTTGTAAAACTTGAGTTTAATGTATATGTATTTGTAAATATTTGTTACATTTTCCGTTGCGTTTTGAATAAACATTTTATCTATTGTGTTTTATAATTTTTCTTAAATGTTTTTAAATTTGTTCATATTATTGAAAAGGGGATGATTTGTGTGATGTGTAAACCGTGGCATTCCTATATTCAGTATACGTATATTACGATCGTACTAGCATGCAGTGTACGTATATGGGAGTATAGGGGTGTTACAGTATAAATCTACACTCCTTAAAATTCTTCTTCATCATGGTTAAATAATCGTGGTTTGGTTTTAATTTCTCTTCTTTTAATTCCCACTCTCTATTCACTTGGGTGCCACTAACAATGAATCACCAAAGACTTGAACCTTATCCACCTTCATAATCATCATGATTTTAAAACCAAAGATGCACGCTTCATACTCCAACATGTTATTGGTTGCCCTGACCTTCAACTTCTTAGCTAGAGGATTGAGCTCTCCTACAGGTGATTCTAGTATTACTCCCAAACCTGCTCCCTTTCTATTTACTGCTCCATCAAGACTACTTCCTCGCTATCTGGTATTGGTTACTGGGCCAGAAATTATACTACTGTTCTATCTTTGATTATTTTCTTGGTTACATATTCTATCTCAAATTCCTCTAAAATTATCAACCATTGACCATATTTCCCAATCAAAGAGGGTGTCTCCCGTTAATACTTCACCGGATCCAACTTGGAAACTACTTACACTGTAATATCCTAAAATTTTGAAATAAATATTATTTTTGAAAATTTAAGTAAATGATTTAAAAGAATATATATATATATAATTAAGTGAAAAAAAAGAAGAAAGTAAAAAGGGAAGTGTGTATATAATGTATAAATGAAGATATATACAATATTGGCAAGTCAACATTTAAATATGATCAAATGATATTTAATTATTTAATAAGATATTAATATTTATGGATAGTGGAAGAGGATTTTTGAGATTATCTATTATTATAATAATATATTGCTTGGTGGAGATTAAAATTGTGTGGTTTTAAAGGGAATTTTGAGATTAGTGGAGTTGTTGACCATTACTATTCTCATCTTCTTCTTCCTTCTCCATGGCAGTTGGACATCATCTCCATCAAAGGGAAAGAGTTTTTGCTTATTGTTAACTCAAGTAATTGAAGGAGTTCAAGTGTTCAAGTTTGAGTTTTAAGGAGTTACTCCATATTTGGTAAGTTTCCAACTTGTTTCTTTGATTTCCTTTGGAAGTTTGTATGTGTGAATTGGATATTTGGTGTGGTATGTGTCTATGGTTGATTTTGGTATGTTTGAAGTTCATTTTGTCTAGTTTACTATGAATTTGGAGTTGGATTGAAGAAAGGGTTAACTTTGGTGAAAAGAGTAAGAGTTTTGGATTGTGTGATTTTTGAATTAAGAAGTTTTGGTTGTGATTGTGTAATTTTGCTTGTAATTGAGTTGTGTTGGTGTTTATTAAAGTATTATGTGGTATAATGATGGATTTGGTTGAGTATGTATGGTGTTGATAAGGTTTATGAAAGATGATTGTTGGTTGTGGCATTTTTATGTCGATTTCAGGTTTTTGGCCTGACACGCTTGGTGGCACTGCTATATCTTTGGGCGTGTCGATGGTTCTATTTTTAGTGTTGGTGACATGAGCAGTGACACGCCTATGTCACTGAGCATGTCATAGCTACTGTGATATTGTAGAATTGACATGACGAGTGACATGCCCATGTCACTGAGTGTGTCATAGCTGCTGTGTTGTTGGAGTATTTGTTGTGGGTTTAGGGCACGGTCATGGACACGCCCTTGTTGTTGAGCGTGTCATGTGTAGAGTTTGCCCTAGATGGTTCTTTTCTTTATTTTCCTTTGCGTATCACTTAGTGATTATTTATAATCACATTTGGTTTAGGTTTGGAAGAGACTTGAGTTACCCTAATCCATGTGTTGAGGGATATCTTAGAAGAGGAGGTTGAAGTGGTGTTTTTTTGCTCTTAGAGGTAAGTACAAACTTTGAATAATTATTTATTTTTACATGGTATTGGGACTTAACACATTTAACTGGGAAAATGTGTTAAGTTACTTACTACATTGTTGATGCATGAGTAATATGCTATGATTTGCATAATGTGAACTATGTGAAATATTTGATGATGATTCAAAATGTATGGATAATTCAATTTGTTATGTATACACTAATATTGGTATGTAAAGCCATTGGTGATGGCTAAACTGATATAAATAAGATATTTGAGGCATTGTGCCTTGTAGATCATGAGAAAATAAGAAAGGATTTGATAATGGAATTATGAAAGAATTGTGTACCGAGTATGTTATTCAATTTTTAGAGTTTTGTGTTTGGTGGCATGCCTAAAAAGTAGCAATCCCTTGAAGCTCGGTTGGGCTTGGTCCTTAAAGCCTAGTTGGGTGTTACATGATGTAGCAGACCTTTGAAGCTGGGTTGGGCCTAGTCCTTGAAGCCTAGTTGGGATGTTACATATGAGGTAATCCTAATTGTGATTATGATTCGCCTTCAGGCTAGACAAATGTTGTTTTATTGCACCAAAGCAATAACTCTGGAACTTGAATGGCATATTAAATCCTTTTGGGCCCATGCTTGTCTTTGCTTTTATGTGAATTATGAATTGTGGAACGATTGAGCATTTATCAAGAAATAATGATATAATGTTATGAGATAAAATATTCTTATGTGTTGTGCATTAGCATTGCATTTGAACTATATTGTTTTTAAAGTTTGTACCACTAAGCTTCTGGCTTAGCGCTATTGTGATTTATCACGCAGGTGATAGGGTAGATCCGATAGAGTTGGAGAGTTCAGCTAGACCGAGTCGAGTCTAGGCTTGAGATTGTTAGAGCAGTATTGATTTGGACATCAAGATCAGAGACAAACTGTCAACATGTATATATTTTATATTTTTGTACATATTGATTTTGATGTATTTAAATATGTATATTCTGCGAACTATGAAAAAAATGTTTTGGATAAACCTTTGGTAATGAAGTTATATATGTTTTAACAAGTAATATATCATCTATTATTTTTATGATATCAATTGAATGTTTTAAGATTATACAGATTTTATAAATGACGATTTGATTATTTAAAAAGGCTGTGACATTCGCGTATCCTCTATACGTATATTACATATAACGGGTATATGTAGTTTATGTATATTGGGTATAAGGGTGTTACATGCACACTAAAAGACTAGAAAGTAATGCCATAATTTCTTAAAAGACCAAACCACAAATATACAAGTCTTTTCAATGATACTATACTTAATCTCATAAGGTAGGAGCTTTCTACTCAAATAGTAGACAGCGCGCTCAACCTGATTCATCTGCTTGGCCTAGTATAGCTCCTATTGACACTTCCTCTACTGCCAAGTATAATAATAAAGGTTTATCTGGTTTAGCTGGTTTCAAAACAAGTGGATTTAGCAGATACTCTTTTATACACTCAAAGGTCTTCTGGAACTTTTCATCCACATGACTAGTTAGTTCTTTTTAAGCATTTTGAAGATAGGTTCACAGATCGTGATAAGCTTTGCTTTGAACCTGCTATGTACTGCAATCGTTTGATGAACCCCTAAACTTCCTTCTCCGACATAGGGGCTGGCATATCCCTGATTTCCTTTACCTTGTCAGGATCAATCTCAATACCATTTGGGCCAATCACATGTCCCAACAACTTGGCTGAAGTAACCCTAAACACACACTTCTTTGGGTTTAACCTTAGCTTATACTTTACTACTCTCTCAAAGAATAATTCTAAATTTTGGAAATGCTACTCCATTGTATCTGACTTCACCATCAATATAGACCTCGACTTCTTTATGCACCATGTCATTAAATAAGGTTGTGGCCATCCTTTTGTAGGTTGCTCCAGCATTCTTTAATCCAAAAGGCATCATCCTATAACAAAATATACCCCATGTAGTAATGAAGGCAGTTTTAGCTTTATCCTCTTTGGCAATTAATACTTGGGTGTATCCAAAAAATCCATCTACGAATGAGTGTAGCATGATAGAGGCTACACTATCAATAAGAACATCTATATGGGGTAAAGAAAAGCCATCTTTAGGGGAAGCCTTGTTCAAGTCTCTATAGTCCACACATACCCTAATTCTTCCATCTTTCTGCGGCATAGGAACTATGTTGGCTAGCCAATCTAGATAATCTATTACTTCATGGAACTTTACTTGTATTTGTTTAGTGACTTTGTAGACCCTTAATTTTTGACCCATTCAAATTCGATAGCCTAAAATAATTTTTGTTGTAATTTATTTATTTTAATAATATTTTAATTACTAATAATATTTCATAGTTATTTTTAATTAAAAAAAATATAAAAAATATAAAAATAAAAAATCGGACGGATCGTCGAGCGTCTCGCGGCAGCACTGCCGCGCGCCCATTTCGCCGTAGATGGCATCTGGGGGCAAATTGGGCTGTCCTAATTCGCAGCAGATGGCATCTAGGGACGAATTGGCCAGCTGCGCCCATTTTTGCCAGCGCAATTTCTGCCAGCACAGCCCACGGGCCCGACAGCCTGCGCGCTGCCGATTTTTTAGCCAAACCTTGTTTTACCCCGTTTCCTAATTTTTCCTAAACAATTCATATTTTCTTATTAAAATAGGATTAGGACTCTTTATATTCCTATAAATACCACATTAAAACAAGAACAAAAGAGGGGTGGAGGAAGAAAAAAAAAGGAATGGCAGAGAACGGCAATTGAGAGGAAAAAAAGAAGGCAGCAACAACGAACACTCATCAAATAATCAATCCATCAAAGGCAGCAAGACTGCCTTTGTTATTGTTCATCCAGAAAATAATTATTCAAGATGCCTTCCTTTGGTAGATACATTGGTACTGGAAACCCCGATCTCCATGTGAAGTACAATGGTACTGGAAACCCCCATCTCCATGTGAAGTTGTATATCACTGCTATACAGTCTGCCTGAGCTACTAAGGCTCAAACTCTAAGGTACTTCATGCTCTCGTTTGACCCTGTTGTCCAAAATTGGTTCAACACCTTAGATTAAAGTACTCAAAAAGATTGGGACATGTTCTTTTAAGAAATTGACCTAAATAATTTGGGTTTTGGACCCGAGCTAAGTTCTGGACTTAGAAGAGATTCTAGGTTATGGACCTAAGGAAAATTTGGGTTCTGGACCTGAGCTATGTTCTGGACTTAGAAGCGATTCTAGGTTCTAGACATAAGGAAAATTTTGGGTTCTGGACCCGAGCTAAGTTCTGGGCTTAGAAGAGATACTGAGTTCTGGACCTAAGGAAAATTTGGATTCTGGACCCTAGCTAAGTTCTGAACTTAGAAGAGATTCTAGGTTCTGGACCCAAGGATAATTTGGGTTCTGGACTCAAGCTAAGTTCTGGACTTAGAAGATATTCTAGGTTCTGGACCTAAGGAAAATTTTGAGTTCTGGACCCGAGCTAAGTTCTGGACTTAGAAGAGATGCTAGGCTCTGGACCTAAGGAAAATTTGGATTCTGGACCCGAGCTAAGTTCTGGACTTAGAAGAGATTCTAGGTTCTGGACCTAAGAAAAATTTGGGTTCTGGTCCTGAGCTAAATTCTGGATTTAGAAGAGATTCTAGGTTCTAGACTTAAGGAAAATTTGGGTTCTGGACCCGAGCTAAGTTCTGGACTTAGAAGCGATTCTAGGTTCTGGATCTAAAGAAAAATTGGGTTCTAGATGTTTTATTAGTTTTTGTTATAGATTTGTGTCTTGTTTATTATGATAATTATTGTTTTATTTAGGTATTTTGTTAGTTTTTATCGGTTTGTTTAGTGTTTTCTTTAATTGTGGTAGTTTTAGTTTATTTCAGTGTTTATGTCGTTTTTTATTTAGTTTTTAGTATTGTGTTTATGTTTTGTTGGTTATTGTCTATTTACTTCTTGTTTAAAGTTTGTTTTGAGTTTTGTGTTAGGTTAAAATAGGCAAGGAAACAAATTGAAGGACAAAGGGGCAGTGGCTGACACAGGCAGAGGACACGGCCAAGTCACTGGCCGTGTCCCATACCAAGTTAAAAAGAAGAACAAGTCCCAGTAGCAGACACATGCAAGGGACACGACCAAGTCTTGTAGCTGTGTCCCTCCAAAGAACACTCACACGGCCAAGTCATCTCCACTTGGCCGTGTCTCACCAATTCCAAAGGCAAAGAAGACTAAAACTCACAGTGGAAGACACAGGCAAGGGACACGGCCAAGTCACCTGGCCGTGTCCCTCCAACAAGCTCCAACACGGCCAAGTCACCTCTGACTTGGCCGTGTCACTCAACAAAGAAGAAAAGAAGAAAAGGCAAGCAGTGGTGGACACAGGCAAGGGACACGACCAAGTCACCTGGCCGTGTCCCTCCAAAGAACACTCACACGGCCAAGTCACTTCTGACTTGGCCGTGTCCCTCATGATCTAAACACGCAGCGAATTTTTTAAAGCGGACATTCGTATAAAAGGAAAGGAGAGCTAGGGTTTAAAACTGTTGACGATTTGGAGAATATTTTCAGCCGTCAGAGAGAGTGAAGTTAGGGTTTAACTTTGTTTTCTTGATTTTGATTTCACTTTTGATTACTTTAGCTTAGATTAGATTGTTCTAGCCATTGTTTCATCCTTCTTGCAAGATTTGAACAAGAGATTCTTCAGAAGCTTCAAGGAGTTGTAACTTGGTTTTGTTCTCGAACTTATTCTCTTTATTTACATTGAAATTGTTTTAATGGATATTATCATGTCTATTTTGATTTCTTTGAACATTAATGAGATGAATATGTTTGATTGCATTATGAACTAATTTGATCTAGTCTAGGGTTTGTATGGATCTGCTATGATTGTATGAATTGGTTATTCTCTTAGCTAATAATTTTTTTTGCCTTTATTGAATGAAATATTGTTACATATAATTGATTGGCCACCAATTATGTGTTTTAGGTATTAGATGATGGATTGAGAGATGAAGTCTAATGCTGGAACAATTCAATTAAGGACTTAGGTGAATTAGAGATATAACCTATTAAAAAGATTGTTTCAATTATAACAAGATTAGTTGTAAGAGGTTTGAATGCGAGAGCTTATTTCCTTGACTCAATTAATTAAGTTGTTTGAGATTTAATCTTTGAAATTAAATTAGTTAAGAGGAATAACCGTTCATACATCTCAGTAGTAGAGAAGTGCAAACCCTAGACCCTTTTATCAAGAGAATCAAAACATCAACTCTTGTTTACTTTTATTCGTTTTAAACTTAAATCAATCTTCTTCATTAGTTAACAATTTAAATTTTCTTCATTACTTGTTACTTTTAATTTGATAATCAATTAGTCACTTTAGCTTCCTTGTGAGACGACCTTGGGGCGATCACCTTTGCTACAGCTACCTCGTATACTTGCGAGTGACGCTTTGTGGTAGAGTTAATTCGAGCGCAACAAGTTTTTGGCGCCGCTGCCGGGGAAGCTAATTGGCAAAATTGTTTATTAGGCAAAAATATTTTAAATTATTTTTCATTGTTTATTTTTTATTTTATTTTGTCTTTTGCTATTAATAATTTCTTTTTCTAGAAATTTTTGTTTATGCAAGGCAGGAGATCACTTGAAGAAGAGCTATATCCATTCATTCCAGAAATTCAAAGAGTGAAAAGGAGTAGAGAAGAGTTTGAGCTCTACACCGGATTTGATACAGAGGAGGACACTTCTGAATTTGAGTCAGATTCTGCACAATCAGTTAAATGGCTGAAGAAAGACAAAGAACCATGAGAGATTTTGCCTGACCTGTCATTGGGACTTCCACATCTTGTATAAGGTTGACAGATGCAGCAAGGAACTATGCGTTGAAGAACATTCATTACAACATGCTGCCATCATTTTATGAAGTTCCAAATGAAGATACTTTGAATTTTATTCGGGATTTCTACTCTACTCTCAACACTTTTCCTTTGGGAGGACTAACAGAAGATCAGTTGAGGATGAGATGTTTCCCTTATACTTTGAAGGATAGGGCAAAGAACTGGCTCATGATGTTGCTTGAGAATTCACTGACAACTTGGGAGCAAGTTTATAACAAGTTCATGGGTAAGTTCTATTCACACCAGAAGACAGCTGAGTTAAGAGGGAAGATTGCTACATTCTCTCAATTTGAAGGAGAGCCATTTCATGAGGCTTGGGACAGATTCAAGATGCTATTGATCCAGTGTCCACATCATCACTACCCACTTCAACTCCTTAATCAATTTTTCTATGATGGTCTAACCCAGCAATTTCAGAACATTGTTGATAATGCAGCTGGGGGAGCCATGGGAGAAAAGACAGCTGATGAGACTTATGAGATCTTTGAGATGTTGGGAGCTAATTCTTAACAAAAGAGTGTAAGGGGAAGAAGTAAAGGGGTGAATCAACTGGAAGCCAATACTGAAATGGTTAGTCAAATAGCTGAGTTAACAAGGCAGGTTCAGATGCTAAACATGAAGAACAATATTTCTTCATCCACTCAAGAGGTGTGTGGAATCTGTGGGACATTTGGCCATGGAGCAAATATATGCCCCTCTGCATATGAATCTTTTGGGAATGAAGCTGAGCAAGTTAATGCTATGGGGGGATTTCAACCAAGAGCCAGGAATGATCCTTACTCCAACACTTACAATCCTGGTTGGAGGAGTCACCCCAATTTTTCATGGACAACAAATAATGCTCAATAGCCTTTCCATTTGCTCCAGAGACAGAACCAACAGCAGGGCCAATCCTCAAATCAAGGTCAGCCTAAGAGAGAGAGTTTGGAGGAAAGTTTACAGGCTTTTATCCAAGTCAGTGCTAAAAATCAGGAGATGAACAACAAGAGGCTGGATTCCTTGGAAGCATCTTTTAAGAAGGTGGAGACCCAAGTGGGGCAACTTGCACAACAGATACATATTCAACAAAAGGGGAAGTTCCCAAGTCAACCTGAGCAGGCACAAGCTGTGACTGTTCTTAGGTGTGGCAAGGTAATTAATAACAATGTTGAAAATAATTCTGTGAATGCGGGTGAGCAAGAGAATAAAAAGGAAGGAGAACTAGAGAACAAAGATGCTGAAGAAAGATCAATGGAGAACTCCCCTACAGCAGATTTGCACAAGGCAAGCAATCCATACTGGCCACCAATACCATTCCCCAGCAGGTTGAAGGATGATAAAAAAGATAAGCAATTTTCAGATATCTTCAACATGTTGTCTAAGGTAAGTATCAACTTACCCTTACTTGAAGCAATTAAGAACATGCCAGCTTATGCTAAATTCTTCAAAGAACTAAATACCAAGAAAAAGAGGTATGAGCCGAATGAAAAGGTGATAGTTTCTGAGGTAGCTAGTGCTGTTTTGTAGCATAAACTACCTCCTAAGCTAAAGGATCCTGGAAGCTTTATTATTCAAATTACTATGGGGAATGGAAAAGGTACTGATGGCATGTGTGATTTAGGAGCTAGTGTGAATTTAATGCCTTATTCTATTTATCTTGATATGGAATTAGGGGAACTTAAACCAACAAAAATGGTGTTGCAATTAGTTGATAGATCTCTTAGATTCCCGAAAGGGGTTATAGAAGATGTGTTAGTTAAAGTTGGTGGTTTGATAGTACCTGTGGATTTCATTGTTCTTGACATGGAAGTAAGTAATTCTTCACCATCTGCACACACCATTCTGCTGGGTAGGCCTTTTATGGCAACTACCAACACTTTGATAGATGTTAAAAATGGAAAATTATCAATGACTGTTTTGGGACAAACTGTGGAATTTTCTATCTTTAACACTTCTCCTATTCCTACAACTGCTTTATATGAGGATTGTTCTTTCATTGATTGTGTTGATGCAGTTGTTTCAGATGTTTTCTTGCAGACAGGTTCCTCTGATAAATTGGAGCTGGCATTGACTTTAGAGAGTGATGTGGATATTTTTGATGCAGAAATAGCCAGTTGCCTTGAGACTTTAAAGGGTACTGAAATAGAGGAGCTTAACGAGGACCCAATTTTTGAACCTTCCCCCATTGAAAAAGAAGAGGAGAACCCCTCACTAGAGTTAGAGCTGAAAGAGTTACCTAAGAACCTGAAATATGTGTTTTTAGGAGATCACAACACTTTACCTGTGATAATATCTAGTGAACTTAGTGAAGGGGAGGAGATGAGGTTAGTGAGTGAGCTTAAAAGATTAAAGAGAGCAATAGGATGGGGATTGAGTGACATCAAGGGGATTAGCCCTTCAATGTGCATGCATAGAATCACTTTAGAAGAGGGAGCTAAACCTGTGAGGGAGACTCAAAGGCGCCTTAACCCAAATATGAGTGAAGTGGTTAAGAAGGAAGTGCTCAAATTGCTGGATGAAGGAGTAATCTATCCAATTGCTAATAGTGAGTGGGTGAGCCCAATGCATGTAGTTCTTAAGAAATCTGGAATCATTGGGGTGAAAAATGAGAATAATGAATTGGTTCCTACTAGGACTACTACTGGGTGGAGAATGTGCATCGATTATAGGAAGTTGAACAATGCTACAAAGAAAGATCATTTCCCTATTCCTTTTATTGATCAGATGTTAGATAAACTTTCTGGGCACTCACATTATTATTTTCTGGATGGCCTTTCAGGTTACTATCAGGTGCCAATAGCTCCAGAAGATCAGTCCAAGACAACCTTTACTTGTCCTTTTGGGACTTATGCATTTCGACGTATGCCCTTTGGCTTGTGCAATGCACCTGCAACTTTTCAGAGATGCATGATGTCTGTCTTCTCTGACATGATAGACGATTTTATTGAGGTATTTATGGATGACTTTTATGTTTTTGGTAATTCTTTTGATAATTGCCTCAATAAACTTGTTCGTGTGCTTGAGAGATGCATTGAATGTAACCTCACTTTAAGTTGGGTCATTTTATGGTTACTCAGGGCATTGTCTTAGGTCATGTGGTGTCAAGTAAAGGGATTGAGGTAGACAAGGCTAAAATTGAATTGATTGCTAAGTTACCCCCACCTATCTCAGTTAAGGGAATAAGAAGTTTTCTAGGGCATGCAGGATTTTACAAGAGGTTTATTAATGATTTTTCCAAAATAAGCCAACCATTGTGCCATTTATTGGGGAAAGATGTTCCATTTGAATTTACAGCACAATGCATGCAAGCTTTTAATTCCCTTAAGGAAAAATTGACTAGTGCACCAGTGATTGTAGCTCCTGTTTGGTCTTTACCTTTTGAAATCATGTGTGATGCCTCTAATAATGCAGTAGGAGCTGTTCTTGGGCAAAGGGTTGATAAATATTTGAGAGTAATATATTATGCCAGTTTAACCCTGAATAGTGCACAAATGAACTACACCACAATTGAAAAGGAAATGTTAGCTGTTGTTTTTGCTTTAGACAAATTTAGAGCTTATTTAATTGGGTCAAAAATTATTGTGCATTCTGACCATGCAGCTCTTAAATATCTGTTAATAAAACACTAGACCCGAACTAATAATTTTTTAATTTGGCTAATTTTTATGCACGTCTTTTTCTTCTTCTTTTTTTCCATTGCATGTAGAAATATTTATACACACACAAGCATTTGAATGATTAAAGTGAATAATTGAGTTTACTATTTATTTACTATGTAATCACTTATCATGCACTATTTACTATTCATAAATAGTAACTTACTATTTTTAAATAGTAGTAAATAGTATTTACTATTGGAAATAGTAATTTACTATTTATCAATAGTAATTTATTATTTATGAATAGTAAAATTTACTTTTGAATTTTGTTTTATTCCTTGCCGTTTCTCTATATAAACGAGCTAATTCTTTCATTCGATTCACAACAAGATTTCTCAATTTCTATAATTCTCTCAAATTCTTTCAAATTTAGCACATAGCTTTCAAAAAAATACATGCTTCAAGGTCAGGGACTCATTCTAATGCCGACTTATTGGAGTTTATTCAGCATCATGAAGATGGAAATATAGAGCGATCGTTTTAGCGCGATCGTATTAACTTACCTTGTATTAACTTACATGGCTCCGTTTTAGCGTGATGGTTGCATTGTTTGGGCTGGAGGATGACTCTTTATTTTCCTATAAATACCACATCAAAACAAGAACAAAAGAGGGGTAGAGGAAAAAAAAAGGAAAGGCAAAGAGTGGCAACTGAGAGGAAAAAAAGAAGGCAGCAACAACGAACAATCATCAAATAATCAATCCATCAAAGGCAGCAAGATTGCCTTTGTTATTGTTCATCCAGAAAATAATTTGGAGGAACCTTCAACGCAGGTTTTGTGTCTTAATCTTGAATTTGCTTAAACATTCAATTAATATATCATTTTTTTTATTCTTACTATTTTTCGTTTATTTTTTTATCACTTTGATTCAATAGTAGAAATTGATAAATCCTAATATGCTTTCCAATTTTCCAAAACCTTAAATCATTTTATTAATTCCCAAAACCCTATTCTACTTTCCAATTTTCCAAAACCTTAAATCATTTTATTAATTCCCAAAACCCTATTCTACTTTCCAATTTTCCAAAACCTTAAATCATTTTATTAATTCCCAAAACCCTATTATGCTTTCCAATTTTCCAAAACCTTAAATCGTTTTATTAATTCCCAAAATCCTAAATCGTCTTTTCTATTTTCAAAAACCCTAAAGATTATTTTTCTATTTCTTATAAAATTTAAGAGCACTTTTCTGTTTCTTCAAAACTTTAGAACCCTAAATCGTTACTTTTGTTTCCAAAAACCTTAAAATGTTTTTCTTATTTCCAAAAGCTTTTAAAAAAACCCTAAACCCTAAATGATGAAACCTCAATTTAAATCCTAATTTCAAAAACCATAATTCCAAAAACCCTATTCTAAGATGCAAATTCTATATTTATATATTTATTACTTTATTTAATTTTAGATTTGATTATGTAGTTTATTATATGTTTTGATGGTTGATTTATTTAATTTCAATGCTTGATTTATTTAATTTATCATGGATGGATATTCTCTTTCTTTTTATGGTTATTATTTGGTTGTTTTAGTATTAAAAGTGTAAGAGGTATGTTTCCATTTTTTGGATACCTCATTAGTTAAATATCACGTAATTTAAATTGCTTTTATATTTTAGACCAATGTAAAGGACATTTATCTACCTTTTGGTGGGTGTCCTATTAGTTTAGACATGGATGATGTAAGGACATGTTTCGATCCTCGGATGAGTGTCCATTTATTTGTTTTGCTTGAACATTGCTTTGATTTTAATATAATGATGCTTTATTTTAATTGTTGCATGTAATATGGATAATATTGTTATATTTAAGAATTTTATAATATTAAGACCTGTAAAGGAGGCCGGTTCTAATGAACTGGGTGTTGTGGGGGTGCTAGGCCATTTCTCACCTTCCCCACACGTACCAACTTTCCGAACCCATTAGGGGTTTGGGGATTCCTTAGGAATCGAGTCATCCACCCCTTTCTTTTTCCCAGCCCGTCTGGGTGGCAACTCCATTTTCTCTAGACTTATGTCCGTGTTCTCTAAGGCACCAAGCCTAAAAAGTGCTGAAGTCCCAAGAACCATTCCACCGGGAGTGGGGACATAAATCCCTGCTCACAGACTTCTTCTTTAATCAATTCTGCCCATTTTGGTCTTAGCTGTCTAAGCTTTTGTTTGACAAATTTCATGTGAGTGCAAGTATGAATCAGGTGCTCTACTATGTCTTGATCTATTCTAGGCATATCCTCATAAAACCAAGCAAAAACCTCTTCATATTTTTAAATATTTTTTCTAATCTCTCTCTCTCATCAGGAGTAAGGTCAGATGCTATACTAATATTTTTAGGATTATCAGCTAATCCCAAATTTAATGATTATATATCAATAGAGTTAATATTAAAGATGCTCATGTAACCACTATTTGAATGTATGCCACCATCAGGAAAACATCACATAAGTATGCAAAATCAAACTTTGTTGCATTCATTTTAGAAAAGAAAACATCATCATCCCTATACAAAGCAGACAAATCAAAATCAAAATCATTGTTCTCAAAATCATAAACTAAGACATCTTTAAACTTCTCTTCAGCTAAAGCAGTAATTTCCTCTAGAGTTTTTTGGGATTTCAGGATGGCTTCCTTCTTACCTTCTAGATTAGGCTCCTTAATAGCTGGCAGGATGAGCTCTTTCTTCATTTGTTCCACCAGCTCAACAACATCAGTAAAAATCTCAAAACCTAGGATCAATTTTCCCATGAACATGACTGGCTCAGGCTTCCTTGGAGTGGTCCCATGTTTAGAGCTTTGATGAAAACCTCTTCAAGCAATGGGAAGCTCATCTTCTCATTCATCTTTGGCTGAACATTTTTGTTAGCTTCTTCATATCCCAACCCTTTCTTAGAAGCCTAAGTCTTAAAATATGGAAGCTCTGTCACACCTATCTTACCCTTTCCAAGACAAATGCCAGGCATGTACTTCATATTCTTCATTATAGTCAGGACCTTGGGGTCTATTACTTCATCATCAAAAATTACAGCTACTTGGAAACCATTGGGAGGCCTCTCAATCATCGAAGCATTCACCACTTCATTATCTTCACCCTCGATGACCACTGTCTCATCCCCATTTGGGAACTTTATTTTTTGATGGAGTCTAGAAGAAACTCCACCAAAAGGATGAAACTAGGGTCATCCTAATAATAGTACAAAAGTGATAGGGATATCTAAAACCACAAACTCTACCATGGATTCAATCCCTCAGAATGCCTCTTAGTATTATCATATGCTCTAATGGTCACTTTGGTTGGGCTTAGATCTCTTGTTTGCCTAGCAAGCTTTGGCAAGATCTTAAGTGGGCAGACATTTATGGCAGACCCATCATCAACCATTACACACAGAGTTCTCTTCCCTTTGACATCAACTTTGATAAAAAGTGGGCGGACGCGGTCTCTTCCCTCTTATGGTAAATCAGCATCTTAAAAGGACACCATTCCCACATCAATATTATTCTTCTTCTAATCTGCCTCACATTTCATCACTCCTTCAATTTTCAAAAAATTAACCAGCTCATCTAGTGTTATAAAAGTGGAAATTGGCATGCTAGCCATAGCCTTGGCCATTATTTCTTGATGCTTCTTTGATGTAGCTAGCAAATTTCATATGCTGATACTAGCTTTTATTCTTTTCAATTGCTTATGAACAACATCATCATCTTCTTCTTTGTTCCCATCTTTGACTTCCTTTCCCTTATTAGCTTCTGCTTCCTTTGGTGGTGGTCTTGCATAAGGCTTACTAGATTGGGTGTTCATAACTTCATCTTCTTCTGGCTCAGACCAGGTCTACTCTTCCTTCTTGGGCTCAAATCACCATCACTATAAGTTGAGTCCTAAAACTCTCTTACAACGCAAATTGCTACTTCTTTACCAACCACAACCTATTCAAACTTGCTAGATAGCACTTCATCTTTGGTTATCTCTTCATCTACATCTTGGAAAGAAGATAGCACAAATTTTTCATTTAAACCTCCTCCAATCATGAAAGTTGCCGGTGGTGGCACTCTGTTGAACCTTGCCAATGGATTATCCTTGGTGCTAGGTTTCTTTGGTTTGGGCAACTTCCCACAATCAATCAAATTTTGGATCTCATGCCACAACCACAAAAACTTGTCTGTCTCGTGCCGTTGCATTTGATGGAATTGGAAGAATGCCTTAGCATCAAAGATCAGTAGAAAAGGATTAGGCATAGGGCGAGGAGTCAAGGGTTGTAATAATACCTTCTATTATAGCTTATTGAGAACCTAAGACAGTGGCTTCCGTAATTCTAAAAACTGCCTCCTTCCTCCTTGACCGTCCAAGTGTGAGTTTTGGCTTGATCAAGTGACTTTTCTCGGTCATGTGGTTTCGAAAGATGGTATTAGAGTTGATCCTTGTAAAGTTGAGGCCATTTTGAATTCGAGTCCACCGAAGACTGTGACAGAGGTTAGAAGTTTTTTGGGTTTAGCAGGCTATTATCGGCTATTTGTGAAAGGTTTTTCTATGATAGCTGCTCCACTCACCATATTACTTTGGAAGGGTGTTAGATTCATGTGGACAGACTGGTGTGAGGTGAGTTTTGAGCAACTGAAGGAGATGTTGACTCAGGCCCCTATCCTTTCCCTGCCTATGGAAGGTAAACCTTATGTGATTTACAGTGATGCTTCACATAGTGGTTTAGGTTGTGTTCTGATGCAGGAGGGTAGAGTCATTGCTTATGCCTCTCGACAATTAAAGCCACATGAGCTGAATTACCTGACACGTGACTTGGAGTTAGCAACTATAGTTTTTGTTTTGAAGATTTGGTGACATTACTTACATTTGGAGAAGTGTTACATTTATACAGATAACAAGAGTTTGAAATATCTGGGTGGAATTGATCAAAGACTATGATTATTTAATTGATTACCATCTTGGTAAGGCAAGTGTTGTTGCTGATGCCTTGAGTCAAAAGTCTTTAGCAGGTTTGACTGCTTATTCACTCTTGTTGCTTGTTGAATTGAGAGAGTTGCATGCCAGATTCAAGTCTTGTGATGATGGTGCATTGATGGCTCAGTTGCAATTGAGGCCAGTGTTGTTAGATCATATTAGAGAGACTCAGTTGGTAGATGAGAAAATCCAGAAAGCTGTATTGGATTGTAAAAAGGGGGAGAGTCGAGACTTTCATGTGAGAAGAGATGACAGTTTATGGTACAGAAATAGGTTGTGTGTTCCTGAAGATGCAAGTCTGAAAAAGGTAATTTTGGAGGAAGCACATCAGTCAGCTTATGCTATGCAGCCTGGGAGTACTAAGATGTATCAGGATTTGAAACAATATTATTGGTGGTCAAGTATGGAAAGGGACATTACAGAGTTTGTATCCAGATGTCTCACTTGTTAGATAGTGAAGGCTGAACACCACATTTCTTCGTGATTACTTCAGCCATTATCGGATTTGCTAAAATGGAAATGGGAGCGAGTGACGATGGATTTTGTGACTGGGTTACCTTTGACTCGGAAGAAGCAGGATGCCATCTGGGTGATTGTTGATCGAATGATGAAGACAACTCATTTTCTTCCGATTCGGATGGATTATTCTCTTGAGAGGTTGGTTGAGATGTATATCAATGAGATAGTGTGATTTCATGGAGTCTCAATTTCTTTAGTGTCGGATCGACATCCCAGGTTTACTTTGAAATTTTAGAAGAGTTTGCATAATGTTTTGGGTTCTCAATTGCATTTTAGCACTGCTTTTCATCCTCAGATAGATGGACAGTCAGAGAGAGTGATACAGATATTAGAGGGCATGTTTAGAAGTTGTGTCATTGATTTCTCTAGGAGTTGGGACAGATTCTTGCCATTGATTGAGTTTGCTTATAACAACAGTCATCAATCCAATATTAGAATCGCACCTTATGAGGCATTGTATGGTAGATGATATAGGATGCCTCTATGTTGGGATGAAGGTAAGTTAATTGGTCCTAATTTGATTAAGGAAACAGAAGAGAAAGTGAAGATAATTCAGGATCGTTTGAAAGCAGCCTCAGACCGACAGAAATCATATTCAAATTTTAATAGAAGAGACATAAAGTTTAGTGTAGGAGATAAAATATTTTTGAAAGTGTGTCCTTGGAAGAGAATTTTGAGATTTGGACGCAAAGAAAAGTTGAGTCCTCATTTCATTGGACCTTATGAGGTATTTGAAAGAGTTGTACCAGTGGCCTATAGATTAGCTTTACCTCCTGAGTTGGATTGAATTCACAATGTCTTCCATGTCTCTATGCTTTGGAGGTACAGATTAGACCTATATCATATTTTATCAGTGGAGTTCATTGAAGTGAGTCCAGATCTGACTTATGAGGAAGAACCAGTGGCTATTTTGGCACGTGAAGTGAAAGAGTTGAGAAATAAGAAAGTGCCACTCGTGAAGGTTCTTTGGAAGAATCACGCTAGGGAAAAAGGAACATGGGGGAGTGAGCAGATGATTCGGGATCAGTATCCTCTGTTGTTCCAGACTTGAGAACAGGTAATTTCGAGGATGAAATTTATTTGTAGAGGGGGAGAATTGTAATATCCCTAAATTTTGGAAATATCAATTGATGAAAATTAATTAAAGGATTTAAAAGTGTATATATATTTGATTAAGTGAAAAAGATAGGAAAGAGAAAAGGAAGATGTGTATATGTTATGTATATGAAGATATATACAATATATACAAGTCAACCTTTTATTATGGTCAAATTATATTTAATTATTTAATTAGATATTTATATATTAATTAATGATAGTGGAAGATGACATATTTAGGTTTAGTATTATAATATTATAATTGCTTGGTGGAGATCAAAAGATGATATTTGTGTGGTTCATAAGAGAAATGCTTGGTTTGAGTTGTTATTGACTATCTGTGAGCGGGGATTTTTTCCCCTACTCCCGGTGGAATGGTTCTTGCGAGTTCGGCACTGTTTAGGCTCGGGGCCTTAGAGAACACGGGCCTAAGCCTGGCGAAAATGGAGTCGCCACTCGGATGGGCTGGGAAAAAGAAAGGGGTGAATGACACGATTCCTAAGGAATCCCCAACCCTGTAATGGGTTCGGAAAGTTGAGTGTGTGTGTGGAAGGTGAGAAATGGCCCAGCACCCCCACAACACCTGATTAATTGGAACCGGCCTCCTTTGCAGGTCTTAATATTATAAAATTCTTAAATATATTAATATAATCCATATTACATGCAACAAATAAAATAAAGCATCATTATATTAAAATCAAAGCAATGTCCAAACAAAACAAATAAATGGATACCCATCCGAGGATGGAAACATGTCCTTACATCATCCATGTCTAAACTAAATAGGACACCCACCGAAAGGTGGAAACATGTCCTTTACATTGGTCCAAAAAGCAATTTAAATTACATAAAATTTAACTAATGAGGTACCCACAAAGTTGAAACATACCTCTTACAATTTTAATACCAAAACAAATAAATAATAATCATAATAATAAAGAAAATATCCATCCATGATAAATTAAATAAATCAAGCATTCAAATTAAATAAATCAACCATCAAAACATATAATAAAATACATAATAAAATCTAAAATTAAATAAAGCAATAAAGATATAAGTTTAGGGTTTTAAAAAATTTAGGGTTTGGAACTTAGGGTTTTAGAAACTAGGGTTTTGGAATTCAGGGTTTTGAAATTAGGGTTTTTGAAACTAGGGTTTTGGAATTTAGGGTTTGGAATTAGGGTTTTAGGGTTTAACTTACTGCCTTAAAAAAATAATTTTGGATTTGGAGAGATAAATTAAGGTTTTGGAAAAATAATCATTTTTTTGGAGTTTAATAATGAAATGGTTCAAGCTTTTGGATAAAAATAGTTTAAGGTTTTAATTTTCAATAAGATAACTTACGGTTCTTGAGGTTTTAGCAAACAAAATAGATTCTGACAATTAATTTAAAATATCAATAGCTACTGGGTAGTTTTAAGTTTTTTTTGTAAAACATGTAAGTGGAGTTATGAACACCAACTGATTAACGTATTAACTAAAGCAAACAATTAAAGTTTTTAAAACAAAGATCAAGTTACTGCATGTTCAAAGATCAAGTTACTACACGTTCAAATATCAAGTTATTGCATGTTCAAAGATCAAGTTATAGCATGTTCTTATTAATCAAAGAAAATGATGCTGCTGTGAGCATGAATAATTTATGATTAAATATCAAACATCCGTTGTTGGTTCTACCAAAAAAATTAATTTCTGGATGAACAATGTGAAGACAGTATATACTCTGCCTTCTTCTTTGGTTGTCTTGATATTTCTATTTGTGGTTTCCTTCGTTCTCTAAAAAGCTGCTACTGTTCTTCTCTGTTTCTTGCAGTCTCTTCTGTTTTGTGATTTAATCTCTCTTAATATTCATTGCCGACCCTTGTTAATGTTAATTGTCGTTTCCTTTACGTCTCTCGGGTTTCTTCTATAGGGTTTTTTCTTTTTTTTTTCGTTCCCTTTTTTCTTATTTTAATGTGGTATTTATAGGAAAAATAAAGTCCTAATCCTATTTTAATAAGGAAATACTATCTATTCAGGAAAACTACAAAACCGGATAAAACAAGGTTTGATAAAAAATTGGCAGCGTGCGGGCTATCGGACCCGGGGGCTGCACTGTCGAAAAAAATTGCTGTGGGCTATAGGTGCGATGGGCTTACTGGGCAAGCCCAACTGTGGTGAATTGGGCAGTGCCAATTTGCCACCGACAATTTCTGCAGCAAAATGGGCTGTCGCGCGGCAACTCGGCAGTGCTGCCGCGCGTCGCTTGCTGATCCGTCCGACTTTTTTATTTTTTTTATTTTTTTTTATTTTTTTTATAAAATATTATTAGTAATTAAAATATTATGAGGAAGAAAACTGATCTTATCCGTAGATCAATAAAAGACAAGACTAAACTTTTGACTTCCTTATCTCAGGAAGTGACAATAAAGAAGATAGAATACCAGCTGTCTATACCTGACATAAAATAAAAAAAATGATAGGCTGCACTCCCAAATGAAAGAAATCTTTGCAGATATTCCAAATGCTTTTTTGGAATAGGAAAAGGCATCTAATTGAGTTGCCTTATGAGCCAAACTTTAGTGAAAAACAAATTCTCACTAAAGCTCATCCTAGATATCTTGAGATGCGCAAAAAAGAGATCTTATCTATAGTTCTGTATGTCCAAGAAATCTTATCTAATCTTGTTCTTAATTTTCAATTTATTAAAGTAATTAATAATTCTTCGCCTGATTTTTTACAAGAAGCCATGAGTTTCAAGGGTAAAGGAGTTCATCCAACATCTTCAACTCCTACTAAGAGGACTTATAAGTTCTCACAAGAAGAGTCCTTATCTCAAGACAAATATAAAAGTGATGCTTATGAAATTAGCATTCCAGCTATAACTGAAAAATGAAAAACTCTATCCCTGTGTTCGTCTAACATATGACTATGTCATATGTATAGACTCCCATATGGATAAATCACCTAATGAGGTGGTAGATATTTACACTAGGAGTTTCACTTTAACTCCTAAATATTATTTATTTTATCAATAGATTCTTAGTGACACATATTCAATAATTTTTTCTACTACTGAAAGATTTGCTGCTGAGCTTGCTTATAGGAAGTTCATTATCAAGAAAATTATTACTGAACAAGAGTGGGGAAAAACTATCTACTTCACTCGTGATCTAAGACATTTTGGATCTTATTTTATATCTTATAATTATATTGATTTTATGGTAGCTTGGCATAGATTCCATATTGGTTTTGGAAATGGGTTATGGACTGGGTACTTTATCAAATCATTATGCCAAGTTCGCACTATTTATGAGCAATTTGTGGCAGAGAATAAATTAAATCATCAAGCCCTTTTTTTTCCTTGAATTTACCATTAAGTATAAAGTTTCATGGATCACAAAATAGGATTAGGAAATTAGATATCCCAAAGGAATATAGTTTAGGATTACAAATGCCTTTATTCCTTAGCTAACTAGATGGATAGTGAATAAATGGTGGGATAAATTTGAATTTTTTGGATCATCTTCTGTTTATTCTAATAAAGGGATAATAATAATTTCTTCAGAGAAAATTGAAAAGGAAACTAAAATTTTACGTGAAGGATTTGCTAATTTATGTTAATATTTTGATTATTTAGCCAAGAATGCACCTAAAGATATTATTAAGTCATAATTATCTCAAGCATTAGGAGAAGAACCATCAGCCTCTTCTTTTGTAGCTCCTCAAAAGAAGACAAAAGAAAGACATGATAGGTGTAAAGATAAAGAATCTGATTCTGATGAAGACTCAGTGGATTACATGTCAGAAGATATTTTCCAAGATTCGTAGAACCCTTTCCCATAGTGGATGCCAGTTATGGCTTATTTTCAGCCATTCAAAATTATCAGCAGAGATGACAAAAGAACTTTTGGCAGAGGCTTATCTTCAGTCTCATCTCTTTTACAAAGTGGTGGGTCTCAGAAGATACTTTCCAGCTCACTATCTTTTGGACTTATTCTTCAGTACACTTATTTTGTGTAATTATTGTACCTACTTTCAGCTCCACTATCTTTTATTTTCCACTTTAATTTGTTTTATTACTTTAGTTAGTGGATGCTTTAATTATTATACTTTCTTATGTAAGTAATGATATTTGAATTCAATAATTTTTTCTTCCCTTAAGTTTATAAAAGAGGAAGACGATTCAGTAGTTATTCAAGCTTTGAAACAAAATTAATTAAGATTTGAAAGAGTTAGAAAATTCAGGAAAGCTTTATTATAAAATAGAGTGTTTTTTTAGTGTGTTTCTTTTGTATTTTGATATCAAATTCTGATATCAATCTTTTGGTTTGAATAAAATATTTAGTTTGTTTATATCTTATTTCTCTCTTTAAGTTTCTCAATTCAATACAGTTAAGTATTCTTTCATACTTGATTTGATTTATGTTTGAAGTTTTCCTATCTTTGAGCTTCCTATTCTTTTATCCTCTGATACCAAATGAGAATAGAAGAATGGGAAGCTCTGATACCGACTGAGGATAAAAGAATAGGAAGCTCTAGGATAGGAAAACATTAAATAGAAATCAAATCAAGTATGAAAGAATACTTGACCGTACTAAATTGAGGAAACTTAAAGAGAGAAATAAGATATGAAACAAACTAAAAATTTTATTCAAACCAAAATATTTATATCATAATTTGATATCAAAATACAAAAGAAACACACCGAAAAAACACTAAAAAGAAAACACTCTATTTTATAATGAAGCTTTGCTAAATTTTCTAACTCTCTCAAAGCTTAATTAATTTTGTTTCAAAGCTTAAATAACTACTGACTCATCTTCCTCTTTTATAGACTTAAGGGAAGATAAAATTATTGAATTCAAACATCATTGCTTATATAAGAAAGCATTATAATTAAAGAATCCACTTACTAAAGTAATAAAACAAACTAAAGTGGAAAACAAAAGATAATGGAACCAAAAGTAGGCACAATAATTACATAGAATAAGTGGACTAAAGAATAAGTCCAAAAGATAGTGGGCTGGAAAGTAGCTTTTGGACCCACCACTATGCAAAAGAGATGAGATTGAAGATAAGCCTCTATCGACAGTTCTTTTGTCATTTTTGTAGACAATTTTGAATGGCTGAAAATAAACCATAGCTGGCATCCACTAAGGGAAAGGGTTCTCAGAATCTTGGAAAATATCTTCTGACATGTAATCCACTAAGTCTTCATCAAAACAAATTCTATATATTTACACCTATCATGTCTTTATTTTGTCTTCTTTTGAGCAGTTGCAGAAGAAGAGGCTGACAGTTCATATCCCAATGCTTGAGATAATTGTGCCTTAATAATATCTTTAGGTACATTCTTGGCTAAATAAATATTGAGATAAATTAGTAAATCCTTCAAGTAAAATTTTAGTTTCCTTTTCAATTTTCTCTGAAGAAATTATTATTATCCCATTATCATAATAAATGAAAGATGATCCAAAAAATTCAAATTTATCCCACCATTTAATCATTATTCATCTAGTTAGCCAATGAATAAAGGGATTCGTAATCCCAAACTATTTTCTTTTGGGATATCTAATTTGATAATCCCATTTTGTGATCCATGAAACTTTATACTTAGTTGCGAATTTAAGGAAAAGATGGGCTTCATGATTTAATTTATTCTCTACCACAAATTGCTCATAAATAGTGCGAACCCTATCTGGAATAATGATCGGATAAATTCCCAGTCTATAAACCATTTCCAAACCAATATGGAATCTGAGTGTTTTTAGGATTACCTAGCTGAAATCCACCAGCTAAATTTTCCTGATTTGTTGTTGTACAGAAGAGATCTATGCCAAGCTGCCACGTAATCAATATAATTATAAGATCTAAAATAAGATATTGAATGTCTAAGATCATGAGTGAAGTAGATAGGTTTTCCCCACTCTTGTTCAGTAATAATTTTCTTAATAATGAACTTCCTATAAGTTAGCAGCAGATCTTTTAGTAGCAGAAAAAATTAATGAACATATGTCACTAAGAATTTGTTGATAAAATAAATAATCTTTAGGAGTTAAAGTGAAACTCCTAGTGTAAGTATCTGACACCTCACATATGTTCGAAGTCTATACATGTAACATAGTCACATGTTAAAGGAACATAGGGATAGAGTTTTTCTTTTTTAGCTACAGCTGGAATGCTAATTTCATAATCATCAATTCTACATTTGTCCTAAGTTAAGGACTCTGCTTGTGAGTACTCATAAGTCCTCTTAGCAAGAGTTGAAGATGTTGGTTAAACTCCTTTGCCCTTGGAACTCATGGATTCCTGTAAAAAATCAGGCAAAGAATTATTAATTCCTTTAATAAATTGAAAATTAAGAACAAGATTAGATAAGATTTCTTAGACTTAGAGAACTATGGATAAGATATCTCAAGATATCTAGACACAATTGCAATAGGATGGGCTTTAGTGGGAATTTGTTTTTCATTAAAGTCTGCTTCATAAGGCAACTCAATTAGATGACTTTTCTTATTCCAAAATGCTTTTGGAATATCTACACAGATTTCTTTTAACATTTGGGAGTGCAACCGATCAATTTTTTCTTTTATGTGGGGTATAGACAGCAGGTCTTCTATCTTCTTAATTGTCGCTTCCTAAGATAAGAAAGTCAAGAATTTTGTCTTGTCTTTTATTGATCAACAGATAAGATCAATTTTCTTTTCTTTTGGCCGAGTAATGAAAGAGAAGGTAATTTCTCTTCCATTTATCTTAGTATTTAAACCTTTCTCAGATATAGTCTTTATTGGATAGAGCATATGTAAAAAAGGATTTCCAAGAATGATTGGATGAGATAATCCTCAAACCATGATGAAAGGAATTTCAAAACATATTCCATCATTACAGATAGCAGCACTAGATAACTTGTACTTGATTCTTATTGTTGAACCATCTGCAGTATTCATTTTTCCCATTGTTTTAGAAAAATATTAGGATGGAACTAGCCCTTCATTGATGCATTCAGATCTGCACCAGAATCAATAAGAGATATAGTTTTGAGAATATATTCCTTGTTGACAACCACTGTAATATAAGTGTGCCATTTATGGGTAGTAACTTTATTAACTAAGTTAACAAACTAAAGACATTCAACTTCTTCCTCAGTTAACCGATTCTCTTTACCCATATTTTTTGTAATACTTTACCCCAACTAAAAATTAGCAGGAACAACCAAAGCAGTATTCATTTCCTCATTAGGAAATTCATCATCTTCTTTATCAATGGTTTATAAAAAAGAAACTCTTTTTTAAAAATCTTTTAATTCTGATTTAAAAAAATTAATTTTAGCTTTAACTCACCAATTGTAGGTTCTCTCTTTGCTTTAGAACCTTTAACCCTATTCATTATTTATTTTAGGTCATAGGGTTTTTCTAGCTCATAAGCTAGTTTTTTCTAAAGAGAAGTGTGAGTAATAGTCTAGACTTTTTGCTATAAACTTTTAAATACTTCTCTAATTGTTTTATCTTCTCATCTATATCCTTAATCTGGTCAATAAGAATAAGAATCATATCTTCTTCTTGTGTAAGAACACATAAGCCATTCATAGTGTAGACCCTTAATTTTTGACCCAGTCTGATCCAATAATTTTTATAGTCTAAAATAATTTTTGTAGTATTTTAATTAAATAATATTTATTTTAATATTTATTATTTATAATTTTTAATAAAAATAAAAAAATATAATATTAGTAAAGTTAAAAAAATATAAATAAATAAAAATCGGCGACCCGAAAATGAATTTGCTAGCTCGCACCCCAGCTCTCGCAATTCATGTGCTGGCCGGCCATAGCCAGCAACAATTTTTGCCAGCATAATTTTTTCCAGCGTAGTTTTTTCCAAAACCAAATTCTTTTTGGTTTTTATTTCTTTTCCAAAATGGTTTTTATTTTCTTAGACAATTAGAATTAGTTTTTGATTTTTTCCTATAAAAACAACATTAAAACACACAGAAAGGGACTTTAGAACTAGACTTTTCATTTTGAAAAAAAGAGAGAAATTCTTGAACTAAAATTTAGAACCGAACATGGAACTCTTGAAATCTTGAGGCCAAAAGAAAAACCTAGCAAGCAAGAAGAAATCCAAGACACAACAACCAAATGAAGCAACAAGCAATAATCTCCAGATTGCTTTGCCCAACCAAAATCAAATCTGAAGCAGGCAATAGCTTGGTTCAATTTCTTTAAATTTGGTGGTGCCTTCAAACGTAGGTAAATTGCTCTAACTTCAGTTTATTAAATAATTAATCATCTTTATCTTTTAAGCCATCATCACACTGCCTTAGTGTAGAACCTTAAATTTTGACCCAGTCAAATCTGATAGTCTAAAACAATTTTTATGGTATTTTAATTATTTTAATAATTTAATTGCTTATAATATTTAATAGCTATTTTTAATAAAATTAAAAATTATAAAAAAAATGAAAAATGGACACGTGGCAGCCCATTTTGCCGCAGACAGCTGTGCCGCAGTTGGGCTTGCCCAGTTCTGCGATGAACTGGCTTGCCCAGCTAGCCTGTCCTGCCCATAGCTCACAGTAATTTTTGGCAGCGCAGCCCGCAGCCCCAACAGCCTGCACACTGCCAATTTTTTGACCAAACCTTGTTTTATACAATTTTGTTGTTTTTCCTAAATAGATAGTATTTCCTTATTAAAATAGGATTATGACTTTATTTTTCCTATAAATACCAAATTAAAACATGAGAAAAAGGATGAAAAAAAAAAAGAGAAAACCCTTGAGAAGAAAAAGAAAAAAGGGACATAAGGAGAGAGCAGAGAAAAAACCCTAGGGAAGGAGATCTAGAGGAGTAAACTAGAAAGGCAGAAGATAGCAAAAGAAATTAACAATCACCAATCCATCAAATGCAGTAACACTGCCTTTGTTCTTGTTCAGCCAGAGTCAATTGTGGAGGAACTAATGAATGGAGGTTTAATTATAAATCTTTTATTTGATTATATTTATAAAATTCATACGTTTTGATTCATGAATTGTTTAAGCATACGATTGTATTGCCATATTTTCTTTTAAGTGCTTCTATTATTTGTTTTGATATTAAGACTTTCAGTAACAAAAATTATTAAACTTAATAGTATGTTTTATAAATCAAATTATCCATTCGTCCAGTAGCCTGAATCATTGATTAAATTATCAAAACCCCAAACTGTTCTTTTGTTTCCAAAACTTTTAAACCCTAAATTATTCCATTAAAGTCTGACAACCCTAATTGTTTTATAAAATCTCAATTTATCTATAGTATCAATGTTTCTTCTAAAAAGATAAATCAAAACTTTAATTTATTTTAAAACTTGTCACCCCATAACCCTTTCCCCAAACTATTCTACCTAAAGCCACCAAAACTTTAATTGCAAAACTCTAGTTTCCAAAATCCTAATCCAAGAAAACCTTAATTTATTCCTGAAATTCCAAAACAACATTTTTTCAAACCCCCATCCAGTAAACCTAAAAATCTCAAACCCTAATTCCAGCGGTCAAAACTAAAAAATCTTAAACCCTAATTCCAATCTTTTAAAATTATAAACTCAATTTTCTAAAACCTTATTTTCTAAATACTAAACTCTAAAATCTTAATTTTCAACACCAAAACCTACAACCCTAAAAGCTAGTTTCTAAAATTTTATGGGGCGCTGCTCCCTTGACCCCCGCCTGCTAACCGGCTAGAGGGACTGCCGTATGGGCTCTTCGAAGGGGTCAATATTCATTTGTGCATTATGAGATTGTGTATTTAACTTTCCTTTTTCCAAAGCCCTAATTTAGTAATTAAAATTCTAAAACCCTATTTTAAGATGTGAACCCTAAATTTATATATCTATTGCTTTATTTAATTTTAGATTTGATTATGTAGTTTATTATATATTTTGATGGTTGATTTATTTAATTTCAATGCTTGATTTATTTAATTTATTATGGATGGATATTTTCTTTATTATTATGATTATTATATGTTTATTTTGGTATACAAAATTGTAAGAGGTATGTTTCCATTATTTGGTACCTCATTAATAAATTTACATGTAATTTAAATTGTTTTTATATTTTGGAATTAATGTAAAGGACACGTTTCCACCTTTTGGTGGGTGTCCTATTTAGTTTTTGACATGAAAAATGTAAGGACATGTTTCCATCCTCGAATGGGTGTCCATTTATTTGCTTTGTTTAGACATTACTTTGATTTTAATATAATGATGTTTTATTTTAATTGTTGCATGTAGTATGGATAATATTGTTATACTTAAGAATTTTATAATATTAAGACCTACAAAGGAGATCGGTTCCAATGAACCGGGCATTATGGGGGTGCTGGGCCATTTCTCACCTTCCCCACACGTTCCCAACTTTTCGAACCCATTAGGGGGTTGGGGATTCCTTAGGAATTGAGTCATCCACCCCTTTCTCTTTCTCGAACTGTCCACGTGGTGACTCCATTTTCTCCAGGCTTAGGTTCATGTTCTCTAAGGTCCTGAGCCTAAACAGTGCCGAAGTAGCAAGAACCATTCCACTGGAAGTGGGGGCGAAAATCCCCGCTCACACTAAGTTATTTAATTCTTCCTTTAATTTAGTTTACGCAATAGCATAAATTAATTCATACCATACCTAAGGTCTTAATTAAAGTAAATAATATAATCATTCAAAACAATAGTATATTTTCTTAAACCCTAAGTTATTTAAACCTTAAATATGAATTAATTCTGTTTTCAAACCTTCACAGTATTTTTTATAATTTAATTCATTGAGTTATTTTAATCTTTCAATAATTAATTTAGCTTTCAATGTTTGTTTCACCTAAAAAATATTTAAATAGTTATTACAGTCAATATTAAAAGCACACTCAACTTTGATCATGGAAAAACATCAAATTCAAAATTCAAAATCATAATCTACATAATCAAGATTTCAAACCATAAAACCCTAAAACTTTAATAGCCTTAAAACATGTTTTTCAAATCTAAAATCCTAATTAAACCTTTCTAAAAACCAAAACAACAATCTGTTTGCTTAAAACCCTATCCAAAACTATTTTTTTAATGACAGTAGCATTATTTTCATAAAAACATCCAAAACCCTAAATCTTTAAAACATCTAGTAGCTATGTTATTTTTTTTTTAAATATTTCTCAACTAATTAAACTAGTATATGCAAAACCTTAATTGTTAAACATAAAACCCTGGAAACCCTAATTGATGCATGAACCCTTAAAGTTAATATATTTACTGTTTTATTTAAATTGGATGAATGTTTATTATATATTTTTATTGATGTTTGATGTCTTTGATGAATGATTTATTTATGATGAATGGTTGTTTACTTTTATTGAGTTATTTTGATTTCAAACTATTGTAAGATGTATGTTTTCATATTTTTGGGTACCTCATGTCATGAGCATCATGTAATTTATTTTATTTTAAAGTTTTCTGGACCAATGTAAAGGACATGTTTCCACCTTTTGGTGAGTGTCTTATTTAGTTTTAGACATGGACGATGTAAGGACATGTTTCCATCCTCGGATGGGTGTCCATTTATTTGCTTTGTTTGGACATTGCTTTGATTTTAATATAATGATGCTTTATTTTAATTGTTGCATGTAGTATGGATAATATTATTATATTTAAGAATTTTATAATATTAAGACATGCAAAGGAGGCTGGTTCCAATGAACCGAGCGTTGTAGGGGTGCTAGGCCATATCTCACCTTCCCCACACGTACCCAACTTTTCAAACCCATTAGGGGGTTGGGCATTCCTTAAGAATCGAGTCATCTACCCCTTTCTTTTTCCCAGCCCGTCTGGGTGGCAACTCTATTTTCTTCAAGCTTAGGCCTATGTTCTCTAAGGCCCCGAGCCTAAATAGTGCCGAAGTTGCAAGAACCATTCCACCGGGAGTGGGGGCAAAAATTCCTGCTCACAGTGGCGACTCCACTGGGGATAAGAGAAGTTGATTCCATTGGTTTTTTTATTATTCTATTCTTTCTTATAATGATGTTACCCTTTGCATCATATTATATTGCACCGTGAGCGTGAGTTAGGACGCCCGTGTTACCCGTGTTGTGTTATGTAAGGGATACCATACTTTCACTCAAGGTATAGAGATCGAGCATTGCATAACCACTCATATCCTTATACCTTTTGGTATATACTTTCTATGGAAACCTAAGCCTTTTAACCCAAAGACTAAAGCTCATGAAATTGGCCTAGTTACTTTCCTTAGGTTTTTACCCCAAATGCTTATTGTTTGACTATGATTAATTTATCTTGGCTTAAATCATGGTTTATTTGATTTGTTCTTTTTCTAATATGACCTAAGTACATTGTAAGCTCAAAATAAATTTTTCTTTAATGTCCAAAAGACCAAAGCTATTTTCAAAACTTTTCAAGATGGTCTTTGGACATAAAACATTTCTAAAAACAAATCAAAAATTCTTTTTTCTCATGACCTAAATACTAAACCCATTTTTTCTAAAATCTTTTTACAATGGGCTTAGTAACAAAATTATTTTCAACCTTTAAAAGAGCTCACAAATATTTAGGTCAATTATGAAATACCAAAAATCAATTGTGAGCCTAGTTTATACTAAGAGTTTTTAATTATGGGCTTGTTTTTGGCATGAATCATTAGTTACTTTTTCAAGTGAGAAATCTCTTTATAATAAACCTCTTAATTTAGTTTTAATCCAATATAGCATAAAAGCTACTTTAGTTGGTTGAACGGATTAAAGCATAATTAATGGCAATTATCATGAACTGATTTTCATTTTTGAAAATATAATTATTGGTTGAAACGTCCGAGAGAAATTTTTGAAAATAAGATACCCCATGTTGGTATTTTGTTAACCATGTTACCTAGGAAAACAGACTTGCTATTCATGTGTGGAAGTTATAAGGTTGGAAGGAACGTCCTATTTATCCTTGTTTGTTTATTGTTTGTGCATACATGCATAAATGCATACATTTGCTTCGCATATCATTGATCCCTTATGGCTCACAGTCCTGGATTATGATAGTTCAAAAGCTTCTGATAATCAAACCTATGACGAAAATGAAGAATCTAGCAATGAATCAATCTCTTTTTCACCAAAAGCAATGGAGCCCGAACAAATTCAAAGAATGGTGGATAACGCCCTCAAAGCCAAGATGGAAGAAATTAAAGAGGCCCTGGCTAAGACCATAAAGAACCAATTGGATGCAATTTTAGGAAACCATGCCGAATCATCTGCTAGTACTAAGAAGCCAAAAGACAAGGGGAAGGCTAAAGTTGGTGAAGTGGTTTTTGATGATGATAAGGTGATCATTTATAATGATGACGATTGGGCTCAATACTTTCAAGATCCTCAAGACAAGTAGAAAGAACCGAAGATTGTTGAAAGATCAAATATGGAGAAAACTGAAACTTCAGATGTTAAAAAGATAATTGCGGATTTGGAAAAGAAATTTGAGAAGAACCTAAAAACCGAAGAAATGTCTGAAGTTGACAAATTATTTGAGCTAGATGATGAAGTTCCATAGAAGTTCAAGATGCCATCCTTTGCAAAGTTTGATGGAACCGGAAATCCTCACCTCCATGTAAAGCAGTATGTCACTGCTATACAGTCTGCCCGAGCTACTATGGCTCAAACTCTAAGGTACTTCATACTCTCATTAGACCCTGTTATCCAAAATTAGTTCAATACCTTAGATGATGGCACACAAAAGAATTGGGATCTGCTATACAAGGCCTTCATCCAATAATATGGATACAGTATCGAGATGAAAGTTACCTTAATGGAAGTGGAGTCCATTAGACAAAGGCCAAACAAAAATTTTGTGGACTATGTGAAAAGATGGAGGAATAAGGTTGCTTTGCTCAAAAGAAGGCCGGATGAATACGATCAAATTAAAATGATCATGAGAGGAGTGTTACCTAGCCTTCACGAAAGGATATCTCATACACTCATCCATGATTTTAAAGATCTTCTCCAAGCTAGTCTACAAATTAAAGAGTGGGAAAGAGAGAAGAACTGCTTTTCAACAAAAAGAAATGAGAAAGGAAACTAATAGTCTAGTAACCAAAGCATGCAAAAGGTAGTGGGTGTTAATGCAAAAGGAAGAAGATAGTTTTTAGAATTAGGGAAGCCACTGTCTTGGATCCTTAATAAGCTACAAAAGAAGGGATTGTTAAAACCCTTAAATCCTCGTCCTTTGCCTAACCCTCTCCCACCTAATTTTGACACTAAGGCATTTTGTCAATTTCATCAAATTCAAGGACACGACATGGATAGATGTGTGAGGTTGAGGCATGAGATCCAAAATTTGATTGATAGTGGGACGTTTCTTGAGCCCAACAAGCCAAACACCAAAGACAATCCATTACCAAGGTTCAATAGAGTATCACCACTGGTGACCTTCATGATTGGAGGAGGTTTGCATGAAAGTTTTGTCATGTCTTCTTTCCAAGATGTGGATGAAGAAGCAACCAAGAAAGAAGTGGTATCTAGCAAATTTGAACAAACTATGGTGGGTAGAAAAGTAACAATCTATGTCATAAATGAGTTTTGGAATTCAAGCGACAGTGATGACGATCTTGTACCTAAGAAGGAGGAATGGACTTGGTCTGAGCCTGAGGAAGATGAAGTAATGAACACAAGATCTGGTAAGCCTTATGCAAGGCCACCACCTAAGGAGGTAGAAGTTAATAAAGGAAAGGAAGTTGAAGTAGGAAACAAAGAAGAGGAAGATGATACTATGCTTAAGCAGTTGAAGAGAACACAAGCAAGTGTTAGCATTTGGGACTTATTGGCCACTTCTAAGAAGCACCGTGAAACTATGGCCAAGGCCTTGGCTAGCATGCCAATTTCCACCTCTATAACACCTAAGGAATTGATTAACTTCATAAAAGTTGAAGGAGTAATGAAGTGTGAAGACATTAAAAAAAGAGCGAAGTTGACATAGGAATGGTATCTTTCTCGGATGCGAATTTACTGGAAGAGGGGAGAGATCACATCCGCCCTCTCTTTATCAAAGTGGAAATCAAAGGAAAAAGAACTCCATGTGTAATTGTTGATAATGGGTTTGCCATAAATGTGTGTTCACTTAAAATATTGCCAAAGCTAGCTATGCCAACGAGAGATCAAAGCACAACCGAGGTAACCATTCGGGCTTATGACAATACTAAGAGGCATGCCAAAGGAATTTTCAAAGCTACTATGAAGGTTGGTCCAATTGAAACTATTGTAGAATTTATTATTTTGGACATACCTATTACCTTTGCTCTACTTGTGGGATGACCATGGTTTCATCCTCTCGGTGGCGTTCCTTCCACCCTCCATCAAAATATCAAGTTCCCTAATCGAGAAGAGACAGTGATCATCATGGCCGAGGATAATAAGGTTGTTAATGCTCTAATTATGGAAAGGCCTCTCAAGGGTTTTCATGTAGCTATAATTTCTAATGATGAAGTAGTGGACTCAAAAGTCTTGAACATGATGAAGAACATGAGCTACCTTCCCGGTGCTGGTCTTGGAAAGGGCAAAGCCAGTGTAACAAAGCTTCTAGATTTTAAAACTCAAACTTCCAAGAAAGGGTTGGGGTATGAAGAGGCCAACAAATATGTCCAGCTAAAGAAGAATGAGAAGATGAGCTTCCCGCCACTAGAAAAAATCTTTGTCAAAGCTCCAGACATGGGACCACTCCAAGTAAAGCCTGAGCCAATCATGTTCATGGGAAAGTTGATCCCGGGTTTTGAAATTTTTGTTGATGTTCCCGAGTTAGTGGAACAATTGAAGAAAGAGCTCACCCTGCCAGCCAACAAGGAGCCCAATCCAGAAGAGAAGAAGGAAGCTGTCCTGAAAGCAGAGAAGACTCCAGATGAGATTGCCACCTTATTCGAAGAAAAAATTGAAGATATTCTGCTTTATGATTTTGATTTTAATTTTAATTTGCCTGCTTTGTATGAGAATGATGATGTTTTCTTTTCCAAAATGAATACAATAAAGTCTAATTTTTCTTACTTGTGTGATGTTTCTCCTGATGGTTGCATACATTCAAATAGTGGTTACATGTGCATCTTTAATATTAACTTTGTTGATACGCAGTCATTAAATTTGGGAACAACCAAAAATCCTAAAATTTTAGCATAGCATCTGACCTTACTCCTGATGAGAGAGAGATTTGAAAAAATATTAAAAAAAATATGAAGAAGTATTTGCTTGGTCTTATGATGATATGCCTGGAATAGATCTAGACATAGCTGACAATCTCATTCCTACTTACACTCATATGAAGCCTGCAAAATAAAAGCTTAGGTGTTTGAGGATGGAATGGGCTGAATTGGTTAAAAAAGAGGTCATTAAACAAATACATGTAAAGTTCCTTGAAGTGATAGAATATCCAGATTGGCTAGCCAATATAGTACCCGTGCTAAAGAAAGATGGAAGAATTAGGGTCTGTATGGACTATAGAGATTTAAAGATGATTTTCCTTTACCCCATATAGATGTTCTCTTTGATAGTGTAGCCTCTAGCATGCTACACTCATTTATAGATGGATTTTCCCTATACAACCAAGTGGTAATGGCCCAAGAGGATAAAGCCAAAACTGCTTTCATTACTACATGGGGTATATTTTGTTATAGGGTGATGTCGTTTGGATTAAAGAATGCTGGAGCAACCTACCAAAAGATGGCCGCCACATTATTTCATGACATGATGCACAAAGAAGTTGTAGTAGATGTTGATGATATGATGGTGAAATCAGATACAAGGGAACAACACTTCCAAACTTAGAATTATTCTTTGATAGAGCATTGAAATATAAGCTAAGATTAAACTTGAAGAAGTGTGTGTTCGGGGTTACCTCAGGCAAATTGTTGGAACATGTGATTGGTCCAAATGGCATTAAGATTGACTCTGACAAAGTTAAAGCAATCAGGGATATGCCAACCCCTAAGACGGAGATAGAAGTTTAGGGATTCATTGGTAAATTACAATATATTAGCAGGTTTATAGCAAGGCTCACTACAATCTATGAGCCTATCTTCAAGTTGCTTAAAAAGAATAAGCCAATCTTGTGGAATGAAGAGTGTCAAAGGGCCTTGGAATGAATAAAATAGTACTTGATGAATCCACCTATTTTAAACCACCTAAACCCGGTAAACCCCTATTACTATACTTAACAGTAGAAGTGTAGTCAGTATTAGCTATGCTAGCCTAAGCAGATGAGTCAGGGATTGAGCACGTAGTCTACTATTTGAGTAGAAAGCTCCTACCTTATGAAATTAAGTATAGTATCATTGAAAAGACATGTATAGCTATGGTTTGGTCTTCTAAGAAGTTGCAACGTTACTTTCAATCTTATAGTGTGCATGCAATTTCCAGGTTGGATACAATGAGGTACTTAAGGGAGACACCCTCTTTGATTGGAAAGTATGGTCGATGGTTGATAATATTGGAAGAATTTGAGATTGAGTGTGTAACTAAGAAAACAATCAAAGGTAGAGCAGTGGCATAATTCCTGGCCCATCAACCATTACCGGATAGCGAAGAGGTAGTCTTGGAATTTCTGGATGAACATTTAGAGGCCATTGAAGCACAAGGATGGAAAATGTATTTTGCTGGAGTAGTGAATAGGAAAGGAGCGGGTTTGGGAGTCATACTAGAATTGCCCGAAGGGGAACTTATCCTCTTAGCCAAAATGTTGACATTCATGGCAACCAATAATATGGTGGAGTACGAAGCATGTATCTTTGGTTTGGATACCCTAATGATTCTGAAGGTGGATAAGGTGGAAATTTTTGGCGATTCATTGCTAGTAGTATCCCAAGTAAATGGAGAGTGGGAGTTGAAAGAAGAGAAATTAAAACCATACAACCATTACATGACCATGATGAAGAAGAACTTTAAGGAGTGCAGGTTTATACACCTACAAAGAGAAGAAAACCAAATGGCTGATGCCCTAGCCACATTGGCTTCGGTATGGGAAAATCCTGTCAACTTGTTCCTCAGGCCTCTGATTTTGACCAGATCATCAACTCCTTGCTATGAATTTGAGACAATCATGGAAATGGATATAGACCATGATGCATGGTATGATACTAGAAGATGGTTTTTAGAGGAAAGGGAATACTCGTTGGGAGCAATAAAGAAAGAAAGAAGAGCCATAAGGCGGTGGTCTTTGCAATGCATCACCTTCCATGGAGAGTTATATCGAAGATGGCCTGATGGGGTGCACTTGAGATGCTTGAGGAAGCCTGAAGTAAAGTATATCATGTCAAAAATACACACGGAAAGTTACGATCCACACATGAGTGGTTTAGCCCTAGTTAAAAACATAATTCGATAAGGTTACTACTGGTTGACCATGGAGAGAGATTGTATTGAGTTTGTAAAGAAGTGCCAACAATGTCAGATGTGTGGTAATTTGAATCACATGCCTCCTAAAGAATTGCATTCTATGTCTTTACCCTGGCCCTTTGCCACTTGGGGGATCGACATTATAGGAGAGATACATCCGACAACCTCAAATGGTCACCGTTTTATTGTAGTAACGATAGATTATTTTTCAAAATGGGTCAAAGCCGAATCCTTCAACAAAATAGGGGCAAGTCAAATGGCTATATTTATTGAAAAGAACCTCATCTGTAGGTATGGGGTCCTGCACAGTGTTATATCAGACAATGGGGTACAATTTTAAGGAGCTGTTAAGGACTTATTCTTGAAGTACCAAATCCATCATCACCGATCTTCTCCTTATAGACCAAAGGCTAATGGTGTAGTAGAAGCAACAAACAAGACAATTAAGCAAATTCTATCCAAAATGGCCAAGACATACAGGGATTAGTCAGAGATGCTTCCTTTTGCTTTATGTGGATATAGAACAAGTGTGCGGGCACCGACTGGAATGACACCGTTCTCTTTGGTTTATGGGATAGAAGCAGTGTTACCAATTGAAATTGAGATCTAGTCGTTAAGAGTGGTCTTGGAAACTGAAGTGCCTGAAATGAAATTGGTAGTGAGTAGATATACACAATTAGCTTTACTAGAGGAGAGAAGGATAAAATCACTGTATCATCATCAACTGTATCAAAGGAGGATAGATCGGGCTTACAATAGAAGGGTTAAGATCAGAAAACTCAGAGTCATAGATTTTGTGTTGAAACAATGTAAACCTAATGTATCTGATCCAAGAGGGAAATTTAGGCCTAGCTAGGAAGGGCCATATGTTGTGTAACAAGTCATGAACAAGGGTGTAGTGAAGTTATCAGACATGGAAGGGAACAAGTTTAGTGAGCCAGTGAACATTGACAGGTTGAAGATGTTTTATGTATAAAAAAAAGAGAAAAATAAAAAAGAGCTCGCTAGGTTGAAAACCCAAAAAGGGCGGCCTAGGAAAAAGTTAGAGCAGTCTGCTTGTTTTGAAAACCTGAAAGGGCGAGCTAAGCAACAATTAGGGCTAAATAAGAGAAAATCACAAATTACAAAGCCTAAAAGGGCTAGTTGGCAACAGGATTGATATTGTACATCCTGGCTTTATGTTTGGTTGTTCCCCAATTTAATAAAGTAGAATTAATATTAAAATTGTTCTATGTGCACTATTATATGTATTTGACCAGATACGGATGAAATAAATAAACACAATAACAAAAGGTGATGACAAATTATAAAAGGAAAAGAAGCATCTCTTATTATTACTTTTATTATTTTTTTGTCCTAACAATACACTTTCTAAAAAAATTGAAAAATATAAAATCTATTACAGACCGATAAGTGTAACATGCAGCCCAGCTTTGCTTAAGCTGATCCAAGTAGGCTTTAGCCAGACAAGGAATGTCTAAATCAGGAGTGAATTCAGAATCTCAAGGCTCAGTTCCATGCTAATGGTCAAGCTTGCAAGGGTCATAGCAAGTACCTCGACAAAGAGCAGCAAGAGGAACATACATCAAGTACGTCCGCATGGTGATACAAGAAATCTTCCACCAAGGTACTAACCAACGAATGTTGACTTCAGCGTGTGAGTGGATCCAGTCAACTCAGTCAACATACGAAAAAGCAGGATGGAGTAGTTTCCTAGTAGAATGATGTCGTGGAAGATATCTGGCAAAATTCAGAGATGGAGTATCGAGCAAGCAGAGACGCTCCTAAAGCCAAATCTGTTAGAAATAAAATTAATTAAAAAAGGAATGTCCGCTAAGTTGAAAACCCGCAAGGGTGGCTTAGGCAAAAATTAGGACAACTTTCTAGTTTTGAAAACTCACAAGGGTGGACTAGGTAAAAATTAGATAAAAAAAAATTAAAAAGGAAGGTTTGCTAAGTTAAAAATTTGCAAGGGCGGCTTAGGCAAAAATTATGACAACTCACTAGTTCCGAAAACCCACAAGGGTAGACTAGGCAAAAATTAGAGCAATAAAAAAAACCTAAATTGAAAACCTAAAAGGGTAGTTTAGGTAATTACCTGAAGCAACAAGGGACTCTCGGCTAATCTCTTTGACAATTTTGATTTAAGTTGGTCCAATCCAACTAAAGTCTCGGCTAAGATCATGGGTATCGGCGATAAACCTCCTTCCATTTGGTCCATGATATCCAATACTCGTGGATCAATATCTCCATTAGAAGAAACAAGCAAGAATTGGCCAAGCAAGCATAGACAAAGCATATGTCCCCATGCCTTAGTAAGAGCCAAGTGAGAAAGGAAAAAGTCAATTAAGGGACCAAGCAGAATTTTCTCACCTCTCATCAACTGTAAAACTTCGAGCTTTGAAAGTTGAAATAACATCTGCATCTTTTGATGAGTCTTGGAAATAAATATAGGTAACACCATTTGTTGATTTCTAGGATATCCAAGGATGGCCTTAAATTCTTCAATCAAGGGACATATTTCAAAGCCATTAATCCTTAATGTACTAGAATTCACATTCCAAAAAGAAGCCATGGCATGTAAAAATGAATGGTCCAACATAATATTTTGAAAACACTTCAAAGTATCAATTTTTGACTAAGATATTTGTTTCCAATGAATGGCATTCATATTTTTAAATAGACCTTTTATTTTCTTCAAATTGATTTAAGTCATTGCTAACAATAATTTTTACGTTGAAATAGAAAATCTCCTGGCTTCTGTATGAAATCATGGCATGAAAAGAGATTTATATGGGATGATTGGCTATTCCAAAATTGACAAAGAAAAGTGTGAGACCGAGATGCACGAGGATAGGAAATTGGCGATGAAAAGGTCTTGAGTTGCTGCGTTGCCTTTGGTTTTATAAGTTAGTGATACTGTGAAAATATTGAATGTGAAAAGGAAAGACAAATAATTGTAGCGTATCAATAATAATGATTATAAAAAAAGAAGAAAAAGAAAAGAGTCAAAAGTTGCAGTAAAAGTAAAAATTATATATCATCATTATTATTTTTATTATTATATATATTATAGAATATTTTTGTAATTAATACAATAATGATAGATCATTGAGAAGGAGGTTGTGGATCATGATCAAATAAAGCACTAAAAAAGTCATCGCCTGTTGGAGGAGGAGGCATATCACGTATCCTTGGTTCGTCTAAAGCAGAAGCACCCGAACCTCTAGTATCTTAGAATTCAGATCTGTAATGGTCCTCATCCAAAGTAGATGAAAGGATCTCATGGTCATTAGCTTGGGGTCCTCTAGATGACGAAGCACCAGGATCTCTTACCCCCTGAAACCGAAAGTCTCAAAAATCTTGCTCTGACTGGTGATATAAATTTTCTAAATGGGCAACCTGTTGATGACTAGCAGCTAACTCTTCTTGAAGTTTCTTGTTTTGTTCCTCAAGCATCCGCTATGAGCCAGAAAGAAAAAGAGTAAAAGCATACATAATCATGTATACATATAGCATAAATTATCATGGAACAAGAAAACCTACTAGGTAATTCATATCAACACCCTGTGGATGCGATGGAATATCCGGTTGATTAGAATGAATAAATGAAGGAGCAGTAAAGGAAGGTCTAGCCTCATAACCAAATGAGCCAGTAACCTGCAACAATCATTAAAAAAGTCAAAACAAGTTAAGAAAGAAGCAATTACAATGGAAAAATTGTAAAAGTATACCTGAGAAGTGCTAGCACCGAGATGCGAGACAGACTCTCTTCCCTCTTCATGATACTCTGCCTCATCTCTATTCTAATTTTCCTCGAGAATCTCCCATACACAAATAGGGGATACATCAAAGTTCAAGAGTCTTATTCGAATAAACTGGGTATGTGATGCACCCGGTGGATAGAGAAAAGTTTTAACATCATAACCATGCCGAGCCAACCACCATGCATTCTCTGGCATTGATATGATATTTAAAGTATACTCCGGGCAACTCATCGGCATCCTCTGCTGCTCAGGAACAAGGAACCACTCATACACTCTCTCCCAGAGAAACCAGTCACTAGACACAAGGTCGCCAATGACTCGATGAGTATGTTGAAAAGGCAATGCGGAATTCATGGAGGAAGTCCAGTTCGTCTGCTCTTTTGTGTTCCACCAGGCCAAATTGACCTACAAAATGACATAAGGTAAGTGAACTTTCATATAAATTTTAAAGTATACGAATGTTATTTTACCTGGCCCCAGGTTAAGCAACTCAAGAGATAGCATTGGGTGTGCACATGGTGAGAGCCGGGAACTAGTACACGACTGGACAACCAAAAATTTAATCTCTGATACCCAACTCTCTCTCAGGAAATGCCTAGCACCCTTACAATATTATGCTCATATGCCCATACCTACAACAATAATAAAAATCAAATTCATGCAAGAATAAGAATGGAATTTACATTGATGGAAGAAGAGTACCTCGGCAACCACCATAAAGCCAACAAAAGACTTCTTTTTTCTGCAAATCTTATCAAGTCCATGATAGAGACAGGCAAGGCCAGCTTCACCCCAGCCGTAAAGTGGTACCATACTCATATCAGTACGGGTCCTCAACACCGACAAATGGATGGCAGATTTGGTACTGCATAAAATGGTCGACCCAAGCAAATACAGTAAAAATCCTCGAGCATATTGTTTGGTTGTTTCCCTACAAACCCGTCCTTCGTAGTTCATCCAATAACTCCAAATCGGCTCAATTTTTAACTTGTAAGGCACTTTAAATGATGCTTCCATACCGATTAACTGTTGGACTTCTACGAATGTTAGAATATCATTGGTAAAAGGGACCGGAAGGCCATAGTACCGGATACCAGTTATGGCTGTATAATCAACTGGACCAATAGTCATTTCTCCTATAGGTAGTTTAAAAGTATGGGTCGTGTCCATCCACTGCTCTAACAATGCTTTAACTACACTCTTATCTATCGGACACTCATCGGATGGTAATTGCAAGATAAAGCTTTCAAAACTGCAATCTTGGACAATTCGTTTTACTCGAGACGGTGCTACATCATACCATTGTCGGGCTTTATAAACACATCCTCCACCCCGAATAATGAAACGATCATGCTAACACTGAGACAAGTTGGTTAACACAAGGTAAGTATATCATCATATCAATACCACTGATTTTCAGGCTAAATTTATTTATGTTCAATTTTTAGTCTATCTATTTACTTATTTGTTAAATTCTTAAATATAGTAATCTAATTAATTTATTTTTCTTAATTAAAAAAAACAAAAACAAAAAATTAATTTGTTATTTAAATAAATAACTGAATTATTACCTTGGTTTTTTTACTTGAACTGCGATGAAGCTGTATCCCGGCTAGTAAACTTATAGTTCCTTTTTTATGCCGTCAAATAAACTCCAATAACTCAGCATTAGATAGAGTTCCTGATCTCGAAGCATGCATTTTCTCTTCAACTCTATGCTAAACTCTCTGATTTCACTATCAAAATATGTGTAATTGTGGATGAAAAGAAGAGATGAGCCGAGGTTTATATAGAAAAATTACAAAGGAAAAAGACAAAAATAAAAAAAGAAAAAACAGTATTCTCGTGAAAAAAAAGTAGATGTTACTATTGATAAATAGTAAATGAATAGTTAGTGAATAGTGCATAAATAGTGACTACACAGTGAATAAATAGTAAACTCAATTATTCAATTCAATTATTTAGATATTTGCGTGTATATAAATATTTTTGCACTTTTAAAATATTTTTACACGCAGTGGCAAGAAGATATGAGCATGTTAAAAATTAGCTAAATTTTTTGCAAATTCCCTTAGTATCCTACTGACTACAATTATTATTATTATTTTTGTAGATAATTAAATCTCCTTTAAGTCCAGAACTTAGCTTAGGTCCAGAACCTAAATTTTCTCTTAAGTCCAAAACTTAGCTCGTGTCCAAAACCCAAATTATTTTTAAGTCCAAAACATAGCTCGGGTATAGAACCCAAATCTCTCTTAAGTCCAGAACTTACCTCGGGTCCAGATCCCAAATTATTTTTAAGTCTAGAACTTAGCTTAGGTCCCGAACCTAAATTTTCTCTTAAGTTCAAAACTTAGCTCGGGTTTAGAACCTAAATCTCCCTTAAGTCCAGAACTTACCTCGGGTCCAGAACCCAAATTATTTTTAACTCCAGAACTTAGCTTAGGTCTATAACCTAAATTTTCTCTTAAGTCCAGAACTTAGCTCAGGTCCAGAAACCAAATTATTTTTAGGTCTAGAACATAAATTCTCTCTTAAGTCCAGAACTTAGCTTGGGTCCAGAACCAAAATCTCTCTTAAGTCTAGAACTTAGCTCGGGTCCAGAACTCAAATTACCCTTAACTTCATAACTTAGCTTGTGTAACACCCCGATACCCTATATAAGTACTGTACATATACCTTGTATACATACAGTAAGTATATAAAGTATAAGGATGTCACTTTTTGTTACCTTTTAAAAACCTGTAACAAAGTTCAAACCATTATACATTAATTTACATAATATCTACAAAATCATTGTCTTTATCAAAACTTCATTTATACATATACATATCCTCTTGTCAAAAATACATCAAAATTAAAAGTTATACATGTATGCATTACCCTCTAGTTGGTCTCGACAAACCTTTACTCTTCTCGTGGCATAACGAAACACTTGTATATTCCACCAAGCTACCTGCGCGATTATACATCCGCGCTAAGCCCGAAAGCTTTGTAGTACAAATATAAAATATAAACATACATTATAGATATGCTAATAGATAATAATATATCAATTCAATGTACAATTAGTTCTTATCATGTTTTTCCTTCTTGATTGCACCTTTCATACATATTGACAAATTTCATATATTATATACATTTAAACAAAACATTACCACCAACCACAATCCATTACTAATACTCATATTCAATATATCAATATACATACATTATATATCATACCAATCAAGAGTCACATTTCCAAAGAAGACAATTCTTATCACCAAACACAATTCATCATTACCACTCACAATCAATACACACACCACATATCATACTTCAAAACATTAGTTTGTTCACAATTCACTAATATCCACAATTCATATATCTCATTTACAACAAATGACAGACTCGGGCCCAAAAGACACTAATATGCTATTCGACTTTCAGAGTTAATGCTTTGGTTTAATTATCACATTCATCAATATCCCAACTAGGCTTCAAGGATTAAGTTCAACCAAGCTTCAAGGGGAACAAAGCATGCTAAGTATCAACCCAACTTGGCTTCAAGAACTAATCCAACCTAGCTTCAAGGGTTGTAACATCTCAATTAGGCTTCAAAGACTAGACCCAACCAAGCTTCAAGGGGAGTAAAACATGTTAAACTTCAACCCAACTTGGCTTCAAGGATCAAGCCCAACCTAACTTCAAGAGATTGTTACCATTAGGCATGCCACCAACAACAAAACTCTGAAAATGAATAACACATTAGATACACAATTCATTGATTATTTCATCATCAATATCATTTTCAATTCTCATCATTATTTAGGCAAACATGCCTCATTTATCACAATTGATTCATCCTCTAGGCAAACATGCCTCATTTATCACAATTGTATCATCATAGCCAATCACAATGGCTTTATATTCCATTTAAGTTATCATTGCCAATAACAATGGCTTCATATCACAATATATCTCAAATCACATTTCATGTTTCATCATTGATATATGCAACATTAATTACATTGCTAAACAAACATGTCATTAATCAATCATACCATATAGGCATACTTCAATCATGTCACTCAATCATACATAATCCATTTCATTACACATGTATCTTAAATTCATTGTCATATAATCCATGTGTCTATTTATTTCATTTTGACCATCATTATCAATCATGATAACATCACATTTCATCATTTCTCAAACACATTAACACCATTCATTATTCAAACATTTATCATAACAAATTGCATTGCACGTACCTTTCTTTTTGGATGATCATTATAGCTTTCACACTATACCAATGACAACATTAGTAACATTGAATTAATCAATATAATAATCTACTTAACACATTTATACTAAGGGTGTTAAGTCTCAAAATCATATAAAAGATTACATCTATGTAAGTTTGTACTTACCTCAAGAACTACTCCCATCACCTATATCTTTCCTTTCCCAAGAATTCTTCACATTAGGTTAATGTAACACAATTTCTTCAAAACCTAATCCAAAGATAGTTATTTCCATAAGAACATAAGAATGATAATCAATTAGAGCAACCTCAACACAAGACACGCCCACCAACACGGGCACCAACACGGCTGTGTCCATCAATTACCTTTCACACAGTAGCTAACACACTCAAGGGACACGGCCAAGCTTATGGCCGTGTCACCCAACACATGCTCCAACACGGCCAAGACTCCCTTAGCTTGGCCGTGTCTCTCAACCAAAAGAGGCAGTGACAGACACGGTCAAGGGACACGGCCAAGCCAGTGGCCGTGTCTCTCAACACCAAAATTCCAGTAGCAGACACGGGCAAGTGACACGGCCGAGACAGTGGCCGTGTCTCTCCAAATTGATCCAACACGGCCGTGTCTACCCTAATCCTGGCCGTGTCTCACAAAGAATGAAGATTTCCAACGAGGCCAAAATCATATATTCAATGTATTTCAACTTCAATAAACATAAACATACATCATTCAATCAACTCTCCATCTCATAAATATTAAACCTTACTAACCAATTTCAATAATCCATCATCAACCTCACAATTAACCTTATTAATATCATCTAACTATCAATTCAACATATCAATACTCTCAATCTTCCATTAACATCACCATCACACCAACCATATCAAATCCAACTCAAACAATAGAAATCAAGACAAAGAATTGAATACTTACTTGAATATCTTGTCAATTCTTCAATCTCTACCTTCAATTCTCTTAAAACCCCAAGATTTTGATGAAGATCATCACCTCTCTTTAACTCTCTCTCTCTCTCTCGTGCAAGAACCAAAAGGAGAAGAAGAAGAAGAAAGACAAATCTCTTTTCTCTTCTCACGATAGCCACACAAATATAATAATAATAATAATAATAATAATAATAATAATAATAATAATTTCCAAAAGAAAATTACCTCAATGCCCTTTAACCATTTATTCTAACTCTCTTATTACTCAAATGCCCATTTAAGTACTTTCACACTCAATAAGATAAATATCTTTTCCCCTTGACTCTCCATTTGACCAACTTATATGTTTTATATACTAACATATATACAATATATACATTCCAATTACACAATCATTTTCTTTGCACAACATATATATACCTTTAATTAAAATCACACAACAATTGTATTAAAACTCCTAGGCATATATTGGGATATTACAGCTTGGGTCCAGAATCCAAATTACCCTTAAGTCAAGAACTTACCCTGTGTCTAGAACCCAAATCCTAAATATAGGTTTGGTCCAGAACCCAAATTATTTTTTAGTCTAGAGCTCAAACCAACCTTGGGAGTCCAGTATGACTCCAAACCCAGTAAAAAATCACATTACTTTTCACTCTCTTTTGTCGTAGTCTCATATCGCTCAAGCAATGGGCAAACTGTGGACCCTCAAAATGACCCAGTCTGGTCCAATATTTTTTATAGCCTAAAATAATTTTTGTGGTATTTTAATTAAATAATATTTATTTTAATATTTATTATTTATAATTTAAATAAAAATAAAAAAGGTAATATTAGTAAAGTTAAAATAAATAAATAAATAAAAATTGGTGACGGAAGAATCGGCGATAAAAAAGGAAACCTCTCTCGAGTGAATTAATCCCTAGCCTCAATTACATCACATGATAGAGTTGAATTGGCATTCCTCTAACTTAGACTAAATCCTCTCTCGAGTGAATTAATCCCTAATCACTAAGTAGAGTGCCGAAATCTCTTCTCAAACACAATTAAATAGATCTTGCATTAAGATCAAGGAATTATAAGCCAAAGGATCTTGTAGGTCTATCTTTAGCACCCCAATCAATCCTCAACCCTTATGAGTAATCAATTCATATCAAGCTTTCTCAAGTCAATAATATGAAAATGGCAACCAATCAATAAGCATGCTATCATCAATTGGCAATAATTATTAAGCATCATAAGAATAAAGCAACTCAATCAATTAAAAGTATTCAAGCATACAAATAAGCTAGGGTTGTTTAATATCTAGATAGAGAATGATTTAGTTCATGTTCAATACACTTAATACAACAACAACAACAACAACAACAATAACATTAAAATGAGTTAAAAGAAGAAAATAGAAAAACCCCTTTCAATGTAGCTTCTTAAATCTTCAGGAGCTGCCAATGGAAGATGCAGATGGTGGAGAGGATAGAAATGGAGGAAGAAGATGAAGAGTCAAGGAAAGTGTCACTCCCTCCTTGCCCAAAACGTGTATGCCCAGCCTCCTCCTCTCAAACCTCTCTTCTCTGCCTCTGTTCTCTGTTTTCTCCACAAAACTCCAGCCCTCTGCAGAAGCCTCTTTCCTTCTTCCTCTTCTTCTCTTTTTATTTCCCTCCAAAGCTCAAGCTCATGCTTCTAACTCACACCACTCTCCATTGTCTCCCATAATATCTTTGTTTAATCTTTCTTTCCATCAATTAGGCAGGTTTTTCCTTTTTTTTTTCTTTCTTTTGACAAAAGCAATTGGTTTGTCTCCCACTTGTTCCTCAACCCGTGCAAAAGAATTAAGGTTTTTATAGGTGATACGGCCAAGCTTTGAGTGGCTTGGTCGTGTCTCTCATTTTTCTTTGGGACACGGCCAAGCCACTTGGGCGTGTCCATCATGCCTCTTCTTTGTTTCTTTCTTTTCTTTTGTTCTCAAGGAGTGACACGGCCAAGCTTGTGGCCATGTCACTTGGGTGTGTCACCTTCTGTCACCTGCCAGTGTCAACTTTGTCTTCATTTTCCTTTCTTTCTTGGTCTGCTTTGGTTTTCCTCCTTGGGTGAGACACGGCCAGAGGCTTGGGCGTGTCTCCTGCCCATGTCAGCCACTGTCTTGAGATTATTTTGAGGGACACGGCCAAGCTTGCTTTGGCTTGGCCATGTCTTGCTTGATTAAATCTCTTTCTTCATTGTTTTGATCATCCAAGGGATATTTTCCACTTTAACCTAAAACAAACACTTAGAACAAACATTAAACAAAAATCAAATGAAACATTAGCTAAAAACACATAGAAATCATACTAAAAGCTAGTATAAATTACTCTTATCAAATACCCCGCACTTAAATCCTTGCTTATCCCCAAGCAAGGCTAAAATCAAAACAAACTAAACACAAAAATTTTGTCAAGTTCAAGAGTTATAAAAATGCATCAAGACTTCCCTATCCTTGAATCTGCAATCAATATCAACTCAAACAAAATTGATACCTATGCAATTAAGTGGCTTTCCATGCATAACCTATGTTGTCACTCCCTCACCAACTCTTAAAAGTGTTTGATCAAGGTGGTGTTTACACTCATAACAATCAATGAAAGATTATTGCCATAGGCTTGCTTATCTATCAAATCTCTACTACTTAATTACAATCAAGCATCAATCAAAAGGTCTTTTATTGGGTTTTAATGGGGCTAAGGTAGAGGCATGGCATTTAGGAAATGTGAGCTTAATCATTAAGTTCAAGAGCACTTCAAGAATGAAGTAACCGATCATATGTATAACCCAATGATCCCTAACCACCTTCCTCTTATCTACCCCTTGACATTAAAGGACTTTTCAAGGGAACTCACTTATTACATCTTGTAACATATTCCAACCCCTTTTTCAAGAACAACAATTATTTTTATTATTTTTCTTCTTTTTTATTTGATTTATATATATATATATATATATTTTGCAATCTTAAACCTACTAAATTTAACTCCACACTTAATTCAACACAACACTTGGTCATAAACGTTCTTAAAATGCTCTTGACCTAATGAAAGGGTAAGAGGTAAAATAGCATGATTCAAAGTTAGTAGTGTTGCGAAAAAGAAAGAAAAGGATAAACGGAATAGGCTCAATATTGGCTAACTAAGGTTAAAAATAGGGTTGGTCTTTTTAAGCCAAAGTTGGTTCACCTGATTGCCTTAATCATCTTGATGCCAAATTGAAATTTTTATGTAATCTTAAAATGCATATCAAAGCAAGTTCTACCAAGTCATCAATCAAAGATGTTCACCCATAACAAGAATAATCAGTTGATGGCTCAATTCCTCACTAGTTTAAAGGTAATGCAAGAAAAAACCAATAAAATTGACAATAAGCACCAATTCTACTCAATTATCAAATTCATGCTTCAAAAATTCAAAGGTCATCAATCAACAATTTATAACAATTGAACTTTCCAAAATTGATTTATTCAAAGAAAAACAAGAAAAACATTAACTAAACTTAAACTAAAACAAGTAAAAATAAAAACACAAAATACAATATGCACCCCACACTTAAAATTTCACATTGTCCTCAATGTAAGCATGCATAAACTAGAAGAGAGTTTATATAAGACCTGATTTCCATCGCTCCCATATGCGATAAGTAGGGCTCCTTCCCCCCATAATGCAATTGTAGCCCAGGATTGAGAGGATGGACAACATGCAACTTCGTAATGTGCCCCATGTATTACAAAGCTTAGGTAGCATCCTTGGATGAGCAATTGGCCAATGAGAATATATTAAAGCTGTCATGGGGTGATCCTCCAATGCTATAGGGACTTGGTAAGAATGTTTTTCAATATGAAAAATGGTTATATTCATTTTTTGCTCTTTCTCGCTCCCGAAAGTGGGAGGGATGATCATTGGTTGCATATTGTTCTCTCCAACTAAAATAAATTCCAACATTTTTGGGGTCTTTTGAAGTTCAACCAAGTTTGGTTGAATCTCATTCTCATCCTCTTTAGCAATTTGAAGTTTCATCTCAACAACCTCATCGTTTAATAGTAATTTGCTCTCCTCAATTTCAAGATTGGAAATATTAGTCTCTACTTCTAAAGTCGTGGCTACCTCAAGCTTATCTACATTATCTTGACTATGGGGCATGTCATAGAGTTCAGGAATATGCCTACCTTGTTTCTCTTCCTCCAGCCTACATGGGAAAGACATTGGTGGCATAAAAGAATTTGGAGGTTCATGCAATTTTATCCAAGTTGATGCTTCCAAATTCTCCTCTTCCTTTGTTTGATTCAACTCCTCTATGTTGGGTTGGATGTCCTCACCATTTTCTTCTTAATTGGTCCTTGCATCAAAGAAATGACAAAAATTGTTATATATTACCTGTTCACTCCGCAAATTTGTGATTACCTGGGTTTGCTCCAATTGGCTAGGAGACTCCTCCTTTTGGTGTGCTTGGGGTTGATGTGCCATCTGCTCAACCAGAGCATCCAATATCCTTTGTGTTTCTTGCAAAGATTTAGACCTCGACTTATCCTCCAAAGTGGGTTCCTCAAGGTGGTCTTGGTTTGAAAATTGTTCTTGAAAGTAAGAACTTCCTTGGTAAGGCTAAAAACAATTTTGAGGTGGAGTGTACTGCTGATTTTCCCAAGAAAATTTTGGGTGGCTTTCCCAGCTGGGATTATAAGAATTGGAATATGGGTCATTACCACCCATATGCTGGAAACCTTGGTGGTTATATTCTTCTTCTTGCTATTCTTGGTATCATCCACAATCTAGAGTTGCATCTAGCATCTTAATTCATTTCGTTAACTCTATGAGTTGCCATGCCATTTCAGAATTATCGTCCCAATCATAAACTCTCCCTGTAACACCTCTATACCCTGTATACGTACCAAGCATGCTTAAACGATCGTAATATACGTATACTGAATATAGAAAATGCCACGGTTTAAAAAGACACAACAAATATCTTTGTAAATAAGTGAAACCAATCTCAAACAAATAAAAGAAATCCAAAAGACACTATGTACAAAATGTTTAATAATTCACAGCGGAAGTTATTACAAATATGTTATAAATCAAGATTTACAAAACATAGAATATATATACATGATTGGCAGCTCTTCTCTGATCTTTAAGTTCCAAAAATAACTCTTCAATGTCTACTCTCACTCGGTCTTGAGGAGCTCTCAGGTTCAACTCTGTTACCTACGCGATCAAACAATATCGCGCTAAGCCAACGGCTTAGTAGTACAAAATATACCAACACTATACTATAAGGCAATGCAATGTCACACATTTGGTTACTCAAATCAATATCATAGATAAAAGGATAACCACATATCTTTATATTTCATAAACCACATATATAAACATATCACATTTCAATATCCTTCCATATATCTCATTAGTTAATCATTTTACCATTCATGAATCACATTAAACAAAGACAAACATGGGCCCAAGACACACTAATATGCCATTCAACTTTCAGAGTTAATGCTTTGGTTTTGTTATCACATTTATCATTATCATAAACCCAACTAGGCTTCAAGGATTTAGGTTCAACCAAGCTTCAAGGGGAACAAAGCATGCTAAGTATCAACCCAACTTGGCTTCAAGAACCAATCCAACCTAGCTTCAAGGGTTGTAACATCTCAATTAGGCTTCAAGGATCCAATCCAACCTAACTTCAAGAGAATGTTACCAATAGGCATGCCACCAACAACAAAACTCTTAAAATGAATAACACATTAGACACACAATTCATTTATTGTTTCATTCTCAATTCTCATCATCAATTAGGCAAACATGCCTTATGTTCTTTCAATTGAATCATCATAGCCAAACACAATGGCTTCACATCACATTTGAGTTATCATAGTCAATCACAATGGCCTCATATCATGTTGTATCTCAATTCATATTATTCACCTAGCATCATCATATTATATCTCAATTCATTTTATTCACATAGCATCATTGGTATAACATTTCAAGATACATTATTCATATAACACATTGCCATTCACAAGTTTCACAATGCACAATACCCAACCTTGTTCATATAATATCATATGCATTATCAAGTGTAAGTTCAATCTCAACCATGTAAGAAGAACAAAAGCCACACACAGTAACCAACACACTTAAGGGACACGACCAAGCTTGTGGCAGTGTCTCTCAAAACAAATTGGCAGTGGCAGACATGGGCAAGGGACACGGCCGTGTCTCCTCCAAAAATCACCCAACACGGCCAAATTTACATGGACTTGGCCGTGTCTCTCATGAATTGGCCGTGTCTCTCCTTGCTTTTGGCCGTGTCTCTCATGAATTGAAACCCTAACATGTTCAAGTCCCCTTTGGTTGCACTCAATTACATTATACACAATATGTCATAATTCAAATGAATATAATCCAAGTTCTAAACACATATTTCACATGTTTACCACAATATTCACCTTAACAACCCATCATCAACACATTTAATCACCTTTCCCTTCAAAACCCTAAAAAAAACAACATCACTTTTAACCTACCATCTTCAACCAAAACCAAACCAACACTAAATTAACTCACAATCAATTTCAACATTTAGAAACTCATCTCAAACATACCAAATCATAATATTATCAAATCACAACACACTTCAAACACATCTTCAAAATACCAAAGGAAAACAAGAGAGTACTTACCTTAGATGAAGAAATTTCACAAATCTCCAACCAAAATCTTTTGATTCCTCCTTCAATTTGAAACTTGAATAAGCAAATCTCACTTTTGCTCTCTTCCTTTGAAATGGCCGGCTATACCAAGAAAAGAAAAGAAATGAAGACAATTCAACCTTCTTTTCTTCTTTAAATATCCACCAAGCAATTCCATCAACACAATTACTTAAATGCCCTTTTCTATTTGTTCACACTTCCTTTAAAACTCTTTCCCTCTTAAGTAATTTCACTCATCCCAAATAAAAATATCTTCTTCCCTTGACTTTACACTTGACCAACATATATGTTATATATATTAACATATATACAACATATACATTCCATTAACACAATCATTTCCTTTGCTAAAACATATGTACATTTAATTCAAATCAAACAACAATTGAATTAAAACTTCTAGGGCACACATGGGGATATTACAATTCTCCCCCTCTAAAAAGAAATTTCGTCCTAGAAATTACCTGATATCAAGTCTAGAAAAGTTGAGGATATTGATCTCGCATGGTTTGTTCACTCTCCCAAGTTGCTTCTTCTCTCCCATGATTCTTCCACAAAATCTTTACCATAGGCACTTTCTTATTTCTCAACTCTTTCACATCACGTGCCAAGATAGCAACTGGTTCTTCTTCGAATGTCAAATCTGGACTCACTTCAATAGATTCAATTGGCAACACATGAAATGGATCCGACCTGTATCTCCTCAACATAGAAACATGAAATACATTATGAATCCTTTCTAACTCAGGTGGCAAAGCAAGCCGATAAGCAACTGGCCCAACTCTTTCCAAAACTTCATACGGTTCAATGAAGCGAGGACTCAATTTCCCTTTCTGACCAAACCTCAAAATCTTCTTCCAAGGAGACACTTTCAAAAATACTTTATCTCCCACATTATATTCAATGTCTCTCCTCTTCAAATCTGAATAAGATTTTTGTCGGTCTGAAGTTGTTTTCAACCTCTCTCGAATCACTTTCACTTTCTCTTCAGTTTCTTTGACCAAATCAGGACCAATTAACTTACCTTCTCCAAGCTCATTCCAACATAAAGGTGTCCTACATCGTCTACCATATAATGCCTCGAATGGTGCCATACCAATGCTTGATTGATGACTGTTGTTGTAAGCAAATTCAACAAGTGATAAGAATCCATCCCAACTTCCAGAGAAATCAATAACACAGCTTCTCAACATGTCCTCGATAATCTGTATCACCCTCTCGGACTGCCCATCTGTCTGCGGATGGAAAGCAGTACTGAAATGCAATCGAGAACCCAATGCACCATGTAAGCTCTTCCAAAACCTTGAAGTAAACCTGGGGTCTCAGTCAGACACTATAGAAATTGGGACACCATGCAGCTTCACAATCTCATGAATATATAGCTCAGCTAACCTCTCCAAAGAGTAATCCATCCAAACCGGAAGAAAATGAGCTGTCTTAGTCAACCTGTCAACAATCACCCAAATAGCATCATACTTTCTTTGTGTCAATGGCAGACCAGATACGAAATCCATGGTTACTCTATCCTATTTCCATTCAGGCACTGCTAAAGGTTGAAGTAACCCTGCTGGAACTTGATGCTCAGCTTTTACCCTTTGACATGTGAGACATTTAGACACAAAATCTGCAATGTCTCTCTTCATACCAGACCACCAATAATGCTGTCTCAAATCATGATACATCTTTGTATTGCCCGGATGCATAGCAAATACTGATTGATGTGCTTCCTCTAGAATAATCCTTCTCAAATTAGCATCATCAGGTACACACATTCTGTTCTTAAACCAAAGACTCCCATCACCTCTCACAATAAAATCTCGACCCTTTCCATTCTGGCAATCTGAAATAATCTTCTGAATCTTCTTATCAGCCAATTGAGCCTCTTTAATCTGATCAAACAATACTGGTTTCAATTGCAACTATGCCAACAATGCACCATCATCACAAGATACAAAACTGGCATGCAACGCTCTCAACTCAACAAGCAACGAGAGCGAATAAGCAGTCAAACCTGCTAAAGACTTCTGACTTAAGGCATCAGCCACAACATTTGCTTTACCAGGATGATAATCAATCAAACAGTCGTAGTCTTTAATCAACTCTAACCATCTCCTCTGTCGAAGATTTAGCTCTCTTTGGACACCCAAATATTTTAAACTTTTATGATCAGTATAAATAAAACACTTCTCACCATATAAATAATGTCGCCAAATCTTCAATGCAAACACAATGGCTGCCAACTCTAAATCATGGGTCGGATAATTGAGTTCATGCAGTTTCAACTGTCGAGAAGCATAAGCTATCACCTTACCTTCTTGCATCAAAACACAACCCAAACCACTATGTGAAGCATCACTGTAAATCACATATGGTTTGCTTTCCACAGGTAAAGTAAGAACAAGCACTTGAGTTAACATTTCTTTTAACTGATCGAAGCTAGCCTGACACTGATTTGTCCACACAAATCTAACTCCCTTTCGAAGCAATCTGGTAAGTGGAGTAGCTATCAAAGAAAATCCTTTTACAAACCGTCGGTAATAGCCTGCCAAACCCAGAAAACTTCTAACTTCAGTCATAGAATTTGGTGGACTCCAATTCAAAATAGCTTCAACTTTACTCGGATCAACTCTAATACCCTATGCTAAAACTATATGACCGAGAAAAGTAACTTGGTCAAGCCAAAACTCACACTTCGACAGTTTAGCAAACAATTGCTTCTCTCTTAAAATCTGCAGCACAATCCGCAGATGCTTATCATGCTCCTCCTAATTACGCGAATACACCAATATATCATCAATAAAGACCACTACAAATTGATCAAGATAAGGCCTAAACACCCTATTCATCAAATCCATAAAAACTGCAGGTGCATTCAGCAAACCAAAAGGCATAACTAGAAACTCATAATGCCCATACCTGGTCCGAAAGGCGGTCTTAGGAACATCTTCAGCTCTAACTCTCAACTGATGGTGCCCTGATCTCAAATCAATTTTGGAAAACACTGCTGCACCTTTCAATTGATCAAAGAGATCATCAATTCTAGGCAAAGGATATTTATTTTTAATAGTCACCTAGTTCAATTGCCTATAATCGATACACAATCTCATAGTACCATCCTTCTTCTTCACAAATAAGACAGGAGCTCCCCACGGTGAAACACTAGGGCGAACAAACCCTTTATCCAGCAACTCCTATAACTGCACCTTCAGCTCTCTCAGTTCAGCAGGTGCCATTCTGTAAGGAGTAATAGAGATAGGAGTGGTACCAGGCAATAATTCAATACCGAACTCCACCTCTCTCTCAGGAGGCAACCCTGGCAACTCCTCTAGAAACACATCTGGAAACTCTGCAGCTGTGGGTATATCATCAAGTTGAAAACCTTTTACTTTAGTATCCACAACATAAGCAAGGTAAGCATCACACCCTTTTCTAATCAATCTCCTAGCTGTAACAGCTGAAACAAACAAGGATGCTAGTTGTCCCTGCTCATTAGATACTAACACCTCTCTACCATCGCTGGTTTTTAAAGTAACAATTTTCTTTTTACAATCTACCACAGCTCCATGTCTAGATAACCAGTCCATGCATAGAATCACATCATATTCCTTAAAAGGCATCTCAATCAAATCTCCAAGAAACTCCTCACCTTGCACCATTACTGCACTATCTCGGTGCACCTTACTAACAATCACACTATGCCCTAATGGATTTGTCACCAATACATCAAATCCTAGGGATTCAGCATGCACATCAGACACAGGCAAAACAGATGCACTAATATATGAATGTGTGGAACCCGGATCAATCAAAGCAAGTACTGAAATACCAAATAAAGAAAAAGTACCAGCTATGACTGCCGAAGCATCTGGTTGCCTTTGCATCACATAAATCTTCTGAGAAGATCCAGCCTCCTCTGGTCTACTCTCCCTGGATGTAGAATCTCCTCTAGAACTGAACCCAGATCTACCTCCTCTGCCTCCACGACCTCCCCTCACACTAGGTCGAGAAGCTGCAGTATCCACTGACATCCGCTCCTGTCTCTCAGGACAATCTCTAACAAAGTGATCAGGCGACCCACATCTGAAACATACCCCTGTCACACCAGTCCTCCAACAAGGACCACCATGTGGTCTACCACAATGAATGCATATGGGCAAGGTGGATCTCTGCATCACTGGGGTCGGAGCACTCACCACTGAAACTATAGGTCTAGATCTATGCCTCTGAAACAGCTGCAATAACCTGAGCTCTCTCCACGCTCCTAGCTGCTGCTACAAGCTAGGAAAAATCATGATATCTAGATCCAGCCACATGACACATGATAGAGGGCCTCAATCCCTCCTCAAATCTCCTGCATCTATCTATCTCATCAGATACAATACCCCCAGCATAATGGCTCAATCGAATAAACTCAACCTCATACTCAGTTACGGTCCGATTATCTTGCTTTAAACTCAAAAACTCCATCTTCTTCATGTCTTTATACTCTCTTGGGGTATATTTCAATTCAAACTCTCTTAGAAAATCAGCATAGGACAAAGTAGGCGGATCATCCATAGCATGGGGTACTGTCTTCCACCAGTCATATGCATCCTTCTGCAACAATGATCTTGCATTATCAAATTTTTCCTCTGGAGTGGCTTGTAACTGAACAAATATCCTCTGTACTTTATCTATCCACTGCGCAGCTACAGCTGGATCAATAGTACCCAAGAAGTCTTCTGCTCCATACTTCCTTAGCTTATCATACTGTCTCACTGATACCAAAGGCTGTGGGGGTGGTGGCGGTGGTTGCACTGGTGCTTGCCTCAAAGCCTCTACCACATGCCTAACCCAAACTGGCGGAACATCCTCACCAGCTGGTCTCCCCAACACAGAAACAGGTACCTCTCCAGCACTATCCACTCTAGCTCCCTCTCTAATCTCATCAGGATCTATACTCTCAGCACTACCCTCGACTGACTGACGTGAGTGAGAATCCATCACAACCTATATCTGCAAACACAGCAGAATAACTCTCATTAAAGATCAGAGACTGCCAATGCCAAACATGTATGTTATTCAAAAATCCACTTTTTTAAAATCAAAATACTCTTTTTCTTACACTTAACCTAAGTTGAGAATCTCAAACCTAGGCTCTGATACCAAAATAATTGTAACACCTCTATACCCTGTATACGTACCAAGCATGCTTAAATGATCGTAATATACGTATACTAAATATAGAAAATGCCACGGTTTAAAAAGACACAACAAATATCTTTGTAAATAAGTGAAACCAATCTCAAACAAATAAAAGAAATCCAAAAGACACTATATACAAAATGTTTAATAATTCACAGCGGAAGTTATTACAAATATGTTATAAATCAAGATTTACAAAACATAGAATATATATATACATGAGTGGCAGCTCTTCTCTGATCTTTAAGTTCCAAAAATAACTCTTCAATGTCTACTCTCACTCGGTCTTGAGGAGCTCTCAGGTTCAACTTTGTTACCTACGCGATCAAACAATATCGCGCTAAGCCAACGGCTTAGTAGTACAAAATATACCAACACTATACTATAAGGCAATGCAATGTCACACATTTGGTTACTCAAATCAATATCATAGATAAAAGGATAACCACATACCTTTATATTTCATAAACCACATATATAAACATATCACATTTCAATATCCTTCCATATATCTCATTAGTTAATCATTTTACCATTCATGAATCACATTAAACAAAGACAAACATGGGCCCAAGACACAGTAATATGCCATTCAACTTTCAGAGTTAATGCTTTGGTTTTGTTATCACATTTATCATTATCATAAACCCAACTAGGCTTCAAGGATTTAGGTTCAACCAAGCTTCAAGGGGAACAAAGCATGCTAAGTATCAACCCAACTTGGCTTCAAGAACCAATCCAACCTAGCTTCAAGGGTTGTAACAACTCAATTAGGCTTCAAGGATCCAATCCAACCTAACTTCAAGAGAATGTTACCAATAGGCATGCCACCAACAACAAAACTCTGAAAATGAATAACACATTAGACACACAATTCATTTATTGTTTCATTCTCAATTCTCATCATCAATTAGGCAAACATGCCTTATGTTCTTTCAATTGAATCATCATAGCCAAACACAATGGCTTCACATCACATTTGAGTTATCATAGTCAATCACAATGGCCTCATATCATGTTGTATCTCAATTCATATTATTCACCTAGCATCATCATATTATATCTCAATTCATTTTATTCACATAGCATCATTGGTATAACATTTCAAGATACATTATTCATATAACACATTGCCATTCACAAGTTTCACAATGCACAATACCCAACCTTGTTCATATAATATCATATGCATTATCAAGTGTAAGTTCAATCTCAACCATGTAAGAAGAACAAAAGCCACACACAGTAACCAACACACTCAAGGGACACGGCCAAGCTTGTGGCCGTGTCTCTCAAAACAAATTGGCAGTGGCAGACATGGGCAAGGGACACGGCCGTGTCTCCTCCAAAAATCACCCAACACGGCCAAATTTACATGAACTTGGCCGTGTCTCTCATGAATTGGCCGTGTCTCTCCTTGCTTTTGGCCGTGTCTCTCATGAATTGAAACCCTAACATGTTCAAGTCCCCTTTGGTTGCACTCAATTACATTATACACAATATGTCATAATTCAAATGAATATAATCTAACTTCTAAACACATATTTCACATGTTTACCACAATATTCACCTTAACAACCAATCATCAACACATTTAATCACCTTTCCCTTCAAAACCCTAAAAAAAAAAACATCACTTTTAACCTACCATCTTCAACCAAAACCAAACCAACACTAAATTAACTCACAATCAATTTCCACATTTAGAAACTCATCTCAAACATACCAAATCATAATATTATCAAATCACAACACACTTCAAACACATCTTCAAAATACCAATGGAAAACAAGAGAGTACTTACCTTAGATGAAGAAATTTCACAAATCTCCAACCAAAATCTTTTGATTCCTCCTTCAATTTGAAACTTGAATAAGCAAATCTCACTTTTGCTCTCTTCCTTTGAAATGGCCGGCTATACCAAGAAAAGAAAAGAAATGAAGACAATTCAACCTTCTTTTCTTCTTTAAATATCCACCAAGCAATTCCATCAACACAATTACTTAAATGCCCTTTTCTATTTGTTCACACTTCCTTTAAAACTCTTGCCCTCTTAAGTAATTTCACTCATCCCAAATAAAAATATCTTCTTCCCTTGACTTTACACTTGACCAACATATATGTTATATATATTAACATATATACAACATATACATTCCATTAACACAATCATTTCCTTTGCTAAAACATATGTACATTTAATTCAAATCAAACAACAATTGAATTAAAACTTCTAGGGCATACATGGGGATATTACACTCCCGTGCCTTGAAAACTGCATCTTTACAAAAGGCACTCAGCAATTTAAAGAAAAACAAACAAATAAACAAATTCAAATACAACCAAAAAGTAAATTTACAGAAAACAAACAAACGATTCAAAGAAAAACACTCAAACAAATCAAAGAAAACAAACAAACATTCTTGATAAAAAAAAATAAAACTAAATCAACAGTCTTAATTATATTACTAGTATTGAAACCATTGTCCCCGGCAGCGGTGCCAAAAACTTAGTATGCGCGAGCTGCACTATAGCAATACCGCAAGTGCACGGGTCGCCCAAGTAATATAGTAGTGAGTGAGTTATCATTATACTGGGGACAAGGCCAAGCACTAGTGCAAATCTTAACTGTTGTTTAGCAAATTAATATTTTTGTGAAGTTTTGTAATTAAAGACAATTAACTTAAATAAATGCACATAAAGATAAATTGTGTGTTGTATAAAAAGGATTGATGATAATGATACTGTCCAGATATTGAATCCCCCTAGCCTCAATTACATCACCTGATAGAGTTGAATTGGCATTCCTCTAACTTAGACTAAAACCTCTCTCTAGTGAAATAATCCCTAATCACTAAGTAGAGTGCCGAAATCTCTTCTCAAACACAATTAAATAGATCTTGCATTAAGAACAAGGAACTATAAGCCAAAGGATCTTGTAGGTCTATCTCTAGCACCCCAATCAATCCTCAACCCTTATGAGTAATCAATTCATATCAAGCTTTCTCAAGTCAATAATATGAAAATGGCAACCAATCAATAAGCATGCTATCATCAATTGGCAATAATTATTAAGCATCATAAGAATAAAGCAACTCAATCAATTAAAAGTATTCAATCATACAAATAAGCTAGGGTTCTTCAATATCTAGATAGATAATGATTTAGTTCATGTTCAATACACTTAATACAACAACAACAACAATAATAACATTAAAATGAGTTAAAAGAAGAAAATATAAAAACCCCTTTCAATGTAGCTTCTTGAATCTTCAGGAGCTGCCAATGGAGGTGGAGAGGGTAGAAATGGAGGATGAAGATGAAGAGTCAAGGAAAGTGTCACTCCCTCCTTGCCCAAAACGTGTATGCCCAGCCTCCTCCTCTCAAACCTCTCTTCTCTGCCTCTGTTCTCAGTTTTCGGCACAAAACTCCAGCCCTCTGCAGAAGTCTCTTTCCTTCTTCCTCTTCTTCTCTTTTTATTTCCCTCCAAAGCTCAAGCTCATGCTTCCAACTCACACCACTCTCCATTGTCTCCCATATTCTCTTTGTTTAATCTTTCTTTCCATCAATTAGGCAGGTTTTTCCCTTTTTTTTTCTTTCTTTTGACAAAAGCAATTGGTTTGTCTCCCACTTGTTCCTCAACCCGTGCAAAATAATTAAGGTTTTTATAGGTGACACGGCCAAGCTTTGAGTGGCTTGGCCGTGTCTCTCATTTTCCTTCGGGACATGGCTAAGCAACTTGGGCATGTCCATTTCTGCCTCTTCTTTCTTTCTTTCTTTTCTTTTGTTCTCAAGGAGTGACACGGCCAAGCTTGTGGCCGTGTCACTTGGGTGTGTCACTTTCTGCTTGTTTCTTTTCTTCTTTTGTTCTTTGGCTAGGCATGGGACATGGCCAAGCTTGTAGCCGTGTCATGTGACACGGCCGCTGGCTTGGCCGTGTCACCTGCCAGTGTCAATTTCTGCCTTCATTTTCCTTTCTTTCTTTGTTTGCTTTGGTTTTCCTCCTTTGGTGAGACACGGCCAGAGGCTTGGGTGTGTCTCCTGCCCGTGTCAGCCACTGTCTTGAGATTATTTTGAGGGACACGGCCAAGCTTGCTTTGGCTTGGCCATGTCTTGCTTGATTCAAGCTCTTTCTTCATTGTTTTGATCATCCAAGGGATATTTTCCACTTTAACCTAAAACAAACACTTAGAGCAAACTTTAAACAAAAATCAAATGAAACATTAGCTAAAAGCACATAGAAATCATACAAAAAACTAGTATAAATTACTCTTATCAAAAACACACAGAAAAGGGACTTTAGAACGGGACTTTTGATTTCGAAAAAAGAGAGAAAATTCTTGAACTGAAATTTGGAACAAAACTTGGAACTCTTGACATCTCAGGCCAAAAGAAACCACTAGCAAGCAAGAAGAAATCCAAGACACAGCAACCAATGGAAGCAACAAGCAATCATCTCTAGATTGCTTTGCCCAACCAAAATCAAATTTGAAACAGGCAACAACATGGTTCGATTTCTTCAAATTTGATGGAGCCTTCAAACGTAGATAAATTACTCTAACTTCACTTTATTAAATCATTAATCATCTTCATCTTTTAAGCCATCATCACACTGCCTTTGTTATTAATTCTTTCTTTAGTTTATTTTATGCAGTAGCATAAATTAATTCATACAATACCTAAGGTCTTAATTAAAGTAAATAATATAATCATTCAAAACAATAGTATATTTTCTTAAACCCTAAGTTATTTAAACCCTAAATCTGAATTAATTATGTTTTGAAACCTTCACAGTAGTTTTTATAATTTTATTCATTAAGTTATTTTAATCTTTCTATAATTCATTTAGCTTTCAATGTTTGTTTCACCTAAAAAATATTTAAATAGTTATTATAGTCAATATTAAAAGCACACTCAACTTTGATCACGGAAAAGCATCAAATTCTAAATTCAAAATCATAATCTACAGAATCAAGATTTCAAACCATAAAACCCTAATATCCTAACCGTAAAACCCTAAAACTTTAATAGCCTTAAAACATGTTTTTTAAATCTAAAATCTACACCTTTCTAAAAACCAAAATAATAATCTGTTTGCTTAAAACCCTAACCAAACCTATTTTTTAAATCACAGTAGCATTATTTTCAAAAAAACATCCAAAATCCTAAATCTTTAAAACATCCAGTAGCTATGTTATTTCTTTAAAATATTTCTCAACTAATTAAACTAGTATATGCAAAACCTTAATTGTTAAACATAAAACCCTGGAAACCCTAATTGATGCATGAACCCTTAAAGTTAATATATTTACTGTTTATTTAAATTGGATGAATGTTTATTATATATTTTGATTGACGTTTGATGTCTTTGATGAATGATTTATTTACGATGAATGGTTGTTTACTTTTATTGATTTATTTTGATTTCAAAATATTGTAAGAGGTATGTTTCTATATTTTTTGGTACCTCATGTCGTGAGCATCATGTAATTTATTTTATTTTAAAGTCTTTTGGACCAATGTAAAGGACATGTTTCCACCTTGTGGTGGGTGTCCTATTTAGATTTAGACATGGACGATGTAATGACATGTTTCCATCCTCAGATAGGTGTCCATTTATTTGCTTTGTTTGGACAGTGCTTTGATTTTAATATAATGATGCTTTATTTTAATTGTTGCAAGTAGTATAGATAATATTGTTATATTTAAGAATTTTATAATATTAAGACATGCAAAAGGAGGCCGGTTCTAATGAACCAGGCATTGTGGGGGTGCTGGGCCATTTCTCACCTTTCCCGCACGTACCCAACTTTTTGAACCCATTAGGGCCTTGGGGATTCCTTAGGAATTGAGTCATCCACCCCTTTCTTTTTCTCGACCCGTCCAGGTGGTGACTGCATTTTCACTGGGCTTAGGCCCATATTCTTTAAGGCCCTAAGCCTAAACAGTGTCGAAGTCGCAAGAATCATTCCATCGGGAGTGGGGGAAAAATCCCCCTCTCACACACAACACATAATGACTTATAATGACTTATAGTAATCACAATCACCAGATCAACGGGATTTTAAAGAAGATGAAGTTGATAAGTCAGATTCTATAGTATAATCATTCTCCTTTTCAAAATCTTTATCATGAATAAAAATCTTCATTAATGACCTCTTAAGATCATTGTCTATGGATAATGCCTAATTATGTTGTTTAACCAAACACTTATTAGCGTAATGGCCAACCTTCTACATTACTAATAAGTAACAGGCATGTAATGCTTCACATAATTAGAAACCCTTTTTCTGATTCTCTTATGTGGATCTTTAGACCTATTGTAAGGTGTATCTTTATAATGTCTATGTAAATATTTATAAAACTTTTTAGGTTTTCTAGTCTTATAAGAATGTTTTGACTTTTCTTTGGAATACAGAGAAGGATACCCATATTGCTCACAGAATTTACCTAAAAAGGCTTTTCCTGTGCACTGAGAATTCTTAATTTACTTGTATAACTTTATTTTATTACACATAGTAATCCCTTCTGCAATAACTTCATCAAATAACTCTCCATATGTATAAGTATTGTATGGAATAGTTCCCTCAAATTTATTTTTTATCCAAGTTCTCGCACTGTCAGCAAATAAGGGTGTTAAACTAGAGATAAAATTTTCTTTCCTGAAATTGCTTAAATTATCCTCTGTGGTATAAACTGCTGAAAAGAACACATCTTTATACCACTTGAAATGTGATAAATCTAGACATTTAAGATTCATCAACTGCTCATGCATTTTATCTAGATACATAGTGGTAGATCCAATAAAATGAATACCTATAGAATACAATAAGGTATTTACAGCATCTGAGACTTGTCTTTGCTAATTATCTGTAGCTATTTCACTCTTTATTGTAGCTAGGATTTGTATCTGCCCTTGATTAGAGGGATGAAAATCCCACCAACCTTTAAGTTGGCCAGTAAAACAAACAATAATGGCTCTTTCAATGTTTTCATCATAATTACCTTTTGCTCTTGAAGCATTGGCTTACATTGTCATGTAATGAATGACATTTTTTATTTGGTATTCTGATAAGCCATCAATATTCCATTCAACTATTGATGTACCATCATAAGATACATGGTTGAAGGAAGTGTCTTTCTTTTTCAGAGAGAGAAGTAGAAGGCTTGTCTTTCTTCTGAAAATAAATTACTTAATCCTTAACATTAGAAAGTTGAGTTTCTACTCTATTGAGCTTTTTGCTAATAGTCTATAAAGTCAAATTGGTAGATTATTTTAAAAGATTATTCCCTCTATTTTTGCATCGGTGTGCTTAAAAGGTGAACAAACCACTTCTTGTCCATCGCCAATTTTATGAACAATATCAGCAATAGATGGATTAACACTCTTGATTGTTTGTATAATTTTGATAAGAAGTTTCTAAAGAAGTAAGAAACTTTCTTTGATAAGCAGTTTATAAAGAAATAAGAAACTTTTTATCCTGAAAATTAGGAACTTTCTTTCTTTTTAAGGAAAGATAATGCTTCATATAATATTCAAAATTCTTTTCTCCACCTTTTCTCTGATATAAGAGAAACTTTCAATGAAAATCAAACTATTTCTATGGAGGAAATATTTTTTTGAACCATTTTTCAAAAGAAGATATTTCTTCAATAGTTAATGCTACAAGATTTAGTTTATCCTGCAATATGCTGTCCTGATCATAGCCCATATATGATGTAGTCGGACTCTCCGGTTGATACACTGGTTGACCTATATTTTCTTCTCTCCTATTTATCACCAAAACTAAATTAGTTCTAGGAATAGGATGAATAGGAATTGAAACATCAATGGCCTTAGACTCTGACATAATTGATATGGTTCTAGGAGTATGAGAAAATGATCTCCTTGATGGTAATCTAGTAGACCTGCTTCTTGAAAAGATAATTTCAACATTACCATCATGTTCTACTATTTCTTATACATCCCTTGATTCCTCTTTTTTCACAGGGACTACTTGTTCAAGTAACCAAGTTTCAAGTAGATTAACCTGATCCCAAGAAATAGTTTTAGGAACTATAAGAATACCTTTTGATCGATTTGTCAAAAATAAGGTAGTAGTTCCTTTCTGGCTCAAGTATTTTGAAGATCATTCCCTCAAATAAGGGATACTAGTATTCATCACATTGTAACATGTCTTGTAAATAAGGATAATATTTTTATATCCAAAAATCATATCATAACTTTTGGTCTTAATATCCAGATTGATTGCACTCAATAAATGCGAATCTGATAGAGATAATGTAAAATTTGGAAAACAAGAGAAATAAACCTGTCTGTCACATAAAGATGATTCCATAACACCTAATAAGGAGTCATGAAATAGGTTATGTCTTTTTTCTCAGACACATAACACTGCAGTTGTGTTTAAGCCAATCCCGGTAGTTGGCTTAAGAGCAACTTAAATAAGGCCAGCATGAAGAAATTTGAATTTTTCATGGTGCTTTTGAATTAGTTCTTCAGATAAGAGACTGAAAGAATTAAAACCTTCATGAATTTGAATAGCCTGCTCTACAGTCTTAATAACAAAATTGGACTTAAATAAAAAAATTAGTGTTAGATTTATAAATATAAGAGGAAGAAATAGAAGGAAGTTTCCAATTGTTTAAGTTTTGTTCAATGTTTTGTATAAACAAGATTTCTTTGTTTTTCTTATGTTTAGATCTAGAGCTTCCAACAACACTGTATGAGGATTGAGTTTCTCTATTCAAATTATTAAACAATCTATCTATTTTTCTTAAAGATCACTCTCAATGACTTACTGCCCTCACATGGCTCCCTGCTAACAACGGGTCTTACTACGTGACTTGGGTTTCACTTTAAGACAAAATTGCTAAACTAATTTAATATTTTGAAAACAAAATCATGTATCTATCTCTCGCTAGAGACATTTTAACTATCTATGTGAACCAACTTCAAATGAGCATTCTGATTCCATAGAGGATTGGATAAGGTGCTCAGGGGAGCTCTCACATCTACCTATCTATCTTGGCCCGTTATCACATCTAATACCCATTTCCTTTATATAGATTAAACATTGGCTCATTGGTCTCTTTCTACTTTATGTCTCACCTGGCCAAACCTGATCCATAACCCCCCATACCCTCAGACAAATCATTCCTTTCCTCTTGAAGGAGGTTCATCTTTGAACCTAGGGTAGTGGGGCTAGACCAACAATCAGCCTTTGATACCAAACTGATGAGAACCCATAAGTAAAGACTTGAAACCCTACACCTTTGTGCTTGGATCAACTCCCTTGGAAACCTAAATCAATTTATTCCAAGAACATTGACCCAATTCTAACTTTATAGAATAGAAATTTTGTATTAAAATTCACTCAAATTATTAACTCTTTATGTATGGTTTTGTTTCAATATGAATCAAAGCAAGAGGAATGTCCTCTCTCAAAGAACAACAAGTTCTAAAATTTTTGATCAATTTCAGAAACCAATCTTAGTAAGAGATTGATAAATGTAGGAGTTTTAACTCATAGAGTCAAAAGTCAAAAATTTTAGCATAAACACAAGTGACCTTGAGTGAACATTACACTTGAGTGAAACACGTGAGGGAATGAAGTGAGGTTGAAGTGCCTGGATTTCTACTTCCTAGGTTCTCACTTCTAGTTGTTATGCAGAATCCCAAGATTATAAAGAATCTAAAACCCTAACACACAAATTTAGTGAAGCAAGAGCCCTAGATGATTGTTTGTCCTATTAAACGCCTAATTGACATGCAATTTGAAACATGGATAATTGGATAGAATAAAAAAGAACTAGAAAGAATGCCATAAGTTTTACCATGATAAGTTGATTCCAATTCCTGATGCAATAAGAAGGAGATGAACTCTCACTTGAAGTGAAATTTGGCTAAGCCAAATATAATTTAAATGATCAAAATTGTCATCCTACAACCCTAAATGATCTATAAATAGTTAAACCCTGATTAGGGTTACAATGTAGTGTTCGGTTTGCTAATCACAGCTTCATGAACTAATAAAATAAACAAAGTCCAAATTTAACACAAAACAAATATGGCCCTTGCTTTTTAAATAATTATAATTGTTGGGCCTTAATACATATTAAATAAGAGGCCCACATGCTTGGATTAAATTTATGGGCCGCTTCTCCTCCACATCCCTGGGGTTAAAGGCCTGTCAATAAGCCTTTCTTCCATGAATCAACTCATAAAGCCATGAAAGGCATATTTAAGCTTCTTGGTCTACAATCTTGCAATTGGGCCACTTGGTAAAAAAGCTCCATGCCTTGCTGACCACCTCTGCTTGCTTTGCCAGCCCTGCACAAACTACTAACCTTGCTTGTGCCACCAACCTCACTTAAGCCCTTAGCCCTGCCATTGCCACATATACTAACATCAATCCCACCCTCTTCAAAAAGATTCATCTTTGAATTTGCATCCATATCAAAAGGAGAATGATCAGACACATTAAAGGTTGCAGAAACTTTATATTCACCGGGCAAGTCAATTTTATAAGTGTTGACATTAATCCTCTCCAACACTTGGAAAGTAACATTGCCTCTTGGATACAACTTTTATTTCCTCAAATTGGGAAACCTTTCCTTCATTAAATGCTCCCATACCCAATCACTAAGTTCAAAAGTAACTATTTTGCGCCCTCTATTGGCTTGACATGCATAATGCTCATTCTTATTTTCAATGTGTTGTCTAGACTTCTCATGCATACTATTGAACACTTTAATATTCCTCTGTCGATCTAGGTTAGTAATCTCATCCAATGAAAAAACCATTAAATCCATAGAAGTAATATACAATTTTAAAAGGTGAGAATCCAGTGGAAGAATGCAAACTACAATTCTATGCAAATTCAACTAATAGAAGACAATCTTCCTATGTTCTGGAATTCTTACCAACCACAACATGCAATAAAGTTCCTAAAGTTATATTCACCAGTTCAATTTGTCCATCATTTTATAAATGAGAAGTAGTAGAAAATAATAGCTTAGTACCTAATTTTCCCCACAAGACTCTCCAAAAGTGGCTCATGAATTTAACATCAAGATTAGAGACTATTGTCTTTGGTATACCATGCAAATGCACAACTTCTCTAAAGAATAAATCGATTATATTTATTGCATCATCTGATGAGCATCAAGAAGGATCAAGCAGTCAAAAGGTTATATTAATCAATTTTGGAGACCCAATGACTAAAGCTAGAACAAAGAAGGTTAAGGAAGCTTTATCAAGCTACATTGAAGATAATAGCTCAAGAATGGTTCATGGAAAGAGTCCAAGGCCCAAAGTTATCCAATCATGATTACTACTTTGCAAGGCCAAACAAGTCAAGCCCAAAAGGACATGAAATGATATAATGAAGCTGAATCTTGGTTTCTGTGTTTGAAGCCCAAATAATCCCAGCCCATTGAGACATGAAATGACAGAGGTTGCTTTCGTTTAGTGTTTTTATTTTAGTATGATTATTATCTTAAAGATTAAAAATTAATAACTCATAGGAGTTTCTTAGTGGTTAATAGCATTAATGGTAGTTACAAATGCTATTAACAAGCATGGATCAGTATGGGAGTTCCTTAGTTGTTAATAATGGTAGCTACAAATATTATTAACAAGTATTATTAGGAGAGTTAATAGGAGGTATTGGGGGATAGCAATGTAATGCACATTTATTCCATGTAATTGTTTCATTAACCTTTGTCCTTCTATAAAAGGCACAAGGTTCTTCCATTGTAGGCACGATGAATTTGCAAAAATTGAAAGAAATTTATTTATTTTCACTAAAGGTGAGAATTATTCTTTGAGTCTTTGTTTGGTACTTAGGAACTTATCAAGTCTAAAACTTTTGGCATTCAGAATCCAAATTTACTATACTTAAATACTCTAGTTGTCATATAATTAGTTGGGTTTAAGGTTTCTTTCTTTCCAATTCTAGAATCTTGATTGAAAGGTCCTTAAATTGTGAAGAATTATTGCTAGAATTTTTGGATTGATTATCTTTGTATACTTTGGTTCTCTATAACCATTGGGTTTGACATTTCAAATTAAAGGGTTTCATCCCAATTCAAAAAAAAATTGTTATAATTTCAATTCTGACATGCGTAATATCTAGAATTATGTTGTCCTCATCAGTTTAAAAAAATAGACAAAATTTATTTGCTTATTCTCTTTAGGATTAGTTTTGGGTTAAATTTATTGAATTTATCTCATCTTAACTTCTCAAAAGGCCTACCTATACATTGGGATTTTCAGCCTACCCCTTTTTCACTACATTGAACTAGTCACAAGTAATTAGTTTGACTGAGTTTCAAAGTGGCTTATAAAGGCTTAAAAGTAACAATTTAGGGGTAAAAGGCAAGAGTGGTAGGACATTAGAGAGAAAAGATAGAATTTTAGTGAAACACGAGTGTGAGTGATTCAACTTCGAGTGAAACACTTGAGGGAACCTTTTGTGAGGTAGATCTTTTTTTTTTTTAATTAACAATGGCAGATTTAACTCCTAGTGGTGGAAATAACAAACAAGCATATACATTTAACATGAATCTCATAAGGGGAATGTTTGAAGCTTTTGAAAGAAGAGTCATGGAGAATGGAGATATAATGGAGAGGATGGAAAGGCAAAACGAAAATTGGGCATAACCAGCACCTATGCAAGGATGTACATGCTAGAAGAAATGAAAGGCAGCCTAAATTTGAGAATGATTCAAATGATGAAGATGATGTTGTTCTCAATTATGGAAGACAAGAAAATAGGAGATATAACCAAAATCCTACCGTGGATCGCAACATTAGCAACATCAAAATGAAAAATCCTCCATTCAATGAAAGGAATGATGCAAATTCTTATTTGGAGTGGGAAAGAAAGTTGGAGCTAATCTTTGAATGCCATAACTACTCTGAAAAGAAGAAGATAAAGCTTGCTTGTGTTGAATTTACAGATTATGTTGTTGTTTGGTGGGATCAATTATGTAAGGAAAGAAGGAGAAATGGTGAGAGACTTGTCCAAACTTAGGTAGAAAAGAAACGCATCATGTAAAAAGAATTTTGTGCTTAATTACTACTATAGGGAGCTACACAATCATTTACAAAGGTTGACCCAAGGAAACATGCCTATTGAAGAATACCATAAAGAAATGGAGATGGCAATGATACATGCAAATGTGGAAGAGGATCCAGAAGCAACAATGGAAATATTTCTTATTGGCTTGAATAAGAACATTGCTAATCAAGTGGAGTTGCAACACTAAATGGAGTTAGAGGACATGGTGCATATGGCCATGAAAATTGAAAAGAAACTAAAAAGGAAGGGTACAGCAAGGTATGAATCTAAACCTTACTCTAAAGAGGGTGTTTCATCTTGTAAATCATCTTGGGGTAAAATGGATGACAAAACTACATCGAAAATTAAAGAGGAGTCTAGTAAAACTAATGAGGAAAAGAGTAAAGGTAAAGGACTCATGCCCCCTAATAGCGATATCAAATGTGTACAATATGTGTATACGGTATAAAAAAGTCACAACTCAGTTTAATAAAAATGTTCTTATTCCCCATTCCTCAAAAGATTTATACATATATATTTATATTTTTATATATCAAAATATATAAAACCACACATTACTCAATTATACAAAACATTATTTTTAAGTTACAATATATATACTCCAAAAATACATAACATAATATCAAAATGTATTATAATATAAAATATATACATGCTGGCAAAATGGCTCTGATCTTGATGTAGAAAAAACACTTCAAGATCAACCAACACAAGCCTAGACCCGACCTGGTCTATTAGAACTCTCCGGCTCTATCGAATCACCCCTGTCACATGCATGATGAATTATAATCGCACTAAGCTAAAATTTTAGTGGTATAAACTTTGATAATAATAAAATTTTAAAAACAATGCCAATGCAAAATGCTTATATGCTATGTCATAATCTGGCATCCAAGCTTACTTTTAAATATATTCTTCCATCATTTAATAATTTGCGCAAATACATACATAAGCATGGGCCCTTAAAAACTAATACATTATTCAAATCCCAGAGTTACTGTTTTGGTCCATAATGACACCATGTGTCTAGCCTCGAAGGAAAATCAAGTAATGTTCAAAAGCTAGCCCCGAAGGCAATTCATATCACAGTGATGCCAAGCGTCTAGCCCCAAAGGCAAATATTGAGGATAATCTCATAGGCATGCCGCCAAACATAGAACTCTGAAAATTGAATAATATACTAGGCACACAATTATTCATATTTTCCATCTTTATTTCTTTTCTCATTTTTCCATTTTTCTCATTCATATCAATGTCATTTCATTCCAATTTATCACATTGTAAAATATTCCATAACAAAATCAAATTGCCCAAACACTTTGGGTCATTATCACATAATTCACAATTTATTCAATCTAGCCATTGATAATGGTTTTTCATATGCAAACATAACAATTTACATATCACAACACAATGTTCATGTATCAAGTAGCTTAACACATTTTTCATCAAAAATGTGTTAAGCCAAATTTAAAGGCAACATATCAAATTTATCAAAAGTTTGTACATACCTTACAAAACACTACAAAAAAAAACCTTTAAAACTCCTTGTAGACCATTATTTTTTTATCAAGTCCATCCCGACACTAATTAAAAGATGGCTAAGTCAAGGCAAAAGGTTTAAAATAGTCTGGAATATTTTTAAAAACTTAAATTTGGGTCTGGCACAATCTCAACAAATAATAATTATTATTTATTTTAATAATATAATAAATAAATAATAGAAAAAATATAAATATAAATATTTTATAAAAATATAAATATTTTATAAAAATATAATATTTATTTTAATAATAATAAAAATAATAAAATAATATATATAATGGATGACTTGGTGAGCTGTAGTGAATTGGCTTAGGCAAATTCGCCAGCAGCCCACCTCACAGGCAAGCGCTCGCAGCCCACACCCACAGGCAAGCCCTCGCAGTCCGCGCCTGCTGGCCTTGCCAATTTTTCCAAAACAAATTATATTTGGAAAGTTTTAATTTTTCCATAATCAAGAAGGACTATGTTTTATTAATTGCCTATAAATAAGGGATTTAAAGACGAAAATGAGACTTTTGGGACTGGGAACTTCAGCAACAAAAAATAAAAAACCCTAGCAATGAGCAGTAAATGAAGGAGAGATAGAAACAAAGCAACTTTGAAAAACACACACATGAATCTAAGAGGCAGAAATCAAAACTTTCTTAATTGCATTGAACCTCCAATCAAAACCTAAAGTTGATTCAGGCAGTAAGCTTGGTTCATCTCTTTAAATTTGGTGGAGTCAACAAATGAAGGTATGTTTCAATGTTTAATTTATTTAAGCTTAATAGAGTTTTTCTTAATCACTGTCTTCAAACATTCACTGTCTTCAAATAATGTCCAGTAGCTAATTTTGTGTATATCATGCAAGATTATTGTTAGTTTAGCTTATAGTAATTATTTAAATCCTTTATAACATTGTTATCTTGTCACAATAATCTATCATGAAATACACCATGGAATCCTAATATGCATAATTAGAAACATCAAACCCTAATGCTATTTTAATTAAAACCCTAATTTACCTAAACCCTAAACCCAACAACTTAAGTTCTGTTTTTTAAAACCTTAATTTAAAAATTAAAAACCCTAGTTTGTACATCTATTGTTTAATATAGAATTGATTATTGATACATGTTATATTTTGATGCATGTTTTATGATGTTTTATGATGTATGTTTTATATTAATTATCTTACTTGAATGATTTGATTTATTTGACTAATTACTCAAGAAATTGTAAGAGGTATGTTTCCAAATTGTGGGTACCTCATTTGTTAAGCTTTATGTAATTTAATTTATTTTAAGTTTTGGATCAACCTAAATGATACATTTCCACTAATTATTGGGTATCCTATTTTTTTTGTTTTCTTTTGGACATTGGACGATTTTAAAGGCATGTTTCCATCCATGAATGTGTGTCTATCTATTTATTTTGTTTGAACTTGTTGAGATTTTAATAAAAGTTATTCATTTTTATGATTGCATGTAGTATGGATAATATCGTACTAACTAAGAATTTTATAATATTTAGACCTAAAAAGGAGGCCAGTTCTAATGAACTGGGCACTGTAGGGGTGTTGGGTAATTCTCACTTTCTCTACGCATACCAAACTTTTTGACCCAATAGGGGGTTGGGGATTCTTTAGGAATCGAGTCGTCCACATCTTTCTTTTTTTTTTGGCCCACCGGGTGGCAACTCCATTTTCTCTAGGTTTAGACCAATGTTCTCTAAAGCCATGAGCGTAATAGTGTCAAAGTCGCAAAAACCATTCCACATAGGAATAGGGGTGAAAATCCCCTCTCACAGTTGCGACTCTATTGGGGATAGGAGAAGTTAGTTTTGTTGGTATTTATATTATTTTATTCTTTCTTGTTATGATATTTTCCATTGCATCATTTAAATTGCATTGTATGTGTGAGTTAGGATGCCTGTGTTATCCGTGTTGTGTTATCTAAGGGATACCATACTATCACTCAAGGTATGGAGATTAAGCATGGTATAACCACTCATAGCCTTGTACCATTTGGTATATACTTGCTATGGGAGCCTAAATATTCAAACCCAAATACTAAAACTCATGTAATTGGCCTAGTTATTTTCCTTAGATTTTTACCCCAAATGCTTGTTGTTTGAAATGATTAATTTATCTTGGTATGAACCATGGCTTATTTGGTTTGTTATTTTTCTAATATGACCTACCTATGTTGTAAGCTCAAAATGATTTTTCATTTAAATATAAAAGACCAAAAATATTTTGAAAATCTTCAAAGATAGTCTTTTCAAGATGGGTCAAAAACTTTTTTCAACCCTATGGCCCAAATTTAAAAGCCCAAGGGCTTTTAAGCAAAATTATCTTTCGCTTCATCTAAAGATTACAAAAGAGCTTACAAATATTTAGGTCAAATATGGAATACAAAAAATCAATTGTGAGCCTAGCTTATACAAAGGACTATTAATCATGGGCTTGTTTTTGGCATGAATCATTAGTCACTTTTTCAAATGAGAAATATATTTATAATAAACCTCTTAATTTAGTTTTAATCCAGTATAGCATAAAAGTTATTTTAATTGATTAGATGTATTAAAGCCTAATTAGTGGGAATTATCATAAACTGATTTCCATTTTTGAAAATATAACTATTGGTAAAAATTGTCCGCGGTAATTTTTCGAAAACAAAATATCCCATGTTGATATTTTGTTGACCATGTACCTAGGAAAAGAGATTTTCCATTCGTGTGTGGAAGTTATAAGGTTGGAAGGAACATCCTAGTTATCATTTCTTGCTAATTGTTTGTGCATACATGCATACACGCATCACATTACATATCATTGATCATTTTTGGCTCACGGACCTGGAGTATAACAGTTTAAGAGCGTACAACAACCCAACCTACTCCAGTGATGTAGAATCCAGCAGCAACTCAATTAGCTTCTGACCAAGAGCAATAGATCCTGAATAGATTCAAAGGATGGTGGATGATCCCCTTAATGCCAAGATGGAAGAATTGAACGAGGCCTTGACTGAGACTATGAAGAGTCAACTGCCTACATTTTTGGGGAACACTACTGAGGCATCTGCTAGTACTAAGAAGTTGAAGAACAAAGGAAAGGATAAGGTTGGAAAGTAGCCTTTAATGATCTTGCAATTAGTACTAGTACTAAGTATCACGTCAATTGGTAACATCTTCATAATCTTGCAAATAATCATTTACTTTGCCCAATGTGTCCTTCGAGGTTTGATGGTTCAACATACTTCCCTTAACTTGAAGGCTTTGTATGACAAAAACTCATTTTTTTAAATCTTAAAATCATATTATGGTTTTGTCAAATCAGTGTCATAGTACCTCAGGACTCAATTTTCCCAAATTAGCACATCAATAACATGACAACCCTAGTTACCATACTAAACTCAAGAATCAATTCCATTTAAACAAGAACTGTTGCACTTCAGATAGGCACAAACACATCACTTGGCCAAAGGTCTTATTGAGTTTGAATATTGTTTATCTCATATCCATGCTTATTCAAACTCATATGCATGCTTAAACTATCTCCACTAATAGACTCTACCTACTGAGAGTGATCAATATGTCTTTAATAGGCTTGAAACGGGATCTATAAGGGACACGGGTTAAAAGAATTCCATCTTTGAGCTGGAGTTGATGTGATATAATGGACAAATCTTCACAATACAAACTTCTTGTTGGAACCTTAGACAGCTAGGAGCAATCTTGCTAGACTCCAATTTCCTTCCATCTCCTTGGAAAAAATATAGAATTGATTAGGACGATCTTCATCTTTTCCTTTTGCTTTTGCACAAACTCATGATCCATTTTTTTCATTCTTTTATTTTTTATTTTTTATTTCTTTTTTTGGGTCCTAGATCCAAAAGAATTGTCTCGCTTACACCATTCTATACTTCTGTTTATGGATGAGTGCAGTATAGTGAGTCTTATTTCAACAAGGATAAATCATTTGTTGTCCTAATGTCATCTTAATGGATTGGAGATATCAGGTCTAATATCATATGAACTTCAACTACCCTTATGGTCTTGACTATGCATTCCTTTCTTTGATCTTCTTGCCTCTTCACCTTAGTGATCATTAGATTTGTCAAAAGTGTAATAGCAGCTCAGGGTAGGTTATCGTGGTTTACAAGCCAATAAAAAGAAGCAAAAATCTTATGAAGGCTCAAAGGGAAAAACTATTGATTAATGTTAATAAGGCAGATACTAGTTGTTGGCTTATCAAACAATGCCTAGATCATCTCTCTCTTAAATAAATTTAGTTCAATTTCACCTCAAAAGATTGTCAAAGCATGTTCTAAGATCAACTAGGACCTAGAAAAAGGTAATTATGTAGGAGCCCTCTCTACGTAAGCATACACAACTCAATGCTATAGAACAACTCCCTCACTTAATAAAGTCATTCGGATCATGATGCATAGATACACTAATTTATGAACAACAAGCTAGACTCATCATTGGTTGAGCATCAAAATGAACAAATACCAACAAAAACTTTGATGAAAGTAATTCATTCAAACAATCTTAGTTTGATAAAACATAATTGTTCCAATTAAAAATTTTAGGAAGCAAAATAGAAGAGCAACATTCAAGCTAAGGGAAGTTCATTGAGTTTAGCTTCTTCTCTCTTCACATCTTCAATACTCTCATCTTGAAAAGAGGATAAGATGAAATCTTCCTCCAATCCTCTTCCTACCATGAAGGATGCTGGTGGAGGTACTCTTCCAAATTTAGGCAAAGGATTATTCTTGGTATTGGGCTTATTCGGCTCAGGTAGCTTATCACTATCAATAAGATCTTGAATTTTATGTCTTAACCGAGCATATTTATCTGTCTCATGCCTTTGCATTTGATGAAATTGACAGAAGGCCTTGGCAACAAAGTTTGATGGCAGAGGATCATGTAGTGGTTGAGGAGCCAACGGTTGTACTAACCCCTTCTTTATAGCTTGTTGAAAACCCAAGACAGAGGTTTCCCCAACTCTGAAAACTATCTTCTACTTCCTTGACCAGTCGCATTAACATCGACTTCCATATGTGTACTTTGATTGCCAGGTTGATAATTCTGTTTTACAAAAAAAAATTATTCTTCTCTCTTTGCCTCTCTTCTATTTGCAAACCAACTTGAAGAAGATATTTGAAATCCCTTATAATGGTGTGAGACAGCCATTCACGGAGATTGGACAGGATGCCTTTGACCATCATCTTGATCTGGTATGACTCATCAGGCCTCCTTTTGAGAAGTGTGGCCATATTTCTCCATCTCTTTACATAATCAACAAAATGTTCATTTTCTTTTTTCCTGATAGTCTCCACCTCCATCAAGGTAACTTTTAGCCTGACATTGTACCCATACTGCTGAATGAAAGCTTTGTACAACATATCCCAATCTTTTTGGGTACTTTCCTCCAAGGTATTGAACCAATTTTGCACAACAAGATCTAATGAGAACATGAAATAACTTAGAGTTTGAGCCTTAGTAGCTCTAGCAGACTACATGGTAGTGATGTATTACTTAACATACAAGTGAGGATTTTCTATACCATTGTATCTATTGAAGGAAGGCATCTTTAACTTATAAGGGACCTCCTCATCTTGTTGGAATAGCTTGTCTATTTCTGACATCTCATCAGCTTTTCGCTTCTTTTCAAATTTCATCTCTAAATCAATAATCATCTTCTCCACATCATATGTTTCAGTCTTTTCCATAGTTTCTCTTTGCCCAACCTTCGACTCTTTCTTCTTATCTTGAGGATCTTGGAAGTATTGAGCCCAGTTGTCATTATCATCAATGACTACTTTGTCATCATCAATGGCTACTTCACCAACCTTAGCCTTTCCCTTGTCTTTCAGTTTCTTTATACTGGCAGATACCTCGGCAGTTTTCCCTAAAAGTGCAACCAATTGGCTCCTCATAGTCTCAGTCATGGCCTCCTTTAGTTCTTCTATCTTGACATTGAGGGTGTCATCCACCATCCGTTGAATCTGTTTGGGATCGATTGCTCTAATTGAGTTGCTATTGGATTCTATGTCACTGGCCTAGGTTGAGTTGTCGTACACTTCTGAACTGTTGTACTCCAGGTCTGTGAGCAAGAAAGGATCAATGATATGCTATGCAATGTATGTATGCATGTATGCACAAATAATAAACAAACAAAGATAATTAGGACATCCATTCCAACCTTATAACTTCCACACACGAATGGTGAGTCCCTTTTCCTATGTATATGGTCATCAAAATACCGTCATGGTATTTTTTTTTCTCAAAAAATTTCCTCAGACGGTTTATCTAATAGTTGTATTTTCTAACATAGAAGTCGATCCATGATTATACCCATTAATTAGGTTTCAATCCCTTGAATCTCAATTAAAGCAACTTTTATGCTATATTGGATTAATACTAAATTAAGAGATTTATCATAAATAGATTTCTTATTTGAAAAAGTAACTTGTGATTCATGCCAAAAATAAGCCCATGATTAATAGTTCTTAGTATAAGCTAGGCTCACAATAGATTTTTAGTATTCCATAATTGACCTAAATATTTGTAAGCTCTTTTGTAATCTTTTTATGAAGAAAAAAATAATTTTGTTTCAAAGCCCTTATGTGAACGGAGATTTTCGTCCGCACTCCCGGTGGAATGGTTCTTACGACTTTGGCATTGTTTAGGCTTAAGACCTTAGAGAACACAGGCCTAAGCTTGGAGAAAATGGAGTCACCACCTGAATGGGCCAGGAAAAAGAAATTCGTGGATGACTTGATTCTTAAGGAATCCCCAACCCCCTAATGGTTCAAAAAGTTGGGTACGTGTGGGGAAGGTGAGAAATGGCCCAGCACCACCACAACGCCCGGTTCATCAGAACCGGCCTCCTTTGCAGGTCTTAATATTATAAAATTCTTAAATATAACAATATTATCCATACTACATGCAACAATTGAAATAAAAGCATCATTATATTCGAATCAAAGAAATGTCCAAACAAAATAAATTAATGGACACCCATCCGATGATAGAAACATGTCCTTACATTATCCATGTCTAAAACTAAATAGGACACCCACCGAAAGTTGGAAACATGTCCTTTACATTTTTCCAAAATATAAAAGCAATTTAAATTACATGATGCTTAATACATGAGGTACCCAACATATGGAAACATACCTCTTTCAAGGTTTTGAAATCAAGACAAATTAATAAAAGTAAACAAACATTCATAATAGATAAATCATTCATCAAAGACATCAAACATCAATCAAAATGTATAATAAACCTTCATCTAATTTGTATAAAATAGTAAATATATAACTTTAGGGTTTATACATCAATTAGGGTTTCTTGGATTTTATGTTTAACAATTGGGGTTTTGCATATACTAATTTAATAAGTTGAGAAACATTTTTAAAAAATTA